>JADFUC010001453.1:0-1317778 GCA_019722365.1 Lithospermum erythrorhizon
TGGGAAACAAGTGCAGCAGACCCGATTGCAAATCCCTAGAAAAGAGGAGAGCACACATTCAGCCTGGGCAATAGAACCAAAAATGAACCATGACTGAAAGAACCTAGATGCCTATTCAATTGCTGGGACTCAAAGCATTTTGGGGAGAACCAGCTAGCTCTGAGTTTTCAGATACAGGGGATTGAAGGAAATGGGAGATCAAGTACCTTCCCAATAGCAGCAGTCGTGTTTCCTGCAGCATCAAGAGCATCAGTCCTCTCACGAATTCGGTGACTCATGCCAGCCATTTCAGCTATGCCTCCAGCATTGTCACTGATGGGACCGTATGCATCAATGGCCAAGCCAGTGGCAATCGTGCTCAGCATTCCAAGGGCAGCAACAGCAATACCATACATGGCAGCAAAAGAGAAACTAACAAAGATACTGATTGCAATCGCAAAAATAGGAATTATGACAGATTTGTATCCCAGTGCTAGGCCAAAAATGACATTTGTAGCAGCTCCAGTTCTGCAGGAATCAGCTACATCTTGCACAGGGCTGTATGCAAAAGGATATCACAAAAAATTGGACCAATTAGTTAAGTTCTTGGCAAGTTGGATATAAAGATGCTATAAATAAAAGTTAATTAAGAATTCACCTGTATGCATTGCTGGTGTAATATTCAGTCACAAACCCAATAACAAGTCCACCCCAAAGACCAACTGCCACACATAAAAAAAGCTGCCTGTAGATTTAGATCATTAACATAAGCACAGTACACCCCAATGGAAATGTCAACACTAACCAGGCATGAAACTAATATATTGAGTACAAGATAATGCTTACAATGGGAAATTGGAGCAATGAAAACTAAGGAAAATAATATAAAATAATTATGCAACTGACACTCCATAAAGAAAAGAATATGGTACATTGGTTGAGAATTGATAAAAAGCTCAAACTTGTAAAAGTATGTACCAAGAGAAAATTTTAGCTATAATCCTGAATAAATTTTACATATACACTTGAGAAATATTACCAGTTCTTGACATCCTTCTGAGCACCAAAATTGAAGATTGTGAAGGATGACGGCAGTGCAACATAAGTCACAATGGCAATCCCCACAGTCATAAGAACAGTGGAAATGATTAGTTGGTTCTTCAGTGCTGGCTCTATCTGGTCAACAGTTTTAATTTGAAAGAAGTCTGTGGCAAAAAGAGTGGTTATAAGACAGACAAGGATTCCCACTGAACTAATCAGCAAGGGGTAACACATTGCAGAGAACTCATGGTTGATCCCGAATGAAGAGATGGAAGCAACAATCAAAGCAGCACATGATGATTCAGCATAAGAGCCAAAGAGATCTGATCCCATGCCGGCAATATCACCAACATTGTCACCTACATTATCAGCAATTACCTGCAAAAGAAATGTTAATATGCTTACGGAAATACCTCAAACAATTGGTTCTTATCGTTTACCTCAAGGGACATAATAACTTACGGCTGGATTCCTGGGATCATCTTCTGGGATGTTCCTCTCAACCTTTCCAACAAGGTCAGCACCAACATCAGCAGCCTTTGTATAGATACCCCCTCCAACTCTTCCAAACAAGGCCATGGACGATCCACCAAGACCATATCCGGTTATTGCCTCGAAAAGGCCTTCCCAATCATCACCATAGTATAGCTGGAAGACATTGATGATAATATATAGCACCAAAAGGCCATTTGAAGCCAGGAGGAAACCCATCACTGCACCAGATCTGAAGGCAGTGATAAAAGCTTTCCCAACCCCTTTTCTTGCTTCCAAAGTTGTCCTTGCATTAGCATAGGTTGCAATTTTCATACCAAGAAATCCAGAAATGACTGATGTAACAGCACCAAGCACAAAGGATATGGTACTAAACGCAGCAGTTGCAAGAGCTGGTTTACACATCTTGTCGCTGTAAGTGCATGGCTGACTCTTTGTGCTAAATCCTTCCACAGAACCGAGGAAAACAAAAATGAGAACAGCGAAGGCCACCATGAAAATGCCCACATACTGATACTCGGTGTAGAGAAATGATGTTGCACCTGATGACCGCAAATAACAAGTGAATTAGACTTGAATATCATATTCGACAAATTCGAATATTCCAAAAAGTATTTGGTTCATATCCACCCTAGCGACACTCAATCTCAATGAAGGCCAAAAGACATAGGCTAATAACAGTGTCATATCTGTTTGGCATGAATGATTGGAGTGGAATCTAATTTCTAAGGCTTTCGTATACTCAATTTTGCCACATAAAATTGGGGTACTGGAATCTAATTCCATAAAATTGTGGTACTGGAATCTAATTCCTAAGGCTTCGACTTTATTATTTATTAGAAAAATATATGTTAGTACAATAAAACAGACTATTAGAATAACCAAAAAACTTTCTTCCATGCTATGATGTCTCCTAAATATTAAACAAAGACCAAAAGACAAGAGTCTACCACTTCTCCTCTGTACAAGTTATTATATTATTTTCAAACATCTCTGATGCCACATGCCCTACAGATTTTCTATAAAAAATAAATCATCAGTAAACTTCATTGAGATCCAACACCTGAAACAAACTCCCCCAGGTAAAGCTTTACACAGTATGAGTAAGCACTAAATCTTTTATTTAATCTATTTGGTAAACATGACTAATCACTATATGAATATATTAATTTACGTTCTTCCAAAATATGGGATTGCAGCTACCAAAGAACAATACTATTATACGGAGTACAATATATCACATGCCCCCAAAGAGAGACAAATCTTAACCAAACAACACTAAATCCAGATCTATACTTAATGCCAGCTCATCTATGAAATCACTACACCAAACACCACCCAACATTAACAGATCTTTACGCAACACTTATGACACAAAACACACAAATCTCAACCGCTAAATAAGGTGGATATATTTAATTCGTACAGCTAGTTAAAAAAAAGCATAAAAATATATCTACCAATCTACCGTGACTAAGCGCTATTTTTCATTTTCAATTTCGTAAACATGACTAAATATTACTCCTGCTGGAAATACACTTGAAGATAATAAATCAGACTTTTACATTTTCAATATACTTGACTAGCTTTTCTATCAAATTGTCAACCAACCAATAATATAATTTCAATTAATTAATATTTTATATTTTCAACGCACATTTTCACTACTTACTTTTCTTTAATAATAGAGTAAAATTCAGCATTTACAAAGAAAAAAAACCGGAGTATTTTTCATTTCGGTAAACATGACTAAGCACTATATGACTACCAATTTACCATTTTCCCAAAATATAGGATTACAACTACCAAAGAACAAAATTATACCCTATATGACAATTGACATGCCCCAAATGAGAGTGATCTAAAATTAAACAACATTAAATCCAGATCTATCTTCAAAGCCATCTAATCTATAAAAACACTGCACCGAACGCCACCGTTCACACCACCTTCACCAACCCACCCAACATTATTATAGCTTTGTGTAACACTTATGACATGAAAGATATAGATGATATCTTTAATTTGTACAGTTAATTAAAAAATGAATCCAAATTATAAAGGTTTAGTCTTTTTGCTTCTAATTTGTAGAAGCACTGAAAATGGTGAATTACTGTTACATTATAGATTGGGAGTACTGTAAATATGTAACCAAAAGCTCCCTTGTCAAAGAAAGAATTCCAATGTAAACATTAATTTTTTCAAATATCAATATCACTAAGCATTCTCATATATCAATATACAACTTATGCTGCTTAAATTCCACATAACCATGTTTCTCCATTTACAAGATCCGATTTTTACAAGATAGCATTTCGACGATTCCAGAAAAAAAAAACTACATTTGAACATTCAGATTAAAAAATCTCCATCAATTAACTTAATATGAACAAAAGCAAACAGTATATATATTACAAAATTTGAAACAAAGGCACGTCTAACAGTAACATATATAGATTTAAAAAACAAAAACAAAAACACTCACTTCATCACAAAAATACTTTTTTCATATTTTTTTTCCTATACACCCCCCTACATGGTTACATTTTATCAGAATCGAACACAAAAACTTCTAAAGCCTCCCAGTTCTCTCGACCATTAATCAATTGATGTTCACAAAGTTTCAAAAGACTACACCTTCTACAATACTACTCCCTCCGTTTCAGTTTAACTGACTAGCTCAAAAGTATGTTATTAAGATAATAATTGACTTGACTATTCGAAAGAAAATATTAAGCAATAAAAATAGGAATAACAATATTAGGACACTAATGCAAAAATTTATATTGATAAGGTGAAGCATCAATTATAATGAAACGATAAGCTATACTAATCAATTAAAATTAAGCGATGGAGTACATAGTTGGTTAAATATAATGATTAAAAATGAAAGTGGAAATAATACCTTGAGATATAGCGTTTTGAATCTCAGCACATTTAGCAACAACACTATGCTCATTAATACCCTCTTCCTCTTCAATCAAAGAATCATCAAACCCATTTTTCCCATTATTCGAAACAGCATCTGCACTAACACTCACTTGGGACACAATATACCATTGAAGTATGGAAAATAATATTCCTATTACTCCACACACTGGAATCACTATCTCTGTGCCTACCTCTGATAGCAACACGTACCCCATGTTCCAAATACCTGATATTTTTTTTATTTTTCAAATATCCGAGAACTAGAGAATTCTATAAAATATTCGAAACTTGATATTTATTGTTTTTTCAAAAACTAAAAGACTAGAGAATTATATTGAATACCCAAAAATATCAAAACTCGATATTTATTGAGTCGAGAGAATTCTATTTTTAGATATTTTTTGATTGTTCGAATACCCAAAAACTCGATATTTTTTCTGGATTTTTTGAGTTGTTGATTCTTGATATACCGGAAACTCTCTATTTATGGACCCGAAAAGTAAAATAGTGAGTATTTTTTTGGGTAAAATTGAAAAGAAGCGGTGGCAAATTTGAAATTAAGTGAAATGAAATGAAATGAAAAGGAAAGAGAAAATAGTGTGAGGCTTTGGGGAGGTTTATAAAATCTGTGATAATGGGATATTTATAGTGCTTTTTAGGATAACTATTTAGGATTAGTATGAAAGAGGCTCCTGATATTACTGTGGGTGATTTGATCTCATCCGTTGATTACGGTTATGAGGGGCCTGCTTTAGGGAGATAAAAGGTAGAGGGTATCTATTCTTTTTTTGCATTAAAAAATGGATAAGACAGAGTAATTTCTAGGCAGGATATTTTGATTGTTATTTAGACTAATTTTTAGGCAGGATATTTTGATTATTTTTAGCCATGTATTTAAGTTCGATTATTTAAGCTTTTTATTGCTTATACAAAAGCCAGATATTTTATTGTTAAAGATTGAATTTTTTTCACAAGAAAGTTTTTATAGCCGAGCACTGACCATACACCTAATTTCATTAGTAAAATGACTATATTGGTGAATGTACCATTTCACCGCGACTCAACGCTATGTTTTAAGTTTAATATAAATATTTCACTAATAAAATTTAAAAGGATGGTAATCAAAAAGGCCTGTGACACTAAAAATACTTAGTGCCCCGCCCTATAAGCTCGTGTACGACACCAAAATAAGACAGCCACATGTATTAATTAAACCATAAAGATAAAAATTTATCAACATCAAAGCCTTTTATTTTTATCAAATAAGATCATATTATACTTTAATAATATCTCTAACGTAGCTTCGATTAGGAGTTTAAACAAATTTTTAAATATCGTGTTTAAAAATCATTTTTTCCCCTTCAAAAATCCAATAACTAAATAAGTTAAGAATTAATTGCAATTTTGAAGTTGCAACAGAATGAACCCACCATGATGTATACTGTTCCATAAAAACGTTGGCTGGGGCTCTATCGTCATCGTCCTTATCATTCACTTCTTAGATGTAAGCACCTTCATTAGTTTATTACGTGTTGATTCATCCATTGTACTTCTAATGTTAATAATTATTACTCCGTAATACAATATTATAAAAGTTGGTTTACAAATCCAAATGGAGTATTTACATTTTTGGAATGTGTTTATTTTCGTGTAATTTGAATTGAAATGGAATTGGATGAAATTCCAAAATTTTCAAAAATTATTTAGAGTTTCCTCTAGTTTCATTTCAATTCCAACTTTATTCGAAAATAAAAACACCCTCATTCATGAAAAAGAACATACAGAGTATAACATTAATACTTGACATTTGAAAGAGTCTTCCCAATTAATAGTAGCAAATACTTTAATTCCCCCAGATTAAGAACAAGTCACTTAGATTACCGTATGAAATTGGATAAACTCTTACGGAACCTTTATTATTCCGTCCCTGGGAGGTGAATAAGCTCTTACTCATCTAGATAACTATTACGGAGTATTATAATCGGTGTTATTAAATTTTAATAGAATTTATTTTTTTAATATACATAATACTCACATTGTATTGATGTCATTAAATATCCCAAGATATGCGATATTCACATTCTAATACGTCATCATCGAAATACGTTACTCTGAAGATTTTAAGATACAATATACTCACAAACGTTAAAACTTTATAATACAATAACACGACTACTGAATATATAATATATATATACTTTTTGCGCTTTTGACCCTTAAGAACTTAAAAATAACTAAACAAGCCTATAAAAATGATAAAATAAGTCATTTAAGAATCTTAATAGAACAATCTTTGAATAACACCATAACTTTCTAGCTATAAAGATACTAATAATATATTCCACTAAAAATACCAAAATGATAAAGATCAACGCTTTTACATTTATTAATGGTTATTTGATGAAAAATTAAACTAACTCATAAATTAGAATGTTTTACCATAGTAGGATGTAACTATCAATGTATGAGAGGAAAAAATGGGTTTATGAATCGAACTTTTTCTCTTCAAACTATTGGTTTAGTGTTTTTATCAAAAAAATATAGTATAAGAATATTTTTTAAGATAATTTGATGAACAATTCTATAAAATTTGGTTCTTCTTTTTGTTGAGCTCATCGAATCTAATTTTTCGAGTCGATAATTTTAGATTGTTTTACACGCCTAATGTCACAATTATTAAGTATTACTCCATATTAGACTTTTACATGTAGACGATCCATAGTATATGACTTTCGCAGTATTATCAGACACCGTATGAAATAAGAAATTTATCAAAATACGATTTTTTACTAATTACAACTTAAGAAGTAAAAGGATATATATGTTGCTGCTAAGTGCCAACTGCTAACCCCTCTTCAACTATGCAAATGTGTATATACTGCAATATAATTTGATGAATAATATGCATGAACACATGCCATAAAGCATTAATTACGGGTATTAACAGATATATATATAGAACAAACAAGATACAAAAAATGACTAGTTCTTATTTCCCCTCTTAACCATTGCAGATGGACTTTCATATAATGATTCTGATTTTTCGTACTGAAGCCAATCCTTTGCGCAGACAAGAGCTTCAAGAGTCTGCGGGTGCAATGATCCTCGGTAGCTATCAACTCTTCGGTTGCCAGTATCGAACACTGAATCTGGGGAGACACTCGAGACTGGTATGCACAATATATCAAATGCCATTTTGGATAGAGTGGGGTACTTGGATTCATTGATTCTCCACCAACCCAAAACATCGAAATCTTGCACCCAAGGCAGAAGACATTCCTCCAGATATTGATCTAACTCCGACTTCATATGTTGGTTGTTCATCAATCCAATGTAGATATCAAAATCGGATGAGAACCCATCCAATGTAGAAAGAAAATCCACATCTTGAGCTATGTATGTTCCTTCAACAGATTCGTGTGGGTATTCAACAAATGTTGGTGGAGGAAGTGACTGGACAACATACTCGAGGAAAAGTTCGTGCACTCCCTCATCAACAGTTCTGATCCAAGTCTCGGCATCTGCCCCATATATCCTGTTAAAGCTGAACTCAACGAGCATCATCTTGAACCTAGGATCCATCATAACTGCAGTAGCTAAAAATAGGCAGCAGCCCCTCCAATATCTGTCAAACTTCTCCAACAATGGCGTTGTGATGTAGCGCACTAAAAGATTTTGGCTCGTAGTCCCATGCATCAACTCAAGCTGAATTTTCCACACTTCATCGAAGAATACATTGGACGTAGGGTACACTGGGGCGGTTAAAAGGTTTACTGCATCATAAAAGTGACTCAAGTACATACAGAGAGTCTCCACTTGTATCCACTCTTGTATTGAAAGAGTCAATGCATAATCAGGATCTAAAGTGCCCAAACAAGAAAATACTTCCTTCAATTCAAAAGCAGCCATCAACATATGATAAGTGGTATCCCACCTAGTGAGGTCGTCAAGGATTATATTTCTCATGCTGGGAACTTGAAGCTGTTGTTTTAATTGCATGAACTTCTCCTCTCGGAGTTCTGAAGCTTTCACATAAAATACATTACGACGAACCTTATCCACGGTTTCTCTGAACAACATTAGAGCATCTTGGGCAAGATCGCCAAAAGGTACGAGCATAGCAACTACTGAGAATAAGCTGACCATTAAGAATAAGTGGGTTGTTTACTGACATAAAACCTCTTAGATTCTTTCAAAGACTCATTGATATAGGCATTATCAAGAGTTAGAGTAAATAGCTTGTTCGAAAGATTCCAATCGGCTAAGCAAGCAGAGACAGCACGATTGAAGGCAATTTTGGAATCAATATATGGTAATGTGATAACATTCAGCATCCGTCTCTGCAGTTTCCAATCACAGTCGACAAAGTGCCCTGTTAGAAATACATATCCTAAGCTTTGATTTGAAACCAACAAATCCAGAGTAAGACTGATTCGACAAGGAATTTCAGCTAGCAAGTTTGAAAGGCTCTGCTTTGTTCTGAAGTAGATGTCCTTAATGTGCTCCTCTATGGTACTAACATTCACCAAACTAAACTGAGGCTGAAGACTCCTTACAAAACTAATAAAATACATATCTTCAACCATATGAATTGGATAGTCACATAGTATTATCATTTTTGCAATATCACGATTGTAGCGGTCCTGATCGAAAATGAGGGGTGCAATTCCAGGGGTGGCCCTGAAGCGCTTTCTAGCGAGATCAGCAGATATATTCGTTTTTGCATCTGGTTTATCAATGGACAACATATTATTTTTCGGGTTACTAAGTCTGCTGGCTGGGGATATATGCGATGAGAAGTGTCGCATGAGGTGACTAGTACCTGCTAATTTTCCTCCACAAATATATGCAAACGACTTCTTACACTGGTTACAGATTGCCCTTTCACCCTCAACTGTGAAATGATCCCAAGCAATGGACTTATTCCTCCGCTTGCCTGAATTGGTAAACTCATTAGTATTAGTAAGAGTACCCATTGGACGAGACCTGCAACTCTGCAGTCAAAAGGATATAATCATCAGACAAAAACTGAATCTATAGTACTTGTTCAAAGTGAAAAATAGAACTGGATGAGGCTGGAGATATATGGTATGCACACAAACACCGAGTTTAATCGGGCCACTCGGCCCCATCTGGGGAGAAGACCAGCCAAGGTTTTTAATACTCGAGGCTTAAAAAATGATGAAGACAAAAATCGACACATGTGCGATTTGAAACAAGATACTTATGATTCACATTAATTTCTCAAAGCACCATAAAATCCTAAAAATAACACCGTTTAACTTTGATCAAAACTAAAACACTTACAATTTGAAACAGAAAACTTCAAAAGATGCATTTTTTTCATAAAAAACATCAACTTAATCACCCATCACCACAAAAAGTGGTGAAACTATTCAAGAAAATTAAACCCCACCCATCATATATCCACCCACATACACATGCATGAAAAATTATATGCTTCCTAATCCCAAAAATATAGTCTATTTGTATTTTCAATATTCAAGATCAAACAAATTTTGCAATCGACCCAAGTAACTTTTATTTAAATCAAAATTATCATATTAGTACCAATTTACAAACATATTATGATTTGAAGTACTTTCACCAAATATGATACGACATATAAAAAATACCAATACGTAAATTAAAAACTCAACCATCTAAGTTCAAAATTGACAATCTTTTTGGGATTTAAAGAGTACATAAAAAATAAAATAAAAAGGATTACATGAGTGAATTACTGATAAGAATAATGGATGAAGAACACAAAAATTGCGTGAAATTAAAGGGTTTAGGATTTTGCAGTATAAAAATTTGCGGTAAATTTTTGAAAATTGGAGGGAGAAATAATATGGACTTGAAGTGGTAAAAAAGCTCAAAACAATAATGTGTATGAGCCTTTTAATAAGGCTTTCGGAGTCTATATATATATATATATTTCGAAAATATTCTGAATTTAGTAACTTTTTGTGATTTATAGACTTTCTATTTTATTAATTTGTTGAAATTTTGCTTGACAAATAAGTTACCATATTCTGAAATCTGAGTTGTCCAAACCTTTTTTGAATGTATGTTAGACTAGAAATTACATTTTATTTATTTGTTCAAGTGACATATATATCAATTTTTAAACGTCCACTTTATACGGCATTTTTGTTTGACATTTTGACATGAGCGCTATAATAAAAGATAAAAAATTCCATTTTGACGAATTTTATCAAAATGTGCTCTCCTATCTACATCACTACATATCATGATAAGATTAAAATTTATCTAAGACACCTGGCCGGGCTTCCCGCGATTTATCTCCTACGTATACGATAACATGGGTGACTCTGTGCCGATTTTTCGCTTCAATTTTTTTTTTTATAATAAGATTAAAATTCGAATCAAATTGATGACTAAAAGTTCATTGTAATATATGGTCATTTCAACAAATAATATTTTTAATCAACATTACAATGTGAGGATTTGGCTTCAATGTATTAGAAAGATGTCAAAATTTCATGCAACCAATCATGTAAAATTGAGAATTGCTCATTGAAAGAGGACCTACTTATTTCGTTGTGTTTCTGCCTTTCTGATGTGATTGAAGAACAGAAACCTAGGAATGGTTAACTGGTTATGGTTTAAAGCATGACGATCTACACATTATACTAACAACAACATAACATCTACACATTAATGCTGACAACATAGTAGCATATTGTAACTAATTGACAATAGAAGAAGTTTGAAATCCCAAGTTTCTTTTCTTTTAATGATTTTGAAGTCCTAACCTGGGTGTTTTGGTAAACTTAAACAGACACCCACATAGCAACTATACAAGAAAATTATCACCAACATGATTCAACCAATTTAACCTACTTAACATATACATGAAGTAGAATCCTAATTATGTATACATTTATACTGTTCTTCTGCCGCAGTTCACGTTGTATTGTGAATCAGGGATTACAAATAGATGAAGGATAATTCTATAACAAGTATAACAGGGAACTGTAATCTTGTTACTAAAATGTACACGATTGCTACAGAAATATGGAAAATCAAGAGTCTGAGAGTACTACTCATTTGATGGAAATCAGTACTAAGCCAGTATATCTAGAATTCAAACAAGAACTTGCCACAATTTGGGTGTTAGCTTCTGTGCAATTCTAACTACTCCACAAGAAATTCTACCTGTTTATCTTCAGTTAGTCCCTGAGGCCTTGACAGGAATAGAAACTGGACCGTTGCGCAATTTTTGCTGAGAGGAGATTTGGTGGATCATTTCCTGAATCGTAGTGAACACAACCACAAATTCTGCAGCATCAATCTGTCCTAGAAGCTTTTCAACCACCAGGTCCAATGCCTTGGCCCTGTACCATAAAACATGCTCTCATTAGTTCAGAAATGTTAGTTAAACTGACAAAAAATAAGAAACTGATTTGGACCTGAGGTTTTGGGCCTTCGTGATAACTCGGTGAACTTTCTCGAATTCAGAGTGGACACATGCCAAGGCCATCTTGCTGCTTTTAGCATTCACGGGGCCAAAAGGAAGGTGCATAATGCAATTGGCCTGGATCTCAGCCATTTCTTCATCGATCACAGCTTCTTCAATGCGTATCTCCTTAACTGCCTGAGCCAAAACACCTTCAGGGCTCACCAAGTCAGCTGACAAAGAGGAAAACACAGAAGAAGAAGAAGAGGTAGCAAGGGACCGAAGGAGGTCCAACATGGCAGAGGGTCGCCAATCACCCAACCAAGATAGTGCGGCCAGTTCATGGGGATGAACCCACTTAGGCATTAAAAGTCGGGCCACGTCTTTCAGTTTCGTTGGAACCATGACCTTGTTACAGTGAGCATGGAAAAGGACAAGCTGCTCCGCTATAAGTTCATCCAGAGCCCATTTTGCTTTGAGATGTTTCTCTAGCCTTGCTGCTCTAGCCTTTTGTTCATTCCTCCACAATCCATAATTTTCCGTTGTACACTCTTCACCTGATATACATCATATATCAACAGAACTCAGGGCGAGCTCAGAGTAACAGAAAACAGTTACGTTAAACCTATTGAATCTAACATCGGATTAAATTCCGAGATATATTGCTTAAAATATCATAGGTGTTACTTCATCCCCCTTCATATGAATGATCTCTATCCATTTCAAAGATTTTTTTTTTCCCAATCTTTTCCCTTCATCTCAACATATTCTATGACACCAACCTTGTAATCCTCATTAATAATGTTTTCATCAAGTTGAAAAAGTAAATCAAATTAAATGTATTCACATCATTATCAGTGTTCCAAGTGACCATCTACATAAATTCAACAGTACAACACAAAATATTAATCTTCTTTCTCTACATAGAATCAAGCATGAATAGAACCAACTTCATGCCTTCAAAATTTTCCAAGAAAACAACTTTAACTTAATTCCACTTGCATCACATCGAAAGAAACAGAGGATTCCATACTTGCTCACTAAGAACACATTCCAAAACTAAAGAGAAGTACAAACTTATATCACATATCAACAATCAAAAAGCATCATCATATGGGTACAACTACAATTAAGCTATGAAGGTATACTAGAAGAATTGGGGTTATACTCTTACACTCCACTTTACAAAAGCACACATCAGTGAAATTAACAGTATGCCTTTTTCAGTCAGCAATCAAGCATGATTAGAACCAACTTGAAACCTTCAAAATCATCCAAGAAAACAACTTTATAACTTTATTCAACTTAAATCACATTCCAAGAAACAGATAATTCAATAGTTTTACACTAAAACCAAACTCCCAATTGAAAAGATTATAAATTTCTTCTCACATACAAACATGCAAGAAATATTATCACATGGGTTCAAATATAAACATTCAAGAAAACAACTTTGTAAGTTTATAACTTTATTCCACTTAAATCACATACCAAGAAACAGATAATTCAATATTTTCCACTAAGACCACATTCCCAAATGAAAAAGAGTACAAATGTAATCTCACATGTCCATATTCAAGAAATATTAGCATATGGGTTCAAATATAAACATTCATCAAATATAATCATATGGGTTCAAATATAAACATTCAACAAATATAATCATATGGGTCCAAATATAAACATTCAAGAAACATCATCATATAAGTTCAAATATAAATATTCAAGAAATATCATCATATGGGTTCTAATATAAATTATTCAATAAAAATGTCATTATATTAGTTCAAATATGATTATTCAAGAAATATGATCATAATGGGTTGAAACATAAATATTGAAGAAATATAATAAGATGGGTTTGATTCATACTTCTTTTAGAAGATTCTTTAATATTGATACTCATTGAATTGACCTGCTTCAAAATGCTGCTGCTGCTGCTGCTTCTTGATCCTTCATCTTTGCTTTCACTTTTAATACTCTCTTCCCAATCACTTTCTTTAAGAAATTTCCTGAAAAACAATACAAAAAATACATCATTTTAACTGTTGAGAAAATGGGATTTTAAACAATTAAATAATATGTTGATTGTTAATGTGGAGGGCAAAAGAAAAGCAATAAATTTACAGTAATGGTTGAGACTTTGCTCTCTTCATTGTTTGTCGCCAAATGTTCATAACATATGAAATGAGAAATTAAATCAAAGTATTATTCAAATTTGAAGTATTTAAATTTGAA
Organism: Lithospermum erythrorhizon; assembly: GCA_019722365.1. Lineage (NCBI taxonomy): Eukaryota > Viridiplantae > Streptophyta > Magnoliopsida > Boraginales > Boraginaceae > Lithospermum > Lithospermum erythrorhizon. Next base: position 14,108 of record JADFUC010001453.1, read on the forward strand.
GTTTCTTTCATCCAAAGTCTATTTTTACGTAAGGATTTTCTAGTATTAAATAATTATTCTAATAAATATAAAAGCTTAAATAATATATTCGTTTTAAATAATTTCATAATATTTTTTTCATAATTTTTGAAAATATAATTTAATAATAACTTGCTGAAAGCTTTATCTTGGAGCATAAAAAGTCAATGAGTTTGGATTAGATGATGCGTAGATTGAACGGATGACTATTGTGAGTTTTATATCATACGCAGCATCTATCGACATATATCGTTCGATTCTTCAATAAATGCTCTTCTAGAATTGCTCAAAATCTCGACGTATTATTTCCCAATGTTTTGTGGCTAAAGTCACATTTTATGTAAAAATTAATCTGGATAACAACTTAAATAGATATTACATATATGTCAATTGTATTTGATTTCATTATTAAATAAAAGTATTGTTTTTATGTTGGTTAGATTGAATTTTTGAAATCGTTTCGAAAATTGAAGTTGTTGAAGACTATTTAAAGAGTTTAATAGTTTGTTGCTTGTCAAATAACGCTTAAAGTCATCAATATTCAAAAATTTGTTGCAAATGATGAGATGCATAGTAAAGTGCTACTTATCATTCTCTACCTCAAAACATCATATTACCACTTAAAATGAATAATTTGCCCATTATAATTTATAAACATGAGAATTATTATTAGAGATCCAAAAAAACTCCTTAAATACTTGTAAAAATAGTTTGATGAAAACTAAATTGAATTCCACTTTACTCACTTATGACGGTGTGTATATAATTGTTCTAGGGACACACTGATGTTTGAATAGATTACACACTGATTATCTCCCTACAAATTCTGAGCTATTGTTGAGCAGCATGTGAGGGGCACATTTGTTGGTACGTAAAAAGAGGCTCTATGTTTCAATCACCTCTTTCTTGTCTATCGTTTTCATTTCATCATCATTTCAGATTATTGGTGGAAAACATAAGTTGAGGCCAGGATCCCCATGAGGATGATTGGCAATTTAACGCTGAGAATCATCTGTAACATTTTTATCTTTTATATAACATTTTCTATTATATTTAATGCGTATTTTTTAATTTTTTTAAACACTCTGCTTTAACCAATCATCTTTCTAATATTATTTTTTACTAATCCCAATTAAATTTTTTTGCCAATTTTACTTTTAAAGATAAAATTTTATATTTTTTATCTTTTAATAGTCAAAATTATTTTAATAGTCAAATATATGTTCCGAAAAACATAAATGATAATTATGTTAATTTAGTTATACTAATATATATAATAATATAAATACGATTTTGAGCAGCGAGATATTTCTGAAAGATTAAAAAATTTACAACGTATGGCTACGTGAGCCCAATGTAACTAACTTCATCGTGGAAATATGACTTATATATTAATGATACACTTTAGTATTACAAATCCTAGATGATCAACGAAATAATTGCAAATGATCCTTGTGAATAGCGAGAGAAATTGTTTAATCGATCCCAAAGCTTGTTTAAGATGGCTTCGAGTATACCAGCGCTATGCTTTCGGCCTCTATTACGACTATGTTATTAAAAACCACAACAAACGAAAATTAAAACGCAACCTTAAAAGCCACTACTTCCACTAAATCCTTAACTTTTCAATTTTTGAGACCAATTCGCAACTTCGTCCTACTATTTGGGACCATTTCATCAATTAACTCGTTGATCAACTTTAAGTCAGTTTTGTTTATTGTCAGGAAAAGTCTCGCAATAAAAAATTCTTGAGTTATAGGTGGGTGGGTACATAAGATTTTGGGTAACTCTACATTATCAATTAATTTTGAACGTAAATTTTGCGACTCAGAATTGCACTGTAAGAACCCGCTAAGAGCTCAATTGACGGTAACAGTTCGACGGATATGATCTCGATCAAACCTAAACCTTCACCGTCGATTCGGCAGCACTCGCGAAGTGTCTGGTTGAATTGGTTACCTGTAAATGCTGAAACTAAACTAGCCCATCATTTACCCAGGGGATTCAATATATATACGGAGTATTGGTTTTTCTTAAATTTTGCTACTATTATTAGCCATTATTGATCGAGTTGGGCATGTGGGGCTCATTTATTGGTACGTAAAAGGAGGCTCATTGTGTTTTAAACATCCTTTTCTATATATATCCTCATTATTCCAGTTATTAATGGAAAAGCATTCATGTTGGAAACTGACCCATATATTGCGCTCCAACAAATACAAATCCGAACCGAACCGACCCGAACCGAACCGAAAATAACCGAAATCGGCGAATCGATCGAACCGAACCGATTTCGCTCAAAAATAAAAATGGAAGCTTTTGGCCGGCTCGGTTTTCCTGAATCGACCTGCTCGTGAACCGAACCGAACCGATTGAATTTTTAATTAAAAAATAAAATATTATATATATATATAACCGGAAATAAATCGGTAACCGAACCGAAAAATAAATCAAAAACCTAAAAAACCGAAAAACCCGAAAAAACCGAAAATAACCGAACCGACCGGAATCAAATAACCGGTATCCTAATGAACTGACGGAATCGATGAATCGAACTGACCGAATCGAATCCTGCTTCTTTGCCCATCTCAACTGAAGTCGATCACTTGCCCAAAACGCCTCAAACCGAATCCTAATTCGAATTCGACAGTTCTACCATATGATATATGTATGTATGTATATGCCATGATGATTTGTAAACTAATCTCCTAAAATATTACGTACACTTCATTATATTTTGTATCGTAGTGATCTATTTTAACCTCACCAAAAACAAATAATTATTTGACTTTTTGGCAAATGTGCCAAATATTGTTTCTATATATAATATTATATCAAGGTGAGTAAGAGTAAGAGTAACAAAGACTTCCATATATGACTTTATATTAAAAAAGTATATTAAAACGTAGCTAATTTACCTAACCGGAGGAATTATGCAGTTCCATTTGATAAGTCCAAGGTTTAATTACTTCAGATTGTTCAAGTTGAGATAACTGGAAGCAGAAGGCTTTTAATTTGCTTAGGTCTTATTAGTTGTTGGTAACTTTACTGTGATGGATGGCATATGTTTTTATGAATTATGATGGGGGAATATTTAATTCATGTATTTATGATGAGTTAATTATCAATTTAATTTAAAGGTGGGATTAAATTACGTTTTGGTCATTTTAAATTTAAATGTAAGGATTTATTTATTGAAATTGGTTATACACAAATTAGTATGCCATCCATCACAGTAAGTTACCAACAATTATACGGGTTTGATTTAGTCCTCATTTTGGTCCTAACTATACACAAGTTATAGAATTAACGTATACATGAGATGGGAGATCAAATAATGAAGCACACCTAACTACCTTTTGAGACTAATAAATTACGATTTATGAATTATGGGAGATCAAAACATAATTTGATCCCACTTTCGAAAACAATTGTTCAATAGTCTATCAAAAAACCAAACTTGACTGGCATCCAAATATGACCAATCGCTCAATATCCAACTATTCTAGAAGTGTCATCATCATGTAAAATTATTCGATATTCATTAAAATCCGACTTGTCAACCATGCAAGATACGAGTGGAGATATTAAGGTCCCAAGGTAACCATCATACAAGACAGTGAAAACTACGACGACACAAATACTGTAGTGATTAATGAAAAACTACAGCCACACAGATACTGTAGTGATTAAAATGTAATTTAGTGTCTTCTCCTACTTCTCGTGTTGTACAACAAAAAGACTGTATACGACAATGATAAATGAGAGACTCTCCCGGAGAAGAAGGGACCATAGACTTTCGACATCTTCCACTTTGCCCATGTGGCGATGCTCTTTTTTTCTGAGTGTATTCCATCACTCATATTTATATTATTACGGAGTATCTCTCATTACCACATTATTATTACTTACATCGATTAAATCCACCCCACCTCCATATTGTGACATCTCATTTTCTCGTGGTCCATTATCGTTAATAAATGTACATTGTACAAGGCCAAAATATCAAGTATAGGATTCTATACGTTATTATGAGATCATCTGTTCAAATTGCCATATCAATAGTTGACAACTTGACATAGAGGCATACATTTGTCATTTTGCTAGAAATGAAAGATCGATTAAAAATTGATGATGTAGGCAGTGGTTGTTTAACAAAGTTTCTATATATATATATAAGGGGGCAAAGGAATATATAATAAATAAATAAGAAAATATATAAAAATATAGAGGGTGGAAGTATTTTTTTTTTAATGAATGGCACAATTTTATTTTTTTAAATATATGGTTCTATTTTTTTTAAATAAGGAAGGGTCACTCCCCGTTGTTCCAACCCTCCCTTAGATACTCCAAATGGAAAAACTTACAAAATAGTGGTTTTGATCATTTTTAAAAAATATATAAAGAAGTAGGATAATCTTGAACGAGAGTGATTGAAATTGATTGTTTTTCAAATGTGAGAGATGTTCAGAGTCGTTCATCCTTTTTAATATAGGTTGGACGGAAAAAATACCCTTCACCTAGTTGACCAAAACAGTCTTTTCAACTTAATGGTAAAAATAGATAAAAGTAGTCACTTGAAATATTTTTTGAAATAAGTGATTGAAATAGGAAAGTCTTGAATGAAGTAATTACAAAGTATTTTATTTCTTAAACATAAGTGATATTCAAATTATTCATCCTATTAAAAATTACACTCGATATTACATGATTAGCATCTCGATCATTGATATACATCAATTGGGGCAAATCTAATAATAATGAGTATGTGTTATATAATTTCATAGTTATTTATATCTCCTTATTATTATAACATATAATATTTGATAAAATATAATATTTTGATTGATTGATTATCAAATATTATATGTTATCATGGAGAGTATTTATAATGTAATCATGCAATAATGTACGTTAAAAATTTAGTAATAGAAAACAATATGTACAATAATTTTGTAAAGCATAAAATAAATAAAAATAGGAAAGTATTATTATCATTTCAACAAAATTCACATGTTAACGTGACGTGAAGTCGGGGCCAAAATTTCTAATTCCTAAATCACCCTCTATCCTACAGCTCATAACCATTCAATCATGCATTGGCTCTTTATATATATCTCAAGTTGTCATCCTCTCTCAATCAAGATATATTTACTTAGATATCATTCCTCTTGTAGAAATCGTTATTCAAGAGAACTTGTGGCTAATAAAAATTCCCTCCTCCCCCTCTTAAAAAGGAAAATGAAAGGTGAAACCATAGTTGAAGCATGTTACGTATTCAAAGAAGAAACAATTCTAACTGTACTCAAAACCTCAATTTTCTTCTCTGGAGATGGCTTCTCTGCCTATGACTCGAAAGGGGAACTCGTGTTTCGAGTCGATTGGTATGGAGCCGACACGGACAATACTGAAGTTGTCCTCATGGATGCCACTGGCCGATGCTTGCTTACGGTTTGTCGAAAGGTTAGATCAAGTCTAACTCATCTATATAAATTGTTTTTAGTTATGGTTCATTACTGCTCCCTCCGTCCCAAAAAAATTGTCTTGTTTCGAATTTCAATACTTTACATTTTAAATTTGAAATCAATTGTTTTAAAATATTGTGTAATATTTTAGCAGAAAAATATATGTACTGATATTATTTTTAATGTGTTTTACTATTATGATACTTTCACCATCGCATGAAGATTATCTAGTTTGATTCTCTATGATCAAATTTAACAAATTTTGTATTCTTAATTAAAATACATAACTTAGATTTATATCAAAATTATCATGTTAATGTTAGAAAAATACATTAACAATATATAGTAATTGGTATATCCCGAAAATATTGTTCATTTCTAGTTACTATTGATATGGTATTTTTTTCTTAAAGTCAATGTAATATATGGATTAAGAGTATAAAATTAGTTTTTTAATCATTAATAATTGAACTTGATCATAATTCTGTGGAATGTAGAAATTAATTGTTTAGTTTACTCCTTTAGCGTAATGCGTAATGAATGGAACGTTTATTTTTGTTAAATAGAACTGTGAGCAGATTTAGGAGATTCAGTTAGGGTAGAGAGTCGACTCATGTAGATTTACTTCCTGATTCTTAAATTTGTTTTAAGTTCGTATATACCATTTGGGACCACATAAGTATTGATCCTCATAAGTGATACTTCTTTCCCAAAATCGTTCACTTTTCAATTTTGATATATTTAACATTTTAAATTATGAAGTGAAATAATTTTTATTATATTGTATATATATAATATTTTGTGAAAAAATTATCATCATATAATTTTATCCTATTTTACTATTAAGATTATAATTTTGATTCAAATCAAACTTATGTAAGTTGCGTTATTTACGTATGTGTGGGACTCAATTAAGATAACAAATTTGTTAGTTTTGACCTTTAAAAAATCAAAAGGGTCGATCTTTTATGAATGGAAGAAGTATGTTGTATGTACAAAATTAGATTGTGCACCATATCTAGTCAATTATTAAAGATTTTTAATTCTTTATCGGCAAGAATAACAGAGGCCGAGTCTCCACCATAGATGGGAAGGGTTCTTGGGTGAGAGAAGTGAAGGGCAGAAGCCAATATTCAGCGTGAGTAGATCAGCAATAATCGAACGATGTAATGTGACGGTTGAAATGTACAACACTCTAGGCGAGGAGTACCACATAGAAGGGTCATTGGCACAGAGGTGTTGCAAGATTTTTGATGCAAACAATGAAACAATGGCTGAGATTCGACGAAAAGTTGATGCTCTATCTAATGTGATGCTTGGGAAAGACGTATTATCTCTCAATGTCAAACCAGGTTTTGATGGAGCTTTTGCTATGGCCTTGGTCATTATTCTTGATCAAATCGATGGCTATGATTATCTTGATAATAGTCCTTATAATAATATTATTTCCTACAAGTCAATTTAGGTGATGTTTTAGATTCTTGATTATCTAAATTTTTGTTATTTCATTAAAAAGTTATAAAAAATAATACGGAGTATTTGTAAAGCATCGTAGAAATAAAGTCAATGAGACTTTATTAACTTCTTCTTGGGGTAAAGTCACCTTTACGATTATTGTTTAAAGTTGCGTCGTGTCTCATAATAGTATTTAATTAACATCCTATCATTTATATTACTTTAAATGTTTATGCAGATTCCGAATATCTAGAATGCAAAGTGAGTGATGAGTGTCTTCTATTTCTGTTGTGTGTTTGAGGTGGCGATATAATTATTCTGCCGAAATATAGGTGTTTTAGGCAATTTTATCGCGTTGATATTTTCATCACTTTAACCTTTTTATTATTTTTTACAACATGCTCTTTCCAATTCAAAAATGGTATTTTTGACTTTTACTATTAAGCTTTGACTATCAATTAATTTAATTTTTTTGTTTTAATAAATATAAAATTGATATTATTGGATTTATTTTTGAAATATTTTAATAGTATTATTTTTATCATTTTTTATAATATTCATGATAAAAGTGTGACACATAAAAAATAAAAATAACAATTAAATTGAGTTGAAAATAGTATATAATAAACACTTGTCACCACCGAAGTCTTAATTTAAAAGGTTTAGCATTCATAAATAGCAAGAAAGTATTATTATGAAAAATTATTTTTAACAATGTATAAAACGATACCAATATTTTTTTTAGAATCATAAGAAATATAAAGTAATTGTTTGTTAAGGAGTAATATTGCTTTTATTTTACCAGTATTGAATAGAAGTTAATAATGGAGAGAGAGTGTGCGGCATTTAAAATAATATAGGAAACACGATATTAATTAAACGATATAAGAGTAAATCTGACTTTAAATAATACAGGAGATGATTGCAAATTACCCGTATTTATTGATATGTATAGCCCTTCGCGGAAGCAATAATATCCAATCATTTTAAGTGAAATGACTATTAAAGCTAATGTGGCCCCAAATTATGCTAGTGATTTAATGTTCCCTAATTTTTTGGGACTTTGGAATGTATCGTAATAATAATACGGAGTATTTCTTTTTGAATTTTGATAACAACTACACTCAGCAGGCACTTGATAAGGAATAAATAATTTGCTTGTTACTCTTTCTACATCAATGTTTCTAAAAGCACCACATCATTTTATGGTTAATTTTTTACTTTGTATAAAATTCAATTTCATATGTATAGCCAAAATATCATTTTAATAATTTGCACTTATATTTTACTTTCCGTTATTAACCTAACAATCCACGTGAAAATATTCCCTAAAATATATGTGAAGCATGAATATATGGCGTGAAAACCATTCATATGCGCTATATACACTATGTTGCCTTATATACGAGTTAATTGTTTGATAAACAAAAAAAAAATCAAATTGCGTTTTGGTCTTCTCGATATATAGTTTAAATATTGGGATTTAGTTCCGGAAATTGGCTACATCCATAGATGCGATTTAGTCCTCAATATCGTCTCATACACAATTATGGAAGTAATATCTTCGAAAAATTGGGAACAAATATAATCGCAATATAGCATCCACATAGCCACTTTATTTTTGGGATTAATAAATTTAATTTTTTTAAAATTAGCATTGAAGATTACTATTACATAGTATTGTAAATTACGAATACAAATATTAAGTATTACAACCAGACTATTGAGCCATCAGCTAATAAATTCAAATCTTTAAATTATCAGTGATCAAAATGCAACTTAATCTCTTTTTTAGAATCAAATTAATAACTAACTCATTTAAAACTTAAAATCATTTGGGAGGAAGTAAAAATGCAACTAGAACAAACGACGAACCATTAGACATGCTTATATTGAGATAAATCGAGATATTGTCGAAAAAGATCCGGCCTATTATTACTTATTAGGTTTAGGTTTTATTGTTATTGAGGCTGCGGTGTTGAGTTAAGGTTATAATTAGTTTTAGTGTTAGTATTTGCCTATAAATATAGACACTTACTTTATTGTAATCATGATAATTATTAAATGATAAAATACATATTTTTATTTTAACAGCTTAATTAAGATATGTTTACTGATTTTTATTATCTAATTGCACATGTTGCATTATCAGAAATTAAAACAAAAGTGGATATTTTAAGAGATAGACGCACATATTACTGCATATAAAATAAGTAAATATATATATATATATATATATTGAGTCTGATTCGTAGTATTCTAATTACAGTCACAGATATTGAGTATAACAAATAAAATAGAAAATATATTGACAACAAAATTTAAGCACAGGCGCATTTATAAATCTTTGGTCAAAATATCATGGTATCGAATCATCGGAAATTTCAATAAACATATCTGGCATATGGGACAACTTGGTGAAGTTCTTGATATGGGTCCTAAGTTGATTGATAACGTGCCCTTTAAAGTATGATCGATGATTTAATTTGTAGGGTCTAGCTACGGCGTTTTACTCATTCGGGATTATTTAACCGGGCATGTCCTTTACCAACGTTAAAAGTATCAAAATCCTTGTCCATCCAATTTGATGATCAACATATATATCTTTTTACCTAATTTGATGCATGTCATAAAATTCTTAGACTTGGGTCCAATGTCCCTGTAGGGTTAACTATTTTATAATAATCTTTCCAAGGTAAAAAAGAGAGTTAAGTTATTTAATCTAAAGTTAATAAATTCATAAAGAAAATTGACCTTTCAATTTCTTCTATCTTTTCATGAATTTTCATTTTTAACCAATAACACAATTACTGCAACGTAAATAATAACACCCATCGTAACACTACTATCACAACTAATATATATGCCATGTGTATGAACTATATATACATATATATATATATACATATATAATTGTACTAATGAGAACTACTCCCTCCGTTTCTAAAAGATTGTCTAATTTTAATTTTTTTTATAGTTGAATTTTGACGGTAGATATTTTTGTTTGTATTGTATAATATTTTATGAAAAATATATCAATAAACAATTTATTTTAAACTTTTTCCATTGATATATTTTTCATCAAATATTATACAATTCAAACAAAAAATATCTACTGATCAAAGATGCAATTATGAAAAGTCAAAACTAGACAATCGTTTAAAACAGAGGGAGTATTATGACAAAAATGTTGCGGTGAGACTGATTATGAAATTGAAACTAGATAATGCTTTTAGGAGCGGAGGGTAATTAATCTCCATATAGCTACGCAAAGATTATCAACTGCTGAATGGCACAGCCGTAAATATTGTTTGTGTTAATAATATTTGATGAAAATATATTAATGGAAATAGTTTAAAAATATATTTTTTATTGTTATATTTTTATAAAATATTATATAACACAAACAAAAATATCTAAGGTCAAAATTCGACTGTGAAAAAGTTAAAAAATTAAATAGTCAAAACTAAACAATCTTTTAGAAACGGAGGAAGTATTAAGAAACTAACACAAATTTTCACTAGCTAATATATATGGCGTGTATGTGAAGGATTTTTATGAATTATCCTACTCTTGTTATGAACGTAGATAGTAGATAGAATAATGTTAAATACATTGGTTGTTACTAATAACTAGTCAACGTAACTATTTTCACCACCAACTAACATAGATATTGCTAACTTACATAAAAGGATATACAGAGACTACTATTTATTATATGATGTGAACATTCGATAATTTGAATATGTCAAATCGAAATTTAATATATATAAGTGTTTTGAATTAATTCATTAAGCACTTGCACATGCATGTTGAACACGCAAATGTGGAAACTGCATATTCTCTAATAGTTCAGTTTTGTTTATGTCCAGAGAGAAAGTTACTTCACAGATCTTACTTTGACAAATCTTTGAAGAAAAATCAGAGGAATAAAGGGACATTGTATGTTGTTGATATTCCGGGGGCTCTGTTTATCGTTACAAGGACATAGTAATAATAATCCTCCTATTCACATATGATAATCTCTATTCACATACTTCATTCACATGCAATCCTCCTATATATTTAGTTATTTGTCAGAAGGACATGCATGGAACAATGTATATGCACCAATATGGTAGAGCAAGGTTAAATGGAGCTGAATCAAATACTCCGTATGTGATATATATCCAGAGTTTGGTCAATCAACGATATGATATGTAACAATGTGTCATCATAAATGTATATTGAGTTCCACTTTATTCAGTTCGAGGTCAACACCTCATCAAATAAATTAAAGCTACATAATCTTTAATTCTTTATTAACGTTTTCTGTCATCTTTAATTAAATGCACTGGTACTAGTGGACTAGAGCATTATCTGGCATCCTAGACCAAAAGGACTATGAATATATTGTTAATAATAAGTTGTCTATAAAGGTGTGAGTAGACTTGAGATCAACTCCTGTTTTGGTGGCCAAGCCAAGGATACTCGCAATTTTATGTCAAAACTTTGGTGGCCTATTCTGTTTGGGAATCTATGTCGACTGTTGACTTATTTAACACAATTATACACTCGTCTTTAACAGAATACTTGGCAGTTTTAATTTCTCGTCTAATATTTCCTCCTCAATTAATACGGAGTATATACTAATTATTTGTACACAATTCAATCTGTGAGAACTCGTTTATTACATGTGTAAATTCGTTCACCATTTTCATAATATATAATTTTCCGATAATTTTTACATGAACTTATGTTGACAAAGATGAATTACAAAAATACATATCGTCATAAAATGTTATTTTAGTGGCGTTGGCTTTTTGAAATTGATCTTTGACCGTCAATTATTAATTATTTATTATTCTAAAAAATATAAAATTTATATAATTGGATTAGATCTTTTAAGCTTTACAATATTTTATTTTTTATTTTTAAATAATATAATTAAAGAGTAATTGAATATTAAAAATTTGTCTCGATATGTGAGAAAATCAATTAAAATGGATTGGAGGTAGTATAATTTAATATTTTGAGATTTTTTCTCTCACAAAACTTGTGAAATTAATCTAAAATCTCTTAATTATTATTGACGATCATAAAGATGCTACTTGATGGGTAGTTATTATAGAAACTATTCATGAAAATTAAATAATTATAATTTCTTCACCTATAAATAAGGAGATTTGAGAATATGAGGCTTCATAGATAACCCTTTAATTACATATAGGGTAGATTACATATATGATAGATATATAATTTGATTTGAATCAAAATTAACATGTTCATAACTATTGAAAATATTATATTTTAATACATGTTTAAATAATATATAAGTATATAACAACAAATTTGAATTTAAATAAAAATAAACCTCTCATTAAAATCTAAACATGACAAAATATTTGAGATGAAGAGTAGGTAATCAATGATTCCGGCTTCATAATATAGGCGAGTTACAATCCACAACGTCTATACAAAGGATTGTGCATGAAAAATATCCAATCATATGTTGACGTACGACTCGACATTAATACCGTAATTTTAGCCTTTTAGATGCACTCAAAATTGTCCAACACATTGTATACTATGTGCGCATTTTTTCATCTTTTGATTTTACCATGTGAGCAGTAGTTAGTGTAAAAATTTCTAGTGCCTAGTGCCTACGATTGATTTTACATGTTTGGGTCACTCGAACGTTCCTCGTGTAATTTTCCTGACCAATGTCAGTTCGTGATAGCATGGTTTATATTCTTATCAATTTTTTTTTTTTATAAAATTAGATAATACAAAACACTACACACTTGTGTGTGTTATCATATTTCAAGTCAATAATAAAATATTTAAATAAGATCAATTTATACTTAAAATTGCGTATTTTATTATTATTAGATCAAACGTCCTAGTTAAATTGAAATGGAGGAAATATTAAATATGAGCTAATTGTCGATTTGGTTGCAGTTTGATCCCCGATATTTATCTTTAGAGTTTTTTTTCGAGACTAGGGTTTCATAGCTTTCTGCATGAGCCAAAGCCGTTTTCCGCCGTCCTACAGTAGGGTTTAGGGTTTTCTTAATTTTTATCTTTTCTGGCGTCGTCGGCATCTGGAAAAACTTGTTTTTGCTCGAGCCTCTCTCTACCGTTTAGCCGGTTAGAAGTGCTTGGGGTTTCGAGGTCTTCCCATTTGGAGGGATTTACAAATTTAGCGTGAGGTTTTTTGGGGGAGGGTATAGGGTTTTTAAAGGCTTATCATTCTTTCCTTTACTTCTTGTATGCAGTCACCCAGAAGCTGACAGGAGGTCTAAGTGATTGTCTTGAGGCCCCAGGTGAGGCGAAGATTAGGAGAACCTTACTGCTTTTCAGGTAATTGATTGAATTGACTCCTTAGAAATTGGAAGTTTGATGATGTTAAGAATCTAGTATGAATTTCATTTGTGACAGAGTCATGCATCGCGATCCTCAAAATGATATAAAATTAATCTAAAATACATAATTAACCAATTATGAATACCAAAGAGAGTTAACTTCCACCAGAGATGCAGCGGAAGTCCTATCTCTAATCTTTCCATAAGCCTCCTTTGAATTCATCGTTTAGGCATACAAAATGTAGTACTCTAGTTAGTCCACGCTAGGAGAGGGTTGAATCATACATTTGTGTTTGCTAGAACATGGGTTGATTGGATGAAAAATCAAAGAAGAATTTCAATTATTCCTTGATATTTTCGACCATGAGAGAAAAAATGGAGGAGAAATTTGGGTTTGTTTTCATTGCATGAAAATATGTTGAAAACACAATAAGTTTGCTTATATAAGTCCAAACCTAAAAAGCAATCGAATAGCTTAATGACTAGACCCGTTAAATTTAATTAAACCGTTAAGTAAAATCAAACACTAACAAGTTGTTAATAGTAACTAACAAGTCACTAACAAAACTCCAGCTAACTATCAGAACAATTCAATTGACTAATTAATTGAATTCGCATTCATCGATTTATATTTTACGTTATCGATGTAAAATGCGATTGAATATTAGATTTGATTCTGATGACTCTCGATTTAGCAAATGTAGTTTAATTTGATACATGAAGTATAATCAACGTCCTTTGTATGTGTGACCTTGAGCTCGGATAATAGTAAAGTTTGTATTATAATAATAATTGACTAATTAATATTATTATAACGTTAATGAGTAAGGAATACTTGATTGCTGCATAACGCTTAAATTATCATGAGAACCCAAACTAGTAATATATACAATTACTAAGGTGAACACTAAGTTCTAGTAATCACATTTAACGACCCGGTAAATGAATTGATACACAAATGTCGCAGCAAAGGCGTAATAAAATGAATCAATTACCATTTGATTTCAACCGAATGAATTGATAGTGGTTTTCTAGAAAGGGTGGAAGCTGATTTGAGCCGAGTTTTGGGAGCGGGGGCGTTACTGTTCAGGATATACGTTTGATGCGTGTCGAGGAGAATTCCAGTATAATAGTTTGGTAGGGCGTGTGTTAACAAACAGGGAATACCGTACCGAGCTTTCGAGATCACGATTAGGGCTTTGTGGGGTGGAACGGATGGGAGTCCTACAAATCTTGGACATGGGTTTCAATTTGTTTCACATCATGTTTAACGACGAGACACAAATGACAAGGGTTTTCGGGGAGGCTTGGGTAGGCACATTTGAGGAAGTACTTTGCTTTATTAGAGGCGATGGAAGGTGGGCTCTGGTGATCCAGTGGAGTTAAAATGCTTTGCCTGATGGGTACAAATATGGAATTTACAGCACAGGTTTCATCAATAAAGAGATGGGGCAAGCGGTGGGGGCTCACATTGGGAAGGTGTTGGATGAACACTGGGGTTAGAGCAGGGGGCGGTATGTTAGGGTAAAGTTTCTCACGGATGTCGGCTAAGCGCTAAAGAGGGGTTTCGTACCAGTAGAGGAATGGAAGAAGCCCATGAAGTAGTCTAAAGATCTACGAAAAATTTGCGGCGTGTGGAAGATAGGAGGAGAGAAGTATAGGGAGGATGCATTGAGTTCAAGAATGGAGGGAGGGAGGCGAGCCGGGTTGTAGAGGAGGCGGGAGTAGGATTAGGAGAATGAAGATAAGGAGGATAGCATTAGGAATAGATTCCAAGAGGTATGGTTGAGGAATCAAAGCTGAAGGTTATGGATTGAGAGTTGGTGAACAGAAAGAGATCTCGGGCAGCAGTCGGGGGTCGGTGGGGAGCATGTGGGATTGTGTGGTGGCTAATAGGGATGGCGTCTGAGAGGGGTGTCTGAGGGAATTGGATAGCAACGAACAGATTGAGGAGGAGGGGGTAGTGCGAATAGTGGAGCAAAATTGGAAGGAGAATGTGGTCGAGGTTCCTCTAGAGAATATGGGACGAGGGAAAGAGGTTTATGCAATAGGGGTGGATATAAGGGAGAAAATGAATAGACTAACAGGAAGGGATCAAGAAGAGAGAGGGGCAAATGAATTTCCAGTAGGATATAAGGACAAAGGGGAAGAATTTATTTTCAACACACGGGACCTCTGTGAAGTTTCAATTATTCAACAAAAAAAGAAGAAGGGTAGGGCGAAGCAAGTATTTCTTAGGGAAAGGGAATGGAAAGGGAAAAAGCATGAATGGCAGACTAATGGAAGAATGAGTAAGAGGAGGTATGGGGAGGTGGAAACAAACATAGACGAGGGGGAAGGGGGAGCTGAGGGAAGAAGGAGGAAAAACGTGTGTAGATTGATGGAGGACAAATAAAACAGGTTGGGAGCAGGGGATGAGGGGCACGTAAATATGGGTTCCGATAATGAGGGTGTCAACAACAATGAGAATTCTGCTATAATTCGGGTGGAGGTAGCCGACCCTAACCGGCCCCAAATTGGTAGATGAAGATCATTTGTTGGAATTGTCAGGGGATTTGAAATTCCTTGACAATTCAGGAGCTGAGGGAGACTTGTCTTCTTCGTCAACCTGACGTTATTGTTTTACGTGAAACCAAAAATAAAGAAAAAAAAGCTCAAAAAAATTAGTCGTGGTTTAGGATTTTTATTTAGTTACATTATTGATCCTATGGGGACGTCTGGAGGTATTATTGTTATGTGGAAAAGAGATGCAGAGGTGGACATTGTTCAATCGTCCGAGTGGTTTGTGGAAATTCGGTTTAATGAAAATGATAGCGAATATGGCGGGGTGTTTGTGTATATCAGTTGTGAGGAAAACCAGGTTGGGGTCGCCGGGTATTAAAGGCGAAGGAGGAAAATGAGGGGCGATGTGTCCTTGGTGATTTTAATGATATTACGGATAAAAGATGAAAAGTAGAGGCGTTGCGACGTCCGAGGGAAACATGGAGATGTTTAGGGAGTTTGTTCGAGATTGTGATTTGGTCGATATTGGGTTTGCAGGCTCCCACTTTCCACGTAGTGTAATAGATAAATTAGAGCAGCGCAATCAAGATGAGATTGGATGGGAGTGTTGACGGCGCTTACCGTGGTATTCTGATTCCAGAAAGGCGCATGTTATCGTCTTGATCTGAGGCGGACCATTGCCCATTACTAATTTATCACGAGGCGTCGAGAGAGGTGGAGGAGATTTGTTTTTTATGGTCGTTGGTAGGAAAGGAGGGGTGCGAAGATGTTATCCAGGAATAGATTGGAGTCAGGAGGTTCGAGTCTCGTTGGTTTCCAGGTTGAGGGAAAATTAAGTAATGTAAGTGGCTTTGATAGAGTGGCGCAAAACACATAATCTTAACTCGAGGTCCAGATAGAGAATATTCAAGCTAGAATTAAGGTGGCTCGCTGAGGTATTGAATTTGATAGGGAGGAGAATCTTGAATTTGGAGAAAGGCTGGATGTTGCACAGGAGATGAGCGATATTAGGATCAGAGGAGGGCTAAATTTGTCGTCTAAAGAGGGAGATAGGAATAGCAAGTTTTTTCATGCTTTAACTATGGTGCGATGAAGACGTAATGTGATCTTGGGGCTCAATGATGGCGACGGAACTTGGTGTAAGGGGTCGGAGGTTGTGGAGCACGTGGTACTTGATTACTTTGGGGAAATATTTTGGGCAAATGAGATCTGCAGACCGGAAAGAGTCACTTCAGTTGTTAACAGTTGGGTTACTGAAGAAATGAACAACCAGTTAACTAGGTATGTCACTGGCGATGAAGTTAAGAGTGTTGTTTTCGACATGCCGAACGACAAATCACCCGGGCCCGATGGTATAAGTCATAGCAATGATGCGTTTCTTTCAATGTTTGGCATATTGTTTCTTGACATTATTGCGATGTTGTCGGCGGTTTTTATTTATTGGTAATTTTCTTAAATCTGTGAACCATACTCATGTCTGTCTTATCCCGAAAATACTTTCCCCTTTAAATATGTCTGAGTTCAGGCCTATTAGCCTTTGTAATATAGTGGCTAAGATTGTGTCGAAGGTTTTGACTAATAGGCTCCGACCTGTTCTGATGGACATTATTTCGGAAACGTAGAGTGCTTTTTTACCTGAGACTTATTTCTGACAATATTCTTATTTGTCATGAGGTTCTTCATCATATGAATCACTCCAAACTTGTTAGTAATAATTCTATGACACTTAAGTTAGACATGAGCAAGGCGTATGATAGAGTTGAATGACCTTTTCTTGAAGCAATAATGGTTTGTTTGGATTTTTGTGGGGATTTTTGTGGCTTGGGTTATGAGGCTGGTTTCGACTGTTTCTTACAGTTTTCTGCTTAATAGGCACCAAAAGGTTTTATCACACCAACCCTGGGAATCCATCAAGGAGACCCTTTGTCGCCATATTTATTTCTTTTGTGTGCAGAGGGATTGTCATGTATGCTACGGGATTTGGAGGAAAAAAAGTTGCTCACTAGGATCAGGATCAGTCGAGAGAGTCCAAGTATTAACCATATCTTGTTTGCAGATGACACCATGATTTTTTGTAGAGCTGGCATCGAAAAAGGAGGGGGAGGTAAAGAGGATCTTAGAGGAGTACGAGGTAGCTTCGGGGCAGAAAGTTAATATCAATAAATCTTCTGTTAGTTTCTCACCTAGGACGCAGAGGAGGAGGAGGGACGAGATTTTAGTGATTTTGGGTATGCGAGAGGTTAGTGAACAAGGGAAGTACTTAGGCCTTCCATCTCAAATTGGAAGATCAAAACGGGAGGTGTTTAGTTACACTACAGGAAGGGTGGAGGAGAGGGGGCAGAAAGGGTGGAAAGGGCATTGGACCAAGGCTGGAAGGAGGGTTAGAGGGAGATTTATTGGAAAGCTTTAACTTGCGCGAGGAAAGTGCACGCAGTGGGAAGTTAGATTGTAAAGATTTACGTTGTATAACTTAATTGCTAGCTGTGGGCGGCGGCTTATGTACCATGTATGCCCTTTGTTGTACAAAATTCTATGGATTTACTTTAAGATTCGAGCTAAATTGGAGTCGAATCCATCTTTTGGATGGAGGAGCATTTTAGAGGGGAGGAAGGTGCTTATGGAGGGAGTGCGTTGGCGAGTAGGGGATGGTAAGCGTATCGATGTTTGGAAGGACCCTTGGGTTCCCAGACCAGGGAACTTTCGGCTATTTGGAGGGGGAAATAGGGGGGTGAGTATGGCGTCGCAGTTGATAACTAATGGTCAGTGGGATAGTAAGAAAGTAGTGGATGTGACGGGGGAGGAAGTCGCACAGAATGTCTTAGAAATACTATTGAGTCGCATACCTACCAGGGATAAACTCATATGGCATTATACAAAGTGTGGGAATTACATCACCTCCTCGGCCTATAAATGTGCTATGAAAATGAAAGAGAATAGCGAGCTGGGTGGAAAAGGAGGGGGAGAGGGAGTCACGGTACTAGCCAGGAAACATGTTGGAAGTACGTGTGGTCCTTCAAGGTGCCACCTCAAGTAAAAATGTTTCTTTGAAAGGCTTTTCATAACATTTTACCTACCAAAGATCGATTGCGAAGAAAGGGTGTTATGATGGAGAGCTCTTGTGTTTGCTGTAATAATGAGAGGGAAGAGCTTGTCTATTTATTAGTTATCTGTCTTGTTGCTAATCGCTTTTGGTTTGCAACTCTTTGGTGTATCAACACAGGTGGGCTAGTATGGACTTCATTCAGAGAATGGTGGTTGGCGACCATTACTTTACTGGGGAAACAAGACCAACAAGAGCTAATTCCTTTGTTGCATGCGTTGTATGGGAACCTTGGAAGCATAGGAATGATATAATTTTCAATGAGAAAAGGTGCGAACTTCATCATATATGGGGAGCAGGCATTCGGCTGGCTGGGGAGTACAAGGAAACACGGGGGCAATCGTCAGGGAAATAGATTCGAGAATCATAAGGGGAGGCCATGGGGTTCTGAGGTGGCAGCAGTCTCCTACAGGTTTCATCAAGGTGAATGTGGATGCCGCCTACATCAAGGAGAGCAATAAAGGAACTATGAGTGTGGTTGCAAGACAAAGACAGAGGGAGTTTTTAGGAGCAAGTTATCAATGACTTACTCATGTCTCAAGTTCACTCATTGCGAAAAGCTTAACTATGAGAATGGGACTCGAAATTGCTTGGAGGAACAATTGGCGTAGAGTGATTATGGAGAGCGATTGCAAGAAACTAGTGCAATGTCTAAACAATGAACATAGGACTCCTAATGAGCTTCAGTTGATTATTGCGGACACCACTTATTTGGCGTGTCATATGGAGGTGCAATTTCAACACACTAGTCGAGTATCCAACAATGTTGCCCATTCCGTTGCTCATTGAGATCATGGTGGATTGATGGAGATGCATTGGTTCCATTATCCACCACGTTGGCTTTCAACAGCCCTTGATGAGGACATTAGTTAGTTTTCATGTTGGTTCTTTTGTCTTTTTTTCCCACTATTTCCGACCAACTATTGTTATCGTGCTTGTTATTTTTAATGATATCTTATCGTTTGATAAAAAAAAAAGATCCCAGATAGTTGTACTGTTATCGTAGATTCGTCCTTAAAAGTGACATAAATTGTATTATGGTATTCAAAAGTGTCAAATGTTGCAGTATGATCCCGGAAAGAACATGGACGAATGTGAATGTGAATGTGAGTAGGGTATAACCCAAGATAAATGGCTAAAATGAAGTCCCAACTGGAGAGGTTCGTATAGAAGGGACAGTTTCTTCATCGGTATTACATATAATTCAAGAGGATGATGATTTGATAAGAGTAATAAGACAAACAATTTAAAAGCAGTTTGAAATTATGAAGATGCATATACATGTAGCTAATAAAAAAGAGGATTACTGATAACATAAGTCAGGAATAACATTCAAAATACTCCAAAACCATGAATGAAAATGAAGCATTTCACTGTTCTAGTATGCCAGGCTAAAACAAACTAGACAACGGCCAAACACAAAATTGTCAATAAAAACATGAAAGACCATGAATACACCTAGACAAATACAAACTTGTAGAAATAAGTCTGAAGCCTATGAAACAAACATTATTCATTGTTCACAAAAGCCACTAAGTTATGCTTGGGCAGCTTCAAGTGGTGAGGATGGGTGGAAGGTAGTCAGATTTAAGTCCAACTACGCGTGCTTTTGTGTCGGGGAAGAACTCCATTCCAGGTAACGGAGTGACATCACCGGTACCAGACACCCCTACCGGATAGGTTAGCAAGTGCCCTGGCAAGTCACTCTCAAGATTTTCACTAGCAAAAATGTCCCAGTATTTATCTGCCATCTGGTTGACCTTGCGAACACATTCCTCACTTTCTGGATGCAGGAAAGAATCGTCTAGCATACCAAGGTGCTCGTACCATAGAGCCATTCGAAAACCATGAACCTGACCTCTTGCTGGCTGCCTGGTGGCCAGTTGGTATGGCTGATAGGCTCCCATTGCTATCTCAGAATCCCTTGCACCATCCATTGATCTCTGGTTGATATTTGCAGATCCAACTATGATGTATTCATCATCAACTGCAATAAACAAGATTGATAAATTTTAGTGGTGTAAAACCAAAAGTGTCCATACAAATGTGTGGTTGCAGACCATCCTACTTAGGAAAAAGGAATGTAACTCGAACAATATGAACGGAAAAAGAACTAAAACAAGAAAAATCCCATTCCACAAGGGATAAATTCCTTACCTCTGGAATATATACAAATTAACTTAATCATTGAACTTCATTATGTCCTTAGTAGCAATATAAGTTTGTCAAAAGAAATGGAAGGTATAACTCTTACCAATCATCATCTTGGAATGAACATAGATCATAAATCGTCGTGCTTCCTGTGCTTTTATGTAATCTGAATCAGGCTCTGGCCGTTCTGTTGGTTCATACTCACCACTCTTTTTCACTTCCCGGTTACCTATGCAGAAAAATGTCAAATAAGTTTTAGGATCATCATCTCGCCCCTGCTTTCTCAGAGCATCAATAATATCTTTATACATCATCTCCATAGTTCGCTTTTGCCAGTCCAGTATAGCTTGCACTGAAGCACTCTCTGGAATTCCCTCGGGCCACATAGGGACGACAACATAGACTATAAACCTTTCCCCAGCCTCAATCTTACTACGTATCTTCAAAGAGAGTTCTCTGGGAATTAGATGAAGACAACCTACATCCTCAACTTGGATATCATTACAGTCCCAGCCAAAACTGCTTCCTAGGAAATATTGATTTTCAATATAGATGAAGTTCCTTGCTCGACGTATAGCATTGATATAAGCATCTTGGATACTTCTGTCGATTATGTTATCTTTACCGCTCACAAGACCTGCTTGCGCAGCTTCTTCTGGGCTTTCCGGGAAGCCAAAAGCAGCTCCTTCATCAATGGATCTGAACAATTGTACATGCCACGTGTCGTGGTCTTCAGGGAATGTTACTGGGGATGGGGGAATAATCACATGGTCAAGCTCTCTCAGTTTAACCAGTAAATCCTTTCCACCTTGTTTCCTCCAACGCTGCTCGAAGTTATACAAGACATCCCAAGCTATTGGCCCCTCAAGCTTCGAATGAATATCATGCCAAGGCTCTCTAGGACCACCCATGGTGATAGATCCACCAGTAAAATTGGGCTGATGGAAATCATCATGATGAGCAGTATCCAATGTCCTGAAAAGAGAATGGAATTGGGTGTCATATCTTCCATCGCAAAGATCAATGCCTCCAACAAAACTCACAACTCTCCTCTTCTCCGAATCTCCAGTAGGCATTTCACTATCCACCACCACAATCTTCTGGTGATGAGTAAACATTGTCGAAATTTGTAAATCTTGAACAAAGCTTCCGCCATCATCTGGATTGCGTGGACAGAGAACACAATTCACATCCGTGCCTTCGAAGAATTGGGCTGTTTCTTCATCATGAGTAGCCATCAATCCATCCTTCTTTAGTAGCCCAACAGAGGTCCTATCATCCCACACAAGCATAAGAACTCGAACACCTTCACTCGCTTTCTTCTTCAGCAGTTCGCCAACAGTAACATCTCCACCAGGTCTTTCCCTCCTCGAGTCCCTTATCAAGGAAATTTCTGTATAAACAGACCAACCAGTAATGTAGATAAAATGCTTTGCATTGGTAATAGCATCAAATATATCCTCCCAACATCGATGGGGCTCATAGAACTTCCCTCCTGCAAGAGGTATTTTCGGAATGAAATTATCCGGGACATGGGCATCTTGGTACAGAGAAACCCGGCAACCTTTTCTCTGAGGAAAGAATGTATAAGGAACACCAGGATATTTTGCACATTTGATTCCACCACCCCAATTCTTATCTCGACTCACATCGAAATATTGTAATTTCACATGAACCTTAGAACCTTGTTCGATAGGATTTTTTTGTTCGTCTAGTATCTCAACCCACCTATCGATTTCATCCCCTTCCAAGAGCTCATCGACAGCTACGTAAGCTCTTCCAATTAATGTAGCACCAATTGGGTTATCATCTTTAACAGTAAAAATGACGTTTGAAGCTGTATGAGCACAATAGATGTGAAACGACTCTTGCCATTTTGGGTTGTTCGGATCATTTTCGATCATTCTTGTTCTCCCCACCCTCGCTTTGTCAAGATCAACAGTTGCATATATCTTTGGAGTTCCTTGCCCAATTCCAACTGTCTCCTCAATGTTTGCCATAAACTACAAAATTATTTTTATCAAGATGCAAGAGTAATAAAATGATAACATAACAGAATAGGCACTAGGGAGCGAGTAGCAAATAGATCAATTTCTCTCCAGAAACACAAAATGTCAAAATCAACACCATGATCACGTCGACATACATCATTTGCAAGCATACAAAGTTTACAACAATCACACATGCTAGAGGAAAAAAAAAATTCATTACAAATTAAACCTCATTTTATTAATAAGCATGGTACGTACACAATCACATAAAATCAATGCAATGATCTCATGTCCCTTCGGGGACATCCGATAAAATTGGAATGATAGAGAAAAAAATGCAATGATCTCATTATGAGTCATACATGATTCCCGAAAGGTTTACGATGATAACAGAACAATTATCCTATTTTATGAATACCCTTCGATATTTACGGGAATGTTAAAAATGAAAACTCATACTACATTATTGTTCTGAAAATATGAAAATCGCTATACCATTATTATCGACATGCACATCGTCCTAAAGTAGTACAAACCTTGCGGAAGATACCGGGGCCGCCACCGCCGCCACTAGCAGCAGAATGAAGCTTATCAGCTTCATAGATCGTAACATGCAGCGTACCATGCAGAGTTTGCGCCATTTTATCACCTCTCTAACGTAAAACAACCTTAACTTTATTTTCAAGTAAAATAATAATAATTTCAACCAATTCTGATAACAAAAAAAAAACTATATAAACATATAGGGTTGCTAAGATGTCGGTTGGTTTGTAAGGAGAGGTGTGAAGATAAAGTCCGAACGAAGTTCACTCGTTGTCTTATAAAAAGAATGTGGAGAGTGACAAACTTAAATATCATCCGTGAAAGATGTGAGCTTATTATGGAATTCATAAATGTACGTGTATGGTAAACTATCTAGGCCATTATTGGACCATTATGGAATTCATGAATGTACGTGTATGGTAAACTATCTAGGCCATTATTCGATATTTACGGGAATGTTAAAAATGAAAAACTCATACTACATTATTGTTATGAAAATATGAAAATCGCTATAGCATTATTATCGACATGCACATCGTCCTAAAGTAGTACAAACCTTGTGAGTTAGGCGATTGTATTGTTGTTTACGAGAACAAGCATATACTTCATAAATTCTACAGGTGATTGGTTTCTATAAGAGAGGAACAAACTCTACATACAACTAAGCTTTACTATCATCTAAGAACATTTGAAATTCAAATACTAACCAAACTTTGTCTATTTACAACAAACTCTATCTATCCGTAGCATAAGGAAGTTGTTGCCTGACTTGTGGTCTTTCACCTCCCCTCAAGTTGAACTGGGGAGAAGACACATTCAACTTGGATTTAAGCAACTCAAACCTCAAAGAGACCTTTTTGTAGCAGACCAAATTCAATTGATCAACTGTGGAAACATATTTGACACATAGAGCTCCACTTGCAACCTTTTCCCTTACAAAACACATATCAATCTCAACATGTTTAATTCGAGAATGCAATACGTGATTAATAAAGCAGATATGTAAGACCCATGTCGTCATTATTAATATGGCACTCGATGAAAGAAAACACAAATTTCTTTTTAATGAAATTTTGAACTAACATACTTCAAGAATACAGCGGCAAAGCACTTGTATACTCGCTCTCATGTAATCTAACTACCACTTTTTGTTTCTTAGATGACCAGCTAACTAGAGAATTACTCAAGAAAATACAATGTCCACTTGTAGATCTCCTATCAGGCAACTCCGTCTACCCGTGACGCGATAAGCAGTTAATATCAACTCAAGATGCACGAGCCGTAACCCTTGTGTAATGGAACCTTTAAGTACCAAGATTTTGGACATCGCTTCACAACGAAGATCAAATGATTATGCATAATCCGCAAAGCCTTTATTAACCGAAAAAGAAATTTCTAGTCTTCAGAATGGTAACATATCGTGAAATTCCAACAAGATTTCACAGATAAAAGTTCGATCCAAAATGGATCACCAATCTTAGTAGATAACTGAGTACAGGAAGATAGAGGATTTGAGATAGGCTTGGTACCATCCATTTTTTCTCTTTCAAGAACCTCTGAAATATACTCGATCGATTTGTATTTAACGCTCGGTACATCTCGTAACTTCAAATTCCAGAAAATAATGAATATATCCCATGTCCTTCAATGCAAATTCTGAATGTAGTTGATTTACCACCAATTGAATAGCTGAATTGCAAGCTCCGGTGATTAAAATATCATCAACATAAACTAATAAGAACATCATAACCTAGTCTACATATAAGGACACAACCACGGAACCAACAGGAGCTTCGTTTCAATCCATAGTGGCTTTGTTCAATTTGCAAACATAATGAGGACATTGAGAATTTTTGAAACCCGAGGTTACTACAAACATCCTCGGTTAATCCTATGTAAAATGCATTGTTTATATCAATCTGCCTTGCCAATCCAACCTGGGAGAAGAACTATAGCACATTAAATACGAATTGTAGCGATTTTATCATGTGACTAAAAGTCTCAAATAGTCAATGCCGAGTTTCAGTAAGCCTGCAGAAGAACTGTGACGAAATTTCAGATTTTTTAAAAAGAACCATCGTAATTTTTCTTCACCTTGTAATTCATTTACAATCGATCACATTTGATCAAGAAAGGCAGTGAACTAGAGTTCCGCGTTATTTTGCATAAGGCTTCATGTCTAATCAGATTGCCTTTCCTATCTGGGATCCCTCGAAATTTTGTGAAAGAATACGACGGCGCCCACCAAATCACTTGACAATGGTTACTTTTACTAGCTCGAATACTCTAGGATGAAGAGTTGTCATCCCAGTAACCACGCAACGCTGGCGCGCGGACATGTTTGGGGCGCGGGCAAGGGTTTGTCGAAGCAGCGGAGAATTAGAAGGAGAATGACGGAGTTATGCTCGAATAGACATTGATACGGGGATCATTGTTTGTGACGTGAGCTTGAAGAATTTGGAAGTCGCGCGCGCAGTAGTAAATCGTGGGGCAAATCAGCGATGGGAAGAACGACTCAGAGATGAAATAGAATTAATAAGAATAGAACTGAATACAAATAAGATGAATTAATATAAGAGCATCTTCAGTAAAAGGAAAAATTTGACTCATAAAAAATAACATGTCGAGATATGTAACTCGGGCTGCTGGAAGACATTGGGTAACCTCAGAAGAGGATCAGAACTAGTAAATGTCATACGTTAGATAGACCTATATCAGCTTTATGTTTATTATAGGGTCTGAGGTTGGGGAAGCATCGACAACCAAATATTTTAAGAAACGAATATGTAGGTGATCTAGAAGTGCTCATTTATAGGGAGAAATATGCCGCACCTTGTCGAAGTCTATCGATCAAAAAACGATGTAGCAAAAGCATCATCCCAATATGTCAAGGGCAATGAAAAGAAGAAGTATGGATGCGCTTCAACAATATTCATGTGTCGCCGCCAGCCATTTTTTAGGAGGCATGTTAATAATACGATGATTAGTACCAACGGTAGACAACTTCTAAACTCTCTCAATTCCAATCGCTTTGGAAGGCTCAATTTTTATCAAATTGGTTTTCAACTAATGCTTGAACTTGTTAAACACATCATATACTTCATTCTTGGTTTCAGAGGGTAGAACCAAATGTATTTAGTATAATGGCCTGTAAATAAACATGTAATTTGAAGCCTTTATTAGAAATAATAAGGGCAAGTGACCCCAAACATATAAGCCCAAAGCGAGTAGAGGAAACAACGAAGAGTCTTTAAATGGTAGCTTATGACTTTTGCCCATTCGACATTATGATTCTTTTGCCCCATTTGACGTGTGGAAAAATAGTCCTGAACTTACTTCTAGACATTGAAATAGTAGAAATATTTCTGAAAATCCTATCAACTATCATTGCAGAGGGACGACTAAGTCTACTATGCCATACATCACTTGAAGTTCTTTCTTCCACTATAAAGAAATTGTCAGGTTTATTAATAGACCGACCGGACATATGGAGATGACGTTGAGGCTTCAAATTTGTATAAACCATGATCAATAGTTCCCTTTAAAAAGTACCTGGCCCTAAAAAAATTTTAACAAACAAAATGGTAAGATGAAACTCAATAAACACATTATTGTCGTAAGAGTTAATCGGCATTAATCGAAACAGGTTTTCTTAATTGGGTGAACATGTAAAATATTGTTAAGTATAAGAGATTTGTACTTAGAAATAGGAATATGAGATGTACGATGTGACCTATGGCTGCTGAATTTCCATTGCCAATGCAGAATCGTCGATCCATTATATTCATTGTGAAGACCGAGATTTCAAGATTCCGAGCAGGTGATTCGAGGCGCTCGAATCTAAGTACCAAGCACGGATCCCTAATGGTAGAAGATGTTGCAATGAAGGCGTATTTAGGAGCGCTTGATTCACTCAAGGAATACCTTAGAAAGCATTTTTGTGTCATGCGGCCCCGGTTCGGGAACAAATTTGACAAATGAATCTAGGTTTCTGCTGAGACCTTGAGGAATTGTCATACCTGAAATTTGTGTCAGGTTTGTCTTTGGAAGAAAAACCTACGAGGCGATTTAACCTCCTCGTAGTTTGGTCATGAACCGCCTTGAGCATAGCCTTCATTTGTCTTAGAAGCAACATTCATGTAGACAATAAGCCAAATTTTTTGAGCTAAAAGAGATTCATGAAGTTAATGTAGAAATGGGATAACCTATCATATTTAATAGGACTGCTTCCTCGACATACACCGTGAATACTCCGACTCACAAAAATGCGCTGGGTGATATGCTTGGATATGATTTGATCGATACTACTCATATCACCAAAATGCATCATCTTTTTCGAAGCTCATCCATAAGAACTCCATTGTTGTCAGCGGCCACCCGGGGTAATTCTGTGACGGGCGACCACTGGAAGTTTCTCAATGAGCACGTGAAAATGGTGACAAACGCTACTGAAAGCATTCTGCGGTTTGTGAGGCTAGTCCATCAAATCTAATAACGCATCGGCACCGTGAGTCGGGGCGGGCGTTACAATACGAGTTGACAATTGATTCAATCACTCAGCACTGTAATACGGTAGACTAATTCAGCCAGAATAGTGATAATGCAGATGTCTCAAGACTGGCCGAGACGGATTTACCTTCTCGCAAATAATCCCACATAGATAGTGCAAGTCTTTCTTAGTATTCTCAGAGTTGCATCTTGAGCAGCACTGCTCGATTGTTCAAGATGCATACGCGCTAATCAGGTCCAAACCCGAGCATATACTTTCGCAATTTACCTCCTGCTAGTATCGGGTTCAATTAAAGATGAGATCAACCAGCTTAACAGAAGTTGATCTTGTCGAATCCACAAAGTATACTCTTAGGTTTCTGCTCTCAACAACGGCAGGAGAAGCCCAGCGAAGTGCAGTCGCCAGCGTCAGATTTTCCTCGCCGAGCACCGGAGCAATAGTAAGAACCACCGCGGTGGTTTCGCGATAAACTGCTGTGATTGTGAAGTGGAACCATCCACATACCCATCAAGGTTAAGACCTCGAAGAGCAAGGATGATTTATGACTTCCAAATCCCATAATTATGCCGATCAAGAAGCGGCACAGTTGATTGAATGCGAGAAAGACTCAGGTTCGCCCATTTTCTATAAAGAATCGACAAGACCGAAGAAACCATGGATTGGAAAAAATTTAATTTAACTGCGGTTTTATACCAAAAAAAGATGTGAAGTTGTATGATTTGTATTGTTGCTTTCTGGGCGAGAACAAGCATGCGATTATACACCTCTATTGGGTGATTTAATTCCATAGCAGAACAAACCGTTGGACTACGCAGTCCTATTAATGCTTGTTTTAATGATGACTTAAACATTGATTTACTATCTAACATATGTGCTAAGGATTTAATTCATAGGTATGTTAGAAAGGTGCTTGTCGGACGAAAGTTGACATCATATCAAACAAGCACAATATCAAGGCATCAAGACAAATGAAGAAATGTCATGAGTCAAGGTGATTTCAATGTTAAAATATGAGTATGGTGAGATAGAAGAAGAATCAACCATACAAAGCTCAAGTGAAGAATGACGATGAAGAAAATTGCCTCAATCTACCGGGTCATGAGCGATCATTAAGAAAAGTTCATTTAAGAATCAAGATCGGAAGAGACGAGTCTTGGATGCAAGCCGAAGATTAGGTAAAAGTTATGGCTTGAATCTTACTTTACTTTCTTTTCTTGATCTTGATTGAAGTTCTTATTTGGGAGATATTTTTCAAATCATTTTTGACTAAAAGATCTTAACCGCTTCTAATATATTTTTAAGAATGTTTGTCAAAAGAAAAATATTTTGAAAATCTTAATGTATAAAACTGGGTTTAAATTCATTTTATTAAAGGGTTTTAAAAGCTTTTTGAATCGCTTCAAATCGGAGCTATAACTAAGCGGAAATGCGATTTTAAGTTTCGGGTCAGCTTCATCGAGACTCCAATCGAGACCTGTGGGGTCTCACGAGGTCTCGATGATCCGGGAAGCGCTTTTTTTGTCGCTTTTTTCATAGACCCCATCGCACTCCAGGCTCTCGACGAAAGTCTCGACTGGGTGTCAAAAATCCAGTCAGTTTTGTCCGTTTTTAACTCCATTTTCACCCTTTAAATACCAAATCTTCCAAACTCTTCCCCAACTTTTCCCAAACAATTCTAATGTTTTATACTCATTTATCATCTTTAAACACCAAATCTCTCAAACACATGAGCTTTAATTGTGATTTATCAAAAGAGAGCGAAGCCTGGTTTATGCTAAACTTTGAAACGAGAAACGGGAAACCAAAGAGCATTCAAGCGTGCCTGATGAAATGCTCAAACGGGAGTTCAAGAGCTTCAAAGTCTTATCTACCAACAAGGAGTCGAATGCCTTCAATGACATTCACTCAATGTAAAGTGGAGTTATAAATTGTGCGAAAATTGTAATCCTAATAGAAATTACTGAGAGCATTTAGATCGATAAAACAACAATCTCTATTCTATGTTATATGTCCTATTGCTAGGATTTGTTCTCATACTGTAGGCTCGAGGGTCCCGAGGTGTTGTGAGGCTCACTCAAGCTTAGGAATCGAGTAGATTGCCATGGCGCTACAGGCTAAGGCTTTCAAGCACAGACATGAGCGCCGAGGTGGCGAGTCGATCTCCGACTCGGGATTGGTCAAACTTAGCGTGGTCCTCGGTTCTTAGTGGTGTACTAACGGTGGAGTTGGGAGCTAAGAGATGAAATCCCGGTCAGGCTGGGTTCCTAACGAGGAGTTGGGAGTTGAAATCCTTAGGGTGACTCGCTCCCAAAGCGTGACAACGAAGCTTATGAGCCAAGAGTTGGGAGTCAAGTCTTGGGCTTCACCAACATTTGAAGAAGCGCCATCTAGTGGATTCTAGTGAAAGCCTAAGTAGAGCCTTGCCTGGGATGTAGATTAATAACCTCGTGGAAAACACCGTGGCTCAGCTCAGATCTTCTTTCCCTTACTTTACTTTATCGGCATATTATATATATGCTAGAATCAAGTAGGACTGATTATATGCTAGTTTTCTATACGCTTATTGAATAAGTGTCGGCATATAATTGAATTATTGTGTTAAATTGATATGTCAAGTTTAATCGAGCTAAAATAGAATATCCTATGTCGATCTTAATTCAATATTCATGATTAGGATAGCTTTTGATTTGATTAATGAACTTAATTGTTATATTCGCACCGATCAAACTTCATAATTAAACTTGCTTATCAAGAATATCTTAAACTCACTCTAGTATATCTATGTATTGAATCGGTGGTATGCTTAATAGATTGCTAGGGATCGATCAATAGCCGCTTAATGGACTTAATCGTATTGTTTAATGAATGAGCTTAATGTTAATATTGATCAAAATGAGTTTTGGATGTTTTATTGCACATAATGATTGCTAGATCGTTTTATTATTTCATCTTTTATCTAGCATTCATTTGAGGGTGTTAATACTACTTTAGCCTATTCCGCATTTGTTTTACAAATTGCTAAAGTCAGATTAACTAAAACTCAATTAAAGTTTGTATAAGCTCTAAAAAGTGTCAACTAATCTCTTAGTCCTTATTCACCCCCTCGAAGGACGTCATATAGGCTAACAAGTGGTATCAGAGCGGGTCTCTACATTTGAGTCTAACAACTCGTAGAGTCGCTCAAAGATATTTATTTACCAAATGTGCGATTATTTGCCTAACATGATTATATGTTTTAATTTGATGTTAGAATCATGTTTAGTGAACGGATATGTGTTACATGTGTTTGATATATTTTATATGCTTGACATGTACACAATTCACACCACACACGCTTAATTGACGAGAAGTGCTCGTCAGGTTAAATGACATTTCCATGCCCGAAGTTCCGCCAAAATGTATTTGAACTAAAATTATATTTTTTAGGACTCAAACACTAACCTAACGGACCCAAAAGAATTAAGTACCATGTTCTTAAGTTGATTAATGCTTAGTTGCAAATGATGGCATTTAAGACGCGATCATAGAAATGATCAAGGAATTATGGTCAATTGGCCACTGACGGATGGCCAAAAAGATGAGCTTCAAAGTTGGTATATTTAAATCTGGTTATTTTGTAAGAGTTAGCGTGTTCTTGTGTTTGCGAGTGCTTAAATTTGTTAATTCATGTACTTTATGAATTGATTGT
The DNA here is from genome assembly GCA_019722365.1 of Lithospermum erythrorhizon. Taxonomy (NCBI): domain Eukaryota; kingdom Viridiplantae; phylum Streptophyta; class Magnoliopsida; order Boraginales; family Boraginaceae; genus Lithospermum; species Lithospermum erythrorhizon. Next base: position 45,875 of record JADFUC010001453.1, read on the forward strand.
CTATTTTTTATAGACATGACTTTGATGCAAACTATGAACATATGCTTAACTTGATTATCGAAGTTGTGTTTAACGTAAGCTGAAAAGCAAATGTGTGTTTCAAAATGATTGAAATGTTTTCTTCTTTTACATTATGCTTATTGTATGACAACCTCGACATGCAAAAACATTTTCAAAAAACTCACTAAAAAGTGTTATTCATGAAATTGAATCTAATTTATATATATGTTAATATATTTCATGAATCTTTTGTTCACTTGATTGGATATATGTCGATTTGTTTAGCTTTGGTGCATGTTCATAATTTAAAATGCCTACATGTCATAAGCGAAAAATGAGCAACGTGCCTAAAATGTGAAAAATCAAGATTCCATGTGCCGATTGTAATATCTAATCGAAGTCTTCGGATACTGAGCATGCCATTCCCCGAGTCATTCGCCCATTATGTTAAATTGCTTTATTCCTAAATGGGTTCAGATGAATCACTTATGCCTTAATTGATATTCTTAAATGTGATCATCATGAATGAAATGAAATACGTTATGTTTTTATGTGTATAAAAATATATTTCATAAAACTTGGGGTTTATATGATTAAAGGACAAATAGTGGCCTAATCAAGCGATATGCCATCACTAATCCAAAAGATCCAAAGAATTGGATACCTATATCTACTTGAGCTAAATGTAGGTCTATGATGGACTATGAAAAGTGTGGAGATGGCTCGGACGACGCGAGAGACTCAAATGTGAAAAGCCCGGAGATAAACTCTCAAGCACGAGCCACGAATTATCTTGATGCTGACTAAACAACGAACGCACAAAAGAAAATGGAATGCAAATCGGGTGATTTCTAATTTTTTTTTACCAATATTAATGCCTGATGGCCTTTGTGTATAGTGCTTAGTTGTCGTCGATGATCTTTGGAATGCGCTTACGTGTCGTGATGGCTCTGATGGCCACTGTGGACATAAATTGTTCATACGTATTAACTCTGAGGCTATTTGACTTTGCTTAAACGATTTTATCATTTTTTCAAATAGCTTGTTTGGATTTGGACAATTGCTATTTGTGTTTTATAAATCTTAAACTTAATATACTCTTGTTTAAACACACTTCGCTTATCTTCAAGACATATATTCAAAACGAGTCTTTGGATAAACCTACTGAACTCTGAATGATTATTGATTATGAGGTTTACCGTGATTGTACATCCCTTTCGCTTTTAATTGTATTTTCTTTAAATGGATGTACAACTTAAACTTGATCAGATCATACTTTAAAAGTTTGACTTTAAAATGTTTTCTCTTGTTTTATCCTCTCTGAATGTTAATGCTTTGAAAAGGGATTTCAAAATATGTTTGGGATGCCTCTGTTTTATGTTTTTCCTTAGGTATCCTATATATGATATATACGCCGCTGCTTTCCATTTCATACGTGGTATGTCCTAGGCGTATATCATGCAATATGGAAATGCGCCATAAATTTTCCTTATTGAACATATATTTTGGGCTCGGGAGAGTTCCAAAATTCTCCCATTACGTGTTCTAGATAGAAATGCTCTCTTGATGTTTCACATGTTCTTGTTTTCACTCCAAGTTAAATATGCTTTCATACTTTTTCTTTGAACTCAGTATATTTTTGGTATTCTCTCCGTGCATGATTCTGACATTCTCAAATTCAAAGCATGCATGTTCTAGTCAATACGAAGATTGAATGTTTTGAATTATTTATATGCATTAGTTGAGGGGAGCCATGTTCTTTTGAGGCTATTTAAAAATATTTAATGAGCCCTTTTGCAAGGGAGCTGTACTAAAAAACCTTTGAATGTCTCCTAACTCATATGTGGACTTGACACATATTTGTCAATTCATAAGTATATGTGTTTGAGTTAAAGATGATTATAAAAACCGTTTTAAAAACTCTTGTGAGTTACTCAAGAAAACGCTTTCTCAAATAATGGAGATATTCTTTCTTGGTTATAGAAATTTTGTATTGTATGCCTAGTTTTATATCAGGTTAATTAATGTAAAAGGTTAAGCAATTGATGCTTTAATTTTTAATCTTCATAATCCTGGAACTTATCTTGTCAATTGGTGTTTTTTCTATACTCTTATTATTGTTCGATTGGCTTGATAAGAAACGTGAAGGTCCTTTGTGTTTAAAACTATTTTCTCCACTTGCTTTTTCCGCTTCAGAAAAGCTATTTCAACCATGAAAGCATTCTCGATCTTTTCAAGATGGTCAGAGTATGAATTTTTAGAAAATACATTTTGTTTTAAGGAGAATGTGCAAAGGCTTAAATGTGCATATGCCCATTGTATTTTTTAAAATTCCTTTGTCATCCGTTGTATATGTTGTTTAAATGTATTGGATTTACACGCAGCCCAAACAACGGTTTTCAGTTTTTATGTTTTCATTGGCTCAGACAAGATTAAGGATTGTTTTTCATGATTTAAATTTTTTTTCCACTTGTACCTTATCTTTCTCGATTTGGTACTTTTCAAAACACGCCAACATTGCTTTATATAATTGAGTGATTTGAAAATATTAACTTTCCGCCAAGATATGCTTTAAACTTTTTCTTAAACTCGAGTATTTGGAAGTTATTGTGATTGCTCCTAGACATGTCCTTTAATGGTATATGCAAACCTTCTATTGAGAAAGGGGAGAGTCTACCTATATTCGAAGGTGGGGAGTAATTCATTAAAGTTGGCCTAATGTCCAAATCAAGCTTATCCTTGAGACATCGATTATTAGTCCAACTTGTTTTAACAAAACCATTTACTTATTTTCACTCTTTCTTTTAAGTTTTGTTAAAAACCACTTCTATGTGTATGCATGCCATACGCATTTAAATATTTTCGTTTCTTAAAAAATGGTATAATACACATCGTATATATCATTCTTTGTTCCTAAATGGCGCCCAAATTAAACTGTAGAGATCGGTGGACCTGTTTTGGGTTCAAGGTGATATTGTACTGCTTTCTGCCGTCCCCTAAGAGAAATTTTGTTCGAGGGACTAATTAATAAACTCATGATTGTTTTTTTTTCCGATGATAACTTTGTTTGAGTGGACGATCCTATTACTTATTCTTTGAGTTTTTTAAACTTTTGATAACGGTAATTGAAGTAATATTTTATCATATGTCAATGTTCTTAAATTTATTTTTAGATGACATATGTTTGACATCACTTGTTCAAATTTTTGCACCTTTTTTGGTTTGAACCATGAAAGGAGATTATGTGTGATGTCATATACACTTGCAATATGCTTCATTGTATATCTTTTTGCTTGTGTATAAGACCATGTTAATGTGCTTACATGTTTATATGTTTTTAACATGAGTTTCCTCTTTAACCATGTCTATTGCTTAATTTTTTCTAATGAGACATGTGTTATATGGTATCCATTGTGCTTAGTATGTACCTTTTTGATGATTCAAAAAGGGGGAGAATGTTGTTGATGCCATGAAATATGCCATGCTAGTATGCTTAAATATTTTATTTTATCTAGCATGCGGAAGATAAAGAAACCATGTCCTTTTGTACTTAACCTTATATTAGTTATGGATTATTTGTTGGCATCAATGTTTTGTCATCATCAAAAAGGGGAGTTTGTTGACTACGAAACCTATTAATCTTGTTTTTAATGATGACTTAAACATTGATTTACTATCTAACATATGCGCTTTTTTAAGCCGATTTAATTCATGTGTACGTTGTAAAGGTGCTTGCCTGGACGCAGTCGATATCGATATCAAAAGCATTACTATCAAGGCATTGAAGACAATGAAGAAATGTCATGAGCTTCAAGGTGATTTTGCAATGCCAAAATATGAGTATGGTGAGATAGAAGAAGAATCAACCATACAAAGCTTCAAAGTGAAGAATGACGATGAAGAAGAAGATCGTCCATCTACCGGTCATGAAAGGACCAAGAAGAAAAAGTTCACGAAGAATCAAGATCGGAAGAGACGAGTCTTGGATGCAAGCCAAAGATTAGGTAAAAGTTATGGCTTGAATCTTACTTTACTTTCTTTCCTTGATCTTGATTGAAGTTCTTATTTGGGAGATATTTTTCAAATCATTTTTGACTAAAAGATCTTAACCGTTTCAATATTTTTAAGAATGTTTGTCAAAAGAAAATATTTTGAAAATCTTAATGTGTATAAAACTGGGGTTTGAATTCATTTTATTAGGGTTTGAAAAGAGTTTCAACGCTTTTGAATCGCTTCCAAATCGGAGCTAACGGCTGAAATGCGATGGTGCTCGCAGGGTCAAGTTTGTCTAACGAGACCTGTGGGGTCTCGGCGAGGTCTCGGCGATCCGGCGTTTTTTTGCTGTTTTTCTCGCGACCCTATCGAGACCTAGGCTCTCGACGAGGTTCGATGGGGCGCCAAACTAGCCGCTTTTTGTCCGCTTAACTCCATTTTCACCCCTTTAAATAAATACCAAATCTTCCAAACTCTTCCCCAACTTTTCCCAAACAATTTAAATGTTTTTATACTCATTTATCATCTTAAACACCACAAATCTCTCAAACACACGAGCTTTAATTGTGATTTATCAAAGAGAGCGAGTTTGGTTTGAAGCAAACTTTGAAATTTAAAACGGGAAACTAAAGAGCATTCAAGGTGTTTTGATGAAATACCAAACGGGAGCTCAAGAGCTTCAAAGTCTTATCTACTCAACAAGGAGTTGAACAAGTCAATGTATTATCTACTCAATGTGAAGGAGTTATAAATTGTGCGAAAAATTGTAATCCTAATAGAGCTCATCGAGGAGCATTTAGATTGGGATAAAACAACAATCTCATTCTATAAAAAGAGACGTCCCCATTAAGTTAGATTTGTTCTTCATACTAGAGGCTCGGGAGGGTCCGAGGTGTCAGCGAGGCCCACTCAAGCCAGAATCTAGCATTGCCATGGCGTTGGTGCTACCGCCAACAGACATGAGCTTCCGAGGTGTAGGAGCTGCATCCGACTGACTGGGTCAAACTCAGGCGTGTCCTTGGGTTCTTAAAATAACGAGGAGTAGGAGCAAGAGAGATGAAACCTGGCCGAGGCTCGGGGTTCCTAACGAGGAGTTAGGAGTCAAAATCCTTAGGGTGATTCCTGGGTTCCCAGCGCATTAACGAGAAGCGAGCTAAGAGTCAGAAAGTTGCCTGGCTTCACCAACACTCAAAGGTCGCCATCTAGTGGGTTCTAGTGAAAGCCTAAGGTGAGGAGCCTGGGTCGGGATGTAGATTAGCTAACCTCGTGAAAAACACCGTGTCGAGTTTGCATCTTCTTCCCTACTCTTACTTTTTATCGCATTATATATATGCTAGAATTGCTAGGATTCGATTATATGCTGGGCCATATTATTGAATATGTTTTGATATAATTGAATTATCAGGTTAAATTGATATGTCAAGTTTAATCGAGCTAAAAATAGAATATCCTACGCTGATCTTAATTCATTCATGATTGTGGATAGTTTGATTTGATTAATGAACTTAATTGTTATATTCGCACCGATCAAATCATAATTAAACTTCGCTTATCAAGAATATCTTAAACTCACCTAGTATATCTAAGGCAATGAATGCATGCTTAATAGATTGTTGTGGATCGATCAATAGCGAATGGACTTAATCGTATTATGCACTTAACGAGCTTAATGTTAATATCGATCAAAACGGTTTTGGATGCTTATTGCACATAATGATTACTAGATCGTTTTATTGTTTCATCTTTATCTAGCATTCATTTGAGGGTGTTAATACTACTTAGTCTATTCCGCATTTGTTTTACAAATTGCTAAAGTTGTATTAACTATGAAACTTGAATTAAAGCTCGTATGTCGAAAAGCGGTCAATCCACCCTTAGTCCTTATTCACCCCCCAAGCGACGCCATATAGGCTAACAAGTGGTATCGTGAAATGGGTCTCTACATTTGAGTCTCCAATAACCGTAGAGTCGCTCCTAGCATATGACGCACCAAAATAAAGAAGGAATTTTGCCTAATATGATTATATGTTTTAATTTGACGTTAGGAATCATGTTTAGGTGAATGCGATATGTGTTGGGCATGTGTTTTATATATTTTATATGCTTTGACATGTAATAGACAATTCACACACACGCTAATTGGTTTATATGTTTCAAGGCGGTGCCAGGCCGGACATTTGGCGCCCTGAAGTTCCGCCAAATGTATTTGAACTAAAATTATATTTTTAGGACTCAAACACTAACCTAACGGACCCAAAAGAATTGGGTACCACGTTCTTAAGTTGATTAATGCTTAGGTCAGTAAACGATTTGCATTTAAGATGCGATCATAGAGCGATCAAGGAATTATGGTCGATCACACCATGCCTCTGGACACGCTTTACGAAGCTCAAAGTTGGTATATTTAAATCGTTGGTTTTTAAGAGTTATATGTTCTTGTGTTTGCGAAAGTGCTTAAATTTGTTAATTCATGTACTTTATGAATTGATTGTCTATTTTTTATAGACATGACTTTGATGCAAACTATGAACATAATAAAGGAAGCTAACTTTACTATTGAGTTGTATGAATCGTTAGAAAGCAAATGTGTTTCCAAAATGATTGAAATGTTTTCTTCTTTACATTATGTTTATCATGACAACTCATTACGTAAAAACATTTTCAAAAACTCACTAAAAGGCTATTCATGAAATTGAATCTTAAATTTATATATGTTAATATATTTCATGAATCTTTGTCTACCTTGATTGACATGTCGCATTTGTTTAGCTTTTAATGCATGTTCATAATTTAAATGCCTACATACATATTTAAAATGAAGAATGCGCCTAAAATGTGAAAAAAATCAAGATTCCATGTTTATCAGAATATCTAATCGAAGTCTGACGTTGATATGCTCATTCCCGAGTCATTCACCCATTATGTTAAATTGCATTATTCCTAAATTGGTTAAGATGAATCACTTATGCCTTAATTGATATTCTTAAATGTGATCATCATGAATGAAATGAAATATGTTATGTTTTTATGTGTATAAAAATATATTTCATAAAACTTGGGGTTTATATGTGATTAGTGATTGAAATAGGGCCTAATTGTGATATGCCATCACTAATCCAAAAGGATCCAAAGAATTGGATACCTATACTCCACTTGAGCTTAAACGCAGAAGTCTAGCGACGGACTATGAAAGCAAGGGAGACGGGTTTCAAGACGACGCGGTATCTAAATGCCAAAGTTCCTGAGATAAACCTCACATCTATGTTTTAATTATCTTGACACGCTGACTAAACAACGAATGCAATAAAAGAAAAATGGAATGCAAATCGGGTGATTTCCTTTTCTAATTTATTTCATTATTAATAAGTGTTCGATGGCTTTTGTATAGCGCGCGAAGTCAAGTGTTTCATGGATCTTTGGAATGCGCTTATGTGTCAGATGGCCCTGATGGCCACTAGGACATAAATTGTTCATATGTGCTTAACTTGAGGCTATTTGACTTGCTTAAACTAATTTATCATTTTTCAAATAGCTGCTTGATTTGACAATTCAAGAGCTCAGGTTTTATAAATCTTAAACTTAATATACTTCTGCTTAAACACACTTGGCTTATCTTCGCACATATCTCGAAAATCCAGTCTTGACAAACCTACTTGAACTTGAATGATTATTGATTATGAGGTTTATCATGTGATTGTACATCCCTTCGCTTTAATTGTATTTTCTTTAAATGGACGGCACAACTAAACTTGGATCGCATCATACTTTAAAAGTTTGACTTTAAAATGTTTTCTCCTTGCCCTTATCCCTCTCTAAATGTTAATGCTTGAAAAGGATTTCAAAATATGTTTGGGATGCCTCGTGTTTTATGTTTTTCCTAGGTATCCTACATGATATATACGCCAAGGCTTCATTTCTTACGTGGTACGCCCTAGGCGATATCATAAATATGGAAAATGTGTCATAAATTTTCCTTATTGAACATGTTTTGGGCTCGAGAGTTCCAAAATTCTCCGACATGTGTGTCTCTAGGATGTAAATGCCTCTTGAGAGATGTCACATGTTCTGTTTTCACCTAAGTAAATATGCTTTCATACTTTTTCTTTGAACTCGAGTATATTTTGGTATTCCTCTCCGTGCATGATTCTACATTCTTGAAATTCAAAGTTATGCATGTCTGAACAATACAAGATTGAATGTTTTGAATTATTTATATGCATTACTGGTGGTTCATGTTCTTTAGGCTATTTAAAAAATATTTAATGGCCCTTGCGCGGAGTCAGACTAAAAAGACTTTGAATGTCTCCTAACCTATACGTGACTGACACATATTTGTTGACCATAAGTATATGTGTTTGAGTTAAAGATGATTATAAACCGTTTTTAAAAACTCTGAAGTTACTCCAAGAAAACGCTTTTCAAATAACGGAGATATTCTTTCTTGGTTATGAGAAATTTTGTATCAGATGCCTAGCTTTATATCAGGCTAATTAATGTAAAGGCTACAATTGATTTAATTTTTAATCTTCATAACTCGAACTTATCTTGTCAATCATGTTTTTCATACTCTTATTGTTCGATTGGCTCGATAAGAAACGGAAGTCATCTCATGCTTAAAAACTATTTTCTCCACTTGCTCCGCTTGTAAAAGTTTATTTCAACCATGAGCATTCTTGATCTTTTCAAGAGGTTGTATGAATTTTTATACATTTTGTTTTAAGGAGAATGTGCAAAGGTTTAAAATGTGCATATTTCATTGTATTTTAAAATTCCTTTGTCATCCGCTGTATATGTTGTTTAAATGTATTGATGACACGCTGTCACACAATGGTTTTGTTTTTATGTTTTCATTGGCTCAGACAAGATTAGTGGATTGTTTTCATGATTTAAATTTTTTTTCCACTTGTACCTTTATCTTTCGATTCGTACTTTTCAAACACGCTACCAACATTGCTTTATATAATCGAAAGTGATTTGAAAATATTAACTTTCCGCTTCAAGATATGCTTTAAACTTTTCTTTAAACTCGAGTATTTGGAAGTATTGCATTGCTCCTAGACATGTCCTTTTAATGGTATATGCAAACCTCTATCGAGAAAGCTGGGGAGAGTCTTACCTATATTCGATGGGGGAGTAATTCATTGTGTGTTGGCTCAATGTCCAAATCGTTTTATCCTTGAGACATTGATTATTAGTCCAACCTATTTTAACAAAACCATTTACTTCTATTTTCACTTTTCTTTAAGTTTTGTTAAACCACTTGCGTGTACGCATGCCATACCCATTTTAAATATTTTCGCTCTTAAAACGGCATAATACACATCGTACATATCATCTTTTGTTCCTAAATCTGCTGCCCAACGAAACTGTAGAGATCGAGGGACCGCTCTTGTTCATGTGATATTGTACTTGTTTTGGTCAGCCCTAAGAGAACTTTTTGTTCGAGGACCTAATTAATAAACTCATGATTGTTTTTTTCCCCGACGATAACCTTGTTGGTGGGATCTAACTATTACTTATTCTCTTTTGAGTTTTTAAACTTTTGATAATGAGAATTGAAGTAATATTTTATCATATGTCAATGTTCTTAAATTTATTTTTAGATGACATGTTCACATCACTTGTTCAAATTTTTTGCATCTTTTTTTGGTTTGAACCATGAAAGTGATTGTAAGTGATGTCGTATACACTTGCAATATGCTTCATTGTATATCTTTTGCTTGTGTATGAAACCATGTTAATGTGCTTACATGTTTATAATGCTTTTAACATGAGTTTCCTCTTTAACCATGTCTATTGTTAATTTTTCTAATGAGACACGCGTTATAATGGCATCCATCACAAGTAGTATGTACTCACGATTCAAAAAGTGGGGAGTAATGTCGGTTGATGCCATTTAAATAACGCTACGCTAAGATGCTTAAATATTTTATTTTATCTAAGATGCGAAGATAAAAGCAAACCATGCCCTGTACTTAACCTTTATATTAGTTATGACATGCAGCCAAGATCAATGTTTCGGTCATCATCAAAAGTGGGAGTTCATTGACTACGAGTCCGCATTAATCTTGTTTTAATGATGACTTAAACATTGATTTACTATCTAACACATGCGCTTAAGTGATTTAATTCATAGGTATGTTAGAAAGGTGCTTGTCGGATCTAGTTGACATTGATATCAAAACAAGCACAATATCAAGGTATCAAGACAAGAAATGTCATGAAGCCTAAGGTGATTTTGCACGTTAAAATATGAGTACGCGAGATAAAGTAAGAATCAACCATACAAAGCTTCAAAGTGAAGAATGACGATGAAGAAGAAAATCGTTCCACCCACCGGCCGAAAGCGACCAAGAAGAAAAGTTCACGAAGAACAAGATCGGAAGAGACGAAGTCTTGACGTAAAGCCAAAGATTGTGTAAAAGTTATGGCTCAATCTTACTTTACTTTCCTTTGATCTTGATTGAAGTTCTTATTTGGGAGATATTTTTCAAATCATTTTGACTAAAGATCTTAAACTGCTTTCAATATTTTTAAGAATGTTTGTCAAAAGAAAATATTTTGAAAATCTTAACGTGTATAAACCGGGGTTTGAATTCATTTTATTAAAGGGTTTCGAAAAGAGCTTTCCAACGCTAATCGCCTAAATCGGAGCTAACGAAGCGAAATGCGATGAAGTTTCAAGAATGCCTATCGACCCACCGAGACCCGTGGGTCTGGCCGAGGTCTCATGATCTGAAGCGCTTTTGTCGTTGCTTAGACCTATCGAGACCAAAGCTCGGCCGAGGTTCACGGGTGTCAAAAAGTAGCCGTTTTGTCCGTTTTAACTCCATTTTCTCACCCCTTTAAATACCAAATCTTCCAAACTCTTCCCCAACTTTTCCCAAACAATTCTAAATGTTTTTATACTCATTTCTCATCTTTAAAACACCAAATCTCTCAAACATGTGAGCTTTAATTGTGATTATCAAAGAGAGTGAGTTTGGTTTGTGCTTATACTTTGAAATGAGAAATGGGAAACAAAGAGCATTCAAGGTGTTTGATGAAATGCTCAAATGGGGAGTTCAAGAGCTTCAAAGTCTCATCTACTCAATAAGGAGTTCAACAAGCTTCAATGTATTATCTACTCAATGTAAGGAGTTATAAATTGTGCTAAATTGTAATCCTATTGTAGCTCATTGAGGAGCATTTAAATTGGGATAAAACAACAATCTCTACTTCTATAAAGAGATGTCCCATTGGTATTAGGATTTGTTCTTCATAACAGGCCTGAGGGTCCGAGGTGTCATGGTGCTCACTGCTGTGAATCGAGTATTGCCATGGCGTTGAGGCTAGCTGTCAAGCACAGGACATGAGCGCTCGAGGTGAGGAGCTGCATCTAATTTGATCGGGGTTGGAAACTTGTGGGTGCCCTGTTCTAGTGTGTACTAACGAGGAGTTGGGGAGCTGCTAGATTTAAACTCGGTCGAGGCTCGGGGTTCCTAACGAGGAGTTAGAGTTGAAATCCTTAAAGTATTCCTTGGGCCTTAGTGGTGTATTAATCCAGAAGTTATGAGCTAAGAGTTGTAAGTTGGTTTGGGCTTCACCAACATTTGAAGAAGCGCCTACTCCAGTGATTCTAGTGAAAGCCTAAGTAGAGCCTCAAGTCTGGACGATTGGCCGAACTCCTTTAAAACACCGCGGTCGGAAGCCTCAGATCTTCTTCCCTACTCTTTACTTTATTGCACATATTATATATATGCTAGAATTGCTAGGATTCGATTATATGCTAGTTTCTATACGCTTTTATTGGAATATGTCGTAATATAATTGGAATTATTGTGTTAAATTGATATGTCGTTTTAATCGAGCTAAATAGAATATCCTATGTCGATTCCATCTAATATTCATGATTAGATAGTTTGATTCGATTAATGAACTTAATTGTTATTCGCACCGATCAAATCATAATTAAATTTGCTATCAAGAATATCTTAAACTCACCTAGTATATCTATGTATCAATCGCTGTACGCTTAATAGATCATAGATTGGACAGCGAATGGACTTAATCGTGACATGCATTTAATGAAAGCTTAATGTTAATATTGATCAAATGAGTTTTGATGTTTTATTGCACATAAATGATTACTAGATCGCTTTTATTGTTTCATCTTTTATCTAGCATTCACTGAGGGTGTTAATACTACTTTAGTCTATTCCGTGATTTGCTTTTACAAATCAAGCAAAGCTTGTATTAACGGTGAAACTTGGAATTAAAGTTTGTATAAGTCGAAAAGCGGTCAATCCACCTCTAGTCCTTATTCACCCCCTCTAAGGACGCCATATAGCTAACACAAACTTCCTACATACAAAGAGCTAAGTTTATCATCATATCTAAGAACATTTGAAATTCAAATACTAAACAAACTTTATCTATATACAACAAACTCTATCTATCCGTAGCATAAGGAAGCTGGTCGACTTGTGGTCTTTCAAATATTTACGGGAATGTTAAAAAATGAAAACCTCATACTACATTATTGTTCCGAAAATATGAAATCAAGTATAGCATTATTATACATGCACATCGGCCCCAGTAGTACAAACCTCATGAAGATACCGCCGCCACCGCCGCCACTAGTAAGAGAATGAAGCTATCAGCTTCATAGATCGTAACATGCAGCATACCATGCAAAGTTTACGCCATTTTATCACCTCTCTAACGTAAACAACCTAACTTTATATTTTCAAGTAAACAACAATAATTTCAACCAATTTAATAACAAAAAATTATATAAACATATAGGGTCGCTAAGATAAGTCAGTTGGTTTGTAAGTGAGAAGTGTGAAGATAAAGTCCGAAGTTCACTCGTTGTCTTATAAAAGAATGGAGAGTGACAAATTTAAATATCATCCGTGAAAGATATGAGCTTATTATGAAATTTGTGAATGTACATATGAAATCATCTAGGCCATTATTGACCATCATGGATAACATTTATTCATTACGGAGTAGTTGTTAGTTAATTGAAGAAATTATCATGATTCTAAAGACTAATTGAAGCTAGAGTTCAAGTGAGAGAAAATGGGAAAAAAGTTCTTCATTGATTGATTTGTGTAAATGTACAACTAAATTAATCTGAGCTCATAATCTTCATATATAAGAAAATACAACAGAATTCCAAACTAACTAATCCCCAGAGCTACTTCGGTTTGTTGGAGTTTTATGGAAACTTTAGTTTGACTATCATATTTAGTTTGACTTCCATTTTGGATCGAAACTTTAGTTCGACTTCCATCCCTTTAGGATTGACTTCATTTTGATCACTTTGACTCCTATCGTCATTACCGCCATCACTGCCTTCTTCAATGACTCTCAGTTTGAGGCGTGAGTATCTCACTTGATAACAAATGATTGCTGATTTGCATTTGGGTAACACTCAAGGATGAGATCAAATTTTAGTTGCTCAATAAGAGAATGTGAGCCAATCAAGACCTCAAGAACTTTTTTCCTTTTAAATGATAATCAACATCGATAAAGTCACCAATGGAAGATGTGGTTCTTGGCTATGTAATGCGTGAGTCATGGTCACGTAACAATGTAACGGGCGCCATGTTATTCATACCAAAATCCGCCAACCGCACCACCTGTGTTGACCTCACCGGTGCCTGGTACCCACGGCTCTATACGCAACCGTAGTCAACTTCGCCGAGAAACCGCTGACCGCTTACTTTTCCAAGATATAGAGAACCTCTTAAAGTGAGCAAATACCATATGATCAGACCTCTCAGAAGGACAAGCCGGCCAAATGTGAGTTACTATAAGCCTCATTGTAACGCCTGACTGCTGAGAGAAGATCCTCGTCTACTACGAAGACTCGGTAATGGGACGTTTTACCCAAATGTGAAAGTCACTATAGACTTATGATCCTCATATTAAGCTTTCACTTCACATGTACTTCCTTCATTACGCTCAACATTCATTATCTACAATCTTTTCATGTAGTTCTACCCATATTCATGATAATCGGAGATCTCATCAGATTCATGAATTTCATTACGTGAGATGCCTTTATTTATTATATCTTTAACATATTCACGGTATATATTATTCATCTATTTCTTCCTGAAGAATCATCTTATAGACCATCTTTAAATATTCTTCTTTTTAGAATTGGATGGTGGAACTGCTCATATTATCTCTGAACTTCTCTCGAACTTCTCGAGTTCATTTATTCATCTGAGGATCGTGATAAATGTAGGGATATTTCATTTCAAGATATTCTATTTTTCATTAGTATATTCTCTCCCTCAACGCCGAAACATTGATACATCACAATGGAAACTTACTTCAATTCTATAGATGTTTCCATTATTTTAATTACATACCTTCCTGTATAATAGTATATGGATGTGATATACTTGGGGTATAATAAGTATTCAAAAATCAACATTTGTACATACTTGCAATATACGATACACGAGCAATTGGAGGGTAAAATATTTGGTTTCGACCAAACCACTATTATATTGGGGAGTTCTATGATAATTTGGTTGATGCGAACAAGCGATTAATTGCTACGTGTTTCTTCAGGAAACAATATGTGCTCTTCTGGATATATAGAACGATAATCAATTTGTATATGTCAATAGTCACCATTCATGGATGTAATGATTATCCTTTATTGTTACTTTAAGGAAATCATGGGTAAGGGAAAATACTAGTAGTTCAAGACTAGCAACTTTATACAACATGTAACAAAATATTTGTGTGAAGTAAATTATCCATGCTCCAAGATAGCATATGATGCATGTGCTGATTCAATTCATCATTCACTGGAGGCATACAATACATCTTTCATATAAATTTGTTCATTTAGGGACTCATATGCCAGCTCTTCTAGAGCATTCAATTAATTTTTACACTACCTCAGACAGATTTGATTCGCCTCAGGGTTAATCTTGAAGAAATCAGTAATCAAATTCATAAATTTATGTAACTGAATTTGTATTATTTCAATTATATGAGTCTTCAGGTTTCATAAATGAACTCATACGATTTCATATTATTTTCAAAATAATGAGGGCAATGATAGAAATTCTTCTCGAATATCAAAAACCCTTAATTTAGATGGTTGCTGAATTTAAGTCTTGATCTTTCTCGAACCAAGAGATTCTAAACTGGGCTGAGCAATCAAAATCATATTTTGCACCTACTAATTGGTGTGATTATAATAAGGTACTACAACAATGGTTCTTCAAGACATATATATATATAGAAGAGTGATATATATATATATATATATATATATATATATATATATATAATGAATAATAGATATCAGATTCATTTCATTATATATTAAAATAAGCTGGCGCCTCAAATCAAATATTATAAATGGACAACAATCAAATATAATCATTAATAAATCTTCAAGATTTAGGCCCAAGTTTATATCCTCCATCAATATTATTCACAAGTCTGGTGAACTAGTTCGACTCAAAATACATCATTGGTAAAACATATATTATATATCAGGAATTGCAGAATAAATATATCAAATTAATCATCAATAAATCTTCGAGATTTAGGTATTTGATAATTATCTTCTGAGTTTATAAAAGAGTATTAATAGTTGTCAAATTGAATCACTTCATGATGTTTATCATCGCTTCAAGTCTTTGAAATATATCACTATATTACTAGGATTATTTCTTCTCGAGATTTATATATTGAAATTGTCTTCCTTAATTACAAATGAGTTTAACATTAGTATATCATATCATAGATTATATATATAAATCTATCGATGGCGATTCATTGAACTCGACGATAAATAAACGGCACTAATGGACTGTAATATCCGGACGATGCGTATCCCGGCATATATTGTCACTTTTATTAATAAATTATTATTTCAAAACAAGTCAAAATAATTTATTTTACAAAAAGGATAAAATATTAAAGATAAAACTTCAAAAGGAATTTTATCTCTAATCTCATAATTTAAAGTCTCAAATCCTAATGAAACTTAAAGTCTCAATTTTCAAGCACAATTAATAAAAGAAACATACACGATTATTCTTTATTATATTACCCAATTGATAATACTAAAAAATGTGAAATACAAATTTGTCCGTAATATGATTTCATTAATTCCAAATCTTATCACTATCTAATTAGGTAAAAGTCAATTCATGTTCCTATGTAATGTGCTAATTATTCCTAGTTTAATAAGATGTTCATTATATTTAGTTAAATTAAGACAGTTGCTTATATTAGCTATCAGGCATCATATTTAATTTGTTTACTTTATGTCAATATATATTATTATCAATTGCACCGATAATATCAATATGAGTATAATCAATAGTACTTTATAGATATACAATATATTATTAACGAAATAGTCATAGAACAAAAATACCGCTTTGTACGCGGTAAGCGTAGCTTTGCTTCATGAACTCGATCGACGACAGAAAACCAATCCAAACCTTGTTTCGTTATGCGACTCACCGGATATTGTACTGATCGCGCCGATAATTCATGAATATAACTAACAATATAAATGTATTTAAATGTGTTAGTAGATAACGGCGATTTATTTTATCATTTCGATTAAGCAGAGAATACAATAACGAAGCCGCTTATTTATAAAGCTTCCAAGATATAATAATAATGTAACTAAAGACTTGATAAATAATTAACCTAATTGACGCTTCATCGTCGTTCTTTCATAAACAAGACGACTCGATCGGGACAAAGACATCAATAATATTTCCATAACAAAATTAATATTAAAAAAGTCAACCTCCCTCCCTCCAAACCCATGTGGCCATGTCCAAATCCATTCTTTGTCGTATCAAACCTCTTCACAAACCCAAACGAACGTACAGTTCCCCCTTCCCCGACACGACCAACATCAATGAACTCATAAATGATCTGTATAAAATCATCCGAACCCAAAATGATTGGCAAGATTCAGTTGAAATCCTTTTGTCTGAAGCCGAAATTATCCCTTCAGAAATTGCCCACCAAGTGTTCGACAAAATTCGTGACCCAGAACTTGGCCTAAAATTTTATGATTGGGTTTCTACTAGACCCTTTGGTCCCACTCTTGATGGGTTTGCTTATTCTTCTTTATTAAAGATTTTGGCTAGATCAGGTGTTCTTGATGAGCTCGAAAACGTACTCGAATGCATGAAATGTCATAATGTATTGCCTACTAGAGAAGCATTGGATGAAGTAATTATGGCTTATTCGAATCGGAGGTTGGTTGGTAAGGCTCTGAAGTTTTATTCGCGGTCGAAGGAGTTATATGGTTTGTTGCCGGGCCTGTTTGCTTGTAACGCTTTGCTTCATGAGCTAGCGAGGAATGGAAAGGTTGAGGATTCTTTACGTGTTTATAGAGAGATGACGGAGGAGAATAGTGGTAAAAATGGTGAACTTTTTTTGCTAGATAATTATAGCACGTGTATAGTGATGCGAGGGTTGTGTAAGGCCGGGAGGGTCGAGGATGGTAGTAAGCTTATTGAGGATAGATGGGGGAAGGGTTGTATGCCAAACATTGTCTTCTATAATATACTTATTAATGGATATTGTAAAAGGGGTGATGTTGGACGAGCCTATCAGGTATTTAAGGAGTTGAAGTTAAAAGGTTTTTTGCCTACTGTGGAAACTTATGGGGCAATGATCAATGGGTTTTGTAGAGAAGGGAATTTTATTGACATAAATAAGCTTTTAAAAGAGATGAGTACAAGGGGACTGGTGATTAACGCTCATGTTTATAATAACATTATCGATGCTAAATATAAGCACGTTGGTGGGGCAGAAGCAGCAGAAATGACAAGAAAGATGATTCAGGATGGTTGTCAACCTGATATGGTAACATATAATACATTAATTTCAGGCTCATGTAGAGAGGGGGAAGTTCACGAAGCAGAAATGCTTTTGAAAGATGCTAGAGGTAAGGGATTGTTGCCAAGTAAGTGGACTTATACACCCTTTATTTATGCCTACTGTAGACTAGGAAAATTTGATAGGGCATCAAGCATGCTCGTTGAGATGACAGAATCTGGCAATAAACCTGATCATGTAACATATGGGGCACTCATCCATGGGGTAGTTGATGCTGGGGACATTGAGGTTGCTTTATCAATTCGGGATAAGATGATGGAGAGGGGAGTGTTCCCTGATGCAGGTATCTATAATCTTTTGATGAGTGGGCTTTGCAAAAAGGGAAAGCTTCCTGCTGCGAAGCACCTTTTAACTGAGATGCTTGGCCACAATATAAAGCCTGATGAATATATCTATGCTACATTAGTTGATGGCTTCATAAGAAACAATAACTTACAAGAGGCACAGAAAACTTTTGATAATGCTTTTGAGAATGGTGTAAATCCTGGAGTTGTGGTGTTTAATGCTATGATCAAGGGCTACTGCAAGTTTGGCAGAATGAAAGATGCTGTATCTTGTATGAATAGGATGACAAAAATAAATACCTTCCCAGATGAATTTACCTATTCCATGATTATCGATGGCTATGTGAAGCTGCGAGACATGCCTAGTGCACTAAGGATGTTCAACCACATGATGCATCAGAAGCATAAACCCAATGTATTCACATACTCATCTCTGATTCATGGGTTTTGTGGTGGCGAAGATTCAGTAAAAGCTGAAAATCTTTTCATGGAAATGCAATCTAATGGCGTGAGCCCTAATGTGGTCACTTTCAGTATACTAATTGGAAGCTTTTGCAAGGCAGGTAAACTTAAGAAAGCGTTTTCTTACTTCGAGAAGATGCTTAAAAGCAAGTGCAATCCCAACGATGTTACATTTCGTTACCTGGTGAATGGAATTTCGAACCAGGAGCCTAGTGCAGCATTTTCCACAACACACAATGATTCTGGCAGCGAGAAGTCCTTGTTTCTTGATGTTTATGATAGAATGATATTAGATGGCTATCTTTCAAGAACTGCTGCATATAATGCCATCCTTGTATGTTTGTGTTTGAATAGAATGCTGAAAATCGCATTGCATTTTAGGAGTAAAATAGCTAACATATGCTGTCTCTCTAATTCGGTTACCTTTGCTAGCCTGTTGCATGGGATATGCTTAGAAGGTAAATCAACCGAATGGAAGAACATCATCCCCTTCAACTTGAATGAAGAGGAGCTCGAGGTTGCAATAAGGTATTCTTCGATGTTTGACCAATATCTTGCTCATGATTCTACTTCCGAGGCTTCAAAGATATTGCAAAGTTTAGTCAACAGCTAAAGACAAAGCATGTTAAAAAGATACAGCGACTGGCGCTTTAACTTGAAGCTGGAAAAGATGCTTTGGTGGTGAAATAGCAGGCACACGAGGTACAATATCTCGCGCTGAAGAAAACCTCATTTAGACTTTCCTCTTCCTGAATCCCAGAAAGCTGCAGTCAGATAATCATGAAGTTTCACTGGCACAAGAAACTTGGCATACGAGCCATTGTTATCTTGTATTCATAGATGAAGGAGGGCAGTTACCCCTCTACCGTATAAGGGGAAGACACCATCCATAACGACAACGATGTTGCAAGTTTGTAAAAAATGCCAAATAATTCAATGAAAGCATTCTTCCCACTATACTTCACCTTAGTTTCTCTAGGTGAGCATTTCTCATAGACAGAGTAATGCATCATTAAACAACTGCATGTTGTTCTTTAATAAAAGAAAACTAGAGAAATTCATGCATAAAATGCCATTGAACAGTGCTATTGGAACTTTGAATGAATAAGATTGTATTTTATACAATGAAGGTCACAACTATGACTAAATAATTGATTCAGACTTTAATGTTACAAAATATATTTCACAAGGGAGAAAAAATGGGTCCTCATTTCTTTCAAAGACTTTCAGATATTAGGAATATCAGGTTCTGATGCAACAATGTAGGCTCACAATTTAAAATCACAGAAGCATTCAGGTAAGGCTGACCCTATACCCATTACAAAATCATCTTTGTGGCACTGCCACAAGGCTTCCGACAATTTCTTACCGGTTATACCTTGGGAGCTCAGCACCGAAAAGGCCCTCCTGCTTAAGAAAAGAGTTTTGAACAACCCCTTGAAAGCTCGCATAGCAGATACCATTTTGTCCATATTTCCGAAATATGTAGCCATATACGAATCACTATTAATGGATACATAATAATCGAGTGCAGCTTTTGTGTTTCCATGCATTTTCTTGAAGTCCTCACCTGTAAGAAGACTTGACTTGGTAAAAACATTTCTATAAACAGAAGTTAGACCTTTGAGCTCCATGATCCCATCACCAGCAGCCAGATAGATGTTTGTATTTGAAGGGATGGAAAGGGCTTGAAGAATGAGAGCTGTCTCATACGGCGTGAGGGGGCACTTCCCCCGGCTTCTCCAGATACGTGCTGTTTCACCAGTCCAAGGTTTCCTCTCCCCTCGTGCAGCCTCTATAGCTTCCATGGAGGAAGAGGAGAGGTTGGTATACTGACACTGACTGTATGCTACCATATCAGGTTCAAAACGAAGGTGAAGTGTGAGGAAGGGTTTCGGTATAGCTTGTAGCAGCTCAAGGCTTTTCCTCTCAAGTGTTTCAGTTAGGCGCAGACCACTGTAACAAGCCTGACAGAGAGCTGCTTTTGCATATACAGGATACCTAAACCAAAAATGGAAGATATGTTGGAAACTGTTGTAATTTACAGCAAACGGTTGTCTCATTCCACTATAAACAGCTACAAATCAAACAATAGAGAATACACATGTTCGGACTTTGGAAAAGAAAAGGTATAGAAGTGGAAGAACAAAAACAACACAAAGAATATGACCCCCCACAAAAATATAACAAAACCAGAAGTTCAAAATCTAAATTCTTTGGGCACAAGATAAAGAGGCAGGTTAGTCTAATTGAAGAAACCAAGTAAACACAATGAATAGCCTACGGACGGACAAAATAACTGAATAAGACAAACCTATCTCTCCGCTGACTGATGGCTGGGGTAATTGAAATATAACGATGCTCCAACAGAGCAGGGAGAACAGTTTCGACATAATCAAATTGACCCTTCCGTTTACTACAATCAACATGGACAGGTTCTTTTGATGCAATCTCTGCAGGCAATTCTTTTACCACTCTAACAAAACCTTTTGTTTGTTCAAGAAAGTAGTCCACATCGAACACATCTGCAAAACCACTGAGAACAAAAGTTCAAAAGTTAAAAGAAATGTCGATTAATAACAACTATTAAAAATGTGGGCAATAACTTACAAACACCAAAGACAAGGATTGAGCTACAGAAGTCATATAGAATTCCAGGACAGACTTTACAGGACACCAGTTAACAAAGAATACAAGGAAGAGTTAGCATCAATTAGACCATTTTGTACTAATGGTTGCAAATCTTGATTAAGTGAACACTAAAGAGAATGTAACTATCTGAGTTTAGTGTTATGTTAAAGAAAAATGGTTTAGTATAATACAGAGTATCACTTAGTAAGATTAGGCAAAAAGGAATGTCAAAATACTCCATTTTAGTTAAGTATGTTACAGTGGGATATACACAAACTATGTAAAAAATTAATTATTAAGTTCAAAAGATAATAAAATACACGAACTTATTCTAAATCCATAAAACTGCATAATTCTTTTTTCATGCCAGCCCAAACCAACTTCATTTGTACCACACAGCCTCCAATTCGTTTTCATTTACTATGGATAACACTTTGGACAAACTAGGACGGATGCATACACATACGGCATACCTCAATTTTTGTGATCACTCCCGGGATGGGGCCAAAGGGAACATTAGTGAATAATGTGACATTGTGACTACGCTTTAAAGTCAATTGACATAGAGAAACCAATATTGCCAAAAGGTGCTCATAATTTGATCATCATTGATGTAAATGAGGTAGTAATTGACTTTCTCAAGAGACAAACATATAAATAAACATCCATTGTGTATATCAAACCAAAATCATAACACGCAAACAGAAGAAAGCATCTGCACAATTTGCCTAGTAAATCCACCTCGATTCATTCCAATAAGCAGCAACCTCAAACTTGGGTAAAACAAGAGTCGCGTTCAACAAACGAGCTATTCCAACACCATCACAAAACTGCACCATATCATACACCTTGTAAATACCCTTCGGCGAATTGTTATTTTGAACACCATAATTCAAAGGGTAAGAAGAATAGACAATTGATTGAACAAATATTTAAAAAGACAATAGTTTGAGTCCTTACATCCCTCCTCATTTGGTTGAGGCCACCATAGCAATCCACCCGAATATAACCATTCGTCTCATCTGGTAGAGCTGCAGCATTATAAGACTGCATTGGAAATGAGTTAAAAAATAAGAAAACTTAAAGTTCATCCGCATTACAGACAGACACACTCATGGACGCACGCATATACTCCAACTCCCACAGACAAGTCGGAACACGAACAAGAAGGTTTGCAACTCCCTCCTGAAACCTGCCTATTTTAAAACCTTAAATCTATTAAGGACATCATTTACAACTTCTAGAATCAACCAATAACCATCAGGCGTACTTTCCAGCCATATTAGGAATATTACTTACGACATCATCCTATTAGCTTCAAGATCGATATATAACACCAGCAAAAACAATGAGCCATTCAAGTCTACAAAAAAAGTTCAAATCTTTATTCCTAAATCTGCTACAAAGGATCAAGTTTTGTTGTATACATCAAATTTGCCAAAAGTTTAATGTTCTACCATAACAAGCAGTGAAGCAAATGGAGATGCCACATAACGAAAAACGACAAAAAAGCAGCTAAAATAGAAAATCTAACCATCAGGCTTGTTTTGAAGCCACCATTTGCAAGGCCTCCATTCAATAATTCTCCTAACTGACCATATTTCTTGTCTGTGTTCACTAAAAACAACACATACATATATCAGATTCAATCAAACTACATTAATACAAAAATACTTCCTCCATCTAAAAAAGATTGTCTAGTTTAATATGCAATGGTCAAAACCAAAATACTTTTTTAATTCATACACCAAACTTGGATTTCAAAAAAAAAAAAAAACCATATTATAGTAACAAACACTAAAAATACTAGCATTTGCTATATTCACCAAAAAATCCAATCTTTTCTTAATTGACACACTAAACTCTGACTTGAATCAAAATTATCATATTAATAGTAAAAAAAACATACTAAACTACTAGCATTTGATAGGTTTTTCACCAAACTTTGATTTTGAATCAAAATTATCATATTAACAGTAAAAAACACTAAAATACTAGCATTTGATATATTTGTTAATGGAGGGCATACTCAAAACAAAAATTCGAAAAAATGAGATAACTTACAAAGATGAATGCATTGAAGAAGTGGTTTGTGGAAAAGGAGAAGGAGGGGTGAAGAAAATGAGGGAAACAAAGAGACCAAAAGTGAAAACAGCAACAACCAACAATGTTTTCCTCACTGTTGAATCTATTACAAACATGGTTTCTTTAAAATACCAAAATAATAATAATATTTTGTAAGAAGCAAAGGAGGTGTTAGATTTAGATCTGTTTCTTTGTCTTCGAGACTGGAAGGTGTCTTTAATAACTACTTGACGATGATGATGTTCTGTGTGGATCTGGGATGGTTGGACAGTTAAAATGTAGCTAAATTTTATACACGCAATTTCAAATACACGACTAAACATTTTAAGGATCGATTTTTAAATAACAAACAATTAAATAAATCAATATTTAATATATTAATAAATTTTAATTAAATAAAAATAAAATAAAACACATCATCTTCATCCCACTCATCCATTACCTCCCACCCAACACCATTTCTTTCTTGCCAATACACCCCAACGGTATGAACAATAGCAGAAGCAGCACAAATTTGTTATGAGTTGGAATTTTCTAAATTGAAAAGGTAAAAAGCATCAATTCATGGTTAATATATTTCAGAAAATATTTGGTAGATGAAATATAACTGATTTTGTTTATTGTATAAAATTCGTATAAGCTATATGTAATAAAAGCCAAGACCATTAGCAAGGAAAATCACAAACAGGAGAGAAAAGGCGAGAAATTGAAGGGTTAGGAAGATTCAGTGTGATGGGGAAATGTTGGAGATGATAAATCAAGAAAAGGAGGGGCGATAAGGCCTGAACAACTGTACAGGCAGATTTAGTGAAGAATGAGAATGACACGACATACGGAATGAGCGATGAATTGGACTACAAAAAATGAAGTGTACACTCTGCTGCTTGTGGACATATTTGGAGGATGACTGTCAAAGAATGCAGTGGGGAAAGAAGTGGTGTTGTCAAATATTTTTCTAACGAAGACTTGTTTGAAGTGACATTTGGCATAATATTAATCATACCTTTATCGGATGCTAAGGAAAAGACTTTGTCAAAGACAAAGAGGTTGTCACAGACTTATTCCTAATGGTTTCGTTGGAGTGGGAGAAGTCTGCGGTTCAAACTCTGAAAACACAACACATTAGATTCTCTATGGTAAAGAATCTCACACTTGAACAGCCTCTATCTATGGCAGGCATTGCAGGGTTTCAGTATCTTTTCCCTTCCGATTTCTATTATCCTAAGCCTAGCACCGCTGCCACGATTAATGGGGGAACGATGGCGGGCAGACAACAGGAAATTGTCGTCGTCCAACCTCGTGAAGGACTAGAGAAAGTTATTGGCGATGATGAATCGCAACATGTTGCAAGGGGATTGAGTCGATATGCAATGAATGATGGCAAAAACATATCAATCTCGACTTCTTCCCCTGCATCTTTGAAAAGCTTAGTGCCTGTTCTTCCAAGGCAACAAGATCGTGATCAAATGTTCTTTGGTCATAAGAGTTCAGGAAATTAACAAGGCAATGTATTACGTTGTGTTTTGATTACTGAAACATAGTATTAAATTGAGTTTTGATTACTGAAAAGTGAAAAATAATATCTCATGTAATTTTTTTTTATCAGTGCTTGAGTTGAAACCTTTCAATTTTTTAATTTTTTTCAAAGAAATGATCGAATGTCAAGTTAGAACTTTGCCAATTTTGTGCATGTATTATTACTGTTACAAATGACTATGGAAGAAAATAATTGATCTTTAGCAAGCAAAAGAGATCTTGAAACCTGAGGTATGTATAATATACCACTACCATATCATCTCATCATACCACTATGTTCGTCGAATCAGGTCCAACTGTACTGGAATACCAGGCCGACTAAGTAACTATGTTCGTCGTTATCATCACCATGTCCATCAGGAGGTCCTCCTAGGCCAACCACATCCTGCACCAGAAAAATGTTGCATAGACCCTCCTCGAAACCAAGAGCTCTATGAATATTGTTATGAATCTGCCCCTCCTCGAAACCACTCCCTGTTGTACTTTAGACCGAATACAAGTAAAACTGTGAACAAAAATCACCTTAAAACAGGCCTTAGGAGGTATAAGTAAAAGAGAAAGGTCAGTGACCAACTCTGATCTGCCATTCCACGTTATCTAATTTTAGGCTGCTTCCCACCAGAAAACACTTATCTGTGATCCAGCAGCAATGAATACAATATAGCGCAATGAATCTGCCATTAAGGGTTTTTTCCCACGTCTTTCTTAGGGATCCACAGTACATTGTGCTTTTTCAAATCTCATTATCGAGTACTAGTTGGGATCACCAATAGTCCCCACATGAACAGGAACCATCTTCAAAGCGATGAAAACGTATTCGATCCCTCACAACAATGACCCTATTCAATACCTTAGAAACCATTTTCATCCAGGAATGGCAATCAAGGCAAGTTCTTAGATTCTTAGCAATCAGAAGTTCAGTTCCAGGACTGGACTTTAGGATCCCGTAGGCCAATGCCAGTTTCTCACTGTGGTAATTCAGATTTTCCTCCTTTTCTTCTTCTGATACGTCCATTAGGACCAATTGTGTGTTCGGAAATAGTCCCTCTGTTTTCATTCTTTGGATCAATTTCTTCAACAATTTGTATATTTCCTTTGTTTCCAAGTGTGACCTATCTCCTGCTTTGAATTGGTGAACAGAACCAGCCAATTCAATCCAACTCTTGCCACGATCCTTATGGATACCTTTCTTTTTTAATAGACATCTGGTTTGCTCTGCCGTATCCCATTTTTCCAAAGAACAATAAACATTTGACAGTAAGATATAATCTCCACTGCCATGATTCAACATATTGTTCACCGCAACCTCACTCATTTCCAAGTTTCTGTGAGTCCTACAAGTACTAAGGAAGGCTCTCCATATAACAATATCTGGACGCACTGGCATTTCTTTGATCATTTTATATGCTTCTTCTAGGAGCCCAGCACGGCCAAAGAGATCTACCATTGCTCCAAAATGCTCAAGCTGTGGTGGAATCAAGTAGTGATTTTGCATCAGTTCGAAGTATCTCCGGCCCTGTACAACCTGCCCAGAGTGGCTACAAGCAGTTAGTATGCTTATGAAGGTTATGGAATCAGGACGAACATTTTGTGCTTCCATTTTCGAGAATAGGGAGATTGCTTCTACAGCAAGACCATGAATTGCAAGTCCATTGATCATCGCATTCCAGATAGAAACATCATTCGGTTGAGTGCTATGAAAAATTGATATGGCGGTATCAATCCTACCACACTTTGAGTACATATCTATCAACGCAGCTGACAAAATATAATTGAGTTCAATTCTTCTCTCACCCATCAAACCATGTATCCACTTAGCATGATCAAGAGCTCCAAGCCTTGCACAGGCAGTGATGACGGATGAGAAAGTAAACCCATCAGGATCGATATTTGAGTCCAGCATCTCTCTGAAGAAGGCTAATGCCTTCTTAAAGAAACCTTGTTTTACATAACCCCCAATAATCGTGTTCCATGTGACAACATCTCGAATTGGCACATCGAGGAAGACCTTTCTAGCGACATCATTTGCTCCCGCCTTCATCAGATTTGCAATCAACAAATTGACAGAGATTATATCAAAAAACTTATTTGGCATCTCCTTGAGCAGTAGACAAGCAAGGCTGAGTTGCTTACAGTCAACATATGCAGACATCAAGAGTGACATCAGAGTCGGATGAGAGTCGTACCCAAGCTTAATTATTTTAGCATGAGCACTAATGGCAGTTCCTAAATCAGGAGATATTTTGCATCGTTGAAGACTGCGTATGAGTGACTGATAATCTGAAAGAAAACGTCATCAATTTATCACAATGTTAACCCTCAAATATGCATGAAAATAGCTATACAAATGTCAAATCAACAAATATAGTATCATTATATGACTACTTCACATCTGTTACAAATGATTTATAATTAAACCAAAACATCGAAATCCCCCAAACAAAAACCTCCATCGCCACCCACCACATTTCGATTCATCACTGAAATGACCCTCCACGGCTGCTAGAAGCCTACAATCGGCAGCTGATGCTCTTTTTCAATCTTGTTCAATCGAACATCCAAAAAAATTCAAAAAACGCAAAATAGACATTTTTTACATTAAAAATTAACAAGTTGTGATTTTTATGTTACTTCTACGGTCATCCAAAAGTTTAAATATTATAATTCGAACACCGATTACTAATGTCCTAATTTATCAACGGGGAACACGAACTTTCAAAAAATGTTAGAATCGCTTTGGGGAATACTGAATACAAACTCGAACGGATACCATTTGGATTAAACTACTACGCCTGGACTGCCTGAGTAATTTAGGTGCTTACAACATACTAGTAAGCAAGTTGCTTACACAAGGGTAAAAACATAAATTCACAAAAATCTGAAAAATTGAATAAATAAATAAATAAAAAATCTCCTATTTATCGGATAACCCACTCTCCCTCCCCCACTTCCGAATTCCACGCACCATTTCCCCAACCCCCACTTCCGAATTCCACGCACCATTTCCCCAACCCCCACTTCCCCCATTTTATTACACACAAAATAACAATTAATACTCATAAATTCAACAACCAAAGAACAAAAAAACTGAAAACTTCAGAATACACCAAGACAGAACTAATTTGAATTTCGGTAGTTCTAACTCAAATTTAGCCCCAATTGTTCCATATATTGCATAACCAACAAAAACACATACAAAATGAATCAAACAAAGGCTAAACTATTATACGAAATAATCATTTTCGGATTTCTCTTTTTTTTTTAAATAAATAAATGTGAAAATACTCATAATACTCCTAATTACTGACGGAAAAGCATTTATATACCAAGTTTTATTAAAACCGTTAGATGACTCATATCACTTAAATGAACAAATTTAACATATTCCCAATCTGCAAAATAATAATACGATGCAGCCACTTTCGCTTACCTTTTTCATATAAACATTCCAAGATTATGCCCCCCTGCCCTCCTCTCAAATTCGACTTCAAACAATTACTTACTCAACTCACAAAGATTGTATAGTTTTATATTTTAACATCCAAATACATTTTAATTTTATCTATTATATAAATGTTGCATATCTAAAAATATTATTTTGCAGCATATTTCACATTTAACATGATAAATATATTTTACAATTAACATAATATTTTAATTCAAATCAAAGTTATATGTGTTAATTAATTTAATTGTGACAATTAAAAATATAATTGGACAATGTTTTGGGATAGAGATAATAAAAATAAATGCAAAATTAAAGTTCTTACAGTGGCTTGCAGGAGACCGATAATGAGTCAGCATGACTCAAGGGGAAAAGGGAGGTACAAGACTTCAAGCGGAGATTACAAGTTTTACAATATTGGATTCGAGTTCGATTCGGTTCGAGATTTGAATAATCTTAAAATAAAATTGAATTCGATTTGATTGGAATAGTTCAAAAGTTCGTGGTTCGAACTTATCATGATAAACAAGAATTTTTCAACAATGTATGGATTTTGTGAAGTTATAGCTTCGGCTCAAGTTTGTTAGAACCTAAAAATGAATCCCTATTCGAAGTTTTCGAAACGAATTGTGTTTTTACTCATTTTAGAACTTAAATGAGAGTAATAAAGGTGATTGTTTTTAAAAAATCTTTTGGATAATATTAACCTTGAATATGTGAATGCTTAAATAAACTTGATAGTAATTTTGTAACTCCTAGAAAGATTTTATTATTTATGAGTATTTAGTATCAATATAATAAAACCCTTTTAAAATCTATCCGTACAAAATAATTTATTAAATCGACGTTCGACTATCAATCTATCGTTTTTAAACGGATTGTCGATTGCCAGACGCCGAACTTAGACTTAATGTAGTTTCGTACTGATTCGATTGAAGCCCTCGATTTAAAAAGGGCTTTCCACTACTGGGTCAATTTTTTGCTTCTGACCATTATTTAACTTAAGTCGAGGTGAGTCCGGATCGTTGATCCTAGATCGATAGAAGACTTAGTCTCAGACTCGGGTCGCTGGATTCGATAGCGTCCTGAGCTGTGGAAGTTTCTTTAGCAACATATAAATTGCATTGGCTATACGGGATTTGACTTTGATCTTAGACTCGATTTTGCTATGTGTCTAGCTGGGAGTTTAACAGTTGATCTCGCATACCACTGAAGTTCAGTTATCGCCTTATCCCGAAGCTCAAAAGCACATCACAAGAAGATATGCTTTTACCGTCAAGAGGATATCCTCAGATCAGCTAAGAGGCGCGAAGCCCAATTCGTATTTCGCGGATAGTAGAGGTCACAGAACTTATATTCCGTGATATGATTTACTATGTGCTTTGAGGCTTAATTATGTAGTGTTTATTTTTATTTACGGTGATCCGAATGATCGCATTCTCATCGGGCTTTTTGGGTTCGATCATGAAATTACTACTGCTTAGGTAGTAATTCAACCCTGTTCCGATATTAAGCTCTATTTTCAGCATTTCGGTCAAGAATTTTTGTGTTTTTCTCCTTTCTTCAATTTAGGCGCCTACTTAGGCTCACAGGCCGATGATTTCAATATTTTTGGTGATCTCATAGTTTTCTTCTTGAAAAGCAACAATCTTAAGAGCTTTCAATGAAGAAATATCTCGAAGTTGTTCTTATGCTACCCTTCATGAGTTTTTGTTGTATTTTTTATCGTTGCTCAGGATGAAATTCTCGAATGAAATAGGGGGGTATTTATAAAGCTGAGCTCTCTTTCCGATTAGTTGATCCATAATCACATGGATTACGGTCTTGACGGTTAAATTTTGAGATAAGATCTGGACCGTCGGATAATATTGAAATATTAAATAATATTTTTGGAAAATACGACAAAGTGCCGACTTTGGTATATGCGCCGTTTTATTTCTTGGGTAAAAGGTTACCTAGTTTCTTCATCTTTATTTTTGGCCGGACCTTAATTTTGAGCCCGTTTGTCTGAAAACCTCGTTTTTATTTCGATTTTCTCCTTTAATTTATTATTTTAATCCCGTAAATTTAGGGAATAATATTTTAATGCCATCATCACACGATGTATAGTTAGGGTTTTAATGATAAAACATAATTTCATCACTTTAATTAATTTCGTGCGTGGCTAAAATATCTGGAACCCTTAATTACACGTGTACTATTTTAATCGTCGCCGATCAAACCCTAATCACATGCCACATCGATTGACCTTTAATTAATTGACCCTCTTAAATTAGGTTTCATAATTTAATTAATTTAATTTTGACTGTCTATAAATTTCTTCACTAACTGTAAAAATTACAAATTGTAAAAATTAAAACAAAAATTAATTTAACATAAGGTCTAAACCCATAATAATTAGTTTTTTCTTCTCTCTAAAGTTCAGACCATTATCATATGAATTATCGTGTGTCAAGCCGTACTTGACAATTTAATTTAAAAAATTTATCCATCACTTAACCCTTATTTGAGTTGTGTATAACATTGCATTTATCTTGATAGTTCATATCAACTCCATTTCGCTCAACTAATTGATTTACATCTATAGTGTATTACAAGAGTTCAACACACATGTTATTATCAATTGACCAAATTACATATTTGAGTAATCATCACAATACGAGTCACAGCCTAAAGTTCAATAAACACTCTCCAAAATGATTCTCAATTGAAATTTCTCATTCGTTGCACGACTTATAAGAATTAGGAAAGAAAGGAATAGTATAATTAAATAAAAATGATCAAACAAAATCTAAAATTATCAAACTAAAAGATAAATCACTTGTTGTTTATGATACATACACCTCAACATTATGTAACTACAACATTGCAAATAGAATAGAGCACTAATAATCAAACAATCTTAAATTCAAACTATGTTGTTGTAAATCATGCACTTGGAATCAAAACCAATCTCACATCATCAACAACAGGACCACACATAGCCCCAGAATTATCACTCTTCATTTGATAAAACGAACTCAAGAATCTAATCCTTGTACGACTTGAAACAGCCTTGAACTTCATTTGAGACTTAACAAATCCTCCTTTTCCATAAGATTTATAAGGAACTTGAAGGACATCTTTCCCGGCCGCGATTTCGACCACCATTGATCCTTCACAAGAATTCTTGGCATCTCCAATCAAGAAAGTGAGGGAGTAGAATTTCCCTGGAATGGTTCTAACTATTTGTGCCAATGCACTTTCCCTTCCCGCGACTAGTTCGATTGCTCTTTGGCCTTGAGGAACAGAGTGGTGCTCTGCATCTATGTATTTTACTGCCTTGAGGGATTCAATCATCCATCCTGGTAGGGGGGAGTGATCATCCTCAATGTGGGGTGGAACTAGGACTCCCCATGATGTTTTTGGGAAGATGTATGGACCTTCTTCCAAGTTCCCATTCTTTAATAAGTTCTCTGAAATCACAATTATGTGTTATTATGGCTAGTTTCATACATCTTAATGATATGCGCATCAATATCGAATTTTAGAATAATACTATAAGTATACATATCTAGACTAGAGCATGTATGCACATATAACATGAGATGAAACCAATATATATGAAGAAGCCTACTTGTTGAAAATCTTGGAGGATTCAAGGTCTTGAGGGCAACAGAATCAATAAGTGGACCACATGCTTGATCCTTCTCCCTTCCAGGGTTGTGAATCACAAGCTCAACTAGGTCAGATTTAGCAATAAACCCCCAAGCATAAGTGTCCCAACCATTACTTCCATACATAGTTTGCATAGGCAAAACTCCCCAATTATGTGATTGAGAACTTGGGGAAACTGAAACATTCAATTTCTCTTCTTGAGCACAAGTCCTAGCTGCAGTGAAAGATAGTGAATAAACACTCCCTTTTTTCACTTTGACCCAAGTTTTAAGGGATGCTTCATCCCCTAGCCTTACTGCATAGTCTCCTTCAGGTACTACTAGTAACATGTCCCCTTGTTTTTGGCCTGCTCTTATGTATTCAACAAAACCTGTGAGTTTCCAGTTTGGTATTGCATGAGGATTTATTACTTTGGTTCCTTTCAAGTCCGATGCTTTTGGACCACGTTCGAAATTCCCATTTGGCAATAATCCTGTAAAAGATCATTCAAATAAAATTTAAATTGTGTTAATAAATTTTTTTGGATGGTGTAATTAATGTGCGAAAATAAATTATGCAAATATAAGTGATTGGGGTGCATTATTTAGTATGAATTTTTAATAAAAACTTACAGTTATATAGATGAATTTTTTACAGTATTTAACTTAAAATATGTTGATTATTTGTTTGAAAAGTATCTCCAATAAATCATGTTGGGTCATTATCCTTCATCAATGAAAATTCCAAAATATAGTAACCATAACTATCATGCATTATCTAACTAACATTGAAAGCAAATCATTCTATTGACAAAGCTTACCATCAATCAAAGAAAGAGTAACATGGAACAATGAAAGAAGTAGGACACACAATAACATATTTAGCCTCTTCATATTTTTTGTGTATAATTAACTATAATTCTATGAATGAGTTGAAAATATTGAGAAAGCAAATCAAAGGATTGATGAGATAGATTGATGAAAATAGTGAAGAGGCAAAGGGGTATTTATGCATCTTTCCACATGATGCATTCGGAACATATCAACCTGTTTGCACGTGCAATATTATATTTATTCAACTCTCCAATTAAGAGATGGGAGCAACTCAGAACCACACCACCACATTTTCTGGTTTTTGCTCTATATGACTAGAACTTGCTTGAGTCTTGATACAGTGATCATCTGTCTTTAAATAATTGTCACTTAACAATTTTTAACTTTGTCTAAGAATATATTATCTTCATTTCAACTTAACTAGAAGATGTGATTTACAAATTAAAATGTATCAACTTATACTAAAAATTAACCTTATTCAAATATTTCATATTCATTATCTAATATTTTAATAACAAGTATTAAGTATACAATGTGTAGTAGTATGTAATTCTATTAATCTTCTAATAAAAAAATTAAGTTAATTGATTGATTTTTTTTTCAAAAATGAATTATATTGATCATTCGTTGAAAAAAACTTGTTAAAATGAAATAGATCGAGAAAGTACGGATTGCTTAAACTATTTTATATTATACACTTTCTTAATATGGATAAAATTAAACATGACAATTTATTTAATTAAAAGAATGTATCATCGTAACATAAGAAAGTGTATAACTTTCTTAATATGGATAAAACATGACAATTTATTTAATTAAAAGAATTGTAAGTTTGTAACATAAGAAAGTGTATAAAATAGGTTAAGCAATACGTACTTATTAAATTGAAGCAACATGCATGGTATCAGCATTAAATTTTTTTTGATTCGTTTGGACTTTAAGGACAAGGTCTATCTGTTTTTCTTTCTTTCTTGCATTAATAATTTATTGAAGGTCAGTTAGTATTTTCCGGTGTAGGCTCGATTTGTTGAGACTTTGAAAACACATGTTGCTGATTCCCGAAGACAATATGTGCATACGTGGCTTCACAATCAATTTTGGAATATTTTGAGTCCCGTTAGATATATAAATAAAATAAATTGCGAGATTATTGTAGTTTTGGATCATTTGTAGTAATGCATGTGCCAATCTTTGTGACAAAATATGTGTGATATTAGTAATTATCTAGAAAATCAGGGTCCTAATAATAATATTTAGAAAAATATTGAAATCGGACACTTTATTTTCGGTATTGTAAACTCTCCATGTGTAATTCAAAGAAGAATTTTTATTATTTATTTTAGGGAGTATAAAATAAAATACATTGTTGGAAAAAATTCCCTTCGATTATCTACGGGTTTTATCGAATCGAAGAGGATCGTATTCAATATAAGTCACTGCGTTCTTGACGATTTGTGAGATGTCTAAAACCTTGACTTGGCTGATTTGATCTTGATGGGAGGCAGGTATGAGTTTGACTTGACGACTTGATTTGGCTTGAGCTTGATTTGGCAGGCTTGATTTGAACTTGAGGCAGCTTGATTTGAGGCGGTTGGGCTGAGGCGATTTGAGGCTTGAGGCAGGCTGATTTGATTTGGATAGGAGCTACATGTTTGGACTTGGATAAAGACTACATGAGTTGCATATGTGTCTGGTCTTGATGGACTTGGTGCGGAGCTTGGATATGGTCAGGAGTCGAGGCACTGCAGTATTCTGTGTTGGTTGTCTTTGAATTGATCATGGATCTTGGACTTGATCTCAGGTCTAGAGTAGACTTGATGAACTTATTCTGTGGCGTTTGCTTAGCGTGGGGCTGAGCTTTAGTACTACTTGGGTGGGATATGTGGCTAGATAGCTAGGTCTTACAGTGGGACTTGGTAGCTTGAGAGGTCAACTTGTCTTTGATGGAGCTTGATTTGGGGATAGAGCGCTCTGAACTTTAAGTTGTATATGGGTGATATGAGCGACGTTCTTGCTGCTTGTACCTACAATGACACAACGATGTTCTTTGTAAGTGGGACTTAGTGAGATTTGGCCTCGCTTGGACTTGATTTAAGTTTTGAAGTAGCGTTAACAGCTTATCTTCTGGCCCGGCATAGCATTTGTTCTTTATAAGTGATGATCCCGAGTATGAAGGTGGGCGTCCCACAGCGCTTTGTTGATAATCTTTGATCAACTAGGCGGGGCTTTATGACATGTTTCACCTAGAATCGGTATAGATGACATTTGAGTGTAATCCATATAAAACGATGAATCAAACGAGATTTTCGAGGTGTTCATAAAATTATGAATAATCGGGGCTATTTAGGCACGACCCATAAATATTGAGGCGTTAGTGGTGAGATTCTCCATGATTTGCTAAACTTGAAAAGAATTACTACGTTTGTCACGATAATCTTGATTTGAAGCCTATTTTGGTCACAGAGGTGTTTTCCAACCACCACGTGGTGTTTCTTGACGGTTTAAAAAGATTTAAAGTAGAAAAGTCTCGGAGGTTTTTCTACATATTTTCTCGGAGTGTTTACGGATGTGAATTGATGTTTTGCGGATGTAATTTTTGAAAATGGAGGGGGGAGAGGGTTATAGGCAAAGGCGAATCTTGCTTCGATTGGTTGGTTTATTTCGGGTGGATTATGATGCCGTTGATTTTTTAGGCAAGATATGGACCGATTGATCAAAAAGCACAACTTGGTCACCCAAAAACATAAAAATAGGCTCATTTTGGGGTCCCTGACTTAGGAGTTTGATTTTTGATACAAGCTTGCTTGGAGTATTCATTTAGTAGTGAACTACGGAATATTCGCTTATAGCCGATTTTAATCAACAAAATTGGGGTTTAGAACTAATTTCAATTGACATTTAATGTAATTTGTTTCTTAGAGACCCTATTTCGAGTTCAATTTTGGGGTTAATTAATGTAAAAACCCTTATTTTTTACTTCAATTAATTCTAGGGGCTTGATTTCCGGGAGCACTTGTTCGATCGAGGGTTTGATTTGAATTAGGCATGTCGAAAACTAATCGGCCGTGGCATCTTTTAGTGGCTCGACTTTTAATTAATTTGATTAATTCATCTTCATTAATTTAATTATTATTTTTGATTAATTTTAGACTTCTAATTAATGAATATATCAATGACTAAATGATTGAATTGGTAATTACATTCACTCATTATGATCAACACCAATTCTTATATACTCTGTATTAATAAAGTGAACAATCAATCCTTCTCTATATATTTTGGAGCTATGATTTAATTTTATTTGAGCGGAATGAGTGATCAAGATTAGTGCATACAACGATCGATTTTATTCAATAGGTGATCAACATGAACATATAACTAAAGATGTATTGTAATTAAAAACGTCAAGTAATTTGAAAAGAAAAACATAAGTTGAATTGATTGGGATGACAAGTATATAAAATCGGATGAAGTATTATTAATGGGTACATAAACTGACACAGATGATCCAGGAACGGACGGTAGCTAGGCCGGTAGTTGATTGTTTTTGGATCATGACCCTCAAAATTGTGGAAATTATGTTTGACCCGCCAATCTTTCTAACAACTAAAATCTCTGGATGATCCTTACATACTAAATCATTGCATGGTCATTGGTCTCACAACTAATATTATTCGTTAACACTCAACAGAGAATATTAGAATTATACGGAGTACTAATTAGAGGATCTTGGAAGTTCGAACATTTGAACTTTGAAGATATGATACACAAGCCATATGCATGCGAAAAAAATAACTTATTAGCGCCTTTCTTGGATCTCATTGAGGACTTGTCTCATTTGGGTCCGCAATAATTCGCAATTTTTTTAACTCAATTTCATGTGCAATTAATGGCTAGGCTAGTGATAAGGTGGCAGATCAGCTAGAGGTGCATGTGTATAATGTCTTGCTTAAAAGAAAATCCACTAATCTCAATGGACAAATTATTTAAAAATGATTGTATAATGTTTAGATATATGTGGAAAATAATTAACAATTTGATTCTAAATATCATAAAATTGTAATTTGATCTCAATTAATGGTAATGGATGACGGTGGTTACAAATTTAGTCTTTAATAGTGTATACAATGCTACAATTTGGTATATAAATGGATTGAACCGTTAACTATTTCCGTGTAAACTCGTCATATGATTTACACTCATCATTTTAATAATTAACGATCACATTTATTTGTGGACCAAATTATAGTGGGGTGCAAAACATAAATTCGAGTTCAACATGGGCACCCAACTCATATTGCAAAATGGTCACATATTATGTTACTATTTTGATACTTCCATAGTTCCATCCATTTCAATCCTGATGACCTTATTACCATAACAATTCCCATCAACATTCTCTCACAATGTGGTTAATAGAGACTATTATTTAAGATTTTCTAAAATGACAAAAACTTCATAACAAAAAGGGTGGAAGCAGTACGTACTTTGGATTAGGTTGTAAACGAGTCGACTTTTATTAGGATTCAATTCTACTTGAATATAATGATGTAAAAGTTTGGTTCGACTCAAGATTCAAACGAATTGAAAAATTAATCTTGTTAAAACGTAATATTATATATGATGGTGCTACCCGTTTAAAAGTATGAATATTATACCACTCCACTAGCAAGCAATTAAGTGTGAAGTTATTTTCTACCACATATTGAGATAATTTCTACCAAGATGTGTTTTAACAAATCAACTTCACAGAAATTGCTTGCCAATGAATGTTAGCTCCAGATAAGAGAAATATATGAAATTGTTTCTTTATTCCATGAAATATGAGTTTACTTCAACCTGATCATAGATGTGAAAATGTCTAGTAGTGTTGCAAAAGAGACGAAACCAACAAAATTCACGGGATGTACACATACTGCCCAAAACCCATACCTGACTTCCACAAACTACACAACTAAATGCTTCTTCCATTATACACCTCTCCATCCAGGTATCATTATTATTTTATTTCTTGAACCACATTTATCATTTCCGTACTGGTTATATAGGCATAATGTAAATGAGTTGAACTCTTATCAAATTCAATATTCGATATATAGTTCGAGTTTGAGCACTCAATTTTTCCGTGCTGGAGGACAGATGACAAAATAAGTTAAATGCATGAAAGATTCCCAAGTACAATGACATATCGTGGCTTATTCCTTGGAAATTGAAGGGCTAAAAAACATCATAACATCAATTATTATAGATAGAGACATGTAACAACTGTTCTATCAATACCTCCTTCATACCCATACCTCTTGATTCTGTTACCTTAGCTGTGGAATAAAAATATGAACTTGAAGATATCTATAGAACATTATGTTTTAGTATGGTAAATTGCAAATTATACAAAATACATCAACTTAATTTCCGAAATGATTGTTGGATAAGTAGTAGACACGCATGACCTAATGTTACTAATCAACTACTATTTCCATCTCGAACTTTAATATCATTGACCAATAATTCATTCGAGCTAATTACATATTTCATCTCAGATAGTAAAATTAAGTTACAATAATTTAAGAACGATTAATTAATGTGTAACATTGACTACTTTGAGGACTAATCTCCAACATTGTAACTATATCAAAATAAACTACAACTTGATTTTATTATCTCGGACCAAATAAAAAATTACTTCGAATTTATTTTGCCTTTGAAGTTATCTAATTTAGTTTCTTTTTTAACGAGAAAAATTACATTATTCTGAAAACATAAATACTCTCCATCCATCCTAATTTTTAAGTGATGGTTTTTTAAACAAAATTACCGATGTTCTTTTTGGAACAATAATTAATCCATATAATTTAACTTTTAAGGACACATATTAAAAAAGCAGTTTAACTTTCTACTATACGAAGTTTCTAGCTGTTATAAATTAAGGAGTAAATTACTTATTCTTATCATCACAAGCTGCATTTTACCCCTTTCTTTGTTTTTACTTTACCGACTACGGAGAGTGTGCTAATATATATTCTCTAAATTGTGAAAATGGTCCTAGATAGTAAGATTAAATTGTGCTGATCTCCAAATATCACTTAGTTTCAAATAATTGAAATGTTGCGATTTGATGCCGGATATTGGCAAAGTGTTGCGGTTTAATTACCAGTTTTACTTGGAGTTGTTAAAATTTGGCGTCAAATCGATTGAGTCAAATTCGGAAGTAATTTTATAATTTTTATAAAGCAGAGGCGGATTAATTGTAATTTATATCCGAAATAAGCGAATATGAAATTTGACAACCCCCTTCTATCGCTTGTCCAATGTTTGAGCAGACAAATTTGATTAACATACAGCATTTCAAGACTTTTTCCTTGTTTTTGAATTATAAGATGTTGAGCGAAGAAAGATGTTGATGATGAAGAGCAAGAGATGACTTGTTCGTGAAAATGGTAGTACCGTTTAGAGCCAAGATCATTAAATAACATTTTATTTCAAAGTTCATAATAATGTAATTTGCCCCAAGCGTAATTGAAATAGAAATTTTGTCCCACGTGTTTATCAAAATATTAAGTTTACCCCAAATTTGAACTCAAACCAACGTTTGACCGTCAATTTTAACCTGGTTAAAATGGGGGTAGCTATGTGCGTTTGTCAGCGTTTATGACCAATACCAGTAACCTAATATCTGGTAAGTCTGACTTAATCTAAAATTTATATATACAGAGATAGTTTAGCGATTACCGTTTTATATACACATACACATTATAAATAAACAAACCTCTAAGACATCAATAACTTGTGGTTTGCATGGAGTACTCCCAATTTCACCTCTTTTCAGTCTCATCTAAGTGACAGTATAAAAATCATGTGACAAGAAAAAAACCTACCTATCTACTCTAAAAACGAACATTCATCATCCTACAAATATCACTTCTTTGAGCTATTTTTTCTCACTTGTCCTAAAAAAATATTTCAACTTTCACCTAAAACCAACCCTTGTATTATGCAAAATGAGCAACATGGCATTGCCTGAATCCACCAAATGTCCCAAAAAACATGTCCAATTTCCCCCTGATTGTTGGTTCGACGAGGCATGCATTCTTGATATGGACTATTTTGTTAAAACAATTTCAGGTATTAAAGCCAAAGGTGTTCGTCCTGAATTAATTGGCTCAATCATAACACATTATGCTTCACAATTCCTCATTGATTTATTATCTCCTGGAGATAATGTTTCCTCCAAAAGGATGATGACAAATAATATTCCTGAGTCCCCTGAAAGTGACTTCTGCATGGCTTAAAAAGAGGCTCTTTATAGAAACTCTAGTTGGAATTCTCCCCCCTGAAAAAGACTCAATCCCCTGTGATTTCCTCCTCAGGCTTTTACGTGTAGGCAACATGGTGAATCTTGAAAATGCTCATCAAACCGAGCTCGAAAAGAGGATTTCTTGTCAACTCGATCAGGCTTCATTGGAGGAGTTAATGATCCCTTCTTTTAGCCATACTTGTGGGACAGTGTTGGATGTGGAACTCGCTATTCGATTGGTTCGGAGGTTTGTGAATTTGGATGAAGCAGTGAAGAGTGGAGGTGCAGTTGTGAAAGTAGCTAAGCTTGCTGATAACTACTTAGCTGAAGCAGCTTTGGATGGTAATTTGTGTTTGGATGAATTTGTTGATCTTGCTATTGCTCTTCCTAGTCATGCTCGTGCTGCTGATGATGGCTTGTATAGAGCCATTGACACTTACCTCAAAGTAAGCTTCATTTCTTGGTTTCTTCATTTTGTTTCAAAACAAAGTATAAATACTTATGTAAGAACTTACAGCAGATGCTCATTCCACAATCTACGGTTATATGTT
Organism: Lithospermum erythrorhizon; assembly: GCA_019722365.1. Taxonomy (NCBI): domain Eukaryota; kingdom Viridiplantae; phylum Streptophyta; class Magnoliopsida; order Boraginales; family Boraginaceae; genus Lithospermum; species Lithospermum erythrorhizon. The sequence goes on from JADFUC010001453.1 coordinate 86,524, forward strand.
ACGGAGTAGTAAATAATGTTTGAATTCTTCTATTGGTTCAATTCGTAAAATAATTTTTCGTTATTATTGGGATAAGGTTGTATCTTATCGATACACTACCCCAACTTATAGATGGGACGTTGTGGCGTATTAATCTTTAATATAGGAAAATTTGCTCTCATAATTGATCTTCCTCTAATTATTCACAAGTATTCACTTATTTTTTGAGTTAAAGTAGCGTTTAAAAAAAAATTGGTGGTGGATGAAGAAACAATAATGTTAGTGCGCCCGGTCTTGAGATGGATCATTCTGGCGTTGTTAAATAGCGGTCGATAACGCTTACATTGTGATATAAGTACGACAGAGAAAATAAATAAAAATAAACAATGCATAACATAAAAACCAAAGATGGTATCTAGTTCGGTACCAATGCATCGCACCTTGCCCAGGTAGAAGATTCCCATATAATGAAAATTACAGAAGGAAACATCTGAATATCACCACATATTCTCTTCTGTGTCTTTCTCTCAGTAGGCTTACGAGGACTAGCCTCCCCACATCTCGCATCCTCGGCAGCCCAATTTCTCTGGGTGTTCGAGCACGATGATTTAACAATATAAAGCTCTCAAATATTGTTATAACAATGGAACATAAGCGATACGTCATTCGGTTAGAAATTTAGAGTCGCCTAACTAGCATTCAGCCTCACGCAAATAATATTTTCTATAATCTTTTCTTGCTCTCAAAAGCGATTGTAGAATAAACAATACGCGTAGTGAGCAGTAGGTGCGCAATGAGGCATATTTATAGTATAGCCACATCAAACATATATGAAAATATCTTCCATAATAAATATTTTCCATATATGCAAATCTGAGGAATCTTTCGATTATTCTGTATAGTCTTAGATTCTTTTTATGTTTGGGAATACTCCAAGCAAAATTAAATATCTCTTTCCAGTATTAAATTCAGTAGTCCAGAAAATATCTGCCACGGGTTCGATAGTAAACTCCTTTCAAGCTGTGCCATTGTTTTTCGCGGTGGTCGACAACCGTTCTTTGTTGATTTTCTGCTTGACAAAAATAGGTAGTCGGCGTCAAATACTCTCAAATAATGGGGCAACTTCATGTCGCTGTTGCAAATATATTCTTGTTCATAATGGACACAGCAAGTTTGGCTCATCTGTTGTTGTGAGGGGGTGGGGTTAATAATGGTCAAAACTTTCGGCTCATATGTTGTCTTAGAATTGTAATTTGCTGATTTTTATAGCATTGTGAGATACAATTTTTACCAGCATATTATTAGCTAATGCTGCAATGCCTAATAGGCAGAGATCACAAGCAAATGTCATCTTAGTTAAAATGTTATCTTTGTCTGAACCTCTAACAAAAGGAATTCCTAGAATCAAGTTACATATGGCACAACGATATGCACATAAGTTCCTGTAAAAAAAGTTATGTATTAATATATGAGTTGAAGTATAAATAGCACGAAACGGCCTTAGCATCAGCCTCAATTGAGGCTGACACTAAGGCCGAAACTGGTCACTTTTAGTCTAGAAAAATTCGCTCTGGAAAATGGGCGTAATGGCCGCTGCTGCAGCTTGGATTTGAAGCGTTGAGAATGTCGATTTTGAGCGTTTAATTGTTTGAAAGGGTGCTTGTCATACCTCTTGATGGATAACTACCCAAGGATTTACAAGTGGCATTTTCTGATGATTACAACACATTTATTACATACATGTGGGTGCATATCATCATGACACATCACATTTATATAAAATAAGAGATTTGTGCTATAAGAAGGGAGTTTGGTGATCATTTAGCTTAGAAAGCTCAAATTCGTTTTTCTTTCTGAAAGCATCTTTCATACAAAGTTAATCTTCTCTTACATTTCAAAACAAAAGCTTTACTTTGTATGCTTTTAAGCCAAATCACAATGACTGTGAATAGACAAAGTATTGTATTTAGGAAAACATTGATTTGTGATTCAAGGATTGTAATATTTAGTTTAGTTTCTTGTTATCTACTTTGTAATAGACCTTGTAATAGTTATTAGTTGTGAAATATAGTGTTATTTCCTTCAGTTTCTACAACCGATCACCTTTAGAAACATCTTGCTTGAAAATGCTCAGAGCGATGAAATTGGAATGTCACTTAATTCTGAGAGAGTACGTAGCGGTAAGTAAGTCTAAACGAAGTATGAAATTGATATGATTGAATATTTGGCAGGTGCACCCCGGAATGTCAAAGCAAGAAAGAAAGAGTCTCTGCAAATTGATTGATTGCGGGAAGCTCTCAACCTCGGCATGCCTTGATGCGGCTCAGAATGAACGATTACCAGTGAGATCTGTGATCCACATACTTTTCGCGAAGCAGAAAAAGCTTAACAACAGACACAACATTAATTGGAGTGGATCATGTAGTGGCAGAAGGAGTCCAACAACTGGCTTAGAACTCCCTGGTAGATGCTATTCGAACCGCGAAGTGAATGCTCAACAATTGCAGATTAAAAGGCTGAAGGAAGACGTCCTCAGGCTTCAAACTCAGGGCAGATAGAAAGATTGACACAGAAGAAGAGGGGTGTTTTAGGCTGGAAAAAAATCGGCAATGTTGAAGGAGATAGTGAGATTGAATATGGAAAACAAACACCAATGGATGTGAAAGCTAGGATTGTTAAAGGAAGAACCCCTAATAGGTGGACAAATTCCATGTCTTAAGTCTCAACTTTGGACCCAAAAAAATCCAGCTCTAAAGCTGAGAAAATTATGTAGCATTCTTGTCTATCATTAATATCCATATATTACTCCTATTTGCTACTATTAGTTTCATATATGAGTATACCTAATTAAAATTAGATAAATAAGCACCTGAACTATTATTAATATTTTAAATTATCATAGAGATTTTTTCTGGCTGAATTGAGCTTAGTAATTATCATTTTAGATTACCCCTGAACTAACACTATTATTTTAGATTGCCTCTTAGCCTCAAATTTTGACAATTAAAAATAGGTAACATAAGGGCAAATTTGAAATAACATTAACAATTGAATATTTTGAAAATTTTGAATAATTGAAGTTATTGGTCTATTTTAATAAAACTTAAAGTATCAAAAAATTATTTTTAAAAAATGAAAATCTTTCGTTTAAGGCCCAAACCTTCCCGTCGTTACGTCATTAAATGCTTATTTGCAAACTTACATGTAGTTTAGAATCTAGTGCCACTTATTTCATATGCCTATATGCCTCAGGGAAGGATTTTCATTTTTCTAAAATATTTTTGATATTTAAGTTTTCTAAAATTGACTCGCTAACTTTAATTAAAGAGATACCCCAAATATCTACTTGTTAATGTTATTCTTTAATCCTTATGTGGCATGTTTTAATTGTCAAAATTTGAGGTTAGGGGGCAATTTGAAATGATAGTGTTAATTTAGGGGGTAATTTGAAAAGTAGAAAAGTTCAAGGGGTAATTTAAAATATTAATAATAGTTTAGGGGGCTATATGAAAATAAGCCTTAAAATTACAATACCTAGTACTATGAGGTGCAACCTAATTCCTCTATTTTTTCAAGAGTTTAGGATAGGGCTCAAATGCTACATTCTTATGCATCAATGATAGAAGCATGAAATTTTTGCATAACTTATACATTTTTACACAGTTCGATTTTGTTTTTAGATCTTTGATATTTAGTTCCAAGCTTCTTTTTCCATTAATCTTTAACTTGTAGTTTAATTTGTTCTTGGCCAAGTAATAGTTGAATCTTATAGTTACTATACTTTCAAATTTTACCTATGAATTGTTAAATTTTCCCTACAAACATATTTCACCTATGAATTGTTACTGAAAATTAGAATACATTATAAATGGATTGCTACACTATTTTTTTGCGTCATTGGAGGGGTGAAGATCTTGTAAGCTAAGATATATATGTCTAGTAAAAATGGTAAAGAATGGAGATGGGGCAAAATGGATAAAATACTATGAGCTTTTCTTTCAGAGAAATAAATATATTTGACCTATCGACAAAAACACTCCAAGAGAAAGAATGATAACTTTTACTTATTTCAATTCTGATGTTCTGTCAAACAACAACAAGCTGCTGTTATGCATCATATGGATACATTACACAAACCATATACAACAAGCTGCTGTTATGCATCATATGGATACATTACACAAACCATATACAACAAGCTGCTGTGCCATCATATGCATTACAAACCATATACTATAAACAAATCTTATACACAAATCTAAACAGACAATCCTCTCATCCCCCCTCAGGCTTATTCTTTTGCGAGTGTACACCCCGACACACTATAACAAATTCTTATGTGATGATGTTTAAAATGACTCGATGATTTTCCCTCTGCCATCCGTTGACAAGACGCCAAAATAACAAAGAACAGGTGTCATTATCAATAATTGGAGTGAAAAAATCAAGATCCAAAATATTGAAAGGTCCGTTCACGAGTAGTCTAAAATTTGACTACTCTTTTGATTGTCTTGATAGAGGATTTTAGGAAGCTGTCCTCAGCTACATTATCTTTGTTTCCTTCATCATCTCCCATCACCTTTGGTTTTTTTCCAATGCAGTCCACTCTCTTTTTCATTCCATTCAAGATTAGAGATGGCGAAGATGGGATGCGCCGAAATATCCTGGAACTCTCAGACCTTGTAAGTTCTTTTTCCTTGCCAGTGTTCTCAGTTGATTCTTTTCCTTGACAAGCTTTAATATCCTTCACTTCATGAGATACCAAATCCCCATCAGTTGCCTCATTTTTCTTCTTATTTACTGTGTAAGGTGGGCTTCTATATAATGCATCTTTCCCCTGAATAGTCTTCTCTGCCTTTTCACCATCTTGTAGGCTACTTGAAGTTGAGTTCCTCCTAGGCTTCAACATTACGATTTCTTCTTTCCCTTTCTGAGGAAATCGTTTCATACTGCTTTCCTTCTGAATCAGACCCTGCTCTGAATCTTTTGCATTAGCAGCCCTTTTATCCTGGGAAGGATAAACTAGATTCAGCTTTCTGATTATCTCGTCAGCCATTTTTTCTCTGTCTCCAGTTTTTTCATTGTCTCCATCATTCTGAGGATCAACACTAGAATCTGAACTCTCCAACAGCGCCTGCAGCCATTTCTCTACATTTCCTTTCCCTCGTTGGTTTCTACTCTCTTCATCCTCCTCTTTCTCAGGCTCATCCAGAGCTGGAAACCGAAAGTTGAAGATCTTTCCGGTCTCCTGTATCTCTGAAGGTTTTTCTTTGATTGTTTTTCCATCTGTTGTATTTATGGCAACTATAGGGCTCTCTGGCCTGGTTATGTTCCTTCTGTATTCTTCTTGTTCTTCCTCGTTCAAAAACACTCTAAGTTCCTTGTGTAACTGTGCCTTGGATTTAAGTCTTGGCAGGTTCAACATAGAACTACCATCAGTGGAAGTCCTATCATCGATTGGTGCACTTGAGCTATATCTTTCCCTCGGTGGCTCCATCTCTGTCTTGGACTTAAGTCTTGGCAGGTTCAACAAAGAACTACCAGCAATCAATTTCCTATCATCAATTGTTGCACTTGAAGAGCTATATCTTTCCCTCTGGCTCCTTCGCAGTCAAGTACAGGACATTTGTGAGATTATTCTCTGCTGTAATGCCATTATTTGGTTTTGCCTGGATTGTTTTCGACTCATCTCCTTGCAAGAGCAGAATAGATTCATCATTTTTTTCTTCGGAAATTGAATCATCCATTCTTGTCCTCTTCCTTGCATACAATCCTTCAGGTCTTACTTGTTTCTCTAGATCGTTCATTTGTTTGTATTTCCGATGGAGATCTCTCTCTGAAGAATCACACATTGCTTTTTGAGCTTCGAGTCTTGCCATAAGAGCATTACTTGCTGCTTGGTTCAACCTAACCTGTTGTTTATAAATAACACTCCTGCAGAAAGCAAAATTTAACTTACTGATGCATGGCATCAGCAATACTTACTGATGCATTACTTTAATAGGAAAGGTAGGTCTTGAATAATACTTACTGATGCATGGCATCTCGGATCATCTTCTCTAGCATCAATCTATACGAAGACTGTGCCTCAGCTAGGCGTCGGCATTTTTCAGCCCTTCTCTTTCTCTTCGTCAGCACCAACTCTAATTCCTGAATGGTAAGTTTCTCATCCTCAGTCTTCATTTTTGATTCAGTGACCTCCTCATCAAGCATCTTGATCTCTGATAACATTTTTGAGGATTGATCTCTATGCCTCAAAGAATCTCTCACCAGAACCATTGCCTGGTAAGGGTTGTTTTCCATGTTTGGATCTTCATTTTCCTTTATGATTGATTTTAGTTTCTTTGAAACAGCTGAAATGAGCACACAAAAACATTAAACGAAGATTAACGTTTGTATTGTGGGGAACCACATAACTAATGGAAGACTCGTAGATGAAAAATATTCACTAACCAAGGATTGGAGTGCTTGATCTTGGTCTTCTGTTAAGAGATGACGAGGCATAATGTGTTCCTCTTTTATTGAGGACAATTGCTGCTGGAGCCAAGCCAACCTTGTCTTTTGATTCCTTGAAATGCTGAGGGAAGGAATGTGAATCAACCGTCTGAGAAGGATTTAACTCTTCGCTTTCGCCTCCAGAAAATAACCACGAAAAAGCTCTATGCCTGTAACAAACAATAATTGGAAATTATCTCATCATCTTCATCTCTTGCATGTTTGATAAAACATGAAAAAAAAGTGTTCTCATAGTTTACCTGAAATCAGAATTTGTTGCAGCAAAGATGGACAAGAACTGGTTTATGGATATACCCACTTGAAGATCCCACCATGGTATTAAAAATTCTAGTTGATCTTGCTTGTTCCTGCATACTTGCCACTGCAGTATTCTTAAATTGCTTGGCACAGTGAACCCTCCTCCTAAAACAGTTATTAGAAGTCCTCAATTATTACATATTCACTAAAAGTCTCACAAGAATATTGAATATCTATAGCAACAAGGATTCTCAGGATTACAGTGTTCAAGTTCGACTCTCACTATATAGATGATGCAATTCAAATGCACAAAAAGTTGTTTAAGAATACCAACATCTTTAGCAACAAGGACTATCAAAATCATGTGGTCCAGGTTCGGTTCTTACTAACTTCGAGTTCTTAAAATATTAACAAGTGATGCAATTCAATAATATTGAACGTATCTAGCAACAGTACCATTCTCACTTATAACAGCTTCTAAAAAGTTAACGAAAATGCATTGAACAAAGACGCAACACAAGGAAAAGATGTGCAATATATGTTACTTGAACATGGAAACCAGTGATCAATATCCCAAGCAAGGGGCGACGCAGGATCAGCATGGTAGTAAAGAACATTGCCATATGCATCCACACGAAACATTTCCGGATCAAATCCAGCATTCCTGTAATCCAGAACCAAGATTGAGAAACCTCTAATAGATCCTTGGTGCGAAAAAAAACATATGTTTGAGCAATTAGTCTTACCCAAGATGGTTGAGTTGCTTCCACAAAAGGCTAAGAAATATCTTTGGCTTGGTTGTTGGTTTTGCTTTTGGATTGATAATTGGGAACATTTCATCAAGTTTCTTCACTCGCGTTACCTTATTATAAAATAAACTATTCAAATACTTTTCTACTATTGTAAATTTTTACATATAGTGATTGAGCGAGTTGTTGGGTATAGCTTGGCTCGTGCACAACTCAGCAGATGAATAATATTCTTTTACATTGAATATAACATTTGATACGATTAGAATAATTCATATATCGAAATTACCTGGTCGTCGGGGAGGGAAAAGGGCATGAAGGTAAAAGGGGGGCCATTAGTGAAAGCACCAAAACTCCTATCTATACAAATCTTAGCATACGCTTTCGGGTACCCAAGACCTTCATCAATCACCAAATCATCTTCAGTAAAGAAAAGCTCGTCGGCCGACATTCTTGTCGTTTAAGCTTGTCCTAAATCGATTGTCGTCAACAAAATGCAGCTCAAATATGATCAAATGTGAGAGATGGAGCGTTGGGTTGTTTTAAGGGGCACAAACGGTCATCTCAATTTTTTAAACGTTTAATAATGTTGGGTTTGAAATTGGTAGCATATGTAACGGCTAGATATGATTACATGGACCCATCAAAACTCAAGGTATTAATTAATGAGGGGGACTAAAAACACACCCAAACGGTGTCAAAAAAGGTCTCAAATTACTATTTTATTCCTAAATAAAAGTTCCACAAACACTACATTTATAAATAGGGGCCTAAAATAGTAATTTCACCTTTTTTTTAACTACGTGTTGGGTGTGCTTATAGCAGTCGTGGGTATTAATGTACTTCTACTATTGTTATCTAATCGGGTTTGAGCGTGTAATGCGATCGAATAGATACTTTAAAATCCAATAATGTGTAAATTCTTCATAGATTTCGAATTAATTAACGTTTTGAGATTCGTGTAATTCTAGATGATCCAATATATATGTAGTTAAATTTATAATTTCCATTGATATTTAATCGAAATGATATAACGGTATAATTATTATATCAAAATAAATATTATACCAAAGTTACAACATTTGTCACGTATTAAGAACCACAATTATTATATCAAAATAAATAGATGTAACGATATAATTTTTTCCTCAAATTAATACTTTAGAAATGATTCTTTGAAATGAGATAATAGACACAATTATACCATTGAATTATTTAATGCTGATTTAGCACTTGTCTGAAATATTAAGTAATTGATTTTATAATATCTTTTTAATAATACAAATAATAAATTAAAATTAAGTAACATAAAGAGTATATAAGAGGAGAAAATATCATCTGATACGTATTATGGAGTTTTGAGTAGCTAATGATATATCATGCGGAAAAATAGCAAACGACTTTTATTTTGTGCTTTGTTTCAGGTAGTTTTGTGTATGTAATGTGAATATTATGGAAGTTAAATTTTGGATGGTTGAATTCTTAAAAAGTAAAATAGGAATATCGAAAGTTAAGCTTGACATGCAAATGGGATACTCTTGAACATTATAATTATATATAGTATAGATAAAGAATATATATTTCTTGTGATTACACAATTACAATTAAGATAATACAACAATTGGACTTGTTACACGGTGAATTCCATCAGTCCATGTTAGACTACCAACTGCATTTTTATCAACATTTCCTATTTTCTCAATAGTCATCTCATAGGTAATCTGGTTATAAAAAGGATTAAAATCCAACACAGTTGGTGTAACAAATATCCTGGTGCCCTTAGGGGCATTGAATTGAGGAACGTAGAAAGCTCGTGCATTATTTCCAACATTGGTAACAGTTCTTTTGATTGTTACTGAATTCTGGAGGCCTGAAATACCAATTGATGGTAGATTTACATCCATCAATGATTGTTTCTCTGGTGGGCATATGGCATTTTGATCCCTGGTGATGCTTTTAATGTCGTTGATTGAGTATCCAACTCCACAAAGATAGTTGAAGTAATCAGTTGGTTGCATGTCATATACCAATCCAGGGTCTGAAGCTGCATTGACATTGGCTACACCACCTCCAAAATCGAAAGGACCCGCGACGCCATTGGGAGACCATGGAGATAAGATTGGAGCTCCATGAGGATCGGTGTTTGATCCTGCAAAAGAGTAGTTTAATCCAATTACCAAACCATCTAAATGCATGAATTACAACTTTGTAAAAAGAGTGAGATGATGAATTAGTTCGAATGATTTTTTGTTTTGTTTAAGACAACTTACCAGTTGTGACTAGTGCTGATTTAATAGCTGCTGGAGACCAAAAGGGATGTTCAGACTTCAGTAAGGCTACAAGCCCAGCAACTATGGGAGTTGCCTGAGAAGTTCCAGACATAGTTTGGAAACCATTCTCCACTGGAGGAGGTCCTGAGGAGTATGGTGTAACAGCAGCAATTAGATTTGTCCCCGGAGCAGCAATATCTGGCTGTAAAATTATAAAGAAGATGAATGTCAATTTAATGAATCGTATCATTAATGAACCATAAGCGCGTTCTCTATTATAAATATTATATTACCTTGATAATCATGGGTGTATGTTTACTAGGTCCTCTAGATGAATAAGAGTCAACCATAGATCTGATGGACCTTCCTTGGACAATTTTTGGTTTGCCTAAGTTGACCATGCCATCAGCATTCACTCTTAGATAGGCATCAATTTGCCTTGCAACCTCTTTCTCAACGAAAACAATTTGTTCTTGAGGTCCCCCGAAATCATATACAAGCTGGATGGCAGGATTCATCTCCACTATCAAACCAGCACCACCCAGTTTTTTAATTGATTGATAAAGCGTAATTACTGCTTGGAGATCACTAGTGAACTTTGCAAAATCAGGGAAGAATGCAACATTTCCTTTGAGCTTTTGGACAATGTCGTTATTGTTGGATTGGATGCGACCATTGGAACTGTAAAGTTGGTTATGGAATTAAGTCAGAATAAGTTATGTTAACTATACATGTTATTGGATTTTATATATTTATGAGATGAATTTTGAATGTTAACTCACATGATTGAGTTATCAAATGTAACCACTTTCTTGAGACCAATTGCGTCGTTTCCAGAAATTGGCGAACCCTGCACAATTTGTGAATTTTAATTTGGATGAATAATATACTTGCCCAATTTCTTACAAATTTGGATGTATAGTATACTTACCATGACAATGTTGGTGTTACCCAATGTGATGGGAACTTGAAGATCTTCATCTAATTTGGTTGCTGCCACAGTAATATGCCATGGAGAAGTATTTCCCAATTTAGGTTCAGGTCCCATATTTCCAGCAGCAGCAACAACAGTAATGCCATTGGCCACAGCATGGTATGAAGCAAAATTGAGATAATTGTCAATATCGCCCTGAGAATCTCGAGGACCTATAGAAGCTGATATGACATCAACCCCATCATGTATGGCTTGATCAAATGCCTCGATAACATCAGAAACCAAACAATCATCATTCGGGTTTGCGTTGCCCCTTATGTTGTAGCAAGCTTTGTATATAGCTAAACGAGCCTTAGGCGCGGCGCCTCTAAAAGTCCCCATTTGGTGACCCATGTATGTGACATTTCTCACTTCGCTTCCAGCAGCAGTACTAGCACAATGAGATCCGTGACCATTCATGTCTAGTGGAGATGCACTGTCTTTCTCTACGACGTCGTTTGGGGCGAACCCTTTCGCTGCCATAGCCCCCTTCCGAAACCAGTATGCTCCAATGACCTTGTTGTTACAATGCTGAGCAGCATTGAAGTCGCCTTCGGATTTACATGTGCCTTTCCATCGATATGGAATAGGTCCGTAACCTTCGTCACTAAAAGCCTTTGAACTATTTGCCCACACTCCTACATAGATTCACAAGTAATCAATTATTACGTACTCTAATTATCAATATTGTTTTATGTTGATACTAATACTATTTTTAAATAAAAAATCATCTAGGACAATCATGTTTCAGTAAAATGAGATTTTGGGGGTATTTTTCTCTTCTTCTATCTCAAAGTATCAAAGAAAGCGATTAAGTTCAAAAGATTTGGTCCACAACAAATTAAAGTGCAACATATGTAGTGGTGAGTAGCCCATATGCCATTAATTCTAGTAATTACGAGGACACGTGATGAACCATTATTGATCATCTTTTCAAAAACATAAAAGTTGAAAATATGATATATGAAGTTCGACTTAATTTTGTTCAATAATGTATCAGTAACATGATATTCTTCGAATAATATCAAACCTGTATCAATAACTCCAATAATGACACCGTCTCCTTGATTTGTTCTCTGCCAAATGTTGTTTGGAAGTTGAGCAGTTAGACCCAAATAATCAGGAGCCCTTGTCCCATGTGGTGAAACTCCATGATCAGCGAACAGATGAATCACACCGGGAAAAGCTGCCAAAATAAACATTTATTCAACATGTTAGCATTCTTCTTTGCATGTAAGAACCATAATACATTTAGCCACAATAATTTTTTTAATTCAATCTTCATAAAATATATTTAATCATTGGCTAGTGAATTACCTGAAAGTTTTCTTGCTTGAGACTTTGTTAGCTTAGCTGAGAATCCAGAAAATCCATATTTGTAATTATGAACCATAAGTTTTGATGCTTGTTCCTTGCTGCATTGAGAATCATAACGAAAAATAAGAAAACTATTGCATGTTTCCTTGAGTAAATGATGTAGTAACTATCTTTCTTCTGGAATTGAGATTAATTAATTGATGTTCTTCGTTTCTAAAACGAAACTTAAACCATAAATAATATTATATATTTTTTAATAATTGACATGTTTATTTTTCGAATAAAAAACAATGCCATTTAATTTCTTCATACAAGGAAGATAGGACTTTCTAAAATCTATATACCTTCCAACAACTTTCGCGAGCAAGTCATGATGTGACTCTACGATTCGTTGATGGTCATCATGTGGCTTGTTTCCAAGATATGCAATGTAAACCTGTGAATACAAAATACTCCGTATAAAAATTGATAGGAGTAAAAAATCTATACAAGGCATAAAGGTAGGATATGGGAAAATGTGAGTTTTGTGCTATAAAAAATATTACAAAGTTCATAATATAATTTTTTCTTAAAAATATTCATTATCAAAGTTCTGTCTCTTAAAAATTAATTGGAGAGAGTACCAAGTTAAATCAAACATCTAAATACTTGTACTTACATTGCTTTCATCATTTGCATTGATGTTAATAAAATCATTGCAAATAGTAATGGATAATAGAATCAAAATCGAACTCTTCAAGTTCTTCATTTTGTTTCCGTAGGATAGAAGATAATAGAATGCCAAACAAAGAAGGGAATTCCTCCTTTGTTGTTCCAAGGTACACAACAATAATTTAGACCCATTGCAATTCTTTTATAGGGTTCTAATTGATGACTAAGTTTTTTTCTATCTCCTAACCTCAGCCAAGGATTTATTTTTGACACGAAATTTTCGGAAAACCAATTATTTTTCCTTGGTCATTTCCCAGAGATCCCAATTTTTTAGGTAACGTTGTTTGTTAAATCTGATCTATGTTCGTTTTCTAAAATGTATTACGGACTATTTGTTTATAACCAATGCCACATATAGCTAGGGTCAGGAAGAAATATTTTGTATTTATATGGACTTCAAATATCACTTGTTTTTAGGGGAAAATCTTTTACGCTACAAAGAATATTTATCGAAGCAGTTGGGGCTCATTGTCGATTTTAGTCTTCTCTACGTGCTCTGGCGTCTGATGTGGCTTGGCATGATGGACTCGAGGCAGCTAAGATGGAGCTTGGAGTGCTTGAGTTGGATATGTGTCGCAGACGAGTGCGAGGCAGGGACTTGGTTTTTTACTTTGGATATGGTCCGAACACAGGTGTGAAGCTTGAACTTGATCCTGTCAGTTTATGCAGACTTGATCGTTGTCTTGAACTTGGATCCCTTGAATATAGAATTTGGATGGAGGGACTTGGACCTCTTAGCAGTTGGATAGGTAGGGTGGGCGGGTAGTGGGCCTTTTGACTTGGATGGGTTAAAATTAGATGTGGCCTTAACTTTTGTTAGATGTCCTTATGGTGGGACTTTGGCGAACATATACCTTAAATTTGGGTTCATGACGAACTTCCTTGTATCGTCTTTGGATGTAGAGTAGGGAAACTGACGTGTTCTATGTGTGATTTGACTTGAGGGGTTAGTGGGCGGCTCGGTACAAATCGAACTGTCAGGATGATCCGCCTCTTCTCACGATATGTTCGGTACTTTATTTGTGCAGAGATAGGAGGCTTCTCGACTTGATCATCTCTGGATTTGATGTAGTGTAGGGGCTTATTGGCGTATTTCCATGTTTAATTGGGTATAGACTGACTTGGCTTTCTAGTTGGAAATTCGGATTTTCTGCCTTCTTTGGGGGGGTTGGGCCTCTTTAGTGTTGGAGGTAGGGGCAGCGACTTGATCGCCGTGGATTTGATGTAGTGCATGAGCCCATTTGTGTTTCCCTCTATTTGGTAGGAGGAGACTCTTTGTTGTTGGAGACTCGGATTGTCCACTTCACTTGATGGTTTTGAGGAAGCCTGTCAGTGCTTGGTGTCACAGGTACTTCTTTCCTGAATCTTCAAGTGCAGGTCTTGGATGTCTTTCTTGATTTTTCTTTAGAGATTTTCTCAATTTTGCCAAACTTTTTCTCCTTCCATATGATTTTATTTCGAAAATGTGGTGTGTTATAAGAACTTTCGGTCGGTCTGATTGGTTAGTTCGTTTCAAGGTGGAGCATGATCTTGACCGTTGATTTTGAGGCATATCCCCGGACGTCGGATATTTTGCATGACTTGTTCTCGAAAAGAGGTTAGGCTTTATTTTGGCGGTTTAGGTCGAGGATAATTTATTTATTATTACTAACGTTCACTTAACTTTTTATTAATTTAAGCGCGTACTGAAACCACTATTAGGTTTAAAATTAGGTTTATTTAATGGCAAATCCTAATTTTAACTTTCAAAATATCTCAGTCCTTGAATCCGAAATATTTTCTCGACTTGAATTTAATTGGCTTCAGGTAGAACGCAATCATCACGTGTAATTGTGTGATTGGGTGAAAATTAATTCAATTAATAAATCCATAAAATAGATTTTATTAATTAAAATTCCACTATACAATGGTTTTTGAAACTTCATTGTAACTAAACATTCGTTTTAAAAAATAATTTAAAATAAAATAATAAATAGTGTTATGTCATGATTTTAACGGAGTGTCAAACAAAGTGTTGGAAAATTAGGATACCATTAGAGATTCATTTTTAATTAACGGGTGGTCCATAGCATTCTTGGTTGAGTCTTAAATGGTAAATCAGCGGTGATGCGTTTGGCCTTGATAGCATGCAAATCATGCTTGATCGGACAAACTTCGTTAAACCGAGCACGTACGATAAGATTCGACAAAGAAAGTGTTTGGGATCGAGGCGATGACTCTGGTCGAGATCCGTGTCTCCCGTCAGGGGGTGGGTTTAGAGGCAGTGTCGGTTTTCTTGTCGGTTAGCTGTTGTTATGTTGGAATTGAAAACCTAATTTGAGGCGATTTTTGACTCTAATTGTTATAATTTGAGTGTAGGATATATCTCTTAGTCTTGGTAGGTTTATTTTTTAAGCGTTTTGAAGACTTGGAGCCCAAAGAAAGACATAGTCTTACTAGGTTTGTTAGCCTATAAATATAGGATGATTTCGTAGGTTTTATTTATCACGGAAATACATAGAATAGAGAAAATTAAATGTGCAGAATAATATTAGATTAACAATATTATTGAAGAACCTGATTTTTGTTCTTGAAGAGCATAGAAGTTTATCTTTTTGTTAACGTAGAACTTTTGTCTTGAGATTTTTAGGTGTATAGAAAATACCGACATAGATTGCATTAGTAGTAGGGCTTATAGCGATCTTACGGTTTTATTAGTGGATTACTTGTGACAGCAGGGGCGTACCTTCGCATTGAAGGGAGCACGTATAAATCTTTTTATTACATTTATTTCCGCATTTAAATTTAAGCCGCTCTTATTGATTGCTTGAAACTGAAGGGATTTAGGTTTTAAATCCTAACAATTGTATGAGCTTGGTTGTAACTGGTTGTAGGTTTAGAATCAATAGGTAGGCGAAGATTGTGACACATCTTTGTAGAGAAATTCGATGGAATCGATTTTCCACGTCGAAGATGTGTATGGAGGATTATGCATGCGGAAGAAGGTGAAGAAGCCGCTAGAGAGCTTTGAAGATAGATGAGGATAGATGAATTGGAATTGGACGAGGCAATTCTTGCAGGTGTGATCAGGACATTTGTCAAGGAACGTGGTGCTAACGTTGCTAAAACCGCCCTGAGGGGCGATGAAGGCTTTATACGATCTTTATGAAACCTGCGCGAATAATAAGGTACTTCTCGTGAAAAAAGCATTTCCAAGCCAAGATGTCAGTACACCCATGAGAGACACGCCCAATGATTTCAATAGCATTGTCCAGTATCGACGGTAGATGTTAATGTTGATTATGAGATCTGAGGCACGATTTTGTTGGTTTCGTTGCACGAAAGTTTGGGAGCCCAGTAAGGGCCCACAGTTAGTAACTCTGTAGGTACTAACAAAGTTGAACTTAAGGTGGTTGTAGGCGTATCACAATGGGAGTACGTAAGCCGTGTAATTGAAGGTGCTAAGGGGTTCGTTAGCGTAGGAAGAGGAAGAGCGAGAGCAGAGGTTTGAAATAGTGGGAGATCCTGAGTAGAGGTAGAAGTAATTACGATGCTTGTGTTGGGGTTGTAGGGTCACGTGAAGAGCCTTTATAAAGCTAACGGTGATGCTCGTATTTGTGTTGAAGCTGATTATTACGGCAGCTTTGGTTTATACGTAGATATACATTGATTAAAGGATAGTGGGTCTGGGCTTCTTTTCATCACTTGGCATGTGAGATGTAATGGTGAATTATGTTTTAGAGATTATGGAATTTCATGCTGGCGATGGTGAGCAGGTTGGATGTAGTAGGTATAGGAGATGTGAATACGAAGTTTAATCGAATGGTTCTTTAAAGGCCCGACAAAGGTGAGGTATGTTAGAAATTAGGGAAGAGTTTAATTTAGGTGAGTCGGTGGATGGTGATGATTTACTTGAACTACTTTCGAAGATAGTGGCTGGAAGGTTGTTCGGGGCTTGATGGTAATAGCGAAATGGCGGGGAAGTCAATTACTATACTTGATCGGCGGTTCTCGAGAAGAGGTTGAAGAGAGGATGCAGGTGTGAGAAGCGAGGTGAGATTAGACATGGAGTTTGCAGAAGATAGAAAGGATTGTCGTTGGTGAAATTCGTTACGGATGTGTTGAGAGGTTCTCGGGAGATTAGAAATTTGTGCAAATGAAGATGCATTGAAGGTCGGAAAAGATACCCTATTTGACAGAATGTAATACTTACGTTTAGTGATGAGTTGCCGGTGAAGGAACTCAGGGAAGGATGCGGCCAGTTACGTATTTGCATGAATCATCTGAGTTAGCGGCGTGTTCAATCGCGGTGAAATTATTCCCAACCTCGATTCTTTGCTAAGCGTTGAAAGGTGTTCGTCCGAACATAGAGATTGATAGATTCGATCAAAGAGAAGTCGTCGGCGTGGAATGGGAAGGTAGAGAAATTCATTGATGACCAATCAAACGGAGGTTTTCAGGTGCAGGTTGAAGATCATGAATCCCGAAGGCAAAGGCAAAGCATGGTGATTGTACGAATGAGGGAAAAGTCAGCGGGGTAGAGTAAGGACTATTCTAGATTCTGCCGGTGGTCAGTTGGTGTCGTTACAGGGGATGTTACGGGATTGGAAGAGAATCTTGAAGTGGGATGGTGTTTGAAGGCGGTGATCAGAATTTGTCTTCAAGTGGGAGATTGTTGGAATTGAACTGGTGAGGCGATTTGACTATAATTATTTCCCTAATTTGAGTCTAGCGGATATCTCTTAGTCTTGGTAGGTTTTTATTTTTAAGGTTTTGAAGACTTGGGCCAAGAAAGATATGAACTACTTTAGGTTTTGTTAGCTATAAATATAGGATGATTCATGAGTTTTATTTGTCAGCAAATCATAGAATAGAGAGAAAATTAAATGTAGAATAATATTAGATTCTTTAATATTATTGAAGAGCGGTTTTGTTAACTTTGAAGAACATAGAGTTTATCTTTGTTCTTGATAGGATTTGTGGTTGAGATTTTAGGTGTATAGAAAATCTACATGGGTCTCGTAGTGGTAGAGAACATGCTTGATCTTACGGTTTATTAGTGGATTACTGCGGCCCGGCCAGCAGGCGTGCGGCTTTTCGCGTTGAAGGGAGCACTGTATAAATTTTTTTGTATGCATTTATTTAGCATTTAAATTTACATGCTCTTATTGATTCTTGGCTGGAAGGGATTTAGGGGTTTAAATGGTAACATGTTATCCTCGTACTTTTACGCATCAAACTTGCTCTAATAAACCTTAATTCAGTCAAACTCCTAAATCCATTCATTACTCCATTCTGTCTCTTTCACATATTATTTCCTCTACTCCTAAATCCATCCCCACCCCCACCAAAAAAAAAAAAAATTACATAATGGACTTTAAATTCGAAGAAGCCACCATTGACCAAATCCAAGAAGCATTCAAGGACAAAAGCCTGACATCAAGAAAACTAGTTGACTTTTACTTGCATCAAATCAACACTTTAAACCCCCTACTTAAGGCCATCATAGAAGTCAACCCTGATGCACAATACCTTGCAGATAAAGCTGACTTCGAAAGAGACTCAAATAACTCAAAGTCAACTATTTTGGATTATTTGCATGGCATACCAATCCTTCTTAAGGATGGTATTGGTACGAAAGATAAGCTGAATACTACTGCGGGGTCTTATGCGTTGCTAGGGTCGACGGTGGCGCGTGAGGCGACGGTGGTGGAGAAGCTGAGGAAGAGTGGTGGCATTGTTTTGGGGAAAGCTAGCATGAGTGAATGGTATAAGTTTAGGTCCATGAGTGGTGTTAGTGATGGCTGGTGTGCAAGAAGTGGTCAAGGCCTGGTTAGTCTTCTTTTCTTTTTTCTTTATTCAGCTAATTGCCGATTCGATTTCGATAGTGGAAACAAGTTGCAGTTGCACTTGCTGGTAAGTACAGTTGTAGTTTAGTCTAGTTAGTTGCAGATCGAAAGTATTGCAGTGAAATTATTTAAATTAAAATACAATTTGATCCTAATATCTAGGATCAAATCGGCAATTAACTTTTTCTATATTTGTTTGCTCATCTTTTTGACTTCTTTGACTTATCATGATGAATATTTTGAGAGTGCAATATGGGTGTTTAATGGAGTTGTTGTTGAGTAGGTTCGGATTAGGTGTTATATGGTCAAATGCATTTATGGTGTGTTTTGGATAGGGGTAGATCTCCAAAAGACTAAAAGCTCGATTCGGTTCGATTTGAGGTCATTTGAATCGAGAGTATGGGTAATCCAAGAGTAATGTCAACTTTTGAGTCCTAATTGTTTTAGAATAAATGCTAGATAGATGTAATTGTTTTAGAATAAATGCTAGATAGATGTCAAAACATGGTATGGTGTTTGTCCATCATAACTGGACCGGCTACTATATCAAATTAAATTTAATTAGACTGAACGCAACCTCGGGCTTGTGATGAAATGTGAGATCAAGGATTTGAAGCGTTCGAACATGTGGAAGTACATATATACTATAAATGAAGATCGTCCACGAGGCACATGACATCGGGTCGCCCGCTGCGGTGCACCGCGTCGGCGTGGATTCGATCCTCCTTGGCCTTAGTAATTGTTCTTCAGATAAGAATAGGTATGATTGTTGCGGGGTTACTTGGCTATCTTTGGACGCTGTGTATGGGGTGAAATTTCTGGACCGTCTGAGACACATCTGGACCATCTCCCGCATTGGTGATGGGTACTTGATGTAGGCGCCCTACGTTGAGCGTATCAACGTATAAATTAAGATCCAAAGTCCATCAATGTTATCTTATTTATGAATTCATTATGACAATATCTAAAGATGGTTTTGGTATGGACCTAATAGTTCTTTAGAGTGATACTAAATCTGGTGGTGTTAGAACCCCTATGTCCCAGGCGGATCACCTTGTGGATCAAGCAGCGGCTCGGCAATATCGGTGGCTGCAAACATGGTATCAGTTTCTCTTGGGACAGAGACACACAGCTCCATCTGCTGCCCAGCAGATCATAACTCCGTCGTTGGATTGAAACCGACAGTTGGCCTCACTAGTCGCTCTGGGGTCATACCAATGACTCCCCGTTGGGACACTGTTGGGTAATTTCGTTTTTACAGAGAAATGTGTGTTTTTTACTTTAAAAGAATGCTCTAGAAACTGGTTGTGATCAATGTTTTTCCGAAGCAGGCCTATCTGTAGGACTGTTTCCGATGCAGTTTATGTCCTTGAAGTGATTGCAGGTGCTGATCCTAGAGATGAAGCGACTATTGAAGCAGCTAAGTTCATTCCTGAGGGTGGTTACAAACAATTTCTTAAACTAGATGGTCTGGAAGGAAAAAGATTAGGTGTTGTCAGACATCCATTTGTGGAAAAGATTCATGGAGCTATTGAATCTGCAACTTTTGAGCAACACATCAATACATTAAGGTAAACTACTTCATTCTACGGTTGGATTTTTTGTTTATTTTGTTCGTTATTCATTTACATATCGTTGTGTGATTGTTCTTAGCAGCCCAGTACATGAAGAAATAAAGTCTTTAGTACTTCAATTTTTTCAAATGTGCGACATTTTCACCCTCTTAATGTAACATTGTTTACACACTCTTTATTCTCTGTATCTATAAACTCTTTCATTGCCCTGTAATGTAGTTCCGCCATTGGACCTCTTTGTAATATTTTGTTGTATGCTTGTAAACTTGCAGAGACAGAGGCGCGATAATACTTGACAACTTGCAAATAGAACATGTAAACAAAATCCTTGATCCTAATCATAGTGGCGAAATTACTCTTATGATGACTGATTTCAAGACATCCATAAACAATTATCTCAAAGAGCTGATTGATTCTCCTGTAAGATCACTGGCAGACATAATTGCCTTTAACGAGAACAACCCCGAACTGGTATGTTAAACAAGAATTGAGACCCCTCCGTTATTTGAACATTGATGACTACACCAGATTCATCTGCACATAATTTTTTGTTTAGGAAAAGCTAGCGGAGCATGATCAGAATACATTCATAGCAGCTGAAGAGACCGATGGCTTTGGAGATCATGAGAAAGCTCTAGTTGAGAAGCTGGAACATTATTGCTTAGATGGTTTCGAGAAAACAATGAAGGAGAATGAACTAGACGCGATCGTGACACCAGGATCGCGCGCTGCAGCTGTTTATGCTATCGGAGGCTATCCAACGATAACGGTACCCGCCGGCTATGAAGCTGATGGAATGCCATTTGGGTTATGTTTTGGGGGTCTAAGAGGCACTGAGCCAAAATTCATAGAAATTGCTTATGCCTTTGAGCAGGCCACCAAGGTTCGGAAGCCTCCTCAATTTCCAAACGCAACTGAAATAATTAATCAATAAATTAGTGTAGTGGTTGTTTGTGTATTTTTCTATACAAGCTAAAACTATGTCATAGTGACTTTTCCATTTTCATTATTTTTTGTCTAATTATTGTTACATGCTGATCATCACTAATTTGTAGCATTGTAAGCTATAATTGCATGTCGATATGTGGTCCTAACGGTTAGTGACAAAAATGATTTGATGAAGAGATTTTATCAAATATAAATAATACAACTTAAATACACTAGCTAGTACAACTACAATTGGTTTTTTATTTTCGTTCTTTAATTTCTTATCTTTTTAATTTGTTTGATTAATTGTTTTTAGTAGAATGGTATTTATTACAACCACCGTCGGGTCCATGTTTTTTGTTGGATGAAATATATACATATTCATGGACTAGTTAGATGAATTATGAATATATAATGTTCAAATTGATATTAGTCTATTTGGCACTGTGCAGAATCTTATATAGGCCGGTTTGGCATTTGTTTGGCATGTAATGCCAAATGTAATAAACCATTAATTTTACTCTACGAATTCAAAGATGATATATTATATGTCTTTAGGATATAATTAAAATGACTTATTATATTATCTGTGCTTTTATTTATTATATTTCCTTCGTTTTTTTATTTGACATTTTCGTATATCGAAGTGGAGCTTTTATTTATCAATTCTTCTTAGAATTATATGTTCAAAAATTATAAGAAAATAATATTATGAGCTATTTTGAAAGAAAGAATCTAATGATATAAATTTTATATTTATTTAAATAATGAATAATTAGTAATTAATGGTTAAAGTTTAACGATATAAGCAACAAAATAAAAAAAGGAAGGAAACAATATAAAGTAATACTCCCTCCGTCCCTATTTACTTAATCATGTAGAAAAATTTTCATGTTCCTTTTTACTTGATCGTTTACTTTTCGTGTAATATTTTGCATTGACCTTTTTAAAATTCTTTAACATCATTGGTTTCTCTCTATTAACTACTATTGGTTTATAATTTTGCTACCATGAAGATAGTAAAATTAATTACTCTTTCTTAATAAAATACTTTTTTTAAATAGAAGCGGATGACTAATAGATAGTGTTTGTACTTCATTTCTGGATTAATTGGCTTATTCTACATATATGTTATCGTGCTGTTAGATTAAAGTTGCATATGATCCAACCCTCTCCTCCTTACGCCGTTTAGGAGGAAGCCTCTTCGTAGATATTTGAATATGTTAGATGTTATGTATAAAAAATAGAGAATTAGCATTGCTAGTTGCTCCTCTTTGATCAATATTTGATCTCCTATTATTTTCATTTCATGCATAGTAAGTTCTTATATAAAGCAGTGAAATCACAAGCAAATAGTTCATCAATAACTCACACCAATATACTTAAGAGTCAATATATTTCTGGTTTCTAAAGCTCAAAAGAAAAACAATGGTCTCTTCAACAAATCATAAACTTGCTGTCATAAATTTTTCTAAAGAAAAGCTTGAACTCGAAAGTTCATGGGCGGCGACACGAGATGAGGTTGTTGAAGCCATGGAGGAGTATGGCTGCTTTGTAGCTTTGTATGATAATGTTTCATCACAACTCCATGAGGAAATTTTTGAGTCATTGAAACAATTGTTTGATTTGCCTACTTCAACAAAAGTCCTTAATAAGTCTGTCAAGCCATTGTTTGGTTATGTTGGTGGGATTCCTTTGGTTCCTCTCTATGAAAGCTTGGGAATTGATAATCCAAACACCCTTGAAGGGATTCAAAATTTTACCAAGGTCATGTGGCCTGAGGGGAATGATTCTTTTAGGTACTTTATCTATGTATTCCTTAGTTCACTTTTTTCAATCTTTTTGATATGTTTAATTCTTGACAGTTTTCAGTAATAACATAGTTATATATTCAGAGAAACATTGTTGACCTATGCCAAATCACAAGTGGAGTTAGAGCAAATGGTAATGCAAATGATATTTGAAAAATATGGTGTTGAAAAGTACTTGGAGTCCTACAAAAAGGTGTTTAGTTATCTAACTCGAGTTCAGAAATATAGAAGTCCGAAAGAGAATGAAAGCAACCTTGCTTTTGTCTCTCACACAGATAAAAGCTTCATGTCCATTGTTCATCAACACCAATATAATGGATTGGAAATCAGGGCAAAAGATGGAGAGTGGTTCAATGTTGACCTTACCCCCTCTTCATTTGTTGTCATGGCCGGTGACGCGATCATAATTTTGTATACTTAAATCTATTATTACATTGATCGTTTAATTGGTTTATTTTCAAGCGAAAATTATGAATTGATGTGATTATTGTATTTATTTTTAATAATTCCCCAGGCTTGGAGCAACAACAAGATAACATCTGCTCATCATAGAGTAATTATGGAAGAGAAGGGACCAAGATTCTCCATTGCACAATTTTCTTTTGTAGAGGGAATTGTGGAGACACCAGAGGAGTTCATTGATGAAGAGCATCCTTTGCAATACAAATCCTTTGACCACATTGAATTTCTTAGATTCTATGCCAAACCAGAGAATCTTAAACAAAAACATGAGCTTCCTCTCAAAGTATATTGCGGTGTTTGACAAGAATCGAGACTTAATCTATAATTTGCATTTAAATTAAGATTGTGTAATATGATCGGGTACCATATAGCAACCTGAAATAAAATGTTCTACGTGTGTTTGTGTGTTTGGATACGAGATGGCTATGACCCAAACTAAAATGTTCTACGTGTGCTTTTGATAATTTATCCAATTATTTTAATCGACGTTTTTAATTTTTAGCAAAAAAATTTAATCATATATAACTTTTCAATTGTCATGTGATAAGTATAGTGATACTAACTTTTCAATTGTCATGTGATAAGTATAAGTCGATGCACTCACAATGTTTTTGTCAATCGATAATATCGATCATCTATATATTAAATCATAGAAAATTGTCGAGTTTATGCTTTATAATAAAGTATAAAATTACAATCTTGATTGATTCAAAACTTGATTTGAATGGCTTAATCAGTTAATAGTAAACTATACTCCCAAACAAATATTTAATATATTAAAAGATATTTCCCAAACAAATATTTAATACATTAAAAGTTATTTGTCAAATAAATATTAAAAATACTACATATTGATATATATTTTCCAAACAAATATTTAATACATTAAAAGTTATTGGAGTTTAAAATTCAAAAAGTAGCTATATTAGAAATGTAATGATCTTAAGGGATGAAGAGAGTACAACATATATTGAGTTTTCAATATTTCACATTGTTTCTTAAATATTTCTACAATGTTTCTGAAACTACGATCGAAAATAAAATTTTGAAGCATGGCTATAACTTATGCAGATCCAAATTCTGAAAACCACTTCTCATGTTTCTCTATGTCTGCAGCAGAAACACTAGGCTGGACTTTACTTATAGCTTCCAGAAAGTCGCACATAGCAACAGGGTCCTTCGATATGTCATCCTTGGACATGCTCTTAATTTCATCTCGAGTCTTCCCAGCTATCATGCGCCGCATGCCATTTAATGAAGCATCTCGACAAACATTTGTTAAGTCATCTCCACTGTATCCCTCAGTTTTTCGAGCAACTTCATCAATGTCTACATCAGTGGCAACCTGTGTTTGTTAAAACATATAGCCAAAATATGGTTAATACATATGCCCTAAATGTCGTCGCAAGTTGCTGCATCCAAATTAGATGTATACAATATTACAATTTGGTGAGATCCAGCAATGATTAGACAAGATAAAGAACATGGAAAGAAATATCGAATGAACAAGAGGACTGCTCTCCTGCAATAGCAAACATGTCTACACTCTACAGCCTCTATTTAGACGGTGATACTGTATATTGAATTAAAAGAATGACATCTAAAGCAAATCCAAGGATGAAGAAGAAGGCATAATCAAGAAATTCAATTATTACCATATGTAACATCTGTTCTTCTAAAAAACAGTAGAACACAATTCTGTACATTGGAATTACCTCAAGACCCTTTAAATTGATACGTATCAGATCCTTGCGAGACTCTAAATTGGGAAGAGGAATGTAGATTCTCTTTTCCAGACGCCGCCTACATATATTACCATTGTTAAGCGTGTAGAGTTTTAAATACAGTGAACAAAGTCTAGCTAATGAATTAATACAGTAAACTGAATAGAAAAATAAAAGTCAAACCAAGGCACCTATGTTACTTCACCTTAATGCCTCGTCAATATCCCATGGGAAGTTAGTTGCAGCAAGAACCATCACTAGTTTACGCGAACCATCCTCATTAGTGCCAGAAGCACCAACTCCATCTACCTGAACTAATAGTTCAGATTTTACCCTTCTAGACGATTCATGCTCTCCTGAAGCACTGCAAAAGATAAACCGTGTATTGGATTCAAAGAAGGCTCCGTTATCGCCCTCTTGGCATAAAAACAAAATTTTCAGTGATGGGGCATGTAAAGACTTGTGCCACATCTACTACTACTTCCATTTAAGGATTTAGCTGATACCACATGAGGATCAAACTCACAAATGTAAGCAAGGAAATTGGACAATGAGAGCAATAAAAGACCTAGCACTCATTGCTAATAATTTCAGGAATTAGTAGCATATTACCCTAAATATATAAGGCAGTGGCATGAAAAAACGAGTGACTAGATAATCTCAACAGTAGACATATAAATTTCCCTAATATCCTAAAAGGGATTTAGGCATACCCTCTGGCATTGCAAAGAGAATCAATCTCATCAATAAAAATAGTGCTTGGAGCATAGGCACGTGCAAGATCAAAAAGACACCGGACCATTCGCTCACTCTCCCCACGCCATTTAGATGCCAAAGTAGCAGAAGACACATTGAAAAAAGTTGTTCCACATTCGGTAGCCACGGCTTTGGCTAAAAGTGTCTTCCCAGTACCAGGAGGACCAAACATGAGAACACCTTTCCATGGTCTCCGAATCCCCTACAAGAATGTTTGGTTCTCTCAGAAGAATATAAAATTATTATGACAGAAACTACCTTAGCTTCAGACACTCATCGAGAGATTCATTTGACTCATGGATGATTAGAGCAGTCAAGCTTTATGCTATATTCTTGAGGTGTTGACTTCTCATTTTTAAGAAGTTTGGAGACAAAGACCCATCTCAACTATGTTATCATAGTGAAATAGATCCTATCTACTGCTTTTGTTATGCAGGATGTACATATAATACTCTTACTAATACCAAAGAAAGGTATATACAGCACATGTGTTGAATTGCAATTATCAAGTTCACATCAGAATGCTTGTGTCTACTACTGGCTGGAGTGCTGGACATATCCAACAACTAATGTTATGCAATGCTCTTCAGAAAAGTACCCGTCACGTGGTATCAATTTTAGTAAAACACCAGAGATGGGCCTTTCGTTTAGCAGACCCGATCATACAACCAGAAAATCCAAAACTATCTCTGAAGTAAACATTGTTTCAAGTTTCAACATAACTAAAATACCTGAAAATACTCGGGCATCCACAGTGGGAGTACCACTGCTTCTTCAAGAAGTCTCTTTGCTTCACTCAAACCAGCAACATCATCCCATCTTACCCCAGGCGTGGAATCCAGTACATCCCTTTCAAGCATAGCAGCCAAATCTGGATCTGGTCCCTCATACTCAACCCTTTTTGTCTTGCCATCCTCACTGCCATCAGCACTCTGAAGATTTGAGAGTAAAAAAAAAAGATAAGTAAAAGAACATACATTTTCGGTGCATCTTATAGCAAGCCTATAGAAACATCAAACATATATCCCTAACAATACCAGCTGAATTATACATGGTGTGGGCACTATCTGATTAATAGAAATAACAAAAATGTTTTCATATACGTCTGCATTCTTTTTAAAAAAATCGCTTTGGAGTAAGGTGAGAAAAGTGAGAAAACTAACTCATATATACTCAATATTGATATAAGATTTTGCATCTTTCTCTATGTCTCGTAAACGTTAGTCAGGTGAGGTATTAAAGCAACTCATATTCAAGATCTACAACAATGGCACAACCATTAGATGTTCCATTTCTGAGTCTGATCCTGTTATTAGTAGAAATGTAACATCTTAACAGTTTTTTCCTTTACTAAAATAACGTACAACCATGCACCAGAAGACCTTGTTTCAGACTATCAAGAAGCCTATGCACTTCATTCCAGAGTTGATGTTTACAAGTTTACCCTTAGAATATTATAGCACAGGCACTTCTGGTTGAGATAGTAACATCAGATATGGAAAATTATGGGTATCAGATATGGTTGAGTCTACATGGGATAAGAAAACTTACAGCTGCATCTGCTTTTGCAGAGGTTGATTTGCCTGCTCCTCTTTTCCCGGTGGTTGATGCTCGAGCTCCAGAGTTAGATTTAGTAGGACCACCAGTTTTTGATCCACGACTACTGGTTCCCGTTTTTGTAGAACCACGAGCCCAAGCCCCATCCTGTGCAGACTTTCTTGTACCAGCTTGACCAGCTCTTGTAGGTCTTCTACTTGTCACATCTCGAGTAGGTGGTCTCCATACATCAGGATCATCCATTGATCCAGATGAGGAAGCAGGGTACTCATCTAGAGGTTGGAACACAAATGATGATTTGGTTGAAATAGGAGGTGAATTAGCTCTTCTACCAACAGGAACCTCTTTGAAAGACCTTTTTTCTGCATCTAACTGCTTAACAACGTCTGTTTCTTCCGATATTGATTTTTTTACATTCATCCATTTCGATCTCAGCATAGGGTCATCAAGTGTGTTTAAGTGCCTTCCAATAACACAACCCAAAAAAAAAAAATCATTTTCCATCACCGGCTCAGTAGTCGATATGCTATAATTCTAAATTCCGTCATTCTGAAGCCCAATGGCAGTCAACAAAATCACGCCATCTATTCTACTATACACACATAGCATTCATAACTAGACTAGCAGAAAATTCAGCAACTCCCGTCACCATCTATATAGCCAAAAGTGCATACATCTCACAGTCAACAAAATCACTTACTCACAGCCGAGGCTACAAAATGTCTACCATAAAGGAATAGAAAACACAGAATTTCCATACGCACAGCCAAATTCGAGATAAGCATTATAAGGGCAAATTTCGATTTCACTTTTCCAGTAAATAAATAACCCCATCAGCTCAAAATAAAACTGGAAACTGCACAATTATACATATAAACTTAAAAAACAATGAATCATCACAAAATTTCTCACACATTCTCATGCACTCCCTCCATTGCAAAAAATAGTCCACTTTTGAATTATGATAGTTGACTTTAAATTTTCAACTCAAATATTTGTATACATTATATGAAATGACAGTATTTTCGATCTTCTTTACTAATAAAATGCTGATTTCGATTGAAATCAAAGTTACGCATCAATTAAGGCGACCAAATTGAGCATTAAATAATCGAACTAAGTACATTGTGGCTTACTTGTTGATCTGGGCAATGGCGCCATCGAAGAAGATAATGGAGGTATCATACAGACCTTCAAGTGCATATTCCCTTGCCAATTTCACATGATCTTGCAATCCAGCTAATGAAGCTCCCACCATTTCTCCAGATTCTCAAATCGAAAGCTTAAATCTAATTAGGGTTTCAATTTCAAAACCCCAAAATCCAAATCTCAAATCAAATTAGAAATTCAAGCTCAAAAAACCCCAAAATCTAAAGCTCAAATCAAATTAGGGTTTCTATCTCAAAACCCCAAAATCCAAATCTCAAATTAAATAAGGAATTCAAGCTCAAAACCCCCAAAATAAAAACCTCAAATCAAATTAGGGTTTCAATCTAGAAAAACCCCAAATCAAAATCTCGAATAATTTAACTAGGGTTTCAATCAAAACCCCCAAAATCAAAATCCAAAATCTAATTAGGGTTCAGATAGTTAACAGAAAAACTTAAAAAAAAATATTTTTTCAATTAAAATGAATAAGCTTCTTGAGCTCACTGAAGAAGCAGAATATTCATATATATATGGGAAAATCAAACACACAGACACACCGTCAATTTTGAAGTCAACGGCGACGTTTTAACGGTAGGAGATAAAAGATGGTGTTTTAGCTACTTTTTGAAGTTGGTGGTATGTAATCTTTCGATTTCTTTATTAATGTTTTTGATTGAGTTTGTTACCAGAGTCTTGTTTGTGCTACTTATTCTGCGGTTTGTAAAAGATATTACTTAATAAATCGAAATTTATTTATTGAACATTCCGATGAGTGTCGGTGCAGGTTACAAATAGGGGTGCCTTTAATGTTAAATTTTGGACCCACTTGGTATTTTTTACTACGATGTGGTGCAATTGGCGAAATGGTTTTATTTCAAATTATTTCCAAAAGTTTTGATCATTTTATTTTATGAATAATTTGATTTAGTGTACGTTAATTTGTAGGGTAACTTTTAAATATAAAGGGAGGGGATATGATTATGTGAAATTGTGAATGTTACTTTATCCTTTTCATATTTTTGATTTGTTTATGGGAGAATGATTTTGAATGTTTAGTTGAGTAATTAGCTATGTTGAATTTTATTGAGTTCATGATAGCAAACACAGAATAATGCATGAATAGATTTGAATTTGAGATGGAGAAAGTTTTAGCATAGTTTGATGAGACGTGCAGATTTTGGTGGTAATCAGTCGAAACATGATTACACTCTTAAATATTTAAGTGTCTTTTAGCTAAAGGGTGAGGCGGCCAGCAGAGAACTTTAAAGTTAAGGCTAAATACCGATTGGTAATCGCCAGGTGCCATTGTTTTGATATGAGCCCAGTTAAAATATCAATCGCGGCCAATTCCAATTTATTAAAGTGGTATTTTATAATTTATATTTTTATAATTTGGAGCTCAGATATAACAATTACGTCGCAAACTTGAGATGAGCCATAATCTCTTATCATTTGTCCTATTGAATATGTGGACACTAGAAAATATATCAACAACAATTTGGTGTTTTGTGGCATACTTCGAAATAGCCCTTGTTGTAAGCTACCCCCCATACTTATATGCTTCTGACAACATACAAAGTAAAAGAGGTGGGAGGGAGGAAAAATAATCAGAATGTCTACAATGGCTTTTCTCAATATTTTAGCTACACCCTCCACGTCATCCTCCCCCCTAAATAGTTGTTACTTATCTTGTTATTTAAATAATACTAATAATAATAGTAGTATTAATACTTTAATCTTTACTAAATATGGTAAATTACACAAAGTTTCAAAGGCTAAATTTTATACAAGGGCAATTTATCAAATGGAAAATCGATCTTCAACTTACCAAGGTAAAAATTTATTATTATTATTATTATTTATTAGTAATAAGTATTTTGTATTCTTTTGTGAACAATTTGGCATTTAAATATACATGTATTGGTTAGATAAAAATGTAATCTTGGTATGTGATCATGTTGCTATATTTATCTGCGTTTTATATTGTGACTTTTAATTGATGGTTTTGCTGTTTTATGAATATGGGTATTGGTTGAAATATGAAAAAGTTATGTTTTATGTTTTTTTTATGATTGTGTTTGGTGTTTTTTGGATTTTGGGTTGTCATACTGAAGAATATCAACTATGAAGATAAAATGTATTGAAATTTCATATTGGTATCTGATCATGTTGCAGTATTCATGATGATTTTAATATTTCGAATTATAAATTGATGGTTATTCAGTTTTATGAGTATTGGAATTAGCTGATGTGAAAAGTTACGATTTTTATGATTCACTTTGGTGTTTATGGGGTTTTGGGTTGTCATAATGAGGAGATATTAATTGTGGAAAAATTGAAAATTTTATTTATCAATAAATGGTATAGTAAAATGCAGTTGATAAGAATATGAAAGTAATTTTATTGCATGGTGTGATAAGAATGATTCTGGAAGGACTCATCAGTAGTGCTGATAATCTTGCATGATTGCAATTGCTATAAATTGATTACTGCCTTTTTCAACAAGTCATCAACATGCCGTTTGCTTATTAGAGAGCCCGATCCTTAGCTGTGCAAGCTTATGTCGTCTGCTAGATCATAGTTTTGGAAGCGTGTAACAGCCCTGCCTTGCAGTTTCCTTGCTTTATGGTCGTGGTGTAATACTCCCCTAGTTTCCCGTGAGTGTCCGTTTGTAGCTGCTGATATCTTGATTGATAATATATAGAATGCTGCAAGTGTTTTCAGCGATATCTTATTTACAAAGAGATTTTTTTCAATGCAGCTGGAAATTCATGGTTGCAAGATAATTCTTCCAGTCATGATGGACTTGCTCAAAATGGAAGGAGACAAGGCCCTGTTCATTCGGCATTTCCATCTAAACCTGCAGAAGTCTCCTCTGTGAAGGATCTGTATGATTTCATATGTGGGGGTCCCCTCATTGAAATGATAGGTCTTACTCCAGAGAATGTGGCTGAGTCGATTGACAAGTGGTTAATGCACGGATCTCATATATGTAGATTATTTCAACTCAATGATCTCTATCTAACAGAGCCTCAAAAAATCCGTATATATCATTACTATGTCCCAGTCTTTCTCTGGTGCGAGCAGGAGATTTCTCGTCATGCATCCAAATTTCGAGATGGGGAAGAAGTTCCTCCTCTGGTGGTATTCATCTAATTTTCAGCTGTCTGAATGTTTTTTCAGTCAATTTGTTAAGAGTGGATTTCATAGCATTCCTTTTGCATTTGACCAGTCAGCCAGAAATCCCAAAGGCATAATTATATATACAGCTAAAAGCTCTCATTTATGATGCAGATTGGTTTTAGCGCTCCACAAGGTTGTGGGAAAACTACACTTGTCTTTGCTCTTGAGTATCTGTTCCGAGTCACTGGAAGGTAGAGCTATAAGATTACCATTTAGATAAGGAACCCATGAGAACTCCTATGCTTCATCTGAAAAACTTTTAAATGTCAGGAAATGTGCTACTCTATCTATTGATGATTTCTATTTAACAGCAGAAGATCAGGTAGATACAGGGAGAATCTTGTTTTTTTTCTACACGATCTTCTTGCTTTTCAGCATTTAGGCATATCTCAGAGTAAGTTTAATTTTGTTACAGATCAAACTGAGAGAAACGAATCCAGGAAACAATCTTCTTGAGGTGACTTTGACTCGTTGTTGCACTTCTTGAGTCTGCACTTGGCTTATTTTTCATGTGTTGAACTTTCTTGGTTTTGCCATAATGGAGATTTTTATTCCATGTCCCAGTACCGTGGAAATGCTGGAAGCCACGATCTACCATTTTCTGTTGAAACACTGACAGCTGTAACCCAGTTGACTCAGGAGGGTTAGTTTCTTATATATTATTGTTGTTGTATGCTTGCAGTTTACCAGATACATATGAACTATAGTTAATGAAGTATTCTCATACAGGTATGAAGATGAAGCTACCTCGATACGACAAAGTATGTGTATTACTCATTAGTGAAGTATTAGATCTGCATCATAAATTTATGCCAGTGATATGATTTATTTTTGCAGTCTGCATATAGTGGAAGAGGTGATAGAGGTGATCCTTCAACATGGCCAGAAGTTGAAGGGCCCCTAACGGTGAGAGATTATTTTGCTTCTGGCAATATGAAGTTCAAACTTAAAAATATATTTTTTGTTGATGTATTCCAAATCCCATTTTTCTTAGAAACGTTATAATTATGATTTCTTGACCTTTTTCTTGCAGATGTTATTATTCCATCAACTCAATTGCTTTAACAAAATATATTGATGAGTAATTTATATTACTAACTATCATCCTTTTGGTAAATTAGGCTGTTTTATTTGAGGGCTGGATGCTTGGATTCAAACCGGTTCCTTCTGAAGTTGTTAAAGCTGTTGATCCTCAGGTTAGGCCGTTACATTATTATTGCAGCTGTTGTATCTGCAGTCTTTGTAGTTAACTGCACATTGATCTTTCAGCTGGAGATAATAAACAAGAATTTAGAATCTTATTATGATGTTTGGGACAAGTTTGTGAACTCCTGGATTGTAATCAAGATAAAAGACCCAAGTTATGTCTACCACTGGCGGTTGCAGGTAGAATACGAGTTTGCATCCTTCTCCATTTTCTTCACTGGCAGTCATATATTACATTATTTATGAGGTACTTGTCACTGTTCAGGCCGAGATTGCCATGAGGAACGATGGAAAGCCTGGGATGTCCGACGAGGAGGTCTGAAATGATAATATTTTTTCTCATAGTAATTGCATTATAGATGCACTATGTATAGTTTTTCTCATAGTAATTGCATTATAGATGCACTATGTATAGTTTAAGGCTGTGTATCTCACATATTTTATGGCCTCTTACTTTTGCAGATCAGGGATTTTGTTTCAAGATACTTACCAGCATACAAGGCTTATCTCCCTACCCTATATGCAGAGGGGCCAAATGGTTCAGATCCTGAGCATCTCCTTGTCATTGCTATTGATGAAGGAAGAAATCCTATCCTTGCTGGATAGTTAAACACAAATTTGTTAAGGTTTTAGCAATGTCAAATTCCATTTTCTCACTTGTTACCGAGTTGCTTGCAAATGCATGCTATTCGAATTTTGTAAACTGATCACTTTTGATTGAAAAAAGATAAGTGAAAGCAGAATTTTGGTTACCAACATCCAAACATCAAGGGAGTATGAATTGCATATGAAGCATAGTAGAAGTCGTTCGTGGCAATATCATTTGTTGCATAAAACTACAACAAGATGTTAAGATTTGATTGATAAAACACGAATAACTATTTATGTAACCATTCAAACAATAGATAGTTGAGGTACACATTTGTGATAGAGATGACACTCATATATAGATAGCTGAATGCACTACATTTCTAGAATAGCTAAATACACAAAGTAAACAATATGGATGCTACTCTATTGCAACATAAGCAATAATTCTCCATCAGTGGACTTAATCCATCTTCTTCTCGACTGATTTCTTGTACTCTTCCATCTCAATCAACCACAAATCTGCAAACTCACAATCCTTCCAGGCCTCAAACCACGGTCCGCCAAGGGTATAATGAATCGCCTTAGGGGACGTCTTCAGATCTCCTTCCACGACCTTATTGTGCCCAACAAGGAAGTTCCACACAAAAGGAACCTCACCAATCTCATCATCCTCCAACCACAGAAATCTATGCAGATACGCCCCGGTCTGAGAATTAACAACATCAGGGGTCAGCACCTTGTTTTTCGGGTGACTACAATTGTACAACACCATTGAAGACCAATTCTTCCGAGGATACAAACTCTGCACAACGCCATCCATCTTAGTAGTCTCTTTAGGCGTATAATCATGTTGGACACACATTAAAGCATATTTATCGTCAATCAACTCAGTTAATTCCTTAATATCCCCTAAGTACAAAAAATCACAATCCACAAACATAGCCCAACCATCATAACCAGCTAAATGTGGAGTCAAAAACCTCGAAAACGAGAACTCTGTGCTCTCTAATTTGCCTCTCTCGCGCCAATACAACCCCTTTTCTCGTAATGCAGATTGCTTAATAGGGTGAATCTCAATGGGAATCGAAGATCGTTTCAACAAGGAGTAACGACAAACCTCATATGCAAGATCCTCACGTGGATCATACCCTATGAAAATCTTGAAAGGCTTTGAATCAACATTGCTGCCATTATATTTTTGGTCACCAGATTTCATAACCTCAAACATTTTTCACTTCTTATCTGCAAAAGTTGCATACATTAAATCATTGCAAACCAATTAAATTTGCAAGATTGATACTTTTTGGTATTTTTCACTTTTTATCACCAATTATCAAAACATTCCAAAATACCACATTGCATCATTTTTTATATATTTGCTCCAAAAACGTGAAAGTTCATATTTCATTTTTACAACTTTGATAATTAGTTCCAAGAAAATGAAAGATTTTGTTTTTTTGCAACTTTTGATAATTTGAGCTAAAATCTTAAAAAATAAAAGAAAATGTCCTAATGTTGCAAATAAAAATTCAAGTACCACAAATGAATGAACATACATATAAAAGAAAAGGGAACGTGACAAAACATAAAAAATGTACCTAAATTGAGTGGATCATGAATAAAAATACAAGCTTGCAAATTGTTCTAGGTTCTTGAGTTGAAGAAATGGGTAGATAATTTAATTTAATTTTTTTGGGGGTAGAGAAAAAGAGTGAAAATTATTGATTTGATTTGAAGTAGAAAGTGCTATATTTAAGGTGATTGCTAATTAATGGAGGGGGTGTGACATGTGACTTGTCTATAATGTTCGTCGGTAGAGGTTGATTTAGGAGAGGTCCCATGGTAATTAATTGGACAATTGGGAGATGGATATGGAGATTTTTGGGGCTAAATATCCGTATTCTTTGATTTTACTCCAAATAGATTTTCAATGGAATTCATTGCTTTAGTAGAATAATGATTTTTAGTTTCATTTTTCTTCTTGAAAATTAGGATTATCAACGGATTAAGTAATAATCGAGTCGCATTTGAGTAGTAAAATATATATTGTATGATATATAACTAGATAAAATGCATTCACATTATGTCAATAAAATCCAATTCAGTTTATAGTTTCATACAATTTTTTTATGTACAAATTGATCAAATAACTTATTACATGCTTGTTACATGGTCAAAAAACTCAAATCGATAATATCTGGTAGTTAACCTATTTGGTAAAGTACCTAAACGAAATTATCCATAACCATTCGAATCGACTTATTAAGATCCCTACTCCCACAGATCCGATGGTGTCCACTAAGCTGCAAAAGAAATAGAAAAATGAGATACGGAGTATGTAATTCCAAATAAGAATAATGAATCATAATAATTATTCTTATAGGGGCAGAATTTACCTGATAGAGTACGAATTATGTAATTATACTCGTGAATCTACGGTAAAAGAATTCACAGTAGTGAAAAGACTATTAGAGTTGTTTTTAATTACAAAAGGCAAAAAGAAGATAAACGAAATTTATTGGAGATAAATTTACCTTTGTTTAATTGTCTCTGACCTCTTCACCAACCTCACCTTTTTGCATGATGCGAGGAACATTCTATTGTAAGACAAAAGACATCCTATCATTTAACATAAAATAATATACTCCGTATATTCTATAATAATTGTATTTTTATATATCTTCATCACATAAAATTATACGGATAGAAAAATTATATATATTCATAACGCTAATAAAAAAAAAAAAAGAGAGACCGAGACTTACTCCCATGGAACATCTCCTACTAACATCCAGTCCCCATCTTTATCTTCATATGTTTGCACATATTTCACTCCATTAGCAGGATCGATGATTTTCTTCTCATCTAAACCAGTTCCTGTTATTTTAAACAGTTCAAGTTAATAAATACATACTACTTCCATCCCGAAAACATAGTCTATATACCTACTTTGATTTTTAATTGATGAAAATGATAGAGTAATATAAATTTTATTGAATATAACTGATTAATATATGGATATAATAGCTCCATATTTATATTTATATATACAATATGAAATATTTATGATAATAATACTAAACGTCTTTCGAGTTATTAAAAAAAGCTAATATAGTAACAATAATAATTTATACTAATAATATTTTCCATATTTTTAAGGATCTTCAGGATCCGTCTTGTACTTCTCACCGAGTTGGTGTGAACATCGCGAAATGCAACTTGAAAATAAAATTCAAGATTTGATATAAATAAAAGCGTTAGATTTTCGTAAAGCTTATTAAATGCTTCGTCATTCAATGTATAGATTACTCGGCAATTCTTCTGTCAGCGCCACTTGACTACATAATAATTTGATATAATTACCATGTGTTCGCAATAATAAGAAACATATCGGCATAAATACATTGTCGGACTATCAAAATACCAAAACATGTTGAAATTAAGTAGTCGGGCCAGGCATTAAGCGCCGCAGTACGGGTCCAGCAATGGGTCACAATTATTATTGTGGAGTTTTTATATTCAATCATTCGATATAATATTTATATTGCTACTGCGTTACGTATTATCAGGCCTGTGATTGCCTTTTATCAGAATTTCTTGCCTGCCGGTGAGTTTTTTTTAACATAAAATATTATATTGAGTCTTTGGAATATGGTCTGATAGTGTGTATTTATAAATGAGATAGAAGTAGCCTTAAAGACACTAAAAGCTTAAACCTAATAATAATAATTGTGATCGATAGAAATAAATCGAGATTAAATGAGCTTATCTTGCATTCAATATATTTCTACGTCATCGAAATTATTAACAAACATTGTGACCTACTACACATTTATTCATGGAGTCATAAGATTATTTTATACTCCGAATCCACTCTTGTGATAATTTATATATTCAAGTTTTGAACATTAAATATCTTTATATAAATACGATTAATTTGGTATCAAATTTTTTTTATTTATCAAAATACTCAATCAAATTGAGATGTAGAGGTAGTACTTACGTATGTTTAAGTTGGGAAACAAATTCTCCAAAGCATTTTGAAGCTGATCATAGCTGTTATAGTTTCCCAAGTTAACCTTTCTAAGATAAGGAGCTCCATCAACCCCAACCTTAATGTATTCCGAACTCTTCATCATCATCTTCGTGTTCTTTCTGTTTTCTCTCAAAGGTGGCCATCCCACCACGACTTCCCTATCAAAGTTCAAATAACCCAATTTAATTTCAGTTTTGATCGTAAGATGATAAAGATATTAAATTAATTCAATGTACTGTAATACTATTGAATTCAATAATTACTTCCCACATCCTTCCTACTCAATAATTAGGGTTAGGTTTATTATTGGGGCAAACCCAATTATATTAGATTTAATTTATTTGTCTATTCTCTATTTGTAATTAAGATAACAATTATTATTAATAATATTTTCGGATCCTTCCTGCTCAATAAATACATAAGATATTCCAAAGTGCTAACTCATTTAACTTCTCTATAAAAGCTAAATGAATTATATGCAACTCAGGTCGGTTTGTCGTTGTTTTTATTTAGTGTGTATTTGAAAAATAAATTGAAAGAGATATTATGAAAATAATTAATGTATCCTGTCCCAGCAAGAAAAAACATAAATCAATCATCGTCGATCACTTATTAAAAATAAATTGAAAGATCGATTATGAAAACAATGTAAGCATAAATCAATTATCGGTTACTTAAAAATAAATTGAAAGAGA
This sequence comes from Lithospermum erythrorhizon, assembly GCA_019722365.1. Taxonomy (NCBI): domain Eukaryota; kingdom Viridiplantae; phylum Streptophyta; class Magnoliopsida; order Boraginales; family Boraginaceae; genus Lithospermum; species Lithospermum erythrorhizon. The sequence goes on from JADFUC010001453.1 coordinate 124,775, forward strand.
TATTATGAAAGTAATGTAACCTATCCTAGCAAGAAAAAACATGAATCAATTATGACTTACTCAGGTGGGGTTTTGGCTTCATCGTCACAAGAAACTTGACTTTTTGATTCATCATTAAAAGAACCCATTCTAAGCCTCAAATCAATACTTTCTGAGTATTTTGGCTTTGTGCATGAACTTTGCAGGGAACTTTCACCTGGTAAGCCTAAAGTGAGCTCAGTTGTCAGGCTGGAAGTGCATGCTATAATGTTTTTAGACATCATCTTTTAGATGTTTATTTCAATCTTTTATTTTATTTCTATCGGTATTATTACTATTATGATATGTTTCTTAGTTACAAAAGGTGAAGAGGCGATTGACAATTTTTGAAGAATTCCAGGCTCTCATCGTAGGGGAGCAAGTGGGGATTTGATAAGAATGAACAAGCAAGGAGTTCTGCTCTATATAGAATCGAGTAGAGTGAACCATGATAGTGATATTGTCATTGTCATATACAGAACTGTACTCTCGTGTTGTTATGGGTATATAGATTTCATGTTAAAATTAATTGATTATAAAAAAAATTAAAATTTTATTAATACGTTCAGGTTGATATTAATATTAATATTTTATTAATTCATTTATTTAAAATGCATTCCTTTTCACCCAAAATTTAATAAAGAATTAGTATTTCACGAAACAAAAATTTTCCTCTAATTTTTCTAATTAAGAAAAGAAAACTAAAAGATTTCTTTTTGAGAAAGAATCTTAGATTAAGGGATAGAGGAAATAATATTTGTTAGTTATAGTCCTAAATAACGACAACACCCTTAAACGTGGACATAAAACCCAATTGGAGGGAGCAAAGTTAGGCTAGTTTATTATTTGGGTAAATGATATTCAGGATTTCGAGTTTTATCCTAAATGTCAATTGAGTACTTAAATTTTTTGTATTATCACTTTAAGTCCCTGAGTTTTACCTTATATGTCAATTTGATCTTTTAATATTAAATTAAATACTTTGTTGACTGTATTATACCCTTCATATAAACACCGTAGTATTTAATTAATCTTTATCTAATAAAAAGTAATTTATTTTGATTTGAAATTTATTAAATTTGTAATTTAATTATTAACTCTAATAAATAATATTAAATTATAAGTTCATAACTAGTACTCCCTCCATCCCACAAAGATTGTCAACTTTTGATTTTTTTTTAATAGTTTTAATTTTTAAACTTGACCTTAAATATATTTATTTGATTTGTATAATATTTGATAAAAAAATATATATAAATGAAAAGAATTTGAAATATAGTTTTCATCATATATTACTCTGTCCCTGAATAAAAATATCTACGATCAAAATTTAAAAATTATAATATCGAAAAGAAATCCCAATGAAATACTATAGGATGAGGAGTAAAAATATGAGGGTATAAAGGTAATTGAGCAAGTCAAAATTTGTCCAAGGACCTAAAATGGTAATATCAAAAACTCAAAAACCCAACTGACATTAAAAATAAAACTCGAGAATCTATATGCCATTCACCCTTTATTATTTTAGTGAATTTTAAGGGCAGAGGTGTTGTACATAACTACATACAACCACCAAGTTCAAGATCATAAATGCTTTTCCTCATTTTTGGTTAATTTATTGCTCTCATCATTAAGAAATTGTCCAATTTATTTTTTTAGTAATCATTTTAAAATTTTAGTTGACTCAAATAATTTTAATTTAATTTAAAATAATAATTTTAATAATAAAATAGATTAGACATCACCCATATTTGATGATTTAACTTTCAAGATCATACAATTTATTTTAATTCAAAATTTAAAAATTTTAATTAAGGATGCACAACTCTTTTGAACAAATAAATTAAGAAAATATGTATTTCAATAAAGAAACACAATAATTGCTAAAGTGAAACAATATCTATATAAATACGATGAAAAGGGTACCTAACGGGTTACAAGAAGCGTGCTACAGCAGTGGAATCAACAATTTATTGTTGCACCCCTACTATGATACATCGCCTAATTGTTTACAATGTTTAACTTGTGAGCATTAATGTTAAAGCTGTCGATGAATTTTCTTTATTAATAGATTGATAATAGGCGAAATTTCAATATTTTATTCTTAATTGATTGCCCTTTATTTCATAAATTGTAATGTATAAAATATAAGTATTGAAGTCGCGGTCGACTCAAGCCGACAAAAGGACGGGCATATATAACAAAATCTTCCCGTTACCAGCATGAGTTAATAATCTACGCATCAATGATTTGGTTGCTTCATGAACTCTTGTGGGTAAAAGTGATTGAATAGAAATATGGGGTCTACTATACAGGATTGTGTTCTTCAAAGGTACAAATCGGCTTGTCATGAAGACTACTACAGTTTGCCGAAGAAACCAGAAGCTACAATTCAGGACATGATCGACAATTATGTGTCCCAATAATTTTGTCATGTTATATAGTAATCAGAGAATTATAGAAAACGTGCGTTTTTCTATCGGACCTCTTCCCTTGCTTTGCGCCCAACCATCAGTCGAACTAACCATATGTTGAACTCCACGTCCACATTTCAAATTACAACTTTTGTACCACCATGATTTAAATGAGTGGTATATGTCCGATATTCGACCTGAAAAACGATCCGTCACTTATACCCATGCTAATGATCACAAATCAAATTCGAGTACATAGTAATAGTTGGTGTTATAGTTATTGGGGGCAACCCGATACTCAAATGAAAAAGTTATCGTTCAATTAATATACCAGTCAAATTTGAGCATATTATAATACACGATGCTAATGCATCAAATTTTCATGTAACTGGAGTTCCTGAACTAGAGCTATGATAACTAAGACCACCAATAGGATCAAATGAGATATCGATTAAGGGATCGTTCAGCGTAGGAGGATGTGGGTGTTAAATTTGTGTAAGTAGTAGAAGGATAAAAATTGATCACCAGGATCGAAACATTTTAACTTGCCCCAAAATGGGACCAGTGGAAATATAATAAAGCGAAAAAAAAGTAGGCGCAATGGTAGAAGCCAATTCTTGCGAGTTCATTTTTCTCTTGTTTCATCGTTTTTTTTACAATAATTAATCGATAAAAAATATAACATTATTTTTTATTTTTTTGAAATCACATAAATAGAGAGCTAGGTTTGTATTATTTGGATCACAATATTTTTTAAAGTTTTTTACACTTTCATTTTTCATTCTTTTGTATTAAATATTATAATTTTGAAATAAAAAAATATACATATTTTGTGAAAGGGATATAAAGTGATATGGAATAGAGAGAGAGAAAGTAATTTGGCCTTTTAAATAATCTTCTATTAGAGGTACATTGTTAAAAGTGGGTGTTATTTGACGGTGTTAAGCTGATGTGGTAAGAAAAAAGTGTCAAATTTGACATGTGGATGGTATAAAGTGCAATCATTATGAAGTTGATTTATGTTCATTTATGGTATGTCGACAAAGCATATGCCATGTTGCTTTAAAGATTCATCAATTCAAATAATTTTATTCTTTATCATTGAAGGTCAACATGTTATGCTTCCATTCCATTCTGGTTTTCACCTATTAATTTATTTCTATATCTATAATCTATCTATATCTATAATCTATAACATATATAAAAGTGTGAATAAGGGTTGTCTTAGTTTCTTTTTCGCATTATTATGCTAAATTACCATTCTCTCCTAAAAATCTAAAAGTTATGCAAAAATATTTATCTTTTTAATTAATAATTCTGCAGTGATAACTTTCGTGATTTCTAATAAAATAAACTACTATTAAATAATATATTTTATATAGACTTATTATTATATCATAATAGATATTAGTTAAATAATCATAGGCTTTGTGTAAAATTATTATTATTATTTATTATGTAGAACTATTGTTATTATTATTATAATATGTATTAGTTAAATTATATGCTTGGTGTATAATAATAATAATTATTATTATTATTATTATGACTATTGTTATTTAATTCCCACATGGATATACATTTTATATATTGAGATTAAGAAAAATTTAAATTTAAATTTTTTAAATCATACCAATTTAATCGACATAAAAATAAATAATTAATGATCTTTATATTGATGATCGATTAAATCGATATATTTAGTGAGAGGACATCAAATTATTAAAATATTATTTGTATTTCTCTATGACATCTTAATTTGGTATAGTTGATATATATCTTTCTTTCAATCCTGATTATAAATGTCACATTCGTGAAGATGATTACAAATGTCACGTTAAATGGATATTTGACACGATTTCTAGGTTGACAAATTAATATGTAAGCGTATTTTTATATACTTTTGGTAGAATTATTGTGTGTTATTATTAATTATCACTTTGAATCATAATAGATATTAACTACTAATAATTTTAGTTTCGATTAAAAAATAATGAAATACATATCACAGTATTAAGTTCCGATAAATTATTTCATAGGCTCATGTATAAAATTGAAGCACTTGAATACGAAGTTTAATATACTATTATGTAATATGCCGAATATTCTGATATGATAATAAGTCATCAGCGCCATAATAAATAAAATGGCATAATGTTAGACTTTATTTTAAAATAAAACTTAAACAAAAGATATTTGATTTAACTTATGATTAAAATATCTATATTTATATAACTTCTAAAAGTTTAGATAAAATTCCCTCATTTTCAATTTTTATTAAGAATATATTGCCCTTCCAACTAAAATATTTTAACTAAAATTAATTATATCGTCTTATTATTATCTTTATTATCCACTGATAATTATTGGCTCATAAAACTTGAATAAAAATATATGATTTAACTTATTATTAAAATATCTATGTTTAAACAACTTCTAAAAGTTTAGATAAAATCAGCGATTCTTTCATTTTTTATTAAGAACATATTGTTAACTTGACTAAAAATATTTCAACTAAAATCAAGTATTTGCGTCTTATTATTATGCTTTATTATCACTAATTATATTAATCATTAGATTAAAAGATGGTGAGGATATACAAAAAGAATAATAATCATTAGTAATACGTGTAGTAACTTATGCGATTAATTACGTTATACTAATAATGTCTGATTGATATAATTAATTATTTTTGAGAAAAAAGTTAAATTCTTGGTGGAGTTAAATAATGACTTATTATTATTTGGAGTTGCTAATGAATTCAATACGTTATACTAATAATTTTTTTAATTTACTATACTAATTAATCTGATTATGATAATAAAGATATAATAAGATGCAAATAATTAATCTATATATATTATTTAACTTATGATTTAATAAATGTGCGCTAAGATATGGTTGTTTCTTCCCTTTTGTTATCACTAAAACTAAATTGTTCCTTCCAAATGAAAATAATTACAAGAAAAGTAATTATAATTGAATAATAAAACAAGTTAATGATATTTATTCATTTTACTTCATGATAATTACTCATTAAAATGATTAGAAGTTACATGATCATTACTATTCCACCTATTGAAAGTTACACAAAGATCAACATATTATTTACTATTTATTATTTGTCCATGTAAAAAGTGAAAAGAAGCTAAGAAGAAAATCTGTATTTAATGAAAGAGATATTTTCGGTTTGGTTGTGAAGTTAAGGAGAAAATGAAAATAAGATGGAATGTATATATAAAAGCTTTCTTGTATTCTCTAATATGACGTGAAAGCTATGTTAACAAATGCTAATATTTTATTTGAAATTTTTTATTTTTGTAGTTTTTCGGGGCGGCGTTCATTCTGTTATTCTTGATTCTTATATATGTTCATCTGGAGTATCAGGATTCTAATGGTGATATTATAATAATTTTCCAAAATGAATCTTACTATTTCACCTCTTGAAAGTTATTTAATGAATATTATATTATTTGTCCATGCATGTCACCGTATAATACTTCCAATTAGATAAATATATCAACTGTTATATCATTTCTTGTTATTACTAGGCTATTGGAAGCATCTATATTTGAATAATCAAATTGAAGATAAACTTATATTTTTTAAGAGTAGATGAAAAGAAGTACTTATGGAAGCTTCCAAGCAAATATAATAATCTCATAGTGAGAATATTACTAAGCTAACTCTGGTTCTATCCCACACCCTAATAAAAATTTTCAAATACCGTTTTTACCTAATTCTTGATCAAATAATTCTTAGTTAGTTGTAGATGGTTCTATTAGAACATTGAAACCACGAAAAAATATGGGATTTTAAAATTACCTTAAATTTTCATTTGTCATTATTCTAGATGAATAAACGAAAATAGTTATTGTGATTTGGCGTTGATATTTAATTATTTAATTTATCATAACTTAACATTGATTTTGGTTATACTTTTGATTGTGATGAAAATTACCAAATAGTTGGAACAAATACAAAAGTTATATTTTTATAATTAATTAAAGAACTATTATTATTATTTTAATATGTAAGTGATCCATTTAAATATTATCGTTTCTTGAACATAAATAGAGAAGAAAAATGCTCTATTTGTAATTTTTATCTTCTACGATAGTAGTAATACATTATATACATCTAATATTTATATGAATAAGTGAAATATATATTTTTATAATAAATTAATTATTAATTATTTTAATATGTAAGTGATCACTTTAAACATTATCGATTACTGAGCATAAATTGAAGAAAAATGTTTTATTTATTTGTTATTGTCATTATGTCTTCTTCTTCTTCTGTATGATAGTAATAAATATACGCGTACAATTGATTATTAATTAATCTATCAGTTCTGATTTCTTGATCGCCAAAGGTAAAAAGTACTTTATTAAGGGATGAAGGTACTTTGAAAATAAAAAGTACCAATAACATCGATGTTTTAATTCAAGAGAATAGAAATTTTATTTCAAGAGTGATAATAGTTAAATTACTAAAGACAAAAAACTTTTAGATACTTAATAATAATATTGTAAAAAGGAATTTCTAATTTCATATCAATTTTAAGAAAAAAGAATATTTGTAAACACAAAGAAATAATATATCAATGATAAAATATTATCACACGTATCAAATTACTCGTTGAATATAAAAATCAAGGATATAGCAAGTAAGATAATTTATAATAAAAGAGAACATAGCTAAATACAAACAACATAAAGCTCAAAAGTGTACTTGAGATGAAGTTTGGATTCAAGCAAATAACTCTACAGAATTTGAACATAGTTTAAGGACCTCAGTAAGATATAAAGGGCATTTGAAGGGCAAGTTTCAGCCATTTGCAGCTATACCAGCGTTTCCTAGGGAACAATTTCCTGCGCGATCTTGAAAGAGATTTAGAACTTGTTGTGGTCTTTATGATATCAACGAAGAGAGGGAACTTAAACCCAATAAACATCACTGGTGCCAGAGCAAGAAAACCAAGTAATATAGGCATATAATATTTGTCATGACTTTTGAATACCAGAAATGCACTGCAAAAGGCCACCAGCATTGAGGTCAGGGAGATAAAAAGAGTCACGGTTCCCATAGTAAGCCACAAAGGTAAGGACTTCAGGAAGGCATTTTCGGTATAACGGGAGGTAAGGATGCACAGGTACATGACTATTGAGATAGAAGAGCATATCATTGACATAATCTCTGAAATCACAAACATATCGAAGAACTTCGTCCTCTTGAAGTAGGGAGCACCATTATTGTTGATGCCGCCTGGAATAGTAAAAGCTGTGGTGAACACCACTGTGGCAATAAGTGTTGAAACAACCATGGAAAATTGGGTTGTTCTTTTCATCCATTTCTCTCCAGATTTCATCAATTCCAAATGATCTTCAATGAAAATATCATGAGGTGTTTTTTTAGCATCGTTTTCTAGTTCTACATATCCAGGGGGAACTATCTTCTCTACCTCCTGCAGTTCAAACATAATGTACTTCTAAATTTTTTGGCATTGAATCTGGGACCTCGTCATAATGGCATAATTTGAATGTTGGGATAGCTTACCTTGTACCACAATAATTCTCTCTGCATTTGCAGAGCTGCCCCATGTACTCGATTAAGCTGGTTGGGAGGCGATAATTTAGCAGCCAAATGCAACATAGAGTCATTATTGATGTCTTGGTATGTGGCAATATAATCCTTGAGTGATCCAATTTCATGTATTAAAGTGAATATTTTCTCATGGCGATGAACAATAGCAATATGGAATATTGTATGTCTAGAAGAGTCCATAGTGTTTATAAGGCCTGGATAGTGACGAAGTAGATACACTATGAATTCATGATTCCCCTTCTTTGCAGAAGTTAATAAAAGATTCTCAAGGTATGAAGTTTTGTACAAGTCTGATTCCTTCAAGATTGGCCATATTGCGTCAAGTAGTTTCTTAACTGAAATAAAATAGGCAAATATATTTGAGACGTTATATTTCTAATAATTTAAAGTTATAGAATGCATAACAATCTTAAGTCTTAACTAGTGTAGACTTACTAATAAAACAAAAGACTATAGTATTTATAGTTAATTTGAGAAAAGATTAAGGAAAGGAAGGAACCAGATGAGCAATGTTTATGATCATCTGACGAGGGCATCTCTGCTAATACTTCCAAAGCCGTCTGGGTATTCTCATCACCACCATTATCCCAAGTTGCTGCACGAGGGCAACGGTTTTGAACTATGTCCACCGCTATATCTACAACAAAATGTCATGATGAAATTAAGTTACTCATTAATACAGTACTATTTCTGTCCCTCAACTCTGTGTGACCATCATTAATTAACGAGAGTTTCATGAGTGACAAAATGAGAGAAAATGTATATGAGTTAATTGGTCAAATGGTATCAGATAGTGGATAAAAGTTATGAATTAGTCAGCAGTAAAAATTTAGATTTCAATTTTTTGAACTTTGTAGGATCGATTAATTTAGGTAAATTATGCGGAACTATTTTATCAATTAACTCGAAAATATGTAATAGTCTAAGAATATTTTTGAAAAAGAATTTATTACAAGTTTCATTATTATAGAAAAAATACTTTATTGAGAGAAAATATCATCAACATACATATAAGTTCTTGAATATGTAAACAATTCTTCTTCCAAAGATTAGTGGATAGGCATTAAGCAACTGTGTATTGGATTCTCACATTTTTAGAATTGAACCAAAATATATTTATTGTGTTGATGATTTAAGCTTCCGCATTTTTATTTATCGTCTATTATAAATGTGGTGATTATTGGTTTGTTGTATTCATTGTTATGAATTGGCATAGTTATTAACATGCTGTATAAATCATACATTCAAATGGGACAGGATGATGTCATTGTGGTTCAAATAGATATATTTTGGTTCACCCTAAAAATGTCATTTTGGTTCAAATAGATATATTTTGGTTCACCCTAAAATGTGAGAACTTTTGTGCACTTTATGGACCAAATAAAATGAAATTTTTGTGCTAATTAAGAGAACTAAATTGCTACGTTGACATTATTAGGGATCAGTCTTTATTTGGTACACTATTATCGGGGGCCATTTTGATCATTTTTCTTTTATTTAATTTTATGACATTACTATTCTCTCGTCCTTTTATTTACATGTACTAATAAGTTGAAGATTTTATATCTCTTTTTAGATAGAATGTAATAAATCAAAATGACTCATTACATTACATTCAAAAATTTCTTATCTTTTCTGAAATTAACATATAGACACACACTTATATAAATTTTTTTGTTATCTATTCTCCACGGAGTCGCCGGGGAGCGTTTGAACTTGCGCCATTCTTCATTAAGAAATGTGAACGAGAGAATTTTTGGTGCTGTTAAGAAACACTTCCCAATTATGTCAAGTAACGAACCACATTATGATGTTGGCACGCACACTCAAATTATATTAGCGTGTTGTATCATTCATAATTTTCTTATGGGAGTTGATCCTGATGAAAATATAATAACAGAAGTGGATGAAGAACTATCTTCTAATAGTGGTGGGCAGTCGAGAAACATAGATAATGATGTTCATGAAGAAGTAGATGCTGCAAGAGGACAATATTTGAGGGATTCAATTGCAGTACCAATGTGGCAAGATTATAATGTCTAATAATTTGTTTTGAATTGAAAGATTCGTATATTTTCTATTAAATATTGGATGTTTATTTTTTTCTTTATGTAAGAACCTCTACTGCCTCTACATGTTAATTACTTATCAAGTTTTTATATCTTGTTCAAATGTTTGTTTCAGATCACATTATTTATTAAGATTCGTCGAATTTATTTACTTTCTTGGTTATATAGTTGAATTGAATATCATATTTGTGATTTAATTATTCTATAGATTTAGGCATGCCTCCCAAAAATGATGGTCAAGGTGATAAATTTAGTTTTACTAAAGAAATCGACGAATGTATTCTTGATGCACTATTGTACCAAGCAAGTATTGGCAACCATCCTGGTGGAGCATTTACTAGCACATCAATCAATTTCCAAAAACTTCATGAGTGAAGAAGTTGAAAGCTTGAGACTCAAGTATGTTAAGAACAAATTTGGAGTATGTTATGATTCTTTTAGGAATATCTCGAGAAGCGTGGTTTGGTTTAATCAATATAACTAAGATGTGGGACCTCGAAGATGGTGTGTGGGATGAAATTGTTAAGGTGTGTATGACATTAAATTATATGTTATGTTACTCTTCTTCTAAATTGCATGCTTTTTTTACTAAAATAAATCAAAATGACTCATTATACTACTACCTATATTTATCTATTGTGATTTATGAAGTAGTTGGAACTTAGTGTGTAATGATCTACCGGCATATAGTGCAACTTGTTTGGAGACGTAAAGTTTGGAGAATTTGAACTCTGGTAAACAAGTATGTAATGATCTACAAGCATATAGTGTAACTTGTTTGAAAAATTTGGAGAATTTAAGGTTGATGGTCATGTGCTTCTGTAATTTGCTAAATAGTGTAACTGGAGAGATTATATAGTTTTGGCTTCTTTTTTATTGAAATCATTACTACATGTTACATGCTTGTAATATTATATGAAAATTAGTTAGATCTTGTTTACATAATATCTATTGTTACAAGTTAATTCGAAAGCAGCAGAATGGAAAGGTAAATCATTACCTTGTTTGAAGAAAGATCTACGCGAGAACTATGGGGAATGATAAGGCAACAAGAATCCATATTTGTTAGTGCGGTGAAGTGAAACCGGTGTGAAAGTGCAGCTTCTAAAAACCAGACGCTTATTAAAGATATTGACGAGATGGTGTCCCAAAATGAAGTTGAGCTTGAAGGGTTTAACGACTATGGAATAAGTGAAAGGTCTCCACCTACTTTTAATGCTGATTTTGATGTAGATGCTATGGAAATAAATGCATCACAACATTGTGGGAGCAATGGGAAAGTAAGTAAAAGAAAGAGAAAAATGGATGATTTTTAGATGCGTGTAATGAAATCTTGAAAGTGAAACTTCTTGAAAGATTCTTTCAGTAAAGACTTCAATCCGGTGATGGTAATTGCTTGAAGTGCTTGGAGGATATCGATTTTGATCAAAAGTATAAGCGTAAGGCCTATATCCATCGTTCGAGGAATCATTTCGACTACGATATACTAATTGCATCGCCTTTGAATGAAAGATGCCCCGTGTTATGTGATATATTGGTGCAAGCACAAATCATAAATGTTACGGAGGAGGAGTGTCATATGATTAGCGCACAGCCGAATGTTATGCTATCAACATTAGCTTTTTAATTATTGATGTAGGATGTTTAATGTTTATTGGGTTGAACTCGTTTGTGTTTTACTTTGTTAAAGATGGTTTTATGTGAACTTGTTTGTGTTTACTTTGTTAAAGATGGTTTTATGTTATTGCAAAGTATTATTCATTTTTGGTGTAGTAGTATTATTCATTTTTTATGTGGTTTAATCTCTGTACTTGAAAATCTAGTGAGGTTAGTGACTTCATTTTGTTTTGGAGAGTGATTGAAAAGATATCCAAGTATGTTCGACAAACGTATTTATTTTTTATTACTCAGGCCAACCATTTTAGTTCTTGACATGTAAATGTAGCAGTGTTTTTTACTTCATTAATTTAATAGGTAATAGATCCATGATTCTATGTTAATCAAAGAAAAAAGGTTAATGGCATATCTTCTTTTCTCTCTCAGATGCGGAGATAGTTTGGTGCCAAGAAGAGCCAATGAACATAGGTGCTTACCAATACATTACGCCTCGTCTATGCACTGCAATGAAGGCTGTGGGCAGGGACAATATTTTGATGATATCAGACTACATCATGTTTAATTATCAAATAATATTTAATATTTATTATTTATTTAGATTCACCTAGACAAGAATAATGGTATCTCAACAACATTTTATTAATTTTACCTAGGTTCACCTACATTCCCCTAATCTAGGCTAATTAACAAGTTTTATCATCACTTAAATTCACCTCAATCCAAACAAACCAATATTATTTGTATTTCATCTTGGTTGCGAATTTGAAAACAAGCACTATGTTATCAAAGAGATATTAATAAGGTCATGGCGCATGTTGATCTTGTACTATTTTCTCAACTCCAAAACTTAAATAATGAAATTATGTACCAACGTGCAAGCTAAGAAACAGTGCGAATATCTATAGATGATACATATAGATATATATACTTACCAAATAAACTAGCTTTAATGCAATATTTGAGAACCGAACTTGCATGGTGATCATCTTCGGCAAATAATGTAGTAACTCCAAGTAAAAACTTGATCACATCACTATGGCCAGCTGTAGCAGCCAAGAAGATTGGTTTCAGATTGTGATTGTTAAAAGCGTTAGCTAAACCCGGATTCTTCAAATGAATTAATTTGGTAATTTCCCAATTCCCTGAAGCTGCTGCATAGTGAAGAGCATTAGTTCCAAATGAGTTACCAATTGCTAAAAACTCAGTTTCCATTATTTTAAGGATTTTTTTCACCACATGAGCTACATTCTTCTCTTTGGCAGAAAGGACGGCCATGTGGAAGGCGGTTTCTCCGTTGAATCCTATACGAGTTCGGACGATTTCTTCACGGCTTTCAAGGAATGTGTTCACTGCTTTTCTCTGTCCATGAAGCAAAATGCAGCTGTTTTCGTTTGTTGTTTCAATTTCATCTTCCTCATCATCAGGAGTTGTGTTCGTTGGTTCGTTGTCATCCTCATCTATGTCAACAACAACTTCCCCATCATTTGTTATGTTCGTTGTTTCGTTGCCATCCTCATCATCAATATCAACGACAACTTGAGCTATATATAAAAATAGTTAATTCAGAAGATTAGATACACGACGACTAGGACAATGCCATAATTCGGAATATCAATATATTAAAAATTAGAAAATAAACATCAAAACTAAAAATTGAACAACTTTTAGAGATTGAGCGTTAGATTTTAGTTTCGAGGGCCTATGAAGGACTTCAGAATTTATGGTGCGACGATTGCACCATCAGGTGTATGTAACATAGGTCGTCTGGCTGGTCGAACTCAAGGGACTATGAATCCATGAGGTTCTACTATAAGACCAATTAATAATCATAAAGAAATGTCTAATATCTTTTTAAATATTCAATGTAAGATTCAATAATAATTAATAGATGAGTATTAAAGTGAGAAGGGTGAAGTATTCTTTAAAGTCACCTGCTGGGGGCTCTTGGTTATGAGCTTGGGGTGAAGAACCTGTTGGAGGCTCTTGGTTATTATTAGCTTGTGGTGAAGAAGTGGAATACGTTTGAGTAGGTGATGAGTTCCTCGAAACTATTTGTATCTCTTCGTTTATGCTAGTGTGCTCAAGTTGAACAATGTTGGGATCAGCCATTGAATATATTACTGAAAGAGGAATATTATTATGGATTGTTACACAGATGATGTAATTATAAACTGCATCAAACTAGGCCAAACATATATACATGGCCACAAAGTATCAGCTATGGATTACACAAGATAGAGTGGACTTGAATAGTACTTCCAAATGATGAAACATGCATGATGCATCTATATGCAGCTAGGGCCTAGGAGTGTATGGACGAATCTTTCGGGGACCCGATCCTAGACGGCTAGACCCACTAATACACTCTATTATTACCATCATCATTATAGGCGGATTCAGGATAAAGATTGATATAAGTTCAAATTTTTTTAGGTCCAGGGCCAAAATTAGAAATGAGGGGTGGAAAGTTTGATTATGTACAAACAACATATGGTGCAAACTCGTACAAACTTTTATAAATGAGGGGTGAAAAGTTTGATTATTTGGAGTTAATTAAAGAGGAAGGAGGGGTGATCGGTGGCCAGTAAATCGGCGGCCAAATGTTGGTAGCGTTCATTTCAGCGTAAAAATTTATAAATGTGTCAGAATACGTATGTCTTCATCTTGGAGCTCCCATGTGTACTCTGCATAGAAATATACGAATTTCTTAACGTTAGAGTTTATTTGTTCATAGATTTCTTTTTAGAGTACATTTGTACATGTATGTGTATTAAAAAAATTTCAAATAAATTAAAGAAAAAAAATTTGCACCGTTTGCACCATAAAGATATTTGCACCGTAACCTTGTGGTTCATTAACATTTTTGTTCATTAATGATCAAAAATATAAATTGTACCATTTTATGATCGATTTTTCTACGATGTGCCCTTAGGGTACATGTTAAGATGACAATTAAGGAAATATTTTATTCAAGATGGAAATATTTTTTGAATATGTTTCTTTTTATGTTTTTCATGTATTATATTTTATTTCCAATTTTGCTTGTTAACATGTATTAGAAAAATATATTTTTCTTTTTCTTTTGGTACATTTTAGGTAATACATACTATTTTCTCAAAAAAAATTCATTAATATCAATTATATAAGCTTATTTTTAACTTTTAGGTAATATGTACCAATTTGTTCAACGAATTTTGGTACATATTCTAATTAAGTGCATAGAATAATTTTGATACATTTTTTTAACCTTTTTAATTGTACCGTCTAAAAAATGATACTCTCGTCACCGATTGAGTTTGATCATTTTAGAATAAAAGTACTTTGTCTGAAATCATTGATTGTACAATTTTCAAGGAGAGAAATGATATCAACTTGATAGAAAAAGAATATTAGGAGACAATACAAAATTCAATGCAAAAGTTGCATTGGAAAATGTAAACGATCACTTATAATAAAAAGATAAATTACTGGCTGAATGATCGAGCTTAAATTGAGATGTAGGAAGTACATTTTAGTAAAGGGTACCATTTTTACATTCGAATTGGGTACATATGGAGATCAATGAACATTAATGAACAGAAGTATCATTAATGAAGCGTAACCGCGTTCTCGGGGGAGGGATGGAGGAGAATGAGATTCTGATTTCATTAATGTCACGATTCATTAATGTTCATTAATTTCCATATGTACCCAATTTCAATGTAAAAATGGAACACATCATTAAAATATATCATTCTAAGATGGCACAATTGGAAAAATTCAAAAAAAGTGTATCAAAATGATTCTATTAACTTAATTAAAATGTGTACCAAAATTATTGAACAAGTTGGTACATATTACCTAAAAGTTAAAAATAAGTTTATATAATTGATTTTAATGAATTTCTTTTTTGAGGAAATGATACATATTATCTAAAATGTACCAAAAAAAGAAGAAAATATATTATATAATGGTATACAATTTAAGTTAGCCCGTATAGGCATATACATTAATTTTATTTTCAAATACTTGCAGTTGATTAGCATGCACCTCTAAACTATTTTGTTGCCTCTAAGCTATTTTTAACATGCTCAAATGCTCCTGAACAACATTTTTCACATTTAATAAGATACAAATTCATCACAAAAATGTAAACTGCCTACTTAGCCCCTAGTTATAACTACTTTGCATTCTGAGTTAAAAATAAAAGGACATTTTGAAATATATTTATATAATGTTGAGTACTTTAATCTAAATTAAACAAAAACCTCCTTGATGCGACTTGGCCCAATCTTTGCATCCATTACTCAGCCTCTTTCGTGATCCAGCCTCATTAGCTTGCCATTACCAACGTTGATCCTTTGAGCACAAATAACTATCCACCCACCCCCTCTTGTTTGGGCCTCCTCTAAACTTGTAAATTTGTTGAATAATGGTATTCAAAACCTTTTTTTGGAGATAACAAATTGTTTAAGCGAACTAATCCCGTTTAGTGAGAGCGTGTAATCGAGTTTATTCTTTATTAAGCTTAGAGAGTTGATCGGGATATTCGGAGGCTCAAAGGATGAGTCTAACTTAAGCATATTATTCACAGGAGCTCGTGGTCTTTTTTTTATGGCCAGGCGTTTGTAAAGAAAATACTACTGCTTTAGTATATATGTTGTTTGAAGTAGGAAATAGCGTTTGCGGTTTTAATCATGTATTGTTTAAAATTGATGATCAGTAGTTTCTAAATCCTAAGTATAGATTGATTCATTGTTGGCTGCATTACAAATGGTATTATTGTCGTTTGTTTTCGAAATTAACATATGATCCTTTATTTTTGGGCGTGGACCGTGTCGAGACCCGTCGAGAGGGGTTGGTCTCGTTGAGGAACCCGATGTTGAGACCCCATCGAGAAAGTGGAGTCTAGAGCCAGGATCAAAATGATCGAGACCTGGCCTCTCGATAGGGTCTACCACCCAGGCGGATTTATATCTGGGTGCACTTGGTTAAATGCGAGGCTCATCAGAGCCCACAGTCTGGAGTAGGGGTCTCGTCTTAATTTTAGGCCCTGTTTTTGTGTACTATATAAGTCACCTTCTCTTTTAAAACACTCACCTTTTTGCAATTCTCGGCATTAAATTCCATTTAAAACTCAAAGGCAAAGTCAATACTTCTACTTGTTTTGTCTTCGTTATCTTTTTGTTGAGGTTTCTAAGTTATAAATAACTAATTTGTATTACTCGATCATCAATTGTGTTTTAACATTGAAATCCTTGTGTGGTGTAGCATAGGGTTTCTATTCCTAGTTGGGAGTATTGATGAAATCCTAAGAGGAGTATTCTTGGGTTCCTAAGTAGATTAGGTGTTGAAATCACTTGGCGGGTAGCTTGGGTCAACGGTTGGAGAATTTGGAGTGTTTGATAATAGTCTTGAGAGAAGTTGTACATTATTTGCCAAATGTGATTCTTGAGAGGCTGATTATCTTGCCAAAATCCAGGAGTTGGAAAGCCGGCGGTCGAGCATATCGTCTTTTCCCCATCAACACTCTTTACTTCAGTATTAGCATTATTTTAGCTAATCATGTTTGGTAGTTTAATTCTTGACTAATCATTCGAGCTTGGGTAGTGGGTCTATCGAATTAATTTATATTCCTATTGTTTGTTAATTCGGCTTTATTAAATTAAACTGAAAAAGATAATAGCAACCTAAAACCTTATTAAGCCCCCATACAAGGTTATATCCCCAGGCTAACGTGCTTGACTCCGGCCAGGCGATTGCAGCGGTAGTGCTATTGCGATCCAGTTCGGACGGTTTTAACCGAACCGGGACGAGATAGGAGGCTAGTTCGGTATCCATCCGGGACGGACGGAACAGTTCGGTCGCGTCCATGGCGAAGCTGGCTTCATTCGGTCAAAAATTCGGACGAGCAGGCTAAAATAAAACCCGTCGGTTACCCGATTTATCGAGAACGGTCCGGTCGATATAATCCGGGTATTATCCAGCTGGCTCCGGTTATCGAAGCTGAAACTAATTAAAAAGTGAGCATGTTACAAAATCAAAATATGTTTAAAATCAATAAATCAAACATATTTACATGAATTGAAAACTAACTAAAGTGAATATCCTAAATTCCTAATTAAAAATTGAAAACATAAAAAAATCAAAAATAATAAATCACAATTCGAAAATAATAACACAAAAATTAAATAACATTTCGAAAATAATACCACAAAAAATTAAATAACAATTCAAAAATAACCCTATCGGATCCGATTTCGGATGATGGTCTCCATAAATAAATTAAATGCTTTTTGCTGTATGTGCTCTTCTTTATATTGATAGGGAGAGCGTTACACACCCGTGAAAAAGGGTATTAAGATTTTCACGCATAGTACTAAATATTTAATGGGGTTTTATACCTAAACTTCAAGTATAGTGTTCTTCATTCGTTTTGACTCTCTTCTTTGTCGTTTCTGTAGTTAAAGAAAAAATTAAAATGTATATTGAAATTTAAAAGAATGACAATTAATTAAAACTATATCATTAATTAATTGATAATTATTTAAACCCAAAAAATAGTCCAAAATTACATTAAAAATAAAAACTATATGCAATTTATCATATCACAATGACAACTATTTAAAAAGAAATTAGACTAAAACAATAAAAACGGAAAAAATACTAAATACTAATGTGGTATAATTCTCTTCGATTTTCTCATCAATAACCTATCAAGTATAACCCCATCATCATTTGGTTTAAAAATATGGGCGCCAGCTTTTAGATTTCATGTTAAATGCAGATGTAGGCCTTCGGATCTGGATCGATAATGGGACCTGGATTCGGGTTAATTTCGGTTGGATTTTTCGGCAGAATTCGACGGATCAGTTTCGGACCGGTTTCTGGTTCGCCGATCCACACAGCTTGAAACACTAGCCACCACGAGTAAGGTACGTTCTCTGGCAGCCATTGCGGGGAATCAATGGAAGCTTCGAGCCACACCCTTCCAGCGATCAATCATCCTGGTTGGGTGTAGGAATTTCAGTCTTGAAGGTGGGGTTGGAGTGGGGGTGGGAGTGGGGTGGGAATTGTGATAAAGAAGAAGGAATTTATTTTTAATTGTATTATTTTTTATTTATTATGAATATATATATATATATATTAAGTATATACCATATATTAGAAGTATATGAGTATACATATAAATATATATTAAAGTATTTTAAAATGTACCCTAATTTTCAAGTGTAATATTGAAGAAATTTGTAATTAAGGGAAAATAGGCATTTCATATTTGTAATGAATTTGTATCTTACTAAATGTGAAAAATGTTATTCATGGGGCATTTGAGACAAGAAAAATAGTTTATTGGACAAAATGAGACAGAGAAAAATAGTTTTAAAGGCAAGATAAAAATTTGAAATCTCGGGGGCGTATTAAAATAAATGTATAGTATAAGGCAAGCGAAAAATGAGCGCCCAACTATTTTGATGACAATTAATGAAACAAAAATATTATTAATGACCGTAACTTTCCGGGGATGTGTTAGATTTTAATTATTTTATAAAGAAGATTGGAGATCAGCAAAATAATGAAATAATTATAGAGATAATGTTAGATTATAATTTGATAGGTGATTTATTAAGATTGTAATATGATTTGATTGTATGATATCATATCTTTTGATATGATTTTATTGAAACCTCTTTCATACTAATCATCTATAAATAAAGGGTTATGTCTTTATTGATATCATCAAGCCATACAATTATTAATTATACTTCTTTCGTTTCTTTTTAGTTGTATTCTTAGCCATTTGTACATAGATTAATAAAATGAAAAAGTAGTCAAAAAGTACATTGAAAATGTAAAATGACAATTAATTAAAACTATATTATTGGTTGGTTGATAATTTAATAAGAAAAAATAGACAAAAAGTACGTTGAAAATGTAAAATTATAATTTTTATCTTTAGAAAAGATAAATAATTTGAAAGCAAAAAAAATTAATATAGAAGAGCGTAAAGTAACGGAAGGGAGTATTCTTTTTAATGGTATCGAGCTAGGTCGTTCCGCCTTCCGTAATTCTGCTTCTGTTGCTACACACAGTTAATTTCTTCAAAATTTGCCAATTTGTTTGGCTCTTCTCGTCAAGCCATGACCAATATTACAATGGCCAATCTCTCCTCATCAAACCGTGGTCAAACAGACCAAAGACCATGACATTCACCACCTTCAATCTCCGTATTACATACAAAAAATTCATCTTCCCTTCATACGTGCTACTCCCCTTTTCTTGGGAATTCCAATCAGCCAACAAGTTGTTTAATGCGGCGTTTAATAATAATAAATTTATTACATCGCTTTTTATAATATATGAATTTTGTATTTAAATTTTTCATTATTAATTTATGTTAATAACGTGCTTTATGAATTCTGAAATATATGTACTGTAAGAATCTATTGAATAAAGGAATGAACAAACTCACAATATTTTATTGTTTTGAGATTTTTTATCCCACACAACATGGGAAATTAAAAGAAAATCACTTAATTACTACGAATTATCATAAAGATGTTAATTGATGATATTAATGGATAATTATTACATAGAATATTCATAGAAACCAAATAATTGTAACTTATCCACCTATAATTAAGAAGACTTGAGGACATTAAGCTTTAAAAGTAACTTCTAATTTATCCTTTTTAATTAACATCTCGCCAGATTCTTTTCTTGTCTTTTTAATCTTAATTTTTTGTTCTAAAATATTTGTCTTTATAGCATTGAAAATTATACTTCTATATTTTCAATGTACTTTTTGACTATTTTTCTTATTAAATTATCAACTAATCAATTATAGTTTCAAATTAAATTATAAATTCTACGTTTTTTAATGTCTTTTTTAATTAATTTTTCCCTTGGTATGTGAAATGGTCAGAAAGACGAAAAAAAGGAGCGAAGAGAAGATAAATAAAAAGGAATGAAGAGAGTATACGGTATATAATTAATAATAATAAAGATTGAAACTTAAACTGTACTATCTCCCCAGTTAAATTCCATCACCAACTCTTCTTTTCTATGTTATCCGAATGGGTAAATTATCCCTTTCCTAATCTCGTGTCTTTTTCCATCTCCTCTTATAATTTTATTTTAACATTCTTATACCTCAACGAGGCGAACATGACTTCCTCATGATGATGTCTCGCCAATTATAAATTTTGCCAAAGAGTGCCACCGCCTTCTCCTGGCTTCAAATCTTACCATCTAACGATTTTGTACGGCAGCTACGCTATACTTTTTTTACATTTGTGACTATTGTTTTGATCTTTCAGCGTATTTACGCTTGCGACCATGGCCAGGTGCAAATGCGCCTAGAAGGTTGGAATAATTAAATCAACTTTGTATATCAGTCACCGATCGATATGGTTGACACAGCTTACTGTTTAAAAGCAGAGTAGAAGCAGGACGGTTTGATAAAAATAAAATGGTTCGGCGCAAGCTGATGACATACAAGATTTAGCCATGGTGGCATTTTAGCCAAACCCAAACCCACTTAAAGCACCACAACAACCAAATCATAAAGTACCACAACCATCTTACAATTTCAACATTTCCAAAACCAAGGGTAAAGCTACATTTTACATCGACACAAAGAAAAGAGAGGAAATCTTGCCGAGGAATCACAGCCGCCCGTCTAAATAAAGGAATCACTTGAACACTTTCATGAACTGCATTTAGCCAGAGGCTTTGTCAATCTGGAGGTGGGAAAGGGGGTAAAATTTCGGCAATTTAGTGGAAGCCAGTCCATGCGGATGGTAACTTACCCATATCCGAATGAAGTATACAGTAAGGGATAAATATATACATCGGTACTTAGCAATAAGATGGGTAAATACAGTTATACAAATATAATACAGAAATATGCTAACTATTCAAGACATAATAGCAGAATACTCATCAGAAATAAATGCACACTTGGCAGAGCTGCAGGCTTACGTCTTTCGCAGGCCATATATCCACATCCATAATCAAACAAGTAGCCATTAAAATTTCACTTAGCGTTAACACTGCACAAATAAATGATTTATAAAAGTGAAACCACAATAACATCACAATTAAATCCTTTTTCGGCGAGGCTCGCCGAACTCCAACCTTGACATATCCTTTTCGGGCTCGCCGCCGAACACCAGCGCCCGTAATATCCGCGCTTTTCGGCGAAATTTCGCGCCCGACGCGACGCCGTCAGCGCCCACTTTGTCGCCCCGTCTGATATCATCGCGCCCCAACAAACACCACAGCGGTTTAGTAGCATCATATCACGCCTTGATACGGCAACTCGTACAAAACGCAAACAAGCAGTCGCTCCCGAATGCCCCAGCAGCGCGAATTATACCAGCATGAATACACTCGGCATAGCATTACTCAAAGTACACTAAAGCATAAATATATACTCGGCATATATACCCTCCAATAAGCGCCCCTGGCTTAAAAATACGAGCTACGCTATGGTCAGCGATTCACGGTTTCACCCAGTATACACAGGATAAGTTACATGCTGCGAATGCATTGTCGCGATCAATTTACCCGTCTGCAAGCGTCGAACCTGAAATAAGATATGGCTTGGTGATAAATCCCCACCTTGGCTAGTTCGGCTGGCGCCCAAGCGATCAATCGGTCCTTCTGGCTGTTCCCGTCCAGGAGTACGGGCCAGAGGCGCGTACACAAAATAAAATCACAGCTTCGTAACCGTTTTGACCCTTTATCCCAATTTAAATGCCGGGCTTTTTAACTTCATTCGGGTTATAAATTACAACTTACGTAAAGATTGCGGTTATGTTTCAATAACAATCATTGACAAACCTCGCTTTCACCGGACTAAATTCGATAATAAATCACATATCTTATTAAAGCTCCCCGGCGTTTTCCAGTAATTTCAATAATTTGATTTCAACCTTTTCCCCGATACGATTTAACCGTAACTCATTTTAATCCCAAGGATTAGTTTACTACCCCAAAATCCTCGATTAATTCCAACCTAATTTGTTTCCCCGACAACATAATTCGTATTTGTATCCCAAGCTTAATCACAATAATGATCCATGCTTATTTACATTGACCGCCCATTTTGGCGAAAGTCAACTCCACACGATCACCGAGAGGTAAATTCACTACCGCGGCTGCTCTACCCCAGTAACCGATCGTTGCTCCGATCACATATTACAATTTAGGCCTAAGAAAGCGATAATTCTATTGATAATTTATCAAAAATCAAAATCCAAGCAAAAATTCAAAAAGTCAACTGCCCTAAAAACATCCAAAATTTCACATTAAACACCATATTTCAATCCAAGAATAACTAATATACAACCCAAGAATCAATTGGAGCAATAAAATTCAAAATCTCAAAAAGTCAACAAAAGTCAAAGGTTGGAGATTTCTGAGCCTCAAAAATAACACTGCTTTTGTGAAGCTTGGCAGGGGATGGTGAGGGAGAAACTTCTCAGAAAATTTTATCAGCTTGAGAATTGAGGGGAAAAGAAAAAATCAAAATCTCAAAGACTTCATTTGGCGTTCGCCGAAGGAGAAAGAAAAGGAATGGCTTGGTTTTGGACTTTGGGCTTAGAATGAGTCTCTTAAGGGGTTGGGTAATTGGGTTGGGCCCAAAAAGCAACCGGTGAAAATCCGGTGGCTAATTGACGATCTTACCGTTTTTAAGCTTAATCAGAATAAGTAACTTTCGGGCATAATCCACGAACACAAAATATTTAGTGGGTTCAAATTCACGAGGAAACAAATTAATAATGTCGTATTTTAGTTTATTTAATACTGGGTAGAAATTTACCGGTTATTACAATTTCCATATCAAATCATATTTATATTGATATATATTACTATATCTAATTCAAAACAATTGTCATTTATATTTTTCTAGATAGATATTTGACTATTAACAATTTGACCATTAAAAGATGAAAAATATAAATTTTGTCTTTAAAAGTAAAATTGACAAATATTTTAAATTGGAATTAGTAGGAGATAATGTTAGAAAGCTGATTGATTAATATAGTGCGATTAAAAAATTAAAAAAATAAACATTAAATAGAAGTATAACAGATAGTGTTACACAAAAATATTAGAGGTGATCCTGAATCGAATTTCCTAATAACACATATTAGAAAAACTCATATTAAGAGGAATAAAAACATATGTTGATTTGTGCTATTTTGTCAATTTTCTCAAATGGATTGACGATGAAATGGAAATCTAAGACATAAATCCAAGATTACTAAATACAAAATGGAAATGAAAATTTTAATTTATTAACTAAAAGAAGACATTGTTTTTAACTGGATCCGTAGCGGTGCACAAATCGTCGAGTCGCCTTTAAGGTAAATCTTGAGCTAAGCTTAATAGAGTGTTGGTAGGAGGAATGGGAGGCTATGGCCGATCGTAAAACTCGCTTTTCAGCCTAATTTAATCTGTCAACATTTGCGGATAAAAGAATATATTATTTATGTAGTTAAGGGCCATATTTTGTACATCCAACAAGAAACGACATCGAACAAAACAAACTACACCCATCAAAGGGCCATATTTTGTACATCAATCAAGTCAATACAACTTAGAAATGAAAGAAATTACCAAGAATCATAAACATGTTCACACTACTGGTCTCTCGAATTCCACTATAAAACTAAAAAAACTGCAATAATGATGAAAGCAAACAAAATAAAAAGCTGTGCTGTTCAATAAAATTTAACAAAATGCGTTCACAGGCCCGTATCCAGTAGGAAGCTACGAGAAACTAAAAGTCGTTTCACAATCTTTGAATTGCCATTGTTACTATATACTCGCTTCCTGAAGATTGTCGAAACTTTTGAGCTTTTTTTGTTAAATCTGTGACTTTGATCATAGATATTTTATGTTGTATAATACTTGATGAAAACTATATCAATGAAAATTACATTTCAAACTCTTTCCATTGATATATTTTTTATAAGATATTATATGTAACAAATATTTAAGAGTCGAGGATTCGAAGATGAGCAATTAAAGTCAGACGGTATTCCCAATGAGATGAAAATAATATCCTATATTGAAGAAGAGAGGAAGTACCAAGGTTTTATTTTTTTGCAGACATAAAATATACTCCTATATGATAATCGATGTTATGGTATATATAGAAGTAGAACAAATATAAATAATGTTTAGAATTGATTATATACAACTATGTCCATCCCATTAAGATTATACCCCGTACTATCTAATTTAAACTTTTAAAAAAAATTAAAACATAACACTTTAAGACTAGTTAAAATACGTCTATTTCCAAAATGCATGTTTAAACAAAAAATTATTCAAGTGAGACGAGTTATAACAAATAAAAAAACAAAAACAAATCATCTTCATGAAATGGTTTAAATACTTAATGTACTGATTATTTATGCACAATCTAACATGCAAGTGTCAATTAATTTTATAATATATTTTTTAAAAATGCAAATAATGAATTAGAATTATGTAAGAGGAGAAAAAGGTGATTTTATATAATTAAAATTATCTTGAAGAAAGATAAGAATTGAATTTATTTATTATATGTGATATAAATTCTCATATATAAAAATTTGATATGATATAAATTGAGTAATTCTTTAGTCTGATATCAAAGTTATTTATAAAAGGAAAATCTATTAAAAAGAAATAAGCTGCAGATTTGAATTTTGGAATTGGTTAATTCTTAAAAGGGAGTAAAATAGGAAAAACGGGGTGAACTGACACTTTGATAGCCGTCGATAGCTCTTGCACATTATATATAGAATAGATAAGTATGGGCAATAAGTATGGCCCGATGATAAACATAATTTCATAAGTCATCATCAGCACATTAACGTCTGGTAACATATGTTGAAAAAGATGTGTTTATCTATTAGTGATAAAGCTATCATCAACCGGTTCCAAGCTATGAGCAAGAGGAAAGTTCAAGTTAAATTAGTTTAAAATTATGTTTATTTTTTGGTTTTTTGTGTAAGGCATATTAATAAATGACTGAAATTTTATTTTTTGATGTATTTCGAATTCGTAATGATTATAATTTATCATAAAAAGTGTATATATTCAACAATAATTCATATCACTAAAATCTTGCCTCCGTCACTAGTTAGTGGTTACGTTGGATATATAGGCGACTCAAAACGATTAACAATATATTTCTCGTTCTATTTGAATTTCATTGGGGATATTCATTCGCTGCTATATATATAGATTGGTGATGTGATATTGAAATTCAATTTAAGTGGAAATGAAAAAATGAAGAAATTGGTTATTACATGCTCGCTCTTAGACCACAAATTTGTGACAATTAAATTGTCCTTTGTTTAAAATAGATGATTGTTTAGATAAAAAGTGTTTTTATTAAAAGATTGTAGAAAAATTTATATTGACATTGTAAAAGATATATTGAAAATGTCAAAAGTATATTGAAATTGTTAAAAATATATTAAAATTATGAACAATTAAATATTATGAAAAAATAAATTTTTTTTAGATAATCATGTATTTTAAAAGTAAAGTGAAAATTAGCTCGACTTTTTATTAAAAGATTGTGAAAAAGCTATATTAACATTGTAAAAAGGTACATTAAAAATATTAAAAATTATATTGGAATTGTTAAAATATATTAAGGTGTAAACGATAAAATGTTACATGAGAAAAATAAATTTTTTAATAATGGCAGTCACAACTCACAACTCACAACTCACACCTGTCTAACGGGACTGCTCCAGTCGAAAGGCCCAATAGTCCTACTCGGATCAAAGGGGTACCAATTTATCACACTTTTCCGAATTATATATGACAAATTGGCCATGGGAGGGTGCCCGTTATTTTTTTTCAAAATATAGTCAAAAAGTCTTTCAATTTTTTCTTGAAATATTTTTTAATGACTTCACAACTTTATAAATATATCATTTCACTTTAAGATAGGTCAAGGAAGTGAAGTTTCGTCATTTTAATGGAAAATCATGGATCAAATATCACTATAAATACTTAAATTTTTATGCCACTACCATAGTACCATCCATTATATTTGGTTCAAAATTATAAGCAGACACCCGCCTAATATTTAAGGGATGCCCGATAAGCCCGTTTCTTAGTGAACATGGATCGTTGGGTCCAGTTTGTTAGACACTTCTAATGCCGGGCCTGATATCTAAAGCTTTGACTTAATATTCATCTTTATAAAGCTTTGAGTTGATACTAGGCTAAATTTCTTTAACCCCCTTAAACTATTGAAAATTAATTAAAGTTTTGAATAATACAGATTGTCCGTGAACAATTTTTTAGGTAAGATTACCCTCGGATTTGTTCGATTGCCATAGTTTAGGATTGTTGAAGTGTCCATAATTCTCCATTAGTTGCTTTAATTTGTTGACTCTCAACTTAAACCACCTTGCGTATCAGTCTATCAGATTATGAAACATATGTAATGTAGGGACGATCATGATCAAGAAGCTCAACTATTGGCTTCACAAATCTTGGTAGTTGCTAATTTATGACGATTTAATGCGATGATGTAAATTCAACATACATGACAATGAAAGAATTTCAAGGAAAACCATCAACATATTGAGAACCAAGGATTTTCTTAATTAAATAAATGCTGATGGTTGGAGGACGAACGTGAATAACTGGTCCAACTATCTCGGATCAAATTAACAATTAGTTCATTAGATAGCTAAGCCAATTATTATTGATTCAAAATTGATTGGTCGTTTTATTTTCAAAAAAGTTTCCATAAATAAATTAAATGCTTTTTGCTGTATGTGCTCTTCTTTATATTGATAGGGAGAGCGTTACACACCCGTGAAAAAGGGTATTGAATTTTCGCATAGTACTAGTATTTATTAGGGTTTATACCTAAACTTCAAGTATGAATGTTCTTCATTCCGGTACTTGAAAATGGTTAAGAATTCATGGCCTGATTAATTGGAAGTAGGGGAATATCTTGAATCATATAAATTTAGATACAACTCAAATGCCTTATACTAGTCTCACTTTTCTAATCGTTTTAATCATTTACATATAGATTTTGAAGAAAAAAATCAAAATGTATATTGAAATTTAAAGAATGACAATTAATTGAAGCTATATCGTTAGTTGATTTAAAAAGAATGACTTATATTAAGGATAGGAGGGAGTATTTCCCATAAGTTAATAAAGTTTCCAACTTTAAGACAATCATTTACTCACTTCCACTATAAATGGTAAGTTATAAAATAAAAAAAGAACATTTGAATTATTAATTATTATTAAATGAAACATAAAATTGTCAAATGTTCACTATCTTAAAAATAAGAAAAATAACGTAAACGACTTATATTAAAGATAGAAGGGTGTATTATATGCAGAAATGGTAACTCTTATTAACCTCTTGTTGGATAGGAAATAATGGTGTTAACCTAACACATTTATAGTAGTAGTTTTGTATGTATTCAACTATAGTCGCCTGTTCTTTTCTAATACTCGGATTGGCTTTGAATATGAGATATTTATTCAATAAATGATGAGCGTTATTTGAAATTAGATTACATTTCAATTAAGTTTGAATTGAGCTTGCATTGCATGTTAACTTTCATGACTAAGATTAATACAGAACTTATTGTACTCCGTAGAATGTTAAAAAAAAAAAAATCCTTATTTGTGTGGATAGTTTCACAAATAAACAAAAAGGGGGCAAAAATACTACTGGATTTAATGCTTGGAAAGAAAGAGTTAATGCTACTAACAGGAGGTGGTGCTTGTATTAATTTAACATAATGTGAAGGTGGATATCAATTCATGAAAGTTACATCAACATATCAACCTCTTATCTCAAATAGTAAACTTTTGCATCATATGCATTTCTACATATCACCCACTTCCATTAACTTACTACTTAAATCAAAATAATAATCAATAATACCCTCATATAGCACTAGATTCCCAACAACAAACTACGCAGCCAGAGAGTGAGGGTTCTTCAAATACTTAAAGGCACAGATCAATAAATATTCTCTTTCCAAATGATATGATATTCTCTTTCCAGAGAGTGGATCTTCTTCCTAGAATGATACATAAATAAAAAGCGGAGAAAGTATCTTTCAGTAGTAGTATATAATAAGGTAAGACTCATGCATGGCAAACAATGAATTATACCATTTATAGTGGAAGTGAGTAATTCAATTTATAATAATTGAACAAAGAAGCACATTCAACAAAGAACAATGAGTTCTAGGAAGCCAAACAATGATTCTAATGATTCCAGTGATCGTGGGGAAAAACCTTCCTCTGATGCCGCCTCCAAGGGCGAAGGTAAGAAATAATTTCCTTCATTATAATTTACTCCCTCCATTCTTTTAGTTTTCGTTTTAGCCATTTACATATAGATTAAGAGAAAAAAATAGTTAAAAATTGTATTGAAAATGTAAAATAACAATTAATTCAAATAATATCATTGATTGGTTGTTAATTTAAAGAGAAAAAATAGTCAAAAAATATATTGAAAATGTAAAAATGATACGGAGTATTTATTATGTTAAAAAGACAAGTAAAAAAATAAATTTTTTTAACTAATAAAACGAAAACTAAAAAATTCGGAGGGAGTATAAGATTAGTGAAATTAGATATACAATTTAGATTGTTTTCCGTAATAATAATATTGATTGTAAGAAAACTTGATGATGTGCCTTAATCTTTATATATGTATGTGGAGTACTTGATGAATCTAGATCTGGCCTTAGATACTAAAAACAAAAAGGAAATGAATCTACATTAATTTGTAAGAATAAAAATTTGGATTCAATCAATTTTCCTTTTCTGTTTGTGCTAAACTGGAAAGCAAGATCTGTTCTTCAACCTCAATTTCCCATTTTTGGTTTCAGCTTATTGGATGTATATAATATATAGGGTTTATAAATAACATTCCGCAAGTGTATGTAATTCATAAATTCGATATCACAATATATGGGATAAAAATTTGAGTATGTTTGTAAACTCATCATTACAAATTTATTCTCAATAATCGTAATTACTAATTATATTAAGTTCAAGTAAATTGATCCTAACAATCAACGATAAATAAATAAAAATCATAAGGTAACTTGGTTGAGCTAATAATTGTCGATTTAGTACATTTGTTGATTTTCAAATTATGTTATATTAGATTGATAAATTTTGATAATGTGTAGTATTTTTATATTGAAATTAAATATATATGATGAAAATTAATGAAAATTAATTAATTCTATGACTGACGATGAACTACACTCATGAGTCATGTCATGACATGAGGGATGGAAATGGGAAAGGTTACCGAGCTTAGTCTATATTAGAACAAGAAAATTGTCTCCATCGTCTTTATCATTCCCGGATAATGCTCAAGTCCGAGGTACGATCGATGGTGGAGGTAGAGGAAGGATAGGGTGACAGTCATTGTAATGCAAAGAAATGTTTTTATTATTTATGAAAAAAGGGTATAAAATAAAATTTAGTGTAGAGAAAAATTCTTCAATGTACAGTTTTTATCAAATCGAAGAGGATTGACTGTCCAAACTATGAGTTCCTAGGCTTTTGCTGACGATTTGTGAGATGTCTGACTTGCTTGACTTGATTTGGTCTTGATAAGAGCTTGGTATGAATTTAGCTTGATTTGAGCTCATTTTGAGCTTGATTTGAGCTTGACTAGGGCTTGATTTGATTTGGATTTGGTTGGATAGATACTCTATGTGAGTTGGATGTATGCCCAAAATGTGATGGGTGAGGCCAGTGCAGACTTGGATATGCTCAGAGCCGGAGAGCCTTAGCGGCGTATTCTAGCGTTAAGTTGTATGGAGTTGATCTCCGGTCTATTTCAGACTTGATGTACATGTGTTTGCAGTATGGGACTTGAGTTTAGTACTGTTGGTGGGACTTCATCTTTTGTAGTGGGATTTAAGGGATATGATCTAGGTAGGACTAGCAGTTGTATAAGCTACTGTCTCTTGTGAGATTTTGTAGCTTGAGATGCTAATTGTCTTTGATGGGAGTTAGTGAGATTTGGCCTCGCGATTTGATTTCGATTGTGAGTAGCGTCGGCTTAGCTTATCTCGCGGCATACTTGACTTGTTCTTTGTAATGATCACGAGGACTTGATTTAAGATTTGAAGTTGTGTCTGCTTGTAGCTTGTACTATAAGTGATGATTAGTATGAAGATAGATCGTTCCAACCTTGTTGACAGGGGCCTTACCGGGCGTATTTCCCTTCTTATAATTATTTCATAAAGGAATTTGAGCCGTTCGGTGTATTCCTATATACGGAACTTGATTAGTAAGCGAGAATTTTCGGAGTGTTCATGTAAGATTTATGAATAATCATGGGCTATTTAGCTTATTAATGAATATTAGGCGTTAATAAAGAAATCATGTCAGTTATCATCAATTTTGTAGAGGCAGAAGAATTATTAGTTTGTCTGATAATTCTTAATTTTTAGCGCCCTATTTTGGCTATACGGAGGTGTTTCCGGCCACCGAGTGGTGTTTCTTTGGCCGGTTTAAAATATTTAAACTTAGAGGAGATTCAGGAGATCGTTCTACTGTATTTTCTCGTATGTTTTTAAATTAATGAAAGTTGTTGTGTTATTTTTCGAAAATTAGGGGAGTTTATATAGGCCTCAGAGCAATCTTTGCTTCGATTGGTTGGTTTAATTTTAGGTGGATCGCTGATCTTAACCTTTGAATTTTGAGTAATATCATGAGCAAATAATTCAAAAATTGCTTTGCCTCAAGTAATAATATGTAGGCGCCTATTTTGGAAAAGAGGTTCATGATTAACTAGGTCAAGCAACGTTTCATGTTGACATAGGACATACAGGTCTTCATTTGAACACCATAGCTTTTTGAAATCTTCGTTTGAGCCCCGTAGCTTCAAAACTTCAATTTTTTAGGCCCTATGGCCAGTTTTAATTAGATAAAATTAAGGATTTCTTGGCCTCAGAACCTAAATTTAATGTACATTTAATTCAGGGCTATTTTCTCGAAAATCAGCAATTCGTCGAGGTTTCACATTAAATTTAAGGAGTTCGATCGAGAACCACAGCCCTGTCAGCATTTTTTAGTGGCTCCGATTTAAAATTAATTTGATTAAAGTCGTTTTAATTATTTTTTTAATAAATTTTTCAACATCTCTGATCATCCTTTTAATGTTTTTAAATAAATTTTTATTTTACATTTTTTTAGAAATTATTTGGTCCTAATTTATTTTTTTAAATATTTTTCCTGTATCAATTACTTCACCATTTACATTTACATAAATTATGATTTGACCATTGGGTACAAATGAAATCCACAGGGTATTTTAATAACCAATCTGATAAAATTCTCATAGAAACTATTTATATGTACCACTTTATCAAATTTAGATTTTTAAATATAACCATAATAATCAAATTTTCTCTTTGATTATTTATAACACTATTTAAAGTAGCTATTAACAAATTGAAAAGTAGATTGAGGAAATAGAAATAGAATTTAAAAACTCCAAAAAATCGAAAAAGTAGATTGAGGAAAAAGTAAATCAGAAAAGTCTTTAAAGTTTAGACTCAAAATCGAGAAAAGATTTAAGAAATAGAATATGATATTTTTAATTATTTTAACTTTTTTGTGTTGGTGTATCATGAATTAAGAATATATGGTTTTTAGGGCATTTAGTGTGACCAAATTTCTTATAATACCATGCAACAATTTTCCATATGGGACTTCTATGTGAATTGAGGCTATGAGTTAATCTCACTTGGACATAAGAGGCCGCCGGTGGCATGTGGTTAATGATCTTAATTCTTAGAGGTGTTTGTTAAACTCATTAAACATTTAAACATAATTAATTTAGCATTTAATTTATTAAGCTTGTTTGTTAATGAACTATTTAAAAGTACTTATCAAAGGTAACTTAACAAAATTAAGTTAAGTTCCCCTAGTTTATTTTTTTACCTCTTAATCAAATAATTTAATTCTCTTACCGATTAATCACCAAAACAATACATATATTCTCCTTTCTTGGCTTCTGGCATTCTTACTCCCGATTTATACTTGGCTTAATAATTTTTATCTCTTTCTCTATTCAATTTATAATACTCGGATGTGTTGTTTTCAATTTAAATTCTTTGGATTTCTTCAATGTATTGTATTGTTATTTAATATGAAGTCAGGTATTTTTGTTGTTGTTTGTTAATTCTTTGTAATTTTAATTCAGTGCTTTCTGTTTTTATTGATGTATTATGCGGTATTGTTAATACTTGGATTTGCTATTATACTACTCGGATTTGCTATATTTATACTACTCGGATTTGCTATATTTATACTACTCGAATTTGTTAATTCTTTGTATTTTCAATTTAATAATTTTTATCCCTTTCTCTATTCAATTTATAATACTCGGATTTGCTATTTAATCAAATTATTATATTTATACTACTATTTATAATCTAATTAATAAATTTAATATTTAGGGCATTTAGTGTGACCAAATTTCTTATAATACAATGCAGGAGTGAACACATCTAGTACTTCTGGAACACAAACTAGTAGTCCTAATGGAAGGTCGTCGGAGGTTCCCCAACCTCCATCATTGAGTGGCGTGGCACCTAGTGTAGGCGGGACTTTATCGTCTTTGACATCGAGTAAGGCTGCAGGCCGGGAGCAGTTCAGAACAGTACTCCATCACCGGGCTTAGAAGTTAGCAGGAGGAAACCTCAGTCAAAGTCGTTGGCTGGCTATGCAGGCCTTGCAGATCCAAGAAGCAATGGACAAAGTTCTCGCCCTGGATCCAAACACAAGAAACCGTCATCATCTGTTCATAAGGCTTTAGGACCTAATGATTTAACAAGTAGTAATAACAGTTCTCCCTCTGGATCTGAAAGCTGGAAAAAATCATTATCGTTGGCTGACGCTATAGGCATGAAAGATCCATCGCGTACAGAACGCAATTCTCGCTCAGGATTAGGAAGCAGGAGAGATTCAGCATCATTGCCTAACGCTAAAGGCGAGAACAATTCAAGAAGTAGTGAACACAGTTCTAGCTCTGGATCCATAAGCAGGGCAACTTCATCAGACATAGGTAATGCCAATTCAAATAGTACTTCTCGTTCTGTAATGACAAATATGACAAGTCCATCGTCTGATAACGTTTCAAACCAAAACAATTCAAGAAGTACTCAACCTGATGCAAGTCCA
Organism: Lithospermum erythrorhizon; assembly: GCA_019722365.1. NCBI lineage: Eukaryota > Viridiplantae > Streptophyta > Magnoliopsida > Boraginales > Boraginaceae > Lithospermum > Lithospermum erythrorhizon. The sequence continues at coordinate 158,712 of JADFUC010001453.1, forward strand.
TCGTCTGATAACTGTTCTGGACAGACTAGGAGAACTGGAACGGGAAAAGGTAAGCAAGGTGAATAACTTCCAGGATAACACAATATGTGAAGTACTACAATAAGGCAATAGATGAATATGCATATTTGTCATTTTTATTGTCAGTGTGCAATATCATTACTATAATCATCTTGTCAATTGTCATACATTATCATATATATACACATATGTAATATTGTTGTTCTATATGTATTTGGTATGATTGTATTCGGTTACTGAAGCATAATTTTAATCTTCCATTTTTCCGAAATGCATGTGTTACGTTAAGAAAAATTGAAAAGCAATTGTCTCAAGATCACAGTATTTGTGTGATGTGGAGATCCTTTCAAAAAAGGATACTCATGGTTCTGAACAGTTGAACCTCTTCTAAATAATATTTCCTGTAATTGAATGTATTATACCAAAGACATGCTTACAGGAATGATGTTTATACAATATATATTTAAAAACCAATAATGTGTAATCTACCAAACATGCAATTGGGATAAATTCATTTTCTATAGATATATTTTCTCTGAGCTTTATCAGTACTAATGTTCAGTTCATTCAGTGCACTTTTCTAATAGCTGAAAAACGAGCTACTAAATCATCATAATCCGGCAGTTTCGAGATTTCTGGTAGAGCAGAACAAGATCGAATATGACGTTCCCCTTTGGTATCTTGTTGTTCAACAGATGTGCTAACATCATCACAGCTTCCATACCCCATCTGGCCTGATTTCTGACATGATTGCTCGTTTTTCACACTTGAAACACCAACATCATCTTCATTATACATAAGTTTTGAGCGCGTTCTCCTGACCGATACTGGTTTAGGTATCTTATTATCCCTTTCATCACGATTATGGAAGTCTGCTACTCCAAGCCCTTTATCGTCTTTTCTGGTTTGATCTACATACGATCTTCTATAGGGAGGCGGGGGAATTGCTTTGTCTTGAAGAATCTCATTATCATCCACATTTTCCTTGGCAACTTGTTTTCTTCCTCCTTGGGGAATGTCCCTAAATGGAGTTCTATGCTCCTTATTTTTTTGAGGCGATGAATGTTCCGTTCCCTGCAAAATAGCCGAATTTCTCTAGAAAATTAAACTTTATTACAATTAAAGTAAAACTTGGATGTGCTGAAATGACATACAATTTGAGATGTTCAGAAAAATATACATAGGTATAACTTATAAGTGAAGGGAAATTTACTTGCTTCAATACCTGAGGTAGGTGCTTAAACAGCTTCCCTTCTGCATCATTTCGGTTCCACTGTACTCCTGATTCCTCTGCTATATCTTGCAGCAACTGAAGTTTAATATCCTTTGTAGGATGTGTCAATTTCAACCTGTCTACAAACTGAAAACATAATTTGGGGCCAATTCAGAACTATACATAGGAAATTTGATTACTCAAAAAGAGCTAATAAAAAGTTTAACCTCCTTATTGGCATAAGAATCCAGGGAGGTTCCATATCTTTCTGTGAATATGCTTCTGAGATCACGCAAATCAGGCAGATCAGCAAATCTTGCAGCTGCAAAAATCAGAGATGAAACCGCTTCCCGGCAATCTTCAGGGCATTCCCTACAGATGAATACAAGACTTAACACAATCCTGAAATTCTTGATGAACAAATTATATTATGGAACTGTAACATTGTAGGAAAGAATGAGAAATATGAACGAGTTACCCCTGTTTATCCATGACAGGTACATTGTTCAAGATTTGCCCAATGAACTTCTCAACAAATTCATAACAATATGTCAAATTCTGCTCAACTAGAAAACCTTCAGCCTGTTTCATCATTCACCCAAAGATTATAAGCAAATTACCTTATCCATATATAATTGCAAAATACTTTTTCTGAATCATCACTTAAATAATTGACAAATTCCTTTAATGCAACAATTATTTCTCTAATCATAATAAAAGTCATCTTTCTATCCTGTATTCAAATTACATAATTAGGCCATTGCTTCATATTTTTCCAAACTGATATTACATATAGCATATGAAATTTCAAGACACATAAAGGTAACATATCTATGACAAAAAATGAATATTTTAAAGCAAATAATGAAAATATACTTATATATATGAAAATTTTGAGAATTTACCCTGTCATATGCGTTTTTATCTAAACCATTCTTGAGAAGATCAACAATGTCATTCTTCAAATACCTCTGCATTGCATTTCTCTTCTTCTTTATAAGTTCAAGTCTTCTTATCGTCAGCTTCGTCGCTAACGTGCTGCAACAAAGACCAACAAAAAACACAATCAGAAGGGAAAAAAATGGAGAAACTCATCAAAAGTATTTCAAAAAAATTGTAAAATGCTCTTACCATTTTTTGCAGAATTTGCTTTTTCCAAACATTGAGATATTTGAGCTAAAATATCAAGAATTTGACAAGGGTTGGTCCTTATTTATGTGCAACAAATCAGAGAAACAATTCTTGAAAAACAAGAACTAAAAGTTCATGCAAAAGATATACCAAAAAGCTAACGTTTCACGCAAATCCCGAATCTTTAGAAAAAGGAAGTATGGGGTGGAATTAAATGATGAGTAGAGATGATCAAATTGGGTAGTTTTAATTTAGAATTATATGATCATATTATTCTAAATTAAAGAGGAGGGGGAGATATGAGAATCTTGTGAATATGATGGGATAATAAAGGCGGGTGTATGAGGTTTGATTGCCATATCAGACTTATATAGTATCAATATACAGTATATTGTTGCGGTCACGCATTGGTGATATTAATTCTTTGACGGAATAAATAGACTTGAGGGTTGGAATAATAACTCATGCAAATGTTGGGGTGGGGTTGGGTTAAATGGTATTTTGAGGAAAAAGGGCGAATTGTCAAGCTTATAGGGTGCTCATTACTTAGGAAATATTTCGTATAACAGTACAAATTAAAAATGATAAACCACAATCAATCACAGATTATTTCAGATTGAAAATATATAACATGAACGTTATGTCAGGCTTACTACAAATTCATTATAATCCCATGAAGAATTATGCAAACGATTCTCAAAAATGCTAACTCAGTTACTTTGAATTTTCTTGTAATATCGAAAACTCTTTGCAGATCTCACACTAAGTTATCTCACAAGCTCTCAAACTTTTATTTTTTCGAGATTATTTTCTCTCTCTCTTTTATGAACAATTGAATATAAGAAAATATTTCTTTGGAGGAGTTTATATAGATTATAAGGAAATTTAAAAAGGACTATTTACCATAATAGAATTAGGTCGTTAAATTACAAGAAAATCATCAAAACAAAAGGACATTAGGAAAAAATCCATCTAAAATTGAAATTTCTCGACAACCACTATTGGTGCCTCATCATGACCTTTATTAGCATATGAAAGGCCCGATGCAAATGTGTGATATCTCTAACATCCGGTGAAAATTATTTGGGTGTTCTCCTCTTTTTTTATCCTTCTTTGATTTGACTTTACATATATCTTTCAATAATATATTTAGTATTTGTTTTATTAAATAATTAAATGGTCAACAAGATTCCTACGTAGTATGGCACTGGCTGACAAAGTATTTTCATGTTTAACTATAAATGTCGCAAAATAATGTAAGAAGAATTGTATGTTATAGAACTTTTAACCAACCTGTATTAATATACACAATACTATATGCATGGATACTTATGCATTATATTATTTGAATAATGGAACCATCGCATTAGCAAAAACATCAGCCAATTTATTAGTGTATTATCTCATCTTGACTATTCCAATACATCTTATTATATTTTTGCTTGAATTTATATAAAAACCTTATATTTAATTTGTTGTACTTATCCAACTTGAATTGCTTGGAAGCTTGAGTTGGACAATTTGAGCACAAATCGTGAAACAAGATGGTAACCATCTAGCTAATATGGATAAAGTTGTCAAAAAGTTTAGAGAATGTGGAAACTGGAAAGACAAGATCATGATATGGGAGAATATTTAATGACCATATAGAATACTATACGTACAAGAGAGTGAGATGCTTTGTTTGTTAGCAAATAGACCGAACTTACAACTATTATTGTCATCGTTATTATCCTCCTTTAAAAGTAAAGAGTTAGGACTACTTGAGACTAATTCGGCGAATAACAACCAATAATTTTGTAATAATTTTATTTTATATGAGAAGATTCATACAATTAGTTAGTAACTATAAATTTATCACTTTCTAATTATTTATTAATAACACATACGGACTATTTTTTAAAATTTTGTTTAAATTTAAATAAACGAAATAACAATGGTAGAGTGAGTGATGGGAGTAGCCGACTTAAATTGGTTTAGTCTATTGTTTGTTTCTCTAAAAAAAACAAGACATCGTACAGAAAAAGCGACATAGTCCTCCGGGTAAATGAGCATTATTGAACTCTTGATTCTTGATATGCATTATATTCCACATGGCACTGCCCAAATGCTTCTTGATGAAGAAAACGAGTCAAGACTGTAGCTATGGTGTGACAGAAAACTGAAATAATAGACAATGATGCATGTTTAGTTGTTTACAGATTATAGCCAACTCATAATAAATTTCTTGAGAATCAAGAGTGTCAATAATGGAGTATTTCAGAATGTATTTCCCAATTATTGGCAGATTGGTAAGAATGGCAGGTGACTTGTGACTTTAACTTACGCCTTAATAAGTCTGTAATGATTAGTGAATATACGCTTTAACTGACCGGCTATAAAGGGGGCTTTGGGTGTGATTTTTCTTTTTGGTCAATAATAAGTACTCGTAATAACTTATTTAGTTACCTTACTTAAATTTTTTATATCAACACGCTTTCAAATAAAAGATGGAACATTTATATTTAGGAATTTAATTACATATATAGGCCCACGTTTGACTCGATAGCCCATAGGAGGGGCAAAGAATCTTGCTATTGACTCCCCAATCATGCCCCGATTTGTGCCTCACATTCGATTCGATTCACTTATCTTGAAACTTTTTAATGCGGATAATGAATATGTTTATTTTAGGTCAATGATTTTTAACTCCAATAAGTGATAACGACATTTTACATTTAGTACTCCCTATAAAAGTGGATGAAAAATATGAACAATAAAGTATCATAATCAATAAATGAAGTGTAAAAATCATTAATCTTACTATGCTAGTTAAATTCGCAATGATTGTGCAATAATTTATTGGACATAAAAATATATATATTGGTAATGCATTTAATTATACATATTTCATGGATTTAATTATGAATTCAAATTTGAATTTAAAATCCAATCACATTTAAATTGAAGACTTATGTGATTTATTTTGATTTGTAAAATCAAAATGGAAACTATTTATATGATTGTCAATCATATATTTGAAATTTGAATTTAATTGAGAGTAATTGTCTCAACCTCATAATTAGTGTTTATTGCATATTAAGTACATTCAATTATGTATTGATTGCATGTTTATTACGTATTAAGTGCATGTTTATTATGTATTGATGACATGTTTATTACATACTTATTGCATTTATATTTAATTGCATTAAAAATGCTTGAAACTTATGAGTCAACATTCCATACCGTTTAATATATTTATTAAATGCATAGTTTATGTGTTTTAATTTTATATATATTGTAATGGGAATGGAAAGGGGATATATTGATATGACCTAGTTTGTATTTTTGAAATACGGTCTGAACCGTTTATTAGATTGTACCGACACCAGCGATGGATTTTATTATCTATTTTATTTTATTTTCTGCATGAAGATGCATTGTCTTTGTCTTAGTTGGGTTAGTAAATAAATGTACTTCCGTGGAGGCATTGAAGATGGCGTTTCACCATGGCGGTTTGAAAGTTTCAAAAGCCTAAGAATACAAGATTGCACTTGAAAGTGTTGTAATAGGTTTATTATTTTAGGGTCATATCATATATCTCCTAAATGTGTATTATTTATTTTATTTTCATGATGTGCATATTACTTGAGTATGTGCTATATGACATGTTAAATAATTAAACAAATAATATGAATCTCTATAAATAATTTAAGCAAACGTATCAAGCCAATTTTAAAGTTGTGCAACTTATCACGATAAGCTGGCCTTTGTATTAGCAGTGTACTAGTATCGCGGCAGAGTATGACAATGGATCGTGTTGAAGTAGTTTCCACCAGGTTGTGGGCTTTTCGGATGATCATTCCAAGTAACAAATTGGTTTAATTGGTTGTTTAACCGATGATTTCCACTAACTTTGTGGGCTCGGTGTGATACACGCATTGAGTGGCGTCTGGCAGGCATGCTAGTAACACAGAGTTATGTCGTGTTTACATAATTGGTTAGTTAACCTCTTTAACGTGTTGGTTTTTCAAAATATATCTTGATGTTGCGTTTGAAATCCCAGCATAGTAGATCTTGCATACTAATATATTTTATGAGATTTTGAGTATTGGTATTACTTTACAATTTATTCTATAAGTATTTGACATGATAGATTACTGAACTGTTGTTTTGCATACTTATTCTTGTAGAATCGAAATGGTTGCCCTTAAAAGCGCTAAAACACGACAACTTTAACTCGATGCATTATAATGATGCAAATTATGAGACATGGTCTCATAAGTTGAAGGTTATGCTCGATTATCTGCAGAGCCAGTATGTCTTATGAAGGAATTCTAAAGGCCTTCGGGGTCACGAAGATATGCGCACAGGAGAAATACGAGTTGCATAAGGAGGATGCTCTAAAAGCTAAATGTCTTATGCTTACTTGGATGGAACCGAAAAGTTAGGTTCTATAGGATGAGTATCAGGCATATGACATTTATCGGAAGCTCTGGAGTGAATCGAAGGGCGTGCGAAATTTATGAAATCTGAGTCATTTGGTGCTCTCGTTGGCCCCTGTTCCGAAGCATAGTGAATCGTTGTAAGCAGGCCCAGTGAATCCTTGATCGGTGCGGAATCTTCGGGATACCGATAGATCACAAATTAGAGTCTTAAATCGCCCTAAAATTGGCTTGATCGAGATGTCTAAGTACATCAAAGGTTATAAGCGGAATCTGAGGTTGATCGAACTCTGTTGATAATACGTAGACAAATTACCATGTTGAAGCGAGATGAGATTTTGGACATGAACAAAAGGTCTTTTATTCACATTGGCGTTGTTTGGCGGCGTCATGAGCAAAGAAGGCAAAGGTATCTACGGATGATATACGTCACTGTACAAACTTCGAGGTCCAACTTTGGAAAATGACACGTAGGAAATTCAATGAAGATAGAAAAAAGGGTTTAATAATCACCAAACCTAAAGGTATTTATGTTATTGAAGTTTATACAACTAATTCTCTTGCGTGGGTGCTAGACAGCATTTGTAGTTCTCACATTTGTCATGATAGGGAACTACGGGCAAGTAGAAGACTTTCGAAAAGAAAGGAGAAATGGATCTGATGTAGGGAATGGCGCGAGAAGGTTACACGACCTGTGATAGAATCCATTAGTTTGAATTTGCTACAATTTTAGTCTTAAATTTGAACAATTTTTTTACTATGTGCCTCTATAAAAGCGAGGAATATTATCTCCATTTGTTTTAAACAATGAAGGATTTTCATTTTTGAATTCTTAATGCATTTAGGATCTCTAAGAATAGTATAATATATGGTAATCGTCTCTCCAAAATGGTCTATATGTTTTAGACACATACGTCGAGCAATATAACGTAATCTCAAAAGGAATAAGCCTAACAACTTGAATCCTCATTACCTATGACATTGCCAGTTAGGTCATATAAAGAGCCATATCAAAGAGACTCCCACTCCGGTGGAATACTTGAAGGTTTTGATTATGAATCCTACGATAAGTGTGAATGCCTATTGGGAAAAATGACTAAGTCACGCTCCTTTAGATACAATGAAAGGGCAAGTGATTTGTTAGGGAATCATACGCTTTTGATGTATGTGGGCCAATGAGTTACACACAAAGAGGTGGTTATAGTCACTCCATTCACGTTCTTGATGATTACAGTAGATATGGGTATGTGTATCTGATGAAACACAAACATGAATCCTTTGATAAATTTAAGGAATTTCAAAATGAAGTACAAAACCAATTGAACAAGACTATAAAAATTCTTCGGTCTGATAGAGGAGGAGAATATTTGAGTCATTCCTTGATCATCTTAGAGAGTGTGGTATTGTTTACGCTCATGCTGAGGCAGCCACAGCATACCGGGCGTGTCTCGAAAGAATCGGGTTGCCCCACTCGGCATGGTTCAATCTGATGAGCCTATCGATCTACCGGTTAGTTACGGGGATATGCTACAAAGTCACGGCCATAGTTGAACAGATGTCAACTAAATCGTGAGAAAACTCCTCATGGTAGTTAGGAAGGCACCAAGTTGGGTTTTTTCAGGATTTGGGGCTATGAAGCATAAAGAATAATATTAAGTTGCTAGATGGGAGCATTCTGAAAGGAATATCGCTGAAAGGGCTAGGGTGAAATTGTTTCATCTTGAGGAAACTCGAGATGATGAAGCGGCTTGTGTCACTAAGTCAGCAAGGCGGTAGCCAGCAGGTGGTGCCCATTGCATAAAAGATTCAATTCTTGATCCAGGAGGAAGTTGTAGAGGAACTGACCCTTAGGAGTCCAATGAGATCGTCGGGGAACCGGACCGTTAATTTGTGATGAGCTTTCATAGATTGAAAGTGGCGAGCTACCTCTTCTGAGTCGATGAGTAGCAAAGATCTTTGAAAAATGGTTGATAGACATGAGAATGAGATGGATTCGATGTATCAAAATGAAATAACCGACCGGTTTAATTAATTAAAAATCGAGGAAGTAATTGGTAATTCGGCGTAGTATAAAAAGCAGGATTAAGTGAGCGTAATTGTTACGAATAGAACTTAAATTATAGGTAAAAATTAATTGGAAAAAAAATTGATTACAATTTTACGTCTTGAGTTAAAAATTATATGTTAAGTTAACAGGCTAAACAAGAGGCCTTTTTATTAATAGACTTTTATTTTATGAAACAAGTAAATATAAAACCAAGCAAAAAAGCGAGCCTGGCAAAACCATCCTTTTTTCCTGAAAGAACTCAAGATTTTCTCTTTTTCTCAAACTTCCAGTCTCATTATTTGCTCTAAATTCAAGAAAATATCTCAAATCCCTCTACGTATTTCCCGTCATTAAGGTATAGAAAGTCTTAATACTTTTTAAGTTTGAAATTTCAGGTAGGATTTAATTATTTAGAATTTATCATTAAAATTTATTAAATTATGATCTTTGCTCTAGATTGGTGATTTGTCAATGGAAGAATTGAATTTTTGTTAATTTTAACAATTTATTTTAAATTTATATAATTAATTAAAGATTAGATTTTATGTTAGATATGTTTAGATTTAGAGATGTTTATGATTATAAGATATAATAATAGAGTTTTCAGTAATATATTCATGAAAATAGTTATTTTGGATTTTTAATTAATTTTATATTATAATAATTTCGGATTTTGGTAGAAAATAGAAATAAATTATAATTTTGACTTTTAAAATAAAACTCATATTTTTTGTTGTGTTTATTACTAGATTACAACCAACATATAATAATGTTGAATTTTTAGAAATGTTTACTATTTTTTTATTAACTGAATGAAAGATTTTTAATAAAAAGGTAAAATTTTTATGATTTAGTAGAAACTGAATTGTTATATTTTTATAGGGTATGGTTGGACTATAAATCAAATATTATAATTACTGAAGTTTGTTTATTTTGAATTATTGATGAGTAAATGACTAGTTTTGGGGTTAATTGAAATAAATGGGGTGCATACATAAAAATATAAAAATGATTTTATTAAACTATATATTACATTTGGACTATAGTAAAATATTAAATTTTCGACCTATTATGATATTTACTTGATTTTTATAATCATTGAGATTCCACTTTAAATAGTGCTCACTGATAGTTCACAGAATAATTACTAAGATACGATATAAGGAACACCTAAGTTGTTTGAATATATGTAAATATAATTAAAGTATGACTCTAAAGTATTGATGGAAAATGTAAATCTTAATTATATTTTAGAGGTTGAGGCTTTAGGCCTGGAGGTTGTTTTGTTAATGTTGGTAGCTTTAATGTGATGGTACTAAGCGCGATTGGGGATTCTCTCATGGTGTTCAGTTTCTTGGTTTATATTTGCTGGTTGTAGTGCTTGTATATTCTTTGCTTTGTTGTGTGTAACATGCTAGTAGTTATTGTTTCTTAAATTGTTGGTAGATAAATAATGTTGGAATTGATATCTTGCGTTGAGGATCTTTGGTGATGACTCACAATGTTTTGATTATAATATGAATAGTATAAAACATGACTTTTAATGATTTATTGTTGTTAGTCTTTGTAGTTAATTGTGACGTGTGAAGCTGTCTTTGTTGAACTTTGGTAGGTAATGGTCTTATGCTGAGTGGGTCTTGGTGTGGCCAGAGTTGGAGTCGGAGTCGCATGTAGAGGCAGGTGATCATTATGGGCGGTGAAATTATTAATACGCACGGGCGATGGATACTTTTGTATTATGGATGATTGAGATCTTTATATATTTCTGAGATGCGTTATAACACGTTTGTGGCATATTGACCCTTTTGGGTTGTTATAGCATATCCGGGCCATTGCATTTGTATGTGGGCATTGTTCGATACATGTTAGGGATGTTCGGATCAGTGTTTTGTGTGCTTGTGTTGATTTTGGACCTTAAGTTCACGTGGGAGCTTGCGTGATATGAGAAAATAATGATTTACTTTTTATATTGATGAGCTGTTTGAACTTGCATTGTTTACTTTCAAATCTGTATTCCTTTATATTTTTAGATCTAAGAGTTCTGTAATACTTTCTTGTGAATATAAAATTTGTCAAATCTTAAGTAGGAGTGAGTGTTGTGAAAGCTGTTTAGTGTTTTACTTCTAGCTTGAACTACTAGTTTTATATATATATATATATTATTGCAGTTCCTGTAACCGTTCGGACAATAGATCATGCATTTCGGCGATAACTCCACAGCTTCATTGGCCTCAGCTTCGGGTTAGTTCTTTGTGACCTTCTTGAGCTTCGTTCATTGTCTTCCCCCAGGTGGCGTGGTGGTAGGATCTTCAGCAGTCATGTTGTTTATGTCTTATGGTTTTGATCATTATTACTCAGGTTGTGGGTGATTTATATTATGGATGTATTGAACACTCCCTATTTTTTATCACTCTTATGTCAAAATATGTGATGTTGGGTTGAGTTTTTAGCAGATGATGCGTTCATTAGACTATTTCTACTTTCTTTGCTTAAAGCTGTTTAAATCCGGTCTTTTATTTTATATCGTCGTTAGGCGACTGGTATCATTTCTCTTAGTCTACCAGAATGACGACTAGGTGATTCTAAAACAAGGTTTGGTCCTTGTTAGATTTATCCAATGAGGTTAAACCGTTGAGTGTAAATGGGTATTTAAGAAGAAACATGACAAAGAAACCCCCGAGGAGCGTCCGTGTTTTTCAAAGCGGCTGGTGGAGAAAGGTTTCAAGCAAATTCTTGGTGACTATGGTGGCTATTCACCGGTGGCTAATAACAAGTCCATTCGGATAATCTTAGGCATTGCGCATTTTATGACTATAGTATGGCAAATGGATGAAGCACATTCTGAATGGAAACCTTGAGGAAGATGTCGTTAGCCTCCAAACTTTACATGTCCCCGAAAGAACCTAAGAAGGTTTGTAAGCTACGAGAGGTCCATTTATGGTCTCAGCTTGAAGCATCCGTAGTTAGAATCTTCATTTTGATGAATCGATCAAAGATTTTGGATTCATCAGAAACGAAGAAGAATCTTGTGTATACAAGAAGGTGAGTGGGAGTTATATAGCGTTTATAGTCCTATATGTCGATGACATACTAATCATTGGAATAATGTAGAGTTACTAAACTCAGTCAAGGATTGGATGTGTAAATGTTTCTCGATGAAGGACTTAGGTAAAACATAATATATTCTCGGAATCAAAATTCATCGAGATCGGAAAATCGGTGATCGGACTTTCGTCGAGAGACACTTATATCAATGAATGCTGCAAAGGTTAGAATGAATGATTCTAGAGGTAACCTCCCATTGAGACACAGGTTCAACTCAATGATAGCAGTGTCCTTGTGGTGTAGGTAGAGCAGGATGGAACCTGCGCCTTATCTTCGGCTATGAGTCCATCGTATGCGCCATGTTGTGCACACGATCCGATGTGTCATATGCGTGCAGTCTTATCGGCCGATACAGCTAATCGAGAGAAAGTAGCTAGATTGCGATGAAGGGCATCTTGAAGTATTTAAGAAAAAGAACTAAAGATGTATTCTCACGTATATGGTGGAGATGAAGTTTGTTGTTGCAGATGCAGCTGATGTGGGTTCAAGCCAGCAGTGACTACCGTTCCCAGTCAAGGTACGTGTTTTGTCTCAACGGTGGAGCAGTATCTTGGAGAAGTTCCAAACAAAGTAATGTGGCAGTTACACTACGAAATTTGGTACATTGTAGGCGTGTAAAGAAGCTTGTTGGATTAAGAAATTCGTGAGTGAGCTTGGAGTTGTGCTGCGTTGAAGGACCCGATGAAATTTTATGTGGCAAATATTGGTGCGTTGCCGAAGCCAAGGAACCCCATCATGATCAGAAATGCATTGCCGGAAAGTATCACGATTAGAGACATGCTTAATAAGGTGATATCAAAGTATGTAAAATAGCAGCCAGGCTATTATTTGCCGACCCACTACGAAACCACTAACTTCGGGCCGCGGCGCAGTGAACATGCGCGAACATTGGTCTTAAACCAAATGTCGTAGTAAGTGTTAAAGGAGTTAGTATATCTGTCTTGTTATGTGAACAATAATTGAATATTACGGCTTCTTATATATCAATTTATTTGTTCACTATGTTTATGTGTTTATATGTCTTAATTTACATATAACCTATTGTGTATGCCGTTGTATGAAAATTGAAATCTCCTAGGCTACCATACAATTTCTAGAGAAAGCGACACAGAGTATTGACAAGAGTCTAGAAATATAAAGGTAACCATTCATCTTGATGGAATCTTTGATGAGTGCAGGGCGATAGCGTTGATGATAACATGATGATTGATGATCGATTCTCTTGGATCGAGGGAGCTTGTAAGCTTAATCAATCTTATGGGCTATCAGTTTGCATAACTAAGAAAATTTGGATTGACCCATTCTGAAAATCATAGAAGATATGTATGCATTGTCCTCACGATATTTTCTTAGGCTGATTAAGTTTAACGATTTTAGACACATATATAACTACTTATATTATATGAGTTGTGTGCTTTGACTATATCAAACATACGCATGGCGAGACTATAACGGCATATATTAGGTTATACGGTGGTATATGATAGATGTTAATATATTATAAAGGATTTATCCATCAGCCAGTATACAAAATTTAGATGCTCGGGCCTCTACCGATGAGTTTGGGGTGATTGGTTTATGAGACGCCATAATTAGCGTTTAGTTCAACTCGAGTAAAAAGAAGTCGTGGGTGTTTAAAGGCGGCTTACTTAACATAGTTGCTTTGTGACCCGGACATCGCGTGATAAATGAATTGTAAAGTAATGCGTCCAAGGGCAGAAGTGGGAATATTTGGAAATCAGGTATTTTGATTTCTACAATTATGTCACCATTACGCCAATTGTTGTAACAATTCATTCTTAGTTTTAGTTAAATAGGGATTACTGAAATAAGTGTTAAATAAATATTAATTATAGAATTACTAAATTGGAACTAAAAGCGATAATATCGAGATTTATGCAGTTGTTGAATCGCGTTCATAATCGATATAATAATCATAATGGTCAATTATATTATTATACAAGCTGATATTATCGAGCGGAAGGTCGCGCATACGTGGCGTTGAGTTATATTCCATAACGTAAAATTAAAATGGTGGTTGCTGAATTGAAAGTCGATTAATCGATGAGACCTTGGATAAATTTTACACTAATAGTGTAAAATCTATATTGGACGAAACCGAATGAATTAACTTGTAATTTTAATTAATGGATTAACTAATATAGTTCACTAGTAACTTGTTAAGTTACTTACTCGTTCAATATCAAGTTAGTTAACGGTTTAACGGGTTAGCTTATTTATTAAGGAGTTAAGGCTATTAGAGACGAGAAGGGAGTTGTGTCTATATGAGGATTAAAAGATGAAAACCTGAAATTCATTTTTCACATTTGGCACTTCCCCACTCCCTCTCTAGCCGCCCCAAAACCAACACGTGCCTTGATTTGGTTTGTCCGATTGTTCTAAGATTTAACAAATTCAATCCACGAGATTCAACCGCTCTTGGTGTAGACTAGCTGGAGGCATCAGCCTTTTGTGGAGTGCAATTCAGTAGGAGTTCAACAGGCCGTGAGAGAAAGTTGATATATCCCATTGTTGTGAGTACTCGTATTCATACGTACATATATCGAATATATATTTTATTGTAATTCGTTTATATACATTTATTCGATCTTGGTTGCTTTTTTATATTTTAAATATGAACAAGTTGCGTAATTTCTCCAACATTGCTATTACGTGCTTCTTGAACCACGACTCTTGGACTACATTACAAACACCAACGCCAGTCTAAACCTCGATTTGAAACACACGCTTGGCTCCTAGATCCCGAAAGCGCGATAAGGCCTGATAAGAAGGTAGGTGGTCCGAGTGATAAGTGGAAATATGTTGCAATTTAGCCTCAGGAAACAGTCCCTCCCATTCTTTGCTAGCCAGCGCTCTATCAAGCCTGGCTCTGGTAGAGAAGGGAGATATAAAATTGTTGCACCAAGTATACGGTAACCATGGTATCCAATATCAACAATCTCGCAGTCCTTGACTACTTGGTTGAACTGATTCATTTGTATGCAGGGGTCTATTCTCCTCACAGGAACATGTTCACTACTTAGAAGAACCTCATTAAAATCCCCCATATACACTGTAGGCATTTGAGATAACTCATCAGCGTATGCCAGTAGCTCACAAGACAATTTCCTTTGGACACCTCCTTGATTTTAAATGAGAAGGCAACAAATCTCCATTCATGGCAAAGTCCTTCATCAATAACAACTTCTTTATGGTGCGAAGAGTAAGACTTTAAGCTAATATTGATCTTGACCATATGATACCAACCACTCCTTTCCTCCCATCCGTCTCCACATCTAGCAAATTATAAAGTTTTACTTTGCTCTTCACATAATCTCATTCTTTATTCCAAAGTTTGGTTTCAATGAGAAAAACCAAACTAGGCTTTTTAGAGTTCATTAACCTGGCTAGTGAATGAAGCCCATTGGAATAGCCTAAGCCCGAATTCAACTTAGGATTTTCGTCATCTCCGGCGGGGCTGCCTAACGGCCTCCACCGATCTCTTGTCAGAACTAGACTCCACCAAATCAACATTAGAAATGGTTGGCTTCTTACTAGGGGATGACGACATCTGCATTGGATGATATGGATGATGTCTCTTCTTAGTTGATTTTTCTGTGAGGCCCTTCTTTATTTTAACACCCAGGGATTTGGACCTAAAAGTTAAATGGATTCAAGGCTTTGCGGCATGTCACTGTCACTATCTTGGTTGTTCTCCTTCAGTGCCGTCTCTTCCGCCACCAGTTCCTCCTCCCTCAGCTCCAAATCAGAGAGAATAAAGGCTGATGAAAGTAGCCAAGTAGGGAGAAAGTTTTCTAGATTTTCCTAGAGAGAAGATTTTCTAGGTTTTCTTGGAGAGAAAATCGACTTCTTTTCATCTCCAGCTATTGAGTAATTAAGTTACATCTTCAAGAGTCTTTCACTCAAATAACCAACTAAGTGTTACTAAGAATTAGTAATTATTGCATGCTCAAGTTCGATTATTGAAAATACTTTTTTTTACATACACCTAAAACACGTCAACTTGAATTGAATTGTTTGAAGTCTTGAAATTGTAATAAGCTACACAAATTGCAAACTCAAGTATACTCAACATTACACAATAATAAACACATTTCAAAACTGAAGAAGCTTCTACCAAAAGCATCTGAGGAGATGAATCATGAACCCAACAACATAGTTCCTATTTTCAACCAATTCTCTAATAACCAATCTGTCCAAGATGCTGAGATTCCTAGGAAGGAGATCACTGTAATACAACAACGTTGTAAATGTCGATGCTGGTCGACTCACCAATGCTGCTATTGTTCTTGCTAGTGGCTCAACCATCAATGCCATACCAAACTGTGACAACAAAAACAAAAATCTTAACTTAATAATAAATGTATTACTAAACCATTACAAAATAGAGTGAAAACTCAATTTTTCACAAGTTGAGTATCCTAATAAGAAAGTCACAATATATATTTGCAATAATTAGCAGCAAAAAACAAGTTTGAAACTGACCATGATTATGGTTACTAATCTTTGAATAGAGGGGAAGATCAGGGCAGGGAACAATTTAAATATGGAGCAGAAATTAATTGTAGTATAGATGTCAAAGCTTCACAATAAATTGATGTAAAAAACTTTGTCAACGTGCCAAATTTGTAGAAAATAATGATGAAGCTGAGGGAAACAAGAGTGGTTTGAGGGACAAACAAGAAAACGTTGGGCGTTAGCTTTGGGAGTATCGACATGCAATATGCCTCACTAAGTAAGGAGGAGCCTATTATATTTTGAGGTGATAATCTTTTTGTGCAAGTAATTATGTTTAATTCAGGATGGTTTGACTATAGTTTTCAGTTTTTGACTATTGGGACTAATCCATTGTCTTGGTGTACAAGGCATATTGATTGCGGAACCTCAATGGAAACTAGTTTGCCATAACTATCTCATGACTCCGTCAATTATATTGATCCAATTTAAACTAGTCTCCTTAAATATAATTTTTTATGTTTTGAAATATAAATAGAACCAAATTTGAACTCGACTTTATTCGTAATGACGATGTCTAAATTCGATTTTTTTTTAATGACAAAAGTGACAGATTTAAAACAATAAATAAAGAATATGCATGGTTTGTTTGGGGACAAATTAAAATATGCAAGTATAAGGTTTAAAATGAAATTTTGAACCACAATTCGGATATTTAAGTCAACAATTAATGAGGTAATTGTCGATTTAGTATCGGATAATAATATCAAGTTGCATATATATTACAACAATGTGCCATTTTCAAAAATTAATCTACAACAATATAAATATTTGAAACAAACTACAACTTAATTTCCAATAGACTGTTCTGATTTATATTTGATAAAAATTAAAGGTCGAGAAAATAAAACAGGTATTCCGTTAATTGTTATTGTGGATGTGTGGTCAACTGGTCAACCACTCGCTCCTCAGTCCTAACATATATATATATGCCCTTTTGTGAATTTTTGTCTCCCTTTCCTGAGAATTCATCATATTCGCAATAATAATAAACGCTGTTCAAAGGTTCTCCCTAGCTTCTGTAAAAACAAATTCAACCATGTGTCTTCCAGAACATGCCCCCTTTAGTTTCTGCAAATTCCCAAAATTCTTTTTATATAATTTCAATTATGTATACAAAAAAAGAAGAATACAGATAAAATAAAAGTTTTTAATGTTATTTATTTATTTTTTGTGTTTGCATGTGATGTTTAGGTGGTAAGGCTAAACCTTTGAAGCAACCTAAGGCTGACAAAAAAGAATACGATGAGGTATTCATCTTTTACCTCAAATTTTGATTTCCTCGTTTTATTTACTATTTTGGTCATTTTTAAATTTTGGCTACCGTGTTAATTTTAATTATTTGGTCGTTTTTAATTATGGTTAGAGAATATGTCTATGATATTAATACTACTCTATGGAGGGGAATTTGGCACGTGATGAATTGGATTGTTTAGCTTCAAGATAATATTGTTTCTTTTTTATAGAATGGCTTTTGCGGATTAGGAGCTAGTTTTATAATAATGGAGTAATATATAAGAGCATGCACATGCTCTAAGGTTGCGAGAAGTTATTGTACCCAAAAAAAAAAATTATGAACATATTTACTGATTAATAAATATAAAACCCATTCATAAAGATTGTCCAGATTTTTGAATTTTTAGATTTTTATATTTAAAGCGATTTTTTCGTAGTTGAAGCTTTGGTAGATATTTTTTGTCTTTTATAATAATTGATAAAAAATATATCAATAGACATTTTTTATTTTTATTGATATATTTTTTAAAAAATATTATAAAATCTGATAAAAATATATGATCAGATTGATTATGAAAAAAAGAATGAAAATGTTAAATGGACGATCTTTGTGGATAGATAATACTCTATTTTTTGCCCAAGAAGAATCTCAAAGTTTTACTATGTTTTTAATTAATATGTTCATACAAGAATATATAAATGTTTCAGTATTACAAACATACTGAGTATTTAACATGCATTTGGTTATGCTCCGTCACATAAAAAACTGATAGATATGCTAAATTTTGCATTGAACTATACTGAAATGTAGTTGGATAACTTTTCCACTTTAACTATTATGCCAGTTTGAAA
Organism: Lithospermum erythrorhizon; assembly: GCA_019722365.1. Taxonomy (NCBI): domain Eukaryota; kingdom Viridiplantae; phylum Streptophyta; class Magnoliopsida; order Boraginales; family Boraginaceae; genus Lithospermum; species Lithospermum erythrorhizon. Next base: position 177,277 of record JADFUC010001453.1, read on the forward strand.
ATAGATATTTGTTGATGAAAAATAATTCTTAAAGGATAGTGAAAAGGTATATTGAGATTGTAAAAAATTATATTGGAAATATAAAATCTTTGCATTGAATCACAAAATGTATATTAAAATCTGGCTTGATATTGTAAAAAATAAATTTTACAGTTGATCGTATATATATATATGAAGAGACGGAGGGAGTATTGTTTTGGGAATTACATAGTTTCTACAGATATTGTCCTTTTCTCTCAAATTATTTGTTGATCCGCATATGTACATCATCGATCATCTGATTGCTTTGCAGAATGATTTGGCCTATCTTCAGAAGAAAAAGGATGAGGAGAAGGTAAGAAACATTGTGATTTGTACATCTGAGATTCGTTATTTCCTTTGGGGAACTAGAGCATAGGGACTCCCAAATTTGAAAAAAATTAATTTTATTAAACACTTTTTTAAAAGTATAGAGTTATTATTAACTTTTAAAAATTATGTTGTTAAACTTTACTAAATTTTTATTTTATTATATAAGTATAGTATCGATTATATTTTTTTCTTTATAAGTATAGTATCAGTAATTGTACTTTTATATAAAAGTGGGTTCATACTTATTTTACGGCATCCTTTATTGACAATTTTCTTCTGATGGTTAGGCTTTGAAGGAGCTGAAGGCAAAGGCTTCACAAAAGGGGTCTTTTGGAGGTTCTGGCTTGAAAAAAAGTGGAAAGAAATGAGGCGTTTGGATATCTTCTAGAGTGCATGTATTCATTGCATCCCTGTTAGAGATGTTGTTTCTACTTACCTTCATGGATGTTTTTGATGTTTCTTAGTACTGTGCTCTGGTGAACTCGCTAGGCTTGAAGACATTTTGTCCTTAATACATGACTCGTCATTTATAATCTGTAGACCAATAAAAGAACAATTGTGTTATTGTGTTGTACTTGCAGCGATCTCATAACATAACGTTGCCTTTTCAAGTTCTCGCGGATGTAAGCTCACCTAGGCGCCAATTACATGCTCGGGGTTTCCTGTAAGCCTGGTTTATTAGTCTCCGTTTGAATGCTGTTTGTGTTGCATCACAATGAGATCATGTTCAGCGCGATTTTTGTCCACTTAACTAACATAACAGAACTCGCTATAAGCTTGCAGACAAACTATTATCTCAACTAGTAAGAGAGTGGAATGGTGAAATTCATGTGTGCTAAATTTGGATTAACATTGTTGGATATAATAGTTTGGTACTACTATAATTGTAATATAAACTACTCCGTATGAAACAAGAACATAGTTCAGTATTTTCCAACTGATTTTGTGGATGTGCCAGAATATAGAAAATATAGGTAAATTTTTATATTTGCTTGAGTTAATATCAGGGATTAGAGTAAAATGTAAGTAAAATATTAGGGGTTAGATTTTAAATTATAAAAAATTTGAAGTGCAGAGTGAACTGTGTTGATGGAATGATGGGTAACCATGAAGATTATATTGGGTCCATGTATCATATGTAGTTGTCCATTTCTATAGATACACCATTCATTTGCCAAATAATCCCAACAAAATAGGATTGGTGCCATTCAATTTCTACCATCTTTCAAGAAAAGGAAAACAAGTCTACAACTTATCTTAAATAATGTTACTGCAACACATAATCCCATTTTAAGAGCACCCTGTAGTTTCAAGAAACTGATTATTTTTTAGTTGTCCATGACCCTTTTTTGCCAGAAGTAAATTAGGCAAAGATTGACAACGATCTCGAATAATAGGAATAATTCATATAACACGAAAAGAAAAATAACATAGAAAATATTCAAATCGTAAAACTAATATTACGTTGATAATTTTTATAAAGTTTGGTATTTAAAAGATGCAAGTTATGAAAGTGGGAGGCTAAAATGGAATTATGGACGGAGTTTGCTGCAAAAAGCTCAGGGAAGGAATTTGTTGCTGGAGGATTTGGGGGGTGGCAGTAAATATCGCTGCCATCCCTTTGATACCGGTGGAGCAACAACACTCGGTGACTAGACCATCTGCTTTTCTGCATCTCAATTTAGGCGGAAGGACTCGTGGCTTTCTAAAGGCATGGCTGCCCCCCTTGCTTCCATAACGTTCCAGGTAATGCATTCCCTGATTCCCTCCACATCTTAGTTCAAAAGAATGTCCTTAATTGTCTGATATTACGTTGTTGAAATAAATACGAGGGAGTAGTGGTCGTTATATTTTATTGTTTCACATTGATGTGTCATATTTTTGGCACAAATTATCTGAACTTGAAATTTAATGATTGGTCTTTTTTTCGCTCTCCAATTTCTTTATGCTCAGTTAACACAAACTTAATATTGACTAGTACTATGCTTCTAGCACTCATGCAAATTAAGTACTAGTGCTCATTTTTATCACTGAAATGGTTTTTACATACCCAAATATTGGAAGCGTCATTTTTTCAATACATACCTTGCTTGGTGCCTTAAAACTTTTTTCCTTGTTACTGCAGAATGCAATTGTTTTCCAGAGTTATGCTACACTGTCAAGAAAATTTGACAAGGATATCAAACCTACTGATCCGCCTTCCTTCAGAGGTGTAATTTTTGGAGGATTTGGGGCTGGAGCGATACAAAGCCTGATCGTGAGTCCTATAGAATTAGTTAAAATCAACCTTCAATTGCAAAGACAAACAAATGATAAAAGTAGCCTAAAAGGTCCAGCAGATATAGTTAGAATTATATTGAATCGAGAAGGCTGGAGAGGGATATACCGTGGTTTTACTATCACTGTACTAAGAGATGTCCCATCACACGCCTTCTACTTCTCAACCTACGAGTACATAAGGGAGAAACTCCATCCTGGATGCCGGAAGAATGGTCAAGAGACTTTCGGAACTATGCTTGTTGCTGGTGGATTAGCCGGAGTTGTTAGCTGGATGTCCTGCTACCCACTAGATGTGATAAAAACTAGAATACAGTCTCAATCAAACTCAACGCCATTAATGTATCGTGGCATTGTTGATTGCTTTAGACGTAGTGTGAAGAACGAAGGATGGAATGTGCTCTGGCGAGGTTTGGGAACTACTCTTACCAGAGCATTTATAGTGAATGGTGCTGTGTTCACAGGCTATGAAACAGCTTTGAGGCTTCTGTTTACTAATAACTTCTGAAGATGAAAGTGCATTATAGAAACACCTTCCTGGAATTGAACAATGCAATAGGCTTGATTCAAGGATCCCATTTGCAAACACAGAGAATTGCAATAACACTCTATATTACGTTCCGTTAAGATCATGTCACGTGTTTTATTTTTCATTTATAAATTATCTTTTAAAAGCAAACATTTGTGTCGCAATATATGACAAAGAATGTAACATACAATCTACTTCCGATTTAAAATATATGTATAAAAGTTATGAATTTATAATTGTCTCAAAGATAAAGAAATGAGATTTGTTGTACTATCGATTATGTTTTCCTAATGTTTTTACACTCCAATCAATTATTAATAATGACATTAATTGTAATATAAAAATAAATCCAAATTCCAAAATAAAAAAAAGATAAATTAATATTACGTTTAAAAAAATAATAAATCAATGCCCTTAATTTTTTACTAAAACTGCACACAGTAGGACTAAATGCTTTAAGAAGCATATGATCAATAATTTTCAACCTTTCAAAAAAAAATTAGTCACATATTATCTTTTAAACTGTAGAAATCAATTACTTCTATGATAATGAAGTGTAACATATTGGAAAGACGTTTCACCTATAAGTCTATAATCGAAAAATCGAGACTCAAATCATCAGATAATAAGTGAAAAACGAAAAGGGTGTCCTCTTTCAATTTAAACTTAATCAATCCTACATTTCACGTAGTTCATATTAAAAAAGCTCAAGACTAAATCATGACGAAGTTGAAACAAAAAGGGTGTCCTCTTCGAATTTAAAACCTAATAGGCTAATAAACCTTGCCTCATATGAAAGTCTATAATCGAAAATCATGACCAAATCATCACGAATAAAAATATTTGAGCAGTATATTTCAGAGGCCTCAAGTTATTAAAGATTGAAGCTTTTTTGTATAATTAAGGTAAAAAGTTTCATAAACTAGTTTTTTTTTATCAGTTTTCTATATCATAATTAATTTATTATTGATAGTTTGAAGTGTATAATAATGTCTCTGCTTCAAGAAATTACTAAAGCATCTTCTGATAGATTTCAATATGACCCAGAAACCAAATATTCAATAAATATTGAACTTTGGAGCCTTTATTCTTTGAAGAATTATGATGACCCAAATTGGAAAACAATGGTTAAACCTCCTCTGAAAACTGGACAATTTCTGAACAGATAGTAAATTAATTGATTTTAATGATGACGGTTTAAGAGGTTGAGGTTAGTTGAAAAACCCAACAGGGTTTAAGAAAGATGAGTTCTTGAGGATGATGAATAAGTATTTGAGTAAAGTTGGGGAGGTGGTGGGGGTTGAAGCGGGGAGTTTTAGTGAGAGGGGGCTAAAGATGGGGGGCTTTGGCTTGGGGAGGTGAAGGCTTGGTTTGGCTTGTTTGGTGTTGGAGGATTGGGGGAGTTTGGAGAGGTTGATTGTGAATGGAGTGGTTGAGCATTCGAGTTCGAGTAGTTTAATGAGTAATTTGATCGAAAAGAGGAGGTCGGATTTGGTGGTGTTGTGTTTGAAGAACTTGTCGGATATTAGTGTTTATGAGTTGATGTGTGTGTTGAAGTATTTTTTGGCGATGCCCAAGGATGGAATTCGGAGTATGGGTGATGTAAGAAAGGAGTGGGAGAGCCAAGCGTTGTTGGCTATAGAGAAGGTTAGCGACAAGGGTAGTAAAGCTAAGAACGAGAGTTTGGCTAGGGATGCGTCAGGATTATGATGGCGTGCGATGGCTCTTTGTATCTTGAGTTGAGGGTTTTGTATCATTTTCTTTTAATTGTTAGAACCTTGGATGATGTAATACTAGCAGCTTGTATTAGTAAATTGATGGGTCTGAGATTATGAGCGTGATTGCTACTCTGCTAAGTGGTTGTAGAAGTATAGAGGTTTCACAAGCTGGTCCGTGTCCAATGCAGCATCCGCTTTTTGGGGGTTGAGAGTTTGTGATTGGATTCCTAACTCAAGAAGCTACTAAAATTGTCTGTTTTGCTTGTGGGATTTTGAGCACCTCTTCATTGGTTCTGCATCAGAGTTCCATGAGGAAATTGAACCATTAAGTGTTGTTACTACTTTAGCTGCTGAAGCGAATCTATGTGCCAGCATTGCTAATTTGACCAACACTTTAAGAAGCACTCGTGCAGGTATATAATATAAACATACATATATCTTGCATAATCTTTCATCATGTAGTTTTTCTGGAGAAAGTTAAAAGCTATGTTATCTTTGAAAATTACGTATTCAGTTACTATTGCTCGCTAGTAGTGTCCCTTTTCTGTCTCATTCTGATACGCATATGGCAAATGGCCGCAGGCATCGTTGGGTCTTGGTTTTATGTTGTTATGGATTCAAGTCTTATATCATATGCTTCTGGGTTAAAAAAATCTATTGGGTCTGGTAGGCTTATTCTCCTCAAAAACTTTGATGTATGTATATTGCTAAAATAACCTTTATGGATTAGAGATCCAAAGATCAGGTAATAGGGGCCAGCAACTCAAACATTGTGATTTGTTTGCTTGCATGTGATTCTATATTTCTATAGAGGTGGTGTTTGTTTAAGATATATCTTTAAGCTAAGCATTAATACGCAGGGAGTCGTGAATTAAGAATATAGTACAAATGATTTTCAGAGATCAGTGTGAATGTGTGATACTTGCTCCTTTATGCTGATCAGTGATTAAAGTGTTCTTCTCCTTCTTATCAAATCCCATTTGTAACATTTAGAGGGTAAATGGCTTTCTTAAGGTGTTTTATTATCGTTTCCATTCTCCCCGCCCCCCTCTTTCACAAAAAATAAGAAGATAAATTCCATTCGCAAGATGATTGACCGCCTAGACCCTTCCTATGAGAGAGTTAGAAGAATGGTTTGTATATACGGTGTACTCCCTCCAATTTTATTGATATCAATTTTATGTTTTTTGAACTAAAGAATAATAAGTAATTGATGGTCAAAGTTGGACACGCAAAAACGAAAACGTCCTATAATATGAATTGGAGGTAGTACTATATAGGGCAGGCAGACCTTGAATGAAAGGTCGATAGAACATAAAAGCCTTTTTTTACCTATTGTCCCATTCATACTGTGATGTTGGACCTTTTGCAGTGAATTCCTTGGAACAGTTTTATGTCTTTGGAGTTCAGTAGTCATTGGAATTGTAATTGGTCAGAAAAAGCTGTGTAACAAATTAAGAATATAGCACAAATGATTTTCAGAGATCAGTGTGAACGTGTGATACTTGCTCCTTTATGCTGATCAGTGATTAAAGTGTTCCACTCCTTCTTATCAAATCCCATTTGTAACAAATTGAGGATTTGTTTTCAAACCATCACCTTATCTTTTTGTACAACTTTTACCTAGTACGATGAGCTTTTAGAAGCGTTTCTCGTCTCTCTTAGGGCCTGTTGTTTAGATTGAAACTGTTGATACAACAATGGAGATTCTTCTCCAGCCTGTCATTGTCTATCTTCAATATGTAATGCAAGCTTCCTTCAATTCCATTATGATGGTGAATTTGAAACCTCAACTCACTTTTTTCAGAATCATTTTTGGAGAAGCTGCAGTCATCTTTTATGTTATATAGCGATTGAGGTACATCTCTTTAGTACTTGTTCATCATTATAGATGCACTTTTTTCCTACTTAATTAATTATATACTCCCAAAAGGCGTTTGACAAAGGCATCATTGTTCTGCATTACTAAAGCAGTTTCTAGATGGACAGGGACTTCAAACAGAGATTTTGCAGCTCTTTTTTTTTACGGAATTTTTAGGACCCTGGAGTGGAATTTTTAGATTTTGTGCTTGATATGAAGTAGCAAGCAAGAGTAGTAGTTTCGGTATTATGTTCAACTTAATATCATCTGTTATGCATTTCTACTTTTTTGAATGTTTTCGATTTGCTTAATATCAATGATAGATTTGGTCAGCATTCCTTTGTAAGATCTTTGTTCAACTTAATATCGCTTTGCTACATCGCTTTTTAATGTTTTCGATTTAAAGCTTGATGTGAAAGTTGATGTGCACAATGTTCTAGCATCGTCTGGTTGCTGAGGCCGGTTTTAATGCATATCGATGTCAGCTTGATGCTTGTTAGTTCGCAAGTGCGACTATCTGAAGTAGTTGTGGGAGCATATTCAGTCTCCTGGTTTAAGAAGGGGCATTAAACTTCACAGATTCATTGCCAATGGGATATAGCCTTGTTCCCAATTATTTCTTTGTGTTATCATTTTTTCATTTAAATGATTGCAGCTTGTTAGACTACGATTTTACTTGTATTTATCTAATCTAATATCCTCTGAAATGGTACTTTTAAATTATTCTGCCTTCATGCTATGTGTATCTGCTAACGCAATGTTAACCTCAATTTCTCTTAAGTTATAAGGTAATATGGAAATAGGAGTTTAAAAAGATATTGTATGATAAAAACTCATTACCTACAATAAATTTGAGTCTTGTTGAAGAGGACCCATGGTAGATTAGTTAGGGCATATTAACCATATGAAATTGGATAGTTGATAAAGTCCAGAGCTATTTCTGTTATATCTGATTGGTTTTAGGATGTAATCCATCAATTCTAAACATTTATATCAAAGACAACATCTGACACGCCAACACGTAGTTATATCAAGAAGAACTCTTCCTAATTAATGCTCCCCATGCAAGAGGGTATTGATATGGTCTTCCTGAATTGGGTCATCATGTAGACTATAAGATCAAACTGTTATAAACAATGTTAGAGGAATACAAACTACACTCTAGCAGTAATGTTGAAGAGCATATAACATACTAGCATAAAAGAAAGAAAGCTTCTTAAACTTTTCATATTTCTTATTCTCTATAATAAAGCACAAACATTCAATTACATTCTAATTTATTGCCATGATTTGTCAATGAGAAACTATCATGAAATAAGGTTGACAAAGTTTAAATTACGCTGACAACACACAGAATATGCAAATGTAGACCTCCTTATCACACAACTTATGTTTACTGTTTCTAGAGCTTCACAGGACCAAGTTTTCTCAGTGAATGGTTTCTCCTCATTGAGTTATCAGCACTAATGCTAACAGAAGGCTGCGGAAGAGAGTATTGGTCATACATATCCGTGCAAAATCTATCTACAATGTCAACGTAAACCGGACAAGTAAGGCGAGAATAGTAATGCAGAGCTTCTTCTACATCCAAAACATGCTCTACATCGCTCGGTTCCAACATCTCTAGTTGCTTCAGTTTTCGCGCTAAGCTTGGCGAAGATAGTTCCCTTCGCCTACTTTCTTGGCGATTTTCAAGCTTTCGTTGTACTTGTGCCTTCTCTTTTGGTACACTCTTGTCGCTGACCGGCATGCTTATGGTGCTTGCACTACCTTCTTCTTGCTCCCTTACAATGCTCTGCATTTTCGGCAACAAGATTGCATTGTCCATCACTGCATCAAGGGTACTCTGCCAAAAGTTATCCGATTCGCGAATCTTTCTATTGCCATTTCTTCTATTGAACATTTCTTTGATGATAAAAGCTTTAGGCAGCTTAGGATAACCATCAAGAAGAAATGACTTGAAGTTTTGCAATGTCTTGTGCAAGAATGTTTTAGTGTTTTGGATACTTTTTCTGAGCAATATTTGGGATTTTTGTGGCATGTTTTTTCTATTCATCAATTCCCTTAAACTCTTTGAGCAATATAATGAATAGATAATCATAAATTTATAGGTATGGTTTTGCTTTCACGCGACATCTCTAACAAACAAATTTAAAGATAAAACAAAGCCTCAAACTTCTATCATCACGTAGTCAAAAGACAAATTAAAATATTAAGGGATGAAATTTTTATTTCTATATGTTCGTGGGACAAATTTTTATTTCTATATGTTCATAAGTGCTTTAATATTCATCAGCCACTATAATTGAACCGTTATTGGCTTTATGATATTCTACAAAAAAGTTAAACAAGGAACAAGAATGACACTTTTTTGTCAAACTATTATGTTGTGGTTCAAACTCAAATGCATTTCAAATAGCGAGCCAAATTCCTCCACCAAGAATTGAATTTCAAAGTGGGGTGATATTAAAGTTCAAGGATAAAGAACTACTTGGATGAGGCTATTAATTCACTGCTACAAAGTTACATTGCTGTTTCAAGCATTTGACAAGAAACAAAATAAAACTCTTCAATACTATCTAGCAGGTAAGGGCTTCGAATTCGATAAGTGTGAGTAATAACATCATATTGGTCAAATAATTTGCATTCTTATGCCATGTTATATTTATAGAGGCGATACATCATTCAAACAAGAACGAAGGAAAGTACTACGAAAAAGTTTAATGGAGCCTTGATTATCTATTCGGGTGTAGGTATCAGATTGTGAAAAATAAAATGGACAATCTAATTATCTTTTTAAGTCATGGAATTGATAAAGGAATAAATCATCATTAGTTGCTAGTGGTTGGGAAAGAATAGTAGCATGATGTTACTTGTAATGTTAAAGTATTAAAGCATTGTTTGGCCAAATTTTGTGATATAACGAGGACCAGCTATTCATTCCGATTAAGTGCTGTAAACGAATCAAACTATAACGAATTTTATCGCTTAAGATATACTTAAAGTGTCAAATTTTAGGTTCGAACATCGCTGAAAGTATCGAATCTGGGACTAACGTCAAAGATAATGCCTCAACACCGCGAATCGAATCGAACTGTTGAGTAAACATTCGAACACTTTTACGAGCTTAATTAAATCGAATGGATAAGGGATGAAATAGGGAAAGAAAATGATTTATAAATTTCCAGATTAGATGAAATCTTTTCAACATAGTACAGATCATATCTAAGTTGATAATAGATCAAATGTAAGCCAAGAATCGAACTATTTCTCAAGACGGTTCTATCCTATCCGTCGAACCTTGGATTTTAATGTTCGTTTGCTCGTTTATCAAACGTAGCCACGGTTCTAACTATTTCAATTCTAATAACGCGAATCGAATCGAAATGTGTCACCACAGGCCTAATTCAATGAGGGTATTTGGCTGCTTTTATCACAAAATCAACTTATAAGTTGATTTCCACATTTTGAAGTGCTATAAAACATTTAACAACCAACTTATAGTTTTAAAAGTTAAATCCCAACTTATTTTTACCAACTTATTTTACATGTTGAACAAGCAAATTACTTAAATACCCCTGTTTAATAATAAGTCCCAACTTATTTTTACCAACTTATTTTACACCAATATGAGAGGAAAAATATATGATTTCTACTATTATTGATATCATCAATGTTATTTTTTATTATTTCAAATATTAAATTACTAATTTATTTTATCCTTTCTACAATTTATAAATGTGATGTTCTTATAAGTCATTTTACCCTTTTTACAACTTATAAGTTACTCTTATCCAAACATGTTAAAAAAAAATCTCATTATAAGTTATGTTACCCAAACAAGTCAAAAGAACTTTGACAACTTATAAGTTAACTACTTATAAGTAAAAAAAAAAACTTAAGACAAACACCCTCAACATCTTTTGAATGCAATTCATTCTTCTTTATTGTGTGAAATGAACATTGTTTTCCTATGTCTTATGGTCCCCTATGTTTTAATAAGTTGGTTCTAGTGTTTCATGAGATCTGGAATGATCAGCCTAATTAATACTAGAATAGAACTTAACAACAACTGCCCTTTTGTATCTGTAGACTGTACATTGAACTCAAATTTCTTATTGTGGGGTGAATTAAGAACCAAAAGCCAAAATATGTATGTTAGTGAGATTAGTGGTCACGAAATATTACTCATAAAAACGAGATCGAATGTTGGGAGTCCTACAATGATAAGGATCAAATTTTGAGAAAAAGGTTAGTGGCATAATTTGTTACCCTAGGTGAGCATGTCCTACAAGTTACAGAAGTTTTCAAGGAACTAGAAAACATGACAAATTAAAAGCTCATTATAGAATTTAGTATTTCTCTATGACTAATGATTCCAAATAAAAGACCAACATAATTTTTCTGATTTTCAAATTTTATAAAGAATGACATTAACTAATAGAGAAAATCCCTGTTCTGGCAGATCATTATCTTACAAAATGATGTGGAGAAGTTGCATTAAACTCAAGTGAAACATAACCATATACATAAAAAAATCAGAAAAAAATTTAAGCACATAAGAAGAGCTACATACATTACATTTCAACTTTTCATGTAGGTTGTTCTAACTTATCTTCCTTCATCCTATGTAGCTTGAAGAACCTGTGAAGCAATTTATGAACTTCTCCATAATTTTCAGTTTTGGGAATGAGTTGGTTTCTGATCCATTGAGGGAGTTTGGTAGTTGGATGAGAAAAGGTGTTCTTCAAGGGATCAGATACATAGCGACCATCAACTAACAAAATTGCGGCATAATCATTAGCATGCCGAATGGCTCTACCTGATACAGTGAAGAACAGTTCAGTGAGTGAGATATATATACATACTAATAACTACAAAATTTCATGACGCAATGCACATTAACTTATCAAATTGTAACACTTTTGATCATGCAGTACATAATAATCTGAAGTGTTCAAACTTCAAAAACTTCAAAGATTCTTATGTTTCCAGCCAACATTATTTAAGTTACTTTTGTCCTATAGGTTCGTTTTAAATTAAAGGTGAACGGTTTAAGTCAGTAGGGAGAACGCCCTTCTCACTCGAGCTCAAGCACTTATTTTTACTTCAAAACCAACGACTTGGGCTAACATGAGATCTGCTTAAGTACCATCTTGTGCATCTGAGAGTATTATCTTATCAGTCAGAGATTTCATGATAGTATCACATACCTATCGATTGATTGACAGCTTTCATACAAAGATTGTCGTAGTACTGCTTTCCTCTGTGCTTACAACTTTTTAAGATGTCAAATCCAGCTTGTACATTTCCATTGTAACATTCTGCACGAGCCAATGGTCTAAGTGCATTCTGGGTAGGACTATCCCGGATTCCTTCAATATGTTTGAGCCTCTCCATCAACTCTATGTCTGATGGATTTGGGTAGGGCAGACCAACCATGATTATGCATCGACCCATCCCATCACTGAAGTTGATTCCTTCTGAGATCTTCCCACCAACAACAGCAAGAAGAACCGCACCATTACAGGCTGAGGTATCATTTCTGGAATCGGGTTGAGATGATTGGACTATCGTTTCCTGATACTTCTTGAGGACCAACTCTACATCGGTACTTTTTCTAGGTTCTCTAAATATGTGCTTCTTCTTCATTAGTCTTGCAAGGATACCCAGATCCTTCCATATATTGTAGATCTTCTCCTCGTACTCAAAAGATGAGAAAAAGACTACAACTCCTTCAGGAACCACAGACACCAAATTGCAAAGCATTAGACCTAGCTCTTGAATCTGACATCCATAGGGAATAAACGAGAACAATTAGCAGCTAACAAATGGAAATAACATAAAATTAGCTAGTTTTAGAATTTTGCAGATCTGGAAAAGATATGCAACTTACCATACTTGTTGAGCCTCGAGAATTATAACTGAAGTCAAACAACTGTCCAGATGGCCCGTGAGAAACAGCAAGCGGTAAAATATTCTCAGAAGGGATAATATGACCACATGAAAAGAAATTTAGCTGGTTAGTCGACAGCCATGGGAAGAGTCGTTCCTTTGTTTCCTCTATAGGTTGCAAAGTACCACCAGCCAATATGACAGCATGTGCTTGATCTACAATCTACCAAGTGTCATGTAACTACAAAATCAGAAGCATTAAAATGGTCACCAATACATATTCAAGAGTATGAATTGACTGCAAACCTCATGAAATATCTTTTCCCCAGTAAGCATGACGTACTTAAGGGAACCATTATTTTGTCCAGTGCCAGTTGTATGAGTCCGTGAGACTATGATTCTACCATCGCCATCTTTGTATGTCAAGGACAGCAACATTGCAGTTAGTGCCCTGAAGCTAGATAAGGTGCTAGTGTCTTCATTATTTTCATAGGATGAAGGATTTTCTGAGACAGCTAGTTTTTCTCCATATCCACTAACCTGATATAGAAAAAATCATCCAGACTTCCGAACTGGGGCCAATCAAACATATTATAGCAATAGAGATATTGAAAAGCTCGTATCAAGAGAAAGAAACAATGACCTTATGAATTATATTGCTTTCCTCTATATATTGAAGTACTTTAACCAAGTTTATGTTGTCAATATTGTGGGAAAACAAGAATTCATTGATAGACATGGAGTAGTTGAAAGCGTTTGCTGCTCCAGCCAAATCACACAAGGGATCGGTAATTTTTGCATTGTTCTCTACACATAATATCTTCCGGAAAGCCTGAGTTAGAACCAGCAGAGTTTGAATATATCTTCGATTACCTGGCCCTAAGAGATTACGAAATCGTAGCAAATATTTGTCTAAGTGAAGATGTACATTTTCCAACTGAAAGAAGAGAGTTCAAATATTTTGTTAGTAAGACAGTTCGCCTGGAAAATCCATTTAAAAGATCACTAAATGAGACATAAGATATATTTTAATCAATATATACATAATCAGATTTCAAAAAGACCAACCAAATGTTGCTATACCAAGTTACTAACCTGTGATTGAGTAATCTTTGAGTCATACATGCTGATGAGAGAATCAGCCAAATTATGAGCCTCGTCTATAATGATGATGTTGTTCTTCAATGTTAGATTCAATGATTCACGTGAATGCTTCGACAGAAGAGATTGATAAGGAAGAACAATAAGATCAGCTTCAGGAAGCAAGCTTCTTGAACCATAATATGGACAAGTCCCTAACTTGCTTCCAATCTGAACTACATCCTCAATATCCAGTGGTCCCTGTTGAGAAACCTCATTCCTAAACTCTTTCTCAAACTTGTGACTTCTAAGCATCGGGCATCCAGTGATCTTCGTCTTGCGTACTCTTCCACCCACACATACGTTCTGCATGTTAACCAATAACCATCAATACCTTATGTTGTGGAAGCAATAATCTTATCTTAATTTACTTGTCATAACTAACTATATCTAATCAGAGCAAGAAGCCTGGCTGATAAATTTGCAATCAGCCTTTGTTGTCAATTCTTGTGATCATATGAAAGTGCCTGCTTTCATGATTCAATCCCCTTCGACAATAGATGGAATGTACACTTTGATAACAAGAGATCACTGAGTAGGCAGGTAACTCGTAGAACTTTAAACTTGTATAAGCCATGACAACTACATATAATTTCTCACAGTCCCTTCTCTGCTCACTTTGTTCAACGCATACTTACATTTCCAAACAATTAATGAAGATAAAGAAGATAAGTAAACAGAAAATCAATCCATTCAATGAACCAATGCCCATCTATGAACTCAATCTAGCTAAACAAAAAGGTGCAAAATCTATAAAGTCATACCTTAGTTTTAGAGGTACCTTTGTTCTTATTCCTTTGAAGCTCCAAGCACCTCTCATTGATGCGAGTGGGATTTCCCAATCTTAAAACTTCTGAAATAAATCATTACAGAAATCAAGTCAGAAAAGCTCAGTAATAAGTTGTCCGATAATTATACTGTGAACACAGTTTCACACCAAATTACGAATTGCTTACTCGTATACCTTCATTGATGCACATGTTCTTACGAGACCCCAAACACACAACTTTCAGTTCACTTGCAAACTGAGTCTTCTTCAACTCGTTTATGAACTGTGTAAGCTGTGAATGCGTTCTACTACAAAAATATATCTTTAATTGGTGCTCGTCCTCATTTTCATCTTCCTCACTAGAGGAACCGGCCAATGCTCTACTAGTTCCTTTCCTTTTACAACACTTTCCATCTTCATCCTCGCTATTATACTCATCCACTAGAAATTCTTCGTCATCCCCCTCTCCATCAACACCCTTTACCCTTCGCCCCTTCTTACCTAAATCTCCTTCCTTCGCTCCATCTTCCTCGCCACCATGACCCGATAAGTCCCTAACACGCCCCTCTTTCTCCTTATCACTATCACATTTCTTTGACCGAACCCCAAATTTCTTCTTATCTATAGATTTCTTAGGCGATACCTCATTTTTCACAACAAAACTCTTAACCCAATCCGGCTCATCATCCGAATCACATCGATTTTCAGAATTCCCATTTTCATTTACTTTAACCATACTTCCCCCTTCTTTTACTTTCTCTTTTTCCCTTTTATCAACAAGCCATTGTAAAGCACTGCATATTATACTTAGTGTTTTACCAGTACCTGAAACAAACCAGAAATTTCAATACAATATTAAAAGAAACAATCTAAAAGATTGAATGAGACTACTATTTCTTATTCCCTCGATTCCTAAAAGATTGCCCAGTTTGACCTTCAATGGTCAAATTTATCTTGATTTGAATCAAAATTATCGTTTTCATAGTAAAGCACATTATAAATACCATCATTTGATTTGTTTTCATCAGATATTATACAATGTGCATAAACATAGTTAAGTTCAAAAATTGAAATAGTCAACATATCAAAATTCAAACTAGGCAATCTTTTTATAATGGAGGTAGTAAAACTATCATCAATCTTTACCAAAAAAATTGTTCAGTTTAATTTTCAATCAATGGTCAAATTTAACAAACTCTCGGACAACTTTTATTCAAATCAAAATTAGCATGTTAATATTAGCCCACCCTAAAAAATACTATCACGTAACATATTTTTCATCAAATATTATACTAACACGTACAAAAATACTCAGAATTTCAAAAATTGAAAAGTGGACAATCGACATAGGGAATAATTATGAATATTTACCAGTGGGACTTTGGAGCATGGCAATGCCGCCTTTTTCGAGGGATTGATAAAGGGAATTCATGAAATCGATCTGGATTGAGTAAGGGTGGTATGGAAATGCTGGAAAACTATTATGTTTTTGTCCCATTTTGTTGTCACTTTTCAAGAAATTGTGGTGTAATGAGATTTTGATACAAGTATTGTAAGAAAGAATTTTCCTAATAAAGCGCCTTAAAAAGCCAATGAAACCTAATAGCGCCTTAAATATTTACAAACCCTAAGGCTTGATATAAAAATGTTAGCCTGAAAGCACCTACGATTGTGCACGATTTAGATTAGATTTGTGCCCCTGAAAATCTCACCCCCCTTTTATTTTCTGTATATTCCTAATTTCTGTGCATGGATGTGGTCGGAGTGGAGTTTCACTCCCAGGAAGACGATGAGTGGACGCATGAGGGAACATTGTGAATTATGTAAGTAGATTGGTCGATTCATATTATCTTGCTGGCTTTATCTAGGTACCCAACGGAACAAGGCAGTTGCAGCTATCAAAGCCCAACATGTTGAATGTTTATGAGTCATTGTTGTCGGATTCTTTTGTGTTCTTACCGATCAATAGCGGATGATTGCTTCCATATTGTCCATCCAAACTCAAATTTATACAAATTGTGTTCCAACGCTAAATTGCTACTCGTGCCTTTGGCTTTCGATAATCCATGCAGCTCACATTTCAAATAAAGAAAAAAACATTATCATCTAAATTCTTAAGTTATCTTCACTACATACAAAAATACAACTAGTTGTACAAAAACATTTTAAAGAACAAAGGAATGCCTTCAAACTTCCATAAATATGAATATATATACTCCCCTCGAAAGATATGTATATTTGAAAATATGTGATTTTCACTTATTTTACTATCAATACAGTAATTTTGATTTTGAAGTTTTAAAGTTTTATGGTGGTCATTTAAAATAATAATGTTTTGGATTTTGGGCCTAAGATCACGAATATTTTTACAATAATAAAGTAAATAAGTTAAAGATCGGAAAAAATTTAAATTTCGATAATTGAACAATCAAATAGAAACGATATGGTTTGTTATTAATTGAAATACATTGAGTTCACTTGTGTATTTGAAATTATAATTTTTTCTATAATGTATTAAAATATTTGAACCAAAAATAAAAATTGAATGGGCCAATTGAGCAATGATTAACAGGGTGGCATGACCGGTAAAAAAGGTGTCCTTAAATTTGTGTCCCCAAAGAATTGTGTAGTAACCTCAGATTCCATCCAATATAATTATTAATCAATTATTATTCAACAAGCTTTCAATTATCATTATGGCTTCTCGGAGGCGTATGCTTCTCAAGGTTATCATCCTCGGAGATAGCGGGTAATCTTTTTTATAAATAAAAAATTCACAATTTTTTTTCCTCAATTATGTCAAAGATTCAGGTTTTTTTGTGTAGATTTATATGTGATTAATGGTTTGTTGGGTTTTTCTGTTGGTTTTTTTTTTTTTGATTTATATGTGATTAATGGTTTGCAGATCTAGAATTGAATTTGATGTTATTTACAAGCTTTGTGATCAGTAGATTGATTTATCTATCATTGGGCAATGATTCAATAACGATAATGAAAATTGGGTATTGCTTATGAAAGGGGATTTTCATGGAGGGGGCGGGGTGATTTTTTTTGTTTTGTTGTGTAGTATTATTAATTTATTACTGGGAAATGATTGAATGATGATAATGAAAATTGGTTATTGCTCAAAATTGGGGGTTTTGATGGAGGAGGTTGGAATTTTTGTTTTGTTGTACAAAATATTAATTTTGTTACTGGGAGATGATTGAATGATGTTAATGAGAATTGGATATTGCTCAAAATTGGGGATTTTCGTGGACGGGGCTGGAAAGTTTCGATTTTGTTGTCCGATTCATGAATATTATTGATGGAGGATTGAAGTTTGTTCTTGACGGTATATTGTATAGCTGACATTGTCTTGTTGTTGGAGAGGTTTTGAGGATGTTGAATTTATAATATTTATGTTGCTAACTTGTTGAATTTGACCTTTTGTAGGGTTGGAAAGACATCTTTGATGAATCAGTAAGAATTTCGAAAACTCTTTCTCGAAACTAAGTTTCCTTTTTTTCATTGGGTTGCTTGTTTGCTTACTTTTTCTTTGATACATGATAGGTATGTGAATCGTAAGTTCAGCAATCAGTATAAAGCCACGATAGGAGCTGATTTCTTGACAAAAGAGGTGCAGATCGATGACAGATTGTTCACGTTGCAGGTCGGGAGGCTCAATATAAAAGCATATTGCTCTTATGTTTTTTTGTAGATATTGTTGAAGACTTATCAATTACCTCTTCTGTTTTCCAACCAGTGCGGTGTCCACTAGATATTTTACTTTCAACCAAATAGTTTGATAACTTCCTGCAAAGTACTTGTTGCTTTTCTTTTGCGAGCCATTGCTGCCCCATTTTTCTCATACTGTTTGCTTATTGTAGATATGGGATACAGCAGGACAAGAAAGGTTTCAAAGCCTTGGTGTGGCCTTTTACCGTGGAGCAGACTGCTGTGTTCTTGTGTATGATGTGAACGTTCAAAAATCATTTGAAAATCTGAACAACTGGAGGGAAGAATTTCTAATTCAGGTGCTAAATTAGATTTCTGGCATCGTTATTCTGATTCTTTGAATTTCTGCTGAGGTGCTAAATATCTCCTTTCTTTTTCAGGCCAGTCCATCTGACCCAGAGAACTTTCCTTTTGTTGTATTGGGTAACAAGATAGATGTCGATGGTGGTAATAGTCGAGTGGTAAGTTCAGCTCCTCTTAAGCTTCAGCTTGGAGTGATAAGTTGGATGCATTGTTTACTGTGACTCTCTTCGCTTTCCATGTGCCTATACTCTTCTTTTTAATCTGACTGATTTATTCTACATTAGGTCTCTGAGAAAAAAGCTAAGGCATGGTGTGCCTCAAAGGGGAATATACCATATTTTGAGACATCTGCTAAAGAAGGATTTAATGTTGAAGCAGCTTTCGAGTGCATAGCAAAAAATGCGCTAAAGAATGAGCCTGAAGAAGATATGTATGTACTATCACTGCAACTGTTTTTCCTAATTAGTTTGAGTTTTTCATGTTTTAGTTTTGTAGCTTGAATTGCTTTCTCTTCTATTGTTTTTTACATTTTTCTGGATTTCTTCTTCTTGCTATCTGGAAAAACCAAGCTAATGTACAACTGAAGAAAGAATATCCCACTAAAGTTAAGAAATAAGTGAAATAGAATACCATTTTTTATTCCTACATAATTTTTTTGATGAGATTAGAAATCTAATCTAATGAAGTAGGTTCTCTCCTTTGCTTTCGGTTACTAAATGACATTTGTTCAGATAGCTTTTTTCTGCTACTAATGGGCATAAATGTACTTGTTGATGAACAGATATCTTCCAGATACAATTGATGTTGGTGGTGGACAGCAACAAAGATCAACTGGATGCGAATGTTAAAAAGAGGCTCTCAGGCAACATGCCCTTACTATAGTTGGCGTCTATAATTTATCGTCCTATTTGTATTTACCTATTCCCTTTGTGCTTCAACAATGCTTCGTGCCCTTCGTCAGCTATTTGGTCTTGTAACTGGTATCAAAATTTGAAGCTTGAGCTTGTACTCACTCCTTTTTTTGTGAAAACAGAACTTGTGTTGTTGATCGACAATTAAAGTAACATTTGTGAATTTTTTTGTTGATATTAGCATTTATTTGAAGGAGTCGTTTAACTCTGTACGCCTTTGAATATGAAGTATGAATTTGGATAGCTGATAGGAAGTTATGAGCATTACCTATGCATGTATATATCATATCAATGGATCAAGCAACTAGTTATAAATTTAATGAACAAGAATTATTACTAACATATATCAGTTAATTTAAGATGTTCCAAACCAGTGTTGGTAAAAATGTGAAATCAATTAACCTAAGATGTTGCAAACCAGTGCAAGGTGAAATCTTAGACATGAACATTCCTAAGTTCAAAGGTACCAAAACATGTAGTTAAATAAAGAATATCCACTATTCACAAGCTTATTGTTTTGGGGGAAACTATTTTCTTCTCGAAATGAAGGACCATCATTATATGGTGTCAGACTGTCAGTCGATCGAGAACCCACATTGATAATTGAGTAGAAAATATTGTTTGATAAAACCCAGCTCGTTTGTAGTTACCTAACTCGTTTCAGTCTTTCGTAGTATTATATTACATATTTTTATGTACAATTTGACCGGTAACTGTTACCCGTCCACAACTTGCCCAAAAAACCAACTTCACACCCCCTTGACTCACATCCAAATTAAAATGTTTCGATATTCGAAATAATCGGTCTCCGGATCGAGTTACCTAAGGATACATCTGAAAATACATCTCTCCATATCTATCTCCAATCAATCTCACTTGGGCTCTGAATACATCAAACATCTTACATTAATCGAAAATGGAGTCAACTGAAGAAGCAAGCTTCCACAAAGTCCAGCCACCACGCCTCGAAGATGCCGGCCTCGAAGACTGCGCACTGCCACCAGAAGCCATTCATGAAGCATTCTTGAAAGCTACCATGTCCACTAGACCAATCATCTCAGATTCTGATGACGACGAAGATGATGATGAAGAGGAGAAGAATGAACATGGTGTTGTTAAATTGGATGTGTTGGATAAGGGGGACGCTTGTGTGGATGGATTGCATGGTTTGAAGATTGGTGATCATGAAGTGGACAACATTATGGGAAATAAATTCAAAGACAAGAATGATGGTAATGAAGATGAAGATAATGAAAAAACAAAAAAACCAAGTTTAGATGAGGATTAGTGTAAATTTACATTGATGATGTTTTAGTTGTATGTGTTATGTTATATTTTGAACTATTTTATTTCTAGTTCCATTCATTAAGATTAGTTAGTTCAATCCAAAGCATCAAATTAACAAAGGTTTAGGGATGATCAATAACATTTAAGCATTGTGATATTTGAGAGCCTTCAACCAAGAAGTCTGTGGCATCAAATTGCAAATTGAAGGTTTTGGACCCCATTTACGAGAGTCTCAATTTTGTAACTTGTAGAGTTTTTGACTACCCAATATGTTTAAGTTTAACTAGGCAATGCAATATAAATTATGATGGAAAATTGAGATGCAGAGGATATTCAAAAAAATCCAATGTACTGAAACTGAGAAATATCGTCTACAAAAATAGTCAACATCAACATTTATCTCTAATGAAGATCTTGCATCTCTGCATATGGAAACTATGCTACAATGTAATAATAATACAACACATTGCCCTTTCTTTGATTGATGATCTTTGATTGATAATCCCCTTATGGTCCTTGCTGCAAATGAAGTTGTCAAAAACATGGGAGCTTACATTTGTTAATACTTCGATGCATACCGAAACTGGCTTCAGGTCCATCCGTTGGAAGACATAAATGATCTTCCCTATATTTGACTTCTATAAGAGACAAACCGTGAGGCGGAACCTGATAGGAATACTTGGCGAGTTCCTTGCGGTCACGCGATGCCAAAATCTTAGGAACTATATCGGGTGGAACCGCTTGCCTTCCAACTTGAAGCAGTAAAGCCACCTGGAGATATATATATATATATAGGACAAATTGTTAGCGACAGTTAGACAGTAACCTCAGAAATCTATGTTAGAAAGAAAATGACAAAAACTTGAGCTAGCTTCTCTACAGAATCGTTGAAATATGTAACTTTCAAAATTATGCTCGACTGTTTTTATATATCCTATGAGTTAGTGTCACAGCATGACTTATCACATACAAGACTTGACGCTTTAGGTTTTACTTGTTATCTAGGAATACTTAATAAGATTTCGATAAATTTTACTCAGGATGCAGTCAATGCACATGAATAATGTATGCAATAAAAACTTCGAGGTGTTTGGCCTAGTTGTTTTGATATCCAATTTTAGCTTATACATCTATAAGTCAACTTTCCATGCTTTTATTTGGAGAAGTCATATTATAACCTACAAGCAGCTGAGCCCGGAGTCTCTATAAGCCTAGATTAGATGCAATAAGAAAGCTATACCATGTTCCTCACTTGTCTGTACAGGAAACCTGATCCTTCAACCTCCAGCTGCAAAAGAGGCCCCTGCAAAGCACAAGCATAAGGAGAAGCCATTACTTTTTTGAACTAGCCATACCACTAGGAGTAAAGTTGACAAATAAAATCATGCTCGCCATGACATAACAGTCAAATGTATTTCTAAATACGTACCTGATGAGATTCTTATGGTAATTGGCATGGAAATAAACCAACAAAACAAATCAAGAGTGCAGAAAGAGCTAAATCTCTAATTTATGCCTCAACCAAACAATTTATCTTTAAGTTCGCAAACTCTATTACTCAACCAAGACCCCCAACAAAAGGAAAAAGAAACAAAGTATATGTACTTAAGAAGTACCTTCTCCACTACATTGAAACATGATATATTTTTTACTGGGTTGGGAGTCCGATCATTGATGGATGCATTTTGAAAGGCAGAGAAGTCATGCTTTCCTATAAAATGCTTTGCAGCATCCCCCATAACAGAAGCATTAAGTCTATAGGCACTGTGATAGGCATATTTCCTCTGAAATGGGTCCATGACAGCATCATTGTAAACCTGGTAGCGATATATCTTGCTTATGACTGAGAAGCGAGCCTGAAATTCAGGCACTGCGGCGCTAATTTCCCTAATTCTTATATCAGGAGGAAGAAGACCATTAACTGCTTTGTGAATGATATTCAGACAATCATAATTGTCAGGTGTCTGAAAATGGGCCACCTGAAAGATAATGAATTGTTTTAGCTACACAATTTAAATTATGGCTTCAAGTTGCAGAGGGCGACTCAATAATACAGACCTGACCCCAAGCATGAACTCCAGCATCAGTTCTACTGGCACCAACTAGACCAAGGTCTCCTCGTTTTAGTTTTGTAACTTGAATTAAGGCTTGTTCCACTATGCCTTGGACAGTTGGTAATGTCGGTTGATATTGCCAACCTAAAAGTATACACACTCTCAGGATCCTGTAGATAGAGAACTAATATAAAAACGAAGTAGAAGGTAGACAAATAGAGAAAATGGGGACACCAATTATGTAGTGCAATAACAGAAAATTTCTTAAAATTTGAATTTGATGGAGAGAAAGCACTCAATATGATTATGAAACTAATATCTGAAATGGATTTTCATTCACCGAGTATACTATGAGGAACTAACATGTCAAGAATGTAAGATTTCATTATACACAGTAAATGCCTTTTAACTTTCTCTAGTATCTTTCTGTTTAATTTATACTTTTTCCTGGCTATTAACTGCATTTTCCCTTCCTGTTAAGGGCATTAAGAACCCACATTTTGTTCCAGTCCACAAAAGCAATCAAGAGCTACCTTTCCATTCTTACTATTATTTTAAGTGATCGGGGGCCTACATAGAAAACGTAAGAAAAATATGTTACCTGAAAATCGAGCGCCATCATAAGCTATAACCAAGCGCCATTTGTAAGGGGGTTGCATAAGCTTCTTCATGTCACCATTGCAAGAAGGATGGTGCTCCCCTTCTATTGAACTCTACCATAACATTGGTAAAATACCACAAATATTAATCTGCCCCAATGCATAGTATCTCATATGAGGTACCCATACACAGAAATAGAGAACATAAATTGAGAGACAGTAGCATGGAGTGCCAAATGTTCATGGGAAAGGGCAATGCTGATCAATTAGCTGCTAACAGTGTCACATGAAGAGACAAGGTATCAATTATAAATAGAAGGAAAGGCAGAAGCTGAGCGAATTCTGGTAAACAAAGAATGTCATTTTTTAATGCGAAGACCGCTGGATCCTCTTGCTATGGTAGCAGAAGCATAGGACTACCACAGGAGGAGAATGATTTGATCCTAAGTATAACCTCAACTTAGACAAAAAATAGTAACATGTTTGGAACATTGTACAATTACATTGCAAGGGAAGCCAAATCAACCAAGGAAAACGGGGTATATGGGTAGAGGTGCAATAGGATTGTGAAACTGAAACAGAACCACTGCATCAATAGAAACAGCTAAAGAGGGAAAAATAGAAAGAGCGAACCTTGACCTGAAGTGGAAATGGAGTGAAACATTGCAGTTGCGTCGTCAAACTTCGTCTGGTGTCTAAGACAACCCCTGAAAATAAGACAAGAACATGTCCATCACATTTTCTGGAGTCCAAAACTGAAAAGATTTTTCCAAATAATATGACTAGATCTACCATTATGAAATTGACCCCATGGAGCAAAAGTTGCTGTAGGGAAATAACGTATCATCTATTGTGTTGCTAAGATAACCTGAAATTCAAAAGCATACATGAATTAAAGCAGTTTATTGAAAGCATGAGGGCAGGAGTTTAGGACTTTATATGATAGATCTTGAAACATACTAGTATGATTTACTGAATCTATTACGAGTCCATTTCGTAAAACAGATTGAAAATCATAAATAAACATCTACAACCTTCTGATTGTTTTTTAGTTAAAAGAGCTATCTTTTATGGTTAATCTCTTGCACGAGAACCTCTTCCAATTGCAAAGCCTTCATGATTTACTATATAGGAAAAACGGGAACACCTCATCCGCAACCTTCATTCAAAACAGAAGATACAAATGGCAAGCGGGAAATCTTCAAACACAATGAGGGAGAAAACATAAAAATACAAGGGCAAGCTTAGTTACCTCGTATGGAAATTTGTTCTTATAGATTGTATGGAAGGCTGGAAGCAGGATTTAATTACACATATATGAATGTTCACCCCAAATCAAGATCCTAAATTCATCATTGTCGACTAGTTATCAAAAAGTTCATCCAACTGTGAACTGTTCATAAGCTGGTGGAAAAAAGCCTAATGGCATTAACCAAGTTTCATTTTCCTGATTATTAGAACACTGAATTCTCAACAACATCAACATTAACATGTCCAGATCAAAGGATCCCGCCCATGCAGGAAGGGAAGAGTCCGATAGTAGGCAACCTTACCCCTGTAATAACAAGTTGGCTGTTCCCAAATTGACAAAAGATTGAGTTGCAAACACTATCTACTACTTCACAATGGATAACAAACCTAGATATCCAATCCTCCAACAAATGCAAGAAAATACAATTATAAATTTAAACACCCTTCATCACATTTCCAGTTAATTTCTTGTGACAGCCCACCTTACAATTGCAAATCCTTCATACAATACAAAATAGGAAAAATGGGAGCACCCTTATCAGTTGCACAACCTCTTCACTCAAAATAAAAGCTGTAAATTGCAAACTAACAATCTTCATAAACTCCATAAGTGAAAAAACATCAAGAAACATAAAAGGGCAAGTTCAGTTACCACTTTCAGCAATATTTATTCACATAAATTATGCATGTAAGCAAGAAAACACATACACATTCACCAACTCATGGTAAAAAAGTCACCCTAGTAGTATTTATATAAAAAAAAATTGGTACCTACAATTTGATGATATGGAATCAATTTATGTACCTGATAATTGAATTTAATGGTAAAAAGTATATTTGAAATTGAAATTATCAACTGGATAATGTTTTTTGTAATCAGCTGAAGAGTGTAGTTAGAAAATGCATCCAAATAGGGGTAATAATGTAATTAAGGTGTCCACAAGACCACAATTATAAAATGTCACATTTATTATGTTGATTATTTTTTAATTCTTTTTTTTCATGAATGGTTATGTATAAATTTCGATGTAATGCGAAGAAATTTTTTATTATTTATATGCGTACCGAAAATAATAAAATCGTATGATGATCTATATAGTATGGATTTATTTGATATGAATTGATTTGAGCTTGAGTCTTAACTTGGCTATGTATCCGTATTGGTCTTTGACTTTGGATATGGTCCGAATCGGGTGCCTTAGGACCTTGATCTCGTGTGATTGTGTGGACTTGATCTTCGGTCTTGGACTTTGATCTATGAGATATGGACTGACTAGTGAGCTGAGGGCCTTCTTTTGACTCGGGGTTGATTGGTGTGGCCTTAGACCCTTCTTTGATATGGGGCTTGATGGTGTACCCTTGGACCCTTCTTTGATATGGGGTTGGATGGTGTATCCTTGAACCCTTATTTGATCTATACCTTGAGGCCCTTTTCTTATTTGACTTGGATATGGTTTTAGCCGCAATACTTTAGCAGCTTGTCTTCGTGTGGCTGGACTAATTCAAGAGCTTTCGCAGCGTAATACTGAACTAGATGAACCTTATAGCTTCATGGCTAGATTCCTATTAACGGCAGGGGCCTCAGCAGCTTCCTTGTACCCGATGCTGGACATGGAATAGGGGCTTCGGTAGCTTGATTTGCTACATGGGCCTTCAGCAACATGTTTCCTGCAGCTTGATTTGGATGTTGGACGGCAGTTTGATTTGGATGTTGGACGGATAGCTCAACTCCTCATCATATTTTTTGGGGCTGACCACAATAGTCGTTCCCTTCCTCTTGATGCTTTGGGGCGCCTTTGGGGTCTTCAGGTGTTTCAGGTGCCCTTCTTCCTTTGAATCCTCAAGCTTTCAAGTATTTCAACCTTTAAATTTTCAAGTTTTTGGGTGTTCCAGCCTTTGAATTTTCAAGTTTCAGGTGCTCCGGCATTTGAATATTTGGAGGTATTCGTAAGAACCTCTTTCGTAAGAATGAATATTTGATGTTTTTATCTATTAAAACGTTGTCACACATTACTAAAGAAGAGATTACAATTTTTATATCGAAGTGTAATGATATATTAATGTATTTTATGTTGGAGCTGTTAATGAGCCGAGCTTAGCCAAACGGCTCGACTCGGGAAGCCGAGGCTCGAAGTTCGGCTCGGTCTATATTGAGCCGAGTTAAGAGCCGGCCTTCAGGCTCGTTGGCTATGGGAGCCAGCTCGGTGAGCCTGCTCGATAGCTCGGTTATATGACCAATGTGTTATGATGAATTTTATGATGATTCAAATTTATTATCAATGACCAATGTGTTGTTATGATGAATTTTTTATTATAATCTAATCAATGTCAATATTCAGTTTATCAATTGACAATTAATGTTCATCTCTATTATTTTTTGTGCATTTTATCCCTTTAAAATTTAAAATTTCCACTAAGTGAGCTAGCTCTCAGTTTTGGCTCGGCTCGGTGAGCTAACAAAGATCCGAGCCAAAAATTCTCCAGCTCGTACTCAACTCGGCTTGTTAACAACTCTATTTTACGTAACCTATTGATATGTAAATCTACATAATTGTATGCATTTTTTATGGATGAATTTGTAAGATAGTACTGTAGAAGCTAAATACTTGGCTATGAAGATAATATTGATATTGATCACTATGTCGCAATAGTTATTGATAAAAAGTTAAACAAGGCATACTCCTTTGAAGCTCTAATTTATGTTAGTTTTATTACTTGTTGGAGCTTGATTGAACGATTTGATAATTTTATTTAGTCTTTATGTACAATATTTTAGCACAATTCCGAATCCCCAAATTTTAGTAAAGCATGAAAAAAATATAAGATATTTCAAAAAACAAAGTATATTACTCCATGATATGATATTTCATGATTTATCTCTTTTATTCCTCGTATGATATGGCATGATTTTTGATTGGACCCGTCTGAGGCACATCTCGGATAACCTTCCCACATTGGTGATGGACTAGCCGTGCGGGGGCGCCCAACGTTGAGCGTATCAACGTTTTTTGATTTTTTCCTAAAAAACGTACACCCTACATTTAGCTGGTGAATACATAAAAAACAACAATTACTCAATTAATCCAATGATTCACTTTAACCCATTTAATACCCCCATTGCTTTTTCCTTTTCCAAAATTCTTTTGGGAGCTAGAAAATACAACAAGACCCACAAAGACAATCATCTTTTCTTCTTCGTCCCATTATACCTATAATAGTTCTCACCATTATTTTTGCATGCTTTATTTCTTTCCTTTACAATCCATCTTCATGTAATTATATTCTTTATTGTTGCTTGAATCATTGAAGAGATGTATACATTCATTTAAACATAGAACATGGTTCAAGAACTCATAGAATAAAAAGAAATCTAGATACAAATCCCCGTCTAGGCACTTAAAATTTAAAGGAATGTCAGAAATCGAAGCTCTACCATCCCATGAAGGCAATAATTTGTCAAGCCCCATGGATATGACCAATGGTATTGAAAATTCTGAGTCAAATAATGAATGTACGGAACCAGAAGAGGATAAACAAGGTAATTCATATTATTTCATACGGAGTATGTTAAATTTTATGCTTACAACGTCTTTAGATTCTTTTAGTTGCTCTTGTTGGGTTATATGGTATATTATGTATCTTGATTTCATGTTGGTCACGAAAGCCTATTTTTAGTATGTTTTTGTAACATATCGGTAGGAGATTTTGTTTAATCATATATGTTTTCATAAAGGTCATAAAAGTTGATGAGAAAGATTATTGAATACTACGTATTCCATAAATTAGCTGACGTTTATTTTTTATATCAATTTTCGATCATGAATAATTTTTTGATTAATTATGATAAGTATGTTGCCTCAAAAAATAATGTCTATGAATTTGAATTGGAGAAAGTGGAATATAAAAGCTATAAATAATATGATATGTACTCCATTCATTTTAAATTATTGAAAATTTTGATGATTAGATTTAAAACCTTTTATCCTCATAGTATTATTAATCTTATTTCAATTATATTTTGAATGTGTGTTAACCTTTGACCTACAAGTGTATGTTAAGATTGCAGTATCTAATGGCATGCATCTTTTCACATAAACTCAAAGTAAATTAAAAAATTATTGATCGAAAAGTGATTAAGTGAATTGGCTATTCATTTAACAAAAGCCATGTTAAATAATTGAGACGAAGGTAGCATCATATCTTTATGTGGTAAGACTAATTTATGTACATAATAAAATGTTCATTCCATGTTACTTAACTAGAAGATATTTACTTGTTTTATTTTAGACAGTTAAAGATTGACTTCATCAGTTGATGCCTTTATTTGTTAATGTTCAGAGATGAACTTGGTAAAGGAAAAGTTTGCAAAGTTGCTTCTTGGTGAGGACATGTCTGGTGGGGGTAAAGGTGTTTCATCGGCTTTGGCATTATCAAATGCAATTACAAATTTAGCAGGTATTGAATTAGTAGAATTGCTTGAGATCTCCAGTTCTACTTCTACACACAAATGTGTTAAAAATATAGGTTTTACCTAAAAGTAAGTAGCTCCGATCCAACTGACAATAGGTGAAATATCTCATAAGCATATTATATTTTTTCATATTCAATGTTAAAAAATTTATATGTTCCATCCTAATAAAGATAATTATTGATGGTGAAGTATTTCACGATTATACAAACCACATTATATGTTTTGACATATTTAACTTGATTTAGTTTCTCTTTGATAATACTATGCACACTCATCTATTATTTTCAATAGCTTCCGTGTTTGGAGAGATAAGAAAGCTAGAGCCAATGTCTGAAGATAGGAAGGAAAGATGGAAAAAAGAAATTCATTGGCTTTTATCAGTCTCATGTCACATTGTTGAGTTTGTTCCATCAAAACAAACGTCTAAAGATGGAACAACAATGGAGGTATAAAAATTACCAGGAGTATTTGTTTTTAAACATTTTCACAATGTTGAGACAAATAATGTTAACCTAATTGTTTTATCTATCTAGGTTATGATGACAAAACAACGCAAAGATCTTTTGGTGAACATACCCATTCTCAAGAAGCTTGATGCAATGCTCATTGTAAGAACTGCAATAAATGCGACCTAAAGCATACTCCCTCCAATCCATTTTAATTATTGTTTGATTTTTTTGAAATTAAATTTTGACCATCAATTAATAATTATTCCTTATTCAAAAAAATATAAAATTTATGTATTTGAATTCGTCTTTTAAAATACATTCATAATATTAATTTTTAATCTATACTATATCTATATACTTATAAAAGTTAATGCTAGTGATAAGTTTCTTCTATTTTTTCAGAAGACATTTATGACCTCCCAAATACCTACTACTAGATATCTCACAATAGTAATAATTTAATATGAAGTTAAAGAATTATTACTTTTATTAATAACAATTATTTTATGTAGGTCAATATTATTATTGAATATTATTATGTATATTATTATTAAACATAATATGAATATTACAATGATATTCTATGAAGTTATCACACCATAATAAATAAAATGGTATAACGTTAGACTTAATAAAACTCGAACAAAATATATTTGATTTAACTTATGAATAAAATATCTATATTTATATAACTTCAAAAGTTTAGATAAGCTCCCTTTTTATATTTTATTAAGAACATATTGCCCTTCCAACTAAAATATTTCAACTAAAATTAATTATATGCATCTTATTATTATCTTTATTATCACAATAATTATTGGCTCTATAAAACTTGAAAAATATATGATTTAACTTTATGCATTAAAATATCTACATTTATACATTCCTAAAAAGTTTAGATAACCGATTCTTTCATTTTTTATTAGTATATTGTTTCTTCCAACTAAAATATTTCAACTAAAATTAAGTATTTGCATCTTATTATTATCTCTTTATTATCACAATTATATTGATTATTAGATTAATAAAATGGCGGTAAATACAGCAGACAAGAATCATTGGTCATGTACATGGTGTAGTAACTATGTAATTGAGTCATTATACTAATAATGTATAATTCATACACCACTATTTTTTGAGAAAAAGTTAAAAGTCTTGAATGGAGTTACATATGAATTATTATTATTAGTTGAAGTTGCTAATATTATTCAATTTATTATTTGAAGTTACATATGAATTCAATACAATTTAATACATTATTTATATGCATCTTATTATTATCTTTATTATCAATAATTATCAATTTATAAAACCTGAATAAAAAATATATGATTTAACTTATGATTAAAATATCTATATTTATACATCTTCTAAAAATTTAGATAAAATTAGCGATTCTTTCATTTTTTATTAAGAACATATTGTTCTTCCAACTAAGATATTTTAACTAAAATTAAGTATTTGCATCTTATTATTATCTTTATTATCATAATTATATTTATCATTACTTTTAATGTATGTAGGTTAGAAATACAAAGAGACAAGAATCATCAAGTCATACACGTAGTATCTTATGTAATTAATTCATTATACTAATAATGTACAATCTTCACAATTAACAATATTTTTGAGAAAAGTTAAACTCTATATCGGAGTTACATACGACTCATTATTATTATTATTGAGTCATAATAATATTCAATTTATTATTTGGAGTTACATATAAATTCAATATAATTCAATACATTATTTATACGCATCTTAGTAATATCTTTATTATCACAATAATTACTGGCCTATAAAACCTTAATAAAAATATATGATTTAACTTATGATTAAAATAACTATATTTATACATCTTCAAAAGTTTAGATAAAATCAATGTATTCTTTCATTTTTATTAAGAACATATCGTTTCTTCCAACTAAAAATATTTCAACTAAAATTAAATATTTGCATCTTATTATTATTATATTTTATTATCACAATTATATTAATCATTAGATTAATAAATGGTAGCAATTAAAGAGTCAAGTATCATTAGTGTAATACATGGTAGTAACTTATGCAAGTAATTCATTATACTAATAATGTACACTAATACAATTAATTATTTTTGAGAAAGTTACAAAAGTCTCAATGGAGTTACATACGACTCATTATTATTGAGTCATGGGCAATATTCAATTCATTATTTGGAGTTACATATGCAATAATACCTCAATACATTATACTAATAATTAATATAATTATGATAAAAAGATAATAATAAGATAAATAATTAATCTATCTATCTTATTTAACTTATGATTTAATAAATGTGTGATAAGAGATGATTATTTCTTCCATTTTGTTAGAACTAAAATTAAATTGTTCCTTCCAAATGAAAATAATTACAATTGGTCATTATGTCTTCTTCTTACAACATGATAGTAATAAATATATACACATATACAATTGGTTATTAATTAATACTCCATCCGTTCCAATTTACTTGATCATGGAGGTAAAAAATACTTTATTAAGGAGTCGGAAGAATATTAATAATAGAATTACAGCATTTTATCAAAAGAATTTTGTATTTAAAATGAAAAGTACTTTATCAAGGACAAATCAGAAAGAGTCAAAGATAAAATCGGACAAATTTTTTACGATGAAGCGAAAAAAGAAATTATAAGTACTTTTGCTTCTACGATCACTAAATTGGACTTAGTGAGTATTGAATAAAATTGAAATATATATTTTAATAAAAGAATTATTAAGTATTTTAATATGTAAGTGATCAATTTAAATATTATCTTTAGTGAGCATAAATTGAAGAAAAATACTTTATTTATTTGTTATTGTCATTATATCTTCTTCTTACAACATGATATAACAAATATATATGCATCTACAATTGGTTATTAATTAATATTGAATGAAAATTGAATCCTATAAAATAATATATAATTAACTTTATATGAAGACTATTATTCACTTAGATATTTGATTATATGAGTTTATATATATATATATAGTGATTATTATTTTTACTTTTTAATAATTAGTCAACGAATTTATATAAAATATAATTTGTACATATGCAAAAGTAAAAGTTGTCCAATATACCAAAGACTCCTATTCATATATACATAAATATATGGCCTAGAAACAGGACGTTATGTGATGTAACGACCCGCCCAGCGGGTTCCCTCGGCGTCAATCGGCCACCAACCCAGACCTGTGAGTCACCAACGCCGGATAACAATAAAAAATGACTTCTTTTACATCATAAATAAAACAATATAATCCCCGGCCCATCTGTGAACTAACTAACAAGACAACAACAAATATCAAAACCTCATAATATAACACATCAAACAATTTGTTATACAACTCGAAATATTTAGAATTATAAACAATTTAAAACTTCAAGAAGATAAAAGATGACTGCTGAGGCTCCTCAAGCCACCATCGCCATCTGCTGGTACGCAGTTTACTGCCAATGCATATCGTTGGTCATCATTCCCAGAACAACTCAGTAATTTAAACGCCCGCCCATGTGGAAAATAGGAAGTCAATAAAAAAGTCGAAAGTGGAAAATAACAGTACGGTTAACCTACCCGCATCATCATCTAATAAGAAAAAAATTATCTTCACCTATTTAGAGACTATATACCCCTGTATATTATTTTATAGGTTACTTGCCACAAAATAAAACTTTCCTTATTGCTTTAACTAACACCGATAACCCACACTACGTCAACAACTTACTCACAAGACACTCTTAATTTCATAAGAGGTATTTCATCTCGTTATCTTTCCAAGTATAGCTAATTCCCAATATAATATACACAAATTCTAAACACACAATAATCTCTAAACATATATCTTAACCCTCTCATAACTCATGCATATACGACTCAATCACTACTTATCTTTAGTTCACTTTAAAGTACTACTCCCCATTTTACAATCATACTCCTCCCATAGATAACTAATGTTCCCTCAAAAGACCTTCCAAATATATGCATTTCTTAATATGACTGAGAATATATCTTGAACTAGATAACCTAAGTACGTATTTTCTTCCTGCATTTTCCATTTAGTATAATGGAACTTATTTACTCATGGTATCGTGTCGGGTTGACCGCATTATATTCCTAGCACATTTGAATCCATTTTCCAAAATCATATATATAAAATATCATCAACATCATCGACGCATTAGCATGCTAAACTTCGCTTTATAATGCCTAATGTTCTCATTCAGTATCTCATCCATTAGCCATTGGGAGAGTAACATGTAACAATATTCAACAAAAGACGCGAATGCCGTAAGGCCAACCAAAGTCAACACCGGTGATTCCGAAGAAATAGTTTTAATAAAGGGCTTCATTTTAAATGAAGTATAACCATCAAAGCAATCGCTGCTAGCACAACAACAAGATTAGAATAGTCACTTCCTAGAGGTCAAATATGAATAATAAAATACATAAAGTACAGGATTATCGGATAAAGTCATACAACATAATTCCACCACGGTCTCGACATAACACATAATATATAATGTAGTGGTTCCAATAAGCACACAATCACCAAACGAAATCACAGAGATCAACAACTACTAAAACTCTGGGCCATCAAACCTCCTATCTCTCATATCCCCACCAAGATACCATCCCCTAACGCTACATATACCAACCTGCTTCAATTGCCAGGAACGTGGACAAATCAACAATCACCAAGACTTATACCGGCTAAAGATAAGGCCAAAATCGCACTTATACAAAGTATAAGGCACACCGCAGACTATACACAAAGTATAAGGCGCTTCACCGCACTTATACACAAAGTATAAGGCATACCGCACGCTATACCTGTAGTATAGGCCAAACCGCACGAAAAATGCAGATAGGCCACCTCACAACGAATACGCAAAGAAAGTCAGACAAGAGAATCATAACGTACGCCATACCGTAAAGATGGGGGGCCACCTCTGCACACAAAGAAAAAGTCGATCAAAGAGAATCATGTCAGACGCCATACCGTAGTGATAGTTGCCATCCCCAAGCAAGTGCTTAGAGTCACCTAATCCCTAGTAGTCCCAACTATAGGGTCATATCCTAATACTCAAGTCACCTCAAAATCATACATAACTCCATCGAACACCTCTCAATAACCAACCCTACTTTACTTCCAAATTAACAGCAAAGACACAAATTAATACATCACACAATCAGAATCAATCACAACCGCCAAGGCCATACATAACAAGTGCTCTATTGTAAAGCCACATAAATACCACAAGTGCCGTCAAGGCCACATAAATACCACAAGTGCCGGCCAAGGCCACATAAATACCACAAGTGCCGTCAAGGCCACATATAATACGTAAATATAAGTCGAGTTCAAAGCCATCACTTACTCTAAACCAGCCTTCAACGCCGCTAACAGTCACATAATCATATTAGGCTCACACATAATCGCATAACCATTACATGTATACCTTCCATCTCCCCGTAATCATATATCACAAGGACATATACACCATTCACACATAATTATATTACAAAGCACTGCACACCCTTTTACACATAATTATAATACAAGATGTGTACACCATTTGAAAGTTATACATAAGGTAATACACGGTATAAGTGCCTCACCTCTCGCTAGCTACCGCAAAACCTCTTCACGAAAGACAATCGCGAATCGCCTCTTTTCTCCACGATCAACGCCTAAACAACACCCGTATAATCAAGACCTACTACTATATAAATGGCTGCTCTGTAAGATACATAACCAACTCTGGGGGGAACTATCTCTAAATGGTATAATCCTGACTGATAAACTATCGAATTATAATCCCATCGACACAACCCAATCCGATTCCCCGCTAATTCCATCTTAATACTTTCTCATTGGCTAAATTGAATTTTTATAAGTTATTCTAACCATCATCAAGTCCATAATTAACAATCTACTCCGAAATATCAATTATAACTCAATCTTCAGAATTTATACTTTTTTCAACATAACACCCTTTAATCACTTTAATCATTCATTCTAACATCATAACAACTATATTAAGGGTCCCAATATAACCTCCTACACATTTAAAGTCTTATAAAAATATCCATATATAAAAAAGTCAAACCGAAAACCTAAAAGTCGTAACTCCACCATAACGGCCTCAAACGATTCTAAATCACGACTCACTCAAATACGCTACGTAACCCATAACCAACTTAAGATTTATCATAAAATTCAATTATGGAAAGTCAACCAAAAGTCAACTATGTCAAAACCCAAGAAATATCTCTTAAAGATTCTAAATTTCTTACCTTAACTCAAGAATTAATGTGGCAATCAACATTCTGGCCAACCCATCTGAAGCTCAGAAAGCACAATCTACAGGTAGAAACTAAAAACGAAATTCTTTTTTAAGGGAGGGGCTTAATTTGCCAAAATACAGCAAGATTAAGCCAAGGGATGATGATTTAATTTACGTTGAGGATATGTATTTAATAGATATTTAAAAAAACTTAGTCCCTCGTTTCCTGGCTTCTGCTAATTCTCCGCTTATCGCATTTAACCTCCACTTAACCCGATTTCAAAGATAAAATTCTTCCATGGCAACACTACTAAATTATAAACAGAAATTGCTCAAAAGTTTTTACTTAAATAATATATTATCATCTAAAAAATATACTATTCTCGGTCCTTAATCAAATCGAAAATTTAAATTTTTTTTTTTTTTTGTAACGTGGTTATTACAATGTAGTATTTAAAATGTAAGATTGAAATTAATAAAATCATGAAGTAGTAATATAGTATTTAAGTTTTTAATGGCAATATACGTATAGAACAAATAAAAAAAGGCACTCCCGATATTAACATACATTATTAATTTATTTTTATTACTTATTTGTTTTCTTTAGACATGAGGATTACTATTATATATATTAGGAATGTTATTTGATTATATAAGGTGTGTAGCCCATCTAATTAAAGTTATATATCAAATAAGGTTTCGATGACAAAGTAATTCATAATTTTATATGAAAATAATTTATTTTACGGAGAGAATCCATACGAAGATATGCTAAATATTACAAATAATAACACTGAATTCAAGAAAGCAAAGTGAATAAGAAATAATAATAAATGAAAAGCAAGAGACATTTAATTTTTCAAGACAAATGAAAAAGAAAATGATACTCTTAAATTGATATTTCTTTCGAGGATTTTAATGCAAAGGTTATCAATGTATTAATTAATCAAGTTTATCCTCTCATGATTTACTTTTCATATTTTTCTATCTATTTGTTTTAAAAAATTTATATAAAGATATATTTTTCTCCTCATCGACGCGTTCATCGCACGACGTATCACACTACTAGTATAAATAAAATAGGTGTAAGTAGTTATTTAACTTCACCAATTTTTTTTACCATTTTATACCTTTTTAACTTTAGACTTTTAGTTTTACATTTAATTAATTTG
Source organism: Lithospermum erythrorhizon (assembly GCA_019722365.1). Lineage (NCBI taxonomy): Eukaryota > Viridiplantae > Streptophyta > Magnoliopsida > Boraginales > Boraginaceae > Lithospermum > Lithospermum erythrorhizon. The sequence goes on from JADFUC010001453.1 coordinate 214,350, forward strand.
AGGGCATTTTTATAACTTAAATATGATCTACTCATATATAGGTAAGGATAGTTCACAACCTCCAATATGAGAACGTGATACAGTTTCTTTTGTTTATGAAACATGGCATTAGTTCTTTTTAAACTTGGATAACATAGTTACTATTTCTAAATTTCCTGAAAGTATTGATGAAAAAGAAGAGTTATGGTTGCCAATGGAGTTTCTTACAAATAAAAATACGATTATCCTAGTTAATTACCAACGTAGCTCCTGGGATACATGATACTCTGCGCTTACCGATAATAGCAATCAAGTAGTATTAGTTCCCAAAAAATGATACAAATATATCATAAAGATTGGCCTGGGAGGGATAAATGTCAAGACATCGATCCTCGATTGCTCCAAGATGTAGACCAACGCTGCAATATTTGTCGCCTTCGCTAATCATATTACAACACATGTGACACTTTTGAGGACTAAATTGTTATGATACTACTAGGTGGACCAAAATGCAAAGACGACACACTATCCGGAACTATATCGGGCAATTATTTATATTCGAGTTAATTGCCAATACGTCACAGATAAGACAATAGCTTTAGTCCCCGATAACGGCATCAAGCTGGCAGATTGGGCTTCCCAAAATTTGTGTAATAGTCAAGATGCCCTTTCGAAAGTGATAATATAAGACACGGCCCCCGATTTGAAAGTTCAAAATAGGGACCAATACGCAACATTGTCACTTTCAAGAACTATAAGTCAAGTAAACACACGACACTTTGAAGACCAAATTGTTACAATACCACTAATACGCCCAACCGCACCATAATTGGCTACACTCATATCCTGAACTATATTATCTCCAATTATCCTATAAAAATTTGGCTCTAATTTACCTTAGTTGCTCAAAGTTGTTCAAGATGGATAGACATTGGCATCCATCCACATTATCTTCTTCAATTGAATGAAAATAATTTTATGAAAATTATACAAGCACGCTTTGTTTATCAAAAATTATGTAATCGCTGTGGTACCCACTAAGCGTTTTTTACTAATATAATTAAAAATAATCAATATTAAAAAATTTATTCCTGATGGCATGAAAAAAATCAATTAAAATCTGACAGGCGAATAAAACTCATAGTCGCTTCTGAATAATTTTAAAGAAGAGTAATGATTTTTATAATTCATTATTTTTTCTCCATATACTCAAACAAATGGTAAAAAAAAAAAAAAACGTAACATGCATTATAAAAAATCAATTTAGTAAGCAAAATATATAATGATTTAAGAAAGTTTAGAACCTTTTTTAAACTTAAAGATTAAAAATCTAATTGTAAGAAGGATTTTTTTTTTTTTTGTAAAGCTTCATATTTTCTATATTTTGAAATAGCTATATCTTTGAACAGGATTGTCTTGATGATTTCAAGGGCCGACATGAATTTTTCTATATTTCCATGAGTGAGCCAATTAAAAACGTGGGAAAAAAAAGAAAAGATGATAAATGGTGGATTCCAACTCCTAAAGTCCCTGCTGAAGGCTTATCTGAGATCACAAGAAAATGGTTGCTTAATCAAAAGGACTCGGTAAATCAAGTGCTCAAAGCTGCAATGGCAATCAATGCTCAAGTCCTTGCCGAAATGGAAATACCTGAAAGCTACATTGAGTCTCTCCCTAAGGTACAATATGAAATCGAGTTAATTATCGATTTGGTCCCAAAAAATGAGATCAAGTTGAGTTTTGATTTTCGATAATTCAAATGTTGAGATTTAGTTTTATAAAGTGATTATGTGCATGAATGTAATTTAGTCCTCAATTTAATCTCATACATAAATTATGAAATTAACGTCTCCATAAAATTCGAGACCAAATTACACCACAAAAATCACGTTCTAGAATTAAATATCAATTTTTAAATTATCGAAAACTAACTCAACTTGATAGTATTTTCGGGACCAAATACGTGAAATCTATGTTATAATTTCAACAGTCTCTTGTGTTTATAATCATAATGCTTAACGATTAACAACGATTGTTAAACAATTTTCTCACTATATATTGATTTCGAAGCATTCAATGTATTTGCATATAATTTAATTAAACTTTGTACACAATTGAATGATACATTTTTTTTTTTCATCTTTTTAATATTAGAATGGGAGAGAAAGTCTTGGTGAAACAATCTACAAGAACATCACAGATGATTATTTCGATTGCGATTTCTTCTTATCAACTATAGACTTATCATCAGAACACAAAATTCTTGATCTAAAGAATAGAATTGAAGCATCTGTGATCATTTGGAGAAGAAAGATGAATGCTAACAAAGATGGAAAATCAAATTGGAGTTCATCAGTAAGTGTGGGAAAGAGGGAACGGTTTGAAGATAGAGCAGAAACTATTTTAAACATTCTAAAACATAGATTTCCTGGAACTCCTCAATCATCATTGGACATCAGCAAGATCCAATACAATAGAGTAAGTGTATTTCATTCTATTCCAACAATATTCAATAGTCATAGGAGTAAAATTTAATTCTCCCTTCATTTTTGTCAACATTGCTATTATTGTTTCATTCTATACAAAAATTGTGAGTAGACCACATTCAAGGAAACATAATATGGTAATACATTCATTTCAATTTTACTAGTAAGTTTTATTTAATTTATTAGTTTAAAAACTTTATTTTTTTAAATTAGTCATGAGTATTACAAATTAATTAACGAATATATAAATTTCTAACTACTGAACAGTTAGAATGAGTGTTTGAAAGAAAGTATGAAATAATAATTTTTCGGCAAGAATTGAACCTGAGATCTCTACTAGAAGCTTGGGTCGATTTATACTTGAGACTAATAATGGTGTGCCATTTAATATTGCAGGATATTGGTCAAGCTATATTGGAAAGCTACTCAAGAACAATAGAGACAATGGCTTTCACAGTTTTATCAAGAATAGATGACGTTCTCCAAGCAGATGAAATTGCAAGGAACCCTTGTTCTAGAGGAAAAAAGAGATATCCCCTAAAAGATAATTCAACTTTAGTAGGATCCCCCAATTTTTCCAATGTAAAAGGAGATGTAGAAAAGGTAATACCAAAAAGTGAAGGCAAGAAAGAGGATTTATCTGAAAATGTCTATATTTTGAAACAGTTGAAATATATTATATAGAGACTTTGGGTGTTTTTAGGAATCCAATAACATGTCATTGGCGAATGTAATAGTGAGAGAAAGTTAAAGTCTGAAAATGAAGGCAAGATTTAGCTAACAGATCAGAGTTCATCAAAGAAAAATGTATACCCAAAACCTTATACTCCGTATGTGTTGGAAATTTTGTACAAATACAAAAATAGAAAAAAACATGAACACTTAGAGTTATTCAAAGAACAAAACTTTACCTCTCTATATTTATTATAGAAAAAATGTGAGGAAGATGATGAAGATGAAAAAAAAAATATGTATGAATATATTGAAAAAAATATGTATGAATATATTGTTAAGATACAAAATGAATTTCTTCTTTTTATGCAATGTTAGTTTATAGAGTTAATTGCGAAATTGCTTCACATAACGACGAAATCATGACCATCTCCAAAGTCTTCAAAAGCTGATATTTAGTCTCCCAGTTATGGCTTAAGACAGAAAGCATCCTTATTAAGTGACCTGCTGTTAAAACGACCGCAACGAATGATCGTAACTCATTACTGGGGTCACATATTTCACTTACATTCTCTGAGCCCCGTCAATTCTTCTTTTGCATCTATTTTGCCATTCAACTTGTTTTCCAGTCCAAAATAATCTCCTATGGGATTTTACCCCTACAAAATTGTGAGATTATTTTGGAGAGAAACAAGGTAAAATATGTGAAAGAATTTACGAAATCAAGCAGAAGCTTAGAATTTAAATATAACAATTTTAATGGAATGGATTTTACAATCTCTCATTTTGTTGTTAGCTTTAACAAAGACAGCTTATAATAGGATCAAAACACAATCTTAAAGTCACTATCAGTGATTAAATTCCAACTCTTGAACTTTCACCACTAGAAAAAAGGTTTTTGTGGCGGTCAAAAACGTGACACTAATGTCATAAATGGTAAAATGTGACGAGCACGTGGGCGCCTGGAACGTAAGCTACTGTGCGGCCGCATGAAATACAAAACGTCACATAAACGTTGCGTAAATAGTACCACAACGATTATATGACATAATGAAACGTCACGAAACCCGAAATGATCCAACCAAAGAAATATTAAAAACCGAGGTAAAACGCCACATGCTTTAATAAATAATTAACCAAACACACTTAATTAATAAACTAATATAACACACTTAATACAATATAGTTAAGTTTTTAAAAAACGTCACACAAATGTCACAACCTTAAATACACTTGATTAAAGAATTAATGTAAAACACTTAATGTTAGTATAAATTTACCAAAACGAGGCAAAATGTCAAATGCTCACCTTGTTGCTCGAGACTAAAACACAACTTTTAATACAAATAATTCAATAATATAAATCTTGAACAAGACAAAAACGTCACAATGTAATTTTCTTATTTTTTAAAAAGAAAAATTCCAAGCTGCTTCACAAATAAATAATAATAATTTAATCATTTCTTCAAATTATAATTTAAAACAAAATAAACAATTTAAACAAAATAAATAATAAGAAATAAAAAATAATGAATCAAAAGCTATATAAACAAATCTTTTGAAAGAAATCCTTAAAATAAATATTAAGAAACAATAAAATAGACAATAATAGAATAAATATTTTAACTTAAGATTCAAAAAAATAAACATACAACATAAATAATTTAAATTAGAGATTCAAAAAAATAAACATACAACAAAAAAATAAACATACAACAAAAGTAAAATGATAATTTAATAACACAATCATAATAGGCAAGAATAGTATAAAATAATTTAAACGAGATTCAAAAACAAACAACATACCTCTTCAAATTATAATAACGCTGCTACATAACAAAAACAAAAGTTAATAAGTAGTAAATATCAACATATTAAATTAAAGAACAATGAGAAAAAAGTGAAAATGAGAAAAGTAAGAATTACCTTAAGCCTTAGAAGAAACAAGGGAGTAAACGGGGTCATAAGTTATATTTATAAGTGGATTGGGATATGAAATTCTCAAGATTCAAATTAAGTCATGACGCTTTTGGGGCATAATTTTTCTTAAACGTCACACGACCCTCACTTATAACAAATTTCCCGCATATTGAAAATATTTCTAAATTTGAATTGGTTAAAAGATTATGATGCTTTAGTGGCGTAATTTTGCTTAAACGTCACACAACCCTTACTAATAATAGATTTCCTACTAATCGAAGATATTTCTCTAAATTTGGTTCAAAGCTTCAGGACGCTTCTATAGCATTTTCTTATTACTAATTAGTTTCTTATATTAATTTATACTACTAATCAATTTATATATTTTTCAAGATTTATATTAGAAAAAATGTCACACTAATGTCATAGTGGTTCTAAACTAGTGACGTTACTATGACATTTTTTATTACTAGTTAATTTTCTATATTAATTTTTATTACTAATTAATTTATATTTTTTTCAAGATTTATATTAGAAAAAATGTCAGTTACTAATGTCATAAGGGTTCTAACTCAGATGCTTATATGACCTCTTTCATTTAATTAATTTATATATTTTTCAACATTTATATTAGAAAAATACATTAATGTCATAATGGTTCAAAACTCAGGATACTTATATATGAGATCTTTTATTACTAATTTTCACTCTCTCTCATTAATTTATGTTACTAATCAATGTATATTTTTTTCAAGATTTCTATTAGAAAACGTTAATTTCAATGCATAAGGCTCAAAACTTGTGGCTCTTATATGACATTTTTTTATTACTAATTAATTTATATTTTTTGAAGATTTATATTAGAAAAAACGTCACACTAATTTCATAGTGGTTGGAAACTTGTGACGCTTATATGCTATTTTTTATACTAATTAATTTGTATTTTTTCAAGATTTGTATTAGAAAGACGCCACACTAACGCCATACTTACAAAATTTGTGGCATTACTATCATGGATCGTGGTGTGTCCTTTATTGCATATTTAGTAGTTAGTTTATTTTTTTCAACAACGCCATATAGACTGCTATAGTATTTTCCGCTGAAAATATCTAGTAACGGTAAAACGTCACACACTGCTGTAAAGGTTCGGGAAATGCACGTCACTTAACGCCACTCTTTCAATTAATTTATTATTTTGACCCGAAAAACTGACGGGGTTCTAAGTTTTTTCATGATATAAACATCACGTAAAGGCAGTGGAATGTTTATGTGACATTTTTTTTAATGCCACAAAATCTATATTCTCTAGTAGTGTTTTTGGGACCAATTCGCAACTTCATCCCACTATCTGAGACCATTTCACCAATTAATGCAACTTTCTTCATTATTGGCTGATTTTAGTGTCTATATTTACACACTTTACATTCATGAAAAATTCATGCAACCTTTCATGATCAAATAAAGAATAGGAAAGGACCGTAAGGACGGCCAAGGTCAAGTCGGCTAAGAACAGCTGGGTGAGGTTACGAGCTCGATTCTCCTACCACTGTTTCTTTGCCGAGTTCGCTATAATGCGACTGCTTTCTAATGCTAATTGAATCTTAGAAAGTGAGCCATATGCTATCATACGCCTGACGTTTAACCGCGTATACTTAAAAGTAGTGGGTTATGGTCCCGTTAAAAAAAAGAATGGAAAAGAACCTTAAATAAAATATTGAAAAATTGTCCAACTATGGAATACCGAACGTAAAACTTATGGGGCGAATTGCTCTGTTCTGTCCATTAGCCATATGTCTAATTCAATCGGACGTCTACCTAATTCATATTTTCACGTTCTATAAAAAATGAAATTAATTGGGCTGATCAAAGTCCAGCACATCACATTTCAGATTCATTTAGATGCATCTCATGATCTCAATATCTCATCTTTGAATAATAAATTGCTCAGATCATCTCAACATATTCTTCAGGTAGTTTGATTGTTAGTTCAAGTAAATTTAAAAAAATATTACACCTTTTGTCCCAATTTGTTTGATTAAAAAGTATTTTATTAAAAACTTAATTAATATTATTAATATATTCCTAAAAGTATTTTATCAAAATATTTTAATTAATCATGAAAATAAAAAGTAATTTATTAGCGTTGATAAAGCGAAAACACCAAAGATAAAATAGATCAATTCTATATCATCAAGAAAAGGAAACGAAAAATTTTACTAATAACGATCAAGAAATTGATCTTAAGGGCATGCTTTTAACATTTTTTAAATCCTGCACAAAAACATTGTGTAAACTTGTAGTTTTGATCACCATTTTTTTGCAGCGTAAAGTTGTATTTTTTATAACAATTAACAGGTAAACTGATAAAACCCATACAACTGATCTTTAATCATCCAAGATAAGTTTTCGATTTTCAATGCTACCCTTTCTGTCGTTTGACTAGTAAACTTAATATTTCTACATCTATGTTTGCACTATACTTTCTTCTGCCAAAAACTAGTAAATACCATCTTTTTTGCAGTTCTAAATTCCTATACTTTCGCCCCTATATGTCTTTTCTACTATATTTGTTTTCTAGCAAATTAGTGAAAGCAATTGAGTGTATCCGTACTTTTTTCCTTTGTGTGTTGTCGTAATTGCTTTTGTCTGAGTGATAAACATGGTTATCCCATGTGACCTGTTTTATGACTAATTTTTAGCCCCACTACTACTAAATCAGCAAAGATCCATTATCCAGCCATGGAGGCTCCCCACATATATGCACGAAAACACCAATTACTTTGAACGTTCGATCTATCCCCTTTGTGAATCCATTTGCACATTTTATTTGTCAATTTATGATACATAACTAATGGCAGAATTATGAATTTTATAAAAGAGAAGTGAAGTAATTAATATTATATAAATGAGGAAAAATATATAAAATTTAGGAAGAGTGGACAACTTAATTTTTGAATAAATGAACGATAAAATTTTAATTTTCGATAGTAATAATATAATTTTAAGAAGGATGACTACTCCCCGCCTTTAGGTTGTACATAACCAGTAATCTCCTATGTGAAAATGTATGCCTAGTTATTCTATGTTTAAAGCACTTTCAATTTTTTTAAAGACATTGAATATTTAAATTTTTCCTGGTTGCACACTTGCACCGCTAACTTTAGCTTGTGGTAAGGAAGTTTTGGCATTGAAGTTTGCAGCAATTTGATTTTGTTACGACTATTTCTTGAATTGAAGAATTTCATAGCAAAGTTACTAATGTGAAATTCGAATGTTTCATAATAATTGGTCAGGTACAATGTTCTGAGCACTAGTAATTAAATGGGGAGATCAAAGATCTGGCTTTACCTTTCTGATAAAGGGTCCGACATTCTCTTGAACTTGTCAGTCCATATGCACCATTAATTTCATCCCTCATTAATCTTTTTTCTTGATAGAGACTCTTTTTTATTGATTACCAAAAAAGATGAGAGAAAAAAGTGATGTGAATTATGCAACAGTGGACAAAATGGACTGAACAAACAAGGAAAAGTTAATCATTTGGTCATTGAATCACTTTCACTTCTTTCTTTCGCTTCACTACTCCTTATTATTTTCTCATGTGAGTGTGACGTGACGGATACATATATTATAGTCTTGAGACCAAATGTGAATCTCGGAGTTAAATATGTAGTCTTTGTACTTAATTTATGTCACATATTCACATTAGCCGATTAACAATTGTTTAATGAAGTTCCATTTTGAAGGATTCATATATATTTTTAAAAAATTATGCTTGCCAAGCTATACATATAAGGCAATCATACAAACGGAAATTGATGGATAATAGCAGTGAGTGTTTGGTATAATCATTCTAGTCGTTACTCGTTAATTAGACACTCAATTGGTCACTTGTAACTTGTAAGTATAGAATTTGATCATTTGAACTCTATTGCTAGTCTTTAAAAAAGTGATTCATATGATTTTCTTTCTAAATATACGGGCAGATTTTTAGTATGCCCCATATACATCTTGTGGCACATGGAGTAAAGAAAAACATCTTTTTCAATAGTCCCATTCTTAACAAAGGGCTCAAATAGAGGTCTTCAAGTACCAAAGAAATGGCCATTCATGCATATACTTATCGTTAAGACTTGAGATAACATTATTTGAGAGAGTTGGAATCATCTTTGGACTGATAATTCATAAAGAAAATTTGGTTTGATAAAGACATATAAGGTGCACGAGTTGTGTTGTCCTCCTGTCAATGATATTTGAGTGTCTGATATGCATTTCAATTTGGTACCTAAGTTTTGGAAGTTCGAACTCAACAAGAGAAAATGGCCATGTAACTATAATAATTCCCCACGGACAAAGATGATGGTGATATGCAATTATGGTAGTACATTATTATTATATTGTGTTACGGACCTAGCTTTCGAGCAGCCATGACCTATGACAACACGGATACAACCTATATTGACCGACGCAAGCTAGGATTCCATCAGCCACTACTTCAATTTTCGTCTTTATATCCAATCTTTGTTGACTAATATTTTCTAAGATTAGAAGGTCTTAGTCCAAATATAATTACTGGGGTCAAATTTAAGTGTTTGATGATACTGAAATATATTTCGTAATAAATATATTCTGAATACTTACATTTATATTGATTATATATCCATTGGTTCACAACTATTATTTATTAGCTTAATTCGCGAAATCAATCCATTAATTTTATAATACATATTTTTATAATACAAATAATGCACTAAATTATGTAAGAGGAGAAAAATGTGATTTTATATAATTCAAAATTATACTAAAAAATAATCAATCTATTAGTACATGATGAACGAATGTGTCATTAACGATACTACCATTAATATTCATATAGTGCATTTAAATTTCAATGAAACGGTACACATTATTTAAATCAGACTATTTAAAACGGGCATGTTGAAAAAATTCAAAAAAAATGCTCCAAAAATTATTTTATTCACTTAGACTAAATGGTACCAAAATTGCTAAACAAGTTGGGTATGTGACATTTAAAAGTTAAAAATATGCTTATAATTATAATAATGATTTTTTAATCAAAACATATATTACTCAAAATGAACCAAAAGTTAAAAATAAAATATATCAAAATGGTATAATTTGTATTTTTGATTATTAATGAACACAATTAACAAAAGTTTTAACGAACCGTAACTTTCCACGAGTATAAACTCTCATATGTAAAAAATTTGTTAACAATATGGAGTACTGTTGAGTACGATATCGAGTTATTTAAAATGAAAACTTAATGAAAGTTAAAATAATCATGGCATTCAATTTTGTATTAATTATTAAAAAAGCAGAAATGTAAAAGAAATTTCGGCTTCGGCCAGAATCACAATCCACCTCCCACATTATATATAGATAGATGCACTCAACGAGGGCACAAATTTTATGAATGTTCTGCATAAGGCATGATTGTCGTTAGAGGTGAAGTGATCTTGGATACAAAGTTAATATTAGTACCCTATATCGGACTTTAACATTGTAGTTGTATTATCATTAAACACCTAAATCAAACTCTATTTAGGTAATCGTCTTTCGGAAAATACAAAAAACAAATAAACTCAATTGTTAGAGTCGAGTTAAGGATGAGTTACAAATACACTAATGCTGTCAAGTTTTGATTTAGTTCAAGAAAGGAAACATGAATATTAAAATTAGTCTAATAGGTAGTCTAGAAATTGATTTGAATGGAAAGAAATATCTGATGTTTTGCTCAAATTCACTCTTAACTCCATTTCTTTGCAAAACAACAAACACACATAAAACAACTATACACGCACACACTGTTACAATCATACTAGCACTTTTGTGCATAACATCTCTACATACATAAACTTTTTCTTTCTTTTTTTGTGCACACTTAAATTTATCTCATAATTGTCCTAGATGATCTTGATACTTGTTCTCTGAATCCTTCTCCTCAAGTTCAACTCCATTCCTGACTCTTTGTTTCTCACAAGATCCATACCTCCAACTACAAACAAGATAATACAACAAATTCACAAAAGTCATCACAGCTAGTAACCAATAATATTTGTCATAGTGACCCTTGTTAATATTGTCTGATAGCCAACTTTCCTTTCCCTCTCCTTTGGTAGCATGTTCCACAATGGTCACAATGAGACTTGCCAACAGGAGCGCTACAGCCATACCCAACCCGAAAAGCGAGGCAGCAATACTCGACATGCTTCTAGGCAACTCAGAGTAAAAGAACTCTGTTTGGCCTAATGCATTCAATGCCTCAGCCAAACCATTCAAACTATGTTGTGGAATAAGCCACATTGCGGACATATCAATCACGCCTTGAGGGTTGTTTCCGAAACCTTGATCTAGCGCCTTTTTTCTCCTGATGTGCTCCACGATTCCAGAAACTATCATGGCGAGACAAGAGAAGAATATGCCTAATCCCATTCTCATTTTCACCCCAAGGCGAACAGGCCTTCCTTTGATTCTTGAAGCCAGGGGGAGGATTAGGCGATCATAAAGAGCGAGCCATATGGCTAAAGTGATCATTATGAACATTCCAAAAGACCCTGCTGGGATTTGGAAACTTGAAGTTACATGTCTATCCATTGAACCAGCTAGGATTGTTGGGAATGAATTCTGGTTTATGTTAATTGACACCATTATTCCTGTAGACCATATTGGGATGACTTTGATTAATGCTTTCAGCTCCTCAACTTGCTCTATTGTGCAAAGGTTCCATGGGTTCTTAGCAACTCCCTCTGATGATATGTCAACTGGATCTTTGATTATGCAAGCCTTGTTCAAGAACCTTGCAGAATACAATAAGTAAACATTGTAAATACTCAAATCCTTGGAACAATTTTGATGAGCAATGGCAACTCAAATTATGTCAATACTCTGTTTCAATTCAATTAGGAGGTTTGTCTAGTCAAATAAAAGTTTCAATTTTGCCTAATAATTAATCTTATTTTAGAAAAAAAATATGTTTAAAATTTTGACATGCAAGTGACTGGTGTGAAGCAAATGAATCTTTCGATAAAAAATCAAAGTTTCTTGATCGAAAAACGCTTAGAAATAGGTTAACTATTTGTTAGAAATACGAGGGAAAAATTGTGGAAGGCGCATTATAACAGAATACAATAATATTCCATACCTTAGATTCTTTGTTGGCACTTGATAATCTGAGCCCTTCATGTAATGATAACTTTTAAGGCTATGATTAGGGTAGGCAAGGTGTCTATTCTTGAAAGCAACCACAATAACTTGAGCAAAGCTAGTGAACAAACTTCTAGTAGGTTTCTTTTTAACATACAAACCAGAGGCAAGAAAAAACAGAAGGGCAGATAAAAACATGAGAATTACTGGAACACCAAACCCAATTTTCCACCCCAAATGTTCTTGAATATAGACAATGGCTGTTAAAGCAATGAGCACTGCAACTGCAGCAGATGCATAATACCAGTTGAAAAACCTCTCCAAGATTATTTCATTTCTCGGGTTCATTTTGTTGTCCAGTTGATTTGCACCAAAGGCTAAAGAACCTGCTCTAACACCTCCAGCACCAATTGACATGAGGGTAAATGAGGAATATAGCATTAGATATTGTGTTGGACTTGCTGATTTGCATGGTGGGGCAAGATAATTACAGGGTGGAGGCCTTGCTCCTGAAATCATTGCTGTTAACCATAACATAATCATTCCCTGGAACATCAGTTAAATACAGTTATTATTATTTTAATTATAAAGTATCCGATACCTTGCTTTCTTTAAGCAGGAACCTCTAATAATGCATTGAGGCATGTTGTTATATCAAAGTAAAATAACTTTTATTATAGTGACATAATGAAGGGTCCTTTCAGTGTTATTTTTATGAAATGAATAACTTAAAAAATTAATTAGTTTGAGCTAAGTTGTACCAACTACCAACTCTGTCACAATTGTCTAGAAGTGGAATGTGGATGGTTGTTTCTTTCTCAATGGAAGCATTTTGGAGAGATGTGCCTCATTTTTCTATTTTTTATTGTGGTAAATAGATGTAATTGTTACTGAAACAGAAACACTAAAGAACAAACAAATAAATGCATTAAAATTTCCATCTGTCTGTCACTATTTCCTGCTATCACCATTTGGTGTAAGTTGGTAGCAAGTCTCAATACAGCAATTGGTTAACAATTATAGAAATCTCCTAATCAGACATTCTTCATGGTCATAATACCAACTAGCAACTATTAGTATAATATTGCTCCCATAGCTAGAACTCTGGTCAACCCATTGTTTGAACTTTGAATTGATTTATGTTAGCTAGTTATTAATCTTTCATGAAGTAATATAATAATTAGTATACAATCAAAACAGAGTTAAATAACTAAATTTAGCCATGTTGACATCAAATCTTTCGACCATAAGCCCATAAGGAGCTAGAATCAGGGGTGACACTTTGACATCACATGTTACCTTTTTTGTTTTTATTCAAATTATTGGTCTATCCTTCTTAGAATGCTTATCATAACTTACAACAATTTTATTAAAAAATTAAAAGAATTAAGAGATATATATAGTCATAAAGTATTATTCTATCTCAAATAGTTAATTGTTTAAAATAGTGAAAATGAAATTAAAAAGAGACGAATACAAAAAATTGTATCATATACTACGTATTAAACAATCAATGAAAAATAAAAATAAAAATAAATTTTGTCTAACCAATCAACTATTTTAAAATAAATTTATGTAACAAATAAAATTAGTTAAAGCTTCATAAAATAAATTTTCACTGAACAAGTAATTAAACCGACCATTGAAATCCACTGAGCAGCACATGCATCTCCTAATCATATTGCAAGAAAGTACACAATAATTAATGCTCCAACACACATTTTGGTCTAATAGGCTAGTACATTCAACATTGCATAATCATAATCTAAAAAACAATACTAAGAAAGAACAAAAAAATAACTCAAGAATTGATAATACATTACCAGAAGACTGCATATGGAACCAAGTCCAATTATAAGAAACCGACCAAGATAAGAATCTGCAAGAAAAGCTCCAACCATGGGGGTAAAATTTGTAGCAGCAGACCACAAGAATATAACATTAGCTCCTTTAGCAATGCTCATGTTGTAAGACTTAATGAGATAAAGAATCATGTTTGGTAATAAACCATAGCTAGCAACTTTCTCAAAAGCTTCATTTGCTATGATAAATGGCATAGTTATAAGTCCCCCCTTTGGCTTCCTTGAAGAAAGTTGATGTTCTTGAAGTGAGCTTTCCTCTGTTTTCCCGTTTGGGTTATCTGAAGAGCCCTCCATTTTTTCTATGTTTCTTTGTTTTGGTAAGTTGTTTAAGAAAAGGGTATTAAGAGATTGTATATACGTATATAAGTTGGAAGAGTATTTAGAGAGGGAGGGGGAGAAATAGAGAAGGGGATTTAGGAAAAGAGGACAATCATTTTGGTACAGTGTGGAGTATGAGTTGCAAAGGAATGGGTTGCTGGATATAATGTGACAGGTTACACCTTTAAGACCACCTTCAATATCATATATTTGGAGGGATATTTATATGTAATAGAGAGTATTTGATAGGAATAATTTTTACCTTATTTTTGGAAGAATTATTTAATATTTCTCAAATTATTTTGACAAAAGCAAATTAGTTAGAGACTGTTTTGTTGAGTGAAAAGATATAGTTTTTGCAGCAAAAAATTTGAACAAATGACTATATTTACAATTTAATATTCTATTTTCTTTTTTATTTGACATTATAATTAAATAATTTGATAATAAAAATTATATTTTTTATTTTTAAGATCTACAATTAGGTGTCAATAAATTTATTTTATTTGGATAATAATATTTATTAATATGTTTTCCAATATCAGAACATGCTGATATATTGCTAATATTTTGATTTAAAGATAAACGAATAATTTTTGAAGTATGAGGATATTTGATGGTATATAAAATGAAAAATTTAATAGCTCATCCGTCTCAATTTAAGTCATCATCTAACAAAAATTCATATATTTTCATTAGAGGTAAATGATCGTTTATTTACCAACGCCAAGCTTTCAGATTGCCTCCTAATATTCTTTCATTAGTCGATATAACCTATCTCTCATCAAAATCAACAATCAATGATTTTTTTAATAAATTAATTTTTTCTAAACGATCAAATAAATCACTGATATAAATTCGAGATATGACACCATAGTAGGGTGTTGTGAGATGGTCCTCAGGCTAGGCTTGTCAGACTGTCATTTCACCTCAATTTCTACAAATTCAAGTTATCAGACTGACATACATCTTCTTTTTCTTTGGGGTGTGCCCATTATAGAATTCTGTTCATATAGTCCTAGTACACATATGGTGTTATTTGACCTTTGTTTTTAATTAATTCATATTGTTGCTTATTTAAATTTATTTTGTTTGATATTTCCCTCCGCCCTATCTATGCAGTATATTTTAATTCTTTTACTTCGAATAAAAGTTTAATCATAAATATTTTTTATTTCATGCTTATATAATATTCATTTAAAATTATATCAACTAAAAATTTTGCAAAATATGGCTTTATCGGCTATGGGCCATAAATTATTGGTATAACACAAATAAAAAATATTTATTTATCAAAATTTAACTAATAAATAAGACAAGGTCAAAATGTCCTGGTGGACGGAGGGGTAGTATTTTTCAATTATCGTGTAAAACATTTATTCATCATTGTTTTTATATTCCTTATTTTATCACTATCACTAATCAATATATATAAAAGCGCTAATAAGAAGCATGCTTTCTTCTGCTTTTCCCTTTTACATTAGTAATTACTAAATTACTCTTCTTTCTAAAAATCTACTATAAAAATTAGGTAAAAATATTATCTTTTTAATTAATAATTTCATCTCTTAATTGATACTCATGAGTTTTAATAGAAATTAACTACTACTAAATAATAATATATTTTATGTAGACCAATTGTTATTATTATAATAATAGATGTTAGTTAATTAATCATATTCTTTGTGTAGAATTATTATTATTATTATTTCTTATTATTATTATCTAGAACTATTATTATTATTATTATATGTATTAGTTAATAATTCATATTTTGCAGATTTATTATTATTTATTATTATTATTATTATTATTATTTAATTCCATACATATATGAATTTTTAGATATCGAGATCCACAAAATTTAAATTATTCTTTTAAATCATACAATTTAACTGACATAAAGAAATAATTACGATACTTATCAGATGATCAATTCAACAATATATTTAGTCGTATGGACATCAAATCATAGTAAAAGTAATATTTGTATCTCTCTATGGACATCTCAATTTGGTATAATTGAAATTTATTTTTCTTCCAACTCTGACATAAATGTCACATTCGTGGATATACATTACAAATGTCACATTCGTGGATATTTTATAAAATTTGAGCTGACAAATTAATACGTATCATCTTTATATATGTTTTTGGTATAATTATCATATTATTATTTACGATTTCCAATAAATTATTTCACCGGCTCTATATAATATTGTTATTGAAACACCGAATATTCCAAATTATTCGATATAGCCACAAGTCAGAGCATCAATTTTACGTGGTAACAAAATCATAAAATAAACATACAAGCTCGAACACCAAATCATTTAATTTAATATTATCATTATAGATAACTTGTTCCCAAGTAGTTAATGAAGCACGAGAGAGGCTTTAACATGTTAATACTAAGAAATATACGTACGCCGCACGAAGTATTTATGCTTCAAATATTTAAACTCCAGATAATAAATAAAGCAATTAACTATTTTACTTGAATTTATAAATTATACTTTGATTTATATTATAATTCATTTTGTCTTATAGTTATATGATCTCTTTATAATTTTTTAATAATGATTCAAAATTTTTGTAACTATACTACTCTTCATTTTCGCTTAATAAAAAAACGTACATTATGTAATTTTATTTATCGTTAGAAAACATCACTTTCTCTCTTTAATAAAAAATACACCTTATGTTATTATCTATTTATTATTAGAAAACATCACTTCTCAATCGATTATTATTAAGAGATAAATTATTCATAGTCTACTATTTAATCTTATTTTATGTATTCATTTTAACATATTTTAATTAACGATCGTCTCAATAAAAGATTTCCACAAACCGAATAAATATAAAGACATTTTTATGAAATTCTTTCAATTAGCCACACAAACAAACCAAAGAGTCCACATTATATGTTTTAGTTCAATTAAATACTAAATGGATTATATTGAAAATCAATGAAATAAATATGATGATACTTTTAAAAAATATGTCTGCAATAATTTTTTTAATAAACAGTTAAAACCTCGATAGTATATATGTGATTAATATTACTTAATATGAAAACTTTAAAATTTTGACATAAATAACAACTTTAATATAAAAGATCACAAGAAGTCATTCAAATAGAAGCTTCGAGTATCGATTTATACATCGAATGTTCATCAATAAAGTGGATTATATGCCTATAATATACATATTCATGCATGTATTTTATACCATAATATCGATCAATTATATTTCATATAGAGTGAAAACTTATATAAATATTATTATGACAATATATATCTTATTTAGTTTACTAATTACTAATCATTAAATAGTGAAGATTAAATTTTTTAATTCTCTTCATATAGATAAATATATTTTTATTTAAGCAAAACTAACATATTATATATATTATAATACAAAAAATTCTAAAATAAATATACAAATCTATTAATTCATCCATACTAAATGATTGTTATGTTTGATTTAAGTGCTCAAAATTGATAAACTTTTACGCATTCATCGATAAACATAATTTTGATCTGAATAAAATTTATTATTATTAAAGTAATTTGGAAATATTATTATTTGACTACTTTTGTCACCATATACAACAAAATAAAAATATTTAAATTTAATATTTAACTGTAAAAAATCCAAATTTAAACCTCGATAACTATCGGGACAAGAGTATTAGATATGTATTCGACACTTTTTATTTCAATTGTTGAAATATAATACAAAATATCACATAATTAAGATATACTTTAATGGCACTTGATTAAAACATTTATTTTTCAATTTATAATTAAATAATTACTTACAAAAAATTAAAATGTTAATTAATTCATTGCATTAAAATTTTAATTTATCATTTATCATATGATAAATTTAAAAAATGGAAGTAATATTATGGTCAAATATTTTATCTCAAGTAAGAGCCGCCGATTATTTTTATATCCGGACAAAAATATCGATGATGAACATATCGGTAATTAACATCTATACGAAAGCTTTAAACTATCAGACACATTATAAAGAGAAAGAGATAAATTCAATATATTTAAATTTTTAGGCAAAAAAATCAAGACTTATTAATTATTGAATTGTTATAGAGCCATTTTTTTAGAAATCTTATTGGAAACATATATGGAACTAATAAATATATTATAACAAGGATAATATAATAATTATAGCTGAAACGCAGTAAGAAAATAACTCACACTTTTATGGGTGAGATGATGAGTGATGTGTCATATAAAAATCTTTTTCTTTTCTTAGTTGAAGGAAAAGAGACAGATGTTTAAATTAAAGATCTTTCATCTTTGAAAAACTGAATTATTTCATTCGTCAAGTATAATTGTATTTGATTGATTATTATTCTAATATGTAATTTTGGATGTTAATATTATATTAATAATATTTTACTAAAAATTATTATTACACACTGATGACATATAGTAGTATGCTTTATAAACTCATTATTTTTGAATATGTATTGATAAAACATATATTAATAATTAAAGTAATATTACTAATAAAAATATATTTGAAATAAAATGTACTAGAAACAAATATTATTCACAAAAAGTAACCCGGACGCATATAAAATTGATACTAATTATTTTAAAATATTTAATCATCGTATTTTATCTTAATTTTTTACCCATATTTAGAAAGAGTTTATTCGTAATTAAAGATTCTCTTCTGAAAAATAAAAATATTAATTGAAAAATCCAAGGAGGTGTTTTTATATAATTTTAAACGATTTAATTAAACATAAAAATGTATCAAATATTCAAAAAAATCGACAGATGTCAGTCAGGCATTGCACTTCTCCTTTACTAGTTATATAAAGTGAGGCAATTGATGATTTAGTTCAGATAATATATATTAATTGCCCTTTAATCTTAGTATTGTAATATCGATGTGGTGAGACATAGCTTTTTAGTAATGCATCAATCATTCTCGAATATTTGAAATAATTATCTAATATAAAAATAGTATGCAAAACATAATAGGCTAAATTTCATACAATATCTTAAATTATCGAATGGTTTCAAACTATTTAACCTTTTAAATAGTATTCTGACTATTTTTTTGACTTGGCCTTTCAACATGCGACCTACTCTCTCTCTCTTTGAGTTAAAATCAATTTTGAAAAAGTCAATTTAGGCAAACAACATCCAAATAATTCACCCACTCCTCTAACTAACCCAACCACACATAATTTTAACTCACCCACTCAATTTTAATTAATTAAATAAAAATAAATAAAGATATCATCTTCAACCTTACACCCACCCCCTACATACACTAACACTTAGCATCGAGGACCTCAAAACAAGAGTCGGCTTTGCATACCAATCCACACCCTCTTCCTACTCCAAAAAAAATAAACAGTTTCACCTTTCAAATATGTTTTAAATTTATTTTCACTAGATCTAAACATTTGTTACATTTTAAGTAATATTATGTGTCACACTGCTTTTTGAATTTTTTTATTTTTGATATTATATTTAGGATGTAATTCCGGTACATAAGTAATTGGTGTATTTCAAAAGAATATCAATCAAAACTAGAGGCTATTATTGAGATCGGAAGAAAAGGATAAAGACTTTGGTAAATGATGCACTATATGTGATCAGTGCTGGTATTAATGAATTTGTGATAAGTTATTCCTTGGTGCCTCTTTCGTCGCAAGACGTATGACATTCAAGGCTATCATATACTTCTTATTTAAGGATAATCCGAGAATATTTTCTTGTTTATGTAATGTCAGTCTATACTTATAATTGCTGCATATTGAAGCATAGTATATGATTTGTCGAAGCTATTCTTTACGTCAGTTACGAAATCGGTTTCTTTAAAATCGATTTCGTCAAAGATAGACGCCACGATTTTGAAGCCAAAAACGCTGTCGACGCTTATTCAAAGCTGGCTGGGCCGGCGCGCTTATTTAAACGATCATAATAGTGTATGTATTTAAATTTAAATCAATATAATATTTCAGTTTCAAAATATTTACAAGGTATTTGCTAGTACCATTAATATGATTATAATGATTACAATAGTTAAAATAGTTATTAGTGATTATTTTCAATTAAATAATAAAATTGAATTTCATTATTAGGATAGTTATGACATAGAGATGCTATTTGAATTTCCCACTCTAAATTTTCAATTCTGTGTAATCTCCTGAAAATAAATCCCCTACTTCACTAGTGTGGGCTCTGATGTTTCTACTGTGGACTTTATGTTGCTTGTACGTGAAAATTTGACTTAGGATGTACCTAATACGCATCCCATTAATTGTAGGCAGGTCGAAAACGATGCCTCAACCAAAGGGATACATACCCCTATATATTGTAAATATGTTACTCTTTTTAGTTGCAAAATTTTACTAACCCTGTAAAAATAAAAATATTTGATTGTCAAGAGTAGAATTGTAAAATTTTATAAGTTCAATTGATATTTTTATTTGTATCGAAATTATCATGTCAATACTAAATTTGTTAGAAGAAATTTTAAGTTCACCACGTTTGAGTTTCTATATTTTGTATCTATCTAAGTTAATAGAGGTTCAATGGTTACCTCCATTTCGTTAATCCAAAAGACGAAGTGTATCACATATTAATTATATTTTAGTTATATTTCAACTTGATTCACCTCGACAAATAAAATAGTATGTATCTAAATAATATTTTAAAACACTCATCTACATTCACTTCAATTATCTCACATAAATAAATTTTTAAGTTTTATCTTCAACTGAATTCATCCGAATCCAAACCGGTCATAAAAGTTTCAACTCTAAAAATTGATATGTCAAAGAAAGAAATTGAAAGCATTTATTAGAACTGTTCGTTTTTCGTCTTCCCCAGAACCAATTAGGATATCATAATAACTGCGCAAATTCAGTAGTATAGTTGTTTCCCCTACTTTTAGGTTCAGAAATTTATGTCTTTGCTTGTTGTTTTTCTATTGTCAAGTCCAGATGTCAAGTCTGCTGTAGTATACACAGCCCGAAGAAGGAGAAGATTTATTATAGCAGTGTTAGACGGCTGCGGAATTATTTCCAAAACAAAAATGTACCGGACACAATCCAGATGAAGGAGACCTTTTAATCATATAATTAAGATTTACATGTCTAAAGGTACATATGAATTTCAAGATTCGTCTTCATCATCAGGAGGTGGCAGTTCTCCATATTTCCACTCGTGGCCTTTCCATTCAGGCAGTTGTTGTATAACAAGCTGCATGAAAGAGGGAAACAATAGTTACTACCAAATCTAATCTGTAAAATATATGCTAATTCTACGTAAAGAATTGTCATTTAGTATAATATTAGTATATAAGAGAAATGCTTAGGATTTAGGAATTCCTTTAGCATCTAATCTATATCCATTCTAGAATGTGAGTGCTATTTTATGGCAGAGGTTGTCTTGCACAAATCCAAATTTATGCAAGTTGCATATATGGCTCTCATGAGTAACATTTGCACTAATCGTGAGTCATGTTAGGCTATACGGAGTATTATGAGTTAAAAGATTTGCATTAGCCGTGAGCAATGTCAAATACTCCGTAAGTAACAATTTTGTTAGTCGTGACTACTGACTAATGTTGGACCATGTAACAAGTGCACTATTATTGACTAATGACAAATTCCGCAGTATGCATAAATTAGAGATTATGTCCAATAATCGAACCCGATCAATTTTGATCATTAACTGAAGAAATATGTTCATACCATTCCTCTTGAATCGTGTTCCCCAACGGTAGTCTGACAAGCAAGTCTCCAATTCTTTGGATACTAAAGATCATACCAAAATTGAAATGTTGTTAAAGAGCACAACCTTGTAATTAGATGTGTGTTAACAAATATATGTATGTAGCACATACTCGTTTAAGTTTCTCTTTCTCTTTTTCTGTACGAGGATTTAGGAGCTCTTTTCCTTCTATCACCTGAAAATGTATCCCATCATTATAATCTTCTAGCACTAAAAGGAGGCAAAAATTAGAACCAAGAAAGGGAAAGCTTGTATAATGCATTTCCTCTACCAGGAATTATGTAATTCAATTTATGTTCTGAGTTCATGTCTACAAAGTTGTTGCTTGAACAACAAAATGTCTTGTAGTTATATAATGTAGTGCGGAGTATATAAATATGAAAACTAAACGACTTCAAAAACCGTCTTTAATTACCTCAACCATGCATGATGCACAAGTACCACCTCCAGCACAATTGAGTAAAGGCCTAGACTGCATCATCAATTGAACAAATATCAATTCTTCAGTATATCCCTAATTATGTACTTCACGGGCTAATAATTTTATAGATATATAACTAAAAAATGAAAAAGATGGACGAAAGTATTGAAAAAGTAACTTTAAGGATGTATTGTCTGCAAATTTGTTAAAAAGTGGAGTATAAAAGAGTATTAATGATCAAAGTTGAATTCCAAATTAGGCAAACATCAAGTATTGAGAAATGGAAGTAGTAATACATTATGACATTCAATTTGATCCTTACATATGGTCCGTACAACTCAATATTTGAATCCAACATTATGTCCCTAAGCTTTTGTCCTCCACAAGCTTTGCGGTAGTGCACATCTGGTGTTCCATCAGGAAGCAAAACTGACTGGACCAATTTCAAGACTTCATTAGAAAAACTTGAGTAAAAGTTTCAATGTTCAATTCCACATCTTATTATATACACATTAAACTCTATTCAGAGAATTCCAAGTATCTAACGAGATAATGTGGGTACATAAATCTCCACGTTTCGGACACTCTTAGTATTAATTTTGCTATACTGCATACCACTAGACTAAAGACCATTGGCAGACGCTTTATGATGTTTCTTCAAACATTTTGCCAGAAGTGTTGCAAGTTGCCAATAATTTTGGGGTAATGTGAACTTTACCAACAATATGCATTGTGATTTAATTCCTTACTCACACTGACAAATGCAAACTTGACTACAGGAGGTTCCACTGCAACTACTGCCTCTGTTTCTTGTTCAGGGAGAGTACCAACAGCTTTGATTTTACTACGGTAAAAGCTGAGATTCTCGGGACATTTAAATGTTTTGATATCAATTTGGGAATTTTGGTTTTTGAAGTTAAATGTTGATGAGAAGGAAGGTGTCCTGCAAGAGTTAAATTGGAAATGGAGTGCTTCCATTCTGGATGATACTCAAAGAAAAATTCAGTTTAAAGCTACTCGTATAAATGGATTGGATGACAGAAATTTGTTCAATCTGGTTCTCATGTATCTTATCTTTCGCATGCAGTTGATAACAGTTTATAGTCCAGTATTGTTCCAAATAAATAAGTCCATGAAGGTGTTAATTAAAAATAAAATTTTACCATTTATTTATTTAAAATTAAATTATCTGCCCCCTATTAGATATTTTCATGATATATAATATTAATTACTAAGATTCACTATAAAAATTCCTAATTCGCCACCTGGTAGATAGCGGTCTTTAGAAAATTCATTTTTTTCTCTTTAAAAAATAAAAATAAATTCCACCTCCTAAAAGATCATCCTATGTTCTATTTTATTTTTCAATGATCAAAATTAACAAAGTTTAAAGAGTTAAATGATATAAACACAATTATGACTTGAATAAAACAATTCATGTTAAAAATAAAGTAAGTTGAAAATATTATATTTTGATATATTTTTATAAGTTAAAAACATAATCGATCACAAAGCAAATTATGATGGCCAATCAATCAACACTAGGGCATAATAGGCACACAATTTGGTTATACGATACTATCAGGCATTGCTAATGGGACATCACAGAAATCTTTCTGATCATACATAGTAAATCAATAGGAAAGAATAATGTCATAAAATAATAGTATGGAGTAGTATATTATTAACAGGTACATTTCATTAAAACATTAGGAGAACAACCAAACCAGTCAACAAAACTATTTTTTGATCCAAGGTATAACCTAACCAACAAAACAAATTTCTTTGTCCAACAAATATTTAGTGTTCTCAACTGAACCATAAGATTTACTAGTAGGTGGAATCCAAATAAACATGAAGGAATAGACTAGAGCAAACTTTATACAAGTAACTTTCATAATAAGTCGATTCAATTAATGTCAAGGCCAATCGTTAATATACTCAAATTTCCTTCATCTCAACGACAAGGTTGTGTCATAGTGAAAACATAAACAGAAGACTGTACAACTTCCCGTTTTGTATTCTTTGCTCTCATTTACATTTACGGGCTTACATTTTTCTTCGGTGTATGTAAGTATGTGTGCATATGTATAGCAAAGAAAGAGTAGACCTACGTCAACAATGCAAAAGCAAAAGGAAGAGGTATTAGATGCTTAAGACTTTAAGCTTCCCCATAAATCCTGTCTTGCCACTGATATGGATGAATTCGGTGCTACTATCAATGTTTGCCATGAAATAAGCAAAAGCAGTGGCTTTCCAAAATTCTAATCTGATCGACTTGGGTTTCAACAGAGGGAAAAAATCAGAAGGATTACTTGGCAGGTGTCAGCTATCCTGCATTGGGTGTTGAATTACAACTACGACCGAGTCCTCTGAGGTTCCATTTTGAGATGTTGCCTACAAGATTATCAAATTTGTTCAAGTATTTAACGCTAGCAATCCTAGTATATACAGTTTAAAAAGTTAGAAGGAAACCAATTAGGACTCATCAGAACATGAGAGGATCACCAAAAGAAATATTAAAACAAAAGATGCGCCACTCACCACTCCTATATGCCAAGCATTACACTTGAAGCCATCGAAGGTTTCAGCATTCATTTCCTGCATTTAAAATGATTTTTTAATCATAGATTTCCAAGCTATCATAAAGGTTAACCATTTCCCTTCTTTCCGAAAACATAGAAGACACATAGGACAAAAAGGGATTATTCATTAACTATTACTTGCCAAACAAAATGTTGATGAAATATATATTGGAGATATTGCATTGATACTTACAATTCTATATATGGGAGGCATTTTCCTCTCCCCTTTGTGTTTCAGAGTAGGCATGATCGAGAAACGTGGGGTGAAATATTGTGATCTGAAAGTCCATCTGCAATGAACATGAACAGAGCTATGATAAACTGTAAGAGCACATAAGAGAACATTTAACAAAACTATTGCCTGAATTATATTTATTACACACCCAACATAGAGAAAGATGCAAAACTGTGCCCATTCTCGAAGTAATAGCCGAAGCCAGTAATTGTCCAATGAGTTATCCATGTTTATGAGAACCTGAGAAAAAAGAATGCATAACCAGATAAGGAGTCTATCTTTGTGTTTCCGTCAAGTTATGACTGATTAAATTAAGATGATGATATTCATACTGCAAGTTCTGCCACTGCCAAAATTTGCATAGCCCCTTGAAACTTCCTGTAGAGAAAATTGAAGTAAAAAGACAATCAGTATGGTATGTAAAATATTTTGTTCGTATAAATCAAAATACCGGAGTAGATCAGAGGGAATTGGGCTAAAAATTCTTACTTGAACATGATGTATTTTGTGTAGATTGCATCATGCATTGAATTGATATCCTCATCATCTATAAAGTGTAGCTGTTCCCTCAGAAATACTAGATTCTCAGCAACATGGTGGAATATAATATAGAACAAAATCAAATAATTAATCACCAGAAGCACCTGCATCGAGAGAATTAATGCCTGATCATTACCTTTTTCTTATGTTGGTCCAAATCAATGAAAACTAACCGAAAAAGTAAATATATTCAAGTGGACAGAACACATTAAATCATCCAAAGAACTCACCCAGAAGTAAGGTAAAGATGCTCTATAACCGACCAGGGTTAAGTAGAAGACACACCCAAGCGCTGCTGTCGTTCTCCGTTCATGTAGTGATAGCCGCTCACATGTGATACAATATCCATGAGAAACAAGAATAAATGAAACAAAAGTAGCTGTCTGGAACATAATTCCAGTCACGTAGACACCGAACGACAGCCAGAGAGAACATATTTGTAGATGGAAACAAGAGTACCTACAATATTAAATAAATTATGTTTCATTTAGCAATTTTATTCAACATAAAAAAATTCAGAGATCCAATCATTTAACCCAGCAAGGTGACTTTCGTGTTCAAATTTTTACCCACATCAAATTAAATCCTAAAAACATATTCATTTTTGAAGCCAATGGTCGAATATTCATCTTTTTTTCATCAATACAAACATACCCTTTGATTAAACCACAATTTTGAATACAAGCAATCTTCGGGTCATGCATGACAAGCAAGAGCTAATTTAATAATGTAAGGAAACAACTCTAGAAAAGGGGGACAATCTCCTCGAGCCTCTAGCCAAGCCTCCAAACCCAAAAAACCTCAGTGGGGAAAAATTTGAACCATATCGACTAACCAACCATAAGGTAGAATATTCATCAATACTGATCCGTTTTAAATTTAAAATATTTCTATCGGATATTTTTCTATTCTTTCTATGTCGTAAGGCTAAAACCAAAAAAGGTTTCACATTTAATCCTTCTATAAATCCTACCAATTATATTGAAACTATGATTAAAATGGCTCAAACAATAACAAGCTAAATGGATAACAATTCTGATTAGATACTTCAATAAAACATAGGCGTAAACTATTTCACTAACATCCAGCTCATCCATTCATAATAATTAACCTGAACCCTAAGTGAAAAAGTTCCCAAAAAAGAATAAATAAATGATTACCAGAAAAGGAAAGCCAAAGCGAGTTGCAAGACTTTAATCAATGGAACTGATGAAAGAGCCCACTGCAACTTATTCGTCTGTTCCAATCAACATAAATAACAATCAGCATATGCAACAAAAGCAATTCTAGTACTCACTCAATCCCAAAAAGATTATCCAAATTATCAAAATCAACAAACTTTATAGCCTTATGAATTGAATCAAAATTATATTTCCACTACTAAAAAAAGGTTAAAAATACTACCTTTTGATATAAATATTTCACCTAATATTATCCAAGATAAATAAAGAAATCCTAGATCAAAATATCAAAAGTGAACCAAAATAATTCAAGAGTGGACAATCTCCTAGGGTTAAAGGGAGTATTATTCGGAAATAACATCAAGCCAAATCAAGCATTATCCCACTTATCCCACTAAGTCGACTGGACTATATGAATACGAAGTATTTAATTCACCTCTATAGTGGATCATCTTTTCTGCAAATCCCATAAATATTTTGAAATTAAAATAAATAAATAAATGATGATGGTAGAATAAACAACCTCCCCATTATCACACTCTACTCCCTACCATCGTGGCTGCCTCTGCTCCATAGAGGTGTCTATTCCAAGTTATGAAAATCTTTAGACATTTGTAAAATAAGGGGCCCTTTTCTTCTTTCTCTTAAAGAATAATTGCGATATAAATTTTTTAAAAAATCTTAAAAAGAGACTAACATCCAAATATTGTGTGCTCCCTTTAAATAAACAATGATAGTACAACAACAAAATATTCCTTTAACATTAGTACAACAACAAAAAGGAAGGACAAACTTTTAAAAAAAACTAAACATTTATAGAAAGCCAATAAAAAAAAACGGACCGAACAACCCTTTAGGCCGGTCCTGCCTACTATTATCAGACAGCAAACTATCCCACTATTGCTTATCCCGCTTAGGAGGGAGCGAGACATCCGCACTTGGCAGGTTAATGTATTATCTCACTGAAGTGTCTACGTGTCAATTTAATTGTTCATTTTGTTTTATTATAATTGATCGTTTACTTTTATCAATATAACTTTTTACAATGAAATTAAAAAAACTAAATATTTTTGAGCTAGATGAACAATTAAATTAAGTGGAAGCCGACTACCACTATAATTCATCTCTATATTGGATCATCTCTTCCGTTAATGACATAAATATTATTCAAAATAAATAACGAATATGGTAATGATGAACCTGAAAACGGCGGTTTTTGAAGGTATTAAATGTCCAAGAAGAAGCTAAGAGAAACCAAATAAGCATGAGGGAGAAATAGAGAAGTGGCAGCGGCCGATACGCCTCCATGGCGCCGCCGTGTTTGGACAATCCGAGGTAGTCGGAAGTTGATTCCATTTCGATTACTCACTCCTACGTTAATAGTGTGTACGTTTTGAATAGCGAACTAGTTAATTGTCAGAGTTCGTGTGAGTTGCACTTTATATGGAGTTCAGTAGGACCCATACTTCATTTATGTGCTTTTGACTTTTAACCAAAAAATTACCTAATTGTCCTCCATACTTCCTTTTTTTTTTAATTCGAACTTGTAATTGCAAGAATTGAATTTGAATCTTGTCATTGCAAGTAATATTCCGTCACAATTGAATAAATTAATTTATCAATAGGATGATAATGGACTACTCTTGCAGCACGTTCTTACACTATTAGGCTAATGGTTAACATTTCAAAAATTATTTTTTCAAATTATTTCATTAGTAACATGATAAATTTTATTTCAATCAAATTATGTTTGTCAATTAACAGCAGATTATTTTTGTGACAATTGAAAGAAAAATGAATAACTTTTTGGTGTGAAGAAAATATTTGACAATTTTTCAAATATATGATATATATATGCAATATCTTTATTTCAATTTAATTGATAGATTTTACTTAATAAATTAAATTTCAACATTGATAACACATGAGTTTTATTTAATCAACTTTTATTCAATATTTAATATTGTGCATACAAGTATGTGTAATGTGTGGTGTCTAACTAAATATATCAATTATCAAATGATATAAATTTTAAGTTAACTGCATTGATTTTTAGCACATTGTTGAAAAAAATATCTCCAAATTAGATTGGAACAAAAAGAATATTAACAATCTAGCTTCATTCCCACTTATTGTTTTAAAAAAGGTTATTATAGTAAAACTAGCCTTGACGTCAACTTTGAACATATATCCTCCATCCTAATTCCCAACTTCCAAATATTAAATATTCAGAGTAAGGAATAGGTGGTCAGCTTCTCCTAAGTCCAACCTCTTATCTTAATAAATGCAAAACTTATGGGCCACATTTTGAGGAGATGCAGTTGTTGAGACTTAGAAGAATTGCATGATGTTGTCATGCAACCGATCCATT
Source organism: Lithospermum erythrorhizon (assembly GCA_019722365.1). Classification (NCBI taxonomy): domain Eukaryota; kingdom Viridiplantae; phylum Streptophyta; class Magnoliopsida; order Boraginales; family Boraginaceae; genus Lithospermum; species Lithospermum erythrorhizon. The sequence continues at coordinate 243,880 of JADFUC010001453.1, forward strand.
TCTCTTTCGTTTTCCTTCTTTTTTTCGTGAGGTGTGGGCTTTCATGTTGTGATTAGTTACTCACTTATAAAGATAAAAATTGATGGTTTGGGAAATGAATGTCTCTTTAACATACCAATCATAAAAATTCCTGAAATATATGATAGCATTCTACCCTCTTCATGCCATGGCTGAATAATGTAGTTTGGCAGGATCTCATATATCAGTTTGCCAGTGTGTGCCTCAAGCCCTCACCGCTAAAGACATCCTAATTTTACCTCTTTACTAGAATTTCAACCTCCTTTTAAATCAAGATTTTAACCTTTTAAAAAATTGATGGTTTAATCTTGAACGTTAGTTTTTTTAATTTTTTATTTTAAACATCTTTCATTCGTGAAATTAACTAACTATCCCATCATATTAGTATTCTGTTGATTACTTGATTGAGTAGTTATTTTGTTAATCTAGATATCACCAACATTACCTCAAATGAATCTTTCTTATGATATATCGATAATAGATGAGTGTGTTATCATTAAATTACAATTCATTTCTTTCTTATCCTTGCTATCATTTTCTCTAACACATACATATTTAGTTAAAAGAATATTTTATTTAACTTGCTTAAAAATCCGAATTAACATAAATTCCTATTCACTCTAATTAATTCATTTTTAAACGATAAACTGGCCATCGTAGCGGCCTCCTAAGCCTTTTTGTCATGCTCGCAGAATGCGGACGCCTCAACCTACGTGTGGACCAGCTTCCCTTTGAACCACTTCAATACTTGTATTCCTCGCTACTCAGTGACTCGAACCTGCACACCACACAGCAAACTTTCCTTTAAACCACTTCAATATTTAGAGATTCGCCACTCATGCCACTTAACCCACACCGCATGAAAGTTAAACTAGCAGACGGGTATTTAACACTCAAGTTTTTACCACCGAATGGCTTTCCGGTAATCTAATTAATTCATTTCTGATTTTATCTTTGCTAGTGACTGCACACAACCTCTAATCTGCCCTACTCACATCTTATCGACATGTTGATTTTACAGTATTAACATCATTATCATCCATATAACATAAAATCACTTAATTTTAACACACACATACATCATATCTACCCCATATGTAATAATGGAAAAGGACAATTAAAGCATTGAAAGCCAGTTCACGATCTCAAAGTTCCTCTCTAAAATTTTGGAGAATAAGTTAACATATAAGTTTACTCTCTTGACATAAAAAACTAACTCTTATAAATAATTTTTTTATCATAACCAACCATTTTTTTTCCTTCAATAAAAAAATTTAAATTTCTTATGTGATGTGGGGCTAGATTATAATATAATGTGGGAAGATATTACATTACACTTATTTCACTTATTAATTTATCCAATTATTCTATTTTTATTTTATTTTTATATATTATATATTATTTTAATAATTATATTATATTATATTATGTACAAAATTAATATAAAAAATAATGTCAATATGAATTTGCATGCGTGAAAACTGTGCCACCAACGATAACTAGTATGTAGAGGTCGACAAGAATAATGTAAGTATGATTTGAGTCCTTACATTTTAAAGGATATAAAACATTAGCATCTGGTATGACGAAAAAAGCCTATCTAATTATCAAGGAAAGATTTGATCAACTACATAAATGTTTTGGAAAGAGCTGATGATTACGATTACGTTTAGTCAAGAAAAGACTTTAAGCTTAGCTGCCCTTCTAAAAATTGAAGACTGAACTTATTAGGTAAACAAACACACTTATTTATTTATTTTCATTTTCCCATTTTGTTATAGATGTACGTGTTGATTTCTTGCTTCTCCAAATAGACCCTAATACGTTGCCTCCTTGCAGTCCTCCTTTGGCATACGTCCTAAGGGGGTGCAATGTGTTTCAAGAGTCCATGATTATGGATACTAAAACTAGGTGTAGATGGAATGTTCTCTTAATAATTTTCCTTCCACACGTGGTACTATTGATTTTCAGATCGGCGCTGATTCATGAATATATCAAGAGCTTCATCATGATCGATATTAAAAATTAATTTAATAGAAATGAATAAGCTTATACTTTTAGTAAAATTATCTTATACGTTTAACATATTAAATGTGAGATGGCTTCTCATTCAATATGATTTTAGATGAATAAAAGCATGATTTTATAAAGCACATTGTATCCTTTGATATGTTCAATGTCGAAATAGCTCTAAAATATGAAATTCAATGACGAAATTCTTAATAAGCACCATCTTATACTTTTTGTAATCACGCAAGAAATAATTATGATTTTTTAAGCATCAATCAACTTAGAGACATAAATTATGAAACATATAAAAAGCTATTGAAAGAATATAGACGATAATTTCCGACCTCTCACACAGAGAGTACGAGTTGTATGAAGCTTTTATCTACAAAATTTGTTCAAATTCAATATTATAAAATGAATTTTCTTATCACAACAAAATCGAATGTAAAGTAAATTAGGCAAATGCAAATCCCAATTTATGTGCCGCCGCTGAAATGCTTTTTTTTCCTTTTTACATTACTAATTACTATATTACCCTTTATTATAATATTTTCATTGGTGAAAAATATGTTTCTAAATTTCAAAAGGACTCCTATATCAATTAAATAATTAATAAGTCCTAATTTTTTTGCCTAAAAAAATTTATGCGGCAATAATTATTTTAATGTAATAAATTAGTTTAATTACATACTAAATATTTTTGTATGATAATTAATTAATTATAAATTGAAAAATAATTTTTTTAATCCAAAAAATTACTATTAAAGAATATATATCTAAATTATTATATGATATTTTGTATTACATTTCAACAATTGAAATAAAAAAAGTGTCAAGTTACATATCCAATACTCGTCAAGGTTTAAATTGATTTTCATGATAAATGTTAAATTCAAATATTTTTATTTATATTGTATAATATTTGGTAAAATTATCAAATAATAACATTTCAATGTACTTTTTAATATTGACATTAAATTTTATTCAAATCAAAATTATGTTTATCGACATGAAGGCATAAAATTTGTCAATTTAGAAAGTAATTTAAATCAAGCATGATCATCATTTAGTATCGAGGGAATAATAGATTGGATATTTAATTCAGAATTTAATTTTTTTATTACAACATATAACATGTTCTTTATACTTAAATAAAAATATATTTATCTATAAACTATAGATGTAATAATTAATTAGAGTTGATTAGTAATTAGTAAATTGAATAAGAATATATTGTCATAATAATACTTATATTAGTTTTCATTCTATATGAAATATAATTCATCGATATTATGGTCTAAAAATATATGTAATGTAATATGTATATTATAGCTATATAATCCATTACTATTGATGAATATTTGACGTACAAATTGGTATCTTCATCTTCTAGCTATTTGAATGACTTCGCTTTGACCCTTTATATTAAAGTTGTTATTTATGTCAAAATTTTAAAAGTGTTTCCATAATGGCAATATTAATCATATATACTATTGAGGTTTAACTTTTTATTAAAAAAATTATTACACAAATCTTTATTACATTGATTTCAATATAATTCCTTTGGAGTATTTACAAATAACAAGGACATCTAATGTGCGTGCCTCTCTTTCGTCATTTTCATGGCTAAAATCGGGGTAGAAATTTCATAAACGGTGTTGATATTATTCCGCTTTGTGTAAATATTATCGAAAGTTATCACAATTAAAATATGTTAAATGTAATGCTAAACAAATTGAATAGTAGAACTATGAATAATTTATATTATCGATCAATCGAGAATATTTTCTAACAATAAATAAAATAACATAAGCATGCTTTTTTTATTCAAAGAGAAAAGTGGTATTTTTAACAATAAAATAAAATTGCATAATATGAATTCTTTTATTAGACCTTGAAAAATGAAGAGGAGATGGTAACAAAACTCTTAAATCTATTACTAAAATTATACTTCCTCCATTTTTTTTTGGGCTTGTCGCTTTTGAATGATTTGTACATAAATTAAAGAATTAAAAAATAGTCAAAAAGTCAGCATTAAAATGTAGAATGACAATCAATTTAAACACAATATTGATTGGTTATTTATTTCAAGCAGTAAAAAGTATTAAAAGACATTAATTTATTATGCTAAAACGACAACTATAAAAAAAATTTTTTTGCTAAAAACGACAACAAAAAATCCATGAGTATTATTAAATAAATTATAAGTGGATCATAGCAACTATGATCAAAGTGAATTATAATGTAAATCAAAAGTATAATTTATAAATTTACACTAATAGTTAATTACTATTTATTATCTCAATTTAAATATCTCGAAACATAAATACTTACGCAAGCATTTAATTTATTTGGTAGTAGCTAATTAAAAGTTTTAAGTCCAGGGGCAATCGTGTGTGGCTCAATAATAAAACTTGCTTTACTTTGAACTCCTTTAAAGCCAATCAACAACAAAACAACCTCAATAATTACAAACCAGGCAATCCAATTAGCCATTAAGAAAATTCAGAGAAAAACTTACAGTCAATATATCAAATATTTTTATATGATACAAATGGAAGACATTAGTCATACAGCAATTAAAGAAATCTCGTGCCACTCATAGTAATATGTCAAATATTCATGTTATATTTCATATGTCATTCCCACTCGAAGAAGCCTATTTCGAGGAATTGCCAATTGTTTCTCTCCCTGTCTGAAATTCTTCCTCAAGAAACTGTAAAGATAATTCACAACAAACCTTTTGAAAAGAGAAGAATTATGTTCTGCCACCACCTCTGCTTCTCCCAAAAGGTAGAACACGCCACTCTCCATCGCGCTTTCCACTGCTTGAATATCTTCTTCTGTTCCTCGGATAATGTCATGTACCGTTGCTCTAGAAGAATTTGCCGATTTTAGTCCATTGATCGATTGAATAGAGCCCGAAGAAATCCTTGCTGACTGTTGTTGATGAGGTTCCCCTAATTGTGGTGGCTGAACTATAGATGAATTTGATAGTGCGGACTTGCTTCTATCTTGTAACATAGTACTATCTTGTAACATTGTTGAATGCTCAACTTTTGATAACTCTTGAGATTTATCAGGCACACCTTCAAGAATGATTTTTTCTTGTCTCATAAATTCCTTCAGAGAATCCACAATCTGGCGTTCAAATACGCTATGTTCTTCAATTTTATCTTTGTATCCATATCTCACGACGCAACGAAATACCCTGTAATCTTTAGGGTCAACTTGCCTGAACAAGAATCTCTCTTCGCTAAGTACATGGCTGATTGGAATGGACTTTATAGACACCATCACTATGACTGAATGAATGGATGGAACATTTTCGACGAAATGAGGAAATATTGGCGGAATTCCTTGAACAAGCTCAGAGTATAGAAGTCCAATTCCAGGCATCCTTTTGATTTCGGGATTATTAGCCAAGTTCCTAATATAATCATTTGAAACTTTGTTGTTCAACTCAAACATGTATCTTTTCTTCTGTATATAGTGCCATGTTGCCATAATTATCATCAGAACAACAGACAAAGCTAATGGGAGATATCCACCTTGGTTGAATTTGTATAGAACTGATGATAGGTAAATAACGTCGACAGTGAAGAACACTACGAAGAATAAAGCGATCAGCCATATGCTTGTTTTCCATATAACAAGCATTATTAAGGTAACCATGCATGTTGTAATCACCATAACAGCCACAACAGCAATTCCTGAAAACAGAGTGGTGACAAACTATTTAAGATCAATAAAAATAGTTATGCTTTACTATCTTCAAAGGATAAAGAAACCAAATCTAGATGAAGTGGTAGACAATTTTATTTTTCAAAAGGATGGTATTCTTCAACATTTCCTTTTGACTTACCATAGGCATGCCCAATGTTCTCTGTAGTTTTGAAGGAAAATGTGACCACAACACAAGCAATCATGAGCATATAGTTGATCTCCGGAATATAGACCTGCCCCTCATATTTGGTTGAAGTATGAACAACCTTGACTCTAGGAAAACAAGAAAGACTCAGGGATTGAGAGACTATTGAAAATGCTCCAGAGATCATAGCTTGACTTGCAATAATAGCTGCACCCACAGCTACAACAAACACAGGCCAATAAACCGCATCTGCATATCATCAATTTTGGGACCTACCATGTTAGAAAACACATATAGGAAGTAACCGCATTTTCAGTATTCGAATAGAAAATCTACCAGGAATAGAAGAATAGAAAGTATCGGTGACATTCTCAGGGAACTTGGTAAGATATGCAGCTTGTCCGACATATGCACAAATTAGTGCTGGAAACACCATACCAGAGAAACTAATCTGCAAATTTTACATAGTGAAGGTGTTAAAAATTACTTTAACAAAGAGATACTTATGAGATGATGATAATACCAAATCAATTTACCTGCACCGCTCGTACGCTGAAATGACCCAAATCAGCAAACATAGCTTCGGCCCCTATTTAGAAGTTTGAGAAAATCTCAATCATAAGTATATATATAGATCATTCAAATAATAACGTGAAAACTACTATGTATTATTTATATACATGCATGTTAGGATATGTAATATGTATGCCCGTCGATAGATCACTAATATCATATCCTGATACAATTTATGTTTCATATATAGTATAAAGTATTGACGTACCTGTGATACAAAGTACAACACCACCTAGTGATACCCATGCATCCTTGCCATGCCTTTGGAAATAATCAATTATGTATTTGGGATTTAGAGCACGTAGAACCCCAATATCGTACTTGATCAAGTTGTATAGTCCAATAACACCTATGAATGAGAACCAAAGACACACTATTGGGGCAAATGAGAATCCCACTTTATCTGTCCCAAAACCTTGGACACTAAATATCATGATTAGAATTCCGATGGAAACACCCACTCTAGCATCTGAAAAACAAGAATATTTTTGTTAATAGTTTTTATCTTTTAATCAAAACAAATTACTCAAATAAGAACAATTAAAATAGTGCATGCAGTTTGTTCAACAATAAAGTACATCAAGAAAAAATTGATAAGAATCTATTAGAATAATGAATATTTCAAAACATGATCGTCTGAATATATAAACAATTTTTAAAATTGATGAAATTTAATAATACTATAAATATAGGTCTTGAGTGAAAGTTGAATAAGACCTTGGCTTAGGGCATCGATTCCATCCACCGCAGAAAGAACTGCCAAATAAAACATGAAACAAAAACAAGAAAAATGTTATTAGTTCAACTTAAATACAATTAAATAATAATCCTCCAATTAAGAGCACTCACATCAAATTCCCTAAAAGCTAATTTAGGGATTAAAATTGTAAAAAATAAAAAATATTGGGATGCATCAGCTTCCCTAAAATAGGGTGAGCCCCCATAAAATTATTCACTCACCCTATTCACCCCCTAAATTTATATACACCCTATTTTGCGATTATTTTTTTCTCCCTTTATTTTTACTCTTTTTCAATTATATAAAAAATAAAAATAAAAATAAATAAATATTTTCGTCATATACAAATATAAATTAAAAAGACATTTCATTCAACATCCACATTTAATATATTATTTTATTCTTTTTAAAATTTAATTTTATCCTAAATTTCTATTGACATATTTAAAATTTAATTTGGTTGAATAATAGGAAAGCTCTTAACGAGTATACATAAAAAATGAGCAAAAACAAATAAAAAAATGACGATTGAGAGTAAATTTTAGAAAAATTATAGAGAAGTGACGTGAATGCTTTATAACTAATACAAATATCATTCAAATTTAGTCCGAAGATATGCAATCAATGTACTAAGTCAACTGTAGTTTACAACGGCTCCAATTAATATTGTTTATTCTATAATCATCGGATCATATGGAGTATTATAAAGATGACGCTTGAAAGAATATTCCACATAACCATTTTCATGGAACTAGGTTTCAAATTTAATTAACACAAAGTACCAAGTAGTTAATAGATCGATCAATTAAAAAATCCTACATCAATAATTCAATATTTAATTACGAGTACAGAGTAAAATTAAACATATTTTAAAATATGTTCAATATCAGTTTTCCGTCATCCTATGATGACTATAATCTTCGTATTGACTTTAATAAAGTGACAAAACACAAAGTTACACTTTATTCCCGTTTTTTCGTTATATTACATAACATCAATTGTAGACTAAACGACGTGATCGCGGCCTCCGCTGCTACAAACCCTTACACATTTTACCATTGCAAATTGAAGTCGAACACATCCTCATGGGTTCGAATCCTTCATCACTGGCATCGGTGCTAAGATACAACACCAACCCAAAACTTCAACCATCGAAGCTATGCCCTGGACATTCAATTATAGACTAAGAACAATAGTTTAACCCATTTATTTGAAAACTTAATACATTAATTAAAATTTAGTGATGTTAGTCCAAATTGAAGGATAACTTAAAAAATAGTTAAAATTGTATGGAATTTAATTCCAATTCCATTCTATTGTAATTGCATTATTCACATTAATACATATTTGTAGTAATAAATTACTATTTTGAGTGAATATAATTTTAGGAATTTTTTTAGGAAAGCGGATGTAAATGTTCTAAAAAGTTCTCAATATCTTTGTTAAGATAGATATTAATAAAATGAGTCTCACCTGAGATGGACGGAGTTAGAACACCATCCCCAATGACCATTGAGGTTCCCAAAATAGTCACGAGGAAAAGAAAAACTTGTACAGTTTTGCTAGTCTCCAACTTTTCTTTTATCCTTTGAGCTCTCCACAAGTGTTTTGAAGGTGTACTTAATTTATAGTGTGATAATTGATTATCCTCAGGTTGATCATTTGGAATCAAACTCACCTTTGCATACCGACATATCAACGAGTAAAGAGCAAATGTTCCACCTACCACAACGAAAAATATATATAAACCAAGACTTTCATGTGCAGATAAAACTTGGTATCGATCGTTGGTACCATCTAAGTTAATTATCAATTTATTGGTCTCAATAATTTGGTCCTGCGTGTTGATACTTTCATGTTCAAATGGATGAAACCTTTAATTATTTCCTTCAAAACGCATCATATAAATAATTAACTGTTATATATGTCCATTTAGGAAGAAAATTGCACTCAAGTGTACATTATCTATATTTTCAATATTACCATTAATTGGGATTTGGGACCAAACCACGAGTCGATATAATCGGACTACTTATGCTGAAAATAAATAAACCATGGATATTTAACAAAGTCAAATAATTAGTTTGTGAGCACTAACTACTTACCATCACCATTATCATTAGCCCACAGGACTATCAACACATACTTGATCATTGGTACGAGGACTAAGGTGTAAATAATCAAGGACAATACACCAAGGATGTCATTATTGTTTTTAATTCCATCAGGGAAGGTGCTTGCATACACATATAGTGGCGATGTTCCTATGTCACCATATATAACTCCCAGGCTCTGAAATGCCAAACTCATCGTCCTTGCCCAGTTCGTCTACATTTAAAAATGACAAATTAAATAATTATATTGATTCATACTATATACCTCAAGTTATAAACAAGATAATATTCTAGGACATAATAATTTTGCATAGTTCGGTGAAGGGGAATGGAATGAGATCGAAAGAAATGGTACCAATTAAAGTATTTAATTGTGTGTTGAATATAAGTATACTCCTTATATCAATTAAATTATTCTCATTATTAAAAACTTTCATGGTAACAAATCTAGTCAAACCAATGTACAGTTAACGTGAAAAGTGGACATGCAGTCTTTTTTTTTCTCGTTTCCCATATTCCCTAAACCAAATAATAAAATTTAAATATTTCTCTAATCGTATATATTATTAAAGCTTAAATGAAATCTTAAATGATAATATTTCTCTAATCGTATATATTATCCCCTCTTCTTCCAACTCTGCAAAGAAATCTTAAATGATAATAGAACATATATAATACCTACATTTCAAAAAGATTGTATATTTGAATTTTGATTAGTTGATTTTTTTACATATTGAAATCAAATATATTCTAATAAGATGTGTATATTGAGCGAAAAATATCAAAAGATAATATTGATTCAAATTAAAGTCATGCATGCCAATTAAAATTTAAAAGTTCGTTAATTTTGATTATTGAAAGAAAATTAGATGTGGTTTTTGAAATGGAGTTATGGAGGTAGAATATAAATTTGTTTCTAGAAATTTGAATTAAATTAAACCTGAGGATTTTGATGATTTGATTTGAATGAAACTTGTCCAGCCTCCAAAGTGAGGGAATCCACACGACGTAGTTTTGCCCATGAAATTTTTCTCTCACTCAAATTTGCTTTCTTATTTACTTCATTATGATCACCTTCAGGAGACTGAGCAGTTGAGTTCCCTATCTCCTCCATCTTTTATTGTAACTAAAGAGTGAATATTTTCTCTCTTCCTTTGGTGTGTTTTATTTATAGACTAAGAGAAAGCTAAAGTCAACCTTCATATCATTATTAAGCTATCATTATTGGAATTTCTTTATTATTAATTTACGTTATTAATCAATTCATATTGAAATTTGTCTAAACTCTCTCAATTATTTGTTATTCTATATGAATTAATACTAAGTTGTTTGAAATATATGCAATCATAATAATATATATAGAATTGGAAGGGCAATTGAGGTTTGGGGAAGCATTAACACTACCATAATCGAATTTGGTAGAAAAGGAATCCGAGTACGTGGTAACCTTCAAAGAATACCTATATATGAGTGCACTATGGAAATAAAAAATAGGAACTAATAAATTTATAACATTAATCACTTTTGGGAATTATATTATAATATTTGTACTATTTTAATGACCAAATATTTTACATTGTCATTTACTAAAATCAAGTGTAATTTGATCATATTTTCTGAAATCATATCTGCAACTAACTCGAATAATGCTCTATATTAAAATTTCATATGATAAAAATACAGGGAAAAGATGCCCCTAAATGATTAATCAATCATTACGTAACCTTAGTAGAAGGAGCATATTCTGGTCATTTCCATTTTCTAATTTAAATCAGTTAATTTTTTTCAAATTGCCTTCTTCAACATATGCTCTATTAAAATCATGATAGAGCCTATTCAATTAATTTTTCTTGTTAAATTATTAACCAAGCATGATAAAATTTTATGTAATTATCATTTTACATTTTTTAATATATTTTTTATACTATTTAGTTAATTTATATGTAAATGATTAGGACCACCATCGAAAAATAAAGAAAGTAATATTCCCTCCGTATCTAAATACGACTGCTTAAATTAAAAATCTTTTAAGGCTTAATTACGAAAAGCCTACATCAAATGTGAAAAAGTTTCACAATAAAATTGTTAAAAACTATATTGAAATAAAAATAATCAACTATTGTGAAAAATAATTATTTATAAATAATTATATATTTTAAACGGCTTAAGTATCAAATACTCCTTAATATAATTCGAGTTAAAAAGCTTATTGAATGAACATGTAGTACTAAATTTAACTTCATTTGCACGGCATTTACTCAGGAAGGCAGCAACCGTATCGAGCTACTTGCGCACGTGTTACTTCACGCCTCGAGATCTTGTACGCTGATCTAGAATTTGTTGCAAATCTTAAGTATTCTTAATTACATATTAATATATACCTCTTTTATTTTTTAGCTGGCCGCTTTAACCATTTACACAATGAATTCAAGCGAAAATAAAAAAGAGTAAAACATTACATCAAAACTTTAACGATAATCAATTTAAAACAATATCATTGGTTGATTGTTAATTTAAAGAGAAAAAAGTAGTCAAAAAGTACATTGAAAATGTAAAAATGTTATTTATTATACTAAAACGACAATTAAAAATAAATAAATTTCTTTAGCTAAAACGATAATTATAAATATTTGAGATTAAGAAATAAATATAAACAAAAATGGTAGATAAGTGAGATACAATATTTTATCCTGGTGGATGTGGCACATCGCGTACTCTCCGTGTTAATAAGAATTTCGATGAGTGGGAAAATTGTATTGCTAGCAGTCAAGCAAATAATTGTAGTATTCTACTCTTTTATTGTTCACATCTTAGTCTTCCAATTAATTAATTACGACGTAGTGTAATACATGTCTTACCTCCATTTTTAATTTACATTGTGAATTTTTAGCGGCTTATGGCTGGTACTAAACTACTTCATAAAATAAATTTAGAAATATAAAAAAACATAACTCATCCAATGTATAATATAATCAATAAAGCTTAAACTTAAATCAATAAAACTTAAAATAAGAAAAAACTTGAAATTAATTAATTGGAAGTAGTTTATTTTAATTGTCTGGTCGCACCCCTAAGCTCATATATACTGAGTATTAGATTGTATGACGCACTATTTCATGTGGCTACAAATTCCTTTAACAAGGATGCATCAGTTGAACATTTGCCAATTAGCCTACATTATTGTCATATTTAATTGTTTGTCAACCATTATGGTGGTTACCACTTTTTGTGACAGTTGCATTTGAGCATCTAAATTAGCCATTATGATTGCCAGTTTTATAAATATGTTCGTGCGTCACCCTTTGTGGCTACACATAACACATTCCTGTGATTTTTTTTTTCCGGATAAAATATCTATAACTGATCAAAGTTAATTTAAAAGGCAAATAATCACTATGAATGAAACGTGTAAGTATAATCTAGTAATAAAAATAGATTTTGCCTATCTTGTACGGATGATTAATTAGTTTGTTTTTGTAGCATTATTGTTTCACATCATTTGACGTTTTTATTTGCTTTGGTTCAATAAGTACTTGTAATGATTTTGATGTACTATGTGTTTTTATATTTATGTCGGCAAGCAGCGATTCCTTCTTGAACGAAGTGCCTCCCTTAACGGAGTTTTTTGAGAGTCGCATACCGCATGAAACGCTTGTTCTTCTGCTTTGAGAATTGTACATCCATGGGGTTAATTTGCCAAACCCGCTTGTCCATGGGTAAAATGCACCGGCCCAATTATTTCACCAAAGCATGTTAATTCTGGCTTACATTTTCGTTATTATTTATTTGAGATGGGGACATTTTCGTATTTTGAGCCCTATATTTTATTTTAAAAAGTACAAAATGTACCATTGTTGGTTGACCTCTAACCCCGAAAATGCTCCAGACCACATATTATTTGTCATCATCAACACATCATCCAATTACACATCAAAATACATCATTTATACTAATAGACATATGTCTACAAATAAATAGGGTTTAGAGGTTGAAATTACACCGCGGCATTAAATTCTTAATAGTAGAATGCTGAAACTTAGAGATAAATAAACGATTTAATCCTCGAGTTCATTCATCCACCAAAGCAAAGAAAGAACAAACACATAAATTGGCAGAAGCCGAACGAAATAAAAAATAAGATTTGTAAAAGTCGGTGATCGAAATACCTGTGATAAACAAAGTTGCTATTTCGAAATAAATATATTTTATCAATTTGAATAATTATATTCTTGATTGAAGCTTTTTTATATTTTATCAAGCATTTGATCCATCTTTTAAAACACACTAATCAGTTCACGTATAATCCACTACTATGGATAACATAGTTATTGCCTCAAAGCCTCGCTAAAGATGGCATTTCATATGACCGATCTTATCGTAAACATTTTTTGCTTACATTAGAATGATTCACTATATTGGCTTATGGTAGTTAAAACAAAAACTCCATATATTCTCTAATAAAGAAGCAATTTTATGTGATGATTTTGTGAATATTCTGAACCATACCAATTAATACTTATCACACTGTCAGCAAAACATATAACAAGCTTCTCAATTAATGTATCTAGCAAGAATTTAGAACTCAAGCTAGGAATTGAATGCAACATTACAATCTCAAACTGTTTTAAAAAATCATATCTGCATCTATTCCCAAATTATTTGGACAACTTATATTTGGATAAGCTAGCACTGTGGCCTAATATGCCTTTTGCCGGGCGCATCTCTACTAGTTCCCGATTAAACTTACTTTTCTCAAAAGACCTCCAAATTTTACCTGAAACAAGTATTGATTCATTTGTTAACAAAAAACTTACACTGAATTTCTCCCTCTCTCTAAATCTCTCTCTTCAATGTATCTAGAAAAAAAAAACTTCTTCAAAATTGGATGACTTACCCTGAATATCACCTTGCATCATTATTTGGTTTATTTTCAGTTATGTATAATTCTCATTGGATATCTTTATGTTTGTTTAGATTCATTAAGTTTTAAATCTAACATTAAATAATACTAGATAAAAGGACATTAAATAATCCTTTTATCTTTATGTTTGTTTAGATTCATTAAGTTTTAGATCTAACATTCATAGTAATTTATTTTTAAATTAAATTCTTAATGAGTCCATCTTGAATTTGTAAAATAAAATCATCATGAATCTTATATTTACATAGATAAAAGGACAAGTTGGATCTTGTGCAACTCTTAATCCAATTCATTTTGAGTACCTTGAAGCAATTTAAGCAAAAGTGACATTTTTTGAATAAAGAAGACAATTTGAATTGATGGCATGGGAGAAAACAAGGCCCGTTAGAGAGGAAGAGTTTTGAAAAATGAATCGTCAAAATTTTGTTCCACTAAAGTTCAAAGGCTAATTTGGACAGTTTCTAAAGGAGGACTACATTTAAAGGATTTTATATAGCATTACCTTACTGTATAGTGTATACAACAACTACTCAATGTAAAGGATGATTAAGAGACTAAGAGCATTCACATCGGCCTCTATACTCTCTAAAATTAAATATTTCAACCACCACTTTTTATTTTTGGATTCACTTTTACGATGCTTTTAGCGTATCTCCTTATTATTTACCCAAAGTTGAAAATTAAATATTTCAAATATGTCAATAAAAATTTAGGATAAAATTAAATTTTAAAAAGAATAAAATAAAATATTAAATATGAATGTTGAATGAAATGTCTTTTTAATTTATATTTGTATATGACGAAAATATTTTTATTTTATTTTATATTTTTATATAATTGAAAAGGAAAGAAATGCATGGTAAAAAAAATAATCAAAAAATAGGAAGGGTATAAATTTAGGTAACAGTATGAAAGTTGAATAATTTTACGACTCACCCTATTGTTTGATGTCAGTCTAATTTTATCATTTTTATAATTTCATTCTAACATAATTTTGCAGTGAAAGTTCGACAAGGAAATATGAAGAGTTCAAGAAGAGTAAAACAAATCAGCTGAAAAATTATGAAACTTACATTTGCAAGGGACAAACCTCAAATGTCCAAAGATTATTGGCATGCAGATTGCTGATAGTCAATAGGCAAGAGATAAAAGAGTTCAATTCCACTTTGCCTATATTCTAGGAAAATTAAAATTAAAATCAAGCTTACTAAACCGTCATACTAACGATTTTTCGGCGCTTCTATCTTGGATAACACACCGACAGTATGAGCTTAATCTATGGACAGAACTTAATCGGACGTATATCAAAATTTTCTCTTTCCTTATCCATTTATTTCATTTCATTGTTATCGTCCACTTTAAAATTTTGTTTCATCTTTCGAACTTTCACCCAAATATATTTATTCAAGCATGTAATATCTTGGCAAAAATATATCAATGGATGTTAAGCCAAATGTAATTTTCTATCGATATAGCTTAATGCGACATACAATACGAACAAAATATATACTGGCCAAAATCGTTAAACCAACAAAAAGCCAAAAGTTTTACAATCTTTATGGGATGGCGGAGTATAAGATTTATTTTTACGGTAATCGAACCCTATAAAAGAGAAGATGGTACTTATATCAATTATACTCATATACATAAATTCTGTACTGCAAAGTGTGAACTTGCATAGATCGATTATTTCTTCAAGATGTCCGTTTGGCAAGTCCGGATGCTAGATAAGTTCGAGAACTCCTTAATGGACGCGGACCGTCAGAATTCGGTTCATTTATAATCACTATTTATAAAGTGAAAAGCATTTGGAATATTTGCTACCATTAGTCTGTATAGTTCCCTTTATGTTGAAGGAATAGTGGAACTTTTTGTAATAACATTTTTTGTAATGACTAAAAAAACCTTCAATATTTCATATTTAGAATACGGAGAAGACAAACATAAATAATTCAAACGGTTTGCTGGATTTGAATGAGTGATCCGAGGAGCAAAGATCAATTAAATCTAAACTATGTCTAGTCTCGAGCTTATCTTTAGGCTCAAAAGCTACGTAACCCAAATATTTAGACAATAATTCATTACTATCTTGATTTTAAATTAATTGACTTTCTCACTTTTCGAAACACAACTTTAATCATCAATTACTTTTTATGTATTACTACGAAAATTTATAAAAAATAATATTACGAAAATATTTTAAACAAAATTCAATGATATCAATTTTATATTTTTGATTAGCGGTCAAAAAGTACTCATGGGCCAAAAGTTTCACACGCAATTCCAAACATCAATTAATTCAAATATGAAAGAATATATAAGTCTTTTATTTCAAAATTATAGGAGATAGTTTTTTTTTTTTATCATTTCCAAGATAGTTGACAAATACAAATAACCATTTAAAATGAAAACATAGGAGTATTTATTAATTTACACACTCATTTACCTTTATCCAAGAAACAAAATTAAAACAATGTGTAACTCAACTATACTTGATTGGAAATTCCCATTTATTAACATGATGGGTACCAAAACAGAGTACTACCACTTTTGTTGTTGGCTCTATATATAATCCATCATGCATGCATCTATTTTCTCTATTTGGTTGGTAATTAATCACATAAGTGTCTTTTCTATATTCTTCATTCGCCAACGGGTACTTCCTATATATTTGTCCTCTTTTCCTCTACTTTTTCCTTCCATCAAACCAATTTTTTCTTACATTCTTCATTCACTGGTCACTACAACTATATTTCTACACACCAAAAAACATAAAAATGGGCAAACCCCAAACCTCATCATCATCTTCAACAACTTCAAATATATCATCACCAGAGTCAACTCAACCCATGCAAAACTCTGCCATTACCAACTCAACACAGAACAAGAAACAAGAAAAAAATAAACGAGCGAGAACGTGTAAAGGAACCCAATCCCACATGGAAAGAAAGAGACCAAGAGAGAGTGGAAACAAGCACCCAGTTTACAGAGGAGTACGTATGCGAAGCTGGGGGAAATGGGTGTCCGAAATTCGCCAACCAAGAAAGAAATCTCGCATTTGGTTGGGTACTTTCCCTACACCTGAAATGGCTGCTAGAGCACATGATGTGGCAGCCTTACATATCAAGGGTAACTCAGCTGTACTCAACTTCCCCCACCTTGTTGATTCTCTGCCTTTGCCTGATTCCCTTTCACCATCTGACATTCAAGTTGCTGCAGCCAAGGCTGCTGCAATGGAAGTGGTTACTCAGATGAGTACTTCATCGTCATCAGAGTCACTCCTCCTATCACCAATTGATTTTAGAATGGAATCGCATGGATTCTTAACTTCTGCAGGAGGGAAAACGAAGAGGGTGGAGGACTCTTCACCCTCAGATGATGATCTCGGGGAGATAATCGAGTTGCCACGTTTGGACTCGTCCGAGTCGAATAGAGAGTTGGAATTGGTGGACACGGTGGAGGGGTGGCTGTATCCGCCTTGGTGGACGTTGGATTGTGACTTCGGCGGCTACTTGTTCGATCAAGAAGTAGCTGGAGACAGTGTGATGAATCTATCTTTAATATAGAAGGAAAATTGTGATTGGTTAAGTGGGCTGCTTACGTCTAATGATGCTGGTAAAGTGTCAAAAGGGCGTGCTTTATTTTATTGCTTATTTCTTGAAAACTCATGTATATATTTTGTAGATACATATGTCGATTGTTGATGTTGTCAAAATATACAATAATATTGTACAATATGTGAGTTTATCTTCAAAAGTAGGTTGATTGATTATATGTTGAATAAAACATCTCAATTAAATTATTGGATTGGAGTTAGTAGTTATTTGATTCATATTAAAACTATGGGTCATCAAAGTTTGTTAAGATTAATAACAAAAGGTTAGTGTGTCAATCTTTTAGGAAATCCATTAAAGGAATGCTTCTTGATTAAAGTAAATTCAACTATATTGGTTTACTTTTGAATGAAAATGATCAGGTAGACTTATAAATTTATTGGTCTACATTGAAATGAGAATTATATTGTGGGACTATTGAGTGAATGATTTTTAGGTACTTACCACCAAATAGTGATGAACTAATAAATTATATTTTATATGTTGACTTATTAATTATTATAATATATATAGAGTCCATTGTTAAATTACACTGGTGAATATTAGAATGGTTTGCAGAATTTATTACGATTGAGTATAATAAAAAAAACAGATACTCATAAAAATTGAGGTACCAAAGTCAACTAGTAGGTTGACTTTGCAAAATAATGATCTATCTGGAGTCTTAATTTAATTTGTACCACTATAATATCAAACTTAGGTTCAAACTCACAAGTCACAATGAGAGCATTTTCACTTAACAAACGGGTAAATGTTTTCTCATGTATATATTTGTTGTACAAACAAATATGTATGTACAGTTTACGGAACTAAGAATATTTCATTTTTATTTGAAATTACTAATAAGTGTTGATTATTATATATAGGAAAGTTATATCCCGTTACGGGTGAACCATATATCACTTGTTAACGATTTTGTACAATCATGTTGCCGACTAGCTAGAGAATCGTATCGATGTTAACGATAGAAAGAATGCAAATTATATCAATAAACTTCAAATATACGCAAACTAACTCCATATTTAAAAGACAATATCAAATACTTAATAATAAGAATCTCCTTTGCAAGCTTATTACTAAACTAATATGGTAATAATAATAATTAAATACTAATAATATTCCTAATTTTCCTGATCCATCTCTAATACTCCTCCTCGTTTCGAGTACGAACATCGTGAAATGTCCAACTTGAAAATAAGATTTGAAATGACAAAAAATCTTCTGCATCTTCATAAAACTTCATCCGTTACTCTATCACTCTCCTCAAACTCATGACAATTGATAGAATTGCCATGTGTTTGCAAATACTAAGAAACATTGGCAGATATACATCACGACCATCAACGAATTTCGAAATAAATGACCGAACCACAAAATCAAACACCAAAACATCAAGGAAGAACACGCCGAGAACCAACACCAAAACATCGCAAGAGAACACGCCAAAAGACCAAAATATTGTGACGCTACGTAACGCCCATTCTTTTTTCAACCTGTGACAAGCTTATTTGCTGCATTTAACTGGCCGCAACATACATCATAAACAAATTCTACCCAACTCGGCGGTAGAATAAACTAATCTTTTCCAAATTTAAAAATTCAATCATAAGATAACCAAAAATCAAACATCTTTCAATGAATGTCATTTGGTAAAAGATTTCTATCAATCATAAGTA
This sequence comes from Lithospermum erythrorhizon, assembly GCA_019722365.1. Taxonomy (NCBI): domain Eukaryota; kingdom Viridiplantae; phylum Streptophyta; class Magnoliopsida; order Boraginales; family Boraginaceae; genus Lithospermum; species Lithospermum erythrorhizon. Next base: position 263,416 of record JADFUC010001453.1, read on the forward strand.
TTTAATGTCATTGCCAAGACTTTCATCATCAATACGAAGGCCGATAACATCATCCACTACCCAACCAATATCACGGGTCGTTGATAGCAACGCCTAATTGACAAACAATAAATTCGCCGAGTAAAACATAACTAAATATCTTGAACTTCAAATAATCCAAGTCAAGATTCATCGATGAGATGATACTTCGCCGGAAACAAACAGTAAAATATCATTGGTGGTATGATACTTCGCCGGACTACTAGAAATAAAGAATTAAAGTACCAATAAGGCACGTGAATACCTGCACTCCAAAATCTCAAACAAAGGGTAATTTACTCATCGCTACGATACTTCATCCGTGACTTCTTTCTCTCCATACAAAATTATCAGTCACAAAGAAAATGTGGATGCCATGCTTCTGGTCTAATCAACCAACCTTTACTTCTAGCCACAACATCGAAACATTGATTATCGAATACACTAATCGCACCAAATCTTTCCAAGATCGATCGACCAACCATCATCATCAACCACTAAATCATCATTAGCCAACGAATATTTTTTTTTTATTATATGTAACAAAAAACATAAACAAACGAAAAAATACCAATAAACGAAATCCCGATGAGAAAAAAAAGGAAGAATCCAAATAGTATATAAAATTATGAATGTCCGACGGCAACAAAAAGAGAATAAACGAAATCCCGTCGGTGAGTATCACATTATAGAAACCCACCGTGATTAGCGAATTTTTATTTGCGCCCGCTAATCGAAATAAGCCTGAGCACTACGAGCAAGAATGATAGAAAGAATGTGAATTATATCAATAAACTCAAATACTGCAAACTGGGCCTCCATATTTATAAGACATCAAATACTTACGGTAATAATTGAGAATCTCTAGCATTAATAAAGCTTATTACTAAACTAATATGATAATAATAATAATAATAATAATTAATATTAATAATATCTTCTCCGAATTTTCTGATCCATCTCAATGTGATGTATAAAACATATCAAACACAAATGCATACCTTAGAATAATGTTTGATGTTGCAAAATGATTATGAAAACCACTAAAATGGACAATATGAAAAAAAAATATACATCATATATTATATGAGAAAATTGAAAAAGTAGTTCATTTACCAAGTTTTTAAAATTTGGCACCCTTTCAATTTCCTTTGCATAAATGATAATCTCTTATGTAAATTATCTAAACTATTCCTATAAAAACCTAACACCATTTTCCTTCATCTTCAACCTATCCTAACCTACCCCAACACCCACCCCACCACTGCCCTCACCACCCCTCCCCCATAGCCCTTCTCTTCCTCTATCCCACGTGTACTTCACTACCAAAATTAGCTCCAAGTTTTCTTCCCCCTCCCCACAACAAGGCTCCCTCACCAAAATCGGGTAGGTAAGTGGAAGGAGGGTCAGTGAGACAGGCGATGCAGTTAAAGACAGGCGAAAAAGGCGCAAGCTTTTACTTTATGTTTTTAGATAATTTACATAAAGAACGCCATTTATTAATAAAATTAAAACGATACTGTATTTTAAAGATTCTTGGCCAAGTTTAAGATTACTTTTTCAATTTTCTCTATATTATATTCCGTATTGAAAATTATGGATATGCTTAATCCATTTCGACATGTAATAGTCCATTTTTTTGTCAGTTTGAAGTTAAGCGTCCAACGTTAATTAAGGCAAATTTGTCGTGAATAGAACTTAATGGAATTTCAAATCACAGTGTAACGTTTAGATGAAAGTGACTTGTATTCCCAATTTATGAATATCTCCATACTGTAAAATTTATCTGCACCATTTCCGTCCTATTGTTTGTTTGGTCCACTTAAGGAAGATACAGAATAAAGGGTGAATCCTAATTACTCAGTTCCCTACCTCTAATAAATAATATCCGGCATGAGATCAATTGGTAAAAGTGTGAAAACCAACACTGACAGCGCATTCGAGGTTCCAGTACTGTGATTCCACTAAGTATGAAATCGCGATATATCTCAACTGATTGCGAAGCCGAGCTTCCTTTTAAACCATTTTAATACGGTATTCTACCATTTACGCGACTTAACTCACACCGTGATAAGAGTGCCATGACGCCGACATTTAGCACTCGCTTTACTGCTTGAGCTATGCCCCGGTGTCGTGTACGGTATCAACGGTGACTCGATAGTTGCTTGATACATTGATGAGTAATTTCAACTTGTGCAGTTTTTACATATGAAAATAATTTATTATATTATTTATTAGATTGGTCATCGAAAGTAGCAAAATATTACACTTTGGTTCTCGAAAGTATCAAACGCCGCATTATCTGCTCTTGATCTTTCACGACCGAGCATTACAATATTCACACGCTTAAGTAATTATATATAATGTAATATTTGTTTCACTTTTGGGGACTACCGACAATATAGTTATCTGGGATAAAATTGAAACTTGATTCCATTATTTATGATATAATTATGTCAAAAAAATCTTCCAAACTTGCTTAGGCTTATATTACCAAGTTCTTTCAATTATTTCCCTTTTTCATTGTCTCCTAAGTCAAATGCAAACTATGTGCCCTATAGATGGTTTCACGGTCCACTTAAAATTTTCAACTTGGTTTTATAATATCAAAAGAATTGGATAATATTTGTTAATTGCACTTTTTTCCTAAAGTCGATTTGTACAACTTTAGGGTGATTATTTGTGTCAAAACATTACTCGTTTTGGTTACCTTTTAAAGATTTGAACAGATACTACTACTCCTTAGATGACCCACTTAGTGGAAAATCATTGTCGTGCGTATTGTATAACAAAATTTGTGCCACAAATGTTTTTATTACCCTTTATCCTAATCTAGCAAGGGGATTTTTTTCCAATAAGATAACCAACTAATTTTGAAGCATTAATCAATCAAGGCAGTCGAAATTTATTAAATAAATTTAATAAAATTTCCATTTATTTTAATCTGCAAATCGACAGTTAAAATTAATCGCATCTAGATACATGTGACAATTAGGTTTCAACCCGAACCCTAATAAAAATTGAACACGTGTGAAATGATAAGGGTTCCTGGGAATTAAGCCCTTAAAATTAAATTAAAGTCGAAATTAGGGTTTTTATCATTAATTAACCCTAAATTTTAACTCAAACGAGGGTTTTCGAGAAAATAGCCTCGAATTAAATGTCAATCGAAGATAGGGCTTGAAAACCCTGCAAATTTATGACAAAGAAAATCGCTATTTGGCCCCGAAATGGAGTTCCTAAGTTTCCTAGCTAAAATAAAGACTCTGAAAAGAATCTAGTTTAAAACGAACACCCAAATGAGCTGGGCTAATACGAAAATGTGTCTGATCAGAAAAATCCCGAACCCTTGATTCATAAATAGGCGCTCATCATGCTTGGAGCGGAGACAAAGTAATTTCCATAAAATCAATCCGCCCGCATTCGACTTAAAATCAATCTAAGTAAGATCAAAACTGTGTGATTACGGATTAACCAACGTAAATGGAAATTCCCAAAAGTTCCCTATAAATACCCTCCTATATCGGTAATCGAAAATTCATCCTCGAACACAATAAAAATACAACAATAAGAACAACTTAAGGTATTTCTTCATGTAAAAACCTCAAGATTATCGCTTTATTGCAGAAATCATAAAAAATATCAGAATTTAACCTATAAACCTAAAATGCGCTACTTAAATCAAGAGTTGAGTCAAGAACACAAAATTTTTCATCTCCATTACCGAAATAGGGCGCCTAAATTAGGTATAGTTTTAAATTATCGCACAAAGCAGAATTTCACCATCAAGCACTCCAAAACCGATGAATCTAATAATTCGATTTCATCAATTAAATAAATTACGATTAAGTTTTATAAATGCCCTCAGAAGAAATCATAGCAAAAATATAAGCTTCCACAGCCCATGTTCATCTGTCAGTAGAAACACGAGTAAGTCGTTAAATCATCCTTCGACAAGACAAAGATATCCACCTCTGAGCAAAGACTCAAGACGTGAATAGTTCGCTAAAGACTGACTGCCTGGGGCTTGTACGAGATCGTTCGCTAAGGCCCTCTTACTAGACACAAATTCAAATCAAGTCTAAGTCCTACCACTCAAGTCTAAGCATCAAGCATCGTTCAGACAAATATAATGTAAGATACTGCCATGCCCCAAGACTATATCCAAGTCAAAGACTGCCCAAGACTAAGTTTTCTATCCGCCTAGATCACATCATCCGCATCTCTATCCGTCTCATCGGCCCAAATTGGAAAAGCACACATCCAAATCCAACTTGTGATCATACAACTAAGCCTAAAGACAAATCTAAATCCAAATTTTGTGATCATACAATCCGCCCAGACAAATCAAGATGCTCAAATTTCCAAATAGCGCCAAATCACGATTCCAAGTCCAAATCAAGTCCAAGACTACACCAAATCCAATTCAAAGATCTCGCTACCGGGTCACAAGGTTGTAGTAGTGAATGTATCAATACCGACCTCTATCGCTTGATAAACATCAGATTGCACTCGGATAGCTTTCCTCAAAGTGGGTTTTATCAGACCGATTCACATATTATAAATAACAAAATCTCTAAATCAATGAATAGTTTGATGAAATATTCATATAATACTTGACTACTTGAGTATTAAATACATACTACACATATACTAGAACTTATTTATATGAAAAATTATGAACATTAAATTTTATTTGAATAAAAGTAATATATTGTAGGTTCAAAATTAAGTTATTTTAAATAATTAATCAAACTATTATACAGTTCAACCTCGAAATCAAGCCCTTGTAGTTCTTTTATGTCCAAGATGCAAGTGGAAAATTAAACTAACATTTGAAATAGCTCCCTTAACTTAATAAGATGATGGTACTATTTGTCTGATTTCCTCCTCACATGTCAATTATTAAATTGACAGTCGTTAACCAGCGCTCTTTTTCTAACACGTCTAAATTGTTTTTGTTCCCTTTCATTCGTTTCTTGTGAACAATGAAAATTGAACTCGTACAACCCTATCTCCTTCGGAAGAGTTTGAGTCACAGTTACTAATTGTTGTTAATCAAATAAAAATGGCTTCTTAGAGACACCTCAATGGTATGTCAATAATAGAATAAGACCATTAAAAGGACGTGTATCGTCTCATCTTCAATTAGACGCTAATTTTGGGACAAGAGTCGAGGTGTGATATGTACTCTTGAATTGAAATTGATAGAATTCAGCCCCATTTTTGAGGGCGTCGCGGGTAAAGCGGCCCCAAATCCGTATGATCCTAATATTTTATATATTACTTTAAATCAGCAGAAAGCTTTTAAAGATAATTCTGTGAAATATAGCCACAAGAAAGCTCACGCGAGTTCAAGTCTTTACGCTTCATTCTTTGCTATTGGCTGGCTTTTTCTCTTACGTTTAGCGTTGTTCCTTAATAGCAAGATGATTCCATCATAATTTTTTTGTTGTTTGCACAGTTTTCTTTTTATTTTAAGGCTTTTTTTTAATTCAACATGTTGTCTCATTTTGCTTAAAACAAAAATTACTTTTATCATTTCAATACGCTTCCATTCCTCGGAATCTTAAAACTACCGACGTAATCATGTTTATTTTTCCAGTTATATGTTGGCATGTTTCCTATAAATTAAATCTTATACTTCGTAATAACACAAAATAAAATGTACTCAAAATAAAATTCAAGACTTCCTATATATTATTATATCCGATTGGAGGAACGCACAAATATAATAAGTATGTCCAAGTCTTCACCTAAAACCTTTGGAAAAGGTTTAACGATAGAAAATAGAGTTAATTAGTGAAATGGTCCTGCATAATGGAACAAGCTACACCTATTCCCTCAAAGCTCAAAAAAGCTTACGATTAAATTGATAATGGCTTAAGCCGTTAATGCTTGCTTTCCTCACATGACTATTGTTAAAAACTAACAAACAAAACGAAAGAATCAGAATCCCGATTCCTACATGAGATTATTTCAAGTTATAAAACAAAGTTAGAATGCATAAAATGTATGAAATAATTGATGGGAATCAAATGAGTAATCCGTGAGAAAGTGAAATACTTAATAATTGGGCAAGAAGCTGAAGTTACAATTAAGCCATTTTGTTGGCATCTTAACAACACAAATATAATGCGAAACAAAACGTAACTCTTAAAGCCAATATCAAGGACTAAATCTAACCAACTTTCCTAATCAATTCACAATTTCGCCCCGCCATTTGATCATTTCACCAATTAACTCATAGAAAATATGATTATTATTTTTCTAATATTGTTTTGTTTAGTTATTCTATAATTTTTTTTATAATTAATAATGAGGTGGGTTTCTAACATATGACCTTATGGACATTAACAAGAGACTTTTTTACTAGGTTATCCAATACTTGGGTAACAATTTAGTGGGAATGCTCCAAAAAGGCATCTAGCTAGATTGTTGTAGATGAATCCTATACCCGCAATATTGATAAATCCGACCTCAGTGCCAATCTAGCTAGATGAAACTTTTGATAGCAACTAAATGAAACTTCCATTGGCTTTTCTTTTGGGCTAATTAAGAATCAAAATATTTGTATAGTATAGTAGATAGACATTCATTTATCAGTTTTTTTAAGCTATTAGTAATACTCCGTAATAGAAACAAAACACAATAGTTTTTCAGTTTCTGAATTAGTTGGTTGAGGCCAACTAAAAGACAATACTCCATGGATTTTAAAGTTAAAAGGTCAACTAGTGATTCCTCTAAAAATTACCAAGTCATTGTAGTTAACATTTCTAGAGCACGCTATTAGGAAAGAAACAAGTATGCAAGAAACGAAGACTTCAAATATTTTATTACAGCTAACAATCAATCTCAAGAAATATGAGTAGATTACTGTATTTAGTAATTGTATATCAATTTGCTAGAGAAGACATTTGCATCCACCAATAGCATTGTGAAATAAGGTTAATCTCCTTCTATTGGCTCTTGACCTCTCCAATCACGTCGCTAGAAGAAGTAGTAGAATTTTATGAGAGAGCTATTATGTTGCTAGCTTTACTAACTCAAAGGCATTTTAAGAGATATTTTATCTCTAAATTATCTTAATTGCCTTTAGGGTACATGATAGGAAATTTCATTTGAAAATAGTTAAGCTTAGGCTTAAGAATTGTGCTACTATTGCTCTTAACCCTCCCTAATTCCATCATTGTAATCAATAAATGATGAGGTATCATTATCAATAAAACAAAGAACTTATTAGTAAATTTATCTTTCCGAATTTACTTTGAGTTAATATGTCACGAATATTCATCCTATTTCTGATATGTTTTTAATCTAATAATCAGCTATACTATTATTATATATTTTTTCCTTTAATGACATGAAAAAGAAATTTTATAATCAAACGAGACATTATATTTGTTTCCTCCTTATTTTCAGCACACACTTGTATATTGTACCTACCATGAATGGTAACTCATCTTTAATTAGTGATCATTAGACTGCGACCCACGTAACTTTCCTTCGTGTTATATTAAATGCAAATTAGTGTTACATCAATTATATTAATAAATTAACGAGTCATATTTTGATTGGTAGAAATCATATCATCATAATGATGTCTTTAATTTCTTCTCGATGATTCAATTTATTACGGAATAATAAGAAACAAGAGAGCTTACCAGCTGGAACCAAGAAAGGAAGGAAGTGTAGGGCAACAAATAATTAGTACTTGGTCCAAATTTCGTCATTTGTAGTAACATCATGTAAGTATCTTCTTACTATAATGATTTCACAAGACTAATAAAAAAACGAGTAGTCGACTTAATGGGCAATATAACAAATGATTGAAATCATTGCATAATAGACTCTCTTAAGGCCTTAAAAGATTGATAATGACATAATAAATAGTAACTTTATACTCCATGATATATTTATTAAGTATATGAAGCTCTACCTTATATGTAGTAGATTATAATCACACTCATGAGGCAGTGGTGATTATCAACAAATATGCTCTACATTCTCCGCATAATACACACTCTTAAGGCTTTAATGATTGATATTTGATATTGTCAATTTGGCATCTATAATTGATAGTAACTTTATACTCCATCCAAAATGAATACACTCTACTTTATGTAGAAGATAAGAATCATCACATGCCCATTAAATGGTATTTGCAAGTTATCAATTAGCTGTAATTTAGCAATAGCTCAAGTGACTGGATAAATGCTTTACCTCAGTGAAAACACTTAGCTCGACTATTATACTTTCTTCATCACTCAATACTTCCTCATTACCCACTCAAATATATTAAACTCTTGCCATGCTCGACTCAATGTCCAATAATATTTGACTTTTTTGCATAAACTTTCTTACCGATAAGAATTGAAGGTTGTTTCTTCTTAAAATATTGACCTTTTAGATATCCATTGAGAAACAAAATTGCTTTGGACTCACATTTCATTATACAAAACTGAGCAACAACCCCATGAAACTACAACATGCAAAACGTAATTTTTTCCTTGTTATTACTACCAATGGAATGCCAGCAGCTTCGGCTGAAAAGAAACAGATCAACACAATATTCTCATTGGCTAAGAATTTGTCATCTTAATTAGTACCCATAACCTGATAAATAAGACAACAAAAGTTAAACAAATAAGAAACTTTAGCTTTTATAAGTTCAACAAAATTGAGACCAAACTGAGTTGTCCAAAGGGATTTCGCAGCAGGGGCAGGTTCAGGCTCCTTGATCTCCACAACCACAGCATCTGATGTGAGGAAAGTTTTCGCAACAGAGGAAGCATGTTCCAGGCAACATCTTACGACCTGGTATCAACCAAGTCAACCAAATTATATAGGAACTACACCATAATAAGCTAAATAATCTGATCTCTTATATAACCATATTCTCCCCATTGAAAGGAAAAAATACAAACATTTTATAGTTCAGTTAACAGAAAATATAAAGATCAAACATTAGTTTGAGACTTATGGAGATGTTGACAGTTAACTGTGTGGTAGACTGGTAGCTAAAGTATCCTACCAATGTTTAACAACAGTTCATAACATCCACCCAACAAAAGAAAAGGTTATAATACCTTTGTTGGATCAATTATACCAGCAGACATCAAATCCTCGTATTTCCCAGTAGCTGCATTATAACCGAACCGGAAGTCATCATTGTTCAAAACCTGAAGATAACATGTTTGAGATTTTTGTTGACCTGGTATACCTAAAAAAATTGATAGATAAAATTTTTTATATTGAAAAATACCTTCTCAATCACAACGCTCCCATTGACTCCAGCATTTTTTGCAATCAACTTCATTGGGTAACTCAATGCCCTTTTAACTATATCAGCTCCAACCTGCAATTTACAAAATAAATTGAATATCATAATTACATAATATTTTTCTGCGACTCTTTTTCACGATGATGATCTATAGTAAAAGTAGCATATGTTTCACCTTTTGCTCATCATTTTCCAATGTGGCTTTGATGGCATCAACTTTCTGTGAAAGGCGCAACAAGGTGCATCCACCACCGACGACAATTCCTTCCTCTACAGCGGCCTTCAGCAAAGAAAATAGTTTAAACAATTGCAATTTAAAAATGAACTGCATAGTGTGAACCAAAAAGAAGTCGAATTCATACCATTGTTGCATTAAGAGCATCCTCTACTCTCAATTTCTTTTCTTTCAGTTCTGTCTCAGTTTGTGCTCCAACCTGGATGCATAAAAAGTAATTTGAGAAGGAGAATAGAAAATAGCAGATATGACGAAAAATTAATTTAAAAATGAGAAACTAAAGCATTACCTGGATAACAGCAACACCACCAGAGAGTTTCGCAATTCTTTCATTACTTTTCATACTCTAAGCTCAGCTGCCTGTTGCAAAATAAGAAAATTAACATGGAAACACTGCATAATTGTAAACTCAAGTACCTCAACAAGATTCCTAATTCAACTCGCGATGATTATGGCCTCCGTGGGTTCCATCTCCAACAATGGTTGTTCTATCTTTGGTGAGTACAACTTTTGCAGCATTCCCCAGGACATCACTACCAGCTGAATCTAGGCTCAAGCCAACTTCTTCCCGAATAACAGTACCTGTACATTTCAGGAGTTATTCTATGTTCTGATGATTAAAGGTGCTCAATATCGGTCAACCAAATTACAAGAAACAGAAGAAATACCTGTATTTGGGCAATGTCGCCAAGGCATTGGCTCTATGCCTCCAAATCCAGTGCCTTGAGTGCAGCGATTTTCAATGATCCTCTAGTTATCTGACAACAAGAGCTAAGAGCCTGCTCAATGTCTCTGCAATTATCAAATTAACCTCCGAATAGCTTCTTCCAGAACAGTAACCAAATCCCTTGCATTTGTTATTTTCTTGTCAACCAAAAGCAGCTGCATTGAATTTCCAGGAGTTATGAACAGTTAGTTAGGATCCCACATTTAGAATCCATATTGAGTGTAAGTTATCTTCAAGATTATATAAATCAAGACAGTACCTTGTAGTTAATATTCAACAGTCATCTTCTCACTGTCCGTCACAAAATAAGGGGAGATATAGCCACGGTCAAACTGCATTCCTTCTACAACTTGCAAAGTGTTCTCTGAGCTTCTCCCTTCTTCAAGGGTTACGACACCTTTCCTTCCCACTTTACTCATGGCATCTGCAATCATATTCCCTATTTCATAGTTGTTTCCAGCACTAACAGCAGCTACATCTGCAAGCTCACTGTCTTCAACCTGCAAGAAACATTTATTACATAATGTAATAGCCAATAGGATTCAGAAATTAAACGATATAAGCTGCAAGAAAACAATATGATATATCTAAGCTGAATAAATTAACCAATAAGAGTAGCAATACCTCTTTCGACATTAACTTCAGTTCAGCAACCAGTGATTTTGTTGTTCTCTCGATACCCCTTGTAATCTGAATAGGATTTGCACCAGCTGCCACCACCTGTGTCGACATAGCATAAAGCAATAATAAAGATCTTGTGCCCCAACAAATGATTTACACATCATTTCCATCGAGTTTCACAAACCTTAACACCTTCAGTAATAAGACCTTGGGCCAGTACAACGGATGTAGTAGTACCATCACCAGCCAAATCATTGGTCTTCGAAGCTGCTTGTCTCACCAACTTAGCACCAATGTTCTCAACGGGATCTTCTAGTTCAACCTGGATTATAAGAGAAGTCAATAAGTTGTACATAGGAAGAACCCCAACAATTCAAGAAGCATAATAGCTATGAATATAGGAAGAACCAAATAGTTTTCACAACAACCAAGTTCCGATCAAGGTATGTGGAATTTCTCCAAATGATGTACCTCTCTTGCTACAGTCACACCATCATTTACAATCTTGGGCGAGCCATATTTACTCTCTAGTACAACATTTCTTCCTTTTGGACCTAGGGTGACTCCTACAAGATCCGCAAGCTTGTTTACTCCAGCCTGGAATGGTCACCAGTAATAATATCAGTACAAAAGAACAATATCCCAAAACAAATATCTGTTTATCTGTTTTTGAAAAGTCTGCAACTTTGTTTAGTTTTACCTGCAACTTCTTGATAGTGGAACCATCCTTGTTAAAATGTAACTCCTTGGCCATGGCCTGGACTTTTGGGCTGCATCTTTTCCGGAGAACAATTTTTTCTCTCCTTGCACCCAATGAACTTGAAGATATTGAAGTGAAACTAGACAAAAATTCTGCATTTCTGAGTTTCCTATCAGCTGCCCGGCTTCTTGTCGAAGCAACTGAACCAATCGAGGACACAGCTGTCAAAGAAGCCATCTACTGCAAACTTAACAACCAAAACAAAGTCAAGCAATGCAAAACAAGCAATTCAATACAGAATAGCAAGCTATGAAAACCGCACGAACTTCAATTGTGGTTTTATTAATTTATCCAATCAAAATTCAACCTTTAGACTCCACATAAATAAATACCTCCTCCATTCCAAAAATATGGTCTCCTTCTGAATTTTGATGGCTACCCTCTATATCGAACTCGAATATTTTTGTATATGTTGTATAAAATTCAGTGAAAAATATATCAACAATACTATCTTCAACCTACTTTACTATTAACACCATACTACTTTCTATTCGAAACAAAGTTATGTGTGTCCATTAACTCCTCAAAGTTAGTTAACTTTTAACCATTGAAAATCGAACTAGACAATCTTTTTTAAATTTAGGATTATATAGCAATTCACTATTTAATCAGTTCATGTACACACCAACTTCCAAATAAATAATCATACTTTGCTAAAGAATCATGGCAACTAAAGTTACAATAATGTGAAAATATTATGAACCATATACATAAAATATAGAGGAACATATATAGGTGAAGCATTTAATTCATTTCTCTTAATTCTAAAAAGAGATAACAAGAAAACTTGACTAATTACAAAAAGTGATGAAGGAATATATAATTAAAGAATTAATGCAGTTAACTAAGGACTTAATATAAAAATAAAGGACTTAAGACATGAAACTAGTAGCATTAAAAGAGACTTACTGAATTGGTATTTGAGAAAAATGAAGATGATGTGGGAGAAATTATCAATGCAGAGGATAAACAAGAAGATAAGGAGAGAGGAGAGGACTAAGAGGAGTCTGAAACTTGCCCTCCTATTTAACGAGCTGAATTCAATCAACTTTTGACGGCGATATATTATTTAATTTATAATTATGGGATTCGGAAATGCAAGAACACTATACACACATCGTATCAAGAATTTTTAACCACACGCCTCTTAACGAAACTTCCTAATTACACTCAGCCTGCGACAAATACTATTTCACACCCAAACCCACCACTATCGCAGATGCGTATAACGGCTCTGTATTCGAGTCTAACCTTACTGTTTCGGGTTATGTTGAATTGAGTCTCATCAAACCATTTGAATATTTATATTCTAACCTCTGTTTGTGAAATCCCTAAGTTTAGTTCTAAAATTTAGATATCAACTTAATTTGAGTATTTTCGCTAATAAAATTCTATTTTATTGTTGTGAGTAATGTAAATATAAATATTGCAACACCCTCCAAATAAACAAAAATTACGCCAACGACTCAATACCCCATGATATCTCGATTTAGTTTTTACAGTTTAAGTCTGGGTTTTATTATCACACATAGTTATTCTACTTTATAAGAATACTTACTATGTAATCGTACTCTTCATCGTTAATTTTTTTTTAAAAAATAGTTTAATATTTTTTACCCCTCTCAAAATTTGCTCAAGTTCCGCTACTATTCACATTTCACAATTATTTTTAAATGACTTGGGCTTAGTCGATATCAATAATAGTAGAAATCATATATTTTTCCTCTCTATATTTAATGTAACAAAACATCAACTTTTCATTAAAAAACATCTTTATCGCTACATTCGAAAGAATATCTCTTGCAATTTTATTTCTTACTTCCATCCAAATTGGTATGGATCTTCCCAATTTCATCATCTCCATCGACTCTCCGGCTTGTTGTACTGACACCTACAAAGTATTGCATATACTTTCGCCGACCACTTCAACGATTTTCATTAACACCTTTCTTTCTTAAAAAAAATTAATCGAGAGTGGATGGATCTATTATAGATGTAAGAATGAATTGGTTGGCGTGGATACCACCGTAAGCAGCTAATTTGATGTCATAGTCGCAGATTAAAGAATTTGCTAGATTTTACGATCGGTATTTATTGTTACAACTCATGCTTTTAGCTTTTAATTTTAATCGACAAAGCGATCGGGGCCGCCGAATGAAGAATCTGAGGTAACGTTGATAAGAATTGGTTTGAATGTGATTGTTTTATTATTAAACAATATTTAATTTTGGTTAGTTCAACATGTAAAATGTTTTGGTAAAAAATAGTATTGAATTTGTAATTTTTTTAAACAACCTATAAGTTGCAAACAACTTATATGTTGATTGTTAAATGTTTTTACCAAACATTTCAAAATGAGGAAATCAACTTATAAGTTGATTTTGTAGAAAAATAAGCTTAGCCAAACACCCTCTAAATTCACTGGTTGGTTAGGTTTGTAAGTAAACTAATTAATTCTCATCGCTACTACAAGAAAATGTTTAATAATTCATTCATGAATGGTAAATTATACGTAAAATGGAAAAAGTCCTAGTGCATTCATTCGTGCCTTAATATGAACATAGAGCATTGATAAAATGAAAATAGAAGAGAACAATTTAATACTGAGAGAGCCACATTACATCAAGTAGCACTGAAGTGGCAAGCAAGAAGCAGCTAAAGAAGGTGAAAGCTATAGAGACAGCCACTCTATCACAGAAACTACGCAAGGAGTTGCAGAAATTAGGTAGCGACGAATGGTGAATCCCTGTCCGGTTCAGATTCGTGACACCTGAAGCTGCTGATCCAGCGCTCATCATCGCAAATGCAAATATCTGCAATAGATTAATACAACCAACATAACACACAGGCTTCACCATTTATCAGTGCAATAGATTAATCGACTACCTGGTCCCCTGCAAAAACTACCCATGCCTCACTTCTGGAAGAAATTATTGAACATTTCCTCACCAATCTTGAACCACCAATTAGCAATTGCAAGATTGAATGCACTGCAACAGCTGCTGAAACTCCTACTAGATACCTGGCAACAAATTATATCCAAATATCATTTTAAATCATACGGAACAAATAAAGCTCGAGAGAAGCAGTGATAAATAGTTAAATACTGTAGTTCTCATTGCAAAATCACGAGACTTTGTCTGCGTAGAAAAATCCAATCAACTTTTTCGCAAACAACAGCACTTCTCAATAATGAAGGATTCTTGTTTCCACTATACTTAGACAACTAGTACATGATTTAACAACTTATTGTTATAAAAAATGGAAAATTCTTTGTTTACTGTTCCAAATTATTTGTCTTAGTGAAATCATAGAAAATTGCTAGATGAGCATTTTAAACACACTAGAACACAAACAACATGAAGAGCTAAGAGAATATGATTCCTAGCAAAATTCAAGAAAATTAGAGTTTCGCATAATTTCAACTTCATATGCTCAAACTCATGTGTCCCAAATTATTTGACCTTGTAAAATCATCAAAAAACGAACATTTTAAACATTTGAACACATGCATCATGCAGAGTCATGTTAAGTTTCAAAATGTTGAGTTTACTTACTCAAATGAGTCGGAGAAAGACCATTTGGAATGGACAGGAATGCTAAAGCCAAAGATGGAGATGGTTGAATCTTGTTTCGCTGATACCATCAAAGACATTGACACCACTGAAGTTGTAAGACACAAAAATCTCAAACCAACAAACAACATTTCATTTTTCCTATGAATTCTTGGTTTTTGCTGGTGATCACCCACCAGAGGGCCACTCATAGTGCCATTTTCAGTAGCCAAATTTGTCTCTGGTAGCTGAATTCTCACCTCTTCTGCATTCTTGATGCAGTTATTCATCTTCAAATGCTTATTATTGTCTATGTGATTTCTTTTTTGCTTCTTAGCTTCATGCAAACTAAAGGGCGTTTTTTATATAATGGAGGGAAATGGAAATGAAATGAATATAGCGGAGACAAGTGTCGGTTTGTGATTGGGGTCAAATGGGTCAAAGATAGAGCCCGTGAATGTAGTATGGAGTATTATTCAGTGCGATGGAAATGATGCCTTGTTTTTTTCTGCTGCTCACATTCCTCTGCTCTATGTGGGTTACACACTTGCACTCAAATCAAACCTATTACAGTAGATTTCCTATTTTATCCCATCTACATGGATACTTCAATCCAAACATTGACATACACTTTCAATTAATTTCAAATAATCACTTGACTTTAATAAAGATAATAAAGATATGTCTAAAATTTCTATTAAAAATCTCTCAAGCTTTCATTCTAAACTTGGACTTAGATGATTAAATGGAACAAGTTGGTAAATGAACTAAATCTTCACAAAGCCAAGAAACAGGGGCATACACATCCACAAATACAAAAGAATCGCCAATAAACCATCAATTTGATCGACTTGAAATAGCCATGAGTCCATGACTTGAGAAATGCAAAAGGATTGAATTAAAAAAAAGAAAGAAAAACATACTATGAAATAGGAAAGGCATTCTGAATAATACTGCCAACATTAATAATAGAGAAGTGGCGGACATTCAACATATCCCCACAAAGAACTTACGAACGATTTCGCTTAACCTAAGTATGTGATTTTCATGATATCAACGTATTTACAACGCCATGTTACATCCAAAAACAAATTATATAAAAAGAAGCCTGGGCCAGAACGGCATGGTAGTGCTCACTGGACAGAATAAGCCAAAGCTCAGACGTACTCATATCGAAAAATCCATTGATTGCTCCTTATTATTTTTTAATATAATTAAGAATATCCCACATCTAAGACCAGCTTCACACATTTACTCTATTCTTATAGCGTCCTACCTCTTTAAGAAATGAGATTAAAAGAAAAAAGAAAGTGGCTCTATATATATATTTATATATTGTAAATTTAGTCAAATATTATTTGGAAGACTTAACTAAAGCAGAATATCTCCTTTTCTTATTTTCTCTCAAAAGAAAATGATCCTACACCATCCCAATATTTTGCTTCTTATCATCGATGGACATATTTACATATCGAGCGACATATTAAAACCGCTTGATGATACATTTACATATCGCCGATGACATATTTAAATTTACCACCGGTGTATCGCGACACCTTTCTCAACACCGAGTACATTATATTCATATACAATCGGTCACCACCGTTGAAAAAGTAACATCATCGAAACAAAGTATATCCACGCTACCTAACAACCACATATCGTTGTCATATTTATTTTCCTTTAGGCATGATACACAATCTCGATCTCCCACCGCTCTAACTTGAAAGACGCAGGCCCTTCCAAGACACACCTCCGATTGCTTTGCAAGTTGTTGGCTGAGACGATTCGACATTGAAGAAGACCTCGTAGTCTTCTCTACAAAGCTCATCGACCGACACACAAACAATCTATGACTGATCATACAGAATCACCATCGTTCTTTGACTCAACATGCATCACATGGAATTTTTCTCATACAGTCATACTACAGGTTGTTATAGGCCGTTATACCACAATATCAAGCTTGAAAGTTTATATGTAAGGAATAGTCTCGTGCATTACAATAATTATAGCATCGAAAGTGATACAATTCATGCCACCTAACCGAGATGACAATTATGCCTTAATTGGCACTCGCATAACACATCATATGATCATGGCTTGTAGAAGGGAGTTGGGGTATGCGAGGAAATGAAATGAGCTTGGGTGTCACCTCGATTTGACATCCATGGCTTTCAAGGAGGGAGTTGGGGTATGATGAACAAAATACACAAGTGCAAAACATGTTGAGAACTCGAGCTAGACGCCAAACATTAAGTCAACAATTTTGGACATATAAGATTTGGTTGGTGTGGCAACTGTCCCACCGGCACGGGTATTGCTACTACCATTCTGGAGATGAGACGGGTGAGGAGAAGCTTTAAAGGAGTTTGATTCCAATGATCTACTTGAGAAAGGAGGAAGAGGCATAAATCCTTGATGATTGAGTTTCTCATTCAGAGCTTGGCGTTGCATGGGATCCACAGGCTTCACTCCAATAATGAGGACTCCATTCAACTGTGACCCGTTTTTACTAAGAGCTTTCTGGGCATCAAAACGGTTCTGCAACAAGAATTATGATCAATTAATCAGAAATACATAAATCCAGCATAGATATCAGTAGGACGGGCACAAAATTTTCACTCTTATACAAAGAAGCTGCATTTCCATTCCATCTATACCCTCAAGTATTATTCTATAAACAAGTCGGAAGCTGCATTTCTATTTCACCTTGAGAGTTAGAGTACCTGATACAGAATGTGCATCCAATTAGCTTCCCTTGGACCAGGAACATGCTTTAGAATTACCCCACACTTCTCAAACTCTCGTAGAACCATATTAGTTTCTGCTGGAGAGAACCTGGAGACAACAAGCAAAATCAATACTTAAACGTTCACAATGTAATAGATCGTTCTCAAATTCATATATCTACAACCAACGAAGAAAAACCAGTAATTGGTTTAGCATCCAAACTCATAAATACATAAACACGGAGACAATCATCATATTTTTTTAGTTCCAACTACCAACCTATACACAATAAACAACAGAAACCAAGAAGACGAAACTATTGAGGTCATTCCACTAATGAGATGACAACTAGAGTGCAATTAAACCATGAGGCACAATGATATTTACCCATACACATAGACCTATAACATTAATTTGAATCAAAATGATCACTTTAATAACACTATATTCGAGTTCAAAAATTAAAACGCCAACCATCAAATTTCAAAACTGGACAATCTTTTTGAAAACGGTGGTAGCAACAACTACAGCTTAATAAAACCATGACAGAGGAGCATTGAAATGTACCCATATACAGTGACCCATTCCTCCTCATCCAAATTCCCAACAGGAGACACGCTACTCCTCTTCATCTCAGGTCTAGCAACTTCCCTAGGAGGTGGCAGAGTTATCAATGCACCGGGATGCACCACACCTTCAACAGGAGACCCCTTCCCCTTATCCACCTCCTCTGCACTCCCACCACTCTTCGAAGCTGACCACCAACCCGATGTACCAACGGGAGTATGCGGACTCTGCTGCTTCTCCTGCATACCCATCAAAGAAAACGAGCTACCTACAGTGACAGAACCAATATTTTTATGTAGCCGAGACAAAATAATCATAAAAGATTAACTACAAAAATTTATATTTATGGTTTAAGTTTTATTTATCAATAATAGATGTCTATTTCTTAAAAAACAAAAACTATGGGGCTAACAAAATAATTTTTCGAAAGTTATTTTTCACAATTTTCGAAAAAGTTTTACTCCTTCTTTAAAATAACTACGGGACGAACCAAATAACTTTTCGTAAAACTTGTAATAAAATTTTATTTATCAATAATAGACGTCTATTTAAAAAAAAAATAAGGTTAGTTACCTGGAGCCTCAGACTTATTCTTAGGTGGAGTGGAAGCTTCTTTGCCCCCATTCTTGAAAGGGGTCTTGAGATTCGCTGAGGCAAGTTCAGGAGAAGTTGAGTAGTCCATTGCCCCTCCAAATTCGGGGGAAAAATCAGAGCGATCTTCAAGTGTGAAAGCTGGAGGAGGAGGGAGGTCAGAATTTGAGAAATTCTCACGCCATAAAGCTGACACAGCTGCTGCTTGACCTGGTGTTGTAAATTTCCCCCCTCCTCCTGATCTTCTTGATGATATGGGTGTTGCTAAATCTTGGAAAAATAGGGATTGTCTTGAGGGTTTTGGTGTACTACTCATTTTGGACAACCTTAATGGGACAACCTTAAGGTTCAAGAAGCATGTAATGATTAGGATTTAGGGTTCATTCATAAAGGGTATATTGTTTTTTTAATTGTTATTTTGGATTTATTTTATGATAATCTAAGAGGCCTGTTTGTTGTATGTTTGATTGTTTGGTATAAACTAGACTTTATTAAGTGGGCTGGTCCTGTAATTTTCTATGGCGTTCAAAGTTCAAACAAATGGTTAGATATCTTAAGGGCCTTATAGTTTATTGTTATTACTTACATGAATTGTTTATGGGCTAATCGGACATCTATCTTAAAGAATTTCTCAATATTTCTTTATTAAAACAACACTCTCTCCTTTAAAATAAATAATTTTTCGCATTTAAAATTATTTTATTATTGGGCGATTACGAAAAAGTTTCACGCTAAATGTGTTAAAAACTACACGTGAATTTGTAAAATTATATTAAAATCAGAAACAATCAACTATTATTTAAAAATAAATTTTTCTAAATAATCACGTATTTCAAAACCAGGTTAGTTAGAGACGCCCCACTTATTGATTATTTAGGAGATTCTGAAATAACGTAGGTCATGCCTAAACATGTGCGTGGTTTCTAGTAATATCGTGATTTGTATTATTTCTGGTAAGTCGAATTACGTACTTTATCTTAGGATACTTTTCTGGTTGTCACTTAGCTATCGATACTCTCTTAACTTATACGGAGTATTATTATCATTCATCAAGTTTTTAATATCCTACAACTTTGAGCTATCTAGCTTAGCTGGTTATATTGTAGAACTACTAGATTGTCTAGCTAGATAGCTAGTAATATATTTTGAAAACTGATTCTTGGATGAAGAAGATTTATAACTAATATTTGAGAAAATATTTTCCATTAAAAGTTTTAATTTGGAATTTCTTTAGAATATCCTATGGGATTTATTTTAGATGCTTCATAGTAAAAAATAAATCAGTCCAGATCAAGAACCTAACACATTATAACTCTTAATTTTCAATCGAACTTTTGAACTTCAAACTTGGTATAACCATAGTAATTATTCCGGCTCATCCAATAGGAACAAATAATAGCTATGTATATGATAAAAATTCTTGTTACCCCCTAAGTTATTGTATAATTGTCAATTTAACCCCTAAAGACAAGATAAAAGTATTAAGAGACAATTTGAAAATTAATTCATATATAGTTTAACAAAGAATTTAAGCCCATATTCTAACACAGATGCATTTTTCCAAATTCAAGTGTAACATGGATTTTTTTCATAAAAAAACCAATTTACAAATAAATATAGTAACCATTTATATATTTTGAAAGTAATGAAATAGCAAAGACTTAAAGAAGTGTGTTGGTTCCTGAATCATATAGGCATATATGGTCGGATAACACAAGTTTTACCCAAGTGTCGTTTAGTAATTGCTTAAAAGAAAACCAACTATCCACCATCAACAACCTAATTCCATTAATTGCCATCATCATTCACGTGATGGGGTTGTGAGACAGCATAAGTCTATATATTCCGGTCCAAATAAAATCTTTGACTTCTATAGTTTCAATTCTTCTTGCTATATTTTTCCTTCTTTCACGGACTTGCAATTCTTCATCTTAAAATTCGACATGGGTTCAAATAATTGGAATGCTTTCCAACAAGGACATCGTTGTATTAAGGATTGTTTAGTTTAAGTTAATGAGAAATCAAATAATAATGACATAAGCCAAGTAATATTGGTTAAATGTTTTATTGTGTGGAGAGATAATATTACCCCATTTGGTGTGAGTAAATGATTTTTAATAGTGGAAAGCCAGAAAGGTAATGGAATGAAAAGGAAAAACTGTTATCCTTGGCTCCTTGCTCTTATGCTGTCATGTCAATTGTCAATTGTCATACATACACTCGAAGTCTCAAATCACTTCAAATGGACTTTTAAAACACTAGGGCTACTACCGTTTAGTTTTGAGTGTACGCATATCCAATTTGGTCTTGGAACTTAACCAATTTGGACCAAATCACAAGATGTACACTGACTTTAATGAAGTGAATTACAATTATCAAATCCTTTCATGATTGTCACATTTTAAATATTGGCTTGTGAATATAATCATAAAATGATGTCAGCTCAAATTATAATTTATTTCCGAATAATTATGTGATTGCAACTTATCCAATAATTCATCAATTAAGCAGAGTTCTATTTGTTGTTAGTCATCGGATATACATGGTCCGTAGGTATTCCCTCTTATATTATACATTTGTATAAGTGAAAATGTTCGATTATTTGGTATCAACTTCATTAATGAATTATTTAATTGATTTTATCTTCCTCATTGTTGAAAATTAAGATATATTTTATCATTAACAATTTAACATGATCATTATTGTTAACTCAAAGTTATGTTTGCATGTTAACTAAGACCATAATCATTTTAATAATTATTAAAAATAAAACTTGAAAATCATTTTAGGACGAATGAAGAAACTCTTAGAAGAATTATTGTCAATTTGGTGGATTAATTATCAAGAATAAAATCGAGTATCTAGGTTGATGACTTACTATTCTTTGGCTCCAAGGTCTACTTCAATTTGATGCCTTTCGTTTTCTTTACCATATATCTAGCAGAGCTTAACTGCCTTTCACTATAATGGTAGGAGCAGTATCACTACTAGAACTAAAGAAGATTACTACCAAACCTTTCCACATTTGAGCTTACTACATTACCCAACAATAATAATGAAATGAACAAGTCTATTAATTTCAATTTAGTTAGTTAATAAACTAACTCATCATCATTGTCTCTACCAACACTTGATCAATTGATCAATGGCATGTTTCTAAGTTAAAAAGATTATAGATTTTATGCAACGTAGACATGCATGCTCTAAGCTAGTCATTTAATTGCTAAAACGGTAAGGTCGAGCGAGTTAAAGGTCCGGATTTCAATCAAGCTGGCTGTACCAACCCACTACTACTAAACCCCTTAAGAGACTTTTTTTGCTTTTGCCCAAAGCCCAAACAAACATTCTTCCTCTTCTATTCTCACGAACGGATAGCCGGGCAGCACCACCATTTTTTTATCTTTCTTCTCTAATTCTCTCAATCTCTTTGCCTTTGAGCTAAAATTTTTCGGTAAGCTCTCATCATCCCCTGGCTGCTTCAAGGTAAAAAGGTGCGATATTTTTGAAAGATTTTAAGTAAATCTCCAAACTTTGACTTTTGTCAATTTTTGATATTTCTCAATTTTATCGCCCAATTGATTCTTGGGTTGTAGATTATTATTCTTACTTGAAATATGGTGTTTGAAATTTGTTTTTAGGACAAACACTTTTGAATTTTTTAATGATTCTTGGATTTTGGATAGATTATTGAATAGAATTATTGCTCAGGGCCTAAATTGTAATATATAGGGATTGATAATGATCGATATCCGTAGAAAGTGCCGTTATGTTGAATTGACTGGTGATAACGAGTCGAATTTTCGCTAAAATGCGGTTAATGTAAATAAGCTAATGGATCATTATTGCGACCGTTTTGGAATACAAATATGAATTATAAGTGTCGGAACAAATAGCTTGGAATTAATCGTGAGGGATTTTGGGTAGTAAAACGAACTTAGGATTAAATGAGAGTTACAGTTAAATTGATTGGGAAAAAGTCAAATTGGAATTATTGGAATTATTTGGAAATGTTAGTTGGAATAAGATATAGGCCGACATCTAATTTAGTCCGGTAGTGAGGTTTATCATCGTAGATTGTTATTTAAACATAACCGCAATCTTTACGCGAAGCTGTAATTTCTTATAACGAAACGAAAGTTAAAAAAGTCGGTATTTAAATTAGATAAAAAGTGATCGACATGGTTACGAGTCAGATTTTATTTTTGTAATGTGTCTCGTTCCCCTGCATCTCGATCAGCCAGCGACGATCGATTGATCGGCTGGGCGCCAGCGTACTAGCTGGCGCGGGATTTATCACTGCCTCAAGTCTTACTCATGTTTGGGGCGTTGCATTTATAAGTTAGTCAGGCAATGCATTCGTGTTATGAATCTATCGGTGTGTATCATAGAGATTGCTAATTGTCAACTTGGGTGTTGCACAGACAGTCGTGACAAGCGTTTATCGGAGGGTATTTATGTATGAGTACATTTATGTTTTAAATAATATTTCAGTATGTTTAAGCGCCGAGAGTATTCTCGTATTCATGTTGAAAGTATAATTTCAAGTGTCAGAGAAGTATCTCTGGGTGTATCTCTGCTGAAAGTGTGTTTTATGATTTGGTTGTATCATACATGAGCATGATGTTACTTGAAACTGGCGGTGGTTTTTGTGTGTGTTTGACATTGAACGGTAATTTGTGGATGTCGAGATGATGTTCAAGGCGAAATGGAGAAAGGATATGATGATGTCAGTGTTCGGCGGCGGTACTACCAAAAAGGATATGAATTGTTTGCTTGGAGTTCGCGGTAAGCCTCAATGGAAAAGGATGAACGTTATATATGATGTTATTGCGTTTCACTTTTTGTGAAATCATTTATTTGTGGTCGCAAGGGGTATTAACGTGTTAAGTGAAATTTTACCGGTTACTTGTTTGATTATGTGATGATATATGACTTCAAGTAGATATGTAAGTTGAGTTTTCTCGCAAGGTGCATTTATTTCTCGATGAAAGTATTCTCGCTATGATGTCTTGAATTGTTAGCATATTTCAGATTATATTTGTATAACTCGTATTTACCCATCTTATCAAGTAAGTACCGATATATATTTATTCCTATCGTATACCTCATTCGATACGGGTAAGTTACCATCCATTCCGGTTTCACTAAACTGCCGGTTTGCCTCTTTCCCCAATTCGCAGACGACAAAAGCATTTGAAGCAGCTTGAGTTCGCGAGTGTTCGTGACTTTATTTAGGTAGACGGTGGCTAGATCCTCGGCAATTCCTTTTTTTTCGCTCTTCCGATGTAAACGCTTACTTTTTGGTTTTGGAGATGTCAGATTGTAAGCATATTTTGTGGTACATTTTGTGACTCGTTGTCATAGCATCTTTACGTTGGGTTTGGCTAAACGCCACGGTGGTTAAATTTGTATGTCATCGTTTTTAGTTTTCGAACCATTTTATTTTTATCAAACCGCCAGTTCTAATGGGGTTTTTAAATGTGTTGATGATACTCCAACCTCGAGTATGCGCATTTACCTCGAGTATGGTCGCGTTACATTAATACTTTTCTTGATTTGAGAACTATATCAACGAAAAATACATTTCAAACTCTTTTCATTGATATATATTTTTATCAAATATTATACAACATAAACAAATATTATATACATCGAAAATTTATCAAGAAATAATTAAATTGATTAAGACCTAATTAACTGCTAATTATGGGTCTAAACTACATTGTTAACGTAACGCTACTGACAGGCTCTCGACAAACCTTAAATTCAAATCAAACCCTCGGATCTAACGAGGGTTCCCTTTAAATCAGCCCCCTGGAGTTAATCGTCAAAGAATAAGAGTTTCTACATTAATTAACCCTAAGTTTGAACTCAAAATGCGTTCCCTTTGGTAAAACAAAATTTCACACATTAAATGACATATAAAATTAGGCTCGAAACCCTAATTTTATCGGACAACCTGCCTTAACGACGTGCTCCGCGCCACGCGGCTCAAAAATGAAAAAATCTATAAACCGTGGGTTTAAATGAAGACTCCACAAGTTTTGTGGCGCAAAATCAACACTCCACAAGCTATGTGGTTCAAAATCAACACCCGTAAGTCGCTATGGTGTAAAAACTGCCCAAAGCCGCCCCGATCATGAAAATATGCTTCACCTAGATAACTTAACCTTCCTTCACCTCAAAAATATACGCCCAAAAGGGTTATTTGGTCATCAAGTACTTCAAATTAGATCGTCCTGATTCGCTTCAAAATTCAATCATTAAAATCATGATCCAATTGAATCAAACCTACTAATCGGCTTGTTACCTTTAGGCCCGTAAAACCCATAAATACCCCCCTCATTTCAATCTAAAATTTCATCCACACCGAGCCGAAACCTCCATAAAAATCCCAAAACCCTCGAGAAAACACGTAAAACGTTTCTCTCGAAATTTCTAAGTTAAATCTTTAAGACCGCTAAATAGAACACCACGTATGGGTTGAAACACTCCACGGCCAAAACAGCGCTCTAAAATCAAGGCTTAATATTGCACAAACGCAATAATCCTCTCAAGCTTGAAGCAAATCACGAGAATCGACGAAGATTCTCAAGAACGCCTGTGATATTCGTGGATTGCTTGCTAGGCCCCGACATTCATAAACACGGATGAACACCTTATAAATTTCGTGCTCGATTCATCAAATCCTTTATATGAATAAATGAGCTTTTTAGTCCCTATGGTCGATTCCAGTCGAAACACGCCGCTAAGGCGCCGCCTACTGACAACAAGACATCACAAGGTTGGAACGCTCCACCTTCATACTAATCATCACTCTACAACAACAAGTTCTACTAAGCGTCAGTTGTGAGTAAAACTTGTATGGGATTTAAACTTCATAGCTTTTAAATCAAGCTTTAGGCCAAATTCACAAAGTCCTTAAGCGAGGCCAAATCTCACTAAATCCCAAATAGGAATACACCGAGCTTAGTCCTTATACCGGATTCTAGGCAAGTGAACACTGCCATAAGTGTCCCCTGCCTACTGACGGTATCATCACCAAGGTTGGAACGCTCCACCTTCATACACCGATCTTCACTCTACAACAACAAGCCGCTAAGGTCAAGCCAGAAGAGAAGCCTGGAGCCATGAACTTCATAGCTTAAACTGCCGAGCCAAATCTAACTAAGTTCCAAGTGACGCTAAATCCTTATTAAGTCCCAAGTGAGGTCAAACATCACTAAGTCCCACTTGGTCATATCCTCAAGTCCTAATTCTACAAAGAGTGTTTATAGCACCACTATCGCATGCTGTGCCAGTTAACGCTGCCTCAATACTTGCTTCATATCACCCATACACTGCCTCGAGTCCTATCCCAAATCAAGTGTCTTATCAAGGCACTAAACTCATAACAAATAGTGTCATATCAAGGCACTAAGCCTCACCACAAAAGGCGAAACACCAAATCAAGTCCCATCAAGATCAATTTCATTCAAATACGCAAGCTCCACTCAATGAGCACTTAAAGTCAAGTCCCATTAATCGGCAAACGCTTATAGCCGAGTCCATCAGTCTCGAAGTGTAATCGGTATCAAGTCCAAGACCCAAAGACAAGTCCATACAACCAACACGTGGAATACGCCGTTCGACCATATCCAAGTCCGTATCAGCCTCTTACCCATCAAGCACTGTGACATTATATCCAAATTTCATGTATCTAATCCAAATCAAGTCAAGCTTCCAAACTCGCCTCAAGCTCAAATAAATAAAATAAAATCAAGTCAAGCTTTAAGCTTCTATTCAAATCAACCAAGTCAAGTTCAAGCTCAAGCTCAAGTCAAATCAAATCAAATCAAGTCAAATCAAGATCAAGTCGTTGAAGCCGTATGAGTTCACAAATCGTTAGCAAACGCTATGACTCATAGTTTTGGGCTGAACCTCTTCGATTCGCTAAAACCCGCATACACCGAAAAATTTTCCCCTATTAAATGATTTTATTTTGTACCCGCTATCATTAATAATAAAAATTCTTCTTTGCATTATAAATATATTTAAGGTCAAAGTTTGAATATTACAACTCTAAAAAAGTGGAAACAATCTTCAGAGGACGTAAGGAGCAATTATATATGTTCATTTTAATATAACTTTCAGTATATTTGTAAATGATTAAAATTTAGAAAAATTGATGTCTTAATTGTCTCACACACATTTGCTTTAAATGACTATTAAAATGTCAATGGCAAAATAGGCAAAAAGATTATAAGTGCAATCCTTAAAATCGATTTGAGGACCAAACGCAATTTGATTCATTTTCAGACAAATTGACAATAAACATAATTATTAATTAATGGTATAGATGTCATATTATCTACATTCTTAATTAACGTACAAATATATAAATTCTCCTTCCATTAAAATGATGGACATACAAACTAGCCCAAAGACAAATCGTCTAACCCCACAATGTGCGCCAAATCAAGACTCAAAGCCCAAATCAAGTCCAAGACTACATCAAATCCAAATCCAACATCTCAAGAGTGTGTTTGTGAGAGCTATATCGATACCTGACCAATCGGGTTGATAAAACTTTCTTTGTAACTAGATAGGATTTCCCAAAGGGATTTCATCAGACGTACAAGACACTTATAACAATAAAAATCTATCTAAAGAATTACCGGGCTCTAGTTATTTTAGGTGAGTTGAAAAAGCACGCTCTATTTTATTTTTAGTTTTTTTTATCTCCTATTATAATTTTTAGTTGATCTGATGCACAAGCTCAAATAAGGTAAGGTAACAAAAACTTCAATTGACCAATAATAATGTACTGTGAAGTTACGGTGTTTCGTGTATTTGTTAAATCTGAACCGAAACCAAGTTCAAAATTAAATGACCGAATTGAATTACCGAATCAATTATGTCCGAATCCGAATACCGAAAAATATTTGGGATGTTCGAATAGTTCAAAGAAAAAAGACTTACACCGAGTTGTTTTGACATCTTTGTCCCTACTTTAGTTTATTTACTTATATATGAATTATATATTAAATAAATAATACTATAATAGATAATTAAATAATAAATCTTATTAATTAGATTATAAATAGTAGTACGAGTATAATACTTTTGATTAAAAAAATATTAAAATATAAATAAATTCTAAATATCATTAAATAAATATTTAAAATTTATAAAAAATATATAAAATTCAAGTTGTTCGATCAAGCATACATACCGAAATTGAATAATAGCCGCAAATTCTTCAATTAATAAGCATACATACTTAAACAAACAAGGAGTAAATTTTATTACAATAGCCTCAGATCACTATGTTTCCTCATAGCCGACATTGCCAGCTCTAACCAACTTATTTATCTAATTTACTTAAATTAGAAGTCACCTAATAAAACCACAACATATAAGACAATCAACCAACTCAATCAACGCCTATCTCAATTACAATAATGTTAATATGGACAAATAGCCTCCAAAAACATTTAAAAAGTCAACCATTTGCCTCTAGTTAATTGCGATATCAAATCCGAAAGTATTAAGAATACAAGACAATACATTGAAAAAAAAATAAAAAAGAATTAAATTGAAAAATAATAAAAGAATTAACAAAACAATAACAAAAATAATCGACTCTTCATATTAACAATACAATACATCAATAAAATACAAAGAATTAAATTAAAAATAACACATCCGAGTATTATAAATTAATAGAAAGTGGATAAAATTATTAACCCGTGATAAATTGGAGGTATAAGAATGCTGTGAAGCTACGGCTTAGGTTATATTGCTTTTATTTTAAGTGCTGGGGACCGGTGACAGAGTAATCAGACATTATTTGATTAAGAGTAAAATATAAGCCAGAATTTTAACTTAATTTTCGCTAAGCATTTTGAGCAAGACTTAATTTATTAAGACTTAAAATAATTAATTAACAAAATGTTCTTAATAAATTAAATGTCAATTAAGCTTTTGCTGCTTAATTTGAAGTTAACAAACATCCCTTCTGCCGAAGAGGAAGGGGAGTTATTTGTCTAGTTACGTGGGTGAGGGAGATGGTTGTGGGACAAAATAATTGCAGGCTGTTGCCAACAACACGGAAAGATCCCAAGACATGGACACAAAAGCCATACTGATATATCATAGTTTGTTCAGATACAATATCGACATTATTATAAAAAGATTAATTATCAATATATAAATAATCTGTAGAAAGCAGTCAGGCACTGCACTTACTACATGTGCTTCTTCTTCACATCCACATGCATGTTTAACTAAGCTCCCTTTTCCTCTACCAAACATCCCCACACCCCACCCCCTCTCAACGTCTAATTAAATCATTGAAGGATTCGACCATTTCTAATAAGAGATAATTCATAAAATATTGTCTCGAGTTATCACCACTTATTTGAATTATTAACCTCTATTATAGTGTAAAAAGTAGTTAAAATAATTGATGATGCATGTGGTGAGATAATAAACTAATATGGCTCGAATAATTGTTTTTTTAAATTATCACCGGTAGTTGTAGAAAGTAGAAGGGAATTGAAACAAAGAGGCTGGGCCAATAATTAATAAGGATGTAATAACTTGATCGTAAGTTCAAAATTGACGTTTTTGTATGTACTGATGCATTGTACTTTCGTACTAACATGTATGATTTCAAAAATATGATCATGTGGGAACCTCCAATCAATGTGGTGTTGCTCATATATATATATATATAGTTGTGAGCTGCAAGTGGTGCCTCCTTAACACTAAAGAGTTCTTAACACCACAGCGATGCAACGAGCTCCGTGGCGGTACTCTTTTGGATTGCACGACCATTATCCAAATTTTTTTAAGTCGCAGATTAGCTACGAATCATTTTCATTTAATTATATTTTGATCTCTAAATGGACAGAGATATTAAATGATAATGAACATGCAATGTGGTTTAGACATAACTGAATATATAAACTTTTATTTGATTTTACATTATTGTATATATTTGTTCCTTGTTGAATAAATTCAAATACTATACGGAGTATTTGTTAACATACATTGTATTGATTCCTTGTTGCTTGGTGTTACTATTTTCATTTCAACTTAGATATACTCCATATTTTCTTGGGTTACGTACTTTGTTCCTCGATTTTTTCCAGCATTGATACTATGCGCACTTCCATGTAAGTACAACGTACGCTAGACGATGTTAATGATTTTTTTTTAATATCCTAATTACGTTTCCATTAGGTTCCTATTATTAAGGTCAACCAAGCACTGAAATCCACACAATCTTTTTGTTTCACGTTTTTAAATCACTAATAATGAGAATTTTAAGGTCGTCTAAACATTAAATTTATATCCAAACACAATTCTTTGTGACAACCGACATAACTACATAAGTAACCTCGTGTTTGATTTCATGAGAGAAAGATAAGAATTGAGAAAAAATGTTTTTACTTTTTGTTATTCTGATTCAGAATTTAAAAAATGGTGTTCCTCCAACCATATAATTATCGTATAATTTTATTGAAATATGATAGTAGAAAAAAAATTAAAAAATTGACTTTCTTTTTTGTGGGATATATCATACTTCAAATTTATTATCTCATTAATCTCAATTCTTAACGATAATACTCTAATTTTACAATATAAGTGAAGTATGTGAAACAAAAAATAACATAATATGGAATGTTAAACCAAGACCATATATGTTACATATATGATTAAAAATAGGAAACCTTTATATTTTCAGGATTAAAAATAGTGCATTTCCCATAAATCGAACCTAACCCCTTTATCTAAAATGCCTTTAGCATTACCATCTAGGACAAAATTTGTTTAATATTTTGGATGTTCATGTGACCACTATGAATACCATGTATATCGTATGCTCATAATATATTTTAGTTAGAGCTATATATAGATATGATTTAATTCACAAATATATATTGTATAGTAGTGAAAGGAATAATAGCCCAAAAAGCCACGCACACTACACTGCTGTTTTGTCTTTACTATAATCGCAACATGGGCAAGAAGAGTTCTCTAAAAAATATGGACATTGAAATTTTTTCTTCAAGATATAGTATACTGAGATTTACTACAAAATTGAAGAAATCAATTCTGCTTAAATTAGTTATATTTTTCGAATTACTCAAAGTTTTCTTGAATCAACTATTATGTCCATTTATGTCACAAATAACCGAAATAAGACGGTCTTCGTACTTTAACTGTTCTAGGAAGATTTAGTACCATACGAAATGGTGCTAAACACTACATGTTCATTGCTTTGATTTGGTAAAAAACTTTTGCACCCTTTTTCTGGATTTCAATATACAAATTCTCTGCTTTCCGGTACATACTCCATCTTCCTTTGCTTTGTCAACAAGCAAAATTGAAATCATAACACCCCCACCCCTTAACTTCACTTATACAAAAAGATCACAAGAATATTTTTATTGGATTCTAATTAAATTTAATATCAAAACTTGCAATATAAAAAGTTACGTTACAACTTACAAGAAATCATCAATTTCTCTGTTTGCAATGATCTACACCAAAGATTTATCTTAACCATAATGAATTAGTGCTAAATGCAAAATGTTGGTTACTTGAATTACAATTTAATAATGTTTATTCTAATTCCCTTACAGCAGCACATTCTAGATCATGTGCATGTAATCAGGACCATTCATCTGTTGCTGATTATGAATCAAGTAATCATCTGGACCGTTGGATACTCCGAAAATCGAATTTTGATTTAGCAATTGTTGTGCTGATGCTTGAGCTTGTTGCCTCTGCATTTCCTTTTGCCT
Organism: Lithospermum erythrorhizon; assembly: GCA_019722365.1. NCBI lineage: Eukaryota > Viridiplantae > Streptophyta > Magnoliopsida > Boraginales > Boraginaceae > Lithospermum > Lithospermum erythrorhizon. The sequence continues at coordinate 295,302 of JADFUC010001453.1, forward strand.
TCTTAGCTCAATCACCTTCCTGTGAGAATTTGAATGCTTGCTGGGGCCCAGTACGCCGATGAGTGTCTTTCAGAGCACAATGCAAACATTTTCGGCCCGGTGTATCGCCATTTTCCCTCCTCCTAAACGACGTTTTAACCGGTTTTCGATCAATATGAGCATCAATTTCTTGATTAAGGCTATTAAAAATGGCCCCGTTATTTTTCGACACGAGGAGGAGCCGGGAGGACCAATCGTATGGGACGGCTCGTGGCCTCTTGCTACGCGCTTTTCCGGGGACGGAGACGTTGGAAGGGAATGATGGTGGTGGTGAATTTTGATTGCTATTGTTGGAAATGGTGGTGATTGATGAGGACGGTGGTTTTCCGGTGGGGATGAATTGTAAATCATCAGTTGAGAATGATGATTCCTCCACGAAGTTTGATAGCCATTCTAGCTCAGCCAAGTCATCATACTGTTCAATAAAAAATACAATTAAGTTTTCGAAAATAATCTAAATTTGATTTGTGAACCAATAGTTAGCCTAATGTCAATGCAATTATTAGTTTTAATTTAATGGTCACGGGATATTATTCGTGTTCTGGAAATCACAAATGCCAATTTAAAAAAATGTTAATGCAAATTACTCTAAGAGTCCATATTCGTATCCTTATAATGACAATATATGCGTTGCAAAAAAAAATTCTAATTTGGTTGTACTTTATGGTCAATTAGAAAACAATTTGTTTGTTATTATCAATACAATCCGACCCCTTAATTTGTTTAGTCGGGTTTCTTTTTATATGTATTGGCTTATGTTATTGTTATAGTAATGTTGGAAATGTCTATAATTATGGTAATATTATTAGAGACTCCTAAGTTTACGTAAGAGAAAAAATGTGTCAAATTATTACCGGAACACAAAGTTCGGTTCCAGGGAATTTTTCATCACTGAAGCTGTGGTTGAATTGGGTGTTGTCGCCTCCGGAGACGGAAGAGTTGCAGCTGTCAACGACGGTGATAGGGGAAGAACCACCAGAATTTCCGGCAAGACTCTCAAAGAAAGCGTCGCCCATGATTTGTTCATCATCTTCATGAGGAAAATCAAACAAGTCATCAACTGCAAAATGGTTGTTATTCTCCACCTTGATTTGGTTGGGAAAATTATTTAATTCCTCATAGGACATTTGGGTATGGTTGGAAATGTTCCCTTCGAGGAGTAACTCTGATGAAACTTCCATTGAGAAATTTGATTGCGGTTAGATAATTGAAAACGTTAATTAAAATGAATTGAATCGCAGTATATGAAAATGAAGTTACAATATGTGTTGTGTTATGAATAATGTTTTGGTTTAATATGAGAGAAATGTAAGGAAAGTTTGGGTATTGAGTGAGTTTGATGAGGACAGAGTGCATTGAGAGAGCTGAAACTGAGGAGGGGGTTTTGATGAGTGTAAGGAGGGGTTAGTTTGTAAATTAGAAAAGATAATGGCATCAGTATTTAAATATATATTCTTTTTTTCCTTTTCTTTAGTTTGTTTAGTGAGAAAAGATAAATTGTCAGAGCATCTCTTCACCTGCTTAATTAATTAATCAAATAATCAATTAATTACTTCCTTCCTTACTTCTTTCTTGTTATTGCCTCTTTTTCCCCTTACCTTTAAATATCTACATAAATGCATCAAAAATTGTCGAATTTTGAAACACTTTTATTACATTAGCTAACATCTTTGTCGTAGATATTTTTATTTATATTGTATAATATTTGATGAAAACTATATTAATGAAAAATACATTTCAAATTCTTTCTATTGATATATTTTTTATCAAATATTACAATAACAATATATTTAAAGTCAAGTTTGAAAAAATCTATTATAAAAAAGACTGATCTTTGTGGGATGGAGGTGTATATGTCGATTTTCATTAACATGGAGTATGCATTAAATATTATAGTAACAACAAGATTGTTTAATAAAGAGCTTATTATCGGAATGTCTAAGCGAATAGGAGGTTTAGATATAAAATGAGATCCTTTTATTAAAATTTATTAATAATATATTTTTGCTTGATAATAAAAGCAGAAATGCTTATATAAAATATAAAAATAAGTTTCATTTAATAGAATTATTTGAACCCATTGAAAGTTTTGTTCTGAAAAACAAATTATTATGCCTGTTTATACTCCTTAGTTTTTTGGGTTGTCGTTTTGCAGATTTACAACTTAGATTAAGGAAAAAAATGAGTCAAAAGAATCACATTAAAAATATAGAAGTCTGATTAATTGAAGCTATATAAATTAGTTGGTTGATAATTTAAAAATAAAAATTAATCAAAGAATATTAAAAATATAATTTAGTATATATCTTAAAGCGATAAGCTGTTACAAAAAATTTAAAATAACCAATTAAAAAAAGGAAGAAATATTTTTTTTAAGTGGGCCACACGAGTGAGACCCACATGCATCTACTGAGTTATCTTGCCCAGCCAGGCATAACATTACTCTGCTTAAACATTTAGAAACTGCAATGACTAAACCCAATATTGGGTATTCATTTCATTATCTAAAATATAAAATTTAATATGAATATTTATTTTGGAGAGAATATGAGAGAAAAAAAATAGAAAAAATGGTTGAGCCAAGATTGGAGCCCAAGGCGGCTTTGATAAATTAGTCGAGAAGTCTTGAGTATTTATTTCTTTAAAATATAGGATATTTATGTGAATACCTTAAGACCTATCTAGGTCCGTCCCTGCTTGCAAGTTGCACGTACCGTTACATCATGAGTACAATTTATGCTCATAATGTAACATAATAAAGGTGGGCACTAATTAATGAGACTCATATTGATTTCTCCAAATCAATTTAATCGAGAAACTTGACTATCAATTTTAATAAACTCATTGTTACTATATCAAAAATAAAAGTTAAAAAAAAAAATTTAAGACGGAGTAGTAAAAAATGAAATTTGAACCCCTCCTTGCTTCCTACCAATTGCCTTAAGAATCGATCAACTAGCAATAGCATGTTTTGTCGCCGTGAATCCACCATTTGTGTCCAAGTTTACAACTACCGGATTCCTCTAATATTTCATTACATTTTCCCTAGGGAATTGCGCTTGCCTCCTTTACATTTTCGTACTCCGTATTAATTAGTTTTATCTAACTTATTACTTATATTTAATTTAATTATACGGAGTATTATTCTAATTACATTATTATTTGTACGCTTCATCATCATCAGTAGTTCTTAGTTTTCTTACATTTGTTAGTTTATTCCTTAACACACGTTAAAGCACGATGAATGGTTGCAGAATTAACATGTTATAGCTCATTATTAATTCACCCCATTGGCCATGCCGAAAGAAACGATCCTTAAGTATTGATTTGTCATTTTTAGAAAATTACTAATAACTTTATGTTATTATCCATGTAATTTTGAAATATACAGAAGTTTTGACAATTTGACCGTGATTTATGGAAGTGTATTTAAGGTAGTCTAAAATAAAGTTCTTCAAAGTAATAGTCCTTAATAAATCAAGTTTTAAACTAACAAATTGTGGCAATTGTTGATACTTCATGGGGTCCAACTTAGCACGTGACAAAAGCATGGTGGAATTGTCAGCTCTCATGTGCTAGACTTTATAAATACAATGCATGTACACATTATTCCTCAGATTTATGGTATTATATTGGTATTCTACCATATCACAATTAGGTTCATTTCCAATAAAACCCAACCCAAACATCACCTAATAATGTGGGTCAAAATTTTGACTATAAGCATAGCTGGAAAAGAAAATGCTATCAAATCAAATATTTTAGGTAATTTTGAATTTTTGATTTGAGACTTTCCTCTGATGCTTCTCACACTTGAGACAACCCCATGCACGATTACATCCAAACGTGTTCGCACGTGCAGAAAAAACATTGCACGTGCCGCTTGCTTTGGTCAGTTACTTGGACTGATTAGCTATTTTCATGCAGTGCTCTGCCTAAACCCTTCTGCAAAGGCTCAATTATTGCATTACCATATTCTCAATAAGCACTCAACCATATCAAATGAGGTAATTATTTATCGGTGATACCCAGCTTCGTTAATAGCGAGTCGAGGCTTTGGTAGATATATAACTCGTCAACCAGCGGGCACCAGGTGAATTTACAGTTTCGTTTACTAACGAGCCATAAATGACCTCTAATCAACCATATATGATTATATTTTAACACAAAACTAGATCATTATTGCATTGAGGTCAGTAACGTGTTAATTACCGTGGCAGATGGACCGGGGTTGGTGGGTCGTTTGAAAGTCGACTACAATGAGGTGGGGTGGGTCGAGATTTAGTAGAAAAGTTCGTCGGCACACGTTCGGTGAGCAGTTCGAATTGTTGACACATGTTCGTTAGTGGTTCGTTAACGTAGCGGACGTGTTAAAGCAATTAAAGCTGGATGTACGGTACATAGCTTTTAAGATTGGATTCGCGTCGTCTTATTAAGCGGACGCTTGCATTTGATGTAATCGGACATCCGCTTACTTTATGTTTGAATGTCCCGCCGTGTAACTTGAATGTCCAGGTAACTAACTGAGTAACATTGACCGTTTAAGTAATATAGTTGTTATTAGCGGATGTCAGGAGTTCGCAATTTCATACAATAAATAAAATAGCTCTTTCTTTTTCGTTTCCTGCATCGGATATCATCATTGGTTCGTTCTTTCCTTAATATACTATCGTTTTGGTTGCTAACTAACTTGATTACTCTAAAGTTTTATATTTCAAATTGGCGATGATTCCATCTTGGAGAATAAATTATTTGATCAAAAATTTCAAATGACTTAGCATCATCTCTTACTTCCCACTTGCGAGTTGCATTGAATATTGATACAATCATTCCGTCCTATTACTTTTATTATATTACTTGTTTATTGATAATATCTTGTTAGTATTGCAGTTGTTGTCTTTTTTTTTATTCTGCAAAGTTAAGTTGAAAGCAATCCGTCTTCGTTTATAGTGTGGCTGAGATGTTGTTGGATATATATAAATGTATGAATGTAATGTCTGAGAATTAAATTTTTATATAACATCATTTTTTTTTTTTATGAATGTTAAATGTGTAGGTTAGGGGAGAATATCAGCAGAATGTAGAACATTGAAAATCGCCTGGATTCCATTGATCTTCATGTAACTAAACTTGATAACGTACTATATAATGTATTCGAGGACATTCGTCGACGATCTTTCGCTCCGAATATCAAGATATGATAGATGAAGAAGAATTGTGTTCTTTGTTTTTTATTTTCTTTTATGAATGAACTTTGATTTATTTTCTTCTATGGATAGGATGTTTATGATTTGTTTTATTTTACAGTTGTTAAAACTTTGGTTCTCATGTTTGAAGTTTGTTTTGTGAATTTGTTGAATTTCGATGTGTGTAATTTGTTTTTTATTTGCAATAGTGTAAATATGTGTGTGAAACTTTGTAAGAAATAAAGCTGATTAAATTGAGCATGTCTTTTAATTTGAAGAGGAAGTTCGGTGGTGGCAGATTCGGGTTCGCTTAGAGTGGGGCGGAGTGATCCTGATAATTCTACGGTGTGCGGATTCACGTTTTAGCGCGCTAAAAAATACCAGATCGATATGCGTGGGCATGGGCGGATTCGCGTCCGTGCCAATGGCGATGTCGTCAAATTGCCGTTAGCCGTCTAATATGGTAATTTAAGCATAGCGAAAGATAAGACAAGGAACCGTTATCTTACATATATAGTCAAATTTAATATAAGCCCCGGGCCATTAGCCCAGTGGGCGAAGGTTAAGTGGACCGTTCGCTTCATCCGCGACTTCGCTTCAAAGTCGGGTTGGGTTGGCCGCGTTCGTTTCGATGGTCCGCGCTACGGTGGTGAGATTTTGGCAAAAAGTTAGGTCTCGGCCTTGCGCGTTCGTTGGTGATTCGATTATAGACAGTTCGAATCGCGTTGGCCTTAGCGTTCGTTAGTGGTTCGTTAATATGGATGTCCGCTTAATTAAATGTCGGACGTCCGTTCTACATCTTACAAATTCTATGGATTAAACACAATGTATTAGTGTCCATTTGGCGTATGGGACATCATTCCCGTGTAGCAGGACGTCCCGATTAAGCCTTTGTTAAACATTGACCATTAAAGTAGCCATAGTTGTTATTAGCGGACGTCCGCTTGGACTAACCAGACGCCAGTGATTCCTACTTTCTTAGTCTTTTTCATCCACAGCAAATAAAGAACCAATTTCTTTCATTCCTCACATCAAATATCATTATTGGTTCATTTTTTGCGTAATATATATCGTGCTGATGCTACTACTTGATTATAAAAGTTACATATGTTGAGTTGATGTGATTCCATCTTGGAGAACAAATTATTTGATCAAAATTTCAATGGAATTAGCATCATCCCTTCTTTTCGTTAAAGTTGCATTGAATATTGATGTCGTTCATGCCTTCACTTTTACTCTCAAATAATTGTGTTCTTTTTTTTTGTTTTATTTCTTTTTATGAATGATCTTTGGTTATTTTGTTCTATGGATAGAATGTTTATGATTTGTTTTATTTCTGATATTTAAAACTTTGGTTCTAATGTTTGAAGTTTGTTTGTGAATTTGTTGGTTTGATTTAGATATTTGTGATTTATTTTATGGATGTGTGTGGTTTGTTTTTTATTCTGATACGTAAATGGGTGTGAGCATGAGAAATAAGCTAGCTGGCCAGTTCTTCAAACAAGGCGTCTTGATGAGCAGTCACGTCTTGTTTCTTTGAACCAGGGCGATGATGTACAGTAAGATTGGTTAGCCAGTAGCAATTAGTGGGCTTGCCGGAATGATCAGCCTCAATAATTCTCTGGTGTGCCGTTCGTGTTCGACATATTACAGAAGCCGTCAGGTGGGCGTAGACATCTGGATTACTTTGTCCAGAGTGCTTAACGGACGTGTGTCGTCCATTGCCGTTAGCCACCTATATGTAACTTAATTGAAAAAATGGGCCTAGCGAACGTGATGATAATTAGATAGACTAATGGGTCCTTGAGTCCTTCTCTCAGCCTTGAGCACTTGTTTTGGGTAGCCTTATATATTATACTCTGTCCGGTTCCAATAAGAACTAACGAGCAACAACATTAAATCGATAAAATGTTTTCATTTGACAAGATATCTTGATTTATCATAAATATTGAGCATAATGGTTAATTGGATTTGCAGCAATATTTTATAATAGTATAAATTTAAGGTTAAATAATCATTCATGAAAATTTACTGGCATTAATTTATAACCATATATAGAACGAGCAATTCCAGGAAAAAAATATACCACGTTAATAATAAAAGTTATAGGAAATGTCTTATTGCAAATTCCCGAAGATAGAAAGCTAAAGAACCATTACAAGTTTGCAACCTCATAAACAGAGCAAGAAGCTCCTCCTCATACTTTTGAGGGGTTAAATACATTATAGAGAGACTATGTATGTTGCATTATTATTTAGTCTTAAACAAGGTAGACTAATAAGGATCAACTTAAAAAGATAGTGATCAAAGTTGATCTTCTTAATCCCCTAAATATTTAGCTCATTAATCTCCCTGGTAACAAATGGAATGCAACTTGAACTCCTAGCAATTCCACCCTTCTTTGGAACATTCCTATCTCTTGGACTTATAGACTTAGCCCTTAGAGAATGACTCCTCTTCAACATCTGCCTCATTGCTTCTGCTTGAGAAAGCACTGGAAATGCCCTACCAAACTTGTTAAACCTAGCACATGTATCCATATGTGCACTCATTGCTTCTTCTTTCTTCCCATTATTTTTCTCCAACTCTAACTTCACTGCCTCACAACACAACCCACATATATACTTCCCTGAGTTCTTCTCCCGGACGCGGTCGATGTACTCAGGCGTGCACTCCTCCGACATGCCACAACACTCACATTTTGCATCCTCCACCTCTGAAATAGGGGGGAGATTATTGGCCTCAGCCGCGACAATCGAAGCTTCTTTGGCCAATTCGAATGAGATGTCGGAAATTGAACGTTTGAGGTTGTCGTTGGAGAGTCTTGGTGGCTTGATGAAGTTGTTTGTACGTCCATTATTGGAGTTCATAACTTGTGTTTCTCCATGTGGTGCCATGAGGTTATTACTAATCTGTTTGGAAATAACAAATGAATGTTTTGTTAATTTAATAAGGAGAATATATGGGAACTTGAATTTGTGTTGAAAGTCTTGCTTGTGAGTATCTTAAAAAAGAACGAGTTTCGGATGGAAGAACTTGTGATTCTTTTGTTGTAACTGGTAAAAGGGTACTGGATGCAGTTGTGTATTTATAGTGATAAGTTTATTGTTGTGACAAGGCAACATTGATATATTATGTGGGCTGTGGAAACTTACGTGTCATTGCTAAAATTTGATTGCGGTAGCCCGGGCATCAACTGCTAAAAAGTGGTAGATTGTTATTGTCTCTCATATTTTTGGGTTACATGGATAATTGCATAGTCATAACTAATTATAAAGTGGGTCAAATACAAAAGAAAAATTAAATTTTTAAATTAGAGAGGGCCAAATAATGTAAATTAATAAAATTTTAATAAAATATATAACATCAATGTAATTTCTAAACTTAGCGAATTAACATTTCAAAAAAAAAAAAAAATAGATGGGCCAAGACCTACTCTCTCCCATACATAGCTTTGCCTCTGGGTGTGGAGTTCGACTCGCCGTGACAAGGGAGCAGGCTTGGTATATATATATATGGTTTGAAGTATCGATCGTTGATCAGTTGAGGCGTATGATTTGCTTGCACTACACACGATGCTTGTGGCATGGATAGCAATATGATTTGGGTTGATTTCTAGATTGTGGTCCTTAAATTTCTAGATTTTTCATGATAACTTTAATTTCTTTCATGTTTGTGTGTTAAAGATGATACCCTAGTTGGTGGAGGATGTCATATTTTTTATTTCTAAGATAAATCAATAGAATATGCATCCAAATAAGCTCCAATAGAGTGATATGTAGAGTTAATTGAATAATATAAAACCTTAGTTTATATATTAAGACTCTAGAATAATAATAAAAATGTTGATGATTGTTGAATATTGAAGGCCATTATTTATGAAAGTCATACAAAACTGGACTAAATTTCACGACGACGCCTTCTATTCATTCACAATTCATTTATCATTGTAGGTATGCTTTTCCGAATAAATCTGCCAATTTAAAATGAAATGGAACAATAAACCAATCAAAGTTACAAAAAAGAAAATCACATGTCGGCCAATTTTAACCATGTAATAATTACTCCGTATTATCAAATTAAATATACTGTCCATGCAAACATGAGTGGATGGTACAAGTATATATCTTTTCTTGGTTCACGTAGAAGTTTATATCTTTGATGCATGCCCTGTTCACATAAAGCAAAATAAATCTGCTTGTGAAAGAATGGTTGTTCTCATTGAGGTGGTTGTACACTTGGTTTGGTTGCTTACATAGTTACATGTCTAAGGTAGTTGACCTTAATGATTTTAGATAACTTTGGTTTCAATCACGGGTTTTTTATGTTATTACATATCAAGAGCAATTAAATTATTTTGTTGAAGAAAATTAAAAATAGTGGTTCTGTCTCAGGGTGGAGTGTAGTTGCACACTGGGATGGGTCTAGAACTCTGGATCATAGCACCCAATTTTATTTTATTTTTTGGAAATGCAATATATAGTATTCTATTACCGTATTTTCTTAATGGTTATGGATTAAATTTTATACGTTATTGTCAATAAGTTGACTGACAAAATTATTGGGCTCAATATAAAGCTGGCAATGATGGACCTTGGATAATCATGGGCTCCGACTAGTGAACGGCCTGATGGTCTTGAGTCGTGCCTCTAAGTTGCACCTAATGGGATAAATGAATAATTATATACTCTATATCTTTTATATATAATGTGTAATGGATGGGTTAGGCGGTTCTGAAAGTGAAGTGAGTGTATTTCACATTTTATCATGCGATAATTTTTTTTATTTAATTTTCATAGTAACTTTTCAGTGTAACCGCCTAATAAGATAATTCTGTAAGCTATATATAAATATTATCTCTTAAATACTCTGTAATTATCAAAATGAAAATAAAAAAGTTGTTTCACGGTCCTCTATCTTTATTTTACCATAGTAACTTTTTAAATTCTTATTTCTTTTAGTTTTTTAAATTTTAACTTCGTTATAATTTTTATTATAAAATAATAAAATAATTTATGCAATTAGGCTGTGCTTGGCATCTCTTGAATTATTAATCAAGCCATAAGAATTTACTAGAAATGTTAAAATGGTCCATTTGATCCCTAATGGTTAAATTGAAAAACCAACAGGCAACAAGTTAGGAAACTGAAAATATGGTCTGGGCTGCTCAACCACATCCATTAGCATTAGGCCCTAGACCATATTATTGGGACAAACCTGCTAAGTGGACAACCTTATCTGTCTGTGTCTTTTAGAAATTGAAATGATCGTTTTATGTGATATAACTGCTAATTACTACATTTATAATATAATTGTAAATTATTTCACAAAATATAATAATTGGCCTCCCCTTCAATAATGAACAAAATTCATTTAAATATACTAAGAAAAAGGTCCGGGATCTGGAATAAATCTTCGTTAGACCCACGTGAGCTTAAATTTGATATTAGGCCTTGTGGCTCAACATGTGAAACCTTGATTTAAGCGATATTTTAGATAAAAATCGATTTAAGCAAAAGTCTTTAGATATTTAAATCTCTCACCAAAAGCCAGAAATTAAAAAAAAAATACTTAATGTGAAAGAATATAATCTCACCAAAGAGATAAATGGCTCCGCTTTCAATATATAGATTATACAACACATAAGATATTTGAATAAAATTTTACAAAGAAAGATGAAGTACGTAGCTTTGTTTTTTTAAATCAAACGAGCTTCATGCGTCCATGTCTGTTTTTCAAATACATTAGAAGATTTAATAAAATTATTCAAAACTTGATAATTAAAATAAACATAGACAAAAAATTAGTTTTTTCTGGCAATACTTTAAAGAGAGATGCGGATATGAAAATCTAAGCGGAAAAAATAAAATTATTGAAAAAACTTCCAATTTCGGAATGTTGAAGTTTACAAATTTTGACTAACAAAAAGGGGATAAATACAACCTTTAATATCTTGAACCCTTATTAGCACTATAAAGTGAGCACTATGACAAAAAATCACCCTAATTAAATTCTTCAATTTGATTAACATAAACTCAAGAATATAAATTGAAAATATAAAACTAAGACTACAAACAATTCAAGCGCCAATGCGACGTCAAAAGATAATTGTGAAATTGGAGATATGCCTACTACTAAGTATTATCTTCTATACTATATATAAAATAGAAAAGAGTAAGACAATAGGAGAGAAAATACTAATCTAAAACGATATAGAGGATATGTGTGAACTCTTTAGTGATCTTGTTGTATTCTGAATGAGGGTTGGGGGTTTATATAGCTGATAAATTGCACTATGCAAATACTATTTATGCATAATTATCCCAGCTTTATACAAATACTTATTTAGTCGTGATTTACATGGTTGGAGACTGAAGCATGGTTGATATTTAAGCCGAAGTGAGTTATTTATTCACCACGTTATAACATCTCGCCCTTTGAAATATAAATAAAGATGCGATTGAATGCCCACATTTGCATAAATGGTGAATCAATCTGCATTAATTCTCTAAATTAATTTAACACACAATGGTAGCATTAATTGTTTCACTTGACTTTAAACAAAGTCATGTTTCAATCGCCTTGGTCAGCCATCAATTGGGTTTCGATCCAGAGCCATCCACGATGTTCCCTTTAATGTTTCCAACCAATGGCTCAGAAGCAATAATAAACATTACCTATGGCTTTTTTTTAGCTGAAATGTGCAATGCCCCTCAAATCAACAATATTACATTATTATCACTCATTTTTTGAAAGAGAAAGTTCAAATAGTGCGACTCATTTTACCCATGGATAATAATCCATTAACCCACAGTACAAAACCAGAAGCCGCGAGGTACAAACAATTCCAAGCATCAATACGATATCAAAGGCTCCGTTGAAGGGCCTTTAAGTTCTTTATAATTATTGATAATTTAATATTTTTACCTATTCAAGAAGATCAATTACTTGGCTTTGTGTAATTATTTCATAACAATTCAAATCAGCTGTCTCCAGTGCAAATGCCTTTGCCTCTGGCTGACCCTCAAAAAGCTGTCCCCGCCATTTTAGGCAAGATTTATTTGATGCCTTAGTTGCTTGTCTGCGAAAGCTTTCTAATTTCGATGGTAATCAATATATGTTTTGATATATATATATATATATATATATATATATATATATATGTTATTTTGATAGATGTAGTACACGACTTGTAAATAGTGTAGAGACGAATGTTAATGGAAACCTAAATATTACACATAGGTAACTATGTGTAATTAGAGACATTGTCTTATAATACTTACCACCTATATATAATCCGCTGGTGTTAAATAATAACTACTTTTAATGTCTACCATTTGTAAACTAGTAATTTTATAAGAAATGAGGAACATTTGAGGCATGAAATTGAGACAGATGATTATTTATACTTGTGACTTGTGAGAAACCTCTATTTTGTGAAAAAGAATTATATTGACTTGTACAATTCCATCCTTTATCATGTGCCGTATTATCATCTTTCATTATTAAAATTAGTACCTCAATTCCCATCTCATAGTTATGTAATCGGACATGAACTAATAATAAGAACGATAGATATGGTTATCAGTACATCAATTTCCATTATCATGTGCTAAATCATCAATGATAGATATGGCTATTAATTTTAAGTATGAGTACGAAAACTGTAACTTATTAGTAATAATAATAATGAGTATAGTTCCTATGAAAAGTGAAAGGTAGCCAAAAAAAATGTCATATAACAGGTTCAACACATGCTTGGCTTTATGACAAACAATTTGACAATATATTATGGAATTGGTATGAACTTTTACATTGCTTTTACAGCTCTTATGCTTCATTGGTTGTAAAGTGTAAACAGTTGTGAAAAAGAGTATAAGGAGCCATTGAGGAAACTCGACGGAAATTGGTCAAACTACTACATTGATCGACTTTTCGTAATGTAGTTTGTGTTTGTATTTGGTTTAGCTTTATATATAAACAATAGCACAAAAAATTGAATTCCCATAGGATAATGCATGTTGTAAACATAGTTTCTGGGTTGATAAAGTGATGGGAACTAAAGTGTAATTATGTTCAATCTTGGAGATCATTTATAGAATTTACTTCCATTCCTCGAGCCCAAAGTAAAACTCAATCATGTCAGAATTAATCACTGCTACAAAAATATATTTAGACGATGGCAATTCAAATTACACATAAACAACACAAAAGTTACCATTTTAAGTTGAACCGTTCAAGTTAATTGACTTAGACGTACAACGCTGACATCGGCGCCGTATAAGAGCTTAGACGGCGTCCTCCAAGTAAGAGACAATAATGCTTTTTCAGTAGTTTCTAAAGAGAAAAATGCTTATTGAATATGTATTATTCTTTTTGGTTTTTATTACTTGACATTTTACAATAAAAAATCTGGTCTGATCTTTTATTTGTACACCTAACATTCTCATTTATGCTAGAAATGAAAACCTTGAAATTATAATAATATATTTTCTGGAGGATTATTAAAAAAAAAAAGTGTAATGACTGCAAAACCTCAAAGGTAAAAAATATACAAACGCTCAAAGTAAAACCTAACAAATTTTCAAAAGTAGAGTAACAATTGGCCATTGCATGTCCCCTTTGATCCGTCATTATCAACTAATGTTGTTTAGTGTAATAATAATATTAGTTTATTGGGTAGGTAATGATGTGTGTAGATCTTAAGCATGATTTCTTCTTGCTTTCTCACCCCATTACAGAAAAAATAAAATAAAGAAATACTGTTAAATTGAAGAAACTTAGTGGGGAAAACCTCTCTTGCTAAGAAAACCTTTACAACGGGAAACTTGACACTCATCTTTCATTTTTCGGGTGAAGTTTCAATGCGTTGTGAAAATCAACGGCAGAGATGAGCTGTGTATATTAAATGGATAGTTTCACTTAGCATGTCAAAGCCCTTCAATTTCATGAATCTATAATAATCTATGTGCTTCTTCCTAATTCTAGGTTCCGGCATTAATAAGTACATATACACAATAATTGTCATGTATATATGCTATAATATATTATGACATTCAAATATTCAATTATTTGTAGTTATAAAGGCTTGACACAGTCAAATGTGGTAATTTTAGCAAGGATTTTATGACAAACGTCTATTGATTGACCATCCCATAAATATGACAAACCCAAATATTTAACCAAAAAAATTACCACCATAAGGGCTGCGCCTGTTACCCAGGGGCTTTCGCTGGTGCCAACACTTCTAGTTTTTGTTGACTCGTTCAATCATAATTTAGGTTGAAGCGACACATGGTCAAACAGCCACCATTTGGTCTCATTAATTATTATTGGAGAAAAATCGATCGAGTATAATAATTCCGAATTTCATTATAAAGATTTAGGGGGTGTTTGTTAAATTTATTAAGCAATTAAACTTAATTAATTCAACATTTAATTTATTAAGTTTTGTTTGTGTCGTTAATTTCGTGCCAATAAATTAAGTATATCAAAGTGCAACAGATTACAAGTTAAATTCTCTCTACTTATTTTCTACTCTTAAAAATCAGTGATAAAGTCCAAATTTACATATTTCTCCTCCATAATTTTTTCACACATTTAACCCATCATTATTATTAATTACTATTATAATAATAATAATGATGATAATAATAATGACAGAAATAAAATGAAAATAAATAACTTAATATTATCTAATAATAACAAATAATAATATAAACAAAAATATTAATAATAAAATAAAAATAAAAATAAACATAATAATAAAATAAAAATAAAACTTAATGAAAAGTAATAATAAAAAATAATAGCAATAATAATAAGAGGTAATAAAAGAAATAATAATAATAATTAAAAAAATTAATAATAAAAAATTATTAATAATAATTAAAAAATTCTTAATAATAATAATAATAAATTATTAATAATCTAGAATGCTTAAAGCCTCCTTCAGAACATTAAAAGATTTAGGCTCAAGGTGAGGCTCGACAGATCATGCAAGTTACAATAAGCTGAGCGAGCAGGATCCAGACTTTTTTAAGTTTGAGTTCGGCTCCATTTCCAGCACAAAGATTTGACTCGGCTCGGCTCGGCAGGAATATATCAAGTTTTGATATTCGGCTCGAGTTCGACGTCAATTATTACAAAAATATTCGGCTCGAATCTTCAAACGGTTCGAAAAAGCTCGATCCGAAATACAATTTAATAAAAAAAATGCATTGCAATTCCAACTGCATAATAAATTTATTAGCTTTATTTAAATTCATTATTAAATTAAATTGAACTAAAAGAATGTTGAACCTAATTGAATTAAAAAAAACAATTGAAATCTACTTAAAATCTCAACAAATAAAACCTAAGTAAGCGATTTCAAAAATCAAGACTAATTTAAATACCTAATTGAAATCTGAAATTACAATTAAATACCCTGAAAGTGAATACATGCACGCACCATCGGATCTTTAATTCTTGCTTGATCTTTTAATTCGTTTTTTGTTTGCTTTGTGGTTAAATTCATTTTTGATTTTTGTTGTTGGCTTCTTTTAGGGGTTGTTGATTTTTGGGATTCTCGGATGGGACCGTTATTAGTTTGGTTGGGGTGGTGGTGATGGGTGACCGTGAGGTCTGATTTAGAGGTTTATTGTGTGTGGTGGGGGGAGAATGGGTGATGATTGACTTGGGGAGGTGGGAGATAGATGGGTATAAATGGTTCATTGATGATTATTTATTGGAGGTTGGGCCTGAGGGGTTTAATTGAAACGGGCACGGGGCCTGATTAATGGATTAAAGGGGGTGTTAATTTACCGGTCTCGGTAAGGGGGTTAATGGGCTTGATAATCATGTACAAAAGTTATCGAGCGAGCTTTTTGAGACCATTCGGTGAATCGGGCCGAATCTTTAAGGTTTGAGTCTCGGTTTGATTTCGAGCGAGACTTGAGCCGAATTATTTCAAACCGAGTGCCGAACGGAATCGAGGCTTAGCGGTTCGTTCACGAATATCTGGCGCCTTGGATGAGTAATCGAATCTGACCTCAATCTTCTTTAAGCATTGTGACATTAAGCAGCATGGCATAATTGCTGAATAAGTAGGGGATAGAAGTGCACTGCACAACCCCTCTTGTATTGTGAAAGAAACCATGTAATCCTCCACGTTGAGACAATTGAAAACCATCTTTGAAGATATGCTTTGATTCAATTGATAAAAATGGTACAGAACCGGTAACTCCGGCATCCTCCACAAGAAATCCCACCTAACGATTATTAAGTAGGCTTTCATAATGTCGTCTTTCATAACATATCTTGTCTTTGCCCACTCCAACTGCTGCTATAGCAGTTAATAACGATTCTGCGTTAGCATTGCAGGCTTTATTTGTCTTTCTTTCCCGGAGTTCATATGCGCTCTGTTGATCGATAATACCTTGTAATTCTTGACACAGCTTCAATGATTGATGAGATGATTTTGTACAATGTATTCTGACATCTGATGAGCTGAACTCTCATAGTTTGAGGACAACTGCTGAACTTTTGGAATAAAGTAAGGCGGTGCTATTGACATGTTTAGGCATACAACAGTCATAAAGTAGGTCTTAGCGAGCTTCACCTGTGTGACTTTTGTAATATCTTTTTGTGGGAATTCAATGGAAAATTTATCGAGGCAGAGGAAAGGCGCTACCCTGCTGCTGAATCATTACCACTTCTTCAATTTCATTATAGGTACTTGAGCCTTACAAGAACCTGTTGCTCACTACTACTAACACATATTGATATCATATCAATAAGCCTGTATCCTCAGAGCTTAACGCGAGGTTGATACTTGAGTCTTGTAAATCAGCGATACTTCTTTTCTTGCATCGTAGTCCTCCACACGCACATCGTACTTGTGTGATAGTTGTGATTCTTACAGCACGATCGCTCTAGCGAATTATGAAAATACTTTGTACTTGTATCTCCTCTACTGACTGTTATCTAGATTTACTTTATAAAGGCATCTCTGTGCACAAAGACATAATACCCCTCTCAGTACTTTAACGTGACCCTTAGTATCACCATCAATCACCCCCTGAAAAATCTTGGCTTGAAGATTGCCGACTTCATATTTTTTCTCGAGAACTCTTGCACTGATGTGTGAAAACTCCTTTTCATATAACTCATTCAGACTATTCTTTAACATTTTTATTCTTTGCTTCAGGATAGAATCCGTTCCCATTGACTTCATCCTCAGCTGCTTTCAATCTCTTTAAAACTATGATTCAACTTCGGAACCGATATTTGAAAGGTTTAGGATCAGCACAGCAGCGCTCCCATATATACTTTCACAACAAGAAAATGATTAGAGTGACATGAGGAAGTAATCTTGACCTCTGATTGATCATAAAACACGTCAACCATATTACACACTCTTCGGTCGATTACTCTCGTGACTACGAGTTTTTGATTTACTACACAGTATAAAAACATCGCCGTAGGGTGATCAGCAACTCGCGATCCCTGACCGATCATTCGTCATCAGCAAGCCGCGTGGTGCATTACTGCCCCACTAGAGCCTCCTTGAAGCGGTTCATGCGTTAAATCACCACCTAATATCCATGGTTTGATCCCCGACTCTTCTTTGTCGGTCAAAGCTCCCTGACTCTTTCGCCCCGTCGCATAGACACACCGCTTATGACTGCGGTGAACAGGTATCGCGCCTGCGTATTCTTATCGACCTCACGGTGATACAAGTGTTGGTAAGCATAAGCAACCTTAATGACAAGGCAAACACAATCCATATTCTCCGTACTTCCCTCTTGAGTGTTGTCAGCTTGATCAAGAAAAACATTGCGACACTCTATCAAAATTGTCTATTGACTTTATTTTGATAGCATGACGATATTAAAACTACTATATTTTTTTTTGATTTTGTATTATTTAATAGGATCATTAAGACCTTAACATTCGAAAAGATAATATCAAACGCGCCCATTTGTAAGGGAGGGTTGCCGGGGAGCCACCATCCCTCACTCTATAATCTGATCTTGCTACAGAAGCTCGGGACATCGCATTTCTTTGTTCTTTGTTGTCTTGGAATGTCGAGATAGACTTTTCATTTTTCTTTCATGTGGCTCAAAGTATTTGCTTTCTGATATCTTTGGCACAGAGCCACTATCAACTCATTACTCCTCCCATTTATCTCCCTCTTCTCTCTCTACAACTACTTTGTGTCTTGGCTCAGTACAGCCCATACCTTTCAGTTCTTTGCTGTTCCTATGGAGCGACTGCTTACGCTTCATATCGATAATACATTTGTCATTGTCCAAAAATACCCTGATGATTTACATAGGTGGGACACTGCAATCTTAAGATTGGCAGGAGTCTTGACTGACCTCTAGTAAATGTGATGTAGCGTGTGACATATAACGGAGTTCCAACATAAGTAGCAATCTTACTAAGCATTTCCTCATTCCAGAACTGGAAACTGAGATGTGGAACTCTGATCCAAATCGGAACTTTTTTAGAACCTTTTTTGTACAAATCGGCGTAATTACCCATGAAGGGTGCTGATCATCAAGGCCCGGCTTAATCCATATTATGGGTCAGTATCATCCCAAATTTGAGGAGACTTGAAAACACCGGAAGGCTGACCATTAAAAAAGCTCAGACCATCATTGCGCATTCATGAAAGTTCTCCATCCCAGCATAACCGAAGGATGGTGCCCATCGCGTACCCATCGTGGCAGGCTCACACAGGAAAACCATCCATTGACTTTGTGTCTGCGTAGAATTTGCTGCAGCATTACAGGCCTTAGTGAGTTTCATTAGAATCAGCAGGTGCTTCTTGCATGGAGCAGTTCACCACCACTGTTGATTGTATTGTCGGAACCTCTACGGCGGCACAGTGCACCTCCGTAGCTTAGAACTTCCTTTGAGGTGTGGTTAGTTTGGGGAAAAGGAGGCTCAGGAGCATTTTCCTTCTTTTTCGATTTCCGTGTTTTTGTTGTACTTTTCATTATTTTACCATGGCAAACACAAAACTCATCTGAGACCTTTATGAAGTTCCTTGCGTAAATTTACAATAACATAAACTAATTATCAGTACATATGTGACCCTAGATATATATAGTGGGATAAAATTGAAGTTGGGTTTCGTCCGATATTGCTTGTTTATGATTGATAAATGAAGTAGAAACGAAATGTTGTGATATATATAATTAAAGTGACAATTAGTACCACTTTCGGCGACTAATATATATGGAATAATATATCTATAAGAAACTAATTAAATTATAGAGTGGACCTGATCTTGAGCCAAAATCGATATTATGTTTATCTATTACTATATATGTTTGGAAGGAAAAAAGGAGATTGAAAATTTCACAAAAGAGTCTGTTCTGTATCCCATTGTAAGGACATCGCCCTTAATACTTGAGCTCAATCTAATACTCGTTGACCTTCTTAAGAGGCAAGCAAAAAATAAAAGGGCAAAAGGTTTTTGGTTGGTGATTGGCACTAATAATCCTTATGATTTACTTTGTTTTGAAGTACAATACCAACGTCTTATTCCGCTTAGAAAAGCCCTATAAATACACCCTTCATGCCCAAATCTCCTTTCAGATCGAAGCCAAGAAAAATACTTCCTTTAGAGTATCAAATCAAGAAACGATTCCATTTTTTTCCGCATCATTCTCTTACAATAGAAAATCCATAAAACAATTTACTCTAACCTTGCACCCACAAGAAATACAATACTAGTGATCAATTAAAATGGAAGAACATTTGCCAATAGTGGCCAAAAAATTCTGGAACTTGGTCCGTGTTGCATTATTCATGTTGAAACAAGGTATTTCCAAGAGCAAAATATTAGCCGATCTCAACATGGTTTTCAAGCGTGGCAAACTTGCCGGCAAGGCCATTCAAAATCTCATGTTTCACCACACTCACCTTTGGGCGGCGGCGGCTTCTTCCTCTTCCTCTTCCACGGGTATCCAACGGTCACCTGACCACCAATTGCCCTTCACTCCCCGACCCGATGAATATGAATTCAGCTGCAGCCCAAGCCCTGATCACCACCATGGTGGTGTAAACTTCCACCTGCCATTATTCACCCTTGGGAGGCGCAAGAATACGCTTAAAAACGCACCACTTCCGGAAGAGGGTCAGTTTGAGGCGGCAAAGGTGGTGATTAGAGCCTTAGAGATGTTGAAAAGTGAGACTACATCTCCAGCTTTACCGGGTTTTGGGAAGAGTCCTATGGTGAGGCAGCTTAGGGTGACTGACTCACCATTTCCAATAAATTATTCTGGTAATGAGGATGATAAACATGTTGATGAAGAAGCTGACCACTTCATTAAGAGGTTTTATAAAGATTTGAGAAGGCAAAATAAAATTGCTTGGGGCACTCCAGGAAGATGAAACCAACTCCCTTTTCTATGCTTTTGGTATTGTTGATGGAATATCTATAAAATATGAATGTGAGTGGCTTTCAGCTTTATTTTCTGCTGTTGTCATATGAAAAGGGGTGGAGGAGTTTGACGAAAGCCAATCCATGCCAGTTGAGCTAAGTGTTAAATTATCAAATGGAAAATGTTGTGGTAAATCTTGAAGAATGTGAGCACTTTGTTATTGTATTATTGGTCGGAGATGGATACTTATTATAGATACAGTCCAAGTGATGAAATATATGTATAATTGTATGTCTCAAAATCATTATGATCATTCTCACATATGTATTTGGCCTTTGAAGGCTATATATTTATCATTTTTATTCAATAAAATGGGTATTATTTAATTTGTTTTCCAGGTTAAGAATCCACATATTCATCGATTGTTTTGCATGTTTGTTGATTTACTCGACAATTTTCTTTTCGATTTAATTATTTCGATATATTCTTAAGATTTTTGAAATAATTTAATTTTTTTTTGTCTTCCAATTTGAATTGGTTTATAAATTGACAAGTCTTTTAATTTAAGTCAATTATGATTTGTTTCTCCTTAAAATTTCTTTTCTGTGGTTAGGAGGAGGTGCCAGGTGGCTTAGGGTCGCAGGTTGATTCTGCATTGTAAAGAGAGCGTGAGTGGATTTAAAAAATATATATATTTTAAAAAATTTAAAAAAAAATTTCTTTTACTATCTGTTGTATATTTTCACTAAGTATGACGAATATGCGAAAGATTCAATCGACTTTGAAAGCTGACATTATTATACCAGACTAATTTGCCATGATGTAACTATAAAGGATTAAAATGCAATTTGATCCAATATCAATAACAAATAAATTTGAGTGTAATCAGAAAACTACATTATTAAACAATATTTTCCTCAGGTGGACATTGGTGGTCCCGACTCCCGAATCATTATATGATCAGGTCCTGAGAAGCTCTTAAAAGAGGTGCCTAGGTTACGGAATAATAGTGGCCAAAGGTTATGGAAAGACGCGGTTTAGCAGTTTTAAGTTGCTTTAATGGTCCCACAGTGTATTAAAATTTGCCTTTCAGGCATTATTGCAAAATTTTGGAAATTTATATAATGCTCAAGTCTAATGCAACTCAATTGCACACATCATTATTATTAAGGATCATTTCTATATGTCTATTTATCTACTTTAAGATTGATTAAACAGAAACCTCTCTCTCTTTTCCCCTGATTTTGTGTGTGTTGTCGAAGTTGCTCTTCGGTGTAGTGTATATTTTGTAGGCCTAGGACAGTAGGACACCACAACCACTTCTTTCTCGAAGAAAAGCATACATCTCATTCACTAACAAATAAAAGACAGTGCTCTCAATCATTTTTCTCCTTTTATTACTAAGAAAGAAAAAGATAAAAAAATCCAGTGTGAGAACAAGCAATACTATTCACAAATTAATAGCAGTATACAATAAGTTAAAAATAGCAAAGGGGTGATGTGTACCTCATCCAATTGAACACTTACTAATGATAAGAAAGAATACTGGTGTGGATAATCAAGGCCAGAAGATAGAGTAAAGGACCTTAGCTTTCTTTTCTTTTCTTTTCATTTTGTTTATTTATATATATCTTGTGAGTTGAGACTTTGTAAATTATTAATTAGTTTACTTTTCTTTTCCATTTATTGATGAGTTGCTATATCTAATGGAAGATCACATCATAATATATAGAAGCATCCGTTAATCGTTATATTTATTTGATATTGTGGAGCACAACCTTTAATAGTTTTGTCAATTTATGACTTGATTTTTGAATTAGTAAATTGATGTGATCATATCGGTACTCGATATAATATTTCAAACTTAACTAAATGCAACACATATATATTTGATATAGTTTTGAATTATGCAAAATATAATTTCCAAAATGATCTCAATAATTGTTACTCGATTTCAATTTAGTCCATCATTGGACAACATTTCAATTTATTTGTAATTTTTGTAATCAATTTGTAATTTTTTAAAATTTTAGAGATCAAATCAAAAGCAAACTATTTATTACTAGCATAAACTGTAATCTGATATAATTTATGACCATTTCAATTATTACCTCAATTTAAAAAGTATCTAAATTCTATACTCGGTACTATATATTTTTGGATTGGTGGTTCAATAATTAATCTGAAAAGACAATTGTCTAATGCTTATGTGGTGCAAATCTACAATGACCAATACCTAAATACTCAAAAGTATCAGCATGGGACCTTGGAATATCATGAATCACTCATGGAAGTACATAAGTATTTCTTAGCATGGAAAGAAATGGAGCAAATTGATCAGCGAGTTCTTGTAGTTCAATGATGGAGCACTACTTTTTATATAGTCGCTCTCGAAAGTTGATTTGAGCTTTATTTAGCACTTAGGTTTGGATCTCCTCATTTTGTTTGAAAATAATAAACCTTACTGTAGGCAGAGGCAGAGGCAGAGGCAGAGGCAGGGAGTCTGTTTGCTATGAGGGCAGCTTAGCGATAATAATTTCATTCCATCATTAATTTGACTAATTATTTATCGAGACGTTGAAAAAATACAATAAGTTATGTTATTAATCACATTAATTTTGACTACTAATGTCTGCAACTTAACCATTATAGCATTGGATCACTTGTTACCACTCATGTCAGTAATCAAATGTAGTGCGTCATTGTATTGCACCCAGCCGTTGTGGTTGACCTCGTTTCTTTTCTTGGCTCTTTTGTCATATTAACATCGTCAAAAGGCGGCTGGAACGTTAAATCTGATCTAACCTATTATAAACTTTGTTTGAGTGAATTTTAAGAACCCGATAGTATTAATTGATATGACCGAATTAGTCGATGTTCTGGCTTCATCAGAACCGATAATTAGATTTAGTTAATCGGCGGAACTTCAATAATTTTGTAATACTCAATAACCTTCGGTAACCTTATCGTTAAAATATTATAGGTAAAATGAAATAAAGTATTATATATTATAAAAAATAAAATACTAGTTCTTATAAATTTTGGGCTTCAAATACAAAAATTTGCTAAATATGTATAAAAGCAATAAAATACTACTTTCTTATATTGTATAAAATAAAATACTACTTTCTTAAAATACAAAAAAAAATGCTCCATTCCTATAAAGGACGGTAACCCGACGCTTTTCTCGTTAAAAAGCCGACCGATCTGCAGTTCGAAGGTTAATCGGCGGCACTAAATGTTTTTGCTGGTGCCCAGTACCGGGTAATTACCGGTTGTTAAAAAAACCCGTCGGGTAACTTGGTGCCGGCTGTTCAATCTTTAGTATTGTCCCATATATGTATGAAAATTGATTATGTTTTTTATTAATGATAGGAATTAAATTAAATACGTTCTTTATATTAATAATTAAATTCTAAACTAAATGAGGCGCTAATCTCCATAAAAACGGCTTCCCCAATCACTCTAAGAGGAATCGAAATAAAAACCTTTTTTGAATAAATATGAATAAAGCTAAAGCTATATAGATTACCTTAAATTATGTTGATGAGGAAATATTCCCAGCAAATGTGTGATTGAGTTGTAATGAAAACATATAACTTTAGAAAGCAATCCCACAATATAGGTGACCATATCATGGACGACCTTAGTTGGTGGGAAGAGATTGTAATGGAAATAAAAGCTTATTAGCTTATTAGTCCGAAAGAAATTGCACTTTTATGAAAGCCTCCATTGCATTGCAAGAAGGCCACCTTCAAAAGTTTACTTCATGTTTTTAGGAATATGGAAACAATAATAATAATGCACTGAGAACACTTTAAGTCGACAATTTGAAATTTAAAATAACTTCCCACAAAGATGGTACTATTTAAGACCTGGCGCTATCTAAGGAAACAGTTCATATGTCCATATCGATTGATTCTAGATATTACCAGGAAGTTGCGATTTGAAGGAATTGACCATCTGGTTCATTCTAATAAATGTGACCAGTGCATCATTCCTACTTGTAAACTATGCACGTTTAATATCATTTTGTTAGACACAATACGGTTTGCGTTAAGGGAGGATTAAAAAAAATTATGACTCCCTTTGTGTCGAATGAACTATTTTAGTAAACTTTTGGGCACATGAACTGTTTCTCATTCCCTTTTTTGTGCAATTTGAACTCCATCCAGTACAAATTAAAATTATTGATTTAAAGACAATGTGTTGTAAGATGAATAAACATTGAGATTGAGAAATGACTCCCGAGATATATATAATTTCATTCAATTTCTTTTGTTTTTTTCTACTAGTCAGCCAATCACAACGACATAGAAAACACTATTACAGTAAAAATCACAATAGATATACATGATACACAATTCACATGCACAGTTATTGTTCAGGCAACAATAGCATTATTTTGCTTTCTCAATTCCTTATAGAATTTCATTATAAAATCTTCAGCTGCATCATCAACATAATTTTCTTCTTCAACACCATAATTCAATGGAAAAGGCGAGTCCGTTATCCTCAGCTGCCTAACCATTGGAGTCCTCCCAAACCCCGGGAGAGCAGGCGAGGCAGCCTCACTCTGCAGCATTTCCAGAGCCTGCATTACCACTTTTGGCGTCACATAATCAGCTTCCATTACTTCAGGTAGTGATCGGGCACTACCCGAAAATCGGAACAACTTCCTCTTGTTGAGTTGGAGAAAATTATTGTAAGCAGGAGTATTACTACAACTGAATTCATATTCATCAATGTGGGTAGGGAAAGTGGCACCCCTGTGGTGGAACATGAGGTTGTGTATCGCCTTTCCGGCAATCTTGCCTCTCTTCATCATCAAATTGAGGTCTGTTAGTAATTTGCTCTTTGATATGCCTTTTCTCAACATGAACATTGCCACACGTATCATGTGCCAAAATCGTTTGGCTAATGTTGGTACATTTTGTTCCATTTTTGAATGTTGATAATTATTGAAGATAATGGTTTCTTGAAAGATTAATTAATTTGGTGTTTGGATAAGTTTGAGAGAGAACGTTTGATAGTTGAGAAAAGAATGTGTTTTTAGTTGGATTGATTGATGCTTTGGCTGAGAGAGTGGTATTTAAAGCCCCTGGAGAGGATGAGGACAAAGGGATTGGCTATGTGGTTAAGTAACAGTTTGTAAATGGATTTATTTTCAAGTTATTTTACTCTATATTTTATTGTCTCAATTATTAGTGTTCTATGTAAACGGTGCCCCAATTCTTTTTATTTTAACATCTTATAATGATAGATTGCATTTCTTTTCTTTAATTATTATAATCCATGTAAGTATTCCAGCAGGTTAATACTTTTTGAGATTAAATATTGATATCTTAACATTTACTAACTAGGTAAGGTGGCGTTCACTTCAATGTTGCAGCATTTGCTTTTAACAAGGCAGGTAGCATGAAATATTGTTGTGGCAGTTTAGTCATAAGTAAGTAACACATAAGTTATCTTTTTGGTCTTAATTTTGTTTAATCTTACCGAGCTGATAGCAGTTTGATTAAAGTGGTGTGTAGTGCTAGCAGATTCCCCAACTAGTAAATAATTTAGTTTGAGATAAAAGGTAGCTTTATAATTGGACAATGAAGCAATGTGTTCATCAGGACATTTTGACCTCTTAAATTATTCGTGAACATTGACAATTTTTATAACACAAATTGATTTAGTTATTACATTTCATTAGTTCACTAGGTTGTAGTACTTGCTTGCCTACTCTATATGTGTCATGCATGTCGCCTCATTTCATAATATTTGGATCATTTAGGTTAATGCACATAAATTAAGGTGGATGAATTTTTATCATGTTTATCGGCCCGATCGTTTCCAGGCTAATTAATGATGGCAAAAGAAAAATAGTATAATAATAAAGATTGAGAAATGGTATTTAATATTGAAATGTAAAATCAAACATTTAAATAAGGTAAAGTAGATAATGATTCACATAAATAAGTTGTAGTTTAGTTCAGTAATTCTTAGTTCATGAAATGGTCTCGATGTTACACTTTTTCATTTTTATAACATAATGTTGTGCTACATTCTAAGACAATTTTGGACACTTTGTTATAATTAAACTACAATTTGAGTTTTATCAAGTGAGTGACAGATTAACTCTCAGATCTGTCAGTCATGGTGTCATGTGGTTATTCTTGACGCCTGAACATGAGTGTAGAATTATATCATAAATGATCATTCTAGCAATCTGAATCTAGCAGGTTAATATGGTCATTAATTTTGACTGATTCACTTTTTAACCATAAATGTTGAAAAATTATCAGTTATGTTAATTGCAGGTAGTACTACTTAAATGATCTAAGTTAATGTTAATATTTAAATAGTAGTTGGATGAACGTCTTATTGGACCAATTGTTCGACTTCAGCTCATTTTCTTTATCAGGCATTTACTTTTAACAGATTATATGACTCAGGATATTGTTTGAATTAACTTAATGTTTTCAATTAATGTAATCTAATTTCTGTTAAATATCAACTTTTATGTATTGACTCACATTGCCAAAACAGATCAATGATTTTCAAGCTTTTTAAGAGGTGAAAGCTAAAGATAAAAATAAGTTAGTCGGGTTTCATCAATTGAATTGCAGGTAATTTTTGGCACGTGGGATTTAAATAGAATATGGCGTAAAACCACAGCTGACTCCTTTAACAGATGATGATTATGAAATTTGGATGGAAAAACCAGTAAGCAGCTTTTAAAACTGGGTGATCAGCAGGATCATTTGTAGTCATAAATCAACATTATAATGCAAATGTAGATGGATAATTTTTTCTTTCATAGGGGCTATACATACATATAGAAGTTTTAAATAGTTTAAATATGGGATTGACTTCAGTCCCTTATGCATATCAGAGACTTTGATAAAATAGGTTGGACCATGCAATTAAGAATTCACCATTCACGTCTCACCAAGCATTAAAAATAACATCCACGAGAAAGTAAGAAAATGTATTCAACATTAGTCATGTCTCGCCAATCATTGAAAAAAGCCATCCACAAAAAAAGAAGTCACAAAGCCATCAAACTGAAAAAAATGAATCTCATTTAGAAGATCTACAACAGGACTTATTTAAATCTCTGGGATCTACTGGGCATAACTTGCTAGAACCATAGTTCCACTTATTTTAAATAAAAAAAAATGAGTCAGAATGCTATGAAACTAGCTAGCAAAGAGCCACACATTAAACTTATTAATATGTTTAATTTATTTATTTATGATTAATAGAAAGTGGTGTAGAAATTTCACCTCATCATTGTCATGATCATAGAGAACTTGAAAACTGCATTTACCTTGAATGTTCACAACTTATAATTTGGCACAATATGTGCATCATGTGGGTCTAGTCTCTGTTTTTCTATAAAAAAAATGGGTAAAGATTATAATAAACCCATATTATAAAAATATGATTTATAATTTTTTTAAACCTTATAAATCTGTCTTTATTAAACCAAGAGATGAACTACTACATGAATATAAGTACCATTATGTTATGATCAGAAAGAAAGTATCTTGAAAGTCAATAGTACAATTTATCATCATTCAATAAAATTTTCTTACGAAATATATATATATATATATATATATATATATATATATATATATATATAAGGAACTTTTCTTTAAAAAGGATCAATGATTTTTCATAAATGCGTGGTTGCAGATCTAACCTTTGAGTAAGGTAGTATCTTACTAATGCATTGCTATGAAATATTTAAATACTCTCAAAACTGAATAGCGTTCCTTGGTCAGTAGAAAACTAAACTCTCAAAGCTTCTCGCCTTGGTGTCGCGGTGTCATGACAGCGAGGTACTTTTGGTTTTGATATTATATGAATAAATTAGTAATATTTGTAAACATTTAGTTAAATTCTTCCATGTTTGAACATCCAAAAGGCAAATAATAATTAGAGATGAAAGAGCCAATTTGGTTTTGATATGTCATATTTATATAGATACACTTAATTCCATTATGCCATGGTACATGACATAATCTCATCTCTAGTTTTATCTTTTGAAGATATGAAGAAGAGCCAATTTAAGGAAGATCTTAGGAGCACTAGAAAAACCGGAATCCATTTTCTAAAAATAAAATAAACATATTAAAATATCAAATTAACAAATTAATCAACTAATAATCAACTAACATATCAAATAATAACCATTAATTAACTATTAACCAACTAATAATCAACTAATAATCAACTAATAATCAACTAATAATGGCCAATAATCAACTAATAATCAAATTAATTAATAATCCAACTAATAATCAAATTAACTAATAATCAACTAATAATCAAACTAATAATCTTTAATAATCAACTGTGTCACAAAATCCTTTAATAATCAAACTAATAATCAACTAATAATCAATTATATGTCTGACTAATAATATTAATAATCAAATTAACTATTAATGAAATTCGCTAATATTAAATAATAATCAATAATTCATCAATTAATTAATAAACTGTGGCAACTAATAATTTACAAGGAGTCTTTAAAAAAACAATGAAAAAAAAAAAAGAAAATTAAGTGAATGGTGAAAAAGGGTTCAAGGTTTGTTTTTATATTGATTTAGAAGGGAATTAGAAAAAAAAAAAAAATTGGAATTTCTGCCAGATATATAAATGACCCTTCATGTATGGCCAATATTGAAATGAGCCAGCCAGCCGTATATCTTTCAAACATCCATTAGGTTTTAGTGCACCTATAGTAAGACAAGATGCCCAGCTTAATAAGGATGACATTCAGTTACCTGGTTCATGACCCAGGCTTTTCTGCAGTGATCATTCATCAGCAGGGGATCTATCAAAGCCTGTGAATCTCACACGAGCCTCCTGCAACATTTTTTTTAAAATTTCCAGCATCATGGGTTGAATAAATCAGATTTCCTCTTCTTTTCATATTGTATGTCAGTATACCTAGATAGTAAGTGTCCTTTGATCATTGTGGTGAACGTTCATCATGATATGTGTGACATTGAGATTACAATTTGAAAATAGGAATCTGTACCAACTAATTACAAATGATCATTAAAATTATTAATGCATTTTTGACAAACGATATGATTGACATTATTTATATCTTTAGATTCTATATATATGATATATGTATTTAGGTTAATTCATCGTCAAAATAGCTTGAGGCTTTGTCTTCTTAGTAATTCCTTGTTCTTTAAGTTCATGTTATGATATTTATTTCCCATTATAGTGGCTCTGTGGATTTGGTCGCAGCCTTTCACATCGTTAGGGATACCAAGTTAAATACTCTAGTGTTATTTACTTATACCGTAACTTTTAAATTACTGTGATCTTGGATTGGCATCTATTCATAGACTTTTGTTGTATCTGTGAAGCTTTGGTGTTTTTGTATATATCTTGATGAGAACTATATCGATGAAAATACATTTCAAATTCTTTTAAGATATCGAAATATTATCTGTATGAAATAAATATATTTAAGATTAAAGTTTGAAAATTACTCTTATAAAAAAAAATGAACAATCTTTGTGGGATGGAGAGGTAGAAGTTGTGATGATATATGTTTGTTGTGATGACATATATGAGTACTATAATAAATAGATACAGTATTTACAAATCGATATAATACATATAGTATTATAATACAAGTTATATTTTGTCATAGTATTATCAAATATACTTTATATCAAATACTGCAATAATTTATTTGTTTAGAGAAAGATAAAATATACAATATGATTATTAAAAGATGATATTTAATTACTTATACGAAGAAAAAAGTAAGTACTTACAAATTCACCATTAGCAGTAACTCTATGGTTGAGAAATGAACCAACATCATACCTATAAAACGTTACACAGAACAAAGTTATTAATAAAATGTGCTATGCTAATAATAATACATTCAATTCCCTTAGAAAGGTTAAGAAACCTTTATTATAACTCACTAATGATTCTAATAAAACTATATGTACACAAATTATTAGGAAAACTAAAATGCATGATTGACCCTGAGTCATCCATTTAGCTTGTTTAATTTACCATGATGAGTCCCTCGACGATTTAGCTTCCATTAACAATTCGTCAAGCTCAGCAGCACTTTTTTCTGCAAAACATTCATTTGAAAATTAGTTAAACTAATAAATGTTTAATTTTGAGGAATAATAATACATAGTACTGAGAACAAGGTGAGAGCGTGAGCAGTGCAGTAGTTAGGCGCTTCCAGGGACTTAGAGTCTGAGTTAGATTTTTCGTGTAAGGGCGGTGGGTGGGTTTTTTTTAAATATGAGAACAAAGGGGGAAAGAGACTTTCTCTATTGAAAAGTCTAGTACCACATTGATAAATTAAGACTTTACAAGTTAAATGAATCAATAAATCCTAAATCACTCCTCCATCAATTGGTTTTATGATGAAATTTCATGAACTATTAACATTCTCAAGTTATCTTCTAAGATTAAATAAGAATTATTACATTACATAGTGTTTGGTAGTGCAATATAATCATTCTTTAGAGGGACAACTTTATTTAAAGTACACTTAGTGGCTTCTCTAAACATTTCTTTAAAATATTAACAGAGAAGCCCGGCTTGCTCTCTAAGCAAAATTAACAAATAAAAACTAAATAAGAAATAAACCACTAAGTACTAACCCGTATCGGCCCCCGTTCAAACTTCCTCTGTCTCCACGCTTGTAACCCATAGGTAATTAATTTTCATTTTTTCGGTTTATTTTTTAATTTTTAATTGCTTATGTTAATACTTAAATGTATATATAGTTTGAACTTCTGTTTAAATTAATTCTTATGTTGTCGAAATGTATTTATAGTTTCATTCTAATTTAGTTATTTTGAGTTTTTACTTAGATCTAAAGGTTTGATTTTATACGTTTTTAGTAACTAGAAGTTAGTGTTGTTGCTTTCGAGGTTTATTTGATGATTGTTGGTGAATTTCGTTATTTTTTGGTTTATTATTTGATGTTTTTGGTTTAGTTATGATCTAAAAATTAGTTTAATCTATTTTGGTAATTGGAAGTTAATTTTCATTATTTTAGGAATTATTGAGTAATTTTAGTTCGTTGAGTATGGAGTTCTCTGTTGATATGAGGTGAGATTTTACACACATTTGAGTAATTGAGGTATTTGTTGTTTGGTTACATTTATTGATTATTCATTTTAATATAAAAATTTGTTCATATATGATTGTTGACCATTCTTTATATAAAGTTTGTTGGTTTACATAATTATCAATTTAATTGATAGTTCAGTACTAATATGTATATGATTTATGTTTAAAAGAAATTGTTGGCTATGTTTGTTGTATGTGATGTTTAATTTGTTTTGTGTAATTCGCAGTTCATATTTTGTAGTAAGTATGGATTAAAATTGGGTGGTTGTCGATCAGGTTTTGTCTGAGAATATGAAAATGATTGAAGAGTTTATTAAGTTTGCTCTAATAATCTTAGGATAAGTTCATTCCATATTCTTGTTGATGTTTAAATCGAGACTAGAAATCACAAATGCTAAAGACATAAACTAGATTTATATCGAGAATAATTTATGGTGTGATTGAACATATATGGGGTGGATTGCTATCGGTTTCCGAGTTCCCGTGTTCGGGATTGTATGTGGGTGAAATAAATGGAAAGCGAGGTTGATTGGGTTTTTTATAAGAGTAGGCTTGAATAGGGTTCGTTCGCCCAAGATGACTCGTTCTGCAGCTTCTGAAGCTAACCAAGTGTTTTACGTTAGTGATCCGATTAGTTCTAAATGAATTGATTGTTCTTAACACAACAAACTTAATGAATATGAAATCTAGAACATTGAAGAAGAGTATGATGTGAAGTTGATCCTTCGAGACATATCAGTGCAAAAGTAGCTTTTATGCAGAAACGGATCATAACGAGGTATATGGACACTTCTGAGGCGGAAACAATATAAGCGTTGTTCGAGCCGGTAGTAAAAACTAGTAAAAATAAATGTAGGTGTTTATTTGTTTTTGTATATTTCGGTTATTTATGTAACTAATTCTTGTTTTCTGTATATTTGAGTTTTGACTATTTCATGTGATTTTAGTTGGAGGCATTTCTAATAGTGATTCCACTACGTCTGCTAGCGATGGTGATGTTGATGTTTTAAGTTCCATTTTACCAAAACGGAGGCGAATGAGTGGAGGTAAAAGAGGAATTGTTTCATTGAAAAAATTACTGTTGCTAGAAGTCATGAGATCAAATTTAGGTACTATGTTCTAAATTATTCTATACGTATATTTATTTATACATTGGTTTAATTGTCACTTACTAACTATTTTAAGTGTATTTATTGCTAACAGATTTCAATATTGATGGTGTAATTGGCCCAAATAAGTCCACATTTGGTGAATATATTGGTTTGCTTGCTGGATTCGATGGTCCGCTGACAAAGTATGAGTGGCATCATCTGGATGGTGTGTGAAGCAAAATATGGAAAACTTTAGGTTGTTGGTGCAGTTAATAAGTTTTACATATAAACATATGCATATATAGTATGATATGTTATGTAATAAATAATATTAGCTTGGTATAAGTTAATTAAATTATGTTTTCATCCAGCTTTGTTTTGAGCTTGATGAGAGTTATATGGATATGAGCTGAAAAGGTAAACATGATACGAGGTTTTCATGCAAAGTTATCCAAAGAATGTTACGATAGTGAAGGTAATCCCTATTTTGCCTCCACGAGAGATATAGAGTTGACTTGTGAGGGAAAAGTTAGTTAGTTGTAGAGATGTTGAAGCGAAATTTAAGTTAATTAGATTTGCGCTTAAAAACTTTCAATTTACACTAAGGTAGTATTATTGTACTAATTACGTTATAGCAATTGAGTGAATCAATTCACAAAGCGCCAAAAATAAGAGGTGTTTGCCAAGATTGAGTGTTTTTGTTATGCTTGTTCGGGGAACAAATTATGCTTCACTTTTATATTCAATATATTTAATTGTATACATATTTTCCAACAACTTAAATAATTTGTTTCATTCTTAAAACCAATCTTGAGAAAGAACCGAAGTGAAAATGAGCCGCCGGCTAGAGCAAAGATATGTTGTGAAAAAGTTCAAAGGCTGCGGATGGAGATGATGTGCGAAAGATAGTAGTGAGGTGATTCTGGCGATCTATATATCTAATTTAAGGCTTATGTTTTCATGTAAAAATAATCTAAATGCATAATTAGGGAGAGGCTATACCGACACCACCTGAATGAAGAATTGCTTTCTTAGTGTCGAGCGATGTGCGGCAAAGGTCATGAAGAAGGTACTACGGATGAGTACTTACGGTATCACGGGGTAACAAAAGATTAATTTTTTTTGGAAAGAGCGAGATTCATCTAAAAATTCGAGGATCATGAATTGAAACTTAACAAATGGTATTGGAAATGCGACATAATTACAATCTTGGAAAGATTGCAATTTAGAAATTGTTTTATTACAAAAAATTAGGCGAAAGAGAGAATACACCTTCACTGAGTTCTCCCGGTACCAAAGGCGGTGAGGGAAGTTGCCCTACAATTGGTCCCGATTTGATTCCAGATGTATTTCTTTAATACTTTTATTGATGTTATATGTTGAGTTTTGTGTGTAATACTATGCCTAGTTTTGTTCAATGGTATAACTTCGATAATATCTCGAAGATATGTGTTGATTATATACCTTTCATAAGTAGAACCTAGACAACTTAGGTATTACTAATAAATTATAGAAATGTTGATAGGTTGTGATGATTGTTATTTTGGGGTACTATTAATGCTCAAATTGATAAGTTATGTTTATAATGATTTTCTTTTTGGTGAGATTTTTTTGTGACATGTTATTACGTGGATTCCACTATCATTGTTCTACGGTTGGGTGGGTTAGTATTTGGTAGAGGCCGAGGCCACATGAACATTGAAAGTTGACAGTGAGAGTTTGTTTTTCAAGATTATCCACACGACCATGAAAGATGCAATGCTACCATGTTCTATTATTGAAGCGGAGATAAACTCACATGGGCGACTTGGCATGCACACATGCAATTGGATGTATTACAAAAGGATGAGGGGCTTGGTGTGTCCTTAGTATATATAATACGGGGTTAGTACACTATAATTTATTTTAGAATTAACTAGTGGCTAATTTTCATACTAGTGTTATAGATATTTTGGCTAATAAATAATGTCATTTAATATTCATAATGATCATTGGGTGTTGTTCTATAAATTGACACAGGCGATACATACTCAATATATGGATCCATACAAGTACATCACTCTCGAGGGTGATATGGTGCAAAAAAATCCATGATATTCTGATTGTATATAATATATATATATATATATATTGTCTTATTTTATGTTATCATTATGCATTTGTTTATTGCGGTATTATGAATGCATATCTACTAAAAAACAAGTACTGTAAGTAGAAAGATGTTGAGCGGAAATCATTGAGTTGTATAGGTATATTTTACATTCAAACAATAATTTGATTCTTGTTACATTCAAGTTATATCTTTGGTTTTGAATGATTGTATCTAGTGTTCAAAGCGGGGTGGGAGTATAGCCTATTGTGATTTGTTGTTTGTTTGTTTATTGAGATATCTTAGGAGAATCAAACAGTCTGAGTCTTTCTTTAACCGTAAGTCCTTTTAAAACTTGGATTTTGATATTATATAATGTGAAGTCATATTGGGGAGTGTATGTATAATAACTTTTCTTTCCATCCTCAGGCGTCGTTGTAAAATATTTACGGATGATTATAGGTGGAAGGATGGTGTGACTATGTACCTGATAGATATCGAGAACATTCTAGATAGAGTGAAACCCCGTTGATGTGTTGCGAACCTTAGTGTTGTCTTTCAAAATTTTTATGGCCATAGATTATTAGTGTATGCTTCAGAATGCAATGATATACATTTAATTTGATGTTTGTTGGGTTATGTTTTTGAATGTAATGTTGGCATTATGATTTATAAAATGTTTGAATTTGTTTTTTATATTGATTTCTTTGTTGTGCCATACAATACTTTACTTATGCTACAAATTAGTATTAACCCAGAGGCGCTTCAAGCGTTCTCTAAGTGTTAGTTAACAGGCGTTCTAATTGGTTAAGCAGAAGGCGGCTTATGACTCTCTAAGTGCTTAGTCTATTATAATGGCGTTTTTGTGCCCTCTGCCTTTTGTCTTAAATATTTTTTGTATTGTTGATCATTGTTAAGCCTAATGATAGATAAAAGTAATATATGCATGAATCAATATTTGGTTGAGAGATAGTATTATCCTTTTTAATCATGTCAAATTTTAGTAAATATTATTATCAGAAAAGATTTTATCTTGAATATCCAAACAAAAAATATATTCAATGCAAAACATAAAAAAAACCATATGAATCTTAGCGTATATCACTTAACTTAATTATATAGGAATAACCATGTCATTCAACCAAATATTTTCTTAAAATTACAAGATTTTCTATGGCTATATCATTAGTCATTTCAAAATGATTATTGTTCCAAAAAAGTAGGGCATATCCATATTTAAAATTTTATAATATGTATGTATGAAAAATGGCTATATAGAATGAAAAATGGCTATATAGAAGTACTCTAACCTTTGTTGTGCGACAAGCATTCAAATAATAAATTTTTTTGAATAATTTAAATCAACTTAACTGATAAAAAAAATTGATTCAAAAGTTTCTTTTTTCTATTCACATGAGAAAATTGTCACCTTTAGGCTTAGTTTTTTGAACTTTTTTGTTAGAAGAAATGTGTCTTCCACCAATTAGTTTCTTTGATAAACTTCCAAGTTGATATCCAGTAAGATTTCTTGAAGCAATCGACTTAGGCTTATTCTGTGGATTTCCAAGATCCCTGGGTACTACTACCTTCATCGATAAATAATTGAACGTAAAACATGATCTTAATTAAATATGATAAACAGAAGAATTTCTCTTGTTTAACTCCCTGAATTTATTTGCGTTATACAAAGTTGTAAGAGGATTAGATTTGTTAAGATAATTGTCATAAAAAGTTGGACTTTGATTGTATGCATTAGTCTAATGGTGTTTCCAATACCAATACAACATCTATCGTTCAATAATGGTTTCTGAGATATTTTACATTTATTGTGATTAAAATAGAGATTTACCTCATCGATAGTGTGTGTTGGCAAATCTTAGTGGTGGTTCCTCCAGTTCATCAATTTTCTCTTCTGAATCTTTCATGGTGTTCCATCATTTCGTCATATGTTGACTTAATGAATTCTTTGTTGTTTGATTCCATTGAAACATCACCTGTTACAACTTTTATATATATAACTTGATCTAAAATTGAGGATTTACACATGGCTGGATGGAGTGAATTCATGTGCAAAAATACATAGTTTGTGTAATTGAAGTAAATCTCATTTCGGGTATAAAAATATTTAACAAATTGATTCAATTAGTAATATTGATGGGTACACCATGTAAATAAACACCCATCTTTGACTTAAATATAAATATTGTACTAATTTAGAATATAATCTAGGGATATTGTATTAATTGGCATAATATTTGACTTTTATTTAAATAAAATAATATTTTCTTATTTGGATAAACTTGACGGGATTTCAAACATATTAAATTGACCAATAAATGTTATTCTAAGGACTTGGCAAGGATTGATGTAATCATTAGATGTATTATATTTAATTTATTTTTTGTATTTTAATTTAATTTCAATTTGGACTACTACATTAGAATTTTCTACAAAAATACATATTGTGTCTAATTTAAGTAAGTCTAGATTCTTGTTCTAAATAAATTTTTTTTTAAAAAGAGTTAAGAAGTAATGTTTATGTCTACACTATACATACATGCTGTATCCATGTATTTTATATTTATAATATACTAATAATCTATAATATAATCTAGTGATATTGCATTAAATGGTATAATATTTGACTTGTATTTAATTAAAATAATCACTTTTTATTTTGATAAATTTGACAAGTTTGAAACATGTTAATTAAACAATAAATTATATCTAATTTAAAGTTAAAAAATAAATATATTAATGTGTGTCACGTCTAATTATGATGGTGAGTTAATAAAGGCCTCACAATTAAGAAAACTATAGGACTAGTTGGCGCATTCACATTTTATGTGCTACCAAAATATTCAATACAAATATTTAAATCCTTACCTAAAATATCAATTTTGAATTTTCAAAACTAATGGTCAGTAAAAAGATACACCCTCTCTTCTACATTATTTGAACATCTAACAAAGTTGTATGTATCAACTTCATAATATACTCTCACAAGCAAAAACAATCATTAAAAATAAAAGTAATTATTAAGGGCAAAAATAAAAAAGTACATCAAAAATACATTGAAATCTTAGACAACCAGATAATATGAAAAAATAAATTTTTGTTAGATAATATGATAATATAGAGGGTGTATATATTAAGGAATTATAATTTTTATATTAAATCAAAAGGAGGACTCATTTTACATTAAATATCTAAAGCATATGTGCCCATTTATTTGATTTTGAGCTTGATTCATCTATAATTAATTAATTTTAGACGAAACTTTGATTCTTAACGAAGCAATGAAACATTAGGCCAATTGATTGATGTATTTGAACTTCGTTGTTTTA
Source organism: Lithospermum erythrorhizon (assembly GCA_019722365.1). NCBI lineage: Eukaryota > Viridiplantae > Streptophyta > Magnoliopsida > Boraginales > Boraginaceae > Lithospermum > Lithospermum erythrorhizon. Next base: position 333,573 of record JADFUC010001453.1, read on the forward strand.
GTAACCGAACTAGTATCCATATCGATGAAGACAAATAGTAAAAGCATACTTCAAGAGAAATAAAAATGCGACAAAGACACAAGATTGTGTTTTTTCCAACTAAATAAATAACCAATCACTATTTTGTTTTGACTCGTCGAATAAGCCAGTAAATCCAAGGTACCATGTCAATTTCAAGCAATCCAACTATATATATTCCATTATCTTTATAAGATGTAGACATATATAGACCTTGTTATGATCAAATTCATTAACTCAAAGATTGCACAACTCCATCAAAGGATTAAATATAGTGTGTAAAAACAAGAGTTGATTTCACATAATGATTTCAAATAGTTTTAGTTCACTCTATATAGAAATGCACAACTCCATCAAAGGATTAAATATATGTAGTAAATCCAAGGTACCATCGTATTGAAAAAACTACCCCCTCTTGTTTCAGATAACTATTCACATGAGTAATAAGGAGTTTCTCACCTTACTTGTTTCAGACAACCATTCACAAAATACTCACCTTTAATTTGTATGAGAGGGAAACAAGTCTATTTTAGTTTGTTGGATTCCGTTTGCAAAGTCCTTTGGTTTGCTTATATTAATCCAGTTAGTTCCGTACATTTAAATTTATCAACTTAATGTTTTTTAGTAGAGTTAATTATCAATTTGATTTATATAGTGAAAATAAATTACTACAATTTAGTCTTGAATAACTATAATAATATTAATATAAATTAATTGCTGAAAATGATACAAATATTAATCCTTCAAAATGTCAAATTTTAGAGATTTAGAATTGGCCAACAATGACATCAATGTGCTGGAGCTAAAGGCTGAAGTACTATTTTACCCTTATTCATTAAGAAAAATAAGTTACTATTTTGCCCCTTGTTATTAATGTAGTGTTTGGGAAGTTTTATTTAGAGACAAAATAATCATTTCATTTCTTTTCCTGTTTCGATGTGACTTTAATCCTATATCAGAAATGCGTCAAAAGCTCCAGCATCAGGGACTATTTTGCGTGGATGCATGATAATCACATAAATGCTTTAAAGGAATACACTACTACGTAAGAAATAGTGAAATACAATAACATTACTTGTACTTACGATTTTTGTGTATCTAATTGAATGCATTGCACAATATATGAGTAGTTTCTAATCACTTAATACAGGACCTTGCACAATATATTTCCAATTATTTAAATCTCATCGATATTGCTTTAAAAAACTCAATCAAATGATTTGAAATTGGTACGATTCAACTTTAATTTTTTATTTAATATGAGCATATATAGAAGTAAGAATACAATTTCAATACCATAAAATGTAGTCCAATTTGAACAGTAAGTGAAACTTTGTGGCCAGAGTGAGTTCGAGTTCGATTTTAAATATCTTTCTTGGTTGGCTGTCATGATTGGGTCTCGCTCAATATTTCTTGGTTGAGCCTCGCATGAGAACTTGTCCCCAATTAATGGTTATGATTTATAATATATTCTGTTAACAAAATTTATCAAATACGTGTTCAGAATTAGAGGTTACTTGAATCGCCCGTTAAAATAAAGCCATTCTATTGGAAATTTTAATGGAAGTACATTTTGAATGTGATGATTCCATTTTGGATGTACCATGTCACTTCTTGAAAATCTCGCCATGGTACCAAACCTTTTGCTCGAACACTAGATCGGCGGCTAACACAAAGAATTCTACTCTATGTTATTCAACCAATAAATATAATCAACAGAATAAAATTATCAGACTTATAAACAATTTGGAAAATATCGAACAACATTGCTAAGTGCCAGCTTCATTATTAAAATCAAATACAGTTTCCATAAATACCAAAGCATAACAACATATACAAGAATCTCTCTCTAAACACTGTGTGCTTAACAATTGCCTGCAGCCTTGCACCATGTTATCATTAAACAGAAGCTGTTTTTTGGTAATATTTTCACACATTTTTATACCATTTTGATATTTTATAAAGTTCATATATGTATACTTCTAATCTCAGTTACTTAATTGATCAAAAAATTTGGTAATATGTTGAAACATTTCTATAGCTTTTTTGATATTTTATATGAATCTGAAGCTCATATATGTATACTTATAAATCTCAATTACTGTATTGGCAGAATACTATGGTAATATTTTGACACATTTTTATAGCTTTTATTGTTTTTTTACATTTTATTGCCCTGAATCTAGAGCTTATATATGTGTGCTTGCAAATCTTAATTACTGAATTGGTGGAATTTTGTGTTTCACATTAACCTTGTCCAATTTGTTAGCTTGATCTTATGTTTTTTGGGGATATTTTTTTTTATTAAAACTAAAAGAATCATGAAAAATGGATTTTTTGATTTGGAAACTACTGGTTTCAAGAAAAGTCATAAAGATTTAATCTTAGGTGTATTTGGTTTGTGGGTAGTTTTTATAATTAGGAATTCACTTGGATATGCTTTTTAATTAAAAATTGGTATATTGTTCTGGCTTTTGTAACATTTTATTGCACGGAATCTAGAAGCTTTCAGCTTTATACTCCTATATGTTTACTTCTAAATCTCAATTGTAGGATTGGTAGAGTTTTGGTTTTACATGCCTTGTCTGATTTGTTAGCTTGATCTTATGTTTTTGGGGCTAGATTTTATTAAAAGGCCTATTAGAAGACTCATGAAAAACACATTTATTGATTTTGGAGACTACATGTTTCAAGAAAACACATAAAGATTCAATCTTTAGGTGTTTTTCATTTGGGGGTAGTATTGAAAATGAGGATTTCACTTGAATATGCATTCGAATTGCGTAACTTGATCTGTGACTTTTCGATTTATTTTGATGTTCAATATGTACTGTATAATTTTAAATCTCATTATAGAATTGGTGGAGTTTTTTGGTTCACATCAATCTTGTCTGATAAGTTAGCTTGATCTTATGTTTTTGGGGTTCAATTTTATTGAAAACGCCACATTATGAGGAATTCCTTTAATTTATTGCATAAACTTGATTTATAAATTTTCTTCTATTTTCGATGATTGATGTGTTTTATTTGGCACAGAACAATGGCCTTTCAGGGGTGAGCGTAGGCTTAAGTCAGGCTCAAAGAGGATCTACAAAGCCAGCTGTGGTGGTATCTGTCGTGAACCCAAATGGAAGACCAGCAGATCGAAACGCCAGCCTTTTGGTTGAGAATAATTTAAAGGATCCTACGGCGGTGGCTCCCGTGGTAGATGAGATCAAATCCACAGTTGGTGGTGGGGTCGGGGATGTGTATGGCGAGGATAGTGCTACGGAGGATCAAATGGTTACTCCTTGGACTGTGTCCGTTGCTAGGTAACAAACTAAGGGGGAAACTATGTCCAGCTTTAGCTCTTCCATGTTTGTGTTCATTTTATTAATTGATAACCCTAACTATTCTCAGATGGTAGTTTTAGTTCAATGAATATTCCATCATTTGACCAGATTATTGTCCATGATGAGTATTGTAAGGTGTAGAGATTATTGTGGCATTTTAAGTTAACTAATTTGTTCAATTTATCAATTGGAAGAAGCCTAATCATGTGAATTCATTGCGCTATGTTATCTTTCCTTCTCTTACTCTCAGACTGGTTGCATCTTTAGTTGTTAAATATGAGCTTCCTGTTTAGTTTAAAGCTTAGCTTTGTATGAATGCAAAATGAAATGTATGTATATATTCATTTATGCTGACAATTGAGTTATATTGCTATGTTTATCTATAGTGGATATCAGTTGCTGCGCGATCCACACTACAACAAAGGGCTTGCCTTTAATGATAAAGAGAGAGATGCCCACTATTTGCGAGGTCTTCTACCCCCCGCAATTGTCAATCACGACCTTCAGGTAAAAGTATAATTGGTTATCCAGATGCAATTCACATGTCCTGTCACTACCTGTTACATGCAAATTTATATAGAAACTCATTTTTAATCACATTTTGGCTCACTGTTTAACAGGTAAAAAAGTTGATGAACAACATCCGTCAATATCAAGTACCCTTGCAGAGATACATGGCTATGATGGATCTTCAGGTATTGTACTAGATGTGTTTTGTTCAATTATAGCTACATTCAGATATTAAGACGTAAATATGGAATCCCATACAAATATATGTTTGGTTTATGAATTTTAATTTGGCCACTTGAGAGATCATAATCATATTTGGTTGAATGGTTTACAGGAAAGCAACGAGAGGCTGTTCTATAAGATGCTCATGGACCATGTTGAAGAACTTCTTCCAATCGTATACACTCCAACTGTCGGAGAGGCTTGTCAAAAATACGGGACAATTTTCAGACGACCTCAGGGTCTTTTTATCAGTTTGAAAGAGAAGTGTGTTTTTCAGTTTATGTGTGTTGGCTGCAATAGTTTTTTATTTCAGATAACTGACAAGTGGCAACCACATTTGCAGGGGAAGGATTCTTGAGGTACTCAAGAATTGGCCAGAGAAAAAGATTCAAGTCATTGTTGTGACTGACGGTGAACGAATTCTGGGACTGGGTGATCTTGGCTGCCAGGTATGCCTGTATACAATATATAGCTGTAAAAGTTCATTGCTTTCTTTAGCCGACATGGATCTGAGATTCTGGCCTATATCCCTATTTTTGGATATGTTTGTTAATTCTTTGAATTCTGTCTGAATACAGGGAATGGGTATACCTGTGGGAAAGCTGTCACTATATACAGCTCTTGGAGGCATTCGTCCCTCTGCTGTACGTGGTCACTAATAAACTCTTGCACTCAAGAAATCATACAACACATCTCTGCCCCTGAAACTGGAAATCAAAGAAATTCAAACACACACACATGAATGACTAAAGGAAAATAAATTGAAGGCACCAACACCTATAGAAGAGTAAAGAATTAATGGAGAAGGGAGGACTATGAGAATGTTTTCTGATTTTTTTCCCACTATTGCCTGAAATAGATGCTTCATTATTCTCATATCCTAATTCCTAACATTACATGAAGCTTCCTATCTGTAGTTTCAGATCAGAATTTGCATATGTCGAAGTCATAATATGAAGGGAGTTATGACGAGGGGGATTGGATTATCTTATCTTTTTTTGTTTGAAGGACTAATGGAGAGAACCTGGCAGACCTGGCCTCACTAAGAAATGAAATGCTTCAACTATACGCCTGAAACAAATCAATGCAGAAAATATTCAACCAGTCACATATTCTGTCTCTGTGTTACTTGCTTCCTGCATAGTATGATCTGTGGGTTTTTTATTTGTAATCTTATGTGATGCAGTGTTTGCCAATAACTATTGATGTCGGGACCAACAATGAGGATTTGTTAAAAAATGAATTCTACATTGGGCTGAGACAGAGGAGGGCTACTGGACAGGTTGACTATCTGAAGTTTGACAATAATTTGAAGCAAGTGACAAGCCATGCCCTTTATCTGCTTTATTCAACTGATTTTCTTTCCATCTCTAGGAGTATGCTGAACTTATAGATGAATTTATGGCTGCTGTGAAGCAGATGTATGGAGAAAAAGTCCTCATTCAGTTTATCACTTCAAATATTGGAACTTCAATCACTAGACTTTTCTCCGTTTGAAGTTATAATGTTCTCCTTTCTTTGTCTTGTGCAGTTTGAGGACTTTGCAAATCACAATGCATTTGATCTCCTTGCTAAATATGGACCCAGCCATCTTGTATTCAACGATGATATACAGGTAATAATTTACAGTGGATTTCCAAATCTTACTTATTCCATTTAGTTGTGAGGGTCTTCTCGGAAGAATAAGTCAGTGTGATGAGTAAGAAAGTACTCATAGTAGTTTATTTTCATTTTGTTCGCCCAGGGCACAGCTTCTGTGGTCCTTGCAGGGCTTATATCAGCACTTAAATCAGTTGGGGGTCAGTTAGCAGACCACACCTTCTTGTTCCTCGGAGCTGGAGAGGTAACACCTTACTTTGATGTCAAAAAATCTCTCACAGCATTCGGAGCCAAATTTTTAGTTTGGTGGTTTCAGTAAAATTCGTTGTCACTAATAATAACTAGTGGTATTAGTTGTTGAAGTATTGGATGTGAAATTGCTAGCCCGTCTTTTAGTCGTCTCGCTCACTTACTCATTTAATTGTCGTTGCCAACCTTATGTTTTTTTTCTCATTTTGTTTCTTTTTCCTGTCATAATAAATGCTGATGTAGTCTCTTTTCTAAATATTGTAATGAGACAGGCAGGCACTGGTATTGCTGAACTTATAGCGCTTGAGATATCAAAACAGGTTAGCGATACGAGACTTTGTCGTTTATGTAATTTGCTCAGTTTTCAAATTTCCATTATTTATGTTTGAGATAGATGGGGAAATTTTTGTTTGATGTATGCTATACAGACTGGAATCCCATTGGTAGAGAGTCGTAAAAAGATCTGGCTGGTGGACTCTAAGGTAAAAAAAGAAGTCGAGTGCTCTTGTTTATGAGTTTGATCTTCTCAATGCTTGTTGTAACATCTTATCTTCCATAGGGGTTGATTGTCAAATCCCGCCTAGATTCACTTCAAGATTTTAAACGACCTTGGGCCCATGAACATGAAACTGTTTCAAATTTGATTAACGCTGTTAAGGTGCTACCCTCCTTACCTTCCCAAGTCCACTCACAAAGCATAATCAAACACATGTATAATGTAGTGGTTCTGACATCTTCAACCTTCCATTTTATTTTACTTTGCTTAACAGGTCATTAAGCCTACGGTGTTGATTGGGTCATCTGGAGCAGGAAAAACATTCACCAAAGAAGTCGTCGAAACAATGACGTCACTTAATGAGGTATTTTCATTGTTATTTCCTTCACCTTATTATTCTATTTCGTCATTCTGTGTGATCAACACTAATTAAATGATTAATTCACTTGCAGAAACCTATTATCCTTGCTCTCTCAAACCCGACTTCCCAGTCTGAATGTACTGCCAAAGAAGCCTACGCATGGAGTAAGGTAAATGTTTGCATATTCTGTCTTCTTCATCATGAACTCGCAAAAAATGTTTTGTTGTTGATTTCGTTAGGTAATGCATTCTCTAGACCTTCCACATCTTACTCATCTTTTTGCCCCTCGTGTTCAATAATTCCCCTCCCTTCCTCAGGGGCGTGCCATTTTTGCTAGTGGAAGTCCGTTTGATCCTGTTGAATACAATGGCAAAACCTATGTGTCTGGCCAGGTTATTACTGTCAACAACTTGACCCAATCATTTGCTGTGATTGAAGATATTAATTATCTGATTTGTTGCTTAATTTTCCCAGGCAAATAATGCATACATTTTCCCGGGACTTGGCCTTGGTTTGATAATATCTGGAGCAATCCGTGTGCATGATGATATGCTTCTAGCTGCATGTAAGTTCATAAAGATGCACTCTTTCACTGGCAAGAAAATGACACCGTGATCTCCTTTTATATCCCAATTTTCCCCTACACATGCCTGAACAGCAGGTTCCAGTCTTTTCTTTCTCGATCTTAATGAGACACAAAATCAAGTGTCGAATTAAACATGTGTTTTACTTTTCTAGTTTTGTGTACTATTCTTTGAAAATCTTGGTGGATATACGCCTTGTAAGGGGATTTATCCTTAAACATTTAACTCGTTTTCCCTTGAAACAGCGGAAGCTCTAGCATCTCAGGTGTCGCAAGAGAACTTGGATAATGGACTCATATACCCACCATTCACCAACATCAGAAAGATTTCAGCACATATAGCAGCCAGGGTTGCAGCCAGGGCATATGAACTTGGTAAGAGGTGTTGCCTTTCCATACCCATCCCAAGTGCTAGACCTATATAATAATTCGATATCATACTTTTTTTCAGGGTTAGCGACTCGTCTACCTCAACCTGAAAATCTAGTTGCATATGCCGAGAGTTGTATGTACAGCCCTAGTTATCGTAGCTACCGTTGAAGCGTTATCATGCACCAATTTCTTGCATTTTACAGTTGAAGTGTTTTGCAAAATTTTAATTTTTATGAACATGGTACGCCTCATTTTTGTGTTCCATCGTCCCTGTGCAAGCAGCATTACACTGATGTAGAAACAGGCAGGGTTATATATAGCTACTCTAGTTTCATCTATATGTTTTGGTATACTTATTATTCATGGAGAATGGTTATGGTTCATTAATATTTATTAATCTCCATATGTACCCAATTGGAATGTAAAAATGGTATATGTTATTAAAATATGTCATTGTAAGATGATACAATTAAAAAGGTTAAAAAAAAAGTACCAAAATTATTCTATGCACTCCATTAAATAATAAAGTGGTTAGAACAAATATTTCTCAGCTTACAGATTGTTTCTTTTGACTTTTTAACTTTTTAATAGTTGAACTTTGATCGTAAATATTTTTGATTGTGTTGTATTATATTTGATGAAAAATATATTAATGGAAATAATTTGAAAGTTATTTTTTATTGATGTATTTTTCATAAAATATTATAAAGCATAAGCAAAATATTGTAATTCGAAAGATTGATATTAAAAGTCAAGGTAAAAGTGGATAATCTTTTAGGAGCAATAGATATTAATGATTTTTTTTTAAAATGAGTGCGTATTAAAATGTATCAAAAGAAAAAGAAAATATATCATAAAATGTTACAATTTATATTTTTGTTCATTAACGAACAAAAAGGTTAATGAACCTTAACTTTTCACTTATTCACGATCCCAAAAAAATCTAAACTATGTTTATTATAGGCACTTTTTATATTATAGTCAGGTCTTAATTTTCAAATAATTCATAGTGCGAGTTTTAAATCATAAAATCGTGCACCAAATGCATAATCCTTTTGCCCACTCCCCTCTAAATGCGTCCAAGTTACATCGTTTCATTATATCATTGTTTATCTTTTTTAATAAAATCATATTGGTTGAACACTTGAACAATCGTAATATACCATAGATTTAGAAACTTGATTAAATCACTTTATTTTGTGTAAGAACAAAATTATTCAATGGGAAAGCAAATATGAAAACTATCCATATAAAATACTTTAGATTTGCCCCATTATTATAATTCCATGATTACAATCTAATTTATTGGTGATTAATCTATGACATGGGTTTCTATTACAAATATATAATATTTCCTACTAATAAAATGATGATGCATAACAATTTGGGTTAATGCATCGAGGACATGAAATATTATTAGGCAAACATGACTTTGCAATTTCTTACTTGCCCATGAACCACTAATGTGATTACTAACATCAAGGCAAGAGAAAGATTTTGCTCCATCAGATTGAATAGATATGTTTGGGTCTAGAATTTCTTTTTATCGAATGTGCTTCATAAATAACTACTTAATTGACTAATGAGTGGATTTATTTCCTTATTTAGTAATGTGTTGACTTCATAAGAATTCTATATTTTTTTGTGATATATTCCATAGTATTCAATCCGATCCAAATTAATTTACGTTTTCGTATATCAGGGTGCAGCTTTAATCATCAATTATTGTTAAACTATATTTTTAAAAATTAAAAAAAAAATTATGAAACTATTTTCAAAAATGAATCTAATTATATAAATTCTATATTTATTACAATAATGAATAATTTATAATTAATTGTCAAAGATCAATCATTTTGGATTGAACGGAGTAAATGAATGTGCGAGATTCAATTCCAAAATTATAATCAATGATAAAGTAAAGCATTATTTTTATATTTTTTGTAAAAAAATATATTTAAAAAGGTGCTAATTTTGTAATTTCCCTCATATAATTAAATATTTTCTTCGAGCAATGTTCCAATATCATATGACTCGAAGGTGATATTTTTCCGAGACTTTATGATTAAGCCCACATAAACAAACCCGGTTATGGACTGTCCCATCTTAATACTTGCAATTTCGAAACGGGCTTTACAAGTCAACTCAAACTAGCCATAAATCCATAATCAGTTTATTTTCCACATCTACCCAAGTCTTGTTGATATTTGATGCCTTTACTAGAGCTCTCAGTTACAAAAAAGAAAAAAAATATATATATATATTAACAAATATTAATTAAATTGAATAAATATATGTAACTAAATTGAATTTTGAAATTAGTCAACAAAATTATATACAGAGCATTTATTCAATCGAAGAAAATCATCATCTATACTATATATAAAGAGAATAAATATAGGTAGTTATTTGGTTCACCAAAAATCACATTTCCATTTTATCATTTTCAAATTAGTTATCTATCTTATAAAGTTAAAATTCGTATTATCCTATATTTGCATCTATATACAATAAGCCGTCACTTTTTTCAAATAAAGAAAAAAAGAATACCACTACACTTTAAAGGAAATATATTGCTGGTAAACGATGAGTGAATTTGCACAAATTGAACTATAAATGTTACTGGTAAACGATGAAATGTCAAAATCTTTTAATCAAATTTTGTATTAATTGATAGTGATTTTTAATAAGTATCACTAAATTTATAGTGATTTTCAATTTCCTCAAATAAAAATCCACATTTAATTTTACATAAAGGCGTGTGTCAATTGCTAAATCTTAATAGCTATTGTAAGTAATTACTTCCTCTGTCCCAAAATAATTGTGCAGTTTGATTTTGAGTAAAAAAAACTCAAAATTTATATCATGTTAATCGTAAAGTATGTTGAATATTTTAGCATATGATTTAATTTTCACTAAATATTAAGTATACAACATATAAATTAAAAAAGTCAATTAGATTTTGAAATTGGTCAATCTTTTTGGGATGGTTGTTATTGAATAAAGGGTTTTATTGGAAATGATTAACGTTTGAGCTAATTTGTGATTGAGCAAGGAAAAGGGTATCTCTAGTTTGGTTGTTTTTCCTTGTTTAATGATTGTTGGGGTGAAAATAAGGCTTGTTGAATTATTATTCTGATAAATTCAGGTGCTTTTTGTTGCTTTAGAGTGTAAAATATCGATTATTTGTGTTAAAATTGGAAATTGAAGGCCTAATTCTGATAAATTTAGGTGATTTTTGTTGCTTTAGAGTGTAAAGTATGATTATTTGTGTTAAAGATTGGAAAGGGAAGAGCTAATTCTGAAAAATTGAGGTGTTTTTTGTTGTTTCAGAATGTAAAATATCGATTATTTGTGTTAGTTGGAAGGGGAAGAATTAATTTTTGACTCGGCTCGTGCAGAGCTGGTTTTACGTTTGTTAGTGTATTAGGATTGCCTGGAAGGGTGATGGCTTCTTACAAGCCATTCCCTCCTCCACCTCAGTCGACTTTTGTGCAGGCTCCATTGTCGAATCAGACTTCTTTGCAGCCTCAGCCGCCTCCTGGGATGGCCCGAGGTGATCAGTATTCTCAGAATTGGGGATATAACGGCGGTGTGGGGTCAAATTATCAGCAACAGTATAATCCCATTGGGTCGAGGAATCAAATTCCTCCGCCACCTCAGTTTGCTCCTCCTCCACCGCCACCTGATTCTTCGTTCCCCCCTCCACCACCTCCTTCAGCCCCTTTACAGTCTGGTGGTGCTCCTTCAATGTATTATCCAACTTCTCAAGCGTATTCACAATACAGTCAGAACCGGACTGTGCAGCCTCCTCCACCACCTCCGTCTTCCCCTCCCCCTAGCTCTTCACACCCGCCACCTCCTCCTCCACCAGCGTCGCCTCCCCTTCCACCTTCATCTGCCCCTCCTACTAGTCAAAGTAAGGAAAGGAGCAGGCATAGGGACGGGAAAGATTCTGGGTGGCTTGAACCTAGGAAGTCTAATCAATTAGATTCATCTAGACATCTTAAACCTCCAGTTGCATCGATGCCAGAAAAGAAATTGCATGGACACCCAAGACAGGGGGTTGAGACCAAGGAAGAGAGGAGATTGAGGAAGAAAAGGGAATATGAAAAGCTAAGGCAAGAAGAGAAGCATAGACATCAATTAAAAGAATCCCAGAATAGGATACTTCAGAAGACGCAGATATTATCATCTGGAATGAAGGGTCAAGGGTCGATTGGTGGATCCCACATTGGGGAGAGGAGAACAACTCCTTTATTGACTGGTGAGAGAGCAGAGAACAGATTGAAGAAACCAACGACGTTCCTCTGCAAACTGAAGTGAGTGTCGACTTTCTGATATGCATTATGCTCTTGCTTGTTATTATTCTTTGGCCTCTCTGGTTCAACAGTTAAAGACTGAAGTATAAAATGATACTATGTGGCTCTGGCATCAATACTTATTTATCAGTTAATTATAATATATATTGATCCTTTTGGTTATTTTGGAGTGAAGACCTTGACTAAGAAGGATCTAGATGACTAATATCAAATGTGATTTCACTGAATAGGTAAATTTTTACTTGAAACTCTTCTTAAGTTGATGCTTACTCTAGCTTGATGGTTTTCTTTGTCTGCAATGGTACATATTTAAGTGCGTGCTTAGATCTAAAATATTTACATTGATCATGTTTTATTAATGTATTTGGGGTGTTCTACCGATCTACTGAAAAGAAGCATCGCATTTGCTGTGTTCTCTCATTTGTTTTTAGTGAACCATTGTTATAAACCGTAACTCCTCATTTTCAACTTTTATTTGGCATGTTTAGAAGGTGGACTGGATGTTAAATTTTATCATAACCCTTAAGTTTCGAAAAGTGACTAGCATAGTGTTTAAAACCATTTGACAATTGTCGATATCCCTAAAGCTGCTTCTGTTTTTCACACTCTTTCCAGACAAGTTTCTGTTATTTGTTTTTGCTATTTATAACTATTGTTTCTTCTCAAGATGCTGATCTATTTTTAACTCTTAATTATCTGTCTGTGTCTTTGTAATTTGTGAAGATTTCGCAATGAATTACCGGATGCAACTGCACAGCCTAAACTTACAACTCTAAAAAGAGACAAAGACCGGTATGCTCCGCATACTCCTTGTATCTGCTGTTCATTAAATGGTGCAATGCATTTCTATCATGAGAAGTTTACTTGTTTTAGCTTATCCTATCATCACATTGATGCCTGCTTTAGGGAAGTTCTTTGCTTCTCAATTTATTTGTTGTACTTAATATATGTTTACAGTAATTCTACTTCTTTCTCCTTTTGGTTATTAAAATCTCTTTTTTGCTCAAGTTGAGGTATCAATTTTTATCTTTTCTTCATCTATACTTGACAATCTTACTTTTTAAATGCAATCAAGCTTACTTTTAATGCTGTAGATTTACAAAATACACCATCACATCGTTGGAGAAAATGCATAAGCCCCAGTTACATGTTGAGCCAGATCTTGGGATTCCACTGGATCTCCTTGATCTAAGTGTGTACAAGTATGTATCTTTATCTTAACATACAGAAAACTAACAAACTCTGCCCACTCAATAGTAGTTAAGGGATATAAAGAAGATAAAAAGAAAAAATGATGACCATTTTCTGAAGCCATTTTTCAGTTTCTTAAGAAATTGATTGATATGTTTTCCTGATATATTGACTAGTCCTTCAAAAGGCGAAAGGCTATCCCTTGATCCAGAAGATGAGGAATTATTACTTGATGGTGATCCTACTACCCCCATCAAGAAAGATGGCATAAAAAGGAAAGAACGTCCCACAGACAAAGGCATGTCTTGGCTGGTCAAAACACAGTATATATCCCCTCTGAGCATGGAGTCATCAAAACAGGTTTCATTTTATCATATTATTGTTGTCATGTTTTCTTCCCCCACTATTTCTGTTAGAGATATAATAGTTGAACTTGTATTTTGCAGGCACTGTCTGAAAAGCAAGCTAAAGAAATGCGAGAGAGAGGAGGTCACAACCTGTTAGAGACCCGCAACAGTAGAGAGGTTATCTGTGTTAAATGAAATGCTATTTGCAACTTGTGTCATATAAATGTCTTCACATTACACTAATATATGCAGAGAGCGGCAAATACAGGAAATACAGGCCTCCTTTGAGGCTAGTAAGCTGCCTGCTGTGCATGCAACCAACCATGAACTACAGCCTGTTGAAGTTCTACCGCTGTTTCCTGATTTTGATCGGTATTGTTTCTGTTGTATGTTCATGTTTGTCCTAGCTATGGGCATAGTGAGCTGTGTGAAAATATGAAATAAAAATAAATATATTCTCCATTCCATTGAATTACATGGCATTTTCTCCCGGTTAGTATATTCTCCATGAAATTGTTCCATTGAATAACACTAACTGAAAATGGAGCATATGGCCAGTTTTAAGCATGAATCATTCCTTTATGACCTATTTAAGTGGCTTTGTCAACCCCCTTTTTTGTGTATATGCAGTCTTGATAAATGAGATGTTTGAATGATCCATTATTCTTAGGAACTCTATGATGCTAGTCATGGACATCATTGGGCAAAACACACACACACACACACAAACACACACACACACACATATTACACATTAATTTATTAAAAGAACTGTGACATTTGCTGCCTATGTTTTTAGCAAAAAGGGCAATACCCCCTTGTAAGTTTTCATAGTGATCCAGACAATTTTGTCTATGGACATGTCAAATTGTCCATGGTATTTATGGTTAGATATGAAATGTATTACTGACATTGTGACCGCGCAATCCATTTGTTTTAACTTCCATTCAGAATTTTTTCTTTAATTCTATGGCAAGACTATTCTATAAACTAGTGCACATGCTGTGTTGTTGTCCATCAGCTGAAACTAATTTTGTTGATTGATGTTCTTTTTCCAGGTTTGAAGATCCGTTTGTGGTGGCCACATTTGATGGTGCTCCTACAGCTGATTCAGAGACTCATGGCAAGCTGGAACTTTCTGATCGTGATGCTTATGAATCTCAGGTTTGTAAGATATTGATGTATATTCTTAAAACATTTAATTGAGTCATTTAGAAAAGTTAAGCTCAAGACGTGGGTTTTGCAAATGCAACCTTAGTGATCACTGTGTCAGTAGAAGAAGATGATTGTGTGCCGTGTTGGTCTTGGATTCTGGGAAACATTTCATGTGATGTTATGTACCCTGCAACAGTGCAACAAATAGGACCCCCTCTCCCTCTCTTGGCTATTTCTCTGTGAAATAGGAAAGGAAGGGCTATTTCTTAATGTTGGCATAATGTTCTGTAGTGCTGATCATCTTGGCCATTATCACTTGTACAATTACTGCCAGAAATTTTGGAGTATCATGAGGCATTTATTTAACTTAGTATCTGTACATAGAGGTGCTTTTTTATGATTCTATAACGTTTAGTACTAAATGGAATTGAAAATTGCTCCAGGCCATCATGAAAAGTTTCATGACTACAGGATCAGATACTGGTACATCTGATAAGTTTCTGGCCTACATGGCTCCTTCTCTCAATGAGGTAGTATGTTCACATATTATAAACAAAATATGCTACGGTAATTTGTTGTTACTGATGACATTTCCACTTTGTTGTGTTGGTGACAGTTATCGAAGGATGTATATGATGAAAGTGAGGATATCTCATATTCATGGATTCGTGAATACCACTGGGATGTATGTATGATACCATAAAGTTAATAGATTTTGTTGCATGTTCTTTATAACATCCATAGATCCTTATCTGATGAGTTGTCAGGTTCGAGGTGATGATGCTGATGGTCCGACAACATATCTCGTGGCTTTTGGTGAATCAAATGCACACTATATGGTACCTACGGTGCTTATACATGGTTGTGACTGTATATTGATCAGCATTGAGATACTAATATGTTGCTGTCGTGTAGCCTCTTCCTACAAAGCTCGTGTTGAGAAAGAAGAGAGGAAGAGACGGAAAATCAAATAATGAAGTTGAGCATTTCCCTGCACCAAAAAGGATTACTGTTCGGAATAGAGCAACTGTAGCAGCAATAGTATTGAAAGAGGAAGTAAATCTTTTTAATTAACATCAGTTCCTTCCTCAACATTGTTCTTTTCCTCGCTAACTTCTCGTTGCTTGCAGGATCACGCTGCTTTTAAGTCCAGCATTCTGAATTCCAGTGGTGGAAGACCAGGCATGGAAGATGGTCTCGGGGGGTTGGAGAAGGGTGAGGATGATGACATTGACTCGGATCACTACAGTGTAGGTGAATCCGAGTCGGAGTAATTTCATCAAGTAACATTTTGCAGAAAACAAATGTCCATAATGTATCAACAGATACAGATTGACATTTTAGGCTTGTGACGGTTTTAATTTGTTAGGAGTATTATGGAATTGGCTAGCTTGCATTTGGCCATGGTTTTGTTTTATTTCCTTTGTTTATGTTAAATAGAAGATAATATGTATGTCATAATGTTCCCACTTCATGAAGCTCCAATTATAATGTTAAACCTCATTCAAAATGATAAAGAGATAGATTATTATTATAAAAACAATTCGGTGAGAAATGCATCAGAACCTGTATTAGTTCCTATTGTTAAATTCATCTGAAAAAGGAAAAAGTATTTTCTGAAGTGTCGCAATCTTTACATTAACAAAATGTGACATAATCTTAAAGAGATCAGGTTCAAGTGGGGATGCTGGAAAATTACAATCCTTTTCATCTGAGTAAAATGAGGCACAATCTGATAATTAGGGATGTACATTTTCAATATACATTAGAAAGTAGATTTTGCCATACAAAGAAGCCATTCGATTTGCCTCTGGCTCTAGTTACCTATGTGAATTTCACCTCGGGCCGTCGGGAATAATCAGATGTTAGTGAAGAACTGGATCTCCCCACTGTACTGAAATTTGAAGAAAGTATATGCAGCTTCAGGGCGGAAGACTTTAAGACGCAAGTGAAGCCCTGTTCAACAAGCCAAATATTTAAATGAACAAACTTCATAACTTCAAGAGGACTTTAAAACTGCTGCAAAGAGAAAGCAACACTAACCAAGCCTGACGACACTTGACAGCTTCTTGACGAACAATTCTCTTTGGATCATCTAGAGCTTTTGTGATTGCACGTAGTACCTGAACATACAGTCGTACATTAATAATACAAGTTTATGAATGCCAGAACAAGAAGGAAGAGAGAATGAAAAGAAAGAATTCAAGAAAGTTAAAATTGAGATGTAGCTCGTCTATTTCCAAACAAACTACCTCCATTTCAAAAAGATCGGCTAGTTTGTTTTTCAAAGATAAAAAAATAACCGAGTGTGGAACCTTAATTGATGCAAATAACTTTGAGATTGTAATCTTAAATTATCATGTAAATTAGTAAGATTCAGTGAAATACTATCGTTTGATATGTTTTTCACCAAATAAATTTTGAAACATACAAATATATTTGAGTTCAAAATTTAAAAAGTCAACCATCAAAATTCAAGACTAGACGATCTTTCTGAAATGGAGGAACTAAATAAAAGAACTAAATAGGATGGTTTAAGATCAAACTAACTGGATAAAAAATACCTGTGGTCTGAAGGGGTATATCCTCACATGGGGTAGCTCAGACATGGCAACAAGACACTGGATTGCAGTCATCCTAATCACCTTAAAGAATTGAAGAAAAGTACAAGTGAATCTTTACATTGTCTAAAAATTTATCACTGACTCAATGCTCAAAAAGTAAATAAACAGAATTCACAAACGCATACAATATCTTAATTATTGGAAAACCGAAAGGAGATAACTTGGTACTAATGTGGCTATGTTATCCTAAAACAGAACTTGCTGCCAACATCATGGAAGAAATTTAGGTCTATCAATGAGCCAAGCCGGTATGATTTGAGTCAAAATGACATTGACACGCATACCAAGCATATACAAAGTACAAGATTAACAAATCTCCAAGGGGATTGAGGGATTAAAAGTACATTATCGTTATAAACGAAACACAGAAAAATGTTAGTTATTATATAAAACTATTTAACTGCGGGATGGAGGGGGCTGGAGTTGATCTTGGAAGAAAAAACCCATGTGTACATTGACCAATCAATAACCAACATCATCATATCAATGATAGGCACTTAATTGCTAGTAGAAGTGTCATCCTTTAATTGCTAGTAGAAGTGTCATCCTTCTTTTTATGAGTTCCTATTTTAATCCTACAGGACTACACTAACACTGCTTTTCAGTCCGCATATTCAAGTGCTACTAGATACCTCTTCCATAAGTCTGTATAATTGTCCTCCCATCCTCACAAATTTTGAGACCCCCTCTAACAGTATATGAATGATGTTCTGTCCCCTTTTGATTAATCAGCAAGTTTAATATTTAGTTCCCCTTATTAGGCAATTGAGGAAAGTGGGAAATGACAGGAAGTATAGGAGTGGACTAGTGAAGTAAAATGTGCATTGTTAAAGACATGCATACCATCATATGAGAGTAGGAAACAAGGGAAATAAGCTGCTTGGAAATGATATGAGCGTTTTCAGTCACAGCTTCTCTTCCTGCAACAAATGATTGGACAATGTAAACTAGTCCGTCGAATGGGAGAAGAAAGTTAATTTCAAACAGAATACTCTACTTTCCCCCAATGTTCAGATCATTTTTTGAATGTTAATAGTCCGATTATACAACCCATATCTAAGTCATAGATGAGTGCATCAATTATCAGACATAGAACAACCTTGTATATTTAAGAAGTATAATACATAAGAAGGGAGAACATCAAAAAGCTTAATAAAGGTTTTCAGGTATCGTATTTGAGTCACATTTAGACAAATCACTCAACCCATGTCCCTCGACATTTACATTTTACTAGTGCACTGCAAAACTGGATGAAGTACTTGTCCCAGAGAAAGAGGAGGGACAATCATATTTTATGATATTAAGTGCTTTACCTTGAAGTTGGGATCAGATTAAACTGAATGTTAACAAGAGTTCTTCATACAAACTAAA
The DNA here is from genome assembly GCA_019722365.1 of Lithospermum erythrorhizon. NCBI lineage: Eukaryota > Viridiplantae > Streptophyta > Magnoliopsida > Boraginales > Boraginaceae > Lithospermum > Lithospermum erythrorhizon. The sequence continues at coordinate 352,325 of JADFUC010001453.1, forward strand.
GTTAATATATGAAATATGGAGAACCTAACCATTTTTATCAGTCAATATCCCAGACAGAACCAGTAAGACATCATAGACTCTATCACTGTTGGCAGTATCCTTGCTCAATACGGATAAGCAATCCAGAAGAACAGGTAACAGCTGCAGAGATTAGCAAAACTATTTAGCAAATTAAAGCTAACAATAGAAACTAATGAACATTGTGTAACTAACCTTTTGAGCCTCACCCATGATAGCACCAAACGGAGCATCAGATACTACATGTGCAAAAGCCCTATAAAGCATGGATCTGGAAGTAGCCAAAAGGCAATGATTAGTCAAAGAGGTAATCAAGTCCTTTAGCAAGTTCTTTTAAGTCAAAACCAGATTATCAAGCGTGGCCACACACTTCATGCAAGATTAAGATTCAGGAAGCAGAAAAGTGATTTTATCACTTTGATTATCAAGCAAGTCAGGATTTAATTACTTAAAATGGCTCTGGCCATTCACACATTACAGAAAGGGTATGGGGGAAGTGAATAAAAGCATAATCAAGTTAAGAGTATCACAGCTGCAAAAGGTTCATTGGCCATCTCTGAGAAGTAAAATTTGCAACCACAAGTGAATGCCAGAGCACATGAAAACACAACTCAATGGTTCTCATTTAAAAGATGTTGTCCTTTCTTATATTTTCCTTTATTCAGGATCTAGAAATTAATCAAGATCTCAGTAAAATGATTAATAGAGAGATTTTAGAGCGAGGCATACCTAACAGTTTGTGAGTCTGTTTTCTGCACTGATGACAATAAGATAGGCAGTACAGTGTTGAAAAACCGTTGTTTGTAAAGTGGCCGGACGGTGGCATGATATTTTTTGTTCAAGCAAACTTCAGATTCACTCATTAGAACCTGAAATGCATCAGCCGCAGATCTCATCAGAGTAACAAGAGCATGCTCTTTCCCATCTACTCCCACATCCTTCAACATTTCAACATCAAAATTACCATCTACAAGTAAGCATCTCATAAGAGCAATAGTTACAATTTTTATTGCTTCATGGCCCCGCATTAGCAGACCTTTCCCAATCCATGCTAAACCAACAATTGCATGAACCTGAACTATCAAACTGCTTGGAGTGCATAGTTTCAAACTATTGATATCTATACCACTATTGGCATCAGCAGATCCTTCTTTTACATCAATATTACAACAAAAGTTCCAGATGGAATTGCTAAATATTATTCCCAAAGCTTCTTCCAAACTACACTCTTCAGGCATTCTTGTCTTTAATGGTAACTTGTTGACCAAAGAACCCAATGCATAGGCAGATGGAACATGACCAAAGTGAAGAGTTGTTACGAAAAACTGCAGTATCGATCTTATGCTCGGAATTTGCGTTTGAGGACGTAATGGAACAATGACAGAAGCAAATATTGAAGTTATCCACTTGTCTCTATATGAAAAACTCTCATAACAGTATCTTTCATTTAACTGGTCTGGCTGGAGCATAGTGGTGTCAGATGTTGCTGCCATCCATGGTGATATGTTGCTAGATGAAATTAGACCAACAGCTTTCTTAATTACCATCTCCTGGCTTCTCACTGAGCACTTTCCAACAATATTCTTCATTGTTGCCATTGTAGCACCAAGAAGTTCCTAAAGACCAGACATATGATGATTATCGTTACTTAGAGGAGAACAAACCATTATAATGAAAATGTAATTTCTGAAAATCAATTTTCCTTTGGCCTAAGAAATTGTTTAGATAATGACCTTTAAAAGTGGAGGACAACCTTGAGGGATTATACCTGAATATATGAATTTGAAATAAATTTATAACAATAATTAGTTGTGGCAGGATTACTTACAGTTTCCTGATAATCAAAGTTGGAGACCACACTAGATCCAATTATGTCCCAAATATTAGCTGCAAAGCTTACTAGGACTTCCTCAGAGCTTCCAGCTTCATTGATCCTGGTAATGAGACCACGGTAGCATGTGTTTCAGGCACATATAACCTCTAACTTGGAGACCAAAATTTATTGAAGATAAACAGCTCAACATAGTATAGATAAACAAAAGGGAGCTAACTTTGGCAATTAAACTATCTTGCCTCTTCTTCCTATTAATCGTAATTTCTGCAAGCCTGGTTGTATCATATAAGACCTCAGAACCAAAATGTCTCTTTCTATTATATGAAAGTCTAAAAGGCAAATATATATTGTCTATGACATACCAAGGGGGAACAAGATTTTCATATTAGATGGCAAGTCTAACAGCCAAAAAAGATGGCTATCTTTATAATTAAAAATTGGGAGGCAAGCGGTTTATTTTTTAAATAATAATTTATTTCTTCCGACTTCAGCAATAAAGAAGCTAATAATGAAGTAACTTATCTCACATAAAACAACAGAATAAATAAGCCATAGGATAAGACAGATCTCTGTGAACAAAATATTTTCTATCTCATTTTTGAAAGGTGAAGAAAATAAAATAGCACACCTACACGATTGCCAATCAGAGAGAACCAGATACATTAATCTGAAATCCAAGAAAATAGTTACATAGTAGATGTATAATCAAATGCTGGGAAAACAACTCACAGAACAAATCAGTGCATATAGTTATCAAGGTGATATAGATCACAAGTATCACACTATCATAGACATTAGTGTGCACAAACAAAAAGCAAAACACTAGCAAGAAACCCCGGATGATAATAGACATACTGTGGAAGCAACTCGGAAGAATAACAATGCAAAATTTTAATGATCAAGCCAATAGATTTTTCATTCCCGGAAACCTGCACAAAGAAAGCCAGAAATACACTAGATTAAGTGGTAGCATCAGCAGAAATAACTAAGCAAAACTTTATCTATATAATCAAATTCAATAGGAAAAATAGACATGTTTCTTCTTTGTTATGCAAATGAATGGAAATGTCGGTTACCAATCTCATTTCTGTACTAAAATATATGGAGAACACATAAGAAAACATACATAAACCTCTGGTAACTTAGCAAATATGATCTTGTCCAATCCTTGGAGAAGATTTAGTCCAAAATTTTGTCCAATCATTCCGATCTTAGCAATTGCTTGCAAATTTAGGTCTGAAGGAAAATCATGATCATCGGAACCCAATAAGGAAGTCATATTGTATAATACAATGCGTTCAAATATTGCCGTCTTCTCCAATTCATGACTGCCACTAATGAATAAGCCAATCTCACACAAGGCAGACAATATCGAATTCCATAAGAAAGTCTTATCAAAATTTGAAGTAAATATCAGGATCAGCTTCTGCAGGATGTCCTCATAAGACTTGGATGCTGGAAGAAATCCTTCAGGGAACATGGCCAGGATTTGTAAACCCTTCACTGTATAAGTAATTTAACAAAAATTTAGGAATAAGATATAATGTAATTATGATCAGAGGAAAAAAAAGACACCTATCTATATTTCATGAATGAAACAATTCAATTCTTGCTTAATGAAGTATACGCACAAGGATAAAGATAAATCTACCTCCAGAATAAACACAAGCGTTCGAGGTGCTGTCAGCTGTACTTGCTTCTAGGACAGATGCATACAGATTGTATAGTGAAATACAAGAACTCTGAAGCACGCAACACCATTGTTCATCAGCAAAATCACCTAGTGGAATGGTCTTGCCCATGTCCAGAACCAATAATCTGCATGCATCTAGGAGTTCCGTACAGAGATACACTGCTCCAAAACTAACTTGGGATGAAGGAATATAAGGCTTAGATGGATCTTCAACTGAAAGTCCCAGAACACTCATTATTTGAGGAAAGAATTTTTCACATAATTTGTTGCAGAATGAAACGGAAGACTTGGTAGCAAAAGATAAGATACGACTAATTGCATGTAATTTCTGTTTCCCTTCCAATGCAATATCAGAAAAATTCTGGAACTGGGTTAAACCGTTTAAGAATGTATTTATGTCTTCATCACCAATAATCTTGCTTAAAAAGGGACCATTATCAATCTGAACAACCTCCTGCAAGAGAATCAGCGCTTGAGTTGTCATTTCACTGTCTTGAAAACCCATACCACCAGTTGGATCTGGCTCTACCAGGGAAGTAGATGGGGAAATATATAACACTTCTTTCAGTGATGACCAAATAACTTCAGCATATTTTTCTACTCTGGCAGCTCCATATTTTGGTATACAGTAGCTGAGATATCTAAATGACTCAATCTGCAATCATGAATAATTTAGCACCGCAACAGAAGACAAAATGATAGACACTGCAGGTTGGGGAGTAGAGGGAACCCACCTTTGCTGATGGAAGAGAGGATGACAGCTTTTCAAGGAGTAACGGCATAGAAAATGGTTCAAACAGAGGTGTTGAAGCAAATGCCATCTGGACAGCATAAAGGTTGGTGAGAATTGAGAATGCAGAAGGATTAAGATGAAATGAATTGTGATCATATATTTAAAATCTCAACAATCTTTCCGCAACTAATGTGCACAGTTCCATCTATGAAATTCAGGGGAAGGCATCATATTTGCCAAAGTTCGTTGAGTTTGACCACTGAAAATCAAGCTAGACCATCTTTTAGGGATGGAAGTGGTAAACAAAAGTATTATCTTCGGAATATTTTGTATCAAAAGAGAAAAGTAAAGTAGTAAACTAGATAAGTTGCATACCATAAGTTCCCTTGAAAGCTCCTCCTTCTTCACCTCAACATCTTCACTTTTTGGCTGGTAATTTATAGAATAAATTAGCAAGTCAAATGTGTCAACGACAGAAAATGAAATCATTCTCGAAATTTCAAAAATAAGAATGCCCAACAGGATTGGTTACTTAATCTGCAGAAAAGTTGAATAGAACTTCACATGCTTGTATATGATAGAGCTGTCTGCTTGAATTAGAGCTCTATCTCTGATAAACTAAGAAACTAACTAAAGCAACAGCACAACAAGACTTCATAGACCTGCTCTATCTCAAACTGATTTTTCTGAGGTACATCCTTTATTAATCATAATTCTTTCTTATTGTTGATTGTGCATTTTGTAGACATAATAAAATCTAAACCGAACAAAAATTATACAGGCCATAAATATGCCAAAGAGGGGAAACGGAGGAGAGTTGATCTCACATGTGTAAAATGAATAGGAAAGTAACATCCAATTAATTCAAAAAGCTCATCGGCAATATCAGCTAGTGGGCCTGAAGAATCGAGAAACAATCCTCCCAGGATTTTAATTATATGAAATGAAAGCACTAAGCACTGAGGGTCCTTTTCTCCATCAATAGCTGCACAGACGCCGAAAAGAACGGCCTCTCCCTGAATGACAAAATATACACTATATCAAGAGAAGGAGCCTTGCTGAGGCATACTAGGATAAAAGATAAGATTCCAAGATTTCACGAGTGTGAAGTTAGTGTTATGTGCAACAAATCAGGTTATAAAAGACATTCCTGAAACGGTTTTAATTGGCTTAATTTCTTCTCCTGTATATGCACTAAACATTTTCCAAAGAAAACCTGACCTCATTTCGACATAGGCTAATACCATAGATCATGGAAGATATATTCAACAAGAACAAAATTTAATTATATTCAGAACAAGCCTGAACAGAAAAATATATCGGTAATAATATTCAAGTCTCTATCATCGAAAAAATGGCTTTCACCATGAGCTTCAATCCCCAGACCATAAGGCCACTTACTTATCCTATACTGATTCTCAAGAGGGAATGGTTACAATGTCGATGCATCATTACTAGGCAAAAAGCATAATTCTGTTCAAAACCATCTCACATAGGGTAGAAAAGGCTAGAAGAGGCTTATCTGATGAGGCAAGCTTTACCAGTTACAAAAAGTAAGAGATAAAACAAAGAAATAAATCCCACGGCCACTATCATGTAAACTACTGCAGGACAGACTTGTAGCTCTGAACATATTTTCCTTTGTCTTGACTTTTTAACACCATATCCAATCTCATCTTTTATTGCTCAATCCAATGTAAGATTCTTGTCCATGAAAAAAAAATGACTAGATGCAACATTTTTTCTTTAAAGAACTATTTTGGATTGTAAGGCATGTGCATACCAGTGGTACAACTTCTCCAGGATAGCGGCTCATAAGACCTTCCAGAAGTTGAAAACAGAGCTGCCACAAGTTCATATTAAAGGTTGAGTTATCCATATCTACAAAATCTGCTATTTACAAAACCATCAATTAGCCTTCAAATTGCATTCAGAGTTAGCATCTCAATATTACCTTCCTATCATGCTGTCCCATGGACTGCACTTGTAGATTTTGCATATAAGACTGTAAAATAGATTTGGCATCGGCAGAGCTGACTGTCCCAACATCAGCTTCCCTCCTTATTAATGCTAAACAGCCAACAAGTGCACCCCGCAACGCTTTCCAATCTGCCTAATATAAATAAACTATCATCTATCTTAGTGTAAAACACATTAAATAATTTGATTGACAAAAAGGAACCAAAAGCAGTAATGACATGGTTGCACTATGACACAAAAATAGATCATTGCCATTTGTTTAATTGACTGGGACAGTAAGCTGCAAAGGTATACAATTTATGATGAAATCCTACAACAGCCAACATCACAGCAAGTGCTTGAATCTGTCAGGCTAGATCCATTAGACTAGTGGAGACAATCACTAGAGATGTACTCAAAAGATTAAAAAATATTACATAATTATTACTGAAATTCCTTAGAAACTGCAATAATTAGTCAGAATTTGAAGAACATTTTGAGTGCAGCTGATAGATCATACGAACTGCACTGGTTGTGATTCTATTTGGTTTGTGCACGTTCAACTTTTAAGTTTGGCCCAAACACATATTAAAACATCAATGTCGTTTTTGGCAAGGAATAAACGGTCAAAAGCCATACAAACATAACTAAATCGTCTTAAGTTGAACACTTGTGCTGTTAAGAGCTATCAAATCACCAATAATCGCCAAAAAATATAATGAAAGTCAACTTAACAAATGTGTTTACATTATCAATTTATATAAATAAATAAAAAACATTAGTAACCCGGTCAAATAGAAATCAATCTATAACCAAACAGATTACCAGAATATGAACTGATACTTTTATAAGCTTCATCAGTCAGATATTCGGACTCACCAGTCTATCAGAGAAGAAGCCTGCCAAGCTATGTATAACTGTATCCTCAAGAGGCTTTGATATTAATAGCATCAACAACTCCCCAAGGAAGAGGACACCTAAAAGGCAACAGGAACATAATGTGACAAACGTCAACTGGTAATCTCACATGTTAAGAACATTAGTTTAGCATATCTCTCGTCAATACATCTACTCCATAACAAGATTACAACTTCTAAAGATATTGAGTTTCCAACCTATGGCACAATATCCAACATATATGTTCAACGAAAAAGTAGGGGTTTTAAAAAGTTCGAGTGGAGTAGAACAAAATCTAAGGAGTTCTCTTTAACTTGCAGAAGAGAGGATGAAGAACATATCAGTTGGTGCTGTTTGCAGGGTAACAAGGACACAAAGTCACCACATCACCAAACCCAAATTTTCAAAAAGGATATAGTACAAATGAAACATAATGAAAGAATAGCTAAGGAACCCTAGGCACCTATAATTAAATGGAAAACTACCTCTTGCACGGATAATGCTATCTGTTGTAGTCAAATACATTTGCATCTCTCTAACCTGCAAGAAACATTATACAACAATGTGAGCCAGAGGAACAAATCGAAAAGGTAATGTCAACATATGAAGAATAAAAGGCATAAGTGAATGATGACCAACAAGGAAAACCCACATTAACATCGACTAATTGATGTAATAAGAAACGATACTAGCACAAACTGGATATAGACTATGGACTGATGGACTTACTAATGTTTCCAACATCAACAAATCTTTCTTCACAAGAGAAGCAACTTCATTAACACTTGCAGCCTGCAAAAAGATGAATCAAAATTTTATCTCGGCCGTTACTGAAAAGTTATATTATCGTTCAACTTTGCCTCTTCTTGTACCATCTTTTTTCTTTTTCTCAACTATAAGATAAACCCATACCTCTACCCCCACAGAACAAACTAATGATGCCAAACAGGTGATGTTATATAGAAATTATTACTCTTTTTACTTACAAGTTTCAAGTAAATTTTTCAAGTGAAAATAATAACGATACCCGCAAAAATACTATACCCCTTCCACAAAACGAGAATCAATTTATAAACTTAATTCATGGATTCACCCGTTAAATACGTAAATTCATTCAATGATTAGCTTCCAAAGCAATGTATCAAGCTCCAAGATAACATTTTTGGCCAAATAATATAAACATTACTCCCTCTTTCTCAAAAGGATTGTTCATTTTGATTTTGAATGGTCAAACTTATTGTCTTAGTTGACATGCATAACTCTAATTAGGATCAAAATCATCATTTTAATAGTAAATCATGTTGAAATTTTATCTTTAGAGTTTAGATATATTTTTCGCCAAATATTATACAACATACACAAAAATACTCAAAATTCAAAAATGCCAAATTGGACAATCTTCTTGGGATGGAGAGAGTAGTAAAGTAACAATCTTTTATGTTTCCGTCAAAAACGAAACAAATATGAAAATTTGTTAAATAAAATTTTCACCAAATATGTTACAACACATACAAAGATAGTTGAGATTAAAATTCAAAAAACAACAAATTGGGCAATCTTATTTGGATAGAGGGTGTCATAAATTAACATTCTGTTATGCTTTTGTGCAAAATTGAAACAAATTACTATTAAAATTTTGAGACAATTAAATAAATGTTCAAATAAAGAGGAATATTGTAACCTGTTGAGATTGAGTGGATGAGGACTCAACATAAGTCTCAATGTACTTAACATAATCAGATTTAATTGCCATTGATGCTTATGTGTGTGAGTTTGAGGAAGAAGGAGGTTTAAGCTTAGGGATGAGGGTTTACACTTTGAGAATTTATCAGATGCCAAATACTTTTATGAATTTGTTTTAAAATTCAATCCATCATTAATATTCATTCGTAATCCGTAAAATTACTAAATTGTATAATTGAGCAATCTTGTATATAAATTACTACATCTTTTAAGCTCGGTAGTTCGTTATCGTGTTAAATATTTAACTTTTATTATGAAGATTTTGTTATAATTTTGCTTGATTTGAATTTTTTATTACGGAGTATTATTTTAGTATGCAAATTAATGATTTTACTTGTCTTATCAAAAGTTAATTAATTTTATTAATCAATTAAGTTCAACATTAGACACACTTAATTTTACTAACCAATTAAGTTCAACATTAGACACACTTAGTTATTAACCATCGGTTTATGGTGGCGCAAAGCAAAAGGGAAAGTTAGAAATTACGATCGGTAAGAAGCTTGTCCGCCCAATTGCTCTTCGCGATATTACAGAGATATAAAGCTTCGAGAGGCAATTAGTATAACGATTTCACGCTTTTACAAAGCAAGGAAAGCACACGATCGAGTCGACGAAAGGGATGTAAAGACTTGTACTTGACTTGATCTAATGATATTAGTGTTTGTAGTTAAGGGAGTAACCAATGTACTTAGGGTTGTTAATCTGTGAATCATGTACGGATCGTTATGAATTGATGAATATCTGCGAACTTTTTGTTTTCTAATTAATTTTACAAACAGCCTTAAGATACAAAAAAACGAAGACAACAACATGCATATATCAAAAGAAAATTTACATATTCAACATCCAACAAGAGCCAAGGGCCAATACTGAATATATTAGCTTCTACTATCCATTATTGGCTATAAATTTGTTTTGAAGATGATCTCTCCAGAGGAAGAGAGAATTTTCAGTCCCAACTTTCATAATTTTGACTGTTGGGATCATTTTCAATGAACAGGTCTAAGGAACAGTCCCTATAAATTCCTAGAAGGAAATTTTATTGGCAATGGATAATGCCAAAAAGACTAGTTGGTAATAATATCAAAACCAAGAAATGCTAAATGTATACCATTTTCGAAATATAGCAGCGTCAAAGGACTGATCTCTTGGACATTCAATACATCAGACCATGCTTAAGATGACGATTTGAGATACTCTGAATGAGAAGCTGCTAGGAGAGCGGCACCAATGCCAGAACCATCATTAGAGTGTATCATCTCAACGTGTGGTGATACCTCATCTCCAAGCAGTTCTTTCAAAGTGTTTTCCAAGCATTTTCTGTGCTCGGTGTAGTGTTCATATAGTCCTCCATCCATGGCGATGACTGTCCTTTCTGGGGTCCCATCCTTGAGAGTATCCTTTCCCGTCTTCTTCAAGATTCCTAATATTCCAGCAGCAGCAAGCCGGGCTCCTCTGGTGGCAACAATGTTGCAAAGTTCAACCACAACTCTTCTTACTTTCAAGGAGGTGCTAGGCACCTGCCAACAAAATTCCAATTGTTCAGATTGTTGAACTGCAAGTGACCATTATATGACTACACAGACAAATTTACTAGAAGACCATATTGTTGTCGTAGTCTATTTTTCAGCTACAAGAGAAACAAAGTGTAAAGTCCTCTTTGTTGCCATCTTTCCTTAATAATGGTGACACGGCTTTAATAATCCCAATTAACAAATTGTTACAAAGTTTCAAGCAAAATCCATTTGTTGTAGAAGGAGACAATGAATGTTGTGGGTTCTTTTTTCTCTCCGATAATTCAAAATAATCTTGGACATGAGCAGTAGGAGCAACACGTTATAGGCGTATAGCCCACAAACAAAATAAAGCAGAGTATAAGTTCTGGGTGAGGCAATATTGGGTACCTCCAAAATTTTCTTCAATTTTTCACCCACCACTCTCAAATCCGAAGATGTATCATGATGCATTGCCGACATTTCAGGTGTCCTGGAAGTTTAGGACCGAGAAGTTAGAAATTTGAACAAATTGAAGTCATGAACATGAAGTTCCATGTATAGACCTAGACAGGTAGACCAAGTAACCAATAGTTAATCACAAAGGTCAAGACATCACTTTATAAGTAGCTTCAAATATGAGAATAGTAAGGCATCATGGAAGTCGTCACACATATTTCAACAGGCAAGAAGGACATTATTCCACGTCTTTGGACAGTTTATCTAAGTCAAATAGCACACATTCTTTTGCAAAATGATGTCTAAAAAAAAGGAGAACTCGAGACCACAATACAACACAAACCAGTTGGAGATAGAGTTCAGCAAGGCCACCCTTTCTTAATTAAGATCAAATGTGTGTCTGTGTCTGTGTCATGTTTAAGTAAGAGGCTGGCTATTATGAGTAAGGAGTCCATATATTGATCTTAGGATGTTCACTGAAATATAAACTGATCTTAGGACGTACACTGGACTTTTCTAAGCTTGCATTTTAGCAATGGTTCAATATGTTCATTTCCACACCCGAATAAATAAATAATAAAAACAATTTGTTTATATGTTGGCTGTGGCTTCTGAACAAAATAGAAGCGCTGCTAAGAGAAGGAAATCATATCATTTACTGCTTAAACCAGTCTATCATCCCAGATATTAACCAATCACTTGTCACCCTAATGTTGAGATGATGGTAAGATCCCTATATCTCAGGGAAGAGGCCTAGTAGGACTTGGCTTAACAGTCCAGGACTATTAATATGTGAAAACTATTCTCAGTCTCAACAATGGGTGCCCAATGCATATAAAGGCAGAAATGAGATAATAATTTAGCAAAGAAAAAAAATCTCAAATACCAAGGACACAAGGAGCACATGTTGCTTAGCCAAATGATTTTCCCACTTCACATGTCGATGATGGCACTCCATTGGAGTGCCATCATAAAAGATTGGAGTGGAAATATTCTAGGTCATTGCTTAAGACAGTTGAAATTCAATTGAACCGCGCTAATATAAAGTCTATCCATTTGAAAGAAACTTTGATGGCATTCTCAATATGACTCAACAAAATCAGGTTCCAAACAACATAAAAGTAAGAAACCAGCAAATACAAGTATAACCAAATGTTCTCATTATTGACTTCCACATATTTGGATTTGCATAGTACTTACCAACTACTGCAATAGAAGTTTTAGGATGATAAGTTTATCAAATCATAGTTACCTTAATACAAATGGAATCTTAAGTTTGTTAGGAACCACATCGCCAAATAAGGCGGCTTCTTCAGCCATTCTAAGCAGAACACGGCGCAAGATTTCTCCAAGATACATACCACCCATTATCTTCTCGAATATCTGAAATACTTGACGCCGATGCATGAAGAATAGGGGTTCACGTAGCCAAATTAAATCAAAATATAGAAAGCATAAAATGGAAGTCAGACCTGTTCACCAGGATTTAAACTTTCAGCATCCATGGCATGATCGTATTCTGTCAAAGGAAGATGTGATGACCTAAAGTTACCCCACTCCATGTTAATAACCTAAAGCGAAGTAAATGGAGGCATTAATGAGCATTTAGCTTCTAAGAAAATAAAAGCAGAATCTAGTTAAAACTTTTTTCACCAGATATGGCCAACGGATATAGAATGACAGATACCAATACCAGAGTACATTAGCTAACCATATCTCCAGATTTAGGAAGAGGACCATGCCACTTTGGGATCGCCTGTGCACGTTCAACATATGCTGCATTAGTTCCTGTGCCCAATATTACAGCTATAGAAACATCATCACGGGTGTATCGACCTCCAGCTAATGTTCCAATAGTGTCATTCACCTGTCATTGTCATGTTTCATGTAACCAAGACGAAACTGATTATTTAAAGAAACGCTCTAGAAGATAAACTTTACAAGACACAATCACTAAACACTCAAATGGATTTTCTAGTTCTTTTCCAAAATAAATAAACACTCCCCCTGGAGAAGCTAACTTACGAGAGCTGTCACTCGAATATCAGCGCCTTTCCTATGCATGGCTTTAGTCAATTCAGCAACTACGTCCTGCCCAACCTGTCATACAGTAATTATAACTACTCAGCACCATAATAATGCTATCAGCAAACAAGTTGCCATAGTCATTTGCCTTAACTCAGAAAATCTTAAGACCTACACAATCAAATTCGTAGAATATTTGGTCAAGTTTTTTAGTGGGGACAGCATCTCAACTGTACTATGCATATTTAATGAAGCAATGATGTGTGTGAAGTTTAATGAAAATGGAGCATGGCCATAGTGTTCATAAACAACTTCAAGAAGTAAAGAATATCAATGATGTCAACATGAAATTACCAACTCATCAATGGAGAATCCTTTTGTCCATCTAATTAGACTTCCAGAACTGATTGAAGTCTGCATCACTGGGAAAGAGAAGGTAAAACCTAGTTCCCTATTCCTACCAGGAGGTTGATGGAACTTTTCCTCTTCCTCAGCAATAAATCTTGCAAGTTCTGCTGCTATATAATCGAAAAGACCCTAAAATCATAATGTCTCAATAAGTCAAATATTAGAAACTCCTGAAAAGATAATCACTGCCACGGTAATCTGAAATGATATGAATGCTTACTTCTGCAGAGCCAACCATAAGATCTGCAGGGATTGATGCCTCAGCGAATTCCTGATGTAAGATGCCCTTCTCTTTACCTCCTAATTGAACTCGCAGGACCCTAAAGTTTGTTCCACCGAGATCCAATGCATAATACACCCCATCTTCATCACTAAAAGCACAAACTACATATCAATCAATACACTCCCTTAAAATACTACACTTTCCAATAGTAATTTTCTGATCTATCTATTACTAAAGATCCAATTTTTTTCAGTTTATCCACCATTTACGACACCAAAGATGCCACAGGATCCACTTACACATGCAACATTTTTCTCCTTATCATAATTATGCTAAACTTACACTACACTTCCCACTTTTGATTTTGATGGATGACTCTTTAAATCTCAACCTCATATTTTTTTTATATACGTTCTATACTATTTAGTGAAAATATATCAAATGCTAATAAATTTTTAACGTACTTTACTATGAACATGAACATGATTTAAATAAATGTTATGAAGGACTTCAGACTTTATTAATTTTGACCATCGGAAATCAAAATGGACCACCTTTTTGGAATTGAGGTAGTAAAAAGATTCAACACTCACATAGTCAATCAACTTCACACAAATCTAAGCTGATCCAAATACACATTCACACAAAAACAAACCATAGTTAAATAAGATCCAAATACCCATTAGGGAGATTGTCAACATAGCTGATGAGCATCTTGAGTTTGCTCCCATTCTCAGAGGCCAATCCAGCATGCATCTCCACAGTCATGGCGTCCGCCACCTGGCGCAGTACTGGAGTTCTGAGATGGCTGCTCCTCAAACTCCTTCTGGTTGCCACTTGTGACAGCTCCAGCCATAAAAACTAAGATTAGCAGGTGACTAGGTGACCTTTTCCTTTCTTAAAAAATGATCACTTAAAATTGAATCTTGTTCTTTCTCTATCTAACAATTATAGCTAAAAATTAAATCTTTTCACTTCTCTTTCTACAAATCATAACTAAAAACTGAATCTTCTCCTCTCTATCTACTCCCTCCAATCCAAACAATTGACATTTGACTTTTTTGAAATTGAACTTTGACCATCAATTATTAATTATTTAAAAAAATATAAAATTTATATAATTAGTTCGTATTTTAAAATATTTTCATAATATTATTTTTATTTTTTTAATAATACTAATTAAAAAGTAATTGAAATTAAAGATTTACCTCCATATGTGAGAAAGTCGATTGGTTTTTGGATTGGTGGTAATAAAAATTATTGAACATTGAATCTTCTTTATTGTCTCTCTAAAAATCAAAACTAAAAATTGAATCATGTTCTCTCTATATCTAAAAACTATAACTAAATATTGAATCCTTTTCTTTCTATATCTAATAATTATAGCTAAATATTGAATCTTTTGTTTCTACAGTAGAAACTCTTTAAATTAATAAACTTTCTAACATAGTAAATTTTTTCGATTCCGGCATAAACAATGTATTTAAATTAATACTCAGATAAATTAATAAATTTCACCGATCCGATATCATTAATTTATAGAGTTTTTACTGTACATCTAAAAATAATGACTATAAATTAGATCTTTTGTTTCTCAATCTAAAAAATATGACCACAAAATGAATCTTTTTACCTTTTTTGAGCTTGTTTTCTTCAATTAACAAAAGGGTATTGAGAATTTGTAAGAATAAGTTTATAGATTATTGCAAAATTGAAAAATGACTGAAGAAAATGAGTGAGATCTTGAAGTTTATGTGGTCTGAATGAAGCGAAAAAATAGCTATAAAATTGGGAAATTGTCTACTGCTTTTTTGGTATGTAATATTGAATTATTTAAGGCAAGTATAGTTGAATTGCTTTGGTTAGATTTTGGTTCATTTTTTATTTTGCATCAATTTATTTGGTAATATCAATGAAAAAAAAAGAGATTATGAGAATGAGAAGATGACTTAGATGAGTAAAAACGTTGACATTCTTTGTAACTATTGTAGTGTGTTATAGTTCCATGTGATTTGGAGAATGCATCACTGTCAAAAATGTCACCAAAATAAGAAATATTTGTTACTAATTAATTACATTCCATATTAACTATTTCGAAATATTTTAAGGGATTTTAAAGGATATTATTCATTAATGTGACGATTTTATAATTTTAAAAATGTCATTTTCAAGAACCCTTTTTTAATATTGTAAATTATGTGGGTTGTAAATGTTACTTTCCTTGTTTTAGTTTTTTGGTAAAAGATATTTTATGTAGCTTCCTTGTTCGTGTTTAGGTATCTTTCAATTCAAGGCTTTAATTATAGAGTATTATTGTGGCAAATCATTGGATTGATATTCATAGAAGAAAACCAATTTAGTTGGACGTGGCAGTTTTGTATTACATACGATTCGTTTAATTGAAACTTTTTCGTTTGAAAATAAATCTTTGATATTTAATTATTTTTTAACTATATTATTAAAAAAATAATAATATTATGAAAGTATTTAAAAAGAGCAATCAGGAAATATATAAATTTTGTATTTTTTAGAATAAGGAATAATTAGTTTTTAATGTAATTGAAATTGATTTGTAAAAAGTCGAATAATGATTAAATGGATTGTAAAGAGTATCATAATAAATACTGAAAATTCACGTGGTTCACTTATACAATGAAATTAAATTATCATATTAACTTTTACAAGAACATGAGATTAAATTTGTATCAACTTTTGTAGAAGAACAAAAAAAAAAATCAGTCTTACTCCTAAAGTGAGGTCCAAATTAATGTTACTTTACTATATTCCTAAGGAAAATGTTGACATTAATGTTGCAAAGTCAGAGCATTTAAAGTTCTAGTAAAGTTTTTGTCTAGTTTACATAATTTTGAAACATACTACAGTTAGAGATTTTATTGCCAAAAACCATTCCAAAATATTTTGGTAGGTACTTATTTAGGTTGATTTGTTTTTTATGTTTTTAATAATTAATTCATTTAATTAATCATTTTGTTAAAAATCTTGTCATCAAATTAATATGCATCGATAATATTCCGTCCATCTAAAAGATCGTTCACTTTGTTAATAAAAAAGTTTGTTGAAAGTTTGGCACTTCAATTTGGTAGTACTGGAACTTTATGAACCTAAATGCTTTTAAGTCTGTTACATTACTGTATTCAACTACTACATTTATTTAGACTGATATCGATTAAAAGAGTAGTAATTCAAGGCTAAATAACACACATATAAAATGTAGTCATAACTAGGTAACAAGGCTGATGCCTTGTGTGATTAGTGAATCAGCAAGGACTTGATTAGCAGCCTGTGATGGATGTACAGCATCCCAGAAAACATATTGAGTTGCATTGCTACAAGTTCCCGGAGAATGCGGATTGCAGAGGAAAACTGTTGTCTCCACTCTTCCTGTTCCACAACAACCTTTATTCGCCTCTGTAAAACCTACATTGCATAAACAACTCAACATTTATCATATGGTATTATATTATATACTCTCCCATCGTTCTCATTTTCCAAGGGAGTTTTTTCGTATTTGAAATTGTATAAACATATATAATACATGTAGAATGTTGTATATTAGGAGTTTGAAATAGGTTAATACCGTAATTTGATGGAGTATTAACAAGGTCATAAAAGGGCTTGAAGATGTCGAAAACTGCAATTTTGAGGCCTGGAAGTTGTGTCTGGAGTTGTGATACAGCTGAGTTGATTTTGTTGTTGAACTGTTGAGCATCAGTGTTGATCTTTGACACACATCCATTCTCATGGGATCCAAACAATGTCCTGGTTGCTGGAAGGCATCCCAATGGAGGGAGTGAGGTCACCCCAATTCTCCTGGCTCCTAATCCATGCAAGTCCTACAATCATTCCATCAATAAATGGCTAACGGGGAGGGGGAAACATCGAGTTCTGATTGGGGACATAAATAGGACTAACATCTTGAGGGCAAATTGTTTTGGTTAAATGGGGCGAAATTTGAAAGATTGACTAAAATCCGTTCTTATTAAAATATGAAGAAAATATTTAAAATTTTCAAAATCGAGGAAGCGGGTGCCTATATACCTGAATGAATTTTGTGAAGATGCCAGCAAGGTAGGAGGAATACTGATCAACAGAATAGACCTTGTTGATGTAGGGATTTATGTAATAGTTCTGGATGAAGTCACTTGGTCCAGCACTTAGAATGTACAATGCATCCTTGAGGATTGATTGTGCCTTTTGGCTTCCAGCTTCCTTTGATAGCTTACCTTGGTATTCCTTGTAATATTGGATCTGTTTTGATAGTGGGATTGCATGCTGCCACCAAATTATGTTGAATAGTTTAGACAGTTTAGAGATTATGGTCTAGAAACCTTTTTCTGTAGTGTTAATCAACAATTGATCTTGCTTTTACCATATGATAGAATTGATCTCCTTTTGATTATATTTTTAAAATTGAAGGGATAGGTACTCACACTCAAAGTGGCTGTTTGATCATCATAACCAGCTCCAGCTGAAGCAAAATTAGCTCCAATAACTAAGTTCTTCCCTGTTGCCTCAGGGCTAAGATATGCTGGTGGGTAAGTAGTGAAGCCCAAAGTTTCAGCTGCAAATAACACAAAGAAAATGTATATATACTAAGTTTTTTTATCAAACTTGAATTTAGCCGAATCGTTATGAAGAACCGTTCTTAAGTTTAAAACTTAAAAGCCTAATTCAGACTCGAAAAACTAATATATATATATTTGTACCAGTAATATCAGTAGCCAATTTTCCATTGCAAAATCTCCCAGTAGGTTGTTGATTAGCAAAGTCCCTCCCATAAGGTGGATAATTGGCTTTGATAATAGTACTAACATAGTTGTTGTTGCCAACATCTACAGCTGAATCACCAAATGTGATAATTGCTGGAACAAGTGTAGTTGATTCTTGAGCATTTCCACATATGACTAATAATGCCAAAAACACTAATGAAGCCAAAGCTTGTCTGCTTACAAATGCCATTTTCTTTAAAATGGACTACAAATTTGTGTGATGTTTTGTTCTTGATGTAAGAGTAGTGAGCAGTGACCACATCAATATATATTATGAAGTGGAAGTAGGGTTGAGTGCAGTTCATTTCATTAATGGAGGAAGCTGAAAATTGAGGCTATATTAATTGCATCCCTGGGAGTAGTTACATTGCATTCATAGCTTTCTAGCAAAGACCCTTTATGTGCTTCAAAGTTGAAATGTATATTACAGGAGACTAGGGAGAGTATAGTTTAGCACAACATTCAGATTAGCAAGCTTTTAAAATCCAAATACTATATAACCTGCAACTGCCTCTTTAGATACCAACCCCAAGCAAAACTCGTCTTCTATATAATACTCCGTATGAACAAGCTCTTATGTTAACATTTGGCATGGCCATTGGTTCCCTTTTCATAATTCCGACATCATTTTATTATGTCTCAGCCAACACGTGGCAGCACATTTCTTGCCAAATCAAATAAAAACTGTTGGCATGCATGCATCTTCACCTAACATTATGGTGACTACATAAATAGTTCAAAAATTATTATTTCCAAATTTATTTAATTATATTTAGTGAAGGAAAAGTTCTCAATTAAATGTTCAAAAATCATTTTTCAATTTTAAGCTTAAGAATTTATGGGGAAACAGTGCCCTAGTTCCAGCAGTGAAGGTAGTTACAAAAGTGATCTAGAATTAGATGAGCCTCAAATTGATTTGTCAAGAGTGATCTATAATTAAATGAGCCTCAAATTGATTTGTCAAATCATTAATTAATCTTCTTAATAAATTTAATTTCACATATAATAAAATACTTTGATAATATACACATTTTTTAGCGATTCAAATAGTTGCTACTTATTCTTTTCTAACTCCAATTTATTATTCATATTTGAATTTTGACGAAAAGAAATTGACATTATGTATATTTTATAAATAAAAGAAAGGATCAATATTTCATAGAAGTATAAACTTTTTTTTATCCTATTTTATTATGTATTATTTTCGATGATATCAATTATAAGAAACTTTATAGATCAATGCTCATCAAACAATAACATAAATCAAATATGTGTTCGATCAATGTTAATTTTTCTGTCAATAAAAAAATTCGTTTAATCTGATTATTACACGAATAAAAAGATATATAGTGAGATCAGCAAAGGTGGTCAAATTGAACACAATAATAGTCTACTTCTGCAAATCACAGAGGAAATGTCAAATGTTCATACCACGGTTCTATAACTGCTTGACATGTATCCACTCCACAGATGCAATCCTGGAATAGCTCAAATACTAAATTTGTCTTTCAGACTCTGTGCTGCCTCATAATGTACCCCAGTACCATTAAGATACTCCTATATTTGGAAATTTATAGTACTAGTGATATGGACATTATAAAGAAGATTTAATGTGTTAATAGTTCATTATAAAGAAAATTTAATGTGTTAATGGTTCACTATAAAAAGATTTAATGAGTACAAGTTCGAGTAGAAGTTCATCGAGTTAAATCGGAATTTAGGATCGTGATCTTGTCGCATCTTAAGGGCCTGAGCCAGCCTTCACTGCTCATCACAGCGTCGTATATGCTTCGTTCGAGTAATCTTTAAGCCCCGAAGCTATAACATTCGATATATTGTTAAAACAAAAGCTAACATTGGGTACGGTCGGCGATCGTGATGCGTCTGCTATGGGATTTAAATCATGGAGGCGTGGAGCGAGGAGGCGCGCCATGATATGGCTTAGGCGGAGTGGGACGTATCACTTAATGCACAAATTCGTCATAGGGCGTCCAGGGCTAAAGCCAAGGAGCTTGGGGCCAGGAAGGATTCGGGGAACATACACCTCGGGATAAATCCCCGGACCTCAATCAAGAAAAAGTAGATGAATCGAATCTATAAATTTAGTATGCCATTCCTCAGGAAGATAATGAGATCAAGTTATAGTAATATAATTTGACTTTAGTAATAATGATCGATTTGATCCGAGATAATGATATCAAGTTATAGTTTGCTCCTAATATATTGTTATATACTAGTTCTCTAAAAATAATATAATAAATATGCTGGCGTTAGGTCACCAAATATGACAAATGTAGCGTATTTGTTCATGTTTTTACATCTAAAATAGAAACGAAGATGGTGAAATTTTGCTGGGATAATAAAAAAGTAGTTTTTATTTTGAAATGTTGTAGCTTTTTTATATTTGTAATCGAGAAAGAAGTAATTATATATGGAATGAAGATAAATTACTTTATTCTAATAAATTTATTTTGATTGTATCTTATTGAAAACTATACAAACAATTGTAAATTTTATAATTAAAATAAAAAAATTCCAAAATAGTAAGAGAAATATGACAAATGCCACGTTTAAAGTAGTGTGGCAAGAAGTTCCTCGTACCTTTCATAGTAGTAAGTAATAACAAACACATTTTATTGTCCACATCGAAACATGTATGATAATATCCTATTTTTCTTGGAACATTTCAGTTTTTGTGGCTTAGAGTATTATTTTTATATCAACGGACATAATAAGTGTTGTAAATTTATGTTTTTGAGGTATAAACATTTCCTTCACGGATAATTCGCATTACCATTTGTTGACTTATTTTATCTTTCTTAGATGACAACGTGATGATTAATGTGATTTGTCACGATTAAAGCTTAATTAGTCACGCTTTTTGATCGTGGCAGAAAACCAATTCTGATGTAATGTTGATGTAAGAGTTGGATTTTCATAGAAGGGCTTATAGCTTGTAAATATTCAAGGAATAAGGACTTTCCGGCTTGTATAAATAGCATCTCATTTTATTATCAACCAATGCAATACTCTATTTCCGGTTTTATTCTCTCTTGAATTTACGAGATTTTACATGATCATGACGATCCTCATCGACCAGCCTGCATTTGGTAATTTTGTTTAGCATTATTCTTGTTCCCCACTCTTTATTTACGAAAGTATTTTGTATAAAATATAACAATATTTTTATATTTTGAAAGAACTCTAATATTTTGATATGGAACAGGAATTGATGGAGATGGTGAAAAGAAGTACTCAAACAATGAGAATGAAGGAATTTATCATTGGAAGGTGGATTTGTGGTGCCTGATGCCAATGCCTTTGGCCACACCTTTAGGTTTGTCGATTAATTTTTTAATTCTATCTATAGTAATTACTCCGGATTAGATATCTCATGCTAATAAAAGTTATTCTAACTTATATCCGATTATTTGGATTTTTTTATTGTGACCACTCTCCCCCTTGATATAACATTAAAAATTCTTCTTATTTATAGTATTGATGAGATGAAATAAACTCCAATCCGCTATGCAAAACAGGGACTATAATGCTGAAAGTGAGAGGCAAAAGGGAGTGGAGAATTTCTATAGAAGTAATCATATTCACCAAACAGTGGATTTTGTAAGTTCCTTCAACATATTAAGTATAGTGCTGCATGCATTTTTTTTGTAGCAAATGGTTAAGGTTCTTAAGAATAAACTTACTAGGATTCTGCTACACTATTTGTACTACATACACTAATTGACGATAACCAAAAAAATATACATTATGATTATAAAAATCAATCTAGTAGAAAAAATTGAATGTTTAAAGACCCATTTTCAAAGTTTTATTGTTAAAATTCTAGTTTGGATGGATTTTAATAGCATATCTCTCAATTTTGGTCATGAATATTATTAGGTTATTAAGATGAGAGAAGAGTATGGGAAATTGGACAAAGTAGAGATGGGGATATGGGAATGTTGCGAACTCCTTAATGAAGTTATAGATGAAAGTGATCCAGATCTAGATGAACCTCAAATTGAACATTTGTTACAGACTGCTGAAGCTATTAGAAAAGACTATCCTAATCAAGATTGGCTTCATTTGACTGCTCTCATCCACGGTACGCAAACTTATTACGGAGTAAAACTTACATTTAAATGATCCCTTTAATTTCTTCCTGTTATTTGAAATGTTTTTTTTTTTAGATATAGAAAACTTTCCCTTAGGAACATAGTCTAGGGCTCTAGGCCTGTGAAGGACTCAGCCTCGTATCGAAATATTATTTTAACATATAAAGATTACAAACTAATTAATACTCCGTATCATTAATTGGTTTTAGATGGAATTTATGAACGGTTAACAAAGCCCAAACACAAAATTACAGACTTGCAATTTATTCCCATAAGTCCACGTTTATTCTATTATGTTCTTTTTATTATTATTCAAGTTTATTCTATTATGTAATACTCTCTCCTATCTTATTTATAAGTCATTTATATTATTTTTAAGCTAGTGAATATTTGATAATTTTAGACTTCATTTAATAATAATTAATGAACCAAATGTTTCTTTTTTATTTTTATAACTTACCATTCACTAATTTTGTTAATTTAAGTATACCTAAAATAGTGCAAGAAATAAAACTATATTTGAAAATATTATTTTATAGGAAATATTTAGTTTCACTAATTAAATGTATATTAGATAAAATATGATATAAAATATGTTAAACAAATTATAATTTAAATAAATAGAAAACAATATAAGCGACTTATAAATAATATATGAGGGAAGTATAGGAGGGAGTAAAAGATAACATATCTTATGGAAACTTATGATAAGATCCATATCGACTTATAAGCTAATTAAGGTTTAGCCAAGAGCCTATAAGGTTAGCTAACACCCTAGTTTCAATATTCACTCTGTTAGTATTCATTTAACATGGGACACTATCTTTATCTTCTTCAATTTTGGTGTGCTAGATCTTGGAAAGGTCATCAATCTTCCAATTTTTGGAAGCCTTCCTCAATGGGCAGTTGTTGGTAAGAAACAAATCAGACTTAATCTTGGCAATGCTTCTGTTTACTTATCAAGTTACTAATAATAACACTGAGTTGTATATGGGGCAATTATAATTCTTGTAGGTGACACATTCCCAGTTGGTTGTGCCTTTGACGAATCTATTGTCCACCACAAGGTACTTATTTTATTCATGAAAATACTTAATTAATGTAATTAACTAGGTCGAAATATTAGAGAAATTAAAATTAACTGATGTTACAGTATTTCACGAAGAATCCTGATTCTCAAAATCCTGCTTACAACACCAAACATGGAATTTATAAAGAAGCATGTGGTCTTGACAAAGTCTTGATGTCATGGGGTCACGATGACTACATGTACATGGTACGACATCTTGTAATAACATTATTTATATATATTCAAATTCAAGATTTTAAAATTCAAGAATCAAAATGAAAATTTATCAATCTTTTTTAGGAATCAAGAAAATAGCTTTTATGTAGATATTCACAGTTATGCAATATTCTCACCTAAACATGATTATAGAATAATCTCATTCCATGCATTATGATGCAATATATATAGGTAGCCAAAGGAAACAAGACTACTCTGCCATCTGCTGGTCTTTTCACCATCCGATATCACTCATTTTATGGTTAGTTTAAACAAAAGTTATAAGTTCCAACCAAATCTATAAATAAATATTGAGACAATTTTTTGCTTGTAACTGATCAATATTTACGTTTGATCATTATTGAAGCAATGCATAAGTCTGGCGCATACCAGCATTTAATGAACGAGGAAGACATTGACAACTTAAAGTGGCTCCAAATATTCAAGTAAGCTATTGATACGCATAGAGATACTGCACAAATAATTTTCGGAATTTGGCCAAAAGCCGAATTAGCACCCGGAGGTTGTGATGTCGCAAATTAGTTATTGGAGTAATGTTGCTCGAATGGTCAATGCATGTCTTCAATATAATGTTGCATACTATTTGGCGGGGTCATATATTTAACATATGTAACTTCATTCGAAATGTGCAACATTTTCAAATTTTGGGGACTACATACTGATTTATGTTAAATTTCAAGGACAATGTAGTGCATTTATATCATCAAGCTAGAAGAACACACTCCACTTCTTTGACATTTTTTGAATAAGCTTAGCAATTTTTACCCAAATTTTACTATGATATGCAGCAAGTATGACTTGTACAGCAAGAGCAAGATGAGAGTCGATGTTGAAAAGGTGAAGCCTTACTATCTTTCTCTCATTGAGAAGGTAATTTTTTATTTGATGAGGAGACTTAAAACTTTACTAATCTTACTTCTAAACGTTTCCTTCATGTTATCATTAATCCTTATTTAAATTATTCTGCCCACTATAACGAGATGTTTTATATATTTATTTTCTTTAAATCCTCAATAATTATTCGATTTTTTCTCTGATGTTTGTCTTAATTGTATCTTTTGCAGTACTTCCCTACAAAATTGAAGTGGTAAAGCTCAATTACAGAGGAGTTAGAGCCTAGAGGAGATGCTCAATTAGCTAGAGATTTTTATAGAATACTCTAGGTTTGTTTGATATGCGCAAGTATTAGAGTTGCTATTTTGCTTGCCGCTATATAGGATACCACCCCTACTGAGAGTTGGTATAAAGTATTGCCTTTTACTGTTTCGAGTTGACTAGTTCAACTTGAAAGAGTCTAGAACTTAACGAGTAAACTTCTTTTAAGTTTTACTTAAATTCCCTAATTTGTTTATGATAATATAATTTTTACACAGTTATAATAGTTTCACGATATTACAGTATATAAACTGTGATAACAAGTTTCTTAACATGTTATCTTGAACAAAACAACAGTACAAATAATGAGCATATACCGTGCTTGAAAACATTAATCAATCACCATTAGACATATAAACTTTATTATTCAAAACCTCATTATTCACCAATATATATATGGATCAGTCAAGGTAGACTTTAGTATATAGAAATACAAAACTATTCAACCTAAAATCTCTCAATGCATAGCTTATCTTAAAAACGTACACCTCATTGAATATGTGGCGAACAACATATATTCATGGTTCAATTCGTTTCGATCATGGTTTGAAATGTATAAAATAAAAGCATGGCTAAAATACTAAATATTTAAGAAATAATGTAAAATCTTGGAAACTCAAGATAAGTTAAATATACTAAAAAATATTTCCATAAACATAAATATTATAACAAATTTAAATATTTAACCTCATTAAATTAATTATAAATAAAATAAAATATTTTGAAATCAATCTTATACTCCCTCCTATTCAATTTACTTGATCATAGAAATAAAATCTTTATTAAGGGTTGAATAATATTAATATATACTAAAAAGTACTTTATCAAATCAATATATGATTTATAGACAATTTCTACACTGTTTGATTCTTTGATTATGAGATAAAAGTATATTATTAAGAGACAAAAGTAAAAAAATTAAGAAAAATTTGCATTGAAATCATACATGGTCAACTAAAAAAAATGAGAGCTTTTTGCTACATGATCAAGTAAATTAAAACGAGAGAATATAATTTAAAATGCTTGAAATATACTTTTATTGAATATTTGGACTTTTAAATAAAATGTTCTTATAATTAGTATTATTTATCTAAAAGTTAAATCAAAACAGATGTTAATTGACATTTGTAATTATCTACTACGTCAAAAAAATTTCAAGTCATTATATATTGAGATTTATATCTAGTTGAAAATATAGTTTCAAAACAATAGAATTAACGGCTTGATCTATGCTACCTTGATATCTCATTTTATCTCATGATGAACTGATATATTTGTTAAATATATTCTAAATACTATTTGGATCATCCAGCATGATCAGCTCTTGGTTAATGATAATTAGAATCTGAGAAAAAATAATATGTAGTTCTTCGGGGAATAAATATAAAACGGCCCGGCGGAATATTGTGGTGAACACGCACGGCATTCAAAACAGAATGCCTACAGATTGTCAGCGGCGAAATGACAGAGTCCTCGGGAGTTTTACTAAAACCTCTTTAAAATATTGAAGCTATAATGGAGGTTGGGCACAAAATTCGGTAGATTTCTCGACCTCTTAGTCGACGAAGATGAGAAAGGAGGGAGAGGGATTTTTCTGCGCTTTTACTTTAAAAGTGAATATGTCAAGTGAATGAAGAATTTTCTTCCATGTAAAATTGACTTTATGTATGGGCACTTAGGTCCTAAATTTTAGCCATCGATATAACTAAAATATTAGAGTTTTTAAAGAAAAATTCACCTAAATTAACATCATAATGATCGACTACTACTTTTGGGTGGGGAAGTTCTAGAATCTTCTTATAAAAATAAAGAGCACATAAAAATTTGAGTAGAATATTGATAATGATTCTACAAAGAGATTCGAAAACCTTGTCCCCAGTGTTGGTCGAGGCATTGGGGCCTTTCAACAATTGGAATTTTGCCCAAATGTTCTCATATAGTTCCATTTTAAACTCCGAAAGTTATAATTAAATTATGACTGTTTCGTTAATAGTGTATGACCTCTTAGGCTCGATTGACCAAAAGTCATATACTAATGAATGATTACCGAACATTATATATTAGTATATTGGTTATGAAGCGAACCTAATGGCCATCATATAACCACAATAATGTAAATACCGAGTATCCTAATATAGACATTACTACATAATCGAGCGTATATATGGCTTTAAACTTAAATCATTAAATCGGTTGTACAATCGGGTATTCCATGGACACTATTTCAAATATCTCGTATTTCTAACAATATTATATAACAAAGGTTAAAAACTCGTCTAGTTTCCTTGAAAGCGAAGTATTTTAGAAATTCGTTAACGTTTCTTTTAACGATTTAAAATGGGAATTTTTCGGATGTTCATTATGAAACTTTTTAGAAATTTTAACACTACTACAAAAATGCATAGATGACAACTTTACTTAGAGGGCACGTATAAACGCCCTCCCAGAAGCCTTCAGCGCCACAAGTTAAATTTTAATTTAAAAAAAAATTTAATCAAATCCCTAAACCCCATCATACCAACTGACTGTCCCCATAACACTCACTCGCCAGTCAGGCCTTCCTCCGCGCCTCGCCTACATAGCATATCCCGCCAAACTGACAGACATCCAGGCCCTCTATAAAGCTTCCCTGTTCCCCCACGACCTCTAAACGTCCCTTTGCCTTACTCGATTATCGGGTATTTCTTTATATATTTTTTTAATTTCTATTTATATATATATATTTGATTTTGATATTATTTTTTCTAATTTTATTTACTTTTATTTCATTTTTATTTTATCTAATCTTAGTGATTCATAGATTCAAGTAGTATATGAATTTTAAATTATAATTTTATTATTTTTTGGTAATTTATGATTTATTTGATTAATTTTTTGGATATTCTTATTTGACTATTTATTTTGTATAAAAGTTTGTTGGTATATGATTGTTGTCATTTTAGTATAAAAGTTTGTTGGTTTATGATTATCGATTTATTAAATTACACATAGTTCAGTACTAGCATGTTGTTGAAGTAATGAAATTGAATTCATTTATTATACCGTTCGCGACAATTGTGTATCAATTCGTTTACAGTTGGGTTAAATGTGATTATCGGAAGCATTAGTGTTCAAACTTTAGTAATTGTATATTCTTTAGTGTGGGTTCATGATAATTTAAAGGGGTTATGAGCGATTCTTTGAATCTTTCTTCATTAATCGTTATAATAATAATGGTGGTGATTATTATTATTATCTATTCTTATTATCACGGCACTTATAAGATTCCTTTGTACTTGTCTGATGGCGTTGAGTTATATTTCATGTATGAAATTAAATAGAACTATATAATTGAGAAATGTATGTTTCTCGATTCTGAGGGATGATTACGTTTTATGTAGAATATCGATTGAACAAAATAGAATCAATTAAATAGTTATTTAATTGATTAGAATTAATTCTAGTATTTATCGATAGCGAAAGATTATTGATATTGACTCATTCTTATTGTTAAGCTTAATTAAATGGTTCAACTCGATAGCGACTTCGTTAATTAATGTAACGGTAATAAGAGTTAACGAGTCGAAGCTAATATTTAACGGGTTTAACATCGAGGCTTTGTTTTTAGCACAGCACATATAAAAACTTTAGGAGTTTTAAATCGCTTAAGTTTTTGAGAAAATTTTATCATGAAAACCTAAGTAACCCCACATGAGAAATTCTCCCAGAATTTTGAGGTTTCAGTTTGTTAAATCGCTTTGTTTAGCATAAATTGGTTCTTGATTGACCCCTGCGGTGTGGACAGTAGAGATATCATACGATTGATATTACAATGAGGAGGCTGAAGGGAAGTCAAATTCCGTTGTGAATTTGAAGCGTCATCTGGAGACTTTAGTGGAATTTACTCATTGCTGATGTAAGTACTACGTTTATTCATATATTGTAAATATATGTTTTTGTATTAAATAATGCTAGTATACACTTTAAGATCCACAGAAATTATGGATTTATTTATACTCATATATCCATTAGTATTTCCATCAATGTATATGATTTATGTTGATTCATGGTTTAGTAGTATATGATTTTAAATTTTCAATTTCTTGTTCTTTGAATAAATAAATTGATCCAAAGATAGTTAAATCGTAGTTTAGTAGTAGTATATGAGTTTTAAATGGTAATTTTAATGGTTTCAAATTTGTAGTATACGGTGATAATTTATGATTTATTTGTTTTGTTGAGATTTTAGGTTGAATGTGTTATTTTGTTGAAATTACATGTTTAATTTATGATTTGTTTGATTAATTTTTGGATGTTATTTATTTGATTATTCATTTTGTATAAAAGTTAATTGGTTTATTAATATTGATTTTAGTTGGTTAAATCAGGGATTGGTCCAAATTTAATAACTAAAAAGTTAGTTGAACTTTGTGTAATTAGTTGGGGAATTGATTGTTGGATTGATTAGAAATTGTTTAGAGTGTTGAAATTGGGGTGAGGGGAGGGCGAAATTTATTGTGTTGGGATGGATTTGGAATTTCGTTGTTTTTATTAGTCGTTTAAGCGTGTAATAATATTTCCACCTAGAGTTGTTAAGTTGATAACTATAATTATTGTAAGTTGGATAGTTAAAAACTAAAACGGGGTAGTAAGTAGTAATTGTATTTTCGGGTGTTTGTGATTAGGCGTGGAGCATAGGAGGCTTGACAGCTTGGATTAGCTAGGCAGGCATTTATTATTGTTAGCGGTGATAGTATCTCACGGGTGTAAATTAACTTACCAAGTTGTGAATGTATATATGTATGTATATTTTTGTGTTGATTATGGTTGAATGTGAATTACTGTTGGATATGGATTGTATGTTGTTTTGTGAGTCATTGAGCGTTTTGAGGTGAAGTTGAGTCGTATTAGGATAAGTGGTTTCCGGGCTGTTTTGGTCATTTTGGATGTTTAGAGTGTTTTGTTGGTTGAGTTGGTGTAGAACGAGTTGTATATGAGTTGATGATGTATGTTGGGTGTATTATCCGGTATTTGTATTATACCGATTATAAGTGTGGTTTTTTGCCTGAAGTACTAATTCTGAGGCGTTGATAGCTTATGTCGGCCAGGCATAAGTTTCTGCAGGTGGGGTTGATTATGGGCGTCGTTGTAGAAATCAGGATTTATATTGATTGATTAGTGTTAGGGTGAGGTTGAATGTTGAGTTGATCATTTGTTTGGTTATTGGGCTCGAATGTTGGAGTTGATTGAGTGATTGTGTTGTAGTTGTGGATTTGAGTAGTACTAGTGTTGTTGGCGAGTTGTGGAGTTGGATGGTCTTGGGTTGAGAGTCATTGATGTGTCTTATAGTGTTGGTGGATAGAGTAAATTAAGTGGACTCGTTTGAGGTATTATTGTCATTGATTTATTTGAAATGTATGGTCATCATTTTTTATTGTCACTTGAATGTTATGTTAGTTGATGAGCATATACATTTATACATTTTGATAATGAATTCACTAATGGCTTGTATGTTATGGTGTATGTTGTATAATTACATATCTACATTTATCTGTCTGAGTAGTATTTTAATTACACTAAGCGTGTGTGAAACATTACTTAGATCGAGGATAAGTATTGGCCCAAAACTGACTTACACCTGTCGCTTTAGGCGGCATTTTATTTGTGCGGGTTAGCCAGGGTGGTGCTACGAGCGTGATACAGTACATTCGGTGATCGTGCCTTAGAGCCTAGGTGGCCGGCGGGTGGCGAGTAGATCGCCAGCGGTCTTGTCGTTGTTTATTGTAGTTTGGGATTATACATTTGTTGTTATGGGTGGGGGGGGCTGAGGTTGTATGTTGATATTTTATTTTGGTCGATTGTTTATAGGCCGTGTTGTATGGTTAGGAAGCTTACATGATGGATCATTTTATTAAAAGCTGTTATTTTCATATGTATTTTATTTTATTGGTGTATTTGGAGCCAGTGTGTCTTTTAAATTTTAATTAAATAGTGAATTGGTGACTCTGAGTAATCGAGATTTGGATGATTACAACACCGAGGCGGCCGACACAGGCAGTCGTCTGATGGCGTAAGGGATAATGTCTGAAATAGAAGTGTATTAGAGGAAGATTTGATTAGATTATATCACGAATTATTGGAGAGGTTAAAAAGATGATGTAGAAAGAAACCTTTGTGTAGGATGGGTGTAAATTTACCAAATTATATACGAGTTATTAAGCTTTATCACAATTTAAGCTAAACATGGATGGGCGGTTAAATGCTTTCCTGAGACACATTGAGTAAGGTTAAAGAATTATTGTTTGATTATAATGTGTAGCCTCGAAGAAGAACTTATGATGCGCCTTGGCTCAACTCCGTTGGATTGAAACACGAGAGGATACATGCGTGTATGAATGATTGCATATTATTTCAAAAGTGCATCATTGAAGAGTATCCCAGTGTAATGTCTCACGTTATAAGAAAGAGGATCTACCCAGTCAAAGTGATGTATCATTTTTCACTTATACACAAACTTCAGCGTATGGCTTATCGGAGTGCAGTTATGCGAGAAGAAATTAATATAACATTTCGATGAAAGGGTAAAATATGGGAAGTTTAGGCATCACTGCTTGGATATACGTTAGTAAAGACTTTTGATCTTTGGGGAACCTAGAAACTACCGGTTTGCGTTATTAAATCGGATGGAATGAATCACCATGGAATTCGAGTAGGTTGTGTGATGTATATTTGGTTGATGAGATTGGACAACAAAGCCACTGTGATTGTGTGGTGTCGAGTAGGTTCTTATTTATCTCTCCCGTATAGGCTGACTGCCCATGCATTTGGTGGATATACTACAAAAAAAGCGTAGAGGGGGCGATCGTCTCGTCGTAGTACCCGTATAATATAGGGTTAATTACTATAATTTATTTAAATTAACTAGTAGCTGAATTTTCTATACTAGTATTATAGATATTTGGCTACTAAGTATGTCGATGAAATAATGTAGTGACCGTTGGAGTCTTTGGTTGCCGTAATACTTGGGCGATTACATATATTATATGGATTCGCTCTGATACGTATTTCTACTTGGCATTGATAGTTTTGAAATCAACATGTATTCATTTGATTATATATATATATATATATACATATATATATATGTGTTGTCTTACTTTATTATTTCTAGGTATGTATTTGTTTATTGTAGTGTTATGAATGCATATCATTGGTATAAAAAGCAATTATAAGTAGAAAAGATGTTTAGGAGCCACAATCGTTTAAGATTCTTAGTAGAGGTATATTTTATATTTACGCTATGATAATTTGGATTCTTATTACATTCATGTTATAATTTTGATTTTGAATGATTGTGTCAGGTGTCTAGTAGCGGGATGAGAGTCTGACTATTAGTAAGTTCTATGTTTGTTTGTTTATTGAAGATATCTTAGAATCGAATCATTTCACAATTAACCTTTAGGTGTAAGTCGCTTTTTATCTTTGTTTTGATATTAGATAAGCGTTGAAGTTATATTGAAGTGTATAACATTTTCTTTCGTTTATCTCAAATATCGTTGTCAAGCGTTTGCGGATAGCGAATTCACCGAGGTTGGGGAAGGATAAGATTGTGGCTCTCTACCAGCAGAAAACTGAGATATCACCGAAACGATTAGATGAGAGAATAGAGAGCTTAAATTAATATGTTTACCAAAATCCTTGAAGTATTTATCTTTAAAATTTGGTACCCTGGGTTAGATGTTTGTAAATCTTATAGATACATTGATATCGTTTGAGCGATGTTTGTTGGGAATTATATTTTGAATGAAATATTAGTAGAGTATGATTTATAAAATATTTTGAATTATGATATTAGCTTGGTTTTGTTTTTTTTATAAAAAATATTTATAATAATAAGTTTACCAAAAGATACTTTTGAAATGTCGCCCAATTATTAGGAGGGTCTTCTTTAAAGTGTCCTCACAAGTTGCTCGGTAACAGAGCGACTTGCTTGAAATCTCTAAATTATTCACTTAGAAGGCGGGTTCAAAAATATCCACATGAAATTGAGAGTAGCAGAAACTGCATGGCGATCTTCAAAGTTAAATTATTTGAAAGGCGTCTATTATAATAATATTTTTGTGTCCTTTTTATATCTTTTAAAGTGTCCCTTTTTATAGTAGTGAATCCATTACCTATATTGTTTTAGAAAACAAAATACGAGCTTCAAGAAATATCTTCCAATACTTGAGCTTTAAGAAGATCTTCCTGAATTAAGAAACAAAAACTCAGTCCACATCATATATCATTGCCTAGAAACAAATACTCAGTTTAATAGAATTATCTGTATTTATCTTAGAACATGGAAACAATACAAATTGAAACTTATAGCAGTGACATGTTAGGTGACACTTCGACCAGTTTTGTCAAAACATAAAAGTAGTGATTTAATTCAAAATGCATAATATTTGTATAGAATGACATTTAGTTCATTTCAATTTCACACAAAAAAAAAATACACATTTTAAATAATTTTATAATTCGAATCTATTACTTTCTCCATTTCAAAAAAATTATGCATTTGAAACTTTTAAAATCCTTGTTTCTGGCGTAAATATCATTAATTTTATAGAAAAATTATAAAAAGTTGATATTTAATATATATTGAAATGAATCCCAACGAGTTTATATTATTTTTTATTGGCTAATAAAAATTCATGGTCAAAGTTTGACCCTAAAAATTGAAATGATACAATTTTTTTAGAATGGAAGAAATATTAAGTGATTTAAAATTCGGAATCCGTCTATGGAGTGGGAAATATTCAGACTTTAAGACCCTTTCTTTGGGATCTCACTTGTTCACAGCCTCTACCGAAATATTCAGTTTCATCCACATATATACAAATCTAAACATCCTCTTTGATCCAGTCACAAAAACAACCTGAAAAGTCCAACAAATCATGACAAATATCATTTCCGTTGAAACCTCCAAAAACAATTTATTTACATTTTTGAAAAATAATATTTTTGGTTCGTATGAATTTTTATTCCTCTTAATCAATATTTACCAACTTTAATTACATGGCATCTCTAAGGAACAAAATTTCGTATATCCTACATCATCAATAAAATTCTTTCCAAACGCATATTCTTCTTCGAATTTCGATGTAAAATTATTTTGGATCTTGGTACACATTGGAAAAAAACAAGATTATATCCTTCAGTGCAACATGCATATAGTTGCTTTGATCTCATGAAGAAGAATACCACCATTATGGAAACAAGAAAAATATATTTCAATAGATCTAATTGAACAAGAGAATGAATTCTTCTCTGTCCATGTGATGGTTTATTGTGTTTCAAATTATTGAGACTTGCATTTCACAATTCATATTAAAACGAATACATAAAAGGGGTTAAAATTTAGAATCAAGAAACAAGAATACATTTAGGCCATGGCCTATGCTTTGAGCTCTAGATCATCATCATTGTCTGCAACACAACTCCTTCATCCCCAAAAAATAACAGAATATTCTTCTGTGGTGACATGTAACAATAAATCGACACAAACAAATGTCACATGTGTATACCAAGCTTACATTGGAGGTTTTTGGAGAAATGTCACAATTACATGGAGCAAGAATTTGATGAATCATTGTGTTACAATATATGTGGATAGTATTGAGACTGAAACACAAAGCACTTGCAAGATTGATCTAAAGCCGTGGCATTTTTGGGCGAAAAGAGGGTACAAAACATTCGAGGTTGATGAACATCAATTAGAAGCATATTGGGATTTGAGATCAGCAACATTTTCAGGGAGCAGCCCTGAACCTTGTGCAGGTTACTATGTTGCTTTGATTTGGGAGGAAGAGATTGTCATGTTAATAGGCGATTACAAGAGAAAGGCGTATAAGAGGACGAAGGCGAGGCCTTCCCTGGTTGATGCTGTGTTTTATTACAAGAAGGAACATGTTTTTGGTAAGAGAAGTTTCGCGACAAGGGCTAAATTTGATTTGAAAAATAAAGAACATTACATTGTTGTGGAGAGCTCGACGACAGGGCCTAGTGATCCTGAGATGTGGATTAGTATTGATGGGGTTGGTCTGATTCACATAAAGAACTTGCAATGGAAATTCAGGGGAAATCAGACTGTACAAGTTGATAAACAGCCTGTACAAGTTTTTTGGGATGTGTATTCTTGGTTGTTTAGTACTCCTGGTTCGAGCCATGGTTCGTTTATATTCAAGCCGGGCGAGATTGGTTTGGATACCGACATTGAGGAAGGTAATCGGGTTGTTGATAGCGATGATGGCAATGGCGAAAGCCTATTTCACTCTGCTCGGAGCGATTCAAAATTCTGCATGTTCCTTTATGCATGGAAGGTTGAGTGAGCCATGAAAGAACACAAAATAAGTCTAGAGTAAGTTAATTCAATGGATTAAAAAATGTTGATCCAGTGATGGAGATGGTCTTAAAGATATGAATCATGGCTTTCTGCAATTCTGCTCCAATGTGTCATGAGCGAGTTACAATCTTGATGAACATCATTGTTGTTAACCTTAATCCAATGATTGTTGCAATGTGGTAGTATGACAAGGTTTATGACACTCTTGTACAAATTATTTCTTATTTAAAACTCCGTATCTGTTTCTAATGTTCATTACAATATGTCTCAGTTTATACAAAAACAGCATTACATATGAATATTAATGCATATGTTTTACTAACGATTTAATCGATACAAGTAGTATAATAATCACTTCAATTTCAATATGTTTTGAAACAACATTATTAATTTGGCTGTCTTCACATATTTGAGTTACTCAGGTTGTCAATTGAAAGTTTTGCAAAAAACATGGAGGGAAGGGGATGAGACGATGAATAAAGGTTAAGTGGATTGATGGTGGGGTTGGATCTTCGATCAATTCTTCAATGGGTGAATGGCCTTGCATTATAGATTAAATTTTATCATGTCAGTTAGTCACTTGAATTTTTAAATATGCAAAATGCTTTGGGTCGTTTGACGATTTGAACTAAATTGAGTGCTTTTATATATCACGTAATTAATACTTCATTATATTTCATATTAAAATTATTTTTGTATAACGGTATAATTGTAATAGATTTTTTTACTTGAAAAAATCACATTCACAATATATATATATTTAACCCTTTTTGTGATACGGTATTTTTTGATTTGTCGATGATTGATATTCGTTAATAAGCAGGTAAATTCACTAAATCTGATTGAATTAGGAAGCATCACGTATATTTAACCCACTTTTTTTGTGATGGGTCTTGTTTTTATAGCTAATGAAAAAATGTCGTCAGCAAAGAAATAATTAAAATTTAGGGAAGCGGGGGATCGCGAGCAAGGTCGAAATAATCCAAATGGTGTCTGACATTTGATTGAATATTTTATGCTTAATCGATAATACGAGACATAACAATTACTTGACGGAGAATTTTGTGCGAGTCTTATCGACAAGTGGCTTCTTGATTATTCTGCATTAATAATCCACTGCAAAATAAGGTTGGACTTCGTTTTAAATTCATTTTATTTGCTTGACGTGGTGTGAAACAAAATCGATAGAATCTCAATATGTAGAAGAAATAAACCCCATATGTATTAGTCATTAATGAGTTGTTTAGCGTTTAGTATGAAGCGAACTCCGTCCCTCCCAGTCCACCAGACGTGATGGGTAATAATATGCAAATTAAGGATGAAATTTTAGTGTATGTATATATTTAATCCCATTTATTTTATTAAAAAAAATATATCAAATTATGGTAAAATTAAAATTATTGATCCTAGCTAAATTATTTAAAAATGTTAAATTAATAAATGCTTATCCAAATAAAATAAAATTATTTTATGAGCTTAATGAATAAAAAATGATAGTGTAAATATGGAAAGGTATAATAGTCAATAAGATATTTTATTTTATGTTAAAGAGATCTGGCCTTGATTAAGATAAAACTAGGGGACCTAAAATGGTAATACAAAAAACTCGGAGGCCGATTGGCGTTAATAAAGCAGGCTTGCAGATATGAACAGCATTCTTGATACTTACATGAATTCGGAGGCGAGGAAATGGTAGTTAAAAGAGTTTCGATCGTACTTGATATAAAACTACTTTGAAACTTTGTTAAGTATTCAAATCGTTTATGTTTTAAGCGTTTAATAATTGTTATATTTGCTTAACATTTATGAAATCTAAACTCATTAATTAAGCTGGTTAGAACTTTGTCTTATCATATTTTGATACTATTGACCAGTTTATGTGGCGTATATCTAGAATCTTTTTCATTATCAAAGCATGGATCTTTAGAAAATAGATCGAGTTTGTATGTCTTTTTTGTCTCGACGTTAACTTTTTCATTAGTACATTAACTATAATATTTAAGATCACTTTCTAATCACGTGAAAAATTATTATAGGTATTTTAGAAAGTGTAACATTGAAGTGAGGTCCACTTCTTGAACTACTTAAGTAAGGTGGTGCATGAAAAAAAATTGATTATAGATGATTGATGATGATAAAGAAGCTTAGGAATGAAATCTTTTTTTATTTTTGGTTTGAGTTGTTTGTAATTAATGTTTTCCTTCATTGCTTTAGTTTAATTTTGATGGATGATGTCTATGATATTGTGGTGAAAGATGGAAGACGTAGGGTAAAGCCTTGAGGTTGAAGATGAAGTCTATTGGACTGAATATTAAAAGTAGTGGTGTTGGGCTCATAGATAGGGGTTATGTGTTGGATCAAAATGGGTTGAAATTTCAAATGAATAAATGGGTTGAATTAATATATGGACCAAAATTGTTTTAGGACTTATTGAGACCCATTATATCTACTCTAGTGGTCTAGTATAATATTTGGACCAAGGTTCAAGACAATATAGTGGTATTTCGAATTGTTAAATTTCGTTGATAATTTTATAGTTTGATCCTCTGGGTGGCGGCGAGCCAGAATTTTTTCGGCCCGATATTTGATCGAATCGAGCTTCGGGTTCGTTATTGACCGCTCTCATATTAGTTAAATAATGTTATGGTAACTCAAGCATATTATTCTTAAATCATTTTCATCTCGAATATTAATGATACATTTATCTCAATTTCTCTAAGTATTATTTCAATATTCTAAAACCACAGCATTGTCTTAAAAGAAAATTGATTTTTTAAATGTAGTTTATCATGATTTTTTTAATGTACATTTTGTAATGTTGTCAATTTTGATTGTTATTTAAGATTCCCCAAGTTCTAGATTTACGATGTAATGTTTGAATTTTCTTTGGTAAATGGGTAGTGAATTAAAAACTAGGTTTAGAATGACGTTATTATGCAGGTTTTTTAAATAGGATTTAAGCAATGCTTGTGAAAAATTCTTTAATGAGGAATTGGAATTTCACTTGAAATTCAGGTTATCTCCATCAGTAGAACCACGAGTCAAAAAAGATAGTTGCTCAACGATTATACACCGACTATGTAAAATTGCATATATTATTATTACAGAATAATGTAAATCTTTCAACCAAACCGATTGAGTTACCATTTCAATTATTGTAATAATGCAGCCATGACACTATAATGATGAGTCAAACGTACGGCTGATCTCAAAATAATAAAAAATCATTTTTCCGGGAGAGTTTGGTAAGGATGTATGTCCTCATCAAGACTTCCCTGGAAGACTTGAAAGACAACGGTGGAGAGTGCGGACATGCAGCTAGTGATAAAACTAGAAATTTTATATAGGTGTTAATAAATTAATATTATATTTCGTATATAAATGAAAAAAAAATATATAAATTTAGGAACAACAAATGATATAATTTTTAAATAAATAAATATTAAAATTTAATTTTTTAATAATAAAAATTAAAATTTTCATAAATTTAAAGGAACGACTATTCTTTTAATTCCTCCACTACCAGCCCTGCAGGTATAAACAAAATGTTTTTATCTACTTTCCGTGGAAGAACAGTCTCTTGCATTGACCAATTAAATTACTTTTCCCCAAGAATTTCCGTGGAAATTTCTAAGCTATATGCCTAAATTTTTAAGCTAAAAAATTGAGAGTTAAATCATACTACCTATAAATTGAGGTAGGTTTGGTGATGGCGATCAAGGCATGCATTGCTGATTTTTAATTATATCGTGTGTTGCAACAAAATTTTTATTATTTATATCTGTGAATAATAAAATCTTTTTTTGAGGAAAATATCTTCACTGATGCAGAAAGTGTTTATGAAGCAGATTGGGTTTTGATTATCAATCTAGTATTATACGTATCTTTGGCGTCTGATATGGGCGACATTATGAATTTCAGTGGTTGAGTTGGCTTTGAAATTTGGATATGTTGTGAATGATTTTATGATAGAATAGAAATATGATTAATATATATGTATATATATATGATAGAAACGAAAATACAATTTTTTACATCGTTCACAATACTCCTTTAGATACATTGCAGATTAGATAAATTAATACTTATCCACTAAACAAGGAATGAAGAAATAATAAAGATTCTCCTACTTTTACGTTAATCCTATAAATAATATTGACTATTATTTCCTTAAATAAAAACCATCGATTATGTCTAAAAGCTTGAAGATTATTTGAAGATCGTCGATCTTGGCGCTATATTTTCTTGCCTTTTCGCGTGCGGTGTGTGTTTGTCGAACATTTAAAAGTTCGACACCAAATAAATTTGTCAGGTGTTGGTTGCCTTTATGCATGTAGTCGGCGGATTCTGCTTTTAGTGTAGTCTTTTACCATGCTGTGGTTTCACTTGCTTCCCACTTTTCTGAACAAAGTGATAATGCACTCCAATGTGCTTCGTCCGGGAATGAAACAGATTCCTTACTGATATCTTAGCGTCGGCAATACATGAAATAAGGTGCTCACATTCTTGTTTGTGAAGCCCTCAGTAACCTTTGAATCAACAAACTACTTACCAACTTATTAAACATCATATATTCTGCCTTATTTGTAGATAAATTACAACATTTTGTAATTTTGAAAATCCAACTTTTACGACTCCATTTCTGAGAAGTAAACACAAAGCACATGTGGAATTTCCTGCCTCAAAGATCACGCAAAATCCGAATCGACATAACCACTGCTAATAAAATCCGATCCTCCATAGCATAATGCAACATTTGAGGTTCCTTTGACGTATCTTAGAACTCTCTTGCGCGTTACCGATGCTCACTTCCCGAGATTAGCCGTATATCCTCTTGTGGCTACATTCATGCGATATGCAGTCGTATAAATATTAGCGAACATTAAGAACTTATTTGTTGATGCATCGATTTACCACGAGAGACATTTCCTTCATTTCCTCTTGTTGCTAGGACACATACTTGAGGATAACGGGAATTCACGGAAAGAGGGTAGAAATTGAAACTACGATCTTAAATGTTGAGCTGACGAATTTATTAAATGTTGTTCTTAAAACCCAAATCTTTACATTATTTACGTCTTAGTAATTCGTCCCTAGAATCTTGTTTGAGTGATCCCAAGTCCCCTTCATTTCAAATTCTTTAGCTTGAGTTGTGCCTTCGATTCTTTTACACGATCTTTTGTTAGAACTCTGCCTGATATGTCATTAAATACAAATAATAAAATGATATGTCGTCTTGCAAAACCTCTTGAAATATGTACAAGGGTCTGAATTGAGTCTGTTGTATCCAAGGCTCGTAATAAATGAATCAAATCTCTTATACCAACATCTCGGTGCCTGTTTGAGACCATATAGAGATTTTTCCTTTCTGAAACAGATTCTTGCTTGCTCAGTTCTTAGAAACCTTAAGTTTGGAGCATTTAAATCTCCTCTTCCAAGATTTTATGAAGAAAAGTTTAACATCTAATTATACTTTCACAGATGTAGGTCAATCTAGCATACATTGCCGGTACTACTCTAGAAACTTTTTGTAAGTCAACAAGCCAGTGAAAATATCTCATTGAAATCAATGCGCTTAACTGCGGCGTATCCTTTATAGTAGTCTTACTGCGATAGTTTCAGCGATCATTGCTATTAAGCTTGTTTTTATAAACCCATTTATTATTACAATGAAACTTTCTTCACTTTGTGATAGCAGTATAAGATACCGCGTTTGTTCTTATAGAGAAAGACTTATTTCCTCTTGTTCTTGTCGTCCGCAGAGATGCGTCTGAATTCTTGATGCTTCACCGGAAAGTTGTTGACTCTCCATCGCTTCGTTAAAAACAATGTAGCGTTACTCTCGTAATATAATCGAGTATCGATCGGTTTTCTTTTCAAGCGATTTGATGCGTGTGATTTACGGTTCCGCGGGTTTATACTTTACTCTTGTATCTACGTACTCACAATTGACCGGATGAATTTTGTTGTTGGGATTCCTTTTCCATGTAAACTGTTGTAGTTGTTGGTTCTTTTCCTACTGTGCTATCATTATTATATTCCTTTTGTAGCTTGTTCTCTACAAAAATAACTTCCCTAGCGATCAGTAACTTTGCCGGGGTAAGTTCATGGCGATACCGCTTTTCTCCCGTCGGCGTACCCCAAGAAAAAGCATTTTCTAGATTTTGGATCTAGCTTGGTTGTTTCTTGGGCATTGTCGCGATACTTACGAGACTTCCGAATATATTAGTCACAGAATTGTCGGTTTAACTTTCCCGTTTCCACATCTTGAATTTAAT
This sequence comes from Lithospermum erythrorhizon, assembly GCA_019722365.1. Lineage (NCBI taxonomy): Eukaryota > Viridiplantae > Streptophyta > Magnoliopsida > Boraginales > Boraginaceae > Lithospermum > Lithospermum erythrorhizon. The sequence continues at coordinate 393,823 of JADFUC010001453.1, forward strand.
ACTTCGACTCGATTGTTGTTGACGGTGATACGTTTATCGCGTAACGAGGCGGTATTCGCGTACGCTGAGAATGATTTTCGAGCGCATTAATCCGTTCTGTTATTCCGTTACTGGCGAGGGTGTATGCGGTGGTGAGGTATGCTTTTGATGCGCCCCGTGTTTCTGAAATTCGGCAAATTCTTTGCTTGTATATTCTCTCCGTTATCGCCTTAAACAACAGTCTTAACTTCCGATTCAAGTTCAAGCACCTTGAAAGTTTTGAAAGTTTAATACATCTGCTTTTCTCTTGATCGGATACACCCAACAATCTTACGGAATAATCATGAAATAATGAACGCAAAGTACGCGCTTACCTCGAGAGAGCAGTATCGATGCGCTTTCCATACATGAGTGGTCGATCCCACAGAATCTCACGAGCTTCTACAAATTTGATGTACTAAACTGTCCCCATCTTTGCCTTTACTTATGACACAATTTTCACAAAAGGCAAAGTCGCTTTTAGCGGAGTCTGAGTAGACGTTGTTCTGAAATCTTGTTCTTGCTCGGACATATGTTCGAACACTACATGCCAGCATAATTAAAACATTTTCATTTTGGATCTGAAGCTTGACAAATGTACCTCGCTTCTTTATTAAATTCTCCATGAAAGATCCTGACTTAGAAACTATTTTCACTACATGTGTAAGTGTTAGTCTTGTCCAGTGACTTTCGTATCCGCTACCATAACAAAATTTCACAGTCGAGGTGCTTCTAATTTACCCTAATGACGGTAAATTCTTTTTCAGACCTTTTCGCGTGTAAAGCATCTCGAATGAGTGCGAATGATACCAAATCATGTAAAACTTTAGTTTGATGGTTCAATCGACAATCTTGAGGCATGATCATTACTGACTACACAGATCCCTTGGGAATAGGTTCATAATCTTGGGAAACCCGTTTAAAATTAGCGAGGTCATGTGAGCTTAGCTCGAGTCAATGAGTCATAAATGCGTAAATTCATTCTTCTTTTTTATAAGTTGTCCTTATTTCCACAATAATAAAACCGCATTGTTTGAGGTGCCCAGGTATATTTCCACGTGGATTGGAATTGTGTTTAAACTCAGCAATCCTTACGAAATGAAATTTTGCCACGGTTGTAGCGTTTGGGTTTTCTTGCTTAGCGATTTTGATCTACAGTTTTGGAAACCAGCGAGCCACGTTCGCTGATCTGCATTCGCAGTAATACCTCACGCTTTGTTTGCATATTGGTCGTTCTATAAATGCTTTGTTAAGTAATGTAGATTTTCTTAACCCGAGAATAGCATTGCCAATATTATCAAAAACGAAGAACTACGTAATGGGTATTTTTTTCAAACTAATAATGGAGTTAGTCATCTGAATCCAGGTAGACTTTGAAGTAATATTTAAATCGTTAATTTTATTATTTATTCTATAATCCATTGAATTAATTTGGGGAAAATGGCGTGAATTAGCGAGTTGATGTGTTCTGTCATCAAAGTGGATTCCGACATTCTTAACGTGTATAATTTTCTCTTAAGGAAAATTTTGTTGTGAAGGGATTTGACCTCGTACAATTTTGTGAGATGATCTGCCGGATACTCTTTCATGGCTTAACTTTCTCTTCTATCTTTGGACAATATCTGCAAATGCACTTGATACGAGTGGATATTTATGTCATTTTCATCCATCTTGTTCCATTTTTCATCTGTGATATCTCTGTAGCCACTTTCGTGATTGCCCTTGAAATCATTATGCTTTTCTAATTCACAATTTTTATCTTTAATTTCCATGTGAAATTTTTTCCATTAAATTTTTCCAATCTCGAATTTTGCGTCGTTGCTTATCGCTGTCTGACGAAATTTCGATACAGCTTGTTGTGAATGATTTTATGATAGAATAGAAATATGACTAATATATATATATATATATATATGATAGAAGACGAAGAAATACAATTTTTTTACATCTTATTACATACTCCTTTAGATACATTTATAGTTAGATAAATTAATCTTATCATTAAACAGGAATGGAGAAATAATAAAGATTCTGCTCACACTTTTCGTTAATCCCCATAAATAATATTGGCTATTAATTTTCTTAAAATAAAAACCATGATTTATTAGGATATGTGTCACAGACGGGGCCTATGATGAGATTCGATCTTGACTTAGAGATATAGTCCAGAGCGGTGGTCTTGAAGCGTCTTGATCCCGTGTGGTGTGTGGACTTGATGGATTGTCTTAGACTTGGATCCCTTTACGAGATATAAAATTTGAATGGAGGGACTTGGACCTCTGTTTGATTGAAATGGGTAAATTTAATTTGGTGGTTGGACCCTGCTTTGACTTGGATAGGTGGGCCAGTTGGATCATGGCCACTGCTTCTTTGGATATCTTGGTGGTTGAATGCTTGATCCTTCTTGACTTGATGTGTGGTGTGACTTTGATGAACCTACCTTGAGGGTTGGGTTCACTTGATGAGGGCCTTAGCAGCTTACTTGTATTTGATGTTGGATCTAGAGGATGAAACATTGAGTTGATCAGCTCTTTGATTTGGCTTGGGGGTTGGAGTTTTCTGGGTAGCTTGCGGGATGGTTAGCCCCTCTTCTCTTGGTATGTTCAGGCGCCTATTTGATATAGGAGGTAGGGAGTTAAACCCAACTTGATCCTCTCCACGAATTTGATATAGTGTAGGAGACTTTAGCGGCGTGTTTGTTCGCGAACTTTGTTAGGGATGGGCATCTCGAGCTTCTTGTCGGAGATTCAGTTAATCCGCCTTCACTTGAGGGTTGGGCGCCTACTTGGGTGTAGGAGGTAGGGGCTGACTGGCGATCGCCTGCAGATTTGATGTAGTGTAGGGAACTTTGACGGTATTTCCTGTTGGTTGGGGGAGGGAGGCTTCTTTTATTTGTTGGGCTAGGATTTTCCGTCTTCGCTGATGGTTATTAACAATATTAGGGAAATATAAGAAATCTGATTTTTATATGTTATGTTAAAAGTAAATCCTAAATTTGATAAAATAATGATATAAGAAGTTGAATTTGAGGAAATTTTATAGGTAAGTTGCTGGCTTTATCCATAGTTTCCTTCCAAATTATATACTGTATAATGCCAATTCAAGGTCCCACAAAAATATAAAATCCCCAAGTCTATGACTAGTTATTACTCCTTTTCAGACTTTCCATGTAAATTAGTTATTACTCCTTTTCAGACTTTCCATGTAAATTCTATATTGTATAATGCCAATTCAAGGTCCCACTAAAATATAAAATTCCTAAAACACATGCATGCAATATACAGCATCTTATCATTCTCATGGTCCTATATAAATGCAAGAACCATGGCATAGTAAGGCATCAAAAAAGAAACATGAGAGGATCATCAATAAAAGAAAGTCCAGTTCTTGTAAAACTACTACTAAAAACATTATTATGTGTAATGATTATTTTGATGATGATGAACAATCATATTCAACTAGCCTATGGTGACATAAGTCCAACCGGATGCAGGCAACAAAGGAAGGGCTTGGAGAATTCATGCAAGCCGGTTATTTTCGGGTTCAAGCCCTCAGCTGATTGTTGTGCTAAGGTTAGAGGGGCAAATTTTGAATGTATTTGCCCTTATGTTACACCAAAACTTATATCTCTCATTGGGCTTCAACGTGCCATTAAAGGGATTGAAGGTTGTGGAAGGCCTGTCCCTCACCACTTCAAATGTGGCAGTAAGATACAAAGATCATAATTCTATCTATTGAACTCCCTCATTTTTTGTTTGCACCTCCAGCATTTTTATTATTTGATCCGTAGCCTCCATGCCCAAAAGATTTTCCAGATTTATATTTTGACTGAGTTGAGTTTTTTAATTTTGAACTCGAATAATTTTAAAAATATTATGTAATAATTTATGAAAATGTATCGAGATATACTAGGATAGTTTCAACCTATTTTATTACTAACTTGATATAATTTTGATTTGAGTTAATATTATGTGTAAATTAATATCCTAAAATTTACTAATTTTGATCATGAAAAAATAGATATATACTAAACTAAATTTGTGGAAAAGTGAAAGGAAAAAAAGTATCATAGAGATAATAGTCAACTCTGTTACTTAATTTTGAACTATTACTCTCTCTATTCCTAAATCATAGTTAAGTATATTTTAACTTTTCTGGATAATACTTTGAAAATCCTCTGACCATGACCTCATTGGCCAATAAATTTAAAATATAATCTCATGTGAGATCTCATAGATTCGTTTCTAATATATATTTTTTAAATAATAACTCTTTTATAATTTTTACAAGCATATTTAAATAGTGCCCTGGTGACTGAAAGCCTAAACATTTACTCACGATTTGCGATTTTATGAATATTTCTTTTATTATTTTTGATGGAGAGCCAAGTATGCATATATGAAAATATTTGGAAATAAATAAAAAGGGATATAATTACTTGGCACATCTGTCTTGTTAATAACTTTATAATAATGTTCGTTTGTTTATGTTTTTCAGGTGTTACCACTCCATGAAAGCGGAATGTATAATCCAAAGAGGCAAAGATCTATATATGATGCTTTAATACTACTAAATAAAATGAGATCTTTGTCGGTGTGAATGTATTGATTATCGATAACATATGCATTATTGTTATCTTTATAAAGAAAATGTATTATTGTCATAAATATGTACTGCTACAAATGCCTTAATTTAGTTAATAAAGTTTCACATTTAAACTTTGGTGAGTTTAGTTTGGCTAATTGGTCCTATAAAAAGCGCTTTAAATTTCTTAGCTTTTCTTTATACCAACCCATGGGTGCCGCTTTTAACTCTCTACCTTCGCACCAAATAAATTGTATTGTAGCATTCCCTGCAGAAAGATTACCTCAACTATTTCGCTTAAATCTGTGAATCCGTCTCCATCTATAAAATGAATTTCGCTTCCACACGATTAAATTCAAACAAACGCTGTGGACACCACGCAAAAAACTCCTAAGGTTTCTTCTTCAAGTCTTTTACTTAATTCCTACCAGATTGCTGTTCGTTATAACAAACCTGCTCCTGCTTATAACAAACCCGGAGCTAAGGTTGGTCACCCACCTAGAAGGCTGAAAAGTTCATAGGATTTAATAGCTTCAAATTGCGCAACCAAGCGTTGTGGCATCATTAAACGAAAAAGGCTTTGGACACCTCTGCTGCCTGCCTAACTCCTCGAACTCAGTTAATACGGCGCATCTCAATGGTAAGCGCACATTCAACGCTGGCCGTTATCACCGAGGATGACATCATCGGGCTGCAGGCTTCGAACAAGCATACGCTACCGGCCGGATCATGTAAGCTGTAGAGTCTTTATATAATGACCAAGAGCTTAATCAACAAGTTGCTCTCAAGCAACGCCTATTTGGCCTCAAATGCAGAAGTGGAAAATCTCTCGAAAAGATTATCTGGGGACGATTAAATTCTCATTATTAGATTTGCGTAATATCAGATTAAAATTGATGTCAAGATGCCTTTATTGATATTGTTGAAGCCAGGCTGGCCTCATCCTGTGAGAATTTTAGAGAATCAATGACAAATGTAAAAGATTCTTATCTCTAGAGGTTAAAGTCTCCATAAGAGAAAAAATACTACATAATTTCAGAAGGGCCTCAGTTCTATGGGTCAAAGCTATTGGCCTTATAGCTAATAGCAATCGTAGTTATGGTAAATCGGGAAGAAAATTTCCAAGAAATCATTCAAAAAGTGGGGGTCCAAGTTTCTGTGAGGATACATGTAACTATTGTAAGGGAGTATGGTCATCGGGAAGAAATGGACGTTCTAAGCATTTGAAAGAAAATTGGTAATGCATCGGGACTGGCCAGTAGGATGGTTCAAAGCCCACGAGGATAACAGATGGTTGAAGCATTTTGACACACACATTACAATCGACAAGTGGGTTATGGATTCCGGGTTTGCTTATCATATATGTCCGAGGAGAATGGTTTTTGACCCTATGAACAAAGTGGATGCGGAATTCTATGACGGGATTGGCCCAATCGTGCTTTTGTGGACTCATAATTTTAGAAGTTTTTGCATTTTGAAATTTGACATGAGGCACGCAAGCCACATATGACGAAGAATCTTATATCTCTCGCCTTTCTGCATGCCAAGCATTTCAGCTTCAAATTTGTGCCCTGTGATGTCTGTAATGGTTCAAAAAGTGATTCCTAAAGGCAAGCTGGGTATCGTGTGTGCTACGCTAGGATTCTCGCTGCAGCTTGCTTCCTCCGGTTGACAAAGAAGACATTACCAAGTCATGCATACGAAATTTCTAGGGGGATGCAAATTCTAGCCAAGGATAATCTTCTGTGAGGTTAAGCGATTCCCTGGCCTGCGGAGCATCGCTGTGATTTGGGAAGCTAAGACATCGGCCAAGCCCCCAAGGAACCCATGCATCAAGGGCACACTTTATCATATTCACCGATTATCAACGGGTCCTTTACGTGTTGATTCTTTGGGGGTCAGCTAAATATTTTCTATTTTGATCGACATTACCGCGATGAATTGGTTGTTCATAATGAAATGTATGGGGCGATACTTTCTACAATTCAAACAAAGGGAATATTTTGGGTGAAAATCGACAGTGGTGCCAAAGATCAAGAGTTAGAAACCCATAATGACTTCGAATTTCGCCTTTATCCGAAGTTTGATGAGTTTTCAAGAAACGGTGGAATTGCCGACATCATACGTTGAGGCACAACACCCAACCGAATGGTGTCATAGAGCTATTTAATCGTATTAATTCTAGAGTAGGCTGTATGTATGCCTCTAACGCCGGGACTGTAAAGAAAGTTTGGACGGCTAGCTAAGACAAAGATGTTATCTCGATGAACGAGGTCCACACATGCTAAATTTCCAGAAAACCTTTATAAATTTATGTATGTCTGAAAATTCTCACATTACTCAAGCTGGTAGAGCTTTTGGTCGCATTGGGCCACATCATCATGTGAATGAAAGGAAATCGGAGCCGAAGTGCCGGGCAGCGGAGTATTCAGAGGCTACGTGCGATGATGTGAAAGACTATAGAGAGTTTGGTCACTATCCGAAGGGATGGTTATTCTCGAGAAGGAATGTTGTATTTTGGATTAAAATTCCATGTTTAACCCAATTTTGAAGACTTCTGTATTGAATGCTATCAAGATGAAATGAAGCAAAGCCGAGCAGAGGACTAAAAAGTTATCATGATTGAGTCGACGCTCCTACCACATTCAGAGGCGTAAGCATCAATGTCTTAATCTCGCAGAACACGAGTTTGGCTCTCTGATCGCCCTAAGAGCAAATCCATGAGTACCTCCTACGGTAACAATGGATACGTAGGATACGATTTAATCTTTGCTTTATTGTGTCAGAAGTTGATCCTCGAGCCACCTTCTCTTATAACGGCGTTGTTAATGCACCGAAGTCTTATCTCAATGACTAAGTGAGATTAGATGAGTCACTCAAAAGCGAAATTAAACTCTGGGAGTTAGTCAAAAACCAGCAGAAGAGTGCTGTCACTTGCAAGTGATTGCCTGCTAAGGAACGAAGCTGTCACCAAATTGGCGGACTGCCATAAGGCCCGAGTTGTTGCTGTGGGCCTTTAGCCCAAAGAGAGGGAGTGGACTACAATGAGATATATTTTCACCTGATATAGTCGACATACTTCTATCGCAGCGCTTCTACTATAGTTGCACATCAGATTTGGAGCTTGAACAACTAGATGCCAAGCATCGCTTCCTACAGTCAAGCTTAAGAGATTTATATGACCTAGCCGATGGTTTCCAAGAAACCCCAAAAGGAAAATTCACGCTGCGGTGTTGAAGGAAATATTTGTATGGCTCAAGCCATATGCTCGAGATCGCGCATCAAGAAATCTATATTATAAAGATACGCAACAAGTGTCAAAGATGGATAATTCATTTATCACATTTAGATGTGTATGGATATGTTGTTAGTCGCAAATAACAAGTCGAATATTCAAAAGTTGAAGTGGACTACTTGTTAGAATCTAGTGCGTAAATTTCTCATTTGTATAAACACCAAATTCATACATCCTGATCCTCAAAATGATATAAATTAATCTAAAACACAATTAACAATTATGAATAATGAAAGCACTTATAAGTGATGTCGAAAGCCTTCAAACACATTCTTTTCACTAAGCCTCCTTTGAATTCCAAATTTATTAATTTCAAATGTAGTGCCTCTAGCTGTGAGAGCCGAATCCTTAATTTGTAAGCTCTCCTTCATGAACACGGGCTTCAATGGATGAAAAACAAGAGAAATTTTTTAATTCTTCCCTTGAACATTTCGCCATATGGAGGGAGAAATGGAGGAGGCTTTTGTTTTCAGCCTCATGAAACATGTTATGATGAAAAACCTAATAAGTTTGCTTATATATTTCAAACCTAAAAAGTCTCAACCAATAAATTTTAACGAAATTAAGTTTAATTAAGGTTAAACCTATAAAATCAAACACTAACAAGTTGTTATTAGTAACTAAAAGTTACTAACAAGCTCAATCCAACTATCGAATTAATTCAATTGACTAATTAATTAATTCGGATTCATCCAATTTCTATTTTACATTATCAATGTAAAAATCTCAATTTGTATATTCGATTACAATCAACTCTCAATTTAGCAAATGTAGTTTAGTTTCATACATGAAATATAATCCAACGTCACTGTATGTGTGTAACCTTCTAGCTCAGATAATAAGCACACAATAATTGACCAATTACTATTATTTATAACGACAATGAAAGATCTAGAATCACATGGGTCCAGAAGACCAGCAAATATCTGAAGCCCCACCTTTGCCTTGCGAGTCGAGGCTACTTGCAGTCCCACAGCTGACTTTGTCTACCACCGGTGAAAGTGGCTCAATGCCTGGCGATCCTGCCCAGAGATTAGTCACCATTCGGGGACTCCACCGGGCGACCAAGTTGTGTACTGCGGACAGCTCTGAGCAATATGCCTAATTTAGATCAAGTTCTACCCGCCAAGAGAATTTAGATATCATTTAGAAGAGAATCTGGTAAAACAAAGTCAAAAACGCGTATTATCAACCGATAAGCCACAAGCTGCTCGAAAGCAAGTTTCTCCAACTCGTTATTTAGTCGCTGAGTCGCCTCAAAGTGCAAGTAACATCTGTAAGTGCATTAGTCAAGTACTCGTACTAAAGGGCTGTGCATGTGTCAAAATATCTTATTTGATTATTCCCAGCACATCTCACTAAGTACATTCGGTGCTAGTCTCCGGGGAGGAAACTATTTTCCCTGGTAAAATGCCTCGGCTCTAGTTAAAGCCCACATCTAAACTTGCAGCTAGCTCAACAGTTGAGTCCCATAAAAACTGCCTTTAGCCTTTCAGTTTCAAACAATACCAGGAAGACCTCAAAGTAGCATCACCAACTACCTTGTAACTTCATAATCATTCAAAAACCCCCAAAGTTCTTCTTCAAGCCTTTACTAATTTCTCAGTTCATATCGTTGTTCGCTATAACAAACCTGTTCTGCTATAACAACCCACTGGAGACGAGCTATGCTTGGTCACAGACGGTGGTGCTCTGAAGGTTAGAAAGTTCATAGGAGGGAATAGCTTCGCTTAGACAAACCATGTTGTGCATTGTTTAAACGGTAGTGCCGACAATCTTCGTGAAGCCAGCCTAACTCCCTGAATTCCAAGAAACGTGGGTAAATTTCCCTCGAATACGGTAGCCACATTCAAACGTTGGTCACCCAGAATACATCATCATTTATGCTCTTAACATAAATCGCTTGGACAAAGCAAAGCCTTAGCCTCTTTACATGACTGAGCTAATGCCTTTAGCTAAAAAAGCTTAAAATAAGTCCATTTCCGGGAAAGTGCGGCCCTCGAGGCGTGAAGTATGGCCCCAGGAAACAAATTATTGCATAGAAGCTCATTTGACATCACATGATCATGTAGTGCAGATCACTAAAATTAAATGATAAGTATGACCAAGTTTGTGCCAGATAATGCTGCTGGGAGCATGAGGATACCAACCTTCAGTTTTTAAAAAGCTACCCTCATTTTGGGTTCAGATAATCTCTGTCCTCCAAATCTTGACTATTTCCCTTTACAAGAGTATTTCCCTCATAAATCTGTGTAGTGTGTCCGTAGAGGAAACGTTGCATTAAACAATAAAATGTTGGCTGCAGTGTGACAGCCACTCATTGAACAACATGAAATTACTTGTTTCTCTCTTTATTTGAAGCTATCAACACACCACATAGATTTCTTAAATGATGTCATCGAATATCCTAGCAACAAATCTCCGATTCACTCTTATTTTTAAGATTCATACCAAAGTGTTAAAGCTTGTATACTTAGCTTACATATTTCATTCATCTTCTAAAGGGCTAGTTTGTTTTCTTGAGACTCTCGGAAAATCTTGTTTCTGGGCAAATGATGAAATTTAAGTAGGTCTCAAGATTATCTGATATCATCATTGCACAGCTCTCCTTCATTGCTTGACTCGGGAGGAAATGGGATCCTTATTTATGTCCATGCGAGGAAGCCAAACTTGCCCCTCAAGGAATATACATCAAACTTTGCCTAGGCATATAAATAAGTCCATTTCCGGGAAAGGTATTCAAAAACTTACAATAATGTTGAATATGCCAAACTTTTGGATGAAATTTGTAGTGGTCAGGTATTTTAGTAAAGATCGATAGTTTAAACCCCTGTCAAGGCTTAAAAAACAAAAAAGCTATAAAGAATGTCAAACTTGTAGATGATTAAGTGAATCTGAAAAATGATTAGTACGGAGTATACAATAAGTAAGAATGTAAAGATCATTATCCCAAAGGGGAAGTTGAGAAAAATTGTCCACTTTTTACTCGGATAAACGAGAAAATAAAATGAGAGGATCAATAAAAGTATGTCCATTTTTAGAAAGCTATGAATCAAAGCACTCATAAAGTAATAATACTTGAAATTTGAGCCTAACACCCATGAAAGTTTATGGTGATAATGGGGCCTCCAAGCAACATAAAACGGGCCTACCTAGGCCCCACTCCCATTTCTGCATACCTTCATCTCACAGCTTTTTGGCTTCATTATTAGAGCCCTTCATCTTCCTATGTTGGTGTTGCCTTTGGTAAGTTTCTAAAAATTGTTGACCTGGTTGTTATCCAAATTTACCTCAACTAGTTATATACCTATCCCTTGAATTTGTCCCTTCTTACGCATCTATTTTATTCATAATTTATTTGTCAGCCAAGATCTCCAAATAATACATGGATCTCAGGTTTAGTGCTACAACTAGTTTGCATTTGATGAATTTATTAGCCTCATTTTAAATACAAACTTATCTAATGTATAAAGGTATTGACAATAGCATTGGGAAGTAAATGTATCAATAATGTAATTAGTCAATAAAATTTGGCTTCCAGCTCAAATTTCTCCAACTTGAACTCGCCTCAACTTATTACAACTAATCTAATTCCATACAAGCAATGTACTAACTTAAATTATTTAATTTTGCATTTTTATTTCAGACTTCTATTTTCATATGTTTTTAACTTATGGGGTTGGACAATATTTACAAACCCTTTTAGAGAGAGTAATAAGTCTCTTAAATTCGAATCTCTTTTAATCCAATACTGCCGTAGTTCCATAAAAACAATCTCATGAAGACTATGTAAAAGAGCGAAAGTTTCAACCATTTCGCCGTCTGTGGGGATCGAACCCACGACCACGTGGTTAAAAGCCACGCGCCCTTTACCACTGAGCTAAGTATCATTATTCTTTAATGATACAATTTGATACATTTTACTTATAAATGATGAAAGCGTACAATAAAATTTTACCATGGCACACTCTCCATCCCCTATAAAAATCTGCCAATCCTCACTTTTGCTTAAGAGTAATTTCCTTAACTTTGACTGCATTTTATTTTTATTCAGATCGACAATGTATTTGATTTAAAACTTATAACAATGAAAAATACATTTCCAAACTCTTTCCATTGATATAATTTTTATAAAATATTATAAAACATAAACAAATATGGCTTTTAAAAACCCAAAGTTTTAAAGTTTTATAATTCTTTACTCAAGTAAAAAGAGGAAGTATAACAATGAGAAAGTGTCATTATATATTATTTTTCAAACAGTACAACATTAACCTGAACGCTGTGAATTAGTTATGATAAAAAATATCATTAGGAACATCCGTATAAAAGCTGGCTGCCACATAATAATATTAGTAATTAAAGCGCTCTTTACGCGTGGAATAACACTTGACATCGCCATTCACTACCAAGAATGCTGCTTGGCTTCAACTATAATTTTTTTTTTTGGTCCAAAATTGTTACTAGTATCTTCGTGATAAAAGCGATCTCACCTCTGTGATAAAAAGAGGACATCAACTTTGACTTTAGTCAATATATGAAATAGTAATTTTGACATGCTTATTTCAATATTTCATTTATTTAGTTTCTTTAAGCTTCCAATTAATTTTATTTTACTTTATCTAGTTCACTTCTATATATTGTTAATTAATTAAATCACTAGCTCGTTATCGACAGGTACTATTAATGTTAATTTTCAATGAAATCACCTAGCCTCATATCGATTAATATTATTAGCTATTATAGTAATAAAGCTTTACGCTGCGGACAAAAACGTTGTCACCTATAATTTTTTTAAACCCCAAAATTGTTACTAGCTCTTCGATTCTTTTCTCACCGGTGATAAAGAGAGATCAACTTTGACTTTAGTCAACATATAGGAATAGGTAATTTTGACATGTTTATTTCAATATTTCATTTATTTGGTTTCTTGAAGCTTCCAATTAATTTTATTTACGATCTAGCTCAATTCTTACATTGTTAATTAATTAACTGAATTTAGTCATATCTGACATATTGCTACTGTTAATTAATTAACTGAATTTAGTCATATCAGACATATTATTAGCTATTATGATAGTAATAAAGCCGCCTTTACACAACACGCGACAATTCTTATAATTTTTTAAATCCCCAAAATTGTTACAATACTGATTCTTTCACCTTCAAAGTATAAAGAGAGATCAACTTTGACTTTAGTCAACATATAGAATAGGTAATTTTGAGCATGTTTATTTTATTATTTCTTATTTTTATTTGATTTCTGAACCTTCCAGCTAATTTTATTTCATTTATCTTATCATTTCATATTGTTAATTAATGAATCAATTTTAATCATATCGTATTTATTGGCTTACATCAGTTAATTAATTAACGAAATTTAGTCATACGGACATTATTATTATGATAATAATAAAGCTTCTTTTACGGGTGAGACAACACGCGACGGCCGCTCACTAAATGTAAGTAAGTCGCCAGAACTCCAATTTTTTTATTTTCTTTCTTTTGTCCAAAATCGCTTACTAGCATCTTGATGCTTCTCTCCACCTTCAGTATATATTCAACTTTGACTTTAGTCAAATACATAGAATAGGTAATTTTGATGATGCTTTATTTCAATATTTCATTTATTTACTTTAAGCTTCCAATTAATTTTATTTTTTACGATCTAGCTCAATTTTTACATTGTTACCAATTAATTGAATTTAATCATATCGGATTATTATTTCATATTTATTAATTAATTAATTGAATTTAGTCATATCGAATTGTTATTATTATGATTTTAAATCATGTTGATTTGTTTTGTGTTTAATATATGTTTGATAATATAATGCATGACTCAGCGTTCTGTGTTTGAACCTCGAGCTAAAAAATGTTCACAAAAGCACTAAGCTTTTTCTAATCTCATTTTTCTGCTAAACTTGGCCATTCTCCAGCTAATTACATAGAGATTTTTAAAAGCTCATTATTTAAAACATTTGGTATATGAAAAAATGAATTTATCAGATTAAAAAATATTACCGATATTATTATTGACCTCAAGCTTTTCTTTGATTTTTGCTTGTATTATTAATTTTATCATATATTTAAACTTTGATGTTACAAGAAACTACTAAACTTTTCACTCATTGCGCTATGTATCTAATTTTTGATGTGATAATGGGGGCTGTTTCACAGTCTGACCTTGACACCGCAACTAGTATACAGTGATAGTAACGCTGTACCACGTGGTAATAACGAGGGGTCAAGCGTCTGTGGGCTAGTTACAAAGTCATACATGTAAGCCTGCTGATACTAAGTAAACGAACTGGCCCACCGGTTAGTTCTGCTGGATCGTCTCCGATAGCTCGGTTCTGTCCGATCCCAAGCCCCCCAGCCCACGGCGCCCACCAAATTTTATAAGTAAACGGCCGGATAGTGTGCTGCCGTGAGTCGAGCCCCCACCGGGCCCGTTCAGCCCAAGAGGGCCTCGGCCCGGTTCTGGGCTCGAGGCCCCCCTCAGCTCGTAGAATAAACGCTACCAGACAGACGCGTAACGCTTATAACCCGGGGCTTAACATGGTCTAAATATATGAAATTAACGGTAACGCCAATCTAGGCGCTGCAACGCTTAAAGCCATTTAAACATCTAGAATTAACATAACGCTAATATGCTGAGTTACCACGCTTAACGTAATGGCTGTGCTGCACGCATCTAGCAAATAACACGTAAACCAGTTCTACGATAGAAAGTTCAACAATTTATTATTAAAATTGCAAACCATAAATACTAAATTGTTCAAATACTAAATTGCAAACCATAAATACTAAATTAAGTTCTGACAATCGCATACTTATTACAAAATAAAAATAAAATAAAACCATAATTGTTTGGGAAGTACATAATAACATAAAAAAACCAAACACATTCACTCATGCCAGCTTCTTCGGAGTCGGCCAATCCTGGTGGCTACAAGGCGTGTGGTCGCGGATACCCCTCCATCATCAACCTCATATCATCTATCAAGGCCGGGTAAGACGATCAAACTCCCAAGACCCCCTCATACCGCAACTGCAAACATTTGCCTCATGCCTCGTGTTTAGCATCTCCAACAAAGCTTCGGACGGATGTTCCATGCAGAAAATTCCTCGCCGTCATGACATAAACTGGTCGCGCGGATAGGTTAGCCGCTTCATTACCAGCGCCCATCCTTAATGGCGGCATCGTGACACTTGTTAAACTTCCACACATCATCCCTCACGAGCCTCCAAATTGCCGGGGAAACTTCCCCTTAGAACGCAGAACACACCCTCCCATGATATACAACCCCGGCAAAGAATTCCATCAAGCTTTTCCGATCAAGTACTTTCCCGCTTACATGTATCATTTGCTTATCTTCCATAATGGGAACATTTTAACATTAACTGGAATATACGAGATGATCATGCCATATCGATGAGTTTATTCTCTTTTGGTAGCTCATATGTTCTATCATCAATTCATCATACGCGTAAAATTAACCGAAACCCCACTAATGTCGCCCATCACGCGACAAAAGCATGTATAAAAGTGCTCCTACCCCCACTATTACTGGCAAAAGATCTTGAACGACCTTCCAAACAATCTTTGAAGGCCGCTCAAATTGTGGAAGCGATACGCTATATGACTTCTTAGCCCTACTTACCTCATTGTTAAGAATCTTCGCATAATCCTCCCTAGTCAACGGATACTTTTGCACCACCCCTCTTTCTACGTAATCATAGTATCCCGCCTCACTCATACCAAATGCCTGTGATAAATCTTTGTTCCGTAAAACCGCTAGCGGACACCATTAACATTATAATGCGCAACCATGCCCCCATCCAAATTAACAACCTTGCTTAATTATGAAATTGATCGACTATGCTCTGTGGTACCAATTACTAACAAAAGTCGTGAATTATATCAAGTTTGGTATTTGATAATAAGTCAAACAAAAATATTACCCGCTAATTTCCATAATTTCCGCTTGATCAACGCATAATCCCGCCTCTCTTACATTTTCTTTCGGTTTATAACATTATCACCCCTTATTATTTCCCTCATTATTGCCATATCGGACTCTCTGAGTCGGACGGTGGGCGGTGGACGGTGACGGGAGGTTGTTTCTGCTTCTCTTTCTCATTCCCCGAAAGGTAACCTCCTCCTCGCCTTGAACAAAGGAAATAGAAGCAATTTTACATTCCATTTTAAGTGTCAATAGCTACATTATTTGCCGATGCATTATCAAAGGAAATAGAAGCAATTTTATTCAGTCAATTATATTCCCTTTCTTCGAAAGCACACGTAACAATACCTTCTTGAAATTTGTACGTTGTTATGTTTAGCAATTGAGCTAAAATATATAATTCTTCTTTGTAACACCCAATCTATAAATATCAATCCAATGACATGTAACACACATTATATCAAAATTATCTAAACACCGATATCACTGGCCAAACAAACTTTCCAAGGCAAAGTATTCATCAATTCTACCTATAAGTTCTTTTGGATCTTTAAAATATTTGAAGGCAATACTACGCATAGTAGAACGGGATACGATGAGCTCAAGCTTACTAGTCTTTGAATCCAATGAATAAACGCCTATCCATCACAAAAATTAAAAGGCAAATTACTACCAATTACAAATTCCCCATTGACTCCATTTTATAAAAACTCATTAAAGCTAAAATTTCCAAAGGTTCGAGTATTAATTCTGTTGCTTGTACCGGGCTCCAACTGAACACTATCCTTAGTTATTTGATGCTTCTGTTATTTAAGTGTCTACCCAATGACCGGGTTCCACCTCGCTCCCTCCCGCTTTCCATACTAATTCCATCTTACAATATGTACAAATTAAGCTTTGTTTCACACGACGCTATCAAAGTGGTTCCAAACTCATGAACTTTTTTTCTCTCTGGCTATTACTGTGATAACACTAGATTGAGAATTAATTACGGTGGGATCTATAAGTACATCATCTTCTAAATTAACAAGGTTATTTGAATCAGCACTAATCGTCGCTAGTGGGCCATTATAAAAATGTAAACAACAAATTATAGCAAATAACAAGTTAAAGATAGAGAATACCGAATCCGAGCAAGGCAAGCCAAGATCGATTTAGACAAGTTCTAATTTAATCGAAATATACCACAATTGCTTTGACTATGATCAAGAATACATATGATTATAAAAAGAAATTATTTAATTTCTATCAAGAATGCTTATGAATTATAAAAAAAAAAATTTGATTGTGTTCAGATCAAGCGAGGATTTGTGAGAAACAAGTTTGTGGTCCTCCATTTATGTAGAGGCCAATAACGGTGGAATGTCAAGAACTCTCGCTAGAATAAACGCACACGTCAAAGATAAACGTGGTAACGCTAGTTAACGATATAAACTAACCATTTAAGAAGTCAAACGCTACCAATGCTTGATCGACGCGTACGTTTTTATTCATAATACTAGCCGCTATCTCACCAACGCTCGAAATATAGCCGTTGAGATCAAACGCTACCACGCTTCGATCGTGACGCGTAACGCTTATTCTAATTTCAGAATCAGAGTTTAACGCAGAACGCCGAAATTTGACGCTACTTTCACGCCAAGCCCCGAGACACTGCCGCTCGATAATGGCCCAAAAGATTAGGCTTGGGCCGGGCCGGCCCGTAGCACCGGGCCTTTCGAACTCCTGACGGGCCGCTCGATTCGCCCATAAAGTTCGGCCCCTTTGACACGTCTAAGATGGCTTATTATCATCTTTGAGTCATTCAAATTAAAATGAAGTTCAATTCAATTCTCTTTTTGCTAAGTTGAAATATGTCAAGGCGCGGCGAGAGAAGGCGTTAACCAGCTTCTTGGACGGGGAAATGTAATTGTGATGTGTTTTTGGTTCGGTTCGACCGGATTTTTCCTATTTTTTTGTGTGAAATCGACTTCATCGATTTTCTAATTTATACAAAACCATTTCGTACGCAAATTAATCTCGATTGATCGGTTCGGTTAAGGTCGGCTTTCGCGAGGTTTCGTTCGTTCGTCGGTTTTTCGGTTTTATTAACAAAATAGACTATTCAAACACATTCACCAATTAATTTCACCAAATGCATGATTGTAAATTAAAACAGAGTACTAATAATTTCAAATAAACAGAGTACTAATAATTTCAAATAAACAGAGTACTAATAATTTCAAATTAAAATAGTTTCAAACAAGCCACTAAACAAATTGCTTCTGAATAGTTGATCGCCAACATATCACATGTATGATATAACTTCTTGACAAGTAGTTACTTGTTCATTGCACCATCATCTTCATTACCTACATCAAAATAGGCATAAAACACAAAACATAAATAATGAATAAAAATTGAAGAATATAATTATTAGAACACCACCAATTATAAATGGATCATTTATTATTTATCATTCATTCTCCTTCTCTTTTTTTTCCACCTCTTCCACCACTCCTAAGGTATATTGGGGCCGATTTTAGCCAACTATGTGTGCAAATCAAAGCTTCAACAAGATCACGTAGTAACCTACTCCTAAAAAAGTGAACGATAACTCGTACTAAATCCAAATTTCTAAAAACAACGGCCGACATGTATACCAAAACATCTTTTGCAACTTTGAAAACTATAAGATACTTCTCGACTCTACCCTTCCACCATGCCAAAATATCGTTGAGAATCAATTAGCTCACAAGCTTCATTCAAATACTTATTCACTCTCAAGTATTCTCTCGCCTGTTCCCATCTTCTTCAAATGTTCGCATAATCTTCTCTTAAAAAACAAATGATCCCAAACTATCAAGTACCCAAACATGATCGATCACTTCCCACTTGATCATTACCATTCTCAATGCATTTATCACCATTAGTTTGCATATTTTCAAAGTCATACCGCTTTTAAACACCCAAATTAACACATCTTTCACTTTACCGGGCTATTTCGGCAAAGACAGACAAAGTTACAAGTACTGTCTCAAGCACAACTTTTAATTTCAATTTATACCTAATCAAGTACAACAACCACATACAACAACAAATTTTGATTTTCTATTTTTTTCCAATATTTCACAAGTTTTTTCTTTCATTCGGCTGCCATCGAGGACAAAAATTGAATCTTGCACTCGAGAAATATTTGAATTAATTTCATCATGCACACCAAGCTATCTCGATGCAATTGATCGGCCAGCTACATATTTGAATCGAACTTCCAAAGTGACTTCATAAAAAAATTTCAAGAATTTCACAAAGTTTCTAGCATTTACAAAATCAAATTGAGTTGGAGGACTAATCCTCTTATCATAAGAGGATTTTGACTTACTGATTATCTCATCTGCCCCACAAATCTCTATCATCATCAACATTTGAGTTATCAATGACAACCTTAAAGTACTTTTTTATATCGTAATCCATCCGAGCCATCCCTGTCAAATACATTTTCATACTTTTGGGTCACCTCTAACATTTCATAGTAGTTCCACCTAGTATCCACATCAAGTACTAGACATTTCTTATTAGTATTCTTTGTAAATGTCTTAGCATTATCAAAGGCTGCCTTTCTAAGAGGAGAAGACTTGACATACCTAACGACATTTCTAATTTTCAAAATTGATTCAGCATGTTCTTTCAACCCTTCTTTTACAATCAAGTTTAGAATATAATCAGCACATCTCACATGCATATGTCTATTCCCTAATATCTCATTTTTTCAATTTAATATTTTCCTTAAGAAATCAACAAGAGTATCAGCTGAGCCTAAGATTATCTATTGTTAGCGCTAAAATATCTTGTTTGAATCACCCAACTTAACAAACATTCCTCTATATATTTTCCAATTGTATCCCTTTATGATTCTCAACAACCTTTAAAGTTTATAATCTTCTTTTTCAAAGACCGTTGATCAACATAACGAAATAAGTGAGACACATATACTAAGTTTTGCATGAGGTCCAACACTGGTTAAACAAATTCTCTTACCCTCAAGCTCTTTTTTCAAATGTTTTTTCTCATTCTCATATAATAGTTACGCAATCATCTTCATACGCATTTACAAGTGAACAAATTTAAGTTTGCACAATCTTATTCATCAACCTCCTAAATCATTCCCCTTCAACCATCCTAAACGAAAGTGCTTACTCAATTTTCATGACCATTTCAAATTTTATTAACCTTTTAATTTCTTTTAAAGAAGAGCATTTACTAAAGTTCTTATCATTTTTAATAGTAAAATCATCAATTGCAGGCTGATTTTTATCAAGTGTGTACCTGTATCCTTTGCATTTGTTCATCATTATATGATTCCTCATACCAAGAGCGCGTAGAAGTTGTTCTTTCCATGACTCGCATAGGTTCTGTAAACAATGAATGCATTTTGCCCGTGGGCGGATTGACCCCTCAATGAGATTTTTAAAATGCTTCCTGCCAAATTGAAGATTTCTTCCTCGATCCTCATTAACTTCACCCATCTTCAATTTTTATCACCGTTTTTCTCATTCGATTATCATTTACTTTACTTTTCGAGCTGAGGTTATTCAGCAAAAAATAATCATAAATTAAATCAAAAATTATATTCTAAATGTAAACATAAAATAAACAAAACAAAGTATTTTTTTTTCACCAACATGCTCTAATAGAAACATAAAATAAATAAAGTGAGGTCATTTTTTCCTCCAAACATATTTTTAAGCTACAAAACAACATTATACTTGGCATGTAAGATCAAGAATTGAATCATTGTCAAGAACTCAAATTACATAAGAATAATTTATGTCTAATTAATAACTAACCAAATCTTGTGGAGTAGATGCATCAATCTCCTTTTCATCCATGAGGTAAAGTTTTGATTATTGTTGGCTACGGTAGAAATGTAGAATTAGGTATTGGGTATACATTTTTGTTTGATGAATGTTAGATTGTTTGTCTAGTTTATTACGGAGTAGGTATTAGTTTCTCTATTCAATTAGCATTTAGCACTGATATATTAGCTCGGGACTCCTAGTTAATTTCTGTGACCATCTATTAGTTCGACTTCTAAATTTTACTAATGTTTCTTTAGCTTTAATAAGCTTTAGACTTTTAGATTAGATATAAATATTTAAAATTAGTATAATAATTTTTGTAAAAACTTAAAATTTAAATGAAAAAATTAAAGATATCATATATATATAAATATTTTAAACAAAATAATATATAGTCGGTTCGGTCGACGGTTTCCGGGTTCGTTCTGTGCGAAACCGAAACCGAGCAAATTTTTATCGTATGATTTTTTTACCATTTCGTTCGGTATTTTTTTTTCCAACCATTTCTAAAAAATTCCGTTTCTGCTTCCTGTCATTTATTTTTTCGGTTTTCAGCGAACCGAAAACATCCCTAAATGTAATAATGAGCTAAGAATAATATACAAATAAAACTAAGATCGTTAGGTCAAAATATTTTATTATTCTAAACTCCAAAACAACTTCAGCCACTTGTTTCCTTAATTTCACAGGAAAAAGAACTTCGAAATAAAAGCTTTAAGATATCCTATTACCAATTGCAAAAGCATCTGATTCTGGTAAGCTCAATGATATGATTGATTAATTGTCAAAAAGATGACACTCAATAATGGGAAGGATAACATTAATAACAAAATAGTATCAGTCCTTGATTAGAATAATGTATATACATTGATTTTATTATTTACTACCAAAAAATATTTTTTAATGGATGTGATGACTAAGTGATCGATGACAACCGAATTCATTATATAATTTGAGTAATTATTTTTATTAATACATGTTAAGAATTCATTGTATGTGAATATCCATCCTAAAACTAATGGCTAATGATAATGTCAGAACAATTTTGATGTTGCCAGAACAAAAAGTTATAAAATGTCTATCTTGTCCCTACTAATCAATTGTTTAGCCGTTGATTGAATCTAAGTATGTATCATAACACCAATTGCTTTCCTTTTTGTGGCACTAATATCATGCACAAAGAAATGATTAAGCAGCAATTCTTATTTATTTCCATAAATTTTTTTGAAGTACTTTATGAATCTTCATATCATCGTGAGCATTTTGATAAAAATCTCAAGCCATCAACATTATTAACTCATTTAAAAGAGTGATAAAATAGATGAAGATGTTGAAAGTTATACAATATCTTATTTATTTATTTTGAAACACATTAATGTATTCTATCAAATTTTTTAACACAAAATATGTTTTGATATGTTCATTAAAAAAATGACGATGATGATGTTCGAGATTATTACACAGATCAGCCCTTTCTAGTTGTGCAAAGATAATAGAGAATGATTACTACGAAGAAATTAAATTATGTTCATTACATAGAAGTTGAATGGAAAAGGTGTGCATATATTATTTGGAAACCATAATAGGGTGTAAATTAGATTAGGTGATTGATCTTTGCAATATACGTAGTTATAAGCATTAAATCGGACCTTCAAATTTTTTGAAGGAAATACTAGTAGGGTTAATGTTGGTATTTTGTTGAATTTTGCTCTGATAATATGATTTTTGATGTGGCATTATCGCCAGCAAAAACTAATTTGAGGTAATTGGAGTTACCTAGGACCATTTAATCTATCATTTGTCATATTAATATGGGACGAGTCCTTCCTTAATACAAACTAGCATATTCGATTTTCGATGATCAGGTTGGCAAAATTCGTTTAAATTATTATTTATAATATCATATTAAAAATTCATGGAATTTCATCCTAAATTAATTATCAATAGTTTTGAATAGGTAGGAACCATTTAAAAATATGTATTCATAGATATATGTAACTAAAAAATATGAGAATAAAAACTCGAATTTGATGTCGAAGAAGTAGTATGAATGCAAACCTAGGAGAGCAGATCACAACCGCATGCTAAAATGAGATCTTATTCGTGCAGAAGTGAAAGAAAAATGAGCAAGTATGCCAAATTGCTTGCTTTAAGAGCTCAGATTGGTTGTCAACTTGACGGAACAAACTACCAAATAGCAAAATAACTTATTCATCATGCAGAGATCTGGGTTGTTATCATTATCTTTCAAACGGAAGTTGCTATATTTAGAAAATGGTCCTACATTATACATTTATACTTCGTTCAATATGCGTCTCCAAACTTTATATGCATCATTTAGATTGATTGGTTATTAATGACTTACTCACTACTACTACTACAAAACAGGGCAAACGTGACGTCCGATATCGACATCTCACCGACGCTACCTTATTTTGGCGTCGGTCAAGTGTCGGGATCGCACTGACTCCTATTTTTCGATGCTAATATAATTCCCGAGGCTAAGGTTCGGGCTTCCCGACGCCAAACCGACGCGTAGTTTTAATTTTGGTTTATTTAATACCGACGTCATGTCATATTTTACTTCATTATTGATTTATTTAAAACCTACACCAACCGACGCCATCTCATATTTTAGTTTATTTTTTATTTATTTAATACCAACGCCAAACTGACATTGAATTTTGTATTTAATTTATTTTATACCGACACCAATACTTGGATAAAATGTTTTGAATCCCGACGCTAATACCTGGATATAATAGTTTGAAGCCCGACACCCCACCGACGCTATGATGATAAATTTTGAAAAAAAAATAATGCAGCCGGGTATCGCAACATTCGTAAACCGCATCACAATACCAAAAATCGACAAACAATACCCAAACATAAACACAACAATACCCAAATATAAACACAAACAATAAATATCAACAAAATAATATAAAAATTAATTTCTTTTATTTTGGGTTTGACTATTTTTTCTACAATAAACAAAAACATAATCATAAACAATAACACAAACATTAATAATAAACAACAACATAAAAATTACCTCTTTTCTTTTTGGATTTGACAATTTTTTTCCTACAATAAATAAAAAAAATTAAACAAAGTAAGAATATTAGTAGACAAATGATAATATAAAAAATGACAAATAATAAAAAAAATAAATAAAACGAAATAACTTTATTATCAAAGTTAAGAAAAAATGAAATTGGCATGAAGCTACCTATTTCAATTTCTACCTACAAAATTAAACAAAATTATAAGATTAGTAGACATAAAAATAAAAATCAAACAAAATAAATAATGAACGTTGTTTCTCGTGATTAATTAAGAAGGTTAGGGTTTGAAAGCGATTACGTGATTGGCGTTTATATAGGAGGAGGTTGGAATTCTCGAAAATCAAGCCAGACCGACGTGAACCCGACACCGAATCTCGACGGCCACCGTATTGTTCCCCCGAAATAGAATTCCTCCGAGCTCCATACATCGTTATCCGGTAGTCCGACTCGCATCAAGATCACTATCGCTGGCTGGCCCCAAATCATCTTCAATAACAAATTCAAATATTCCCTCTCAGAACGATGTCAACATCGCTGAATAATGGATCAACAACCGGAGGGAGGTCAAGTTAGCCTTCCTCGAAAGATATCTTCGATTTAAAACCGACACATCAACATTTCGTGATATGAGTCCAATCAACTCGATAAAGTGGTCATCTCTTGAAAGCATTCGCCTTCATCGCAACACACCACCGCTTATGCCTCTACCACTGCATGTAACGAAGATATAGTATTAATTTTGCTGTACTTCGCGACGCTAATAAAGCGGGTCATCTTTAGAGGCTCGCTTTGTGTTTGATTTGAACACCTATCCTCGGATATATCTCAAGATCCACCTGCTGCTGTCAAACCACAACACTTGAAGAAAGTACAACTTCATCACATACGTAGTCGCATTTAATACCCTAAATCTCTATGACCCCATAATAATCAACATGATCATCATCATCATAGTAGGGAACCTTTGACACAACCTGCTATTATAAGTGATCTTAAGTTACTACTCCACCCTACCTAATGTCGAAGTAGTAGCCATTGACGAATAGCCCTGGTGACTTCATGTAATTTCAGCAGTCGGACCACTTGTAAGTATCCTACGCAGCAACCGGCTCCATATTATTCCGTATATAGTTGTAAAATCATGTACTCGAAATTTTTGTCCACGCTGTGATTTATTTGTTCCTCCATAAACTCAGCGCAACTCTTCAACCCAATCATGGTACACGCGTGACATGTTATTTATTTAGTTAATAATTATAATTATATTCAAATTCATTTATTTCCAACATTGGTCAAATATACACTTACTGCATGGGTATTCCTGCATTTCGAGCGTGTCGCACGTAATATACGAACGGTAGGTCGTATTTGTTCGCGAAATATAAATGTCAATGTTTACCCCAACGTGCCTCGCCCCGGGTAACGAAACACCGCAAAGTAGATGCTGCCTCCCGGTTCATTTGGTGCCATCGCGCTTCTCCCGTGACGATTTAAGTCGGTTTCAATCCCTTCCTCGATGTACACCGAACAAAAGTCTCAAATCTCTTTGACTAAATACGCCCGTGATATCGACCCTCCTTCAACACGTGCCTTTGTCTTACCATTTTCTTCAATCCCAAGAATCTACAAATATTTAGAAGGTTAGTTAAATAATTAAATATATAAACCAGTATTGAACATATATTAATAAAGTCAAATACTCACGACTCAAACGGGTACATCCATCTATACTGCAAGGGACCTTCATTCAACGCTTCATAAGGCAAATGTATTGGTAGGTGCTCCATCACATCAAAGAATAACACCACTTTGTTATCTCCATCTTGCAAATTATCTCAACAATATTACGTGTGAGCTCTTCCACACGTTCCACATTAAGAGTTGTTGCTGAAATGTCGAAAAGCAAATAACACCACTGCTATGGTTTTCCATATCTCGATCGAGCAAGACATGACTATGCTACAAGTAGTAATTTCTCAGATAATTATATGCAATATCAGTGTGACTTTTTCACCACTGTCTACATTTCGCCAAGACATCTCAAAATGTTTGAAGCTGCATCCATCGTAATTTGAGACGTGCTAACCAACTCCTGAACTCTTCTATTACGCCGCCAAGCTAAAGTATACAAAGCCTTTGGTTTCGTCTCTCCTCCCACGAATGTCTTGCATATGCATTTGGGGTCGAGAACAATAAGTCTCGAGGCTCGAATCCTTTGTCCCTTCATTGTCTTTCGCTTTTTCCCTGAACATCCATTACAGTGTGTAATCCATTTTCACCATTGTTCTTCTCTCAGATGCATGAAGTCAATGTTGTGCCCGATTTTGTTTGTCGAATTAATAACTCAAATCCCAGAATATACTCTTCTTGTATCACGAAAGCAAACAATATACCTCGGACTCTGTTCCTCGCGAGACGCCCGCCTATGCCCAAACACATCGTGATCTAACGTAAGATACGAGATTATATACTTTACCCCAAGAAGTCGCTCTTTTGTTGCACAGCCTAACAAGTCTCTGTCTTGAAAATGTATTTCGCATCCTATATCGATGTCCGACAGGAAGAAAAGGACGGTGGCAATCAAACCATTAAAATTTCCGACCCGCTTGTAGTCGAAAAGATTGAGTATGCTCCATACAATACGGACAAGCTAATCTACCATGTGTGTTCCATCCAGATAACATGTCGTATGCAGGAAAATCGCTAATCATCCACATCAAAGCAACTCAAGATAAGTTGAAATTCTCCCCGCTTCCTTCCTTAGACCCATCGAATGTCTCTCGGCACTGAAGATGCTACAACTTCTTCAACACATCAACCGTGGGTCGGAGAAAATATCTATCTCTCCCCGAATTTTGGCTCGGGGTATACCCAGTAACAAGAACATATATGGTCTTTCCATGCACAATCTCGCTGGTAAATTATGCACATGATAATAATAACCGCCAACATAAATATCGAGGTCCAAACTTGCCAAAATGACTAAAACCATTGGTAACACAAATCGACGCGAACATTTCTACCATGAAAAATCGATATGTTACATCAAAATGTGTTTCCAAGCCGCTTTCCATCCCTCAAAGGCCATCTACCCATCATCCGTCTGGGTCTTCGATGGTGCCATTTCATGTCCCCGCGCTTTCTTCCTTGACATATACAATCGTTAAATGATAAAGCACCTAGATATATATCAAAAACCTTCGCAATCGCTTACGCTCTTCCTCCCCTTCCTTCCTCATATACCTACTCTCTCCACAAAACCGAAATCCTCCAACGCTTCATCCTCTTTTAAAACAACATACAATTATTCACAAACATGAATTTTTGTTTAGGCAAGAACAAAGCACTAACAATCTTTTTTGCCTCATGTAAATCATTCGAATGTTCTCCTTTATTAGGGCAATACCGCTTTGATTAAAAGAAATCCAATTTGAAAATAATATTGTCATGGATATTTGCGACTCAGACTTTAGACTAATCAAGTGTGTTGTCACTGATAACTTAGTAAATTTAGTACAACCATCTCATAACGGCTGGTTTACAGCCCCCATCAAGTCATATAGATGCGTTTTTGTTGTATTACTTGATCTTCTCTCTAATCTCGGCTTGTTCTTCACAGCACCCCCAAATTCAAATCTTGTTTCCCAAATGCATTTATGTTTAAACCATTATGCATATATTGGTTCCCCAAATCCAACATTAAGATGTTCCTACTACATCGTGAAACATTGCGAGAACATACAATCTCGCCATGGTACTCCAAGATGTAATTCATTAAAAAATAAAAATTCATTTTATGTAATAACCGACGCCAAACCGACACCCAACCGAAGCCTCTAACCCTACCGACGCCAACCCGACACCCCATACCCTCAATACTCCATAAACTTAATTTTTTATTTTAATCTAATTATTCCACATATAATAAATATAGTTTATTGAAAATTAGTTATAAGTTAAGTATTATAGACATTATAAATATAAAATATTATAAAATATTCACGCTGATAATACTGCGGTGATATATGATATATATAAAAAGAGTCGAAGTTATAATTCATTCACCGATCGGCTGTGAACAATGTTTATAAATATTTTCTATTATAATATTTAATAATATATACAATGATTATTGTACATAATACTTTATTATATTACTTAAAAATTCATTAGAAAAAAAGAAAAATACATTTTTATGTAATACCCGACGCCAAACCGACACCAAACCGACGGATTCAGGTTAATTTTGGTTATCTCCCGACACCAACCGGTATGGGACTCGACGCCAAACCCGCAGAAAATCCATTACAAGATGGCGTACCATTGTTTTATACTACCCGATTTTAAACATAAACATAAACAACACAAATCATATCCGAAAACAACTAATATTCAAAACCATAAAGTATCCAATAACATCTAATATCCACTAAACTAATATCCAAACATAAATATCAAATATCCATAAACATAATATAAAAATATCCATAAACAACACATCTAAGGTCGACTAGTGGGTCCGGGGTTGGGGGTCAGACGATTGTGGAGGACGAGGGTTCTACTCCTCCGAACTCGTAAACCCGAGGTCACAGGCTCTAAGCATTTAGGTCAATGCGGAAGCCCAGTGGGACGATCTCAAAGTCGCCCCCTTCCGCTGAATCGATGCCAATGGTTCCCATGACTCTACGTACGGACAGACTACGAAAACCAATCATAAAGAAATCGCACCTCCCACATAAGCCTGGAACATGCCCATAAAGTTAGCGCCTGGGGTTTCGAGGCCTAAGGATCTCTCTCCTTCATACGTGACATCAAGCACTGCCTCGTGATTTCTCGGGCTCAAGGACCTTGTTCATCGCCTCCGACTCCGCCAACATATACGAGATATTCCATATCACCGCGGGCGTTAGGGGCAACATATATTCCCCGGGTTGTAATCGGGCTGATTTAATGTAAAGCGTCGCCAGAAGTAGTATTCCACAAAGTGACGTGATTATAATCACTTATTCTTTTGCTTTACATGTCCCCGAAATGACCTAAGTGAAATTCACAAGCAGCTTAAAGGATCCATGCATGGATTTAAGCATGCATCTCGGAGTTGAGATCCTTCCCATGTGATTCAACCGAGTTTGGTTTTTACGAGCTTAATGAAGGAACTGAACGTGTCAAAGTTCAGTGGGAGCTAGTTCATTCACTTTCTTTTAATAAGTTATAATTTATTAAAACAAAGCTTTTGTGTTTTAATCTGATTATTAACTAATCTATATGAATGCGTAATTCATTCATATACCCATTATTTATTTCACAGACCGTTGATATATATAATTTACATGTATTATATCCTCGATGAGTGAAAAGTTAAATTCCTAGGTTAGTCTATGTTTTCTAGAGAGGCAACATGAATTGTTGATTACTCCTCTTCAACCCTAGAAACATATGATACCTAAAGCGTCTCTGGGTCATATGTCGATAGTTAGGCGACAAGCATCATATGACTAACATGGTGTTTTGATTAGATCAAGATTGATCACGTTAGCCCCGCAGACTGTGATCAATACCTGGCTGCCGGGTCCCATGACCGGGAGACTGCATGACCAAACGAATTCATAAGATATGTATTATCTCTGCGGTCCTAGTATATGATATTTATTTCTAGAATTTTAGGTTCGATACTCTTGTATCTACTATATATAACTATCCGTGTTATATAAGCTCTATACTTTGGATTCATGACCAAACGCCTTTAAGCGGGATTATAACGCATACGTTGTCACACGCGAAGATAACGATGACGCTGATATATCGGGAGAGATTTATCCGCTACCGGAGAGCACAAGGAAGATCTCAAAGCCTCTCACACGCTTGGTAATCGATTGGTTTAAGGACGTTTCATAAATGCTTATTCAGCTTCATACCGAGTAAAGAAAGTCGTGGGTGTTTCATGATACACTTCTTACGGTTAAATTTATGACTAGAGATCGCGCGATAAAGGAATCATGGTAATCGCCCAAGGGCAAGTTTCGAGAGCGCTGAAATCAATGAAAATTGATTCCCTTTTATTCGCTATGACAATTGTGTATCAATTCATTTACCGTGGGTTGGTTAAATGCGGATTACCGGAACTTAGCGCTCACTTTAGTACTGTATATTACCAGCTGGTTCTACGATAATTTAAGGGTTACGAGCGATTGCTAGATCTTACTATTATTAATCGCTATAATAATAGTAATTGGTCAATTATTATTATTATACAACTTTACTATTATCCGACCTTAGAAGGTCACACACATACAATGCCGTTGAATTATATTTCATGTAAGAAATTAAACTACATTTGTTAAATCGAGAGTCGATTATAATCAACTTAATATTTCACTGGGATTTTACATCGGAGCACGAAATATAAATTGATGAACCCGAATTAATTAATTAGTCAATTGAATTAATTCGGAGCAAGTTAGTTGAGCTTGTTAGTAACTTGTTAGTTACTATTAACAACTCATAGCGCTTTGATTTTACTTTAATCCGCTTAATTAAATTTAACGAAATGGGTTCATTAAGCTATCTCAGTCAAATGGGCTTTTAGGTTGCACCTATATGTTGAAGCTTATTAGGTTTTTCATAACATAATTCATGAAATGAAAAACCTCGGCCTCCTCCACATTTCCTAAGAATATTTCTGGAATATTAAGAAAGAATTGAAAATTCTTCTTTTGATTTTTCATCCACCTTAATCCATGTTCTAGCACGCAAATGTAGATTCAACCTTCCTCGACGCTGACTAACTGGTGCACTACATTTGAAGTGTGCTCAACCATGGAATTCAAAGGAGGCTTCGTGGAAAGATTTGCGTATAGACTTCCTCACAGCATCTTTGTAGTACTCTCGTGATTTATATAAGTCATTATATGATTTCTAGATTAATTTATATCAATTGGTGATTCACATTTATGACTCCATGCTTTATCACAAATAAAATTCATACTAGATTCTAACAATGGCATCCCAAGGGAGCAACGTTGTGATCACCTTACACCATGATCTTGCAAATAAGACTAGCCTCCCTTTGTCAATGTTACGCCACTTCTTCTCGCTCTCAACCACCCAGATTCCGCCTAGTATATAAAATGCCTCCTCGAATTTCATATCAATCCTCAAATAAATACAAAATTAAGTTATTCAAAATTCACAATTCGAAAGCACACAACTTTTATAACACCATACTTACCAAAAAGCTTCTCGCATATGGCATCCCTTAATGTACCGATCCATCGGTCATTGTGGCTACAAAAACTTCTACTCTCTTCTTTATTTCTCCTCGGAAGAATCTGGGAACTCCATGACCAAGAAGCCTAACATAAACAAACAAATATGATTAGATACAAATGATAAATATAAATATTAATAAAACAAACTCAATAAATAAAATGTACTTACTTTCCATCAAATAAGGTCGCAATGACCTTCCTTTCCTAGGACACACCGAGACTGGGCCTATCAGGCCGCTGCACTACCGGGCGCAATTCGAACTATATCCGATGCTATAAATATCAATATCCTCACTTCACTCGATCCCGAATCGCTATATGGCTCTCAGAGCCTCATCGGGCGCGCTGACGACCGATAATTAATCACTTCCTCGCCGGGCGCCATACTCCCCTGACGGACGTCGCCGACGGATCAAGAGTGAGCTCCACAACGCTGGGCCGCAGACATCGGCCGTCGGATCTAGTAGGCTACTCAAGGTATGTCGCAGGAAAGGGCCCCGTACTGCTTCTATAACAAGTGCCTGACGACTACCCCTCTATCAAAGAATCGGGTCTCTACCGCTCTCTTGTCGCTCCGTCTCATTCTTTCGCCCTGAAGTCTTACCACCACGCAGAGTCATAAAAACTGCGGTTTTCAAGGTTCAAACTCAATTAAAATCCAATTCGATCTAATTCAAACTCAATTCGATCTAATTCAAACTCAATTCAAACTCAAATCTAATTCAAACTCAATTCAATCTAATTCAAACTCAATTCAATTCAAATTCAATTCGATCTAATTCAAACTCAATTCAAACTCAAATCTAATTCAAACTCAATTCAAACTCAAATCTAATTCAAACTCAATTCAAACTCAAATCTAATTCAAACTCAAATCTAATTCAAACTCAATTCAATTCAATTCATTAACAACAATTCAATTAAACGAATTCAATTACCCAATTCAATCAATTAAACACAACTCAATCAATTCCCAATTAAACACAATTCAATTCAAATCCAATTCGATCTAATTCAAACTCAAATCTAATTCAAATCAAATCTAATTCAAACTCAATTCAATTCAATTCATTAACAACAATTCAATTACCCAATTCAATCAATTAAACACAACTCAATCAATTCCCAATTAAACACAATTCAATCTAACTAATAAACCGACTCAAAGAATAATTATAATTAAAGTTTAATTCAAATTGTGAATAAAACGAATTAAAACTGAGTAACTAAACAAATTAACAAATTAAAATGAAACTTAATTAAATTAATTAAAGAACGAATTAAATTCATAATTAATCTTAATTAAACGAATGAAAATCATGTAATTTGCTTGCAATTATATTTAAACTAATTAAATACATAATTTTAACAATAAAAAATGAAATATATAACAAGTAATTAAAACAATAAACTGAAAAAGGGAATATAAAAATCGACTTACTTTTGTAGAAAAGTCGACAGAGTGGTGCTGCCACCGGTCAAAGTGGGGGCAGGCGTTTGTCTGGGTGAGGGGGGGCGAGGTGGCGCCGATTCGGCTGGGTCGGGGTCAAGGGGGGGTTAAAATTTTGTAGAAAGTTAAAAAAAATTAGTTTTTAATATAGCATATCAAGGCCGATCTATGTAAATAATTTATTTTATATTCAATTTTTCAAAATTACAACTGTAAAATTTACCGACGCCAACCCGACATAGTACCGACACCACATGGCCTACAAAATCAATTAAACGGCTCTAAACACCGCTTACTTCTACCTCTATCGCTTAATCGTAGATGGCCGAGAGCCACCCGACGATTTTGGCTCTGCTTTTCTAAGTAGTTGGAGTCAGTATATAGTTGGTTACATATAATTGTGTTTTAATTAGAAATGATTTTTGGTTTTTAGTTTTCTGCATTTAATTTCTT
The DNA here is from genome assembly GCA_019722365.1 of Lithospermum erythrorhizon. Taxonomy (NCBI): domain Eukaryota; kingdom Viridiplantae; phylum Streptophyta; class Magnoliopsida; order Boraginales; family Boraginaceae; genus Lithospermum; species Lithospermum erythrorhizon. Next base: position 426,767 of record JADFUC010001453.1, read on the forward strand.
ACTAAATTCTTGTATACTGTGTTTCTTATCAACAAGGGTACATCATATGGGGTATGTCAGTATGTCACCAATGCTAATGCTAATAATGTAACATAACAAAATATCTTCGATTTTATGATGACTTCATTCTTCAAAGTATATATTGTCTAATTAATGAAGTGATGATGTATGAGTCGATTATTTTTCATATTACTAATAAGTTATTGATATTCTTTATATCCAATTTATCAAAATTATTACACTCAATTTATTTTTCAATTATCAAAATAGTCAACTTTTAGTCTTAGTTGACAAATATAATTATTTTGATGATTTAGATCAAAACTATCTTGTCAATAGATATTTAATAAATTAAAGTAACTTAAGTTGAACATAATAATATATTTTGATATATTTATATATATATATTACCAAATATTATAGATACTTGATAGTCATTTTCTTAGGGATAGAATAATGATGAGTACTCACATATGCAAGCAAGCTTAAGGGTATAAGTATAATAATTAAATTAAGAAAAACACTAAGATCGATATGCATTATTATGCATGTGCTTAACAATACCATGTAAGGGTGAGTTTCAAGAGGCACGCGTTGGATTGAATCAAGGAGACATGACCACTGACTTAGATTTACAAAGTACTAAGAGAATGTCCCTTACATAATGGTGCAATTAAAAGGTCATTAACTCTGACAGGGGTATATATAAAGTGGTAATCACTTCATTGCTGTAATGTTTTATAACATTCATTCAGAATGAATCCAAAGACTGAAGGCTGTATACGGGTGATAACCATTGTGCCAAGCCTTTGGCTCACTTCATTTGTACTCGGCCATAATAATCACAAGCTTATAGTTTACTTAATTTTCTAACTCTCCCCTCTAAAAAAAATTCTACCCTCCATCTTCAACCTCAAAATAATATTTTAGGATTGGATAACCACCCCAATATTTCATGTTTGGCTTTTTAATTTTATTTTACACATTTTGTAATATTTTCTCATGACATTTTTATATTTTCTTTACACATTTTTGTGTAATTATTTTTTCCTTCTTTAACAAATTGTGGTATTGCTCTTTTCTATTTCACTAAATTGAAACATACTTACATTGAATTTGTCTCTACTATTTAACTCGAGCAAAGCCAATGATTATTCTGCGCCTCCACCATGATTCAGATTCTATATTATGTTTAAATTGACTAAATAGGATTAGATTACAAAATTGTCTCTATTGTATTTTGATAGGGGACTTCTATCAGAATCCACCCATTCCTATGAATCCCATTATTTATGAGATAGACTTAATTCCCTTACTGGATGTATGATGTCTAATTAATCAATCTGTATCCGTAGAATTCTAAATTTGGGAATGATTAAATAAACAAAAAAAATAATAACGTGTTTATCATTATTCTCACAAGCAGCAAATTATTTAATGTCTGCTAATATGATCCTGTGCCTAAACTCTGATACATTAATAATTACGAGACCTGACTGTGCAAACCCCAAATATGGGAGGGAAATACTAAGCGAATTGTGCTATGCTTCTGGCCCCAAGAAAACACTACTCACCCTTATTAATGGTTTCTTTCTATTATTATCCATTCCTTATGTACGGGTGTTATGATGGCAAAATCATATATGAGTCTCAAAATTGAAAGTACTTTTTAGCATTGGGTTTATGAACACTAATTGCATAATGATTTGCTGCTTAATCTTCAAATGCTTGATACATATCAAATCTTCACTAGCCTCTTTGATGATCCAAAGGAGCTGAATCTAAAACACCTAACTATACAATGTGCGATTTCATAAAAGAAATAACACATAAATATGCATGACAAAAATTACAATGAAAGGATTACAACTTAAATTTTAAAACGAGGATTACAAATTTGAAAATGATTACAACAAAAATTAAACCCTGATCAAGCTTCCGTACTTAAATGGGATTCACCCTCTCAAACTATTCTCCCAGACCACTTAGGCGATCGCTTCCCTGTGATAATGACTAACTATTCACTGTTTTACCCGATCGACGAACCGCCTTCAAGGCAGTCAATATCACCTCGGTAAACGGGCGCCTCGGATTTTTTTTCTTTTGCAGCTGTTGCTTCCCGACATTCATATGGAGTTTTTGGATGATTAAAAGAGGGCAACTCGTTGAACCAAAACGCTTCTCAATTATGTGCAAATAAAAATGGCTCAGAATACCAAAATCACTTAACACACCGATTGTCCATTCAGAATGCCTCTTTTGAATTTTGAATGCAAAAATCGAAGCCACTGAAAAGGTGCCTGACGAGCACCCCTCGTGTGTAACCCGCATTCTAAACCAGCACCCAAGCCTGCCACCTCCCCGAGCCTATTTTCCCCGATTTCGCACCTGCCGGGCGGGCTGCTGCATTTTTCGCATAAGTAGTCAATCAATTTACTAAGTCACTAAAGACCTCTTCTTATTAAGTGAACTTCCAACATCCTCTACTCCAATGTGGGATGCACTTATTTTTCCAAACTTCATGGTTTGTTCCCATCTTTGCACAAGCTCATTGACACACAAATGAGATGCAAATTTTGGATTCACAACGCTCTAATATCCAACACATTAGTCAATTAGTATTTTACCTTCAAAGTGAATATATTTACATATATTGTTGTTTATTATATTAAGAAATTAAAACTCGAAGTTTTCAACTGCATCAAAGCGAAGTTTTGAATCTAAGAATTAGCTCTAAATAGATACATCAAGTTGGTCTAACCGAATCATTGGATTGTCAAGACGGCTTGTTCATCTAATTAACTTATTAGTTCTCATTGGATCTGAATTATTTTTTAATGTATTCCGAAATTAGGAGATAAATAATATATATTGTAGATATTTTTGTACATTATTTTGAAATTAATGCTATGTTTGGATCCGGGTGAATCAGGGAGAAGGAAAATATTTAAAATTATTCTAGGGGTAGAGAATCAGGGAGAATCAGAAGAATAAATTAAATTGTTGTTGGGATACAATAATTTCAAAGTAGGGAGAATTGGGAGAATATATTTAATCATAAGTATATTTGTCATTCTCCCCTCCATTCTCCGACTTTAGGTAATGCATTTTAGGAAATTAATTTCCAGTGTAAAATACCGCCCCAGTGAAAACTCATATTTAAATTACCAAACAAGAAAAATGATTAAATTCCCCTTGATTCTCTCTATTCTCGCCAAAACAAACAGACCATAAGTATATTAGAATTTGTTATTTTGAAAATATCTACTACTCACTCCAATTCAAAACAATTGACGCCACTTTAAATCAACTTCACCATCAATTATTAATTATTCATTATTTTGAAAAATATAAAAAAAAATTTATATAATCGATCTTCGCCTTTTAAAATACTTTCATGTAATATTAATTTTTTGGCCAATATAATTAAAGATTAATTTGAAGATAAAGATTTATTCGAGCATGGTAGCTCAATTGTTTCTGATCGAAAAGTTTAGCATCAGATGTATATCTTTTATATTGAGATTGTCAAAAAAGTATTCTACTCACAGAGCATTTGTAATCGAGTAATTGATTCTTGTTTAGAGTTAAATTTTAGATATTTTTTCAAATAATATCAATTATGAAAGTCCAAATTTATTGAATTTATTTCCAAATTATGTAATATTAATTTTAAAATATTTTATTTATTAATTTATTTAATGAGGTTGAATTTATTTATATTTGTTATAATATCTATGTTATACAAATATTTTTACTATATATAACTTATCTTGAGTTTTCAAGATTTTATATTATTTTTTAAATATATCTATAATGTTTCCGAAACATTTCTTATTTTCAAGATTCCGAAATCATATCCGAAAAATGAAACTTTTAACCATGATTAGATTTTCAAGGAAAATAATTAACTACAATTGAACAACACACAATTCAGCTCCTAGGATCAAGAACTGGATTAGGGTTTAATCCAGAAAATGATGTTGCATGGGAATGGAATTGTGGTTAAATTGAAGTCCTGGAGATAGAGGAAAACTATAATTATTACTAATCTCGTTCCCAAATGCTTCTAACTGCTTCACTTGTGACTTAAGGAACTTGAGATAATTTGCTGCCTCGTCAAGCATTGTTGCTGTATCCATTTTACTTCCTCCAGGAACAAGCTTTTGCAAAACCCTAATCCTTTCACTAATCCTTTCTCTCCTTTCTCTTGCTGCCACAGTTTGTGGATCACTTGATATTCTCACATTCTTCCTCCTAGGCTTCTCCATCACTTCAACCCCTAAATTCACTGGCCGAAACGCTGCGGCCCGGTAAATCATTTCCTTCATTTGTGCTATGGCTTCAGAATCAGGCTCATGTTGATCCATTGATAATGATGACATTGATGATATTGAACTAGGCTGCTGGAAATTAATGTTTGATGAACTTGGATGATTTTTATTGTTGTCTGATCTGGGTTTTTTGTTGGGATTTTGTTGGTTTTCTTGGATTAGTTGAAAACCAAGTTCTGATCTTGAAGAATCTGTATGAAAAAGAGCAAACTTTTCAAGATTTTCTCCAGGTTTCATCAGGATTTCATCATGGTTCCTCTTTTTTCCACCTTTTTTGATGTCTAATGATTTTTGATGTTGATCATCTGAGGAATGGCTCCCTGAGGCTTTGTTGATTGATGAAAAACATGCAGATCCTCCTGAGGAAGAACCCTTCTTCTGGAAACTTTTGTTGCAATAATCTGAAGTGAAAATCATGGAAACTCCATCATCTTCAACTGAGGCATTATCAGTGTTGCTATTTGTTGCTGAAAGGAGACAATCCAGGGACTCCAGAGAGCCAGTTGCTTCAGTTCCAATGCCAAATTCAGGCATTTGGAATTCATCCAGTGAACTATTTATAAATGCCCTGTTTAGTACAGAGGGAGAAAATAATGCACCATTGATGAGTACTTCAGAGAAAACAGGGCAGGCTACTGATTTTTCAGCCACATTTCCAAAAACAACTTCTTTTATGGGTTCTTGGCATTGAATGTGATCATATCTTGAAACTCCAGGAAATCCAGGGGAGGAAAAATGTTGGGCCATGTTGTTTTCTTCAGTAATCCCTTGTGACTGCATGTTCCATGAATCCACTGGGCCATCAAATCTGAATATCTCCATGAGTTCCAAGAATCTGTAAGGTGATGAAGTAAATGGAATTTGGGTATGAAAGATGGAGGAAACCAGAGGTTTTAGTGTGTATTTATACTGTAACAGAGAAGGGGGGAGCGGGGGGAGGTCTTGTTGCTAGAAAATGAAGAAATAGCTCTAACCACCAAATTTAATTCCCTCCAAATGGAAACCTGAAGATCATCAACAAAAAAACAGTGAAGCTAACGTCAGTTTAGCTAATAAATTTGTCTTAACTATACTGTTCATCAGTAACAAACAACACAAAACTGATAGTAAATGACAAGAACATGTAGATAAGAAATGGACAAGAATGATACTATACTACATACCACATTTACCAAGAAGAATGAATACTAGTTGCTGTTACTGAAAAGATTGTTGTTGAATCTTGAAATGTGTAGAAGAGAGAAAGATGGAAAGAATAATGGGTACTTTTTTCTCTTTTCTGTCTATATTTTTCTTGGAAGAATATGCTTATATAGAGAGACGGGAGAAAGAGATAAATTATTGATATAATTTGTAAAAAGGGTAGAAAATGTTTGCAGACTACTACTACTTGTAGTTGAACATGAAAAGTGAAGTCTAAATTATAACAGAAAGGAGGTTGTTTTGGAAAAAAATAATGTTTAAAACAGTTGACAGGAGATGTAATGGTTTTGAATTGATGGAAAGATAAGCTTTCTGGTCAGTTTGGTGGGACTGCAAGTGTGTTATTTTGCAGATGGGGAGCATGAGAATTCAGACAAGCATATTCAGACTTGAATTATTAATTCTTTTATCATAGTATATCTTAACGGGGTTTGTGTTGGTGCGTGGTAATTAGTAGAGAGTGTCAGGGTATTTTAGAGAAGTTTAATGGTTAATAAAATCTTGGAAAACAATAAAAGAAATAAAGTTTATTATCCATTTGATGCTTTTGAGAATTAATTACTATTTGGTGAGTAATTAATGTGACTTTTTCTTAAAGAAAAAGTAATTCTTTTAGGTTAATTAGTGAAACCTATAAATACGCTCTTCTTTCGAAATTAGGGAGGAAACATGGTGAGGTTTCGTGTTTGTAAGAGAAAAGCACTTGTCCGATTGAGAGATCTTGTATCCCCAGATATTTGAGTGTATTAGCACATCAATTACTAGATGATGGGGCAGTTCTTTGAATCATGTGTCATTCTTTCGGTGATTGTGGTATGGATGCGGCGGTGGATTAGGCTCTACCATGTGGGTGTTGAGGTAAATGGGTGTGTTTTTTTTAATTTTCGTAATTTATTATTTTTGTTATTGTCATGTTTGAATTAGTGGAGATGAATCCTCATGCATCTTGCTAATTAGTATAATTGATGAAACCACAATTATCTGGTGGTTAAGATATTATGCGTTGTGTATCCTTGGAGGCTCAGGAGTTCTTGGTGGGAATTATGGGGTTACATGATAACGATTGCATGATTTACTGCTGATTCGAATGGATGTCGAGTAACTTAATAGACTACAAATATATCTTATCAAATTAGATAATTATATGTTTTTTTTAATTAGATAATTACATGTTGTTTTGTGTATCAATCAATATAATTTGCTCGAACTCGGTCCAAATACCAGTACAGGGAGCAACCGAGTCAAATTTTTCAATCTAGTATATGTTGTGCAAGGGTTACTTGGTCAATTTAAACTTAAGATGTATCTAAGCCACCTACAACAATGCGGATAAAGGTAACTTTGCTCGAGTCGAAGTAATTAACGATTATATATCGAATTATTATGTGCAGCTTTATATTAGTTGATATGATAGACATGTCGGTATTTTCAATCGATTATTGTATGAGTATCGGATTGCCCGATTTACAAATAACATTATTTTTATATGACTTTTGGACTCTACCTATTAGAAATTTATCAATATTGTCTGATTCATAAATTTTCTTCATATTCCTTTCAACAAAAAACTCCTTCCACCTATATTTGTTAATAGATTTTAAGAATAAAGCTTATGCGTATCACTTATTTTTAAGCTTATGAAAATTTGCATATTTAAAAAACTAACTCTTTATATTTTACTCTAATTAATTTTCCATAAACATAATAATTATTTCGGTTTACAATAGAAAAAAAAAATACCCTTTAAAATAGACACGAGGCCTCAAGTTTATGATTTAACAACACAATTAACTCAAAAAATCGAAATGATCTAATACACATTTCATACATGTATTTAAATCAAACATTTTGAAATATGAGTGATTTATCACCAAGTTTAGTCAGTCATATGATGAGCTCAGCTTTTATCATATAAATCTCGATAATCAATAATTAATAATATATATAAAAAGAAATTCTTGAATAAGGGTTGTGTTCTTAGTTTCTTGTTTCACACTATTAATGACTAAATTATCCTTCTATCTAAAACTTAGGCAAAAATATAGTTTGATGAGATATATTATGAAAAGTATCACTATCTCCTATTAAGTAATATTTAACATATTTTTATTTCCATATTGCCTATTTAAGCGATATTAATCACCTAAATTCTCTTCGTAATAAATAAATAATATTAAATTAATATTAGTAGGCTTACAATTTTCTTCCACTTATATGTCTTATTTGTAAATAATGTCATCAAATATTCTTCATAAAGAAATAAACGGATAATATTAGAGTATATTAATCATCGAACTCTCTTTCTTATGTAATACACATAGTGCTTTGTTGGTGGGCCGAGCGAGCAGGAAGCAGTCAGCTTCGGCCCGGTGACCGGCCCAGCCGATCCGAAATAGGGCGGATCCGGTCGGATCAAATGTTGATCCGGGGATCCCCGGATCTGGACACAGTAACCCGAAACGGATACGGACCGAAGCCGGATCCGAATTGTTATTTTTTTGTATTTTTGAATTTTTTGTATTATGTTTAACTATTTTTATTATTTTGAATTGTTAAATATCACTTTAATTAGTTGTTACGATTTTTTTGTATTAGGTTTAATTATTTTCCTCATTTGAATTGTTAAATATGTTTAATTAGTGTATTTTCGTTTTTTTTGTATTTTCATATTGGATACAATTACGATGATTTCGGATCTGAGAGTTTTGGTTTAGGATATCAGGAATGGGAGTTTCGGATAATGCAGGACGGACAGTTACAGATAAACGATATTGGGCAGTTCGGTCCCGGTCGAAATTTTTTGCCCGAATCTGGTTTGGTCGGTTCGGATGGACGAGACTTGAGCCGGTCGATTCGGATATTTGAAAAACTTGATCCGTTAGGATCATTTGAAAACTTGATCGTCATTGATCATACATACTACTAATTTCTTCGTATACTATTTGAGTAAAAATAATTACTTGTCTCTGGCGTTAATACTTTCATTGCCATCCTTTTAACCTCCTCCGTTAAACAACACCTTTCATTAGCTAAAAAAGACCATTGCCTCCTTAGCATTAATATATATTTTCTTTCCTTTTATTATTATTTTTCTTTTTGTCACCAGCTTTAATACCTTGTGTGTATTATTATTATTATTATTATTCTTCTTCTTATTATTATTTTGTATAATAATAATAGTAAAACACTATTATATATAATAATACATTATTCGTTTGTTTCTCTTATATAGATTTCTACTCTTTTTAGAAGTAAAATATTCGCAGAAACATCAAACATATCATATTTCAATAAAAATACTATAATCAAATAATTGTTCAATTTAATATTTAATCATTAAATCTATACTTCTCTAAAAATATTATACAATATGTATATAATAATTGTGTTCAAAATACAAATAGTCAATAATAAAATTTCAATTTAAAATCATAAAGCAAGTAATAATATTACAAATATAACAATAATAATGGTACCACTATTTCTTGGAAAATTATTTTTAGCGAGCTTTTTCATTATTTAAAGTAAGGGCGTTATAATGGGTTAGGCTTCTGACAGGCAGGGGGCCAGGCAAAAATGGTCAGTGGGTTTCAAATTTTATATTGTTGTGCTTTCCCAGCATACGGCGCGACAAAAGATTGATCCTTGATATCGAAGAAATATTTTGTAATAAGTGATGGATACATATTCAATAAATATTTTTATTAAATTAGTTTAATAATTATTTATTTAAACTTATCAAATAATTATTTTTATTAATGTCATTAAATAAAAAATAGTGAAGTATAATGTAATGAAAATACACTTTGTCTTACTAAAATATCAAATTTAGGTAATGATCCACTTTATTGACTTTTCTTTAAAAATAATAAAGAATGCAAAATTATAATAACATATCAATAATACATAAACAATAAAAATTTATTTTCATAAGAATATGCAAACCATATCAACCAATAACATATTATACTCTAATGGTGAAAAGTAGCAACAATAAGAAATTGCCAAAAAAATTAACTATATAGTTTAAAATGCAACTCAAAAGAAAATATGTTTTAAGGGTTGAATATTCAATTTAAAAGTAGTTATGTCGATCTAGGTGGTCATTTAATATATAGTCTTTATTATTCTATCACTGATGGGATTCGAGTTAACAAAACTTCTTATGAAATATTATCACGAAAATTTACAATATAAATAAAATAGTTGAATATAAATCTTTCTACAACATGATTAAATAAAATTGTGATAGTTCTATACTCCTTATTGAATTAGTTATTAAATTGAGTCAAAATTATATTCTTAAGGCGATATTGAATTGTGAAATATTATAATGAATGAACATGTATTTTAATGACTTTTTCACTACAAATAAAGTTTCATTATCAACAAGTGAAGTACCAAAATCATTTTATTAATATTATCATTATGAATGAAATGTGTTAGATTGAACTAATTATCCGCTTCCTCGAAGTGTAATTGTATTTGATTGATTATTTAAATAATATAATTTTGGATGTTAATCTTATTATTAAATTTATATGTTTTACTAAAAAATATTATTACATGATTGACATATAATATTTAAGTTTATAAAAATCATTATTTTTTGTTGAATATGTATTAAGAATATATATTAATAATTTAAGTAATATTACTTGAAATAAAATGTACTAAAAACAAACTTATTTATTACAAAAGGAGCAGATAAATTTAACAAAATTGATCTTATTGATTTTATAAAAAATGTAATCATAGTATTACATTGGCAATTTTCATAGTATATTTAAAGAATTATTCATCGTGAGTATCGTGAAAAATAAAATGTGTCGAGAAAAAAAAATATGAGAAGGTGTCAGTTTACAGGTTCGAATGATTTTAAAATTAAATATAAAAAATGTCTAAATATTTAGAGACATTAATTGTAGAATTATCATTTTATCTCCTTTATTAGTTTAATTCAAATGAAAAAATAAACTAAAGCACACTTAAACGGCCACTCTGGCTCATTTTTAGTTGTTTCATGATCATGCGCTCTGTCATTGAGTAAAGCAACAGTGAACAGTACATCTTTTTTTCTGATACAATTCCACTAATCATAGCTTAATCATATCTATTTTGAGTCTCAATTATTTACGTTACTTAATCATGCCACAATGATTTACTGTTGACGAAAAGATAGAGATAATGGGTGTCACTTTTCAGTCAATCCTCAATTACATCACTAAAGTTATTGCTTTGTTATATGCTCTATTAACCTGCTTAAGCTTTCTGTCTCTCCTTTTTCTTGCCCTTTTTTAGGGTTATAAATTCAAAGTGCCTTTATTCAAAAGTTAAAACTCTTTGAGAAATCCGCAATTAAAGAAAAACATAATACTATATCATGTAGATTAGATTAGTCCCTGAGAGTTCGTTTATTTCACTCGAACAATCTTAGATATTTAGGTGCATGATGAATTGATGATGAAATAAACGAAGGTGCCTCATCAAGTGAGGTTGGGTGAATAATGTTCAATTAAACTTTCTAATATTATACAATACAGAAGTATTTTGACAATACTCCCACATAGTCTATGTTCTTCTATCTATTGTAAATTAATTTAAAAATAAAATATATATGTATCATAATTTTTATCAATGTATATAACAAAGAATGTCATTCCAACGAGATAACAATATTTAGGGAGTCTGGCAGCAAAGAATGAAGAAGAAGATACTTTGAAGCTATTTTTTGTTCCTAGGATTTTTGTCCTTTAATAATGTTTTATTCTATTTTCCCTATTACAACTAGAGTATTTTTTTAAATTATTTACTTTCTCTCTGTCTCTACTTGGGACACACGCACGCGCACGAACTCTTCGGACTCTAAATTTTTTGGAGTAAATATCTTATGCAGAATTTATGGCGGATCCATCTTAGAAGGGATGGAAATCAAACATAACCGGTTCATTGTCTACTTTGATTCATCATTAATTTTTATTAATCTTGTATATATTAAAATGAAATAGATATCATTCTTAAAAATGTATCATTATAAGATGAATACAAATATTTTTATAAAAAAAATGTATAATTATTCTATACATATAATTAATATTGTAAAAAAATTGTTAAACAAATTGGTAAGTACTAAAACGCCAATATGCAATTACTTATTTGGTATAACAAGATCATAATGTATTAATTTTTAGTATAAATCCATGTAATAATTAAGACCATATTAATGTCTCATTCAATTTTGTCGACTATCTTTATCATCCATTACAAAGGGTGAGGGGAGTATATAATGTGAAGTTTGGGAAGGGGGAGGTGGCATATATATTGAGTGAGTTGAGTCAGCCCCTACCCACATGCTCCCCATTCGTTACAGCTCATTGAATGGGTTCCCATTTCATTTTCTCCTTCAATTGATTTTAGTCACCCTTCAAAATCTGTTAGTATATATGTCAACGCTTCATTATTTCCTTTTGTTCTTACAGATTTTCTGGATTCGTGTTTAATTAATTGACAGATTCAACCGTTTGACATCAATAGTTTGATGTATTTTCTTCATAAAAATAATTAATTGAATGGCGTATATATAGAAAGGTCAATATCATTTTATTACATTCGATTATATTTTCATAGATAATTTAATATATAAAAAATTGGGAATTTCATAATTGGTACTCCAAACTTTTGTATTTTACATGCACTACTACTTAATCATCCGTTCATTTTATATGACACTTTATGTGAACTCACTTAAGAATAATAATGTCCAACTTTATTATTTAAAACTTAATTAAAAAAATACTCCGTAATAAATAAAACATTTGTTATGATATTGAGGGTGTGTGTTAACATATGACCCAAACTCCATTTTAGAGTTCCAAATTGTAGACGGGTCATTTAACTAAATGAATTCATATCAAATCTATTGAGGTCATATTAACAAAATATACTCTAATTTGAATTACTATAGGTTTTTGTTTTTGTTTACGTCAGTTTAGCATACTCAGTTATCGAGTTTACTTGAGCGAGCATATATTATCTCAAATTTTACATCTACGACAAATATACTCATGAAAAATGATAATTAGAAAAAAATGATCGAAATATGTTTATTTTTATTATGGACTTACATCTCCGCCCATATTGGAAAAAATATAGCCACTTGAAACCTAGGGTATGGTGTTGTGTGCCTTCTGTCTCGAAATCGAAATGGACAACTAAAACGATTTCAGTGTATGATTGAGCAGATAGAGTGACAATAATTTTGATCTTCAAGTTACCACTTAAATACTTAATTATAGTGTGAACAATTGGATCGTATAATGAATGTCTATATATGAGTATCACGAATATATGAATAATTGTTCATCATATGCACGATTTGATGCTTCAATTTATTTATATCTTTGTGAAATTTCATCCATGATTGAGCATATATGAACAAAAAGTACTTGATGTATCAATATCTAACAATATCCATTTGTGTATAAGTGTATTGCCAAATTTAAGACAGGGTTATGTCTTCTGGATGTTCGAGGTAGAAATTGAAAGGAGGTTCAGAGTTATATTGACTTCCCCCATTTGTTGCTGAGAGATTTCTCTTATATTGAAAGTGTTTGTGAACTATAAAAAACAGAGCCTAACTAGAGGTTACACATGTATCGTAACTAAGAACATATATAATTACATGCTCGTTGGATAAATCATATAAGTAAGATATTTGATAAATGCTGATTCGTATAAAATATGGGCGTTTAAGGCGTTTAATTTAACTTAATTTAGTGTCTGCTTGTTAAATGCGATATTTGTGAAGAATGATTCACATCTTCCTACTTGAATTAAAATGAAAATCTGATTATCGCTATAATATTTATATTACATGTAGCTTGCAAATGAGACGCATTCAACTGAACATACATACCTGCTTGAAAATGAAATTATAAAAAATCTTTACCAGGTACTTTTACCAGCACCTGCATTTTTATAATCATAGGTAGAAGATCAGAGTTTAACTGATCAGATTGCTGTAGCCCAAAACACAGTGGTCCACATTCTATTGATCCTTGAATGGAATGAAACAAGAATGTCAAAATCCAATTAATCAATGCAATCTGTTTCCTGCCTGATTTTAGCTAACCCTTATGTCCATGTCACTTTCAAGTTTCGAGATGTATATTTTATTTTATACAGTTGCGTCTTTCTGGAATAATGAGCGAGCATTAACCTAATCGGTGTTGGTTGAAGTATTTTCTTTTAAAAAATCATCACATGAGTGAGAACTTGCTTGTTGTTTTTAACCGGAAAAAAAAAAATCAAAAGAAAATCTTATTACGGATCGTGAATCGCTTGATTGATAATGAAGAGAGAAGATATGCGATGAAGGAAAAAAAAGAAGCGAGGATAGAAACCGATTGAATAATAAAATGACGAGAGGCCGAGGCGAGCTGAGAAAAGGCAGCGGAGACAAGGTACAATTATGTTTTGATAAATTTTGAAGACAAAAGCTTTGATACATGAGTGCAGCTAAAAAGGGCAAAAGTGAAGAATTTTTTAAAAAAAGTTCCACCTGACGCAATATGATGACAACTTTCGGGTGCATCGAACTAGCAGGTTCCTTTTACTACTACATACAAGCAAGCAGAAAGCGAATTGATAGTTATGCCGGTAATATTATGTCAATCGATTCGGCGGAATGGAAGCAGTTAAATAATAAAATGTTAGGAGAAGCACAAACGGGTAACTATAAAGTGAAGTCGAGAATTGGTGGGTAAAGGCGGATACAAAGTTTAATTATGCTTTCAATAAAAATTTGAAGAATTAAACTTTACGATAATGCGAATGCAATATATAATTAAAAACAAAATAAAAATAAAATAGGTAATATCCATACTGTGTAGTATTTATCATGAAAGGTTGGTGCTCTGATAGGTGAAAAAGGATTTAAGTAATTTTTTGTAACACAAAGTTCAAATATGTAACCAAAATTATCTACTTATGAAACACCAAGAAGTAGGTCGATAGTAATGTCGGTAATATTCTTAATGTCAATCGGTGCTTTTTCTACGAGAAATATTTGATCTTTTTCTTGAATGTCTGTCGAAAATGGTACAGTATTTATTTATTTTTATAAAAAAATTAAATAAACCGAGAAAGGTGGGCATCATTATTATCTTCTTCGTTTAAAATCGAAATATATCAGAAGATGGAATTGCTTGATTTTCTTCATATAAAATAAAAGAAAGAAAAAATTTTTTCCTTGGGAAGGCGATCACCATGGCTTGCACGCACATTCTCTCTTTTATACTACCTATGTAATGTAATGTAATTGATGATTAAAGCGAAGTAATTAATCAGAAACAGAGTAAGTTGGTGTGTTTAGAAAAGAGTAAGTTGTATTCCTATTTATACAAAAAAAACATTCACTCACATCATTCTTTTCATTTGCTTTGCTATTTTAATGTCAACATAACTATGTGTGAATATGTTGTCAATTGCTTCCTTCTCCTCCAAAAATCAAACCCCTAATTCCCCATCCTCCACCCCGGCCAATTTCTCCCCCGAATTCATGCCCCAACTTCTTCCCCCAAATCAAACCCCTAATTTTTCCTTTCAAAGAAAACCCCTAATTTCGCTGCAATTCTCCACTCGCCTAATTGCATGTCCGTTTTCTATGGGATTTTATTGCCCAATTTGTGTGCGTGTACTCTCAAATTGAACGTTTTTATGTTATATGTTTATTAAAATGAGTTAATTATGGACATATTATATATATAGGAAAACACTTGGATTCGAGTCATGGAATATGGATTCGGCGTCACGAGTAAATTCGTATTGAAGTGGTTTTAAAGTTAGCGTCACTGATCGGTTGAGTGGCGTTCGCGATTAACTTTGCCATGAATTCCATTAATATGAGGCATAGAAATCCCAGTGTGGCCGGTTTCACACTTTAGGAAAACACTTGGATATTCTATTGCTATCCTCTCACACGTGGGGGTAACTGATGTGGCTGGATCTTATTGGATATTTGGTGAACGAGGTTGCACACAGCACGTGGGATCTCCAGGATTAGTTAGATGGGGGCATCAGATGTGATTCACACCGCCCATCTGGCTGTTCTGTTCTTCTATGTTGTTCTATTTGCTTCTAATTGTATATGAGCATATATTATTTTGGTTAATGCCTTAAAATTTAATAAGCAATTAAGGAAATGAAGAGTAGGATACGCAAAGATTGTTTTAATTGCTCAATAATTAAGCAATGGTTTTGAGAGTTGCCAATTCTAAATCGTTGCAGTTAGGCAATAATAAGTGACCTCAAATTCCATTTTTGGTGCTTAGAGAATTGTTACCTAGACTTGTACAACATTGTCATAACGTTGATGTCATTTATATCAATCAAAGTTTGACAACAAAGACGTGTGAAGGAACCAAACAAGACATTCAATTTGGGATTTCCGTATACATGCACGCACAATGGCATGGGATTGTCAACCCCTTGGGAGTTGGGACTGGGATGAGTCATTTTCTGGTCCTTAAGGATAAAACACCACTTCCCAAAACTTAAAGTTCAATATCTCTATATATTAGATTCATCATCAATTGGTGACAAATCTTAAATCAAAATAAAGAAATATATAAACATTAAAATTGTTAAATAAATCATTATTGAGCGGGAGATAATTATTATATTTTGTGTAAAATAATTTATAAGTATATGATAAACTTAAATTTTTTTAACATTGAGAGATCTTTGTCCTTCTTGATTTATTTCAAGGCCAGTCACTTGCACCAACATATCCTAGAAAATATAGTCCCCAAGCTGGATAATGTTCATGTGAAGATAGTGAAATATTGTACATATTGCAGCAGGGAGACATGCTGTTTAATCAAACAAGACATGTGGCTTAACAACTTTAAATCTGCCATTGCTATCATCAGTTCCTATCCAAAATGAATTCTACGCTCCCAATCAATTCAAGATACATAAATAGTATCCTTCATATAAATTGGGAAAATTACTGGAGTATTTACAATCAAGAGACATTGAAACAAGGCCAGCCCACTTAAAATTGTGTTTAGAACCACAATGCTCACCATGGACATATATCAACCTAGGACATCCCACTGTAATGGGTTGACAGCCTCTTTACAAGACTTACTGTGACATGACATAACAATATATTAGACCCAGGTCCAATAGCTACCACTACATGACTACATCCATGATTTGCAATTTCTAATCTGTTTTCTTTCAATATTCAGTAACAAACGGTGGGTGCTTGATGGCGACCACCTGGTTGTACGTCTACTTCTCTGGATTTTTATTAAATTCTGTGGTTTTATTTTTAAAATAGTTGTAGTCTAGTAATAATTATCTTCGTTTGATATCTTTTGGCTACTTTTATTGGATTTGTCGGTAATTAATGATATAATTTCAATTGGTGATATTTTATATTTTCAACAATACACATTTTGACTACTTTTAGTTTTTAATAGTTGTGCAAAGTTTGAATGACAACGAAACAAAAAAATGAGATGAAGTATTCTTTGTAGTTATTGGCTTATTTGCGGAGGTGAAATGGTTTGAAAATGATTGTGAATTATGTATTATGTTGATTAAAAATTACAAACAATGGTGCCAGACTGCTAGAATAAAGCATTCTAAAATGGATTCAAAACTGAGTTCTTTTTAGGATGAGGCCTAATCACCTTCTGTTAAAAACAATTTAGACCCTCCCAAAGCCATCTTCTATAAAGTAGTTTCCATTGTTTCTACTCAAATTTCAGACAATACTATGTGCTTAGGTAGTTTGAGGACATGGGAGGTCGGTGGAGATTGAACATTCAATGATATTTTAAAGGAAAGAATGAGTGTGATTGGTGGCGAAGAAGATGAAGAGGAGGAAGTGGAGATGAAATGAGATGGGATCAATATTAACGTAGAAAATACCGTATGATAATAGTGTATGATTTTTAAAAGATTAAATGGCAAGGCAAAATAGCTTTTACTTTTATCACGAGCATGGATGAAAGTTTGTCATAATCACTGATTGTCACCATAAATAATTTTAGCACTTGATGCTTAAAGTTTTGAAAGGGTGTTTGTTAAATATATTAATTAGGTACTTAATTTATTGGATTTTAGACACGTTAATAAATTATTCACTTATTAAATTCTTAAAATTTTGGATTAAATTTTTCTACTTATTTTTCTCCTCTTAAAAAAATTTATAAATGATAAAATAAAGATTCATCTTCCATAATAAGGCAGAATTTTTTATTGGCATTTAAACTTGATCTTCATTATTAGTATTATTATTATTTATTATTATTATTGTATATTATAATAATAATAATAAAATAATAATAATAATAATAATAATATTGAAAGCTTAAGTTTTGATCGTTATTATTAGCTTAAGTTTTCAATTGCCAATTTTTAAATTTAACAAGAGATTCTAAGTTCCTAACCCATAATTCCGAAAATCGGACATCACTTAAGCCAAGCTAAAATAATATTTATTCCGTAACGTGATAGAGAATGTCTCTCGATAAGTCCGTGATCCAAGGTTGTACCATGTCACTGACACACTACACGTGTACACACTCTCCCAATGTTTTTGGACAATACTCTTCATTTTTCATCATGAAAGCATTTGTTCTTCCCAAAAGAATAACCCATTAACCAATATTTTATTCTTATGCATAACATTTGATATTTTGTCACACCCTAGCAATAAAGTTGTGACATCAATAATCAATTTAATTCTCCAAACTGAAACGTATTTGATTCTTCAAAGAAGCATTAATACATACCTTGACCAATATTAATTAGCCAAATTACATAGAAACGAAGAATTCACAACACCCCTTATCTTATTTTTCTTCCTTCAAATGTTCTAGGAGGCAACTTTAGCCTATGTTTATAAAGGGTTATTATTCTTCACTCATGATGTGTGTTGCTTTATTCCAAAATCTGGGAATTTGATGGTGGTTTTGTTGTTTTCTGGTTTATGTGAAAACAAATATTGGTATGCTTGGTTCTAGCTCATCACTTAGATTTCCACATTTTCTATTGTGATTTGCTTAAAAAAGGTTACTGCAAAAATCAAAATAATCACTTTTCTTGGATTTGGGTAGCTGTAATTATTATACGTATTTTACATGCCTGCTCACTTTTATCATTCTGCTTGGTACATCTTACTGATTCAGAGACATATATTGGAATTAGGTGTTGTTTCCTTACTCGTTAACTGGGATTTATCGAGGTCCAAAAGGAGTTGTGCATCCTTACTCGCTAACTGGGATTTTTCGGGGTCCAAAAGGAGTTGTGCACCCTTACTCGTTAACTGGGATTTGTATTTGAATAGTTTGGGGTAGAGAAAGAAAAGATGCAATCAAGGGTTGGAAGTAGTGGTAATTTGGAGGAAGGGAAAGATTCTGTCGTTAGAAATGCAAGCCAGTCTAAGCCTTTGTCATTGAAGCTTTTTATGTTTCTGCTGGTTTTTCTGGTTGTAGGGTTTGTTTTTTCTGCAGTTAGTATGTATACAATTAGGTATTTTGGGTTGCATAATGTAGTTCAGATAGCTCAATCAAGATTCCAGCCTTGCTTTCAAAGACCAGTGAGTTTGGAGGGTTTGATTAGTCCTTCATCAAACGCGTGGCATGGCATGAATGATTCGGAGCTTTTTTGGCGCTCTTCACTTGTTCCAAAGGTTAAAAATTATCCTTTTAAGAGAACTCCTAAGATTGCATTTATGTTCTTGGCCAGAGGACCTTTGCCGATGGCTCCTTTATGGGAGAAGTTTTTTAAGGGGAATGAGGATCTTTATTCAATCTATATTCATTCATTGCCATCATATAAGCCGGATTTTCCACAGTCGTCGGTTTTCTATGAGAGGAACATTCCAAGTCAGGTATTGACATGAACACCAATTTTACTTATGTTTTAATTATAGATAGGCCATAACTTTTTTTCAACATGTTGACATATGAAATCTTATCAAGTTTCTATTGATGGATTAGAAGATTTATTCCTGTTGTTTAATATCTCTAGTCTTTTGAGATTGTAAAATTATCGAGTTTTCTTTTGGTGTGACATTATGCATGGCTCCTAGAAAAATAGTTGTAATAAACAGTATTCATATCTTTAGCAAAAAATGAAACGTAATTAGGCTTGTACTGGATTTTTTGCTCAGACTAGTTTGTTGTAGACAAGATTTGTCAAGGTCTACTGCCATTAAGAATACCCTGTATTCCATAATGCAACTAAGTTGTAATTCTTTTCTAATGTTATTAATCAAGGAGCAAACATGAAAACCGGACCTCAATAATGTAATATCAAAATCAAGTAACATAAACATCATATCTTTTTGGTATAAGAATATTGACTAAATGCAGTGTCGTTAACTGAAGAAAATCCTCATCCTCAATATCTGTGCCTGAAATATCTATATTTTGGATGTTATTAACATGACCAAACTGGTGAAATGCATTTCTTATTACCACCCTCAGTTAACTGGATCATGCACAAGATTCCTGGTTCTTGAATAGAGGGAGTATGGAGTAGTGGCTGGATTATTTCAATCAGTCCTTTCTAACGTAGTAACTATAAGTTGACATCTAACAATAAAAAATCAATGTTCTTTTGTAATCTGTTTTTCCTATTGTTGTTTTGTAGGCTGTAGAGTGGGGGAGGATGAGCATGTGTGATGCTGAAAGACGGCTCCTTTCTAATGCATTGCTAGATATCTCAAATGAATGGTTTGTCCTGTTATCAGAGTCATGCATTCCTCTCCTCAACTTCAAAATCGTTTACCATTACATAGCAAAATCAAGGTATAGTTTTATGGGAGCATTTGACGAACCAGGACCCTTTGGAAGAGGAAGGTACCATGATAGGATGTCACCCGAGGTAAAAAAAAGCCAGTGGCGTAAAGGGTCCCAATGGTTTGAAGTTAACAGGAAACTGGCAGTTGATATAATTTCTGACGCACATTACTACCCTAAGTTTGAGAAGTTCTGCAGACCAGCGTGTTATGTGGACGAACATTACTTTCCAACCATGTTGAGCATTGAGTCTCCTCAACTCTTGGCAAACAGGACCACTACATATGTGGACTGGTCAAGGGGAGGCGCTCACCCTGCTACATTTGGGAAGGCTGATATTACAGAGCATTTGTTCAAGCGAATCTCCGGTCGATGCACTTATAATGATCAGCCAACTACACATTGTTTCCTTTTTGCACGAAAGTTTTCTCCTAATGCATTAGCACCATTGTTAGAAAATTCTTCTAAATTCTTAGGTTTCTAAAAAGGATCAGGTTCTGATAACAAGTTTAGAGTATAAATGGAGGCATATCAGTGTGAAAGAAATGTTCTTCTTTAGAACCTTGGAGTAAGCCTTACTACATCGGGTTAGGGAGCTTTGTAGTCAGAACTTATTACACTCTTTTGTAGATTGACCCTTTCAGAATTTGTATGAATAAAAGATGGTTTAAGTGGCTTCAATGTGTCGGCTTTGTCGTAGTTTTACTGATTCTATTTAGTAACATACAAGATATTCTGAAATACAATAATTTATCTCTGTGACAGGTTACAAGAAATTTGTTGTCTTTAATGCAAGATTTATCTCTCCACAAATACAAATATTTATTGCTTGTATGCTATGATTTCAGCTCACATTTTAGATTTTCGTATTTTCTGCTGGACTTACGGTAAAAAGGATTTTTTTTGGAGACATGATATTTAGTTATTTGTAGAGGAGCAATGGTTGTTACCATGAGTTCAGATAATAAGTTTCAAATTAGAGTTAGAGAAGATGCAATCAAGGATCGCCAGGAGTAGTTTGGAGAAACGGTAAGATTTGTTGTTCAGAATGCAAGACATTTTAATTCATTGCCCGATATCAGAGGTGTGCATTTCTCTATTCGACTTCAGCATTGTTTACCATTGCATATTGATATGCAGGTCTACCTCTGTCAGAGTGCTCGATGAACCTAAACCAATGGATATGAAAGGATGTCACCAAATGTCAATATAAGCCAGTGGCGTAGAAGATCCCATGAAGCTACCAGAATAAAGGTTGTTGGCATAATGTTTTTACACATTTTACCACCTAAGGTTTGGAAAGTTTTGCATGCCATGTACTCTTTGTTACCTTACTGGAATAATGTTTGCTCCTAATTTGTTTGAGATACGTTATTATAAAGTCTTCCTAGCTCTTAGTTTTTTTAGAAGGATATTGGGATCCTTACGTTGTATTGGTAGAAGATAGATTAATTTGTTTCCATCGGTTGGCTTGCTCATAGTCCTTTTTATTTTTGCTTAATGTTTTCAAGATTTTCAGAAATACAAAGAGTTAACTTCACGTTAAAGAATTCAACTTTCAAAATGCAAGATTTCAAAATATCCTGGATTGTGGATTCAGATGAAATATGCCTGCCAATTGACATGGTTTTTGTTTTTTGTTTTTTCCAAATTGTGCCATCTTTATTTTCAGCCGGATAGTGCTCTCAACATACGTTGAAAGTTGAAACCCACAAAAGTGGAGTCAAAAACTCGAACCAGATACTTCTTTGTCTAGAAAGATCAAGCTAGGAGGTCATGGCATGAAGTTCCATAACTCATGGAGGTTTGTTATGTCGATTATATTTGACATTTGAGACAAATCCTTAGGTGTGAAAATATCGAAGAATAAGGTTCCATGGAGTTGAATATGACCTCACTTTATATGTGTCATCAACATTCTGATTGTTCAGTTTCTCAATATGATGCAGGTTGAATAAATATTCTTACAGAAAGTAAGAAATCTGAGCCGTTTGTTATTTCATTTCAAGAAGCTTCACTGCTTTAGCCTGTTATACCGGAATCAGATGCTATATCTTGACAGTAACTTATTTGTGTTCTATAAATCAAGCACAATCTTCTACCTATAATAATGAGCAAATCAGCGAACATACACATTTGGTTATCAATTGTTTCTTGAGCATCACCATGGTACGAGAATTTCCTCCAGATTTTCGATTTCAAGAATGTTAAGCTTCATAATTTTTTTGAATTTACTCGCTATTGTCTCTAAATCTGATGGTATAATATTTCTTTTACATTGTTTCTACTTGTCCTTCGTACATTCTGATAGTAGCTTAATCTTCGTGGCATTGAAGGAACACGAGACTCCAAAGGCCATTGTAGTCGGACCTTGGGGCGGACTTGGTGGGGCAGCTTGGGATGATGGTAGCTTTACAGGAGTGAGAGAAATCACACTTGTGTATGGTCGTTGCATCGACTCAATGAAGGTGGTGTATGACAAGAATGGCCAACCTTTCCCAACACCAAAGCATGGTGGCGCAGGAGGATCAATGACAGCAGAAGTAAGCCTGCCTCAGTTATTTTGAATAAATCTTCAAATAAAATCAGTAGAAATCGACCTTAACCAGTAATCGAGTAATACTCTGCATAATCTGACTATCTTCATGTGTTCTAGATCAAGTTGCAGTTTCCAGATGAATTCTTAACAAGCGTAAGCGGCTATTGGTATCCAGTGGTTCATGGAGGAAGCCCCATTATTCGATCACTCACTTTCAAGAGCAACCGAAGTACATTCGGTCCCTATGGAGTCGAAGAAGGAATACCATTTTCATTCCCAATGGAAGGAGGCAAAATAGTGGGATTCAAGGGAAAAAGTGGTTGGTACTTGGATTCAATTGGCTTTCACATTACTCAAGCTCATGCCACAAAGTCCCAACAGATCAAATATTATCCAGTTATTCAAACTAGGTTCAGAAGAATGACTTTCTAGTTCTCTCTTTTGCATTACTAGGTCCTGCAAAAGTTGCAACCTCAATATACTCATTTATGAGTTCCATCTTCCATTTTTCACTTTGATGTATAAGGAAATATTCCATAGCATATATGAAGCTGAATTTGAATAAAGATTTTACGTTTTATATTCTTGTGCTACATGATTCCATTTTGTCAAATAGCTAAACAATGCTTCATAAATCCCAAGTGAATCTTTTGTGTTTAAAGTATTGAGGGGAGGGAATCTAGAAAGAGGGGAAAAAGAGGATAAAGTATCGAAATAAATAGAATTAATGGTAATGGTTAATTATCTATATTTATTTTTACGTTATCACGATCAAGCATGCTTAAATGTTCCAAATTTCGACACTTATCTTTACAAAGTATGCTCCATTTAGTTTTTATCCAAAAATCGCTTTCACAATTGCTACTAACGACGCGACCTACAAGAATATTTTTAGAGAGGTATTTGGTTAATCCATTCGTACAAACCAACCAATAATCATTCCCAACCCCATTGTACCGTGAATTGAACCTTCTAGAACACCACACTTTAAAAATAGGGGAGGGGGGTTCAAGGATAAAATTATAATTTCATACCTAAAAAACATTAGTTAGGTGTGGATATAATAGCTCATCCATTTCATTCCTTATATGGAAGTTTTACAAACTCGGTCACCCAATAATTTTTTTTTTGAATAGTTAAAATTACAATAATTTCCAATCTCCCCTTGACACCTTTAATGTGATTCGAACCACGGCTGCTATAATCATACCCTAAACAAGAAACAAATGATGAATTACTACTTCTAAATTTCAATTTGTAAGTACAGTGTTTGAGGAAGTTTTATTTATGATCAAAATAGTCATTTCACACCATTTTGTTTATTGTTTCAGTGTGCTTTTAGTCCTACTTGATTTGATCCATTGACATACGCCGTGAAAAGATTGTAAAATGCACCACCCGCTGTATCTAGTTCGATTGACATGCTATTGACCCAATAATTTTCATTATACCGCCCAAATGCCATTTTGAAAATTTGCCCACTCCCCTCTCTCCCAACGCTCTCTTTTTCTTCTCCAAATTCCCCAAACAACCGAAACATTTCTTCAAGATTTTCAAGGTAAATTCACCATAATCGAACCATTATTTTATATCAATTTCCCAAATTGGCTCAAAAAATGTGAAAAATTTAGTTCATTTCAGTTTGAATATCTACCAGATTTTTTGATGACTCATATTTTGATTATTTTTTAGATTTGATGGAATTTTTAGATGGTTTTAATTTTTCAACATCTGATTAGTATAGTTATATTGGCATTTTTTTAGATTACTAAGTGATTTTTTATAATTAATAATGTAGATTAATTTTTGTAATTATTTCCCATTTATTACTTTTTTTTCAAGTAATGTTTGTAATTATTTTGAAGTAATTGTAGGAAATGGCTGAGGCGAGAGACCGAAGAGTTAGTGCAGAGGACATTGCTGAGGTGTACATATGGAGAAGGAGGTCACTCGTTCGCCCCACGAATGGCGAAAGGGTTGACCATGGAGTCCTTGATGTATACGTTGACCCGCCCGAAGAAGAGACACCTCCAAGAACTGCATTGAGACGAAGAAATAACCCGATTAGGCGGGTTAATGGGGCAGTTGAGGCCTCTGGTCGAGTTATCAGAAGGACTATCGGACGAGGCCAAAGCTTCCGTGGATTGCCAGGTGTTGAAAATGTGGTTCCAGGGGGGCTAAGAGGCCGAGCTTCGGGGAGCATTTTGCCTTCTTGGTATCCAAGGAGACCATTGCAGGATATTACTTCTGTAGTCAGGGTAATTTCTTGAATACCCATTATTTTGTTCGTCTTAATTTGAAAGATTGTTTGGTTTTGAATTTTGTAGTTGACTTTTATAATTTTGAACTCGAACATATTTGTATGTTTTGAATATTATTAGATGAAAAATATATCATAGATAGTATTTCGATGAAGTTATGTCATATCTGTGTTAACTAAGGTAACAAAGTTAGTTAATTTGATCATTGAAAAACGAGCTGGATTATATTCTTGAAATGAAGGTAGTATATCTTTGGATGATTTGTTTCATTTTTTTACAAACTGAACACATTTGAATAATTCGATCATGAGTATAATTGATTTTGGATGTATTCTATATGGGGATCTTGTGTAATCATGAGATAAGCTATGGTGTGATCTTTGTTCGAATATTGGGTTTGGTTTATGCTTTTTGGAAATTTTGTGTGGGGATTGGGGAACTTATGACTATCAGTGAACTTTGAGCAGAGCTTATATAGTAATCATTAATTGGATATTTTAGTTTGATATGAATGGAATTTATTGACATTTCTGCATTATTTTAGTATGTGCTCTTGTGTGTTAGGCAAATACTAAAAGTGTGAAATCTTTAATATAGGAGTCTTCTTATTTGTGATGCCTATAATTAAATTAAAGTGATGAAGAATGTCTGCCTTGTCTATTTTAAATTCATTCTGGAATTAGTGATTGATAGTCAAATATTAACATTCTTTTCTGATATATCAACCGATATAATATGCTTATCTTGATCATTTGGCCTCATTATTCTCCTAATTAAGAGTTCATCAGCATAATCTTTTATGTGCTGATGCTGTGAATTCTATATTTCTTCGCATGATCATTTATGGTATCTTTACTGCATCAATTCGAGAATGCATCTGATGTTTGACACAGTTGGTTAAAATGTTAAATCCTTGCTTGGCAGCCATCGAGAGAGTTAAGAGCTGGAAGGAGAGGACGAGGGCCAAAGTAGTGAGGGTGCTCATTTCGAGCATGATACCTCTATGATCACTCCACAACCTACATCTAGTAGGAAGCCATTCCCACTCACAGCTTCGAAAGTACCAAGGATATTGCTTGATATCACTAACGAAAGCAAGGAAGAGTTAGAATTCATGACACCCCAGAAGAAGCTATTGAACTCAATTGACACAGTTGAAAAAGTAGTGATGGAAGAACTAATGTTCGAATAACTCCCACAAATTTTAAAAGCCGAAGAGAAAAGAGGGTCCGAACTCTCATGTCAATGCGGTGAGGTTCAGCCTAGTCTGCAATATCTACCTCAACTAAGGTTGAGAGCAAGTGAAGTGGATTAAATGAGAGATTAGTTGTTCTATTTCAAGCAGATATCATCATTCCCTAATGATCGCCTTTATCGCAGATTCCTAAGCACAAAGATGTCAACATCGATACTTTACAAGAATCCCAGATTCTAGTTAACAGCATGTCAACATTGATACCTTACAGGAATTGATAAATTCTAGTTAACATTATGTTGACATTTATACCTTACAATGAATTGGTTTGGTAGACTTTGCAGATATAAGTTTGTTTGGTCCTTACTGTATATACTAGTCAGCTCCAGAACATGACCTTTTTCAATTTTCTGTTGAATTGATTCTATATGGAAGTCCACATTTACTAATATTTCTGGTCATTCATGTTCCAAAGTACAATCCATTCGACGATTTGTGCTTTTGTTCCAGGATTTCAGTTCAGAGCATTCTTTGAACTTATGAAGGTTATCTCTTTCAAGATAATATGGATATTTGAATAAGAATGTTCATTTGCCCAATAATCTTTTGCCCTATTGTTTATGTTTGGCTTAATTTCATCTGGCCCCCTCAATTATATAAGCATGAATTGTCAATTTGCCTCTCAACTTTCTATCATTTCAATATGCCTCCTAAACCAATTTTACTTTTCAATATGCTACTAAATGATTTTATTTTTCAGTTTGTCTCCTAAACAGAGTTTTGTATATATACTTTACTCTGATTGGACATATTAAATATTGCAATAACGTGACATTCAATGACGATCTCAAGATTTTTGTTTACAAAAAATATGAGTGAATTTTAAAAAATACTCCTTTATTGTTACCATCTTGATAATATCGCTATTTCTTAACAAAGAAAGGTGACATACTATTTTATCAGAGTTTTCAACCTTATCAGCATCCGTTCTCATACTCATATTGATCATGTGATCCAGAATGCATCATTCTGGTTTGCCATTTGATCCCATCTCCAAGACAGTTACTGGATCCATACATGCCAGTTCTTCCAAACACTCCTCTGAAACATGATAGTGGGGATAGTTCGAGTATTAGAACTATCCAATGGACATAGTAGGTGATAGTAGGGGTGCGCATTTCTGCCTTGGCTAGCCAAAATGTAACCGACATATTCTCTGCTCTTCAAAGGTCGAACCTAAATCGGTTCCAATCGATTCCGGTTCGGTTTCGGTTCATTTTCGGTTTTGGGACAATTTTTTAGTTTATCTTCTTGAACTCAAAATTAAGTCTTAAAGTCTAGATTTAATCCATGTCAACGCGGTGAGGTTCGGCTCATGACCATCTTTTCTACTTTGCACATATTTTCTACCAAGCTGGGCCTGGATCATATTTTCGCCCGTCACCTTTGTGATCCATATTTTTTGCTCTATTCGACTCTCGACTCATATTTTGGCCCATTTCCCCAAACCATATTTCGTCTCCCGCTTCGATCCCGCTGAGCTGGCCCGTTTCGACCGACACCATATTTTCGGGCGCTGATTCGACTCAAACTATTTTACCATTTCGATCGAGACCATAAGCCAGCTTCAGACCATATTTTTACTGTTGAAGCCAGATCATACCTTCGGCCGATTCGAGCCTCACGTTAAGCTCGCTTTCGACTTTAACCACATTTTTGCCCTCAAGCTGACACGGTCCATAGTTTTTTCGGGTCTGTTTCCTGAATCATATATTTTCACGTCCGTTTCACCCACAATCATATACCTCGCTTCGACCAAAATATGGTCCCGGCCGAAACGAGCTAAAATATGGTCGGGCTCAAGGCCGAAAATATATCCCGGTCGAAATCGTCAAATATGGTCCCGGGGAAACATACAAAATATGGTACTGAGTCAAAATTGGACGAAAATATGGTCTCGGGTCGAAACGGGCCGAAAATATGGTCCGGGGTCGAAACGGGCCGAAAATATGGTCCGGGTCGAAACGGCCCGAAAATATGGTCCGGGGAAACTCGCCGAAAATATGATCTGGGTCTAAACGGCCGAAAATATACCACGCGTCAAAACGCGTCGAAATTACGCATCATCGGCCGAAAATATGGTCGAGGGTCGAAACGGGCCGTAAAATTTGGTCGGGTTGACTCGCTTCACAAAAGACGCTCATCCTTTAGATTTTTTCACGGTATTTTCTGTATTTCAAACAAAATTACCAAATCTCTAGCGTTAATTTGAATTTTTTAAAACTCAACCTCCAAGTTTAATTAAATGAGTAGCATATTTTGAATATAAGATACAAATTTTAGTTACAATTATTTTTTATTATTTCAAATATTAAATTACTAATTTATTTATATCATAAAGATAAAAAAAATATTATATAAATGTGATGTCCTTATAAGTCATTTTTACCCATTTCTATAATCTATAAGTTATTGTTATCCAAACATCGCAATATATATAAAAGTGTAAACAAGTGCTGCGTGATCTTCATTCAGGACACTATTAATTACAAATTACCATTTTATCTAAAAATCTAAAAGTTGTAGCTCACTGTAATTAACTACTACTCCCTCCTTTTTTTGCCTGACGTCAGAAATCGAAGTCAACATTGACCATTAATTACTTACCATTTATTATTTTAATAAATATAAAATTATATTATTAAATTTGTCTTTGAAAATAGTTTCTATTAAAAGTTATATCATTAAATTCTGCTTTTTTAAAATAGTCTATTAAATTCTTCTTTGTGTAAATAGTCTCATAATGGGCACTGTAATTAATGGTCAAAATTTCTCGATATACGAAAACGCAACAAAAAAAATGGAGGTGTTAATTATTCATCATACTTTTATACTTCAGAGACTAAGATACACCTGGGCATAATCATCAACACATATATCAGGAACGACACGCCCGAAGTCGGCCGCCTCGAGGTTAGACTCGCTTATGATTATAGATATAATAATAGAGTTTTTCCAGTAATATATTCATGAGAAAATAGTTCTTTCGATTTTAATTAATTTTTATAATAATTTCGATTTTTGGTAGAAAATAAAAAATAAATTATAATTTTGAATTTTAAAATAAAACTCAGATTTTTATTGTGTTTATTACTAGATTTCAACCAACATATAATAATCTTGGAATTTTTGGGAAATGTTTACTATTTTTGTTTATTTATTAACTAGAATGGAGATTTTAATAAAAATGTCAAATTTTTATGATTGTAATTTAGAAACTGATTTTTTTTTATATGGGGTATGGTTGGACTATAAATCAAATATTAGAATTTTGAGTCTGCTTGGTGGTTTATTTTGAATTATTGATGAGTAAATAGCTGGCTTTGGAGTTAATTGAAAAAATAGATTTTTATACATAAAATATAAAACCGATTTTTTATTAAATTAATTAGTACATTTTGACCTATGATAAAATATTAGAATTTTCGGACCTATTATGATATTTACTGATTTTATAAAAGATAAGGATTTCCTTTTAAATAAGTTAACTACGTATAGTTCAAATTCTAATAATTACTAAGATACATTTACAAGTAAGTGAACACATAAGTTTGATTAAATAGATGCTAAATATAATTAGCATGACTCTAAAGTATCATGGAAAAATGCAATCTTATTATATTATTTAGTAGAGTTGACTCGGGACCCTGAGGTTTGTTTCACTAGTCATGGTTGTAGCTTTTGCGCTTAAATGGTACCAGCATGTGGGGATTTATCTCATTTGTGTCAAGTTTCACATTTCCATGTTGCCTCGGATTCTAGATGCATGCTATATGGCATCGTTTTATTTGTGTGTACATGCTAGTCGCGATTGCTGTTGGAAATTGTCAGCCGACATCATATTAAGTGGATCGAGATAATGAGGATATCGGGTGATGACTCAAATATTTTGATTATAATATGTAAGACCAAAGCAGAAACACGACCTGGGATTTATTCTTCGTTTTTACTTACGCGAAACTGCGGGTTGCTGAACTTAAAGTGAGCCTAGCTAAGTATTCACGTAGCGGCCTTGAATCAAGGTATTAAGGGTCAGCCTTTAGGTCAAGATGTGTAGAGGAACAATGATCCGTTATTGACGACGCGAGCGGTACACACGGGCCAAAGCCGGATACTTAATGTTACGATAATTGAGATATTTTATAATGCTGTGGACTCACTTCGTGGTCGTTATAAAGACATTTGTGGGCTTATACGAATTGGGTTTGCTATAGCATATGCCGGGCATCGTGATTCAGACAAGTATCATGAAAGCACATGTTTGGGATGCTCGATCGAGTGTTTCGTATTATTGCTTGTGTCGATTTTGGTCCTTCTGCTGGCTCTCAAGTGTAATATGAGAAGGCAAGGAGATTTACTTTTGCCATATCGATGAACCTGTCAAATTCTATATTACATTTCAAACTCAGATTCACTCAGATGCAGACTAAGGCTCTATCAGGTTCCGCTGTTAATATAAACTATCTAATACCTAGTGGGTAGCGTCATGAACTGCTTAGTGTTTTTACTATTGACCTAACTCACATATATATATATATATATTCATGGGTGAGTTCTATCTTCGACTTCGCTCTACAGAATTTGAAGTCACCACTCAGCGATAAGTTTCACGCAGCCTTCAATACCCTCTAAACTTTCAAAGCTGAGAAGTCATGCAGTGCGGAGCCGCTGACTGAGGTCGTTGTTATCCTTTGTGCGACAAGCATGCTGTGGATCCTCAATACTATTTTATTTGCCTTATCAAGTTTCGAGTCATCAAGTTTCTCTAGTCAAGGGTGACTTATATTATAATTTATTATCAACACTAACGCTTTTTTTATGTCACTTTATGTGTCGTAATACGCGATGCCAAGCAGTGCTTATCATTTATTGCCCACGCTGTATTGAATTATTTCTACTTTTTACCGCTTAAATTGCTTAAACTACTTTTATTTTATATCATCGCGGCTTAATTAGGTATCCATTTCTACTAACGAGTCTAACTCGGTAGCGGTCGATTTCATGGTCGTTACATTTATTTATTTGGGTATGGATAAAATTAGATATGTGTACCCTTTGTTTAAAATAATTATCTCATTTAAATTTTTTTATAAATTATAAAATAACATAAATAAATACTAACAAAAAGAATATGAGATTGAAAAAAATTATTATTTAGTTACTTTATCTATGAATGATAATAATATTTATCATATAAAGCAAAGAGATAAATAAAGAAAAATGTGTAAAATAATAAATAAAGAAAAATATGAAATAAAGACGCGAGATATTGCTGATTTAGTCTAAAGCCGGTAGAATTTCTGCTTAAACAAACCATCTTTTGAGATGTAACATCAATTTGTCGAATTATTAAACAAAAAGAGAGAAAACGACAAGCCGAACCTTAGAATTATGTGTGGATAATCTAATCCGGTGGTATCTATTTGTTCTGACCAGCACAGTGCTCACAATCATCCTTCAGATAGTCCCGGAATATCTGGGTTGTTTTTTTTTCAGCCCCAATTCCAACTTCAACTGTACCAAAATAGTTGTCACACACTACTTTATAGCTTCATATTTAATTGTACCATCACCAAATTACCTGTGTACATCTCAATACGTTTTCATGTAACTGAACCTCAATTTTTCGTGAATCATGTTAAACGACACGCCTAATTTAGCTGCTAGCTCCTGGCTAGAATCTAATGTGAAGACCAACTACATTAATTATTGATGATTTATTTTGAGAAAATGAAACTTGAAAAAAGCAAGCAAAATGCAAATTTACTAATTTTATTAGCGTTGATTCTGAAATTTAATACTCCTTTCTATCCACAATTTGATCGAGTGCCGAGCGAGCTTCAAAATTTATCTTGTGAATGTATTTCTAATATTGTTTAATTATCTTGTTGTATCTCATATCGAGCAATATTTTATACTTGAATCGGAGACGATTATCGGCCAGACAAAATCGAATTTATTGGATCGAGTATTGAACTGACACCGGACTATCAAGCATGTGTTATCCTTAATTAGGTAGTAATCAAACAAGACAAATCAATTTTTATGTTACGATCGACTATAGTACCCCATGCATTATTAGGTAATCAAATAATTGTGGCAACTGTGGAGAATCATAACTCATAAGTAGCATTATTGAGCCATCTCTCACGCTATAATAACCTTGATTGTAATGCTGTTAAAGATGTCATCCGTCATATGATAAGGCTTGTTTAGACAACTTGTACAAGATTGACAAAAATGGAAAAACAAATTCGCGATGTGACTTGGGGAGAGGGCGATGACCAATCAAAGTACATGAAATTGGCTCTAAGTTTTATGAGGACAAAGCTAATCTCTCATTCTGATCACATTATTTTTACTGTAGTTTTTTAATAATAGACACTTTTCTTTTTTAATAAGTTACAAATTAAAATTTTAAATATTTTATTTATTAATTAGTGAAAGAATCATACTAACTCAATAGTGCCGTTATTTCAAATTTTTCACATAAATTGTTTTTTTGAAGGAATCATAACATTGATAACACCTTTTTTTTCTATTCATTCCAATATTACTCGATATAGATACAAGCATTGATAGACACTTTAAATATTCTTTAACATGAAATATTTTTTATTTGAATTATTATTATCTATATCATATCATAAAGTTTATCAAATTTAATTATTGAAAGTAAAATTGATTTAATTGATTTGATGAGGAATGAAATGAGTAAAATTTAAAGTGGGCTAATATTATATAGGTTCTAAGTCTTTCAATATATGAAAAATCTTAATGAGAGTTAACCTTAAAAAAGTAACTATTCAACTGAAGGATCAAGTTTATTCAATACGGACATTAAGTGAATAATTAATCAAATTTTTTCACTTTAGACAACATTGCGAACTCTAAGTCACTTTGTGATAGTCATCATAGACTATCCGACGCGACATAGCCTTAATCTAATCACCAAACCTAAACAAACAATGATAACGATAGAAGTAATCATGAAAATAAATAACACACGATTTGAGTACAGTTCCCTTCAACGTAGTGCGTACGCCCCGGTTGCCAAGCAGAATCCACTAAAATCAAACCGAAGATTGCTACAATTACCTATCGTTTGTAGACACCAATCGAAAGAATACTTTATAACTTAAGATTCTCAATTACAAGCCTCAATATTATTACGATGCATTCAACAATATTCTCTCTAGAAGTTATTTGTGACAAGTTTATTTCATGACATTAAACCTATAAAGAAAAGAATTACCCCTATTTATGTGAAAAACTTCTACCCAATCCTTCGAGTCGGGGTGCGGTAATAAAAGAGTCCAAACCGCTTTAAAATCTGCGATCGTTATTGGTTCATCGAGACCCTATCGAGACGGGGGTCTCACGAGCTCCCGAATGTGCCTCGAAGGCTCTCAACAAGTCCAAACAGTAAGGTCTCGGCTCAAGCAAGATTGGGGACCCCATCGAGACCTCTGCGGGGTCTCGATGCCCTCTTTGACGGAAGATTCAAACCAAAAAATGGTCTTCAACCTTAACAATCTCCCACTTGAAGACATTTTCAAAACACCGTCTTCAAACACCATTCTACAATGCCCTCCGTATTATTCATTCTGAAGATTAACTGAAGTTGAGCACAACTTCGCCTTCCTTGTTCACTACTGCCTCTCAAATCTTCAAGCTTCGAACTCCATTCTCCAATACGTAATCGTATAAAATGGTATCTCAAATTCTATATGCTGCTCGGGTTCTAGTACGAATAATGGATTTTTCACGTATAAATAGCACTCGACTATCACAAAGACAATGTTACTACCATGCTCAAGATTCAGCCCAAAAAGTTTCAAACCATATCATCCCTTCATGCCTTCACCATGCTTGAACATATTCAACTTCACAACTCGACAATGCTACTATATAGATCGCAACTTGGGATCTCCAAATTAATCGTGAGGCACCTCCAAACGTGGAACACATATCCAACTAGTAAATTTTCTACTATCAACATCACCACTATTGTCACATCTACATATCCTATCAACCCCATATCGCATTTTCTGGAACACAGTTTTCAAAGACTACCTTCATATCTGTGTATCTTAAAATCCACTTCACGCCTTCCCAATGTTCTCCTTCGGTTAGACATATATCTACCAACTCCCACTACACGTTGTACAGCATAAGTGCACCTTATACATATGCACTAATTCATCCTCGCCTCGTGTGATTGCTCTACGCATAATTGAAAGCTTTAAGCCATCGGGTACTTACCGGTTTTGCATCCAAATACGTTGAACCGCTTGATCACCTTTTCGTGTATTCTTCCTCGTGTTAACTCGGTGAGAATCCCTCATCTCTAATTATTCTCATCCCCTGCACTTGTTTTGCATCACCTGCGCCTTCAATGCAAATTCCACCGATAACTCTTTTCAACATATTTACCTTTGTGCAATCAAATTCCCCACTATCAACATATCATCCACATAAAGGAGTAGAATAACATAGTCTTTTTCAAACCTCCTCATGTAACAGCAGTGATCGGTCTCACATCTCACAAACTTCAGCTTCTTCATAAAATTATCAAAGGTTATGTTCCACTGCCTTGGAGCTTGTTTCAAGCCATACAAGCTCTTCCGAAGTTTGCAGACCAAATGTCTTTCCCTTTAACCTCAAAGCCTTGAGGTTGCTTCATGAATATTTCTTCATCCAGATCACCATGTAAAAAGGCAGTTTTTACATCCATCTGTTGAAGGTGCAGATTATCCCTTGCTACCAACCCAAGAATAGTTCGACGGCCACTAGCTCGACTAATGGGCGAATATTTCAGCCAGTAGTCAATGCCTTTCCTTTGTTGAAACTTTTGACAAATTAACGAGCCTTGTAAATATTAATACCATCCCGTTTTCCTGATTCGATAGACCCATCTGCTCTACAATATTCTTTTTCTCGCTATTCGGGCGGTTTAACCAACTCTCATGTCATATTTGTCATCAATGACTCCATCTCCTCTTTCATCGTTAACTCCCACTTAATTGCATCACATTGTAATCGCTTCACCATAATCCAATGTGCCTGCCTTTGCCGCTAACAAGAAGAAATTAGCAGACGGAGAATACCTGAGTCGGGTCTCATGGCTCTTCGATGTTCTCGGGGACCCGGGTAAGCCGCCTCAGATAAGGTCGGGCTGCTTTTCCACATCCTCGCCTTCTTTCTTCACTGCCAACTTCACCAAATGTGGCATGTCACAAAAAGATCTTCGTGGATTATTTTTCGAGTAGGCACGATCTAAAGTTATGCTATTTGAAGAACCCGAAATCGCTTTTTCCTCGGAGTTGCAGCTGTGACTTTTTCTCCCACTTCTTTCTCCTCCAACACCTTCTGTCTATCTTTATATAACACCTCTTCATTAAAGATCACATCTTTACTACGTATGATCTTCCGGTTCTTTAAGTCATAGAACCGATATCCCATCTCAGCATCGCCATAACCAATAAAATAACAAATACTAGATTTTGCATCAAGCTTACTTCTAGCATTTGCATCTACATGAACATACGCTACACAACCAAATACTCTTAGGAAAGATAAGTTTACCTTCTTCAAACTCCAAACTTTCAGGAATTTAACTCTGTAGGGAATGAGGGTCCTCTATTAATCAAGGTCGCATTATTGATCGTGACGCCTCGTAATGTCCGAGGTAATCCACGTAACTGATACCCGAGCACGCTCATTTAGCTGCCTCGGTTCATTCTCTCAAATACTCCGCTTGTTGTGGTGTTCCCGAATAGTCTTCGTATTCTCGATTCCATTCTCAAAGACAATATTGTTTGAAATCGCTTATCTCCGTGAGCCCAAATTTCATTATCGATCTCAAACAAATACCGCTCAACCATGTTTTCCAGCTCTTAAAGATTCCATAAACTTCAGATTGCTTCATGAAATAAACCCAAACCTTCCTAGTTGCATCATCAACGGCGTTACATAATATAGTGAACCCTGTCAGTAACCAACCTGCAGTCCCCATACATCCGTGCGAATCCAACTCTAGTCGATCGTATCTCTCAGTTTCGAATTCCCGCTTTAACAAAACCCGACCTCTTTGTTTTCCCAAAGACACAACTCGCGTATATTTACTTATCAACATATTTCAAGTCGTATTAAATTATTTGAGACAAGCAATTTCATACCTTTTCACCACCTGCGACTCCAATCGACAAAGCACAATTTTGTCTTCTCGTAACTTTAGCAAAGAACTATCATATTTTGAGAACTTTCAGCTAGACAACGCACTCCATCTTCTCGACCACGAGCTACGGGGCCAGCTGCCCCACGTGCTACTTTCCAATTGCTATCATCGAACGTTGTTCGATAGCCATCTCCATCCAACCGACCACAGAATTGCTGCTTTGGTACATATTCCACTTTTTGCTTCACTTCATGTGTAACCGCTGACAGCCTTCAAGTTAACATCTCCCATACCCACAATCTTTTGGGTTCACCATCGCTGAAGATGAACGTCCCATAATCTCCGGCTATATAATCATCATTATATCCCGACTCAGCAAGATGCAAACGACGCACCGGAATCCAAAAATCCAAAATCCAAGAATTAATGTAAATGCAATCAACCAACAAGAGAAGCGCATCTCGAGAATATCAACAACATCGACGCTATCAGTTGCTTGTCCCGACTCCGTAAGCTTTCTAATGCTTCTTCATGTGACCTTTTCTCGCTTACAACCCCAAAGATTCTTGTGCACGGCCTCCCTCCAAGTTTTTAATTTTACCTCTTCCTCTGATTTTGACCTCCATTTATCCTTGTTATTTCCTCTGTCCCAGTTCCTACCTCTTTCTACATTTAACGTTGGTAACCTTGCTCCTATATCGCCTACTTTAACTTCTTCGTGACAACAATGTTCGCACTACCTTAAGCTCCAACTTATCATTACCTACAGAGTTACTTAACCCCTAAATTTCATCAGCCCAACTATTTGGCAAAGATGCCAAAGAATATCAACGCCAGAACTCATCATCGAAATTCAATCAAACAAAGAGATAATTGGTTTATCAAACTATCAGTCGGGCTGGCGCAAGTGAGTATTTTCTCGACATCCTTAAGTGAAACAACCCGCTTCATTAGTCGCACCTGGTTGTTGGTCGATGGCCATAGATTGTCAACGCCGCATCGACCTTTGTCAGAAGTCTCCTTGGCAACATTACCTGTCCCACGCTTCGGACAAACATGGTCTGATCACACCTAAGACCTGTCGGTCTAACTCTTTCCATTCTTCCTCATCCATCTTCTCTGGCTTATCACCCAACGGTTTGTTCAGCTTTTTACCATATAGATAATCCTCCATATTCATCTTCCAATGCAAAAAGTTTATCCTCAAACTTCTCTACAAAGATAAAGGCCATCACTCCTTCGTTTCTTCGATATCAATCTCATATTTCAATCAAACCTACGCCCGATACCACCTGACGTGGATTATAGCCTAATCTAATCACCAAACCTAAGCAAATAACGATAACGATGTATAAATCAAGGAAAAATAAATAACACACGATTTATACAAGTTCCTCAACGAAAGTACGGCCCCGTTGTCGCCGCAGTAAATCCACTAAAAATCAAACCGAAGATCGGTTACAATTACCTATCAAGCTAGACCACTCCACCGAAAGAATACTTTATAACTTAGTATTCTCAATAACAAAGCCTCACAATATTATTGATGATGATTCAACAATATTCTCTCTAGAAGTTGTTTAGTATGTTTATTGTGTGATATGAAACATATAAGAAAGACCACCTATTTATAGGAAAAACCTCTAGCCTAACTTGAGTTGAAAAATGTAATAAAAGAAATTCAAAACCGCCGTAAAATTCGCATCAAGATGCAGCCCATCGAGACCCTATCGAGATGTGGGGTCTCGAGCTCTAACAACTCTCGCGGCTCTTTAAATAAACCAAACAGTAAGGTCCTCGCTTCAAGATTGGGATCTATCATCGAGACCCCGGGTCTCGATGCCTCTCAATGCCGACAGCATTCAAAACCAAAAAAATAGTCTTCAACCTCAACATCATCAAACTTCA
Source organism: Lithospermum erythrorhizon (assembly GCA_019722365.1). NCBI lineage: Eukaryota > Viridiplantae > Streptophyta > Magnoliopsida > Boraginales > Boraginaceae > Lithospermum > Lithospermum erythrorhizon. The sequence continues at coordinate 465,269 of JADFUC010001453.1, forward strand.
TCAACATCCAATTATACTACGAATTAATAATTGGTGCACCTAACAAACTTACTTTCTTGGCAACGGAATAAAAAAGGAATGAATAAACAATTAAAATAATTTGCAATAGTTAAAGGTAAAGATGTTTTCTACGAATAAAAGATGTGTTTCAATTCCAGAAAGACAAGAGTAAGAAGCAACATAAATGTCAGTGGCCAAGTACAATAGGTTTATTGGTTGGATTCATAAAATACAGAAGGAAAAGTAAGAAACTCACCAATAATTTGAGAAAGAGAGAAGCAAGATTAGGTTGAGAAATGAAATTTCTTTTTATAGATATAGATGACTTTTTATTATTTTAAATCAAATATTTTATTTTCTTTGACTCTTGAATATATATATATAAGAGATGCCGGAGGTAAATATTCTTGATGATCTGCTTTTGTTTGTATATATATATATATAATTGGGTAAGTTAGAATAAATTACAATGATTTATTATAATACACTTTTTATCGATTGTGAAAAAATATGTAATAATAAAGAGTCTTTGCACTTCATCTTACAAGAACAATCTTTATATTAGTAATAAATTGTGTACAATCGGACTCCTATCCCTCTTATTGTGATTCCGGAGCTAGTACAAGACCGAATACATAGGATATTCGATAAGAGTCAAGACATGGATTACTACAAGACACCTAGTCATACTAGTTTTAGGATGTCCGCTCGATAGATTAGATTAATTTTTAGACTATAAATAGCATGTTTCATCATGTTGAAATATTCAGTAGTGATATAGTTAGATTTGATTGGTAGAATTGAGAGTTGTGCAGGAATTTAGCGGGGAAGGCGGCAATTTAACCACAACCAAATATTTTTCTTGATTGATTGTTATTATTGTGCATCCATGCAACTTAGCTCAATTAAGGTTCTTAGCTTAATTTATGATTTGAATAACTATTATAGTTCTTCGGTAATATAATTAAATTAGGACTTAGTTCTTAATTGACAATTGATAATCTTAATAGCATCACTTATTTGATCGAAAGCTTTTAAAGATATTGTACATGTTATTATTGAAAATGATGGAAATAATTCTCCTTTAGAGGATACTTGATCTAACTTTAAGCATTTTGTAGCATGCCATGTCCTTCTTCAGGCTTCAAAGCCAGCATATATGTGCTTGAACATAAAGGCGATGGTCCTTACGCACTTTCAATTCTTGATGATATTTAGAGCATATATGAGAACCAATACATACAATAACCTATATTGTAATTTTTGATATAAACTAAATTGGAGTTACAAAAAGTTATACTCCCACCGTTATATGATGATTGTCTAATTTGAATTTTTTAAAATTTCAAGTGAGAATATTTTAATATTAGTTAAAGATGGTCTTTATTTCCTAAAATGAATATTGAAATTGATCAAATAAGATAAATTATGAAAAATGAAAAAAAGTAATGAAAAAAATGATGGAAGAATTAATACTTATTACCACACTATCTAAATTAAAGAGATGAAGAGGTTACTATCTATATTAGTGTATATTTCCTCGGTTTCAAAAAGATTGTCCATTTTTGATTTTTCGATATTGTATTTCAATTTCGAATTTTTAAATATATTTCATTGCTTATTTAATATTTGATAGAAAGTATATCAATGTATATTCTGAAATGTATTTTATCGAGACGATTCACGTAAGATTATATAATACAAACAAAACATATCTACGATAAAAGTTTAAAAAATACAACTATTAAAAAGTCAAAAGTGGACAATCTTTTAAAAAGGGAGAAAATACATAACAAGAACTCTAAGAAAATCAAATTATTTGTTCTACTAATAAAGAGTTAAAAATAAGTTTACAAGGTTGTGAACTACGTCTTGATTTGATCAATACATCTAAGAATGAAAATCACAAAGTCTTAGCCATAATGATGTAAAACCAACTTCTTAAACAAAATATGTTTTTTCCATGCTCTATCTCCTTGTCATTTTATTTCCACTATGAATCATGACATACAAAATATGTTCCCGTGCTCCCTCTTTGTCATCTTATTTCCACTATGAAATGCTTGAATAAACAAGAAGACATGAATATTACCACAAGATATATGAACTTGCCAAGTTTTATATATATTATTATTACATGACTTTTTTGGCTTAATTTACAACTGGATTTCTGACATACTAAACCATATTTGCTCAAATGCCTTGATAATAACATCATGGTACTCATCAGAATTCAAAGAAAGAAAACAAGCTAGAAGATCTTCCAATTCTTTAGATGTTGTCATGTTATTTTCAACAATCATCTCCATCATTGAATCCCTGAAGTCCTTTTCTGGATCAACTGATGCCTTCACAACAGCAAAGCTCTCAGAAAATGTATTCTTCTGTGTTCTTGATAAATAGCTTTTCCTGGATTTACTTTGAAGCTTCTTGCTTCTAGCTAATTTTGGTGATTTTGTTCTGACTTTGACTCCTGTTGATTGAGAGATCGACTTTCTTGGATGCTCATGGATCATTGATTTCTCTTTCTTGATTTTCACACTATCATAATTGATGATTTTCATAGTGCCTACCATTTCTGATGAAGTATTATTACACCTGAAAGCTTGAAACTCTGTTGCATCATTGGAATATGGAAGCCTTGTCTGAATACGAGGAAGATCCAGCTCTGAGAATTCACAGAAACCATCAAACTTTTCATGTTTTCCACTAAAGGGGTTGTCATTCATATCAATGATGATATCTGCAGTTGAGGAACTGATTCTACATTTGCATGCACTAGCCCATGAAGCCAATCCATTGGATCCGTCCAAAAAACCCGACTCGAATCTGGAAGATGAAGAATTCACAAAATCAAGCTCAGTTATGCACTCTCCAGAGGAGTCAGAGTGTTTTCTTGCATGAATGTGTTCATGTTCAATGTAGGCAGAGCATGATGTTGTATTAGTATTACTATGTCTTGGAGAAGGCCTATAAATGGTTTTTCTTCTTGTTTTCCTAGATGATTTTCTTGATGGTTGAGGCAATTGAGTGTCTGAAATTTTGGTATTTCTTGGTGAATTGTAATGTTTGTCTTTGTTGTTGGATTCTATGGTGTAGAAGATGGATTGGTTTTGCTCTGAAAGTTTTATTTTTTGGAGTTTTGACAATTTTTTGTTGTTCGGTTGGTTTTTGGTTTTGCTCATACCTTTGAGCTTGTAAAACCAAGCATTTGGCATCATATTTGATAATCTGAACTTGAAATTCCCCATTGAAGATGTTGTGATCCTCTCCCTTTGCTCCTTTTTATTTTCACTCCCAATTGAAGTTATAATTCTCTTTGATATTTGCCCAAGAATGGCAGGAGGAAAAGGGAATTGTGAGGACTTTTATAGTGAAAGACTGAAAGTACAGAACAACATGCAATCTTATTTTAAGATTTTGAGTGTGGAGCCCAAGAAGGGAGGAAAAAAAAAGTTAAAGAGTAACTAACAGGAAAAAAGTTTGCTTAGATTACTTTATTTTTCGTTCTTTGTACCAATTTGTATGATGTTGTCGATCATTTAATTGAAATAATCTAAGTTTTATTTTATATGAAGTGTGATTTTTTTCTTTAATGTGGAATAGTTATTATGTTCAAAATTACATGAAGAATGCATTGTACTATGCAATAGCTCTTCAAATCATGGTTAGATTAAGTTTTTTTTATAACCAAAATAATCAATCTGACTTTTAAAAATGAAGTTTTAACTTAGACCGTAATATTATTAGATACTTCACATCATACCCTTTTAAGTTAAACTTGAACATTAATTCTTTTTATTTGGAAAAGGTTGCTTTTATGCTCAAAATTTGGTTTATTTAAGTAATAAGCCAATTCCTCTTAGTTAAATTAAGATTGAGGCATTAGTATAGATTTTATTATATAATAATATTTGAATTATGACTTTAAAATTAATTTTACAATAAAACAATAAATTAATCAGACATATGTTGTGATGGAGGAGTAAATAGGCCACAACCAACTAAATAGCGTAGTCGTGATTATTATGCAGATGTAATTACTTACTAACTTTATTTCAATTATTTCATTTTTTGGTACTTCAATTATTTCATATTTTTTAAAATGATGATTCTATGAATTGTCTTTTGGTGCATGCGTGACAAGATATAGAATTTAACCCCGTGAAGGTTGTGGAATATTATAAACAACTCAAACAAAGACGAACTTCAACTATGCATGCATCATTCAATTGATAATTATATAGTTTTGTTCTTTCCAAAAATTTAAAAGACAATGTTTTACTATTAGTTAAATTGGATTTGTATTAAAAAATACATGTACACATTGGTCAATTAATATAACTTATGGGAAATAAAAAGAATTAAAGTAGGCAATTTAATGACAGTAAAGGAAGTAAAAATTTATGTAAGGAAGAAAAATTATTAACATTAGACAAGTGAAAAAATATAAAGAAAGTAATGAGGGCAAACAACTTAATTTTTCAATAAATAAACATTATATTTTATATTTTAATAATAAAATTTATTTTTCAAAAATTTAGATAATAGATTGCTCTCATGCCCCTTAGTTCCTTCTCTACTTCATGGGATGGAGTGATTACTATTCTAGTAATTGTTATTTATTTGTTTGTCTAACCACTAGCAGCTTGCTTTTCCATATAAAATTGTTTATTGATCAAATGACCTCTATTTTTCTCTAATTCCTTGACTGACCTTTTAAATTATTTTAAATTATGTTACAATAGAATATTTTAATATCTACATTATTAATTGAAAAAAATGAACACATGCATGTGCAATGCATTTCACAAGAAAGTTAGACAATGTTTTATATATACTAATTTATTTTATTCAATCAGGATAATACTTACCTAAATTTATTTAATAATTATATTTATTTATGCTATACCTACCTACCTATATATCAACCATTTATAAATTAGGTTACTTAATTTTACATCTCAATACTAATCAAAACCACTAAGGGCCACCTCTTAGTGATCACAGATAATGATAAAATTTTAAGATAAATCGAGTTCTCGTAATAATCGATTTTTTTTAAAAAAAAACTAATGAAAACAATATAATAATAATAATATTATGTAAAACCTGGGTTGTAGAGACTACAGAGTATATGGGTTGTGGTGCAAGATGACTTGATCGAACATGAAACACTAGAAAACGAAATTGTGATTGAAATGGACACAGTCTCTAGTCTACAAAAGAAAAGACAGGGATTTATGGCATTATGACACTCAAGTCAAATGAATTGTTTATTTACTAGTTTGATAGTGAAATGCAACCAATACATAAGACTTTTGTTACAAGTCAAGTACTCAAGTAGGAACGAAATTTTGGCTATCTCAATAATCAACAATTGTATAATAATCACCTCAACTTAATTGCGTTAGTCATCGTCCTCAAAGTTTAATTCAGGGTTAAGCTCAGTGCAACTTATGAAGGTAGTTCAACATGGAATTTAATCATGTTCTAACATAAATATGATGTTAACTCGGCATTCTTTCTTAACGCTGCCGATCGATCATCGGGTTTATCGGCGCTTTGACCATCATCGACGGCATTTAATTAACGCCACCTTGAGCTATCGTTCAACACAAACCTAACAAAATTTGTTAGTGTATGTTCAATTTAGATTTTTAGAAAATTGAAGATTGCATATCAATTTGAATGATTTGAGTCTATCATTCGGTGATTTGGAATCCAATATAAGTTACCACCACAACCAAAACTTGGAGAGAAAGAGTAGTTGACTATTAATTCTGTGCAAAACTGTACTTGATTTGTCTCACCTACAAGTTACAAATAGTATTATGTCTTATTTACAATATCTTTTGTCTGGAACATTGCACACTGCACTCCACTAAATATGTAAGGCATCAATCATCATACGGCCAAAAAGGAAAAAGAAGAAGAAAAAAAGGAGTTGATTACTGTAATATTTATTTATTGAGGAAGAAACAATTATTGGCATATAGAAAATCTCAAAACAATACTATAATATTTATTTATTGAGGAAGAAACAATTATTGGCATATAGAAAATCTCAAAACAATAAGCAACATCAAAACAAGCCAAAAACGTTAACAGAACGGAAATACGGAATGGGATTTGATGGTGTGTTACACATACAGTTGTAAGGAGTATGAGAGATCATAAAATAACTATTGTACATTTATGGGTGAATAGCTAAAAAATGACTCAGTATTTTTTTATAGGACATGTATTATTGTGAATCTAACTTAAATTAGATGTGATATATATAATGTGGAAATGAGTTCTCATTGGAGAAGAAAACATTTGTGCCTTACAAGACATGTCATTTAATCGATAAAAACTTAATTTCTTTCATGTTTCACAATTTCATAGTATTGTTTTTAAATAACAATGACTATACTCCTTTCGTCCTAATTTACTTCTATCACGTGAAGAAAACTGCTTCCTCGTCTCTTCAGACTGACATATTGCATTCAACGCAACTTTATCTCTACATTTTTACTTTTATTTTTAATAAGATTTTTATTTTCATAATTAATTAAAGATTTTATATCTCCATAATCAAAGATATCGCATTGAGAAGATAAAATGTATTGTGTTTATATTGTTATTGTGGAGTTTAATTTCAAAAACTGTTTGAGATTCTGTAATAAATCAGTCTAGATCTCACTATTAGTCCAATGAAGCAAAACAAGAGTCCAGTTATGTGTCCGTTTGTGTTATGGTTTGGATTAGATCCATAATTTTTTTTCGAGTCCAATAATTTCCCAAGTTGATACTAGCAGAACAAATTGTCAAATTATAGAATTGGGATTTTGCTTATACCGTTTTAAATTGTAACGACTAACACGACTATATGCTCTAAGGAAATGTTAATCACAATGAATCCAGCGTCAGCTTTAAAACTACATTGTGAGTCCAATTTTTGAGTAAGATAATCATAGAACAAATCGGAACCATCTCGTTGTAAGTCGATCATTTAATCGGGCATGAGATCACCTGTACCGGATTTATCTCGTGATTAAAAGTTGAAGCAAATGGTCCCTTATTTTCATGAGAAATGTATACTAAATTGGACACTTATCAATATAGCGATTCGTATGTCGTGTATTGGTACATGTTCGCATAGCATCTACTCTAATCTGCCTGGGGCTCAACACATACAAAAGATTAAAGATCGATTCCTACCGATGGTCTCGTAGTATATGAAAAAATTTCGTATCACCCGACTCATGGGCTGTGGATTCAACTCGAGCGGATCATATCCTAATTTCCATGTTTAAATTCACAACTTTGAAATTCAATTGTGATAATGCTACAAATATAACATATTGCAAAAGGGTCGAAAGCATTCTATTAAGGAGTTATTTAGTATCATCTTATTGAATTGATCTCTATCCTTGATCTCATTAATACAAATAAAGTGATCTAATAGTTCAAATTCACAAGGATATTTGTGTAATTTACTTCCTATTTTAAAAGCATCACATATATAAGCTCATACTTCATTCACGCCATTATCACTTTCAATTTCAATTTTTTCCGCGAATTCATCAATCGCTTCACTCAAGTAAACTCAATTAATATATATATCGGCTGGTATCAAGAGCTTGGTGTGATTGCTATCGGCCTAATAATCGCCGAAGTTTTTATCAAGGCTGCCGATTATGGGAGCGACTTTCGAAGGACTGCATCATCTCCGACCATTGTCGCCGGAGTTGCTACCGTAATAGACGCGGTCGGTTGCGTGATTGAGTCCCCGCTTTTCGACGTGGAGGTTTTTCGCCGGTTGATAATGTCAGAAAACACTATCGACATGTGCTTTTTATTCAATTAATTTGATTTTTCTATTTTTTCCGTAATTTTAGTCAATAATATTTTTTTTTATATTTCCACGCTTAGTTAATATTGTTGTATTATTAATGATTTTGTTTGTTTGATGCATAACTTTCTATCATTAGTCGTTGTTTGATGCATAACTTCCATCATTACTGCCAGCGGTTCGCCGATGTTTTGATGTTATACTTGTACTTTTGTCAATTATCTATTTCTATCATAATTATTTTCACGCACTAGCTATATAGACCTAATTTATTTCATTGTTACAATATATATATATGGTATTATTTTTAGTTGTATGCCATAATATAAGTGAGATGTGTTTTTACATCAGATATGACATTAATTTTAGAATTTTGTTTTAATGTCAATTTTTTATGTGTGTTTCATCATTTAATTAAGGCCACTTAGTTATGTAATTGATTGTTGTTTGAGTGGATGTTTTGATTTATGCAATGAATTTAAATCACATAGTTATTTAATCGATTGATGTTTTCTATTAATGAATTTACGTGTTTCATGGTTGAATTTTTCTTCTCGAGGCTACTCGTGAATACCTAATGAACTTGCTCATCATTAAATTTATTCTTTTAAACAAAATGTTTCCTACACTACTTAACTAAAAATATTACAAAAATGGGGATATACCGACGAGGTTCAGGAAGAGGTATTTAATGATTTACAAAGATCTAAAAATTTGTAATCATCACATAAAGCCATGTTAATGCAAAAATATGGACATCAAGTGGGCTTCGATTGTACGTAACTTGAATTTGTGTTGTTCAATATTTACGAAGTCTGCTTGTCATAATGCCATAATATTATTCCCCGATATACTTTACTTATGTCATTATATTAAGATGATATGGTTTATATATCGATATGATTTTCAAATGTGTATCAGGTTTTATGTATTTTTTCTCTTTCTCGACTTTGTTTTAAAATCGCATTCTCGTCACAAAATCGCTCATCGGAGACCCCATCGGTATCCAGTGGGTCTCGATGGGGGGTCTCAATGACCTGGAAGAATTTTTTTGTTGCTTTTTCTCTCATGAACCCATCGAGACCTAGCCTCCGGATGTCTCATTGGGTGTCAAAAAATAGCCATTTTGTCCTGCTTTAACTCCATTTTTCACCCCCCTTAAATACAAATCTTCCAAACTCTTCCCCAACTTTTCCCAAATAATTCTAAATGTTTTTATACTCATTTCTCATCTTTAAAACACCAAATCTCTCAAACACATGAGCTTTAATTGTGATTTATCAAAGAGAGTAAGTTTGGTTTATGCTAAACTTTGAAATGAGAATGGGAAACTAAAGAGCATTCAAGGTGTTTGATGAAATGCTCAAATGGGGAGTTCAAGAGCTTCAAAGTCTTATCTACTCAACAAGGAGTTGAACAAGCTTCAATGTATTATCTACTCAATGTAAGGAGTTATAAATTGTGCCAAAATTATAATCCTATCAGAGCTCATCGAGGAGCATTTAGATCGGGATAAACAACAATCTCTATTCTATAAAGAGATGTCCCATTAAGTTAGAATTTGTTCATACTGTAGGCTCGGCGTCCGAGGTATCGCGAGAGACTTTTACTCAATCTAGAATCGGTGCTGATTGGCCGAGTGTTAAGGCTGTCAAGCAATCAGACATGAGTGCCTCCGAGGCAGGAGTTGCATCTCCGACTTGATTGGGTTGAAACTCAAAGGCTATCTGGGTTCTGAGCGCAGACAATCCAGAAGTTATGAGCTAAGAGTCAGAAGTCAGGTTTGGGCTTCACCAACACTAAGAAGCCAGTCATCTACCGATTCTAAAAGCGAAAGTCTAAAGCGAGTAGGAGCTCTTTGTCGGGGAATGTATTAATAACTCGTGAAAACACCACGAGTTTGCATCTTTCCCTACTCTTTACTTTATTGCACATATTATATATATGAATCTAGATTCGATTATATGCTGGGCTTATACGCTTATTGAATATGTCGCCATACAATTGAATTTATTGTGTTAAATTGATATGTCAGTTAATCATAAGCTAAAATAGAATATCCTACGTTGATCTGTTAGAATCTAGTATGAATTTAACGTGATGTAAACACCAATTCATACATCCCCATTCTCAAAATAATGCAAATTAGTCTAACATAAATATACAAACGTATGAATACGAGAATTCTTCCATTTCAACGAAGCGAATCAAGCCAAATCCCCACAAATGCTCACAAGTGAAAGCCCCTTCAAGATCCCAATGCTTGTTCAACACCGAAAAGATGTCCCTGGGGATTGCACACACCAAGAGGGAAACGAACCGAGAACTCGAATTTGCTAGAGTTGAGATTTTGAATGAGAATCGAAGAGAAAATCTTCCAATTACAATGCGGAGGAGTGGGTCATGATGCTGAGGGGGTTGAGGTTTTTAAGCATCTTATGCCATGAAAAACCTAATCCCCTCTTAAATACCAAAGCCCCAAAATTCCACTGCGAAGAACCTTCGTTAGTTAGTTCCTGCTTAATCCTCATTAACTTAATTAGACCGTTGGTGAACTTCTAATCAAATAATGAGTTTACTAGTGAGTTGTTCTATTTTAATTAACTTAACAATTCAATAAATATTAACGAAGTCACTATCGAATAACTTATCAAGTTATTCATCGATTTTAATTGTTTAATGATTAAACTTGCAAGTTTAACTAATCGATGTTCATCAACATATATTTGATAAATATATAAATATTGAAAAATACATTTCTCAATATACAAAGCTCTTTGCTTAATTTCATTCAGCGAAATATTATTCGAATATCATCAGAGGCGCGAATTCTAGGCTCGTGATAGTAAGTTGTAGCACAATTAACAATTTGACCACTACTATTGATTACAACGACACCCAGTAAGATCTAGCACCGCCCGGCTAATCCCTTTTTTTTAAATTATCATTGAGAACCACACTAGTAAATATACCATTACTAAGGTAAATTACTAAGTTCAGTGAATCACAGCTTTAACCAACCCGTAATGAATGATATACAATTGTCGCAACGGCACAATAAAAGCGGAATCAATTCTCATTGATTTCAACATCTTAATTCAATATTCATGATTAGATATTTTATCTGACTCCAATGAACTTAATTGGTATATTCCACCGATCAAATCATAATTAAACTTGCTATCAAGAATATCTTAAACTCAATTAGTATATCTCATGTATTGAATGGGCGGTATGTTTAATAGATTTTAAGATCGATCAATATTACGAATCTGAATTTAATCAGACATGTATTTAATGAGCTAATATTAATATTGATCAAAATGAGTTTTGGATGTTTTATTGCACATAATGATCGCTAGATCGTTTTATTATTTCATCTTATCTAGCATTCATTTGAGGGTGTTAATACTACTTAGCCTATTCTCGCATTTGTTTTACAAATTGCCAAAGTCGATGAAACGGTGAAACTTGAATTAAAGTTTGTATAAGCTCTAAAAGCCACACCACCTCTTAGTCCTTATTCACCCCTCTAAGGACGCCATTACATGTGCTAACAAAACAACAAGATAGACATTAGAATGGAAGAATACTCCAATCGATTCATCAGAATCTCTTCAATTACCCTGCAACCAAATTAGCATAGAAAATCACAAACTTCATAAGTATCATGAGTATTGTATAACAAGACAACAAAAATAATTTCTAATAGAAAATTAAGGAGTATCCCCAAGTGATGAAACACGCTAGAATACATACAGAACATGGAAATCAATTAATTGTGCATGCAACTTTGAGAAAATTAAAACATTGAGACCTGGTTACAAGTATCTCTCGAGATAATGTACTAAAAAAAATTGATATTAAATCGAATCACACTCTTCCATATATATTAAATACAATCCTAACTTAGTGAAATAAGATTCTTTTCGTTATTATGGATCTAATACACCTAACTTCCAACTAATTTCCAAGTCCCAACTTAGAACTCATGCTTAGCTCGTGTGCACAATTTGGTCTCTTTCAATTGACCAGAATATTAAGAGTCTACCGTGATGCTTCCTTCAATATAGCTAACCTTGTCATGAAAGTATTACCTCTATTCAAATTTCTGGAAAGGAACACGGTCTGCAATCTGTGAGTTTGTTCAGTTCAACCGCCTCAACCAAGTCCTCTGACGCTCAACGCCAACTACAACCAATTTCACCTTCTAACCCAGCTTAAGTCAGTTGTTTATATAATTTTTCTCCTATCAGATCATAATTTTATATACCATTTCTCGGTATGTAAATGTATCTATATGTGGTTTTTTTCTTTTGTTTTTGGTCTTTGCTAACATCTAGTTGTTTTGGTTTTCTACCCATTGCTCTCAGATATCACAAATTTAATGTTAAATATATTTATTTAATATTATAGAAACTTGACATAATGAAAAGAATACAACAATATATCTATACCCTGAATATCAGGTGAACGTGGCATAGTTTTAAAAAATTACATTCAACATATCTATATTCTCGTAATATTACTGAACGTAGTACAATGAAAATAATTACATAGCTCGAACTGGAGGACATTAATAATTAAAGAAATGCCATGTATCTTTAGCTTCTCTGAAAGAGTTTCGATTATAAGATCATAAAAGTTAAAACTCTACAACACATTCAAACATCATCCATGCAGGGTACCCCTTTGCCAACCTAGTAATCTACCAAAGTCCAAAACACAATTGACATATGTCTCCAAAATCGATAAACTAAGCATATAAGCATCAGAAGACATGTGAACAAACATTGGCTACTAAACTACTTCAGCCTGGCCAGGATTCAATTCGCACGTAATGCTCAATTTCTTTATTTCAAAATCACCACAAGATATTCAAATTCAATCGACGAAGAAGAGGATATACCATGCCTTTCAAACCTCATATTCATGGCCACCGCCAGTGTTCAGCCTACAACAAGAGTCGCCTCAGATCGAAAGTTAACCTTAACGCTTGGCCAGATTGTGCGGCTTAAGAGCGTAGAAAATCTAAAAACATAGACATAACATAAACCGTCCCAGTGACTTGTCTCTGCAACCATCTTGGTTTCAAAAATACAAAACAAAATTTGTAAAGAATTCAAGGAATATCATTTCAAGAAAGTCACTTAATAGAAAGTCTCATTGAATATTGATAGAAATTCATAATCTAGACAAAAAAAGAACAACTCAACATTTGCCACGAGTTAATAAGGCTTATTCATTATATATGTTGAATAAGGTTTATTCAACATATCTATAATAAACATAATATAAGTAAACATATACAACAAATACATAATGAGTAAAAAACTGGACAATCTTTTTAGGAAATGAGTAAAAAATAGGGAATAATTGAATAATTATAGGATTACAGAAACTTAAACTCAAATATAAAATTGTTATCATTATCATCAAATTAATTTACAAAAACCTAAACATAAAATTGTTATCATTATCATTAAATTAATTCACAAAACTAGTTAAAATACAACAATAAATTTGAAACTATTATTCAATTAGGTCGAAATTCAACATATATAATGAATAAATTCAACGAGCAACATAAAAGAAAGGAATGTTGAGTTGAGAGAATTCTATATGAAGAATCAATGAGGGTGGGTGGACAGTGTATACATTCGAAGTATTGAAGAACTTATGAGGAGATCCATAATCTCTTTTAATTCCCATCACTAAATTTTGCTTAATTTAGTTGTTGTAAAGTATGTTGTCGGCCAACTATACACCCCAGTCGAGAGTGAGTCCACAATAATGTATTCGTTGAAATTAAAAATCTTGAAGAAGACTTTGCAAGCATGGGGATGTGACATAGATTATATATTGATGATCCAAGTCATTGAATTTAGAACACAAATCTCTATCTACCTCATCACCTTCCTTTGTTCCTTCTCAATTATATGCTTTTATTTCCCCATGAAAAAGACTACATTGACCATTGAGCTTAAGTTGCCATCTTTCTTCTAAATTTCACCATAACAAAGATCATGTTTTATATGGTCTCCAGACTCTCCCCTAATCTTTCACGTAATCCAATTTCAGAAATTGACCGTTGACTGTTCCAACACCATAAGTCCACAACCCAAACATTTTTCAGAAGCTGATAAATACATAAATCAAGTAGGGATATATAGTTACGTTGAATCATCGACAATATTGTCCCTACTACACGTGTGGTTTGATTAGGAACGGTGGCTTGACTATACATTAAATGTGAAAAACAAACGTAATTTTTCATCAACAATTAGTTTTTCGATATACTTTCATTAATTTTAATCGTTCCATAATATAGATACTTTCATTCTAATTATTGTAGAGTTATTTGTTCAAAACATGATAACTCAAGTGATGATATATAAGAATGAACAGTTTCAATTATTTATTTCTTGAACTTCAAATTCAAACTATGAATTATGATACAAAATTGGTACTATTATATATTTCATCTAATAGTTGTTTGTTTACAATTTCAATGTAATTTTTTATAATTTTAATATAACTTTTCATAATCTCTTAATGAAATATTTTTCATCTAAACAATTATAATAATTATGAAACGGATAGAATATTACAGTATATCTTGTCAACTAGAAGAAGTAAAAGTGCCAATACGTTTTTGAGAAGCAGGAAACAATTGAAATGTTCCACCAATTTAATGAATCACACATGGTACAACTTGCTAAGGTTGATACGAACCAAACGAATTTTGTAAAAGACATTCTTCAGCGTTTCCCTTTCTCGACTACGCTTTGCAGCCTAGGCTGGGCCATGCACAAAATAATACGAGTAATGAATACTCCGTAATTAAACCACATTACTATTCTGGTGTGTATAGTGTTGCCCGTATAAGTACCAATCAAGAACTGTAGAATAACAGTAATCTACTTATGATGATTTGTCCTTATGTTCTTGATTCCAATATCTAATTGTGTTGGCTGCCTAGCTAGAGATAGAAGATTTTAGAACTACATTCATTAGGTATTTAGGTCAAATAAGCACGGAGTAATAAGTTTCAGCTCCACTTCCTCCCTTTATGATCCGTTTGTTTTGAGGTGAATCTTGATCCGTTTATTTTGAGGTGAATCTAGGTAAATCGAGGATAATATCCTCATTTATTTTGTTTGGGATTCTAAAAATTAATATATTTTACCTAAGAAAATGGATTTAGCTATTAGACTCACCTAAAATAGGCTATATTCAACTTAAAATCATTCACTTTCAAAACGGAGTATAATGTATTTAATTGGTCAGAGTTAATATTATACAAACGATATTTTAATGCATTCACCTAGATTCACCTCGATTCTCATTTCCTAAATTAATTTTAAAAGATTATCCTCTCCTCTATTCACCTTAATCCAAACGTACCATAAGTAGTGCATAAGTGGAGCTATCGACTTGATTGGGACGGAGCGAGCCTCGAGCTTTTCTTTAGGCTTAACAGCTTGATGAGCCTCCTTGTTACTTGTTAGACTTGAATTTATTATTACTCTGTATAAATCAAAATTAATATTCATTCCAGGCAATTCATATTACATCTATGTACACTATAGTAGTATATATAGTATTATACAATGACTTTTCTATTGAAATTTAATATTTGATATTTCTATAAAAATTAATAAAAATTAACACCTAAACGGAGTAAATTTGAGATTTGAATAAAGCCTTAATCAAGTGAGTTTGTTCAAAACTCAGTTCAGTTTTAGCTCGATTTGGTGAACAAACAGCGAATCGAGCCTTTAGCTAAGGTGGGGTTGCAGCATGCATGTACAACTCTGCCACCTTTAATATGCCTCCTATTGAGTATCATTCTTTATAATAGGGTACACAGTGATATAATGCACGCAATACAGTACAATTAGACATAGAACGGGACATAATTAGACACGTATAAAAGCGGCGGTTGATCATATCTGTAAAAATTCAAAACAAGATATCAATATCTAGAGAATTCATTTTAAAAAGATTAATCTAGGATTAAAATTAAAAATATTAAGTAATTCTTAGTCAAATTTCTCAATTAATTTGAAATGAAGGTACTTTATATAGAAATTTCTTCTATTTACAATTTGTCCTCATTTGCTGCACTTATTTTGACTATATAGGTGAAATAAGAATGAAGATGAAATGTTGGCCATGCAATTAGAATCCTTGGCATTCACCTTGCATATGTAGTTGAATCATTGATAACTATAGTTCAAATGAGTTTTTAACCACTTAATATACCAAACAATCATTCATACCATATATATGGTCTCAAAATAAGTACAATGCACTTTGGTGGATTATTTTTATAAGTACAATGGAATCTTAAATTGCTACTCCGTGTAAGACATGACTAAGGGGAAAGAGTTCTGAAGTATTAATTTTCTTTACATAAAGGGGGAGTTGTTGAGGTTGTTTTTACTTGGTTTGGGAATTGTTGAAAGACAGTGAAAAAGCCTGCAAGAGAATCTAAGGCTTAAACTCGGCAAAACAGAGGAAGCCACACTTTATTTAAAATCCTTTGTGCTCAGTTTGATAGTTTCTTTGTCTGTGAACTACCACTACTCATCTTTCACTATCTTAACCTGCCATATCCCAAACACTCTCTTTTGCATGGAGAAATCAGAATATGAATTGAGTTAGAAGATTCCAAATTCATCTAGAGTGAATTGGGTTGGTTTTCTTGATCATTGTGTATACAAAAGTAGCCAGGGTGAGGTTCATGATGAACAAAAGGCTTCTTGTTTTCTTGATCTCATGTTTCTGTCTTTGTGAAATCTTCATCAACTCATCCAGAACTGATCATTCAGGTGAGCTACATTATATTTTCTGGTCTTATAGCACTCTTGATTAAGTATTCCTTAGGTACAAATTGAACATGAAATGAATTTTTTCTTCATTTTAGCAAGAGATTTTAGTTTCTTACGAAGGATATGTTAAAAGTGTATGTTTTTCAATCGAGAAGATTGAATTATGGGATTCGGTTTTCACCAATATAAAAATAATATGGATGGCTGCATTTTCGTAAAGTGTTGTAATCACCTAACACGTACGACGGTACGAGTATGCTCATTATCTAGTACATAGCTATTCAACCTCTTCTAAGTGATTATACTTCAAATGAAAAAAAAAATGAATATCAACAAACTAAACATGTTCAAATTTATTATTGATGTATTACTAATTAGTACAGTGGATCCAACACGATAGTCTGTGTCATCGATGATAATTCATATGGAGTAATTAATAAATATGTCATTTTATTTATTTTGTTCACTAGGTCTTTCCACTCTACATTTTTTTAGAACTATATATGCATGGTGTTCAAGTTCTTGATACTAATTAGTTGTATGTACATTTTAGAACCCAGATTCCAGTTTTCCGTTGCATCTGATCTTCATATCCAGGTACGTTATTTGCCAAATTTTATTTTACAAAAAAAACTAAAAAAATTGAGTCATGTTTGATTATTAGATTCCTTGGTACACCATCAATAACATGGTTACACGACTAGGGGATAGGGTCAAGTACAGAAATAGAATAACGGATGAATTGAATTATAACATGCCATGGTTAAAGAGGTCTCAAACAAATGCATGTGTTCCATCTTTTTCCTTTTGGCCTTTTGGCAAAGGTTGTGAGGAGTAGATAACAAATGGAAATTTTAGACCACTCATTGGAAACGTTAATTTGTCATTCTTTTTATGGGTCTCAATGTGGTCTAATAATGTTTGACAATAATGTCATTCATATGCAACTTAATAATTAATGTTCTTTATTGGAAAATTCTCCTGACCTCTATGTTGTCGTGTCCTCATTGCACGAATTGTAAGAACATGACAATTGACATATATGACGTGTTGAAAGCTGCATGCATCTCCCAAGCACTCTAGCAATCTCACAAAACCTTCTCACAATAATTTGCTAGTAATATATTTACCATTAACTGATCTTCAATGACTTGAACATCTAATAATATGATGTACATAGTCTGATTCAGAACGTACTATAAATCATAACTCATAAGTGAAAGTAACATTGATTCTTGACTAACAAAGACACTTGAGTTAAATGCTTGGAGAAATAGATAGAGATGAATTTGAATGATTAATCTTTCAAATTTGTTAAAATAAATATTGCTAACAAAATAGATGAAGTAACTAACATTTTTCTTTCTGTATACACAAATATTCAATAAATAAAGATTTTGTAAATACTAAAGTTATATATTATGTATTAAAAAATAAGTTAAATGAAAAAATTACATTATTACACTTCCTCCATTCCATAAAATTGTCTACTTTCACGTTTTTCATTTATGAAAACTTGTCCCAATATGTTTCCGAAAACCTGAGAGCTAAAAATAATACTCCGTATCAAGAACTTAAGAGTGTGTTTTATATTTGTTGTCAAAAATCAAAAAGCCCCAAGTGGACACTAAAATCATTCTGAAATGGAGAATGCAGAGCCAAGGAAGGAGGCTCCTAGGTATACCAGGATCATTTCCTCCCCGGTGCACATCGAAGTGTGGCAGATGCACACCGTGCAAGCCGGTTCACGTACCAGTTCCGCCTGGAACACCAGTCATGGCAGAGTACTATCCAGAGGCATGGAGATGCAAATGTGGTAACAGATTGTACATGCCATAATGAAAAGAAGTTGTTGCTTCAGAATACTTGCATTGCTTACAAATGCAGAAAACAGGAATAGATCAATCACTATAGGATTTAAGATTGTGTTTGTATAGGTTATACTTCAAGGCAGGACCTTATATTTGGCAAATAAATCATTTGGCTCCTATGAATATAATTTTTAATTATTTGGATGCATTACATTCACTAAGAAAGCCACATTCGGGTGTAAAGTAGAACATGAAACAATAAGCTCCAAAAAGTCGAAGGAGCTCGGGGCTCTGGGCACTCCTATGACTCAATAGGCATCCACAGTTATGGGAGCTCGGAGCATTCATGTGGCTTCAAACAGGAAGCCACAGTCGAAGGAGCTCGGGGCTCTGAGCGTGCCTGTGGCTCATAGTAGTGGCCAGAGGATTCTAATCAAAAGCAAGTCGGGATAATAATTCCGCAGGTAAATACTATTGCTGAAGGGAGAAACTTTACAATTCAACTTCAAAATCCTGAAAAGGAGCCAATATACAGAGTTTGATTAAAAATAAGAGCCGGTATTCTTGGTAAAAACATGTTCTCATTTTAAACATAAATAAGGACGAAAGTCAGGGAAGTCTATCCTGCAGCAACAGTTGCTGCATTAACTGTTGCTCATTGACCAGCTGTGCCTGCTGGTCAAGTGCCGATTGTTGGCGCTGCTGCTGTTGTGACTGATCGAGCGATTGCTGCTCCGGCAGCTCTTGTGACAGTTGTTGGTTTTCATCTTGCCATGCCCATACAATATCTTGGAGCCCTGGCCTGATACCCTCATTTAATATCTTCTGGAACTCCAAAGTATCACCACTGGACTTCTTCACCTCCACCAAGTGAAATTCAGGTGTAAACTGAAATATCTCTGCATCCACAGCCAAAACACCTTTTCTGCCTTCTTTTAGACCCTCAAACCTCAATACGCCTGCATCCTTTTTACTTAACTTCAGCTTTAGACGCTTGGCAATTTCTTCCAGTTTAGGATAAATGGTTGATGCAGGTTGCCGAGAAGTGAAACTTGCTTCTCTTTTTACAGAAGGTTCCTCAAACAATCTGGACAGGTCGAATCCGGGAGAAAGAGCGATGATATCAAATGCATTTAAGCTAGGAATACTAGGCATATGTTGCCTGTCTTCACCCGGATCAGAATGGATGTCTATATTTGAAGACACAGGCTTCCTGAAATCAGCATATGTTACAGACCTAGAGATTTTGCCCCTCTTAAACCAAGAATTCTCCTTGATCTTTGCAATTGATATTCTTGTATTTGGATTTGGATCTAGTATTCGTGCAAGCAACTTGCGTGCTTCAGGTGGAAACCATCCAGGACATTTATATTGTGCTTTACCAATTTTCCTGTACATCTTCACCAAATTTGATTCATGGAAGGGAAGGTAACCAGCTAATAGAACATAGAGAATCACCCCACACGACCAGACGTCTGCTTTAGCCCCATCATATCCCTTCCTGTTGATTACCTCTGGAGCCACATAAGCAGGAGTTCCACAAGTGGTGTGGAGAAGACCATCTTGGCGCTTCGAGTCTGCAAGAGCGCTCAATCCAAAATCAGAAATTTTTAGGTCTTCACACTCATCTAAGAGTACATTTTCAGGTTTCAGATCCCTGTGATATACACCCCTACTGTGACAGAAGTCAACAGCATTAATCAGTTGCTGAAAGTATCTTCGAGCCAGGTCTTCCTTCAGCTTCCCCTTAGCCACCTTCTTAAAGAGCTCACCACCCTTGGCATATTCCATTACAAAATAAATTTTGTTCTTGGTGGCCAGGACTTCATAAAAATGCACAATATTAGGGTGTTTAACTATTCTCATAACAGATATTTCTCTCTTAATCTGGTCAACCAGACCAACTCGCAAGACCTTGCCCTTGTCAATTACTTTAATGGCTACACTCTCACCAGTTGCAATACTCCTAGCATAATAAACCTTAGCAAATGTTCCTTGGCCCAACAATCTCCCTAACTCATACCTTTCCATCAGTAGACTCTTTCCAATCCAACTACAAAAATTGCAACTAACGTGTTAATTCTCCTCCTCCTGAGAAGACGTATATATTTCACAAGCAGGAAAGGTTATATCTAATATGCTCAACCATCATCCGACATATTGTGCATTAATAAAGCCATAATTCTAGAACTCTTTGACACCTTATGAATTTTGGAATCAAGGTTTGATAAGCGACCTCCAACGCTTGGAATCTTGGCAAACACAAATGAATGATGATGTACTAGGACACCAGCCTTATGAGCTTGCAAAGAAAGATTCCAAATACTGCAACACATCTTTCAGCATTCCCAATCTCCTTTAGTGCAACTAAAAAACAGGTGAAAATGGCTTCCTCAATGCAAGAAATAGGTTCAAATTCAGCCAAAATAATAAATTATTTTTATTGATAAAACAAATAAACCAGACAATTAGGAGGCCTAAGAGAAGAGGAATATTACGAAGCAAAGCATTTACACCTCAAACACCACAATGTAGTAAAACAGTATGTAATATGAACGCTACAAGTGAGAAGGAATGGTAAAAGCTTGTTAATTTGTGCACCATATCAACTGGTATCTTAATTTCTGATTAATAAGAAACTTAACCTAACATAAAATTTAAGATTATCATACTTGTGCTCAAAGGTACAAGACAAGTGTAGACCAAAGATACAAAAGCATACCATTATGTCAGGTAAATATCGCATCATACATAAGCTTATTTGAGATCCCAAATATTAAGACAAACAGAAACTAAAACTATTCAACACACATGCCAATAGTTTAAACAACCAAGAGAACATGGAAATTAAAGGGTCAATCTCATTTATAATGATCATAAAGGAATGTTTCATCCGATCATCCATACCTCCTTTGGATGGACGGGACCCTAAAGAACCTTCCTCGAAAATATAAATCCCAATACCTTGAATCCTTCTAGAGACTGGCTTAAGTAGTTACAAAGCGACGGTACTCACCAGTTACACTAGAGGATCTATCAGATTCAAAGTGGCAAAGGTTGTATAACCAAGTTCTCGAAATTTTGCATTTCAGCACAAGTCATTCCTGATTCTGTCTACAACAAAATGAACGCAACTCCCATGCGCAAGTCCTTATTAGCAAGGATACCTTTCTTAATAACTTCAACGACATTCTAAAATACATGATATTCCAAGCAACGCTATAGGACTACTTTGGGGGGTTAACAAGGTACCTCCTTTTTCTAAATTTCATCAATCTCTTAGCCCCATTAAACATCAACAATAAGTTTCTCCTCAATATCAATACCAGTATTCTTAAATTCCACTTTCATCAGGTAAATAAATTTAAAATATAGCTTATTATATAAATTTTGATCA
Source organism: Lithospermum erythrorhizon (assembly GCA_019722365.1). Taxonomy (NCBI): domain Eukaryota; kingdom Viridiplantae; phylum Streptophyta; class Magnoliopsida; order Boraginales; family Boraginaceae; genus Lithospermum; species Lithospermum erythrorhizon. The sequence continues at coordinate 487,154 of JADFUC010001453.1, forward strand.
TCTTTCCCTAGTTGAACCAGATAATAAAGAGGCTACAACAATTTGTTTGGCTACATATAAAAACACAATCTTGGATGTCTTAAATCAACTTCCTCTTAAATAAATTCTACTTTACATTAATTATAAAATCAAATAATCCATAACACAAACAATCATCTAAAAACCAATCAGCTAAACACACAAAAAGTACTAATAACCAGCAAAAAAATACTACCCAACATTTTTATAAAAAAAAAATACCCACCCAACTCAATGGCAAACAAAAGGGGAACAAATTTAAATAAAGTTTGAATCTTGAAATTAATAAAGGAACTAGAAGAGTATGAGAGTACCTTTTGAGATATAATTTGGTAGATGAATGAAGAAATAGACAGAGTGGAGAAGTTGTAAGAACAGCCCTCCAGGGTCTATTTCAACAAGGTGACAGAGAGGCTTGTTTAATTTGAAATAATATTAAATTAATAACTTGATACAATGAATAAAATTATTTATTTAATTTTTTATAGAAAATATATTATATATAGATTCAATTTGAAATTTAGAGCCAGTACATATTTAGTACATATGAAATTCAACTCTATAACAAAAAATAAAAATAAAAATATAAGTACAATTAGAATTAGTTTTCAAAACGTATGTAGACAGTCGAAATTTAATGATAATTTGAGTAAAATTAGGTTATTTTATCGGTGAAATCGATTTAAAGAAAATTGATCACCACGAGATATATGTGACAATTAGGGTTCGCTTTCGAACCCTAATAAAAAATCGGGCTGCGTGTGAAATAACAAGAGTTCGGGGAATTAAGCCCGTGAAAATAAATTAAAAGTCGAGTTAGGACTTTATTATTAATTAACCTAAATTTTAACTCAGAAACTATGATTTATGAGAAAAATAGCTTGAATTAAATGTCAATCGAAGCTAGGGCTCGAAAATCTTCAAATTATGACAATAAAATCCATTTGGCTAACCTGAAATGAGGAGTTAGGAAGCCGGGACTTAAAATAAAGAGCTCTAGAAAGCGAGGTTTAAGCGAACACTCTCCAAAGAGTTGGGCCTAATATAAAAATGTATTTTGACCTAAAAAAGAATTCGGAACCTTCTTGATTTTTCATAATAGGCGTATACTTTGCTTGGAGTGTAGACAAAGTAATTTTTATCAAATCAGCATTTCCGGATCTTGCATGAAATCGATGATTAAGATCCAAAATCCGGTGATTATGGATGTGATCGAGAGGAACGAAAGCCTATAAATACCCCCGCATGATAGAAAATTCACACTGAATACAATATAACAAAAAGGCTGCTAGTATAGCGAGAGGTATTTCTTAAAGCGCAAAGAAGATTATTCTTGTGGAAGAAAATATCAAATCTTCAACCTATAAACCTAAACAGGTGCCATAATTTGTAGAATTGAGTGAAGAATACAAAAATCTTCAACGTCGAGACCAAATAGGGCGCCTAGGGTGAGACAGAGTTGAATTTACGCACAAATATGATAATTTCATGATCGAAGGCCCAAAAGTTGATGAGAATCGTCGTTGAGATCTAAATAAATTAAATAAACTACATGATTAAGCCTTTAAAGCACTTTAGTAAATCATGTAAATTTTGGATATACCTTACATAGCTAAATGTCTAGTTGTCGGAAAATCTGAGATGGTTGCTAAAGGCATCCTCTTAACTTGATTAAAGCACACGAAGATCGGGGAATAAGTTGTTAAAGCTTTTGGCTGGAGTCTGGTATCTGGTCAGTTCTTTAAGACTGTTTTGCTAGACACAAATCCAAATCCAAGTCTAAGTCCTGATCGAGTCACAGAGACCCGAGATCGAGATTCCCCGGACAATCGCTGGCGGTATCACGCACTTCTGAGGAAGCCGCCGAGGTCCAGTATCCGAGTCTGAGGTAAGTCTTCTAATGGTCGTATTGATCCAGTTCCTATCAACTCGAGGATCATCTGGCGGTCTAGCCCAGTCCACGAATCCAGGCTCGGGATCCATGCTTGGTCAGAGGCAATGAATCGAGCGCAAATCCATTTAAAATAAACAAAGATCAAGGCTTCCCGAGTCTAAATTAAGTCAGCTACGTAATTCAGTCAGGCGTCTCGAACGGAATTTTAGAAGTGTGGTTGGGAAGCGATAGGCGATAATTTAGACTTCTGTCGTTTGATAAATTTTAACGTACTGAATAGATTTCCCCAAAGGAGTTTTATTGTATTGGTGCATATATTATAAATAATAAAATCTTTCTAGTAATTACAACATATTTTTAAATTTTCTATGAAAATATTCATATGTCGCTAATATTTTTATTAGTATACATGAATAATATAAAAAAGAATACTCCTGAAAAATGATTAAAAGAACGACATGTTAAGAATTCAAATTAAAAGAGGCCTTGGGCATCCTATTTATTGCACTAATATGTCACATTTTGAAATATTTTTAACATATGAAGATTTTATAGACCCTTATTTTTAAGGGTCTCAGTTGGTTATTGTGCATAATACAGGATATCAACTCATGGTTATATGATCAGAAGAGATTGTGCTGGTGGAAGGTACGTCTTGTATATAAATACTGATTATGGTTAATTATGCATGTGAAAGGAATCTGAAAATGGTTGGTGATTTAGTGTAATCTCCTTATTTCTTCTGGTATTCTGAACCAATAGTTTGTCTGGTCCAGTAGTATTTAGATGGTTAAGGACTTATGCTTATGGAGATGATAATGACTCTTTAACCTACACGTTTTCGATCGTTGGTATAGTCAACTCCATGGTCTTTTCTAAAAAAACAAGAAATTGCAAAGAAGAGCATGATTGCTCCACCATTCATATTTATTTCACAAGTAAACCTGTTTTATTGCATACTTAATTGAAGAGATGCATGTTGATGTTATTTTGTTGTCTTCAGAAGTGGTGGAAGTCGAGACATAGGGGAGCAGTTACCTCTTTATAATTTTGAAAAATAGACTTGAAAAACAATATTCAAGTATACAGTTTTTCGAAATTTATATGACTCGGCCCTCTTATATTTTTGTAAGTTTCCTTCATCTTATTGTTACAATTCACTCGACACCCCTATATAAAAATCTTGATTCCGCTATGAATCTTCGGTATACCAGGTCTAATTGAGATGGATTCAGCGGTACATGTGAGCCCTGGAAGATATTTCAGATGCCATCTTTTAGTATAAGCTTTTCCTGGTAAACTTCCTCTCATTTTCTCTATGAAGTCGTCAAACTTGTTGCCTTCTTTTGCGGATTTCAAATAAGCATCACTATTGAAATTTGATTTGTATATTACCAACATGCCTGCAGATATTAATGCTAAGAAAGAAACATCTTCTGATGGAATCTTAGTATATATAAGCCACAAAAAAAAGTTCAAACACTGAAACAATAATCGCAGAAGAAGATGGTCACTAACGGGTCAGATCTTCCGTTGAAAACAATCAGAACCAAGCCAGAAATGCTCTCTTTAAAGGGATTCTCCAGGGATTTGTCTGTCAATAGTTCATCCTCCGATTACTTTGCAGATTCGCCTGTTGCTGTTCCGTTCCTTTGGGAGTCCCAACCTGGAACGCCGAAATTAAGGTACAGAGAAAACTCAACTCCTCCTCTCACCCCTCCTCCATCTTTAAGCCCTGCTCGAAAACATGAAAATAAACAACCTAAGTCATCTACTATGTTACAAACTGTCTTTCCTAGGCTCAGTTTTGCTAAAAGCCAACAGAAAAAATCTCCCCCTCCATTGTCATATACACTCACCCCTACATCTTATTCAGTCCCTTCATCTCCATACAACACGACTTCACGAGCAAAAAGCCGACAATCAAGTTCCACATCTTCATCTGAATCAAGACCATACAGTGATGACTATAAATCACCTTCATCCATTTTCTGCTTCCGCATTGGTCGACGATTAAGCACCAGGTCCTGTAATTTCTACTAGTACTCGATCAAGATTTTCTCCTATTGTATCTATGTTCATTGACTTGGAATGTTCTTCAGATAGAGAATAACACCTAAAGCACAAATAATCAACTTGTAATTAAGTGAAGCTTTTTTACTTGCATGTATTTCTTTTGACATTTATTTTGAAGCATAATTTTCTTGTTGCAGAACTAAAGAATACCTTCTCCTATCAACTCACATTACCTGTTTTAAGTCATTTTTTAGCATGGGTTAGAGTCTTTGAGTCCAGTAACTTTTGATTTCACCACCATATTTTTTTTATAGGGGAGTCAGGAGTGGATGAATTGATATCATAAAAAATAAGGAAAACTAAAACAAGAATTCAGGCCGGATCCAAATAAATCTAGCAGTTTTTTCTTACTTGTTCAGACCTCAACAAATTTTCATCCACATGCTTAGCACTGACACGTTGTATGCCACCATCTAAGAGCCTAGTTTTCTGACTAGTGTGAAACTCGAAAATTACAGGGGGATCATATAGTAATGTTCTAATGTATGGTTTGATTCGATTCGATTTTATGTTAAACCTAAAATTTTCAGGTTAAGTTCAAATGAAATCAAAATTTGTTGTTGGTTGGATTCGCCATATTATTGAATGTTTAGAGTATAGTTCGGAAGATTCGAACAGGTTTGAAACACTAGGCAACTAAATCACATCAAACCTAAAAAGTTTGCATAGTTAATAATACATGCATGTCGTGGTTAATTAGATAGAGTCTATTGTCTCCAACAAAAACTCAACAAAAGCACGATAAAATATGAGTAAATTATAATCTGAACATGGATAATAACATCTTGAACATTTCAAAACTAGCAATAACGTCATACAAAATAGCTCTTGTATTTAGTACCAATAACGTCATACTAAAACATTTCAAAATACGAGACTTTGCAAATTTAACTGACTTTTTTTTTTCTTTTAAAGAAAAGCTCTTGTATTAATAAAACAGAGTTTACAAGTATATAAGCCTATTATAAATAAAAAATAGCCATACTAAATCCCCATTCTATACACTTATGTCAATTGTTACTTATGTCAAGGCTGAGGTGGATGATGCTCCTTAAGATACAATAACAATGTCCTCAAGATAGCGGCAGAGAAGCTACACTCAAAGAACAAATGATCTCTACTAATCCTATCATGACAGAAGACACTTTTCATCCAGAGCAATGTTCCATGACTGCAACCTATTTTTAGTAGGCAATCTATTCAAACAAGCCAACCATTCCACAAAACCAAACCTAGGCACCTGTCCTGCTTCATGCCAATTGTCAAACAGACAGTTAGTGTCTCTACCATTCTTCACCTCTCTATTCACATGAGGTCTGACCATATGCCTCAACTGCAACATTTTGCCCAAAATACTTTGTTGTTTTATCCTGAATGTGTTAATTTATTTCACCCATAATGCCTCCTTATTACTACAAAGGTTCCATAAGTGTTTAGCCATGCATGCAATATCCACAAGTATACACTCTTTATCCTAAGCCCTCCTTCCTCCTTCCTAAGTGTGATTTGCTTCTAAGAGACCTTTGGCAAATATTTTCCACTAGCAGCACCTTTCCAAAGATAGGTCTTGATTAACTTCTCAATATCTTTAATAATTTGCATAGGAAAAAACACAGTCCGGCACCAATAATTATAGATCCCAAAGATAACGGACTGAACAAAAACCAATCTACCCACCAAAATGAATACTTGCCACTCCATCCATTTACTTTGTCTTGATTTTTATCGACAGCTTCCCTGCAATCATATGATTTGTTTGGTTGTTAGAGGAATACCAAGGAGTATCCTAACAGGTAATGCAGCAATAGGAATGCCAATAGCATAAATCTACAAGCTATCATCTTCAATCCAGCAAAGTGGCAAAAGGCTCTTGTGAGGGTTTTAGGATACAACCCTGAAATCTCTCCAAATTTCCTAATGTGCTTCCTTGATCAATTGCATAGACTTGATTGAATGCAGAGTTCAAAACAAAAGATCATCTGCAAAGCTGAGGTTTTTCAGGCCTATCTCTTTACATTGAGGATGATATTCAAAATTTCCTTGTCTCTGTAACATTTCAGTAAACAGTCCATGACTAAAATAAAGAGGTAGGGGAAAAGAGGACCTCCCTGTCTCTATCCCCTAAAGCTCTTGAAATGTTCTAAGCTTCAAATACTTCAAACAGAGAATCATGCAATTGTAACACAAGCTTTCACTAATTCAATAAAATCTGATAGGATAATTCAGCCTTCATGGCCAAAGAAACTCCAACATATTGTGTCATGTCTTCACAATGTCAATCTTAGAGAGCGCACCCTAGAGCACCAGCCTTTTATGATAGCCATACAAGCTCTTGCAATAGGATATCATCAGTGATATTCCTCCTAAAAACATAAACAGTTTGATGAAGTCCTATAACCCCTGTAGTGTTTGCTTTAGTCTAATGGCCAAGATATGTACTGGTAGACTGTATTGCAGCAAAATATAGGTCTAAAATCTTTCATATGTGAGGATTAAACTTGCAGTATCAAAGATATAATGGTGCTATTGAAACCTTAGCATATAGGCAGTTGCAAAAGGTTTCAGCAGCATCAATCCACAGAACCTTTGACACTACTCAGAGTCAATATAGAACTCAGATGAAAATCCATCAGACCAGGGGCTTTACCTCTTTTCATACTGAGCATAGCTTCTTCAATCTCCTTTCTAGTGACAAGACTACTAAGCTCATTGCACTTCCCAACCTCCCTCTTAAATGAGGACTATCGATAGGTGCTTTGAAAAGAGACTTATAAAACTCAAACAATTGTATTTCTTCACTTCATCATAATCCTTACCAAGTTGCCACCTTTATTATACAAGAGTTGTAGATTCTGTTACATGAGTTTGGTGCATCCTAACACTCTTATGAAAGTAAGTGGTGCTAGCATGACCATCTTTATTGTTAAGCGCATATAGCGTCTTTAGAGGGGGATGAATAAGGAGCTTGCCGATTTAACCGATTTTCCAACTTTTTAAAACCTTTGTCGATTTATTGAAATAGAAAACTTTAGTCAATTATAACACAATTAACCATATACCAAAGTTTCCAAACTCCTCAAATGAATGCTAGATTAAAGTAAAATAATTAAAACGATCTAGCAATCATTATAATGCAATAAACGCCCCAAAACTCGTATTGATCGACGTGCGGTAAGTTCATTCATGCATAATACGATTAAGTCCATTCATGACTATTGATCAATCCAAGCAATCTATATAACATATCCTGCAGTTTTAAAAATAGATATACTAGGTGAGTTTAAGACATTCTTGATAAGTTTAATTATGATTTATTCGATGCGGAATATGATTAAAGTTAATTGGTCAGATTAAGTATCACCCATTAATAAATATTAAATTGCGTCGATATATGATATTGATTTGGGTCGATTAAACTTGTTCTATAAATACTAAAGTCAATTCAATTATATGCCGACATATTCAATTAGTGCATCCAAGCCCAACTATAATCGAATACTAACAATTCTAGCGATATAGCATAGACTAGAAAATAAAGAGTAGAGATAGAAGATCTGAGCTAAATGAGGCATGTACCGAGGTTATTTAATCTCGTCGTCGGCCAAAGTCTCACTGCTTAAGCTCTAGAATCCACTAGATGGTGCTTAGCACCAAATGTTGGTAAAACTCAAACCAACTTACAACCGCAGCTCACTAAGAATCCAACCCTTGACCAAGATTTCCAAATCTTAGTACACTACTAAGAACCCAAGGAATTACTCAGTTTATCTGTCAAATCGAATCTGGCTCACTTACCTCGAGCTTACTTTATGTACTATTGCTTGGCTAGCCTCAGCGCTCCCGACCAACCTCCTCGATTCTGGCTTGAGTAAGCCTCGCACCTCAGGCCTTGGTATACAGAATGAAGAACAAATCCCTAGCATTTATTTACAATTTAAATACTCCTCAATGAGCTACAATCGATTACAGTGAAGAGAACATTTATAACCATACATTGAGTAGATATAGAGTGAAGCCTCTTGAACTCATATTGATTAGATATGACTTTGAAGATCTTGAACTCCAGATTTGACGTTTAAATGAGCACTTTGAATATTTTTTGTTTCCTATTTCATTTCTAAGTGTAGGTACAAACCAAACTCGCTCCTTGATAAATCGAGATTAAAGCTCACGTGTTTGAAATTTGGTGTTTAAAGATGAAATCAAACCTTTGAATGATGTAATTTTTAAGCTCAAAAATGTTTGGGAAGAGTTGGGGAAGTGTGGGGAAGATTGGGGTTTAAATAGGTGTTAAAATGGAATTCCAACAGTCCCAGCAATACATTTAAAGTGAGCTCTCGATTAGGTACTTACAGAATGGTAAAAAAATTGATCGTGAGCCTCGTGAGGAAGCGTATAGTCCGCGATGGTCAATTTAAAAATTCATTTCCCGCTTTATTTATAACTCCGATTTTGAAGATTCAGCGTTGAAAAGCTCTTTTCCGACCCTTTGATATGTGATCAAACCCGGTTTAAAAATATTAAGATTTTCAAAATATTTTCTTTTTTTGAACATTCTTAAAAACATTGAAAGCAGCTTATTAAGTTCTTTTTTGTCAAAATAATTTGAAAATATTTCCCAAATAATAACTTGTCGAATCCCAAAGAAGAAAAGTAAAGTAAGATTAAAATTTATAACTTTTATCTAATCTTAGGTTTGCGTAAAGCTTCAAATACTCTTCCGTCTTGATTAACTTCGTTAACTCTTATTGCGGGTCCTTTCATGACGGTAGATGGAGGAATCTTCATCGTCGTTCTTATTTCCCCAAAGTTTTTGTATGGTTGATTCTTGCCTCTTCCATCTGTCTTTTTAGCGTGTATTAACACATAGGCCATGGCGTTTCTTACATTCTTGATCTTGGCCCGTCTTTGTATCTTTGTTTTGATATGAATATCAAAACTTTGCGTCGGCCAAGCAGCTTCCCAACATCTTTTATGGAAAATAAATCATGGCACACATGTTAAATAGTAATTAATATTTAAGTAAATCGTTAAAGCAAGGTGTACCCAGGCTAAGCTAGTCGACATTTATATCATTGGATTCTTGATTTATTATGATAGAATTGGCATTCAACTTTGCATAACTTCTTATAATCATCTTCAATGTTAGCAGCCTCTCTCAAAACCTCATGATTCAAATTACCGGTCCGAATTCTTCCATTCGTAGTCTCCAACTCAATCCTCTTCTCTATCACCCTAGAACTAATGTTAGAAAAAGAATCAGCATTCAACCTTCTCAACTGAGCTCTCAGTTCCTTCTGTTTACATTGCAAAATGTCAAGCTCACTACCATCATGCTGCTTGCTCCACACCATCAGAATAGTCTTGAGAATGTGTTTAGCCCAGAATTATTGATATTTAAAAGTCTTAGGCTCATGGAGGAGGTTTTGATTCACCTCAATATTCAGAGGGGAAGAAATATCAACAACACAGTATGGGCTAAAAATATCAACAAGGAAAATATCCATCCATTTTGAATTGCAGAGCACTCTATCAATAACCCTGACCATGCCACCCTTCTTCCAATTTCTACTCCAAGGAAAATGATTGCCAATGTATGGATGATCAACCAGCCCAGCATCTCTAATACATTCATTGAACTCAATCATAGCATTGCACCTATCAGGAGTTTTTACAAAGGTTGAATATAGTGGGTTCACTCCATGTGTACTCATTGTGGTTTATAAGCATAACAATAATCAGTGTAAATTTGGAGGCAAACCTCAAAGGAGGAGAGAATAGGAGAAATTGGAAGCCAATGGAGCCTATATGAGAGGTGGAATAGGTGACAGTATTGTTCTCCAAACTATCAGGTGTATAATAGTTTCAGTTGGTGGAAGAATTAAAATCCCGAAGTCGTTCACCAGCCTTGTGCTTGCAAGTATCTTGGCCTTGTTTAAAACAATTTTAGTAGGCGGTGAAGCAAACGATACTCGGCGCTTGGTAAGCTTTAAGTATGTTGAAAGCGCTAGCTTGAAGCAAATTTCAGTGGTCATATTTAAATAGATGCTCTTTTAACTACTACATAATTTGTCATCAAATAATTACAGTCTTACTTTAAATGTAAAACTTCTTAGTAGCTTTAAGTGGATGAGGACTCCTAGATCTTTCTTTTATTAGTTTGGCATTGATCAATGAAGATAATATCACTTTGGCTATGATTTCAATTGATCATTTGCGTTTGGGTTCTTGATATAAGTGATTTAGACCATAAAGGATCGATTGTAGTGTAAAGGGAAATACGTTGCCCGATAACAAAATTCATGATCAATTTCACAGATATGTTTTGGTCCAAATGGTCAAATATTGTGAGCTCGACCTTTTCAATAATTTTAAATTTCGTAGTAATAAAATTTCATTACGAGTTTAGAATCTCTTAAGCTTAGATCGAACTTGTAATGGGCTGACTTCGGTCTGCCAAAATATATTTACTTATTAGACCTTTCCAATAACCAGTTCCATGGAGAGATTAAACCATCAATTTGTGAACTAGAATTACACATCCACGACACTTTTACATGAATAAACCTTAAATGGAGCTTTACCTCACTGTATTGGGATGATGGGCCAGGAAGTCTTGGATCTTCACATGAATAATACGAGGGACCGTTCACGGCCTTTTAAGCATGAATTTCATGGTTGAGAATGCAGATTTGGTGTGTAATCGTTTTGAAGGAGAAGTTCCACGTTCTTTGATTAATTGTTCCCATTTGGAATTTCTTGATCTTAGTGAACAATTTAAATGACACATTTCTTATATGGTTGGGAAATCTTTCACATTTTCCTATATGGTTATTGGAAAGGTCTAATAAGTAAATATATTTTGGTAGAATTGAAGGCTGTCCCATTAGCGAAGTTTGATCTAAACTTAAGAGATTCTAAACTGCATAATGAGATTTTATTACCAATATGAGTCAGAAAATTATTGGAAAGGTCCAGCTCAATAACATTTGACCATTTGGACCAAATCCATTCAGGAAGTTGACCATGAATTTTGTTATTGGGCAAATGTACTTACTGCTTCTGATTGATCTCAGATATCTAAATCGCTTATATTACCCAAGAATCCAAATCTGAATGATCAATTAAAATCATAGGCAAAGTGATATTATCTTCGTTGATCAATAGCAGAGCTACTAAAGAAAGATCACAAGTCACAAATCCACTTAAACACCTTTAAGTTTACATATAAAGTGGTACTAAAATTATTTGATGACAAATCAAATTAGTAAGGTTGAAGAAGGCGTCTATTTTAATATGATACTTTGAAATTGTTTTGAAGCAAGGCAAGATGCTTAAGATTTACAAGGTTGGAGAATGTTTTGTTTTGATTGGGCCCTTTGAAATTGTTTGAGCGACTTCGGCAAAGGTTATGAGGTTGGAGAATGACTTTGGAATTGGACCACTTCCGCTGACTCAGAGCTATTATACACGATACTTTGGAAACGATACTATCGACAATCATGCTTCTATCTCACGCTTTCCATGTTGCTCCATTTGGGCTCCATTACTATTCTCACCATCGCCCACGAGGTTTGCCTCCAAATTTACATTGATTATTGTTATGCCCAAATAAACCATAATGGAAATTGACATGGAGTAACCGTTCATATTCAGCCTTTTATGTAAAAACTCCACCGCCGTTTACCAGCGGAACCACGCAGCTTGACTCCTTACGTAGCGAGAGACGGCATCTGAGCGGTATGTAATGACTCACAGTAAATTCTACGTTCCGATTTTATTTGAAATGACCTTACGTTCGAAAGGAGAATCACAACCTGCGAAACCACCGCTCGGCGCCATTGTTTACCTTAATAATTATACAAAAAGCTTCAATCTTTAATAACTTGGGGCCTACGAAATATCTTTTGCTGAATTTTGTTTGCTTGTGTTTTATTAGGGTTTAGGTTTAGATTCGAAGAGGCACCGCTTTTCGTTTAACAAATCTCATTTCTTTATCTTTGAGACAATTATAGGTTCATAGCTTTTCTGAGAAATAAATATTGTAGATATTGTTGTGAATCATTATGAGATTGACTGTAACATAATAAAACACATTATGTGATTGAGTAGATTAGAATTTATGATTTTGAGAATGAATCTTCAACTAAATAGAAGTTTCAATATATGATGACTCGAAATTTTTTTGACGTATGAGATAATTATAATTGTCAAATAACCGTTGTTTCGATTTAACTTTTAGATATTTTTTCAAATAATACTAATTATGAAATTTTTTATTTAAAAGTTCAAACTTTCATTATTAAAAATTATTTAAAAGTATTTCAAATTATATAATAATGATTTCAAAATATTTTTTTATTTTTTAATTTAGTTAATGAGTTGAATATTTAAATTTGTTATAATATCTATGTTTATGAAAATATTTTTGTATATTCAACATAAGTTTTTAAGATTTGACATTGTTTTTTAAATGTTTCTATAATATTTCGAGTGTTTCTTATTTTATCCGTTTTTAAACTATGATCGAAAAACTTTTTGAATCATGAATTAAAGTATATGGTTTAGTGATACTTCATGAATGTTCATTAATTATTATAAACTATCTATCTCTAATCTAGTTAAGCGCTTCTGAGTTGATCAGACGCTTGCGTCTTGTATGGAGTTCGACTCGGTCGACTATTTTAGTATTTTTGTTAATAATTTTTTTCATGTGTTAATACTTATGACTAATTAATACTTATGTGTAATATATATTGAGTGTTTAAACACATATTCTTGATACACATTATTAATTTAAGGTTTGAGGAGTTGAGACTATGTTTGAGCCCATATTTTTGGAGTCGAATTGATTCCTTGTCTTGAATCGGTCGAGCTTAAATTAAGGTTTAAGACTTGCTTGTTTGAACCACTGAATAGTTCTTTTGAGTAACTATTCAAATCTATTCATGTTGAGTCTTTCATTCAGTTCAGATCGGGTAAAGTAGCCTCTATGCTAGTGGTCTAGTACTTATACATTGTGTATAAATTTTGGAATCATGCAAGATATCAGGATCTGGTCATCTGGATAACAAAATGTTGAATATGTAAAGTTACGAGATTTTGTAGTATTTACAAAAGGAGCTTGATTGGATTTCTTATTAACACTAATAATAACCAAATGCTTTAGGATGTTCTACAGGTTGACCATGATTGTTTACATATATTTATAAAAGATGAAGGTGATAATGAATTGGAATAAAGAGATTGACCCAATTATCAATTATGGAGTAATCGTTAAAGTCTCATGATGCGAGAATAAATTAACTTTTAAGAAGTGTGAAAGCCGAATTACAACTTTAAGCGGGCGCTTTCGGGGTTTTACATGCTGGGATTTCGCGGATGGGGTGAATCAGCGGATGTCGCCGGGTTAGTTGGGAGCGAGTTTCAGCTAAGCCAGGCTTTAATCTGGTCTGGCAAACTGGCGTGGCTTCGAGCCATGGCCGCGTGACGTGTTTGGATAAGGTAACTTATAAATTGTAGAAAGGGTAAAATGAGCATAAAGACATCATTTATAGAGTTGCTTAGAAAGGATAAAATAAATTAGTAATTTAATATTTGAAATAATAAAAAATAACATTGATGATATCAATAATAGTAGAAATCATATATTTTTCCTCTCATATTGGTGTAAAATAAGTTGGTAAAAATAAGTTGGGACTTATTATTAAGCGAGGAGTTGATAAGTAATTTGCTTGTTCAACATGTAAATAAGTTGGGATTTATAGCTTTTTAAAACAACTATAAATTACAAACAACTTATAAATTATTTGTTCGGTGTTTTGCCAAACAACTTTAAAATGTAGAAATCGAACATAAGTTGATTTTGTAAAAAAATAAGCTTAGTCAAACACCCTCATTTGAATTTGGAATGAATAATGGTCCCTCGTTATATCTACAAAATTTGGCCAAACAATACTTTAATACTTTAACATTACAAGTAACATCATGCTACTATTCTTTTTCCCAACCCACTAGCAACCTAATGATGATTTATTCCTTTATCAATTCCATCACTTAAAAGATAATTGAATTGTCTATTTTATTTTTCTAATCTGATACCTACACCCGAATAGATAATCAAGGCTCCATTAAACTTTTTCGTAGTACTTTCCTTCGTTCTTGTTTGAATGATGTATCGCCTCTATAAATATAACAATAATGATGTTAACGCAAATTACTCGACCACGATGTTATTACTCACACTTATCGAATTCGGCTCTTACCTACTAGATAAGATTGGGCTTGCTTTTATTTTGCTTTCAAAATCAAAGAACTTCAGACAATCCATCAACACTTTCCTTTTATACTTGTGTAACTATCATCCATTCTTTATCCTTCAAAGTTTAATATCACCCCACTTTGAGAAATTCAATTCTTGGTGGAGGAATTTGAAAAACAACATTTGAAATGCATTTGAGTTTGAACCACAACATAATAGTTTGACAAAAAAGTGTCATTCTTGTTCCTTGTTTAACTTTTTTGTAGAATATCATAAAGCCAATAACGGTTCAATTATATCTACTGGCTTAATATTAAAGCACTTATGAACATATAGAAATAAAAATTTGTCCCACTAAATATTTTAATTTGTCTTTTGACTTCATGATGATAGAAGAAGCTTGAGACTTGTCTTTATCTTTTCTGAAATTGCTTGTTGTAGATGTCACATCGAAAGACAAAAGTTAAAATATACCTAACAAATTTATGATTATCTATTCATTATATTGCTCAAAGAGTTTAAGGGAATTGATGAATAGAAAACATGCCACAAAAAATCCCAAATATTGCTCAGAAAAAGTATCCAAAACACTAAAACATTCTGCACAAGACATTGCAAAATCTTCAAGTCATTTCTTCTGATGGTTATCCTGCTGCCTAAAGCTTTTATCATCAAAGAAATGTTCAATAGAAGAAATGGCAAGGAAAGATTCGCGAATCGGATAATCTCTTTGGTAGAGCACCATGCAGGATAGACACGTAATCTTTGTTGCCGAAAATGCAGAGAGCATTGTAAGGAGCAAGAAGAAGGTAGTAAGCACTATAAGCATGCTGTTGTATGACAAGAGTGTACCAAAGAGAAGGCACATAATAACGAAAGCTTGAAAATCGAAGAAAGCAGGCTAAGGAACTATCTTCTCGCCAAGCTTAGCGCGAAAACTGAAGCAACTAGAGATGTTGGAACCGAGCGATGTAGAGCATGTTTTGGATGTAGAAGAAGCTCTGCATTACTATTCTCGCCTTACTTGTCCGGTTTACGTTGACATTGTAGATAGATTTTGCACGGATATGTATGACGAATACTCTCTTCCGCAGCCTTCTGTTAGCATTAGTGCTGATAACTCAATGAGGAGAAACCATTCACTGAGAAAACTTGGTCCTGTGAAGCTCTAGAAACAGTAAACATAAGTTGTGTGATAAGGAGGTCTACATTTGCATATTCTGTGTGTTGTCAGCGTAATTTAAACTTTGTCAACCTTATTTCATGATAGTTTCTCATTGTTCAAATCCATGGCAATAAATTAGAATGTAATTGAATGTTTGTGCTTTATTATAGAGAATAAGAAATATGAAAAGTTTAAGAAGCTTTCTTTCTTTTATGCTAGTATGTTATATGCTCTTCAACATTACTGCTAGAGTGTAGTTTGTATTCCTCTAACATTGTTTTTAACAGTTTGAACTTATAGTCTACATGATGACCAATTCAGGAGAAGACCATATCCAATACCCTCTTGCATGGGAACGTAGTCGGGAGCCAACTAACATGTGATAAAGTTTTTCAATACCCTCTCGCATATCGAATGCACTCCATGTCGCTCTCACATCACGTTAATCGATTTTGATTACATCCTAAAACCAACTGTGATATAAATGTAAATAGCCCCGGACTTTATCAACTATCCAATTTCATATGGTTAATATGCCCTAACTAATCTACCATGGGTCCTCTTCAACAAGACTCAAATTTATTGTAGGTAATGAGTTTTTATCATACAATATCTTTAAAACTCCTATTTCATATTACCTTGTAACTTGGAGAAATTGAGGTTAACATTGCGTTAGCAGATACACATAGCATGAAGGCAGATAATTTAAGGAAATGCCATTTTCAGAGGATATTAGATTAGATAAATACAAGTAAATCGTAGTCTAACAAGCTGCAATCATTTAAATGAAAAAAATGATAACACAAGAAATAATTGGGAACAAGGCTATATCCTATTGGCTTAATGAATCTGTAAGAAGTTTAATGCCCCTTCTTAAACCAGGAGACTGAATATGCTCCCACAACTACTTCAGATAGTCGCACTTGCGAATCCAATTATACTGCTGACATCGGCATTAAACCGGCCTCAGCAACCAGACGATGCTAGAACATTGTGCACATCAACTTTCACATCAATATGCATTAAAACCGGCCTCAGCAACCAGACGAAGCTAGAACATTGTGCACATCAACTTTCACATCAAGCACAAATCAGAAAACATTGAAAAACGAAATGTAGCAAAACGATATTAAGTTGAACAAAAGATCTTACAAAGATGCTGACCACGTCTATCATTGATGTTAACCAAATCAGAAAAATGAAATGTAACAAGATGATATTAAGTTGAACATATGCAAAACTGCTACTCTTGCTTGCTACTTCCATATCAAGCACAAATCTAAAAATTCACTCCAGGTTCTAAATTCGTAAAAAAAGAGCTGCAAATCTCTGTTTGAAGTCCTGTAGCATGTTGTATTACATCTGAAACTGCTTTATTATTGACCTGCAGAACAATGATGCCTTTGTCAAACAACCTTTTGGGAATCATATAGTGGTCGTATTGAAAGGAAAAAAAGTGCATCTATAATGATGAACAAGTACTAAAGAGATGTACCTCAATCGCTATATAACATAAAAGATGACTGCAGCTTCTCCAAAAATGATTCTGAAAAAAGTGAGTTGAGGTTTCAAATTCACCATCATAATGGAATTGAAGGAAGCTTGCATTACATATCGAAGATAGACAATGACAGGCTGGAGAAGAATCTCCATTGTTGTATCAACAGTTTCAATCTAAACAACAGGCCCTAAGAGAGACGAGAAACGCTTCTAAAAGCTCATCGTACTAGGTAAAAGTTGTACAAAAAGATAAGGTGATGGTTTCTGAAAACAACCTCGAATCTGAGCTACTTCTAATGGGATTTTGATATGAGTGGAAGAGGAATCACTGATCAGCATAAAGAGCAGTATCACGTGTTCACACTGATCTCTGAAAATCATTTGTGCTATATTCTTAATTTGTTACACAGCTTTTTCTGACCAATTACAATTCCAATGACTACTGAACTCCAAAGACATAAACTGTTCCAAGGAATTCACTGCAAAAGGTCCAACATCACAGCTTTTATGTTCTATCGACCTTTCATTCAAGGTCTGCTCTGCTCTATATAGTACTACCTCCACCATTATAGGACGCTTTCGCTTTGCGTGTCTAACTTGACCATCAATTACTTCTTATTCTTTACTTCAAAAAATATAAAATTGATATCAATCTTTAAATAATTTTTCATAATTTTTTTTTACAATTTTTTATCATGTAATTAATTAGTTATTGATGGTTAAAATTGGATGCACTAAAACGATAAAATCTTATGTTTTGAATTGAGGGAGTATAATCGTATGTACAAAACCATTCTTCTAACTCTCTCATAGGAAGGGTCTAGGCGGTCAATCATCTTGCGAATGGAATTTATCTTCTTATTTTTTGTGAAAGAGGGGGGCCGGGAGAATGGAAACGATAATAAAACACCTTAAGAAAGCCATTTACCCTCTAAATGTGTTATAAATGATTTGATAAGAAGGAGAAGTAACCACTTAATCACTGATCGCGCGCATAAAGGAGCAAGTATCACACATTCACACTGATCTCTGAAAATCATTTGTACTATATTCTTAATTCACGACTCCCTGCGTATTAATGCTTAGCTTAAAGATATATCTACTTAAACAAACACCACCTCTATAGAAATATAGAATCACATGCAAGCAAACAAATCACAATGTTTGAGTTACTGTACTATGCATGCTCTTTGGATCTCTAATCCATAATGTTATTTTAGCAATATACATCACATCAAAGTTTTGAGGAGAATAGCCTACCAGACCCAATGAAAAACTTTAACTTGAAGCATATGATATAAAGACTTGAATCCATAACAACATAAAACCAAGACCCAACGATGCCTGAGGCCATTTGCCATATGCGTATCAGAATGAGACAGAAAAGGGACACTACTAGCGAGCAATAGTAACTGAATACGTAATTTTCAGAGATAACATAGCTTTTAACTTTCTCCAGAAAAACTACATGATGAAAGATTATGCAAGATATATGTATGTTTATATTATGTACCTGCACGAGTGCTTCTTAAAGTGTTGGTCAAATTAGCAATGCTGGCACATAGATTCGCTTCAGCAGCTAAAGTAGTAACAACACTTCCCAATGATTCCAATTCCTCATGGAACTCCTGATGCAGAACCAATGAAGAGAAGTGCTCATCCACAACCAAACCAAGACATTTTATGATAGCTTCTTGAGTGGGAATCCAATCACAAACTCTCAACCCCAAAACGGATGCTGCATTTGGACACGGACCAGCTTGTGGAAACCTCTCATACTTCTGCAACCACTTAGCCAAGTACTTAATCACGCTCATAATCTCAGACCCATCCAATTTACTAATACAAGCTGCTAGTATTACATCATCAAGGTTCTTTGATGCAAGAAAATGATGCAAACATAACTCAGATACAGAGAACCCATCATACGCCATCATAATCCACAATGACGCATCCCTAGCCAAACTCTCGTTCTTAGCTTTACTACCCTTGTCGCTAACCTTCTCTATAGCCAACAACGCTTGGCTCTCCCACTCCTTTCTTACATCACCCATACTCCGAATTCCATCCTTGGGCATCGCCAAAAAATACTTCAACACACACATCAACTCATAAACACTAATATCCGACAAGTTCTTCAAACACAACACCACCAAATCCGACCTCCTCTTTTCGATCAAATTACTCATTAAACTACTCGAACTCGAATGCTCAACCACTCCATTCACAATCAACCTCTCCAAACTCCCCCAATCCTCCAACACCAAACAAGCCTCCAAAACCAACCCCTTCACACCCCTCCCCAATAAAGCCCCCATCTTCGCCTCACAAAACTCCCCCGCCTAACCCCACCACTCAACTTTACTCAAATACTTATTCATCATCCTCAAGAACTCATCTTTCTTAAACCCTGTTGGGTTTTTCAACTTCTTACTCAACCTCTTAAACAAATCATCATTAAAATCAATTAATTTACTATCTGTTTCAGAAATTGTCCAGTTTTCAGAGGGTTTAACCATTGTTTTCCAATTTGGGTCATCATAATTATTCTTCAAGAATAAAGGCTCAGGATTTAATGTTATTGAATATTTGGTTTCTGGGTCATATTGAAATCTATCAGAAGATGCTTTAGTAATTTCTTGAAGCAGAGACATTATTATACACCAAATAATAATAAATACCACTATGATATAGAAAACTGATAAAAAAAAAAACTACACAACCGTGACCGGAGGCGGTAGCCTCTTTTCTGCAGTTGTCTGGCTAGTTGACCAGATCCGAGCCGTTGACCATCTTTGATTGGTCAACATGTGTTTTTGTTTTTGTTTGACCTTTTTAATCTGTTATTGCAAGAAATATAAATTTAACTGACTTTGTTTGATGACTTTGTCTGGATAACCTAATGGCTAATGGTATGTTAAATGGGGAAAATGTGATGGGCTGAACAATTAAATTGGAGTATGGGCTGCCAGATTAATTAATGGTTGGAACCCAAACTAGCTTTCTCAAATCCTCTAATATATGAGTTTGGGTTTTATTTCTGTTCGAATTTCTAATCGAATTTTTCACTGATAATCCAATTTTACGTTTCTTTACATGTAACTGGCTGTAAAGATATTAATTAGAGATTTGTAGATGGCTCTCAACAATTATACCATTCCAAAATTTGGGTAAGTTAATTGTTAGTGTGTGGATGCTGTTAAATAATATTCTTTCCGATCTTTTTTACTTGA
The DNA here is from genome assembly GCA_019722365.1 of Lithospermum erythrorhizon. Taxonomy (NCBI): domain Eukaryota; kingdom Viridiplantae; phylum Streptophyta; class Magnoliopsida; order Boraginales; family Boraginaceae; genus Lithospermum; species Lithospermum erythrorhizon. Next base: position 507,301 of record JADFUC010001453.1, read on the forward strand.
CATATTAGTATTTTTCATGTTAATTAATATACAATTAAGAATGAAGTGCATTTTACCTATATATCCTTTATTAATAACAAAAACAACAATTAATAAATGTAACTTTTGAATATATTAAGTAGGGCTTAAAAGAAAAAATTAATAAAACATCAGACGAATCTGAAAGTCGACAATTTTATTCTAAACAAAAAAATTGATATAATTTTCAAGTAAAAAAATCGAAGGATGTAAAACTTATTTAATAATCATATTTAAATAATAAATATTTTTAAAAAAATATGTTCTGAGGAATATGTTATGATCATATTAATAACAAGATACTCCGTATAGTATCTAATAATATCACAACTTTTCTTCTGAGATTTGATAAGAAATACCTATTTGTTAATAATCTTTCTTTATTTGATCTACTGAGTATCTCAAATGTTTATATTTTGTTAACATCATTCTTTAATAATTAAATTAAATTAAATTTTCATAAAGTTATTGCTAGAAAGAAGTTAAAATAATTATAGGTTAAAGACAAGGATGAATCTTTAGCATTGAAATATAGTCAAACAAAAACAGATCCACAAAGTCCATTGCCCCAGCATTAAGCTAAATCACTAGATGGACTCTTCAAATACGAAGCTTATTAACTTTAAAAAAAAAAATCAAACCACATTAAAGGTCAAAAATTTTTACTGCCGAGATTTCATGTAGTTAATCGCAGTGATACGCTTCCTGGCTGCATTTAAAAATCTTCCTTTTAAATTACTTCAATACTTAGCCGCCATTCAGATAATTCAAACTTATAATCTCACACCCTCACGAAGAGTAAGTAAGAGTATTTCAGATTTAACATTCTCTATTTAATCACCACTAAGAATAGTACAAATTTATAACACCCCAATGCTCTTAATCCCTTACATATACACTTGACCTCCTTTAATTTCTTAATTACCACATGATCTAGTCAGCTAACCGATCACTATAATAGTAGTCTCTCTTTCGTTTAGTTGTTGATTGTTTAACTAAAAAATATCAAGATTAAAAAGGTTAGACGATTACATCATATACGGAGTAGTTTTTTCATTTTATAGAAGGGCCAATTTCTCAATAATTAAAACAAAAGAAGTATAACAATAATAAAGTTAAAGTTAAAGATTTTAAAAATGTTTATATCTTGTACACTACAACGGTAGTCGAACCCAAGATTTCATCAGAGAAACTTAGCATGTCACCAGACTATCAAATGCACGTAAAAATAAATACCAACTTAAAAAGTTAAGAACATCAAAAATTATCTACATGCTTTTATTGTCCTCCCACATCATCTTATTAGAGATCAACCTGACAGTTATAAATTGCAATATTTAATTCACTTTACGACGCCTCCAACAAGCCTCATGATTCTCATAATATTTTGTTGTTTTGATACTTAAGCCAAGAACGATAAAAAACTTATATTTGACTTTCGCAAGCAACACATGGTAATTTCATTAGTTCTTCGAATTGGCTCACCGTATAAAGCATTTGGTGAAGCATGCATTTTGTATAAGGAGTCCTGGGTGAAAGATTTTAGTTATCTTAATTGCCACACGATCAATGCTAGAATGTTTGGTTTTTTTCTTTAGAGTTACGCTAGAGGGATATATTTGACAATCAACAAACTATTTTGATATTAAACTTGATTTGTCATATATAGTAAATTAAATATAGAAAATGCATTGAAAAGTAAATGTTTCATAAAAAATGCTTGTGCATCGTTATAATTATAAAACAAAAATTATAAAAGTAATAATTTTAAAATATTAACTAGTTTTATTGAAAAATTTATCTAATATATAAATATATTATTTGGTAACAATTGTTAAGCATATATGAGAAGTTCATGTGTCAAACTAAAAAAACCACCATCCATTAAAAGTAATTTTCATTTAATTAATGATTAATATTTCGACATACGACGCTTATTTCGGTATTTAATTCATCAAAACAACAGTTCTTTACTTTTTATATATATATGATTTTAAAACTGAGGTCTGTATATCATTTCACACAACACATTTTATTTGCTTCTTTTCTTCTCGGATTGATTTTGTTCTGTACTTATTACTCCCTGTTAATAACACTCTGTGCTATATATATACCAATAGTAAAACTATACAAATCGTTCCAAATTGTTGCCCAAAACATCAACATATATAAGACCGTGATTGAATTGGAATCCTGAGTGTTAAAGTGTAAGAGGGTAGATTTTGTGATTTTGGTTGGCCGAAAACTCCAATTCATGAACCTTATTGGCTACTATCTGTTTTCAAAAATAAATAATTATTTAGATAAAAAAGTTGCTTTATTGCTGATGTTAAAAGCTATATCGGTATTATAAAAATCTATTAAACGTAAAGTTTTACATTGGGACTGTAAAGATATATTAAAAGAAAACGCAACAACTAACTGTCAAGGAACAACAAATTCTTCTAAATGATTATGCATTTTAAAATTGTTAATTAATTATTTAGCCTTTCGTACCTAACTGTCTTTCACAAAGTCCATCGATCATTGAATTAATTTGGTACATAGAATATAGCATCTTTTTCGTGTACGTCTAAATTATGATGTTGAATTTGAATTTTACTTGAATATACGGAGCAATAATTGTATAGGATACTGATGTGTGGATTTTGGATGAGGCTTTGACTTGGTATTGGGTTGTTTTGTCTCTTATATTTATATTTTTTGATTTTAGTTCTTAAGGATGGATGATGTCAATTTTGCCTTGCATGGCCCCATGCTTTGACGACGGCATTTAAGGCCTGATTCATTCTCACTCCTACAAGACTCGTGCCTCAAGGCTGACTTCGCTTAATGCAGAACGGACCTATTCATCTCGAGGTCATGACAGCCTCCCAAGATTCACGATCGTTTCGATCAAGAATAATTCGACGATAAAGCTAATATTTATCGTATAAGAAAGATAGACTTCAAGAGCATTATTTGAAGATTACTTCTAAATCGAGCTGAAATAAAAAAGGATTTATAGTGAAAACAAGAAATTTCTCACTGCGAGACGCGACAGTCAGCCCTTCTCCTCGATTTGGTTATCCTGCATGGACTTTTTTGGTTTTCTTAAGTGGACTTCAAGAATGGCCCAATACGATACTTTATTTATATCAATCGGCCTCTTTAACGCTAATAATCATGTACGCCATTTTTTGAAATTCGCTCAAAATATTCAATATTAAATAAAAGATATTAAACACTTGGTTCTTCACTTTGGCCACCAAACCCCCAAGATCAACCGTACCTCCCAATTTCTTCTCCTATAAAAGGTGAAACTCTTTCTCTGTTATTCACTTTTTCCATTTCTCTTTTTCAATCCTCCACTTCGATTCTCCTCGGTTTCTTTTTTCTCCGCATCAACACGCCTTTATTTTCCCCTCTATTCCCTTCTCTTAAATGAAGAAGAATTACCTCCAATGGTACACCAAGAAACGTCTTCTCATAAACGTTCAACTCTCAAAAGCGGAGCCACGTGAACTAACACTGTAAGAGACGCCAGATCAAGTTGTTTCTTATAGGTCATTTCCCTTTAGAGGAAGTTAATTCCCATTTTCCTCTCCTCTTTGTACATTTTTCTGCCTAGGAGTATTTATATTTTCGATCCTCGATTTTATTTAGTAGAAATGTGTGGTTTTTACTTTTCGCTAACTCCCAAATGGAAAACCCCGAAATCGCGAGATTTGCTGCAAATGTTTTAATGGAACCTGCTGCAGAGGCTGGTAGGAGTTCAAAAGTTTCTGCCTCAAAGCAGTAAGAAAGGAAACGCGGCGACCGAGGAGAAAAGCGTTAAAATCGGCAAGTGCCCACAATTGCCGAGGGGTGGACCGGAGGTGTCGAGGCCACGGTGAAAGTCGCTTGTTTAACTAGCGAATCGACTCCCAAACTTCGAGTGGATTCCGTAATAGACAAGGGTAAGTGTCAGAAGCGGCAGCCACATCCACCATCTCCCGACCATTATTCCTGCTCATCAAGCGCTAACGGTGATTCTCCGAGACTTCTCCGAGCACGCCCAAGAGGAGGGTATACCTCGTCTGTGGGAATTCTTCAACTAAAAGTCACTGGCCCGATCACGGCCTCGCCATTCGCCGATTCCTCTCTTCTTCTCGATCGGTCGCGCCCGTCAATTTGGGATCTTCAATTGGCTACATATACTTCCTGTGTAGTGTATTTTGTCAACGGGGTTGCCCCCAACATTCATTTATTATCCAAGATGCTCAACGTCAGCTTCTCATCAAGCGGTCCTTTCTTACTTCCACATCAAATTGGGGGTAAAGAACATGCTCTCTATTCCGAAGCCTGAAAGCTTAATCTCACGCAGATGGCACAAATATCACAGCCATGATTGATGCTTTTTCTGACGATGTCCCCCACCATTTTTCTGTTAACTATACCACCCTCGAGTTTGAGGACTGAGGGGACCACAAGCGCAGTTTGTAGCCCGGATGATGGTCAAAACTCCTGCCTCCAAAAGACCTTTACGAATTCCCGACATGGTCAAGGCAAGTGTCGGGTTCGCAAAAGCGGCCCAACAATTTTCCGAATATGACTTTGGGTATGATTCCTCGATCCTTCTTTTCCTTTTCTTTTATATACTTTTTCTTTTACACCTTCGTTGATTTTGAGGTCCTCTATACTTGTGCAGGTCAATTGCTTCTTTTTAAGGCGGATAAGGCCGGCTACCCCCACAAAAAGCGACTTAAGGCCATTGCCTCGGCAGACTGATACAAAGTCTCTGGGCCTCCAAAGATTCCCACCCCCGACATCTTGCTGTAAAGGGCCCCGTTGTTTCTCTCGATACCACCAGAGACATAAGCCCCTCGATCCTCTCCCCTGGGCCATTGGTATCCACAGCAGCCCTCGACTCCTCACCCATACTCCATTCATGGTATCCGGGGATACCATAAGGCCAGACCCCCATCTCCTCGCATTCACCTGATCCTTCCATAGGTTTCATGCACATAGGATCTCGAGGAGGGATATAAGAGGGATCATCCCTACTTTGTGGACACTCCTTATGTTCTTTCCGTCGAGCATCATTTACTCAAGACGTCCCATTCACTCTTTAACTCTGCTGATCTATCAAGAATCGCATAATGAGAACTCGAATTCTCGGGCGATGGCGTCCAGCCGCTTCACTCGCCTCTCCATCAATAATTTGCTCATTATCAGTTAAGGGTATGTCTCTTTTCTTTTCCCACATCCTCCTTTGTTATTTGTTGTTCGAACTTAGTTAATCTTTTCTCCTGCTTCTTCGTGCCACCGTCGTAGTTGGTGCAATATCCTTCAACGTGGGCCGGAATCGGGCGAGGTAGCCATGAGTTTGAAGCGGTAGTCTTCCTCTGAGAAGAAATGAGGACAGGGAGTAGGACTCGGCCTGCTGCCAGTTGATAAACTTACTCAAAAGGCAATGAGAATCTCATTCTGCTTCAGAAGTTGAACCAAACATACCGCCATCAATCCAAAGCTCACTCGAGCGAGGCCGCCATTTACTCTCGGCTGGCCTCCCATCTCGGCGGCGAGTGGGGGATGAACTTTCAGGGTTCAATCTCGCTCGACGCTTGCATTTGCCGGGTAAAGCACTTCCATTATCAGCTTACCAAGGCCGAGGATTTTGCCACCTCCACAAATGAGATTTCAAGCAGCAACTGCTAATACCTGCTTCCTGCGGGGAACACCGCTACTCGCTCTTGGTTCTCTGGCTGAACGCCCATGCCGATTCTGTGTATATCTTCTCACTTTGACAAGTATGTTTTTGATTACAAGGAACTCTTCGATGACCTTCCCGATGCATTTTACGATGCAGGACAATGGAGTCGCATTTCAGATGACGAAGATGAAGATAGGGAAGCATGACGCTAGGGTGGTAACGGTGAAGCATTTATCAATAGCCCACCATCTTATCAATTTTTCGTAGGCCCCCACCTATTTGCTAATTTTAGTTCTCTATTTTAACTTTTGTACCATCCTCGGGTAATGCCTATTAGTACAAAAATCACCATTACTTGTAAATTTCTGCTTAGTAGTAAACGGAAATGTATTATTTTGACTTTTCTTTAAAATTTCACAATCTCTTTACTCCTTATCCATCTCATTATCACAATCTCTTTACTTCTTTTCTTGGTCTGCCTCCTAGCCTTCTACTACAAGGTTATTATCTTATCCGTCATTGCCCCTTCTTTGCGATTTAAGTTTACTAAATTCTTTAGTAAGTTCTCGCACAAGTAGCCCCATTCGTTGATTAAGTCCTTCTCGACTGCTTTAGTCGTTACTCGAGGGTATGCGAAAGAGTGCCATTCCTCATGACGCGATTTTTTCAGACGGTTACTTCCCCCGCCGAGGTTCGGCCATAACTTAATAGTTTTATGACTTAGTTTCTTAAATGTATGATTTTGAACTACTTTTTCAATTGTTCAAAGAACCCTCGATTTAGGCTCCCTGGCCGATCAAGGGATACCATTTAATGATCGCCGAGGCCTCAATGCCTTTGTTTACTAAAGCCCCACTGTCATCAGAATCAATTCCTCGCTTATGCTTAGGAAGCAGTTTGAGAACTGCTAATAATCAAAATGATTTGATCATTTTAAGATCTTCATCGGCTTACGTTTAAGGGAAATAGCTCGAGAACTATTCAATACAGCTTGATTGTAGGCTTGACATTTTCATTTATCGATCAAAGAAGCCACACCCTTCCTGGGATGTGTGGGCTCAGCTTTGGCTTCTTACAAAAGGTTAGAATTTCTCCCCAAGTCCTCAAACATAATACTTCGAGGTAGATTCCATGCTACGCGCTGTGGGTCGATGGGCTTTTCTCTCGAGAGTTCCTCGAGTCAGAGGGTTCCAAAAATTCTACAACTCTTCAACCCGACAAGCAGCCTTCCACTGGGATCGAGTTTATTCCGATTATTGGCCCGACTTGCCTACAACACTTCCACACAAAGACATTCCCTTGCTAAATTGTTTGCTCTTAACCCTTCAGTTATAAAAACCAGATATTGCTTATTTTTGCTCTATATCCATTCAACAGCTCTTCAATCCATCAACTCATCTAATTCAAATCAAGGTTTTCCTCAAAGGCTCAGCTATTTTTCTTTCCTCATATCCGATTCATTTAATGTTGTTTAGGCAAATTAAATGGAAGACGGTTCCGCCCCATAGACTAAGTTTGAAAGGGTTTTACCCAAAGTTGAGTTCGGTGGTGTCGTCCGATACACTATAGAACTCGGCCCACCTCACTACTGGGACACTCTGCTTGGAGGAGATTTTTCTAATTCCTATAAATATGGTTTTTTCTGTCTATTACCTCCATTTGTCCATTGTAATGCTGATAACACACGGGGGGCAAAATCTATGTTTAATTTCATTTCTTGATTGTCCTCGAGTCAAATTATGGTCCATTGTCTGAGACCAAGACCTTGGGGACCCAATACTGGGTAATAACATTTTTCCAAAGAAAACTTTGATGGATTTGGCTATTGTACTTCCTCGAAAGGAACAACCTCGCCCATTTATCGAAATAGTCCACTACAACTACACATCTTTGTACTGATCGTGGTTTCGAGGAATCGGTTAACTGGTGTCGACGCCTCTACACGGGCGAAAAGCGGGATCGGGCACACCACGGGGACATTACATAGCCGTGGATCGGCTGTATTTTTGACACACATCGCACCTCTTCACATACTCTATCGTGTCTTTATGATTCGGGGCTAATAATACCTTTACTCCCGTTATCTTCAAGGCCAAAAGAATGTCCATCATCGATATTTATGTCCACGTACGTGTCCTCATACACCTCATATAATATTTACTATTTTGGCCTCCCGAGACACAAAAAAATGAGAGGGCCAAGATGGGATCGCTTTATATAGTTCATCTCGATCATTCGAATTTGCAACTTCGACCGACCACCCTCCTAGCCTCCGCCTTATCAATATCAGGAGTTCTTCCTTCACCACATAACGAGCCATCGGGCTCCTTCCACCCTTCCACTTCTTCCTAACCGAGTACATGCACTCCATGTGATGGATGTTCTCCACCTCAACATGAAAACCCTGCCTAAATCCCTGAAAGATTAGCTGCCTAACCCCGACAATCGATCCACATGTCACTGGGTTTCGAAATAATGGGTTCGAGTATCAATGCCTTAGCGTGATATTTTGTGTAGTACCTCGCTCTTAACTCCACAATCCCCTAATCTATTCACTACAAACTTCTAATCTCCTCGAACCAATACTGCCGACCCTGTGGCTCAGGCTATTCTCGAGTCCCTGCAAACTAAGGCCTCATATTCTGGCCGCTGTTGTTGGTTGCTTTAAAAGAGAACCGAAGGGCATATTCAAACACTTCGCCTCGTAGTTTTATCAAAATCCCAACACCGACCTCCTGCTCGCCTCCATCTACATATAATTTCCACCGGGGGACCTCCTCGAGTTTCTTTCCTCTTAAGGACTCTCGGGATTCTTTCAGTAATTCGAAATTGCATATTCCAAGATGAAATCTAAAGATCAGGTTTTCATTAATTAGTTCGCGGGCCATAACTAACTTTCAAACTCGCTAGTTCAATCACCATGGCCTTCCAAATCTCCCATCATGTAGGATTAGACACGCATCCTTTAACGGGTCAGTCCCCATCACTTCACGTGACGCGCCGAAGTATTCTTGAGTCATGCTACTTTACAACAATGATCACAAATTTGTCGATTAAGTGGATACGACTCTCTCCGCCTCCATGTAAAGGATATGACTCTCACATAATAGATAGGCCTCAGGCCTTTTTCCTCTCTTACTAACGCTACTCAATCGGTCTCCTCGAAAACTACAAGACAATCGTGAATCTCTTCCAATTCTTCCGCCTTGTTAATAAATTTTGAGGATCCCAAGTATTCTTTTTTAATTCTACTATAGCTCTTTTCGCATTCATCATCCCAGAGGAAGGGTCTTTTGGAGGCTTATCTAATTTTCCTAAAAATGGGAGTGTTTCGATATCCCGATTAGACGAATTTACTCAACGTCAAGCAAGACTCTTATAAGTGAGGTTTCATATTTGGGATTTAATTACTATTGGGTTTGGGTTCTATACTTACTCGCTTATCATGAAAACCGAGGACCTCTTCTTCATTGTAACTCGGTAAAGAAATACTTCAGTATTTTATCCAGTAGTAGTGACAACTTTAACATTTCCGTGGTTTCCTCTCTAATTCCCCCAAGTGATCGGCCGCCTCCTTCCTCGACTCTTAACAAGCATATCGTCTATGAATATTTCCATGTTTCTTCCAATGTATATTTGAATACCTAATTCACCATCCTCTGATAGTATCCCGGATTCTTTTAACTCTAAACTAAGATCACTCTCTAATAAGAGGCATTCATACCAAGCATGAAAAGCCACTTTTTCGGGTCGTCATTACGTAGGAGTATTTGATGGCAATTCTTAATTATCTAGAAAATTAAAAGACCTTATGTCCAAAGACTTCCATCGACCAATCTCCCTAGACATGTAAAGGATGTAGTCCTCGGGGTACGTTTTGTTCAAGCTCTCAAGTAAGCATTCTCCACTTATTGTTAGATTTTATCATGCACTACATTAGCTATCCATTCGTGGGACCGGAGTTCTCGGATTGCTAGCCTTACCAACTCTCGACCTCCTTCTATCCGGGCGAGGTTCTTTTCATCTAAGAATTGTCTCTTCTTCTCTCTGCTTGGACAAAGCCCGGCAGATGTCTACACGGCCAAGCAGAGCTCAAAGATTCCACCCCAGCATAAGTCCCTCGGCCCCCATGCGATTTGATCGACCTCGAACTAAGCATATCAATTCCTTGCGACGGAGCAGAGCCAACTCAGGCCTATTCTCGAAAGTCTTAGACTTCTACTCAATCAAAAAGTGAACCAATTCTAACACCTCAAGTTCTCCATACTTACTTTCGCTTTGGGATCACATCTTACAATTCTCGACCTTCGTGACGTGTACGAGCCTCACTCGTCCCCCTTTGTATGCATGTTTGTACGCCTCGCATTGAGTCGACAGCACACCCTTGCCTCTTCTCAGTCCTGAAATTTCTCTCACCTCCACTAAGAGGGAACTCCCTCATTTTAAGACGGAACGGGAAACAACCGCCATTAAAAGCATCGAGGTGAGTTCTCTCCAATAAGTTCTATATGAAGTGGTCCGAAATATCCAATGCACCGCGAAAGAGCCTTTATAGTCAATGCTCTTGGCGCCGCCCCACTGGCCGATCCAGCTCTATTTATTGATACCCAGTGTCTTGCGGAATCGTAGCGGCGTAGACACCGGTTTCCCCAAGTGTTCGAGAGGGAGTCCTAATCGATCACAATAGACATAGATGTCGTGCTCTAACTCCCCGTATCCACCAAAGATTCGGCAACCACAACGCTCGGCACTACGGCGCCTAAGAAATCAACGGATCGTCATGCTGGTAAGTGCCCAACCTCACGAAGCTCCCTTCTGGGTGCTGCGACGGTTCTGTGATCTATCGCTATCACGGGGCTAAGGCATAAACGGACCTCCCGCCGCATACCTCTTCTCGAGCATTCGAGGTGTCGCCTCCAGCCTATCCCTGTAGAAATAGTATCAACCCATCCTGGTATACGAGGGGTCTCATCATGATCCTTATTACTGTATCCCCTATCACAGAGGGGTTTCTTTCTCTTAGTCGCGACAAGCCTCCGATCTTCCAAGCAAACTCCTTCAGTTCTATTTGATTACGCCCTCAATATCGCTGCAATGTATTTCTCTCACCCTCTGTTGTGCGATTTTATCTTTGGTGGTTCAGATTTATTCTTTATCTTCCAACTGCATGTATCCTTCCCACGGCACCTCGCAACGGGCATGTAACGCGATTCCTGAGTTTACGCTGCTGCCCGTCTTCTCTCCGAGTATCTCGCTTTGTCTTTTGACCGCCTCCCTGTCTTTGGAGTCCTACCCAACCCTTGGAGATTTTCGGGCGCATTTCATCTTTTGCCTTCACCCCTCGCCTTTTGAGCTAACATCTTTTGGGACAACACCTCCTCCACCTAATGATTTAACGACGAGTTCGATAATCTCCAAATCGAGCGTTGTGAGGTTCCAACACCAATTTCTCCGAGAGGACCATATTCAACCCGTGAAAAACGAGATCATGGTAACCTTTTTCATTGGCTATCAGTATCGGGTCGCCACTTCTTCAAATCTACTGCTTAACCTTTCCTGCAACGTCTCCCCATTTCTCAGTTGTGATATCCATTAGTGGTTCTCTCATCAATACGCCTACTATCGACGCCCCAAACTTGTCCATTAATAGGTCCACATCATTTTGCCAGCAATCAATGGAATCGAGTGGTAATTTGTGAAACCACTTTAAAGACTGTCCTGACAAGCTACTTGGGAAAGCCCTCACACACCTCATCGTCAAAGTGGCCCAAAAAGATACTGAATCGGGTGATCGAGCAGGATTTCCTGTCTCCGAATCCGAAATTTTCAATTTGGGCATCCGGAACCCCTAGCATCATAGCATTTCTAGCGACTAGAAAAGTGGCGTAGCGTGTTATGCTCCGAAAGGCCCGACTGTGCGACGCTTTAAGAAGCGATCTAAGTTCATCCACTGCCAGAATCCTCAAGATTACTACTACACGCTTCACTTACATCATGCCTGGCCGAGGTGTTTCGGCCGGCGTCCGCTTCGATGTTTGTCCCACGATTTAAGTTTCTGGACATCTTCTGATAGGACCTTCAAAAATTCCTTTGTTAGTTTTCCTCCCTTTCATGATCCTGTGGTTCCCTATCAGGAACCTTTGGTGAGTACTATCCGAGGTCGTTGGGGATCATAACGAGATCGTGGTTCGATCATCTAGTACGTGACTCAATTTAATATCCATTATCCGGGATACATAATTCAGTCCCGCCTGCTATCTCCAGTAAGGTCAGCCGCTGACTACTCATTATCAGGCGGCCAATAGGACCTTTACTTTGCTCTGGCCCCTCTCGACACGGCTGCCTCGACATTCTCCGTGAATCGCCGTATTTATCCGATATTTGTAAAGTGGGGATTTGCTGGATCCTCACGACGACGCCTTTTTCACCGACGCGCGGATTTTAAGCAGGCCTGCCCCTGATTGCACCTCCGGCCTCTTACATCTATATTCCCCGGTTCTTTGGCCAAGGGCGACCGACGTCAACCCTGCCTCTTGTGTTCCACGCGAGGATCTTCGTGGTTTTCATGACAGTGACGGCGGTCCGACTGCCCCTCGCCACCTCCCAAGCACTCGCGCCTCGTCAATTCTATTTCATCGTGTATGAAATCGAATTTCATTCATGTCATGACATTAAAGCACGATCAAGTGGTCACAGCCTCACTCCAATGACAAAGCTTAAATTGCTTATCGCAGTAAGAAAGATGCACTTAACAAACGTTATTTAAATACTTCTTAACAGAAAGAAACGAAGAGCATTCTATAGTGAAAAGCTCAGTTAGCCTCACCACAGACGCGATACCAGATTTCTCCGATCGAAGAAATATATCAGAATGAACAAAAATCTTGCTTTTAGTTTATAAACTTAGTAAATGACCTTCTTATTTATATCACATACAATTAATTTAATATTATAAATATATAAAATCTAGTGATGTAGCTGTTGAACGTGTGAAGCATTTAGTGCAGATCAAATCATCAACGTCAAAGTCAATTACTACAAGATCAGTAGGCACACGTGAGCAAACGAAGCGTCATAATTCAAGCCATTTAATTTCTCTGTCTTAGTATATGTTCATCATTTGAAAATTATTGAACACATCTCAATGTATCACTATTTTTCTTTAGTTATGATTTCTAAGTATCAAAATTGAAGTCAATTTTCTTGATTTTCATACTTAACCACTTCTTGTAAACCATTGACCTATATCCTAGCTACATACTTCCCCCTTAATACCTACATAAGTTGTACCTTGCTTTCTAATCACTCTCCTTTTCTTTCTCTCTACTTTCTCTTTCCTTCTCCCCTCTTCACTTCAACTCTCTCACATCTACTTATTAAAGCATAAAAAGCATCTGCCATTCCTAATGTCCAGAGAAAGGTAAAGAAAAAAATAAATCCTCTAATAAAATACCCATGCAAATAACTAAGTTCTTATTGAAGAATTTAATTTGTTATGAAATTTTAACTATATTTCCTTCTTAAAAATAAACCACGTCTTATGATAAGAATCGAAGTCAAGATCTTTTAGCTCCTATTGTAAATTTTATTACTAAAGCAATTTGATGTTTTTTTTGGTAAGAGTAGTTTCTATATATATTAGTGATGTTGTAATATATATTTGTCTGCTTGACAGGGAGAGATTAGATGAGATAGGAAAGAGATTAAAAACAGAGATAGATGCATCATCACTAGGGTTGCAACAACAAATTGGAAGGGGACATATGTTAGGTCCTCCAGGAACTTTGAATACAATCACACCTTGTGCAGCATGTAAGCTTCTAAGAAGAAGATGTGCTGAGGAATGCCCCTTTTCTCCTTATTTCTCCCCCCATGAACCTCAGAAATTTGCAGCTGTCCATAAAGTCTTTGGTGCTAGCAATGTCTCCAAGTTATTACTGGTAATTCAAAAACCTTATTCGTCCTTTTGAGGGTTTTTTTTTCAATTTAATTGACACGTATAAATGATAAATGTATAGTGTAGCCACTGCTACAGATTTAGGCTTTCATAATATTGCTTCAATAACACTTTTCACGTGCTATTTAAGTGTGAACTTAAATAGCGCTTTTCACTCCTTACTACTGTAAGAATAAAGAAAATATCGAAACTATTTGACTCTTTTAACATTGGGGATCTCATTTGCATCATTAAGTATGGAAACTTTTTGAATTAATAAATACATGGATAAATCAATAGAATAATTATGTTATGGATACATTTTTCTGCTAAGGTGTTATTCATAAGCCTAATTCATACTCACATACTCATTTATATTTGTTTTTTACTAACTGCGTTTATTACGTAAATTAATAAAAATAAAAAATAATTAAAAGAAATGCATTGAAAATGTAAAATATCAGTGCTTAAAAGCTATTTAATTGGTTGGTTGATAATATAATAAGAAAAAATAATCAAAAATTACATTGGTAATGTAGAAATGCAATTTTCCATTCCGAAATTTACGTATACGGATCAACTTCTCCCGGCTCGTAGAGGTTCATGCTTGATCTCAATGCCCTTACGAGGTAGTGGGGTCTGATGGAGGAAGAGCCAGGCGAACAAACTTTGATCCAGCTGAAAAACGGAATGGAATACTCTAAGATGCTTCATAGCTCCCTCATCGCCCCTTTCACAATTTCTATATATAAGGGAAGCTCGAAGAGCTTTCTTCGCTTAGTAAGGTTGCTTGGGCACATTAATATGATGATATTGTTGGGAAAATAGTAGTAATAAAACATAAAATGTTAACTTTATAGGTAAAAATTAGTTTGACAAAATATTTTTTCAAAATAACAAAATACAGAATTGGTGTATACCACCAACGTTATCATTAAAAGCAGTTAGGCCGCGCCAAAGGAGGTCTTGCAGGACTAGCGGCGTCGTAGGGATAAAGCGGATAGAGAATGAGAAGCCATTTGTCGAATTCTAGAACTAAAAGTAAGCGTAATTTATCGCGCCGAACAAATATATCATGTCTGTAAAGAGCTGATCAGAAAATTTCCAGAAGCCAAAAATGCTTTTCAACTTTTCTTCCACTATATTTTAATAATGAAGGAAAATCTTATATAAAGAAACTTGAGCAAGCAAAGAGACTAGTCGTAATTCTCTTAGTGAATGATAAAAGCAATCTCAGTGATGGCGAGGCCGTTATAACAATGAAAATTAAATGGAGATTATTATCAATTGAGTCTGATTCAGAATGGGTTTAAAATCTGAGAATAATCTCAAATTTAATATGTAGGCAGAGCCTGTCGTAATAGTTGACATTTTAATTAGATTAGATCGTTGATTCGCTGATATTCTAATTTTTAAAATTCAGAAATTAAATAAACAAATGCGTTGATAATCGAACTGACCTAATACGGTGTCAATTTTGCATTGACTTTAAATCAATTTCGATTAGTTTTCCAAATCCCATGGATAAAATTGAAAATAGGTTTTTTGACTATAAAAGTGATATGGAACAATGACTTGCTTGCATAGGATAGGTAGGCTGAGACCTTGAACTTGTGTTGGCATGTCTTGTATATAGTGGCTTTGGTAAGGCCGGCGACGCTTTGAGCAGTGCTTTTCTTGATAGCAACTGACATACTACACCTGAAAGTCTCCGCTTTACTTATTTTAGTTAAGCCAGGTGTGTTAGTTTGGCCATGGAGCAGCACTTTGGATACTGTGAGTTGTTTCGAGAATAATCGCCCCCCAGCGTTTTACTATCTGCTACATACCATGGGTAGAAACACTCCGAGTTATAGAGGTAATGCACTAGCGATACTCTTTCCACAGCTGATCATTAGATCTTGTCAGTCGTTAAAATTTCGACTATCCCTACGTGTATCACTATTCTCATCCACAAGATGGGTGAGGAGTCGAACCCCAGTGAATTTCAATTTTGATTACAATTAGGTTGTCCATTGAACCCGAAGATGCTTGAGATCTCGGTCAGTAGGATGGGTTTTCACTTCATGTCGTACTATTACATGGGGGGCTTAGTCCCGTTTCCTTTTGAAGATTTGTCAAGCTATCTCTTTGAGTACCGATTAGCCATTAGTGGATCCATTTGTTATCTTTTGACTTTGCAAATCATAGTTGATAACTCTTTCGAATGTAGTTGATCGGTGGCATTTAGTGGCCCTGAAAGCGTTTTACATCGATTATTCTCAGTCAGCTTTTCTACCCATTATCGAAGTGACATTATGGAGTGTATTGATAACTATTATGCGCTGCTACTATATAGTGAATAGAACAACATTGTACAATTTCCCAGCTGTTGTAAGTGTCATTTTGAAAATGATTTCACCTTCTGAAAATCATTCGTCTTTTCCATCGTAGCATTAATATCTTTTTGTTCGAGGCGAGATTATGTTAAACTTTTGATGCAAGCACAAATGAATTTCTCCGGATCTGAGGTTCATTCTCGGCTTTATATTTCGTAAAGCTTGAAGCTTGATAACAAATAAATTATTGTGTCGTAGTATATTTACCGCTTGAAGACATTTCGCATGATCTGATAGTACAGAACCAAGATTTGAGTCGCTGACGATTTGAGATTTCTGAAAGTATATAATTGAATTCTTAGAGAAAATATATTCTCATTAAATCATAAATAATATACATTATGAAAATATTTCAATGAAATATTGAAATTGTATATATCTTGACATGTTTGTGTGTATTTCCCATTGGAAACTTCTAGCGTTAAAGCTATTTTAGAAAGAAATTTCGCCCTTTAACCGTCAGCATATCGCTCCCACGGCTCCCTTTAGATTTATGCATTAAAGAAAAATTGGAACAAAATTTCATTAAATATATTTTAAACATAAAGTATTTAATATAAACTTACATTGAATAAATATTATGCAATTAATAATTTGGATATTAATAACTTCTCGGAAGATGCTGGCAATCGAAATAATTCTTGATTTCCAAATTATTTTCTACGTCTTTTATGTGCTAATAACGTGATCGATATAATGTAATTTTTTACATTATTAGTTAGAATGCTTCATGTCGTCGTCCTTTGACTAAAGTTTACAACTTTATTTAGTGATGATTTTCCGACTTTCTTTCATTTTGAATCAATATCTTAAAATCATCCAACGTAATTGAATCTACGCAGCCACCGAAAATGAGGGTTCATGCTTCAGGCGCTGATTTTTTTTTTTGGTTGATTATATTTCCCAGAAACAAAAATTAAACCTGCCAGCAACTCCAGCATAATAAGTACATACGTGAGCTTTCGCATACACGTTTGAGAATCGTGAGTTTTCAAGTGATAGTCACTACGCTGACGTTTGAGCCAGATGCTGATGAATAACTTACTTTCAAAACTTTGTCGTAGTTAATGTGCTCGAAAATCTCGCGAAAGGTTAATACGTCGTTTGATACATATCTCGTATATGGCAGCTGAAACTTTTGTTCCGCGATTAATTAGGACGCATTCGATTATATGTATAACTTCCGTACAATAAAATCAAGATCCGTATGCTATTTGGTTGGAATTTTAAATCGACTTCCATTTAGGCTACGGATCGATAACAGGCTAATAGTATTTGGACTTTTAGTATTTAAATCGTTGCTTGATTATTGCCGCATTATGGAGTAATTATCGCACTTAGGTATTTACTATCGAGCTGTATATTTGAAGGTAAGCCCATCTTTATTCGAGCGCTGATTAATCGTTTGAATTAAGATTTTAGCATTTAAACCGTCACATAGTATGGAGTACTTTTATATACTCGATAAGGTAACGGACTCTGCTTTCGAATATGAGTTCACGTAGTCTTAGTGCATAGTTTCCTCGACTTATGATTTAAGGTTAACCCCGTGAATTAATTACATCACTTGAAATTAGTAGGAGCAAAGAAAAAAATTATATCCAACCAGCGGCTTAAATTACCGTATGCTTGTTAGATTTTCGTTTCATATTGATTAAATCGTTTGACATTGAATGACCCACGATAAATTACATATAAAACATTTATGGAACCCCAATCTAATCATCGTCATTCTGATAGTGTTATATATCCAATTAAAAAGCCAGTGCTTTGCTCGTATCTGTGATATTTTTGAATAGTTTAACCCGTTAGTATGAAATTAAACAATTACGAATTCATGTCGATAATCAACTAAATCGCTAAGTTGAAGAAACGCGGATCGTGGCCAAATGAAACACCAAATAAACATGGACATATTATATTTTCCTTGCATTAGCAACGCTCTTAGTGATGAGCCAGAGAAATTATGCAGAAGAATATTAAATTAAAACATATAGTATCCTCGGTATCCGTGGAGGCGTTCATATGGCCTAAATTAAAAAAACATCAATTATTTCATGATCATAAGCCCTTTCAAACATATACCACAAATCGTACGGCAGGAACCGTAAGTATAACTTTGACTTATTGCTTGATATATATCTTATAAAAATTATTTATTTATTTCTTTTTCAAAGGGAATTGTTAACATTTGAACAAAAGCGTCGTTGACTTATATAATTGGGTACATCTTTAAATGGTTACTCCCGAATGAAGTTAAAATGCCGAAGTAAGAACTGCAACTATACGAGTGTTCGGTAAGTTAAATGCTTTAAATTAATGTTAGTATACGTGGCCATGAAACCTCGAACATACGTACCGCGTTGTATTGTGGGTTTCTATAAACAAATTCCAAAGGATTGGTGATATTTCGATATTAATCTTAGAGAGTTTATTTTATTTTTTTTCCATTAAAATCTTGATCGGTTTGTATCATAACTGTGGAAGCAGAAACTGAATAATGTTAACTAATCTTTCGATGCGTATTACATATAAACTGGTATACGATAAATCGGAGTTGATAGCATTTGAGCATATATACGTGTAGTATATGCATCGCCAGCTAACGGCGTTGCGATTCAATCCTCTTGTGTTGCTTGCGTCTTTTTAGTATGTCGATGTGTATTACTTGATCAGCGTATAATAAAATTACATGTAATGATATAAGCCAGATGAATAACCAAAGATAACGATATCCGATCCGTTCATATTCGATTGTGCGTGGCGTTCAAATTATACAAAATAATCAAATATTCATATTTGAACATATACATGTCGAATCTTTCTCTACAATCACGTTAACATGATCTCTTTGTGCCACATTTTTTAAATACCAAAATTCATGTTTACTATTCGAATCATTTTTAAGGATAGTGTGTTATAAATACATCTTTCGAGGATAAAGCAGATGAAGAATGGCATTAGAAGCGCTCTAATTAGATTACAGGCCAAAGTAAAAGCGTAGTACTTCAGCGCAAACGAATATATCGTACTCGTAAAGGCTGATCGAAGAGGCTGGCCAATGCTTTTGAGCTTTCTTCTTTCTGCTTGTAATAATGAAGGGAAGAGAAAATCTTATATAAAGAGAAGCTTGACAACAAAGGGAAACATTCATAATTCCCAATGTGAATGATAGCAACTCATGATGGCGAGGCGTTATAACAATGAAAAGTCATGGAATTATTATTATGATTGAATCTGATTCAAAGAATGATTTTAAATCTTAGGGAATAATCTCAGGCCAGCCCAAAATAATATGTGAACCCGGCCGGTAATAAAGCTAATAGTTGACATTTTTAATTGGGTGATTCGCTGATATTCTAATTTTAGAATTAAAAATTAAGTAAACAAATGCATTGATAACCCGGTGAAACATTAAAAGGTGTCGAATTTGCGATGACTTTAAATCGATTTCGATTTGATTTTTCCATGATCTATTAATATAAATATCGATCGAGCTTTCCTTTGGATTTGATTTGCAGTAGTGGTTTCAGGAATCTTTAGCGGTTGTCTTCAGAAGTCTTACAGCATTTTATAACCTACTCTATAGCTTTTGTTTGAGATGAGAACTAGGGTTTAGAAAGTTTTCAAATCCACTTCTGACATAGGGCTTGCGGAAAGAGTAGTTGAAAGAAGGAGCAAGAAAAGACAAATAAGTCTGAAACGACTTTAAAGGATAGAGGGGTGGGGGAAGAAAAAGCGATGCTAGCGTCTTTTGTTGCCCCGATATTAAGGAGATCATCAATGGGTACTTTAATATTTATCGATATTACGGCCCAGTCACGTATAAAATAGTGTCTACCGGCGGTAGGGCGGCAGAATCATGTCAGCTCTTTATGCCGCATCGCGAGAAGCGATTAGCAGTACTCCCGAGTGTTGTGAGGCTTTAGTTATTCATGATAGAATAGCACCATTTCCTTAGAAAGAAAGAAATACCTGAGGGGACAAATCACTTTTGTTGTACTCCACCAAAATTTATGAATTCGCAGTATCTCGGGCCTCTTGGATATTTGATAATAGAAAAAGGCTTGCGCAGCGTCGTAGGACGCACTAAACTTTTGTTTGAAAAATAAATTTACCGTTATCTTTCACGCATAAATTCAGTAAATGACCTATAGGTCGCCCAATAGCATTCTGAAAGAAGAAGAAAATGAGTTAAAAGACATGGTCGTTTTTATTTATATATAAGCGGGCTTTGACCAGCAGCCGCCTCTTGTTAAGTGCGAAAAGAAAAGATTTTTTTTATGAAGCTTAAGAAACTATCGATCACATTGCGAGAAAAGTGACCGACAGGGGCCCTATTGATGAATGAAGGAAAGGATGCTGAGCCCTAGCCCTGTAATCCCACACCTGTAAAATTAGATCATTCAACACCTGCGGCACAAACCCATTTTTTACCTTTTGGTAGGGCAAAGAAGGTGGGTTGATGTGGCAAAGAGGAATCATGAGAAAAGGCTAAATTTCACTTCCATTCCACCGGATGTGGTTGATGGGAAGCCGATGGTCAAATATTGTTCAACGGATGTGATGCAAGGAGTTAATCGATGGAAATAGGCGGTTTTTGGATATGTTCTAGGAACTGAAGCCACAATTTGGAGTCATATTGGAACCCCTAAGTTTGCGGATGCAGCCACATCGGGATGATGAAGTTAGCCTATGCTAGGTTGTGTATTAGGGGTCTCGGCTAAAAAGACAAAGTTTGTGCCTCTTGTAAATGAAAATGGTCTGGAGTTTAGGCAAAAGGTTGTCTATGTATGGAAGCCTCCTAGGTGTGAATTTTGCAAATTGTTTGGGCATTCGTCTGGAAATTGCAGGGACAAACTGCAGGTTCATGACGAGGGAGCTCTGCACCCAAAGTCGGATGGGTTTGTTGAAGTACCTAGGAATAGGGGAAAAGCAAAACCAGGGTCTTGGGGATGAGGTGAAAAAAAGACAACACTGTTGAGGAATTTAAAGAGCCATGTCTAGCCACCCCTTAGTCCAGGGTGCTCTTATGGAGGTGAGAAACTCATTTGAGGCCTTGGCTGAGAAGGTGTCTAGCACAAAGGCTGTTTTTACTACTAAGGTCAATGACCTTGATCAATTGGCATCTAGTAGCCGGGTAGGGGAGGAACTACCTGTTGAATTTTTGAGCCAGGGAAAGAGGATGTCTCCAGTGAAAGCGATGTTAGACTTGAGGTGAGGTCAGCCACTGCACAGGAGGGAGAAGCCTGTGTGTTAGTTGAACCTCCTGATATGGGGGCGATGCCCGTCAAGTTAGAACTGATATGCTGCTGTCAAATAAAAGATTGTGAAAGCTCCTGGGGGCCAAGATTTAAGAGAGTGGAGAAATAGCAAGTCAAATCTCTTGCTTTGGTTTATAAGAGTCATGTCAGGCAGAAGGGTAGGGGAGGTACTAAATCTGGTTCAAGATTGAGGATAAAAGTGTGGAATGTTAGGGGCATTAATTGTCCTATTAAATAATATAGAATAAAAAAAGTGTGTTGTAAATATGATATTGTTTGTGTCATTGAAAATAAAGTTAGATTGAATAGTTTTGACAGTATCTTTAGCTCCATTTTTCCTGGTTGGGGTTGTGTACATAATACAAGTGCTGAGAAGGTGAGGCGTATCTGGGTTTGCTGGAATAAAGCTAGTGTTCATGTGGGAAGGTTTTGTTTCTGAGCAGCATATTTTTTGTGAGGTTGAGCCCTTGGACAGCAAAATTGATAAGTTTTTCCTTTCTGCAATTTATGGAGCAAATGATTATGTGGATAGAAGGTCACTTTGGAGTTCACAAGTGAGAGTTGAGAACATAGTTAGGGGTTCTCCATGGTTGATTGGGGGAGACTTCAATGTGGTTAAGAGTTGTTCTGATAGTTGGGCTTGGAAGCAGTTTCTCAAGCACAAAGAAGGGGTAAGGAAGCATGTTAAGGTGCAGATTGGGAATGGGATGCAGACTAACTTTTGGCATGACTCTTGGCATAAAATGGGAGTTCTGCATGAAGTTTTGTCTGAGGATGCAAAGTACAAGTTAAGAATTCCAGAGGAAGCAAAGGATGCAGAGGCTATCAATCAAAGACGGTGGTCCATTGGTAGAAGGCTTACGCTGGAAATTCAAGAAGTGGTGAGGGACTTGCCTGTTTTAAACGAAGGGTTGGAGGACAGATTAATATGGGATGGAAATGGAGCCAAAGTGAGGATTTCACATTTTTGAAAAGTTGATTGTCCTGTTGAAGAGAAGGTGATATGGTCAAAGTAGCTATGGTTTAAGGGTTGTGTGTTCAAGACATAGTTTTTTGTTGCTGGGTTTATGCCACGAGGTTTACCTACGCGTGATAGGCTGTTGAAGTGGGGGGTGGTGACAAGTAGCTCATGTGTTTTTTGTGAAGGGAATGAGACAATTTGAGTAACTTTGTTCTTTTAGTTTATTGCTTTATCTGGGGCTATTTGGCACAAACTATATTGGATGATGATTTCAAGAGGTAAATGGTTTAGGATGAGGAGATCTGCAGGCTACGGTGTGCAAACATGGAAGGAAATCTTTTAGGAGTAGGGTTGTACAAGCTAAATTATTGTGATATACTTGGGTTTGGAATGAAAGAAATAAGAGAGCTTTTATAATGCAAATAGAAATGTTGACGACATTGTAAAAAGTTGTATTGTTACTATTAGGAGTAGGGTGCGTAGTTGGTTGGAAGGTCACAGGGCCATGTTAGAAAGATTTGTATGGGTGAGGATTCAGATATAGATATTCTTGTATAATGGTAGGATCAAGGGTTCATTCATTTAAAAATAGATAGGTATATCATCAAATAAAAGTCATGTTCATGGTTACATCAAAAAAAAAATGTATTTTCTATCGCACAGAAAAATAACATTTTTGAAATAAAAATTAAAAAGGTATAAAAGGCAGTAAAGAATAACGGAGGGAGTATTGTCTATTTTACACCAAAAGAAAATAATTTATTTACTGTAAAACGAATAATGTTTGATATTATGTTTTATTCAATAATTAATAATATAGGAGGTGCCTGAGGGGCAAAGGGCAGATGCGGCAAATAGTTTGGTTTATGAAGCAAATGTAAGGCTAAGAGATCCAGTGTACGGATGCATGGGTGCAATTTCAGCTTTACAACAAGAAGTTCAAGCATTACAAGCTGAATTGAATGCAGTTAGAGCAGAAATATTGAGATATAAATATAGGGAAGCTGCAAATAATATCATTGCATCATCAAATGCAGCTGCTTCAGTATCATCTGTTTCTGTTGCTGATCAATTGCCTCAAGCTCCAACAACTCCCCCTACTCATCACCACCACCATCATGGGGCTATGCTGCCACCGCCTCCTCCTCCACCACCCCAACGTCCACAGCCTTCTGTGGTGGTGGTATCCTCTTCGTCGTCGCCGGCTTCATCATTGTACACTCAAACTTCTAGCACAACTAGCTTCAATAATATTTCCGACAATAACATACCATTTTTTTGACAATCATTAGACCATTTACAATGGAACTGTTGAATTTTTAATTCAATAAATGAATCACTACAATGGCCTGTTGAATAAAGGAAGGAAGTTGAGTTAGATTAAGTTGATGGAAAAATTTAAGCTGTTGAAAAATATGGATGGAGCAGACAAAGTAGACACCCGTTAAATTCTTGTTGGACCTGCTTAGAGCTTCTGGAGACAAGACGCGTCATGCCGGCGAAATGGCGTGAAGCTGGCGAAATGGAGATAAGACTAGATAAGAATGTTTACTGTTTATTTTTTATAGGTTAGTTCGAATTGGATTTTATATCCCATATCAATTATTTAATAATAAATTAATTTTTTTAAACAAAATTTTGATATCAAAATTCATTATTTTTTATACTTTATAAATAGATACTTGAATTATTTGATTTGGATATCAAAAAAATAATTCATTTTCAATATAGTTACTTTATTAAACTCTTAAAAGCTGCTTATTTTTTTTCAATATCTTTTTTAGTGAAATCATTGCCAAGAGTGTAAAGTTGAATGAGTGTTGATTATTATGTAAAAA
This sequence comes from Lithospermum erythrorhizon, assembly GCA_019722365.1. Classification (NCBI taxonomy): domain Eukaryota; kingdom Viridiplantae; phylum Streptophyta; class Magnoliopsida; order Boraginales; family Boraginaceae; genus Lithospermum; species Lithospermum erythrorhizon. The sequence continues at coordinate 531,370 of JADFUC010001453.1, forward strand.
GAAAACATGATGTTGAGTGTTGAAAATTGAAAAAGAGGGGTGTTGAATAAATCATTGTAGATAGTATTATAGATAATATTGCGTAAATAATTGTTAGTGAGTCTAATGCTAGAGTATAATCAAAATAATAGCAATCCTTTGAAAAGGAAATAACCCTTCTTTTTGTTTTGGTTTATCGATTCTTGATTTAGGGAAAATCGAAGAAGACTTGATTTTTTCATTTTGGTTATTTAAAATAATGCATCCTTTAAATAAATATTCATCTAGGGATATGACGTTTGGAGACAAATGGAAACACAATTCTCTTTTCTCCTTATTATAATGTTAGCTCGCATTCATCTTGAAAGGTAGACATTTAATTACTCTCTTCATTATTAGGATTAATCATTATTATATTACAGAGATAGATATATATATATTATACTAAACTGAAGTAATTAAGCTTAAGTGATATGCAATTTGTTTCAACTGTAGTAAGTAGAATTTGAAACTCATTATCGATCAATCTTCCAAGGTTACTAATTAAGATGAAGGGAAGAACTACTTATTACTTTCTCCGTTTTTTACTAGTTGTCGTTTTAGCCGAAAGCAAAGGTATTTTTATAGTTGTCGTTTTAGCGTAATAAAATGGCGAATTTTCATTTTGATGTATTTTTGTCATTTTTCTCTTGAAATAAGCAATCGGCCAAATGATATTGTTCGATTGATTATATAAATTTTATATTTTTTTAAAATAATAAATAATTAATAATTAAATTATTAGAATTTGATTTCAAAAAAGTCGAATAGCGATTATTTTATATTTACATGGTATAAGTCACACCAAATTAATAACTGATGATACCTGAAAATTTTACAGATATGACAGATCTAGAGGGGAGACAAAGAGTATTGTAATTCTATTTTTCAGTGACCTAAGTAAAAAGTAATGACAATGTTGAATCATAAATGTCATGATGAAATTCATAATTTCATATCCTATGTTTCCATCTAATAAGTGGAAATGTGGAATATAGTTTCATTTTACCTTTTTTCTAAATTACACTTATTATATTCAAATATAGATCTTTAATAAATGGATGAAGATCGAGTCAAAAGTTTGTCTCGAAATGTATATTTTACACTCTATCGAGTTCGGATCAAACTGTCGACTTGAATCAATACATGTTGAACATTGGATCTTGCCTCTGTTTGCTGGAATGTTAGGAACTTGAGATAGAGTCGAGATCAAACAAACTCGGCTTGAATGCTCGATAATTTATGTCAAATCACATAAAAAAAAATTGTTTTGAATAAAGTCAAATTCTTTATAGGTTTAAGAACGACTAAAGCGGAACTCATCCAGATTTGATAGAATTCATCTCATTTAGAAGGTTACTCAATAATGATTTTCTCATTATTTTACCATAGTTATTTGGAATTTGGTGGAGAAATTAATTAGGGTTTGGGGTTGTAATTGGGGGAGTTGAGAGAGTTCAATTTTCGTCATAGTCGGATCAATTTTAATTGATATTTTATTTCAAGTATTTATGTAATAATTGATGGCGTGGTATTAAGAACTAGAATTGTTTTGTTAAAAATAACTCGACTTTTGAATTTCTAAAATCATTTTAGTTTGAAATTTTAGTCAATTGCGGATTAGAAAACGGAGATGGAGTCAATTTGGGTTAAAGGATTTAGGATTTATGATAAATTCAACAATTGTGGATTAGAAACGGAGATGGAGGTACAGACATGAGTAGGTAGGCGGTTGGAGGCGTTGGATGACACTTTTCACAGTGGGGCTATCTTGATAACTATGTTGAAATAAAACCAATCATTGTTCATTAAGATGTGGAAACAAATCTTACATTCAGAGTAATAATGTGAGCAAATGAAACTTAATGAAACCTCTTTAAGGGAACATACAAGGCAGCTCAGATAGTTTAAAATGATATACTTCTAATAACAAAATTACTAAAATGAACAATCGAAAGCATAAAATGAGTTCAGAGCAGCTTCATTTTCTTGTTAACAAGGTGGAAGATCAGCTGGGGGAGGCTCAACAGATTGCGATTTTCCTTTACCATTCTCTACCACAAAAGCCATTGCAAGACCCCATGTTAGATGTGAATCCTATGCTGACATGCATCAACCATACCTGTGTGATTTTTTAAGTAAGTTTAGTAACTCTTATTTATGTTGTCTGGTCAGTATCATACCTGGGTTGTCAGTATAGAACAGGCCGTGACCATCCTCCAGTAGGCACGTTTATCGTATTCCTGACTGGTGGATCAACAAGATTGAATTTTGCTGTGTCAGTTCTAGGATTAAAATTTCCAAAACCTTGTCCGACAACAAAGAAGTGGTATCCATGAAGATGGATAGGATGGTCTTCTATGCCCCCAATAGATGTATCTTGTAGTACAACTTGTACACTTGATCCAAACCGTAGTCTGTACAACTTAGTCCCCCTACGAGGTTGCCATAAGGCGCGGCTCACATTTCCTGTGTAGTCAAATTGCACAGGCGGAATAGGGGGGAAGTCTGTGGTGAAAACACCCGGAATATTGTTGTAATAAGCTTGTAATAGAGATGTGCTCCTTGGAAGAACAAATGAAACATTGTTCATACTAGCAGCAAATCGTGTGTTATTAGGCCCTTGACATCTTGGCCCTGGCGTGCAGTTGAAAAATCCTAATCCTACTGTGAAAAACAGGTTTTCATCAACAGAAGTAGGGTTTTGCCAAGAAGGCAAGTTTGCCCTCATCTGTCGCATGAATGCTGCTGCTGATGGCCATGTCATTAAGCGCGGTAGTATGGGCAAAACTGGTCTTGAGGATGATCCTGTTTGGCTATTCCTGTACTCGAGAATAGCAGTTGTGGTTGTATTATCAAAGCCAGCATTTTGGGCGCTTTGGTAGGCACGCGCTGCCATGTAATATCTACCTGGTCTCTGATCAGCTGTCAGGAGAACGTTCGTCGTTTGTCCAGGTCCAACCATAATGACATTTGTAGTAAAAGGTTTATTATAGGCAGCATCATTGCCAACAACTGTTAATCTGTGGTTCGCTACTGTGAAGAAAAGTTCTTGATTCAGGGCAGCATTGATGACCCTAAGGAGAACTGTTTCTCCAGGCGTCACAGAGACTTTGAAGGTACCTTGTCTTGAGCATCTGTAAAAGTCTCCAGGTTGTCCATTTATAGTATAAGCATCAGAAACATTTGGGGCAGCTCCAGTGATCAATGCCTGTCTCATAACATCCAGAACATTCCGGTTCCACCATTCTCCTGTTGAATTTTGTTAAATTTATGTGATTATCTCTACAGATGCCTTTTGTTTATTACGAAATATGGAATAGTTAAAAGGATTACCGAGCATGATGGGGAGGTCGAGCACAGGCTTGGAAAATGGAAAGGAAGATCCTGATTTCGGCAAAATGATAAGTGCTCCATAAACAGTAGCGCGGAGCCACCTACTATGTGCATGCCACCAAAGTGTGCCTTCTTGATTCTCAATCTTGAAGCGATATGTGTAAGTCGCTCCTGGTTGAATTGGGCATTGTGTAACATATTCTGGTCCATCTGCCTTAGAACATATCCATTGAATTCATATGAGGCCATATCACCTTGAACATTGAATCTTCGAACATAAATGCATTTTATATTTAATGAGCAAAGCAGATAATTTTACCAGTGTATTGTGACATTGTATTGAGCTTGATTCAGAACTCTGACAACAAGCGAATCGCCATTTCTGACCGTTATCGTTGGCCCTGGGAATTGGCCATTTCTGTGATGGTTCATTGCATGAAGGTTCTACTGAAATCTCTTTGTCACTGGCATTGCTCCAACCTGTTGGACAGATTCGTGCATTATTATCTCATTTAATTTACATAAGCATATGTTCACAAAATGTACATATCAAGAAAACAATGGTATTTTATGTACAGTAAATTGATGGTAATGAGTTTCTGCATTAGTGACAGCACCAAAGATATTGATCAATGCAAAAAACACAAGAACGAAAAAATTTGCACCCCCCATTATCTCTAATTTCCCTCCAGAACTTTTTTATTAGTGAAGTGTGAATGTTTATGCTTATATTTGATCATGGGGGTAGGCCTATTTATAATACCAGGAATAAGAATATGTGACTATGAATGAATAGTGTAAGAGTAGATTTGTAATAATAAAATATAAAAAAACAAAACAAAGAAGAAGTTGATAACTTTCTGGCAGAGTAGTTTGGAAGAGTAGTATTGTTTTCTTTTTTATTCATTAGATATATAATAACATAATAACATAAAATAAAAAATAAGAAGAGTTAACTTTGTGGCTGAGTAGTTTAGTAGTTTGCAGATGGAGGAAAATTGAATTGAAACTAAGTTCAGAGTCACTTACTGGATTTGGTGAACCCACTAGCCACTAGCTCCATCTATATATGTTTTAAGTTTTTTGATATTATATTCCTTTCTCTTCATGTTTGATTTGGCATTATAAAGAAGTTATTCATAACATTTCTTCAACAAATTTTTAGTAGAACATAATGCTGAAACTTGTTTTCTTTTATATCTAATAAAACTTCATTACCTAGTAAAGCCTATTTTTTCAACAAATTAATGCCTAGTGTGACAATTCATTAGTACATGTCTCGGCGCAAAAACATGTTATGGCTAGATAAGACACTCCTTCAATATAAAAAGGCTCATTGATTAAGTGAACAATTCTTTAAAAAAATGAAGTCTGGAGTAGTTTGTTTGCCAACCAAAAATGTACTGTAATTTATTATTAGTAACCAGCTGCAACTGTAATTTATTATTAGTAACCAACTGCAACCAAGCATCTGTTCCCCAATGAGACATAACAACTTTGTGTCGACCTTCAAAATCTAGAGGTAAATTAAACTGGACTTCTTCCTTTCTGAACTTTTAATATAGTCAGACTCCGTATATATAGTTTCAAATAAGAAATCCAATGAAGAGATATGATTGATCTATTGACTCCATCCAAGTTGAATTGTTGCATAGTTTTGATGCATTAAAAGGAACCTTCATAAACTTTATTTTGAATCATTCTTACAATCTTACATCGAGATGTGATGGTAGCCACGTGAAGTAACACGTTTTTACCCATACTAAATTTCATATATGGACTTGAACTACTTAAAACATTTAAAATAGACACCTGAATCTTTCAACCTTTTAAATATATATCTAGTACTATGTGCTGGGATAAACGTTTTCTAACCCAAAGTGAAATCCATATATGTGTTTAGAAAGTTATTATATATTCATATGGCAAGTGGCTCACTGCTAAACAATGTCCTACAAATAACACAGAAGCCAAATACTTTACAAGAAGACGGAATATGTAAATTCTGACAAATTAAATTCTTGTTTTCATTGCAAGAATGAAAACAACGAATACTAGGAAGAAATAAATGTATATGAAGAAGCGACATTGTCATTACTTCATCCATTTTTTTATTCGAATGACAAAATTTAACGCCCATTGATACTTACAACTTTTTTTTTTTAATTTCCAACACTAGCATGTAATAATAAGATAGAACATTAATCAAATCGAATCTTGCGCCAAATTAATGGTTCAAGCAACGCAGTACATGGGATTCGGAACCTTGAAGGTCCGATCGCCTACATGATGACCAGTTAAATCGGTCCATTGATCTCCAATATTTCCAAGAATTCTGTATCCTGCATTAACAAGTTCTGTTCGTTTTGCTGATTTGTAGTGCACAACATCTGAAGGATCAGAAGTTCCCCTGCATCCATATAGTAAAACTTTCATGCCATTTGTTACTAAATACTCCGTATAATGCTTTGTGCCATTCAAAGGATGTGATTACGTGTTTTACAATAAAATAGTTCGTCGTAAAGGTTTGCCTTGGGAAATAAATGAGCGTCGATTAAAATAATTACATTTATTATAGAGAATTATTTTCGATCATTATTTTAAAATTTATGCGATTTTATCATGTGAACAGGCGCGTGGTGGCTTTATCAGATTTAACCGCATGTGCCGCCAGTAGGGATAAAATGGGCCATTCTGAGAGAGTTTGAAAGCGGAATCATAGTATGTTGGTTTAGTTTTCCTTACTTGTAATGTATAATCGATACAATAGGAGTAAAATGGGCAAAATTTAGTGGCTGGAAAAATAGTGGTTGGGAAATATATGCACCCCTTATTATATAATAGTCCAGTGAGATATTTATAAATTGCTTACTTTAGTATGAGCTTCTCCCATGTAGTATAACCTGCTGCTTTGAGATTAGAACTAATTACTTCTCTGTATTTCTCGTCGATGTTTGATAGAAAAACAGATTTAATCCCGAAAGAGGTTAAGTTTTTATAGAGATATAGAATCCCTGATAATGGAGGTGCACTTCCTTCAGTCATCCACTCGTTAAACTTTGGGTTACTGTAGGGAATGTCCCTAAATAAAATAAACATGACAAAATTAGAGAAAAACATCAGTTTATTGTTAATAGTTTTTGAAAGATTTGCAAATAGGGAGCATTGATATAGGAATAGTTATGTTAAATACTCAAACTTCAAGAATTCAACTCGATTCAGTATTGGATATATATTAAAATTAACTCGATTGTATTTAAGACACGATAATTAAAACTAAAGAAAAAAAAAGGATATATTCATAAGCCACAAGGATAAATGAAATGTAATTTTACCCAAATGAAGCATCAGCAAGGGTATAGTAAGGGAGATTAGAGAGTAAAGTGTCATGAATGTCAAATATCTTCAGCATAATCTTTGGCAGTATCAGCCACCATAAAACATTCATCGTTATATTGAGCTCCTAGTAAGTATTGACGAATATAGTCATAACATTCCCATGGAACAAGGTTGTTCCAGTCACGGAGGTTGCCAGTTTCCACCGCTATTCTCCAACTTAAGCAGTTGGGTAGTGGATATTTTAGGCTAGAAGAGCCACCGGTTTTCATCCGAAGGAGGGGGTTGTTTTGGTGATGAGTATAGGTATGAGCTTGTGAGGCTAAAATTAGATTGAGAAGAAAGGCAATAATTAGACCCTCCATGTTTGATGAGACTATTCAAATTGATGCTTTATTTCAAAAATATGTATTGTGGAAGCCTTAATGAGTATAGATGCATGGGCACCTAACAAAGTAGGTGAGATCATAAAACTGAATTTTGAAATTTTTTTTTTTAAATTCGAAAGTGCAATTTAATTAAATATTGTTTGGGTTAAATGTTGTTTGGCATGATATTTGAGATAGTGAGGTACTATCCTTGCTGGAAAATTGACAGAACGTGAAATTATTGAACGATGAGTGCAACTCTTAATCATGAATGTCGACCTCTTCGGTTGGTCCACGGTTCTATTTTACTGTAATTATATTATGGTAACTCAAAAGTTTGATAAAGATCAATACATACACACTCAAATAGTGGTACTTTGCTACTGAAATGAAAAGCTATTTTATCACTGAGCATAATTTTATCATGCGCGCTACAATAGGGGCAAAATAGTCGTTTCATCACGGCAACACAGGTTTTGGGGTGTGTGTATATGACTCGGCTTGAGGCCAGTGAGAGCGTCTTGCATCAGCGGATAGTTGGAAGCACGAAAGTATTCGCAATTTATATCAGAAGAGATGATAGAACATAGAGGTAAAATAATAGGTTTACACTGGCTTCCAGGCGGATCAAAAGTTATGAATATGATAATCGCGAAGAAAAGTAGTATTTAGAGACGAGAGGATATAGAGCAGAGTTGTAAATAGTATATCAGTCAAGGTAGAATTCATATGTTTAATAAAAGAGATGACATAATATTGATCTTGGCTTAGAGCATTATATTATTATAAATTTATATAACCCGACAGCTGACTACCAAAATAAGATTTCTTTTGTAAATGGAGATTCCAAAATTGATATGAAAAAATCCAAAAAATTAAGGTGTGAAATAGATATAGATTAAAAGAATGATTGATCAGACATATTTGACATTATTCATTATTTCATCACAAATGTTTTAAATTTTTTGTTTCATTACTCATATTTACTAAACGAGTGATTTGGACCTTAATGTTGACCTTGAGGTCAAATGGCTAAACAAGTGAACGTGCCTCGGGGGTAGGTCTGCCTTAATTTTTTGTAAAACAAAATTCAACTATTTAATTTTTCAAAATCTCACATCAAATCCTTAAGTTTTATATGATTATGTGGGTGTAAATTGGTCTTTCGATGAATAGAAATTTTAATCTTGAGCAATGCTAGAACGAGTAATATGAATAACGTTAAAACATGCTTAAGTGATAGTTACATCGACTTTTACTTGAACAACAATCAAATATTTCTTTCATAAATCATTTTTTAATTGTCGTTTGAGCTTTTTTGAAATTGAGCTTTGTGTCGATTATTAATTATTCGCTTATTAAAAATATAAAATTTATACAAATTGGATTAAATGTGCTAAAATCTTTTTATAATATTTTTCTTTTTAATTTTTTAGTAATTTAATTAAAAAATATTTAAAATTAAATATTTCGCCCAATAGGTGAAATTGATTAAAATGAAGTCTTACATGTCAATCGTTCATAAAAGTAGACCGAGGAACAAGTAGCTGACGTATCTTGCTTAAATATTTGGTCGTTGTAAGAAAGCAATTTCCTCAGGCTGAACCGCTGAACACTGGATCAACTTTTTATTTAGAGCCCTTTCCCTGCTAGACCTAGTTAGGCGTAAGGCCTCAGGAAGAGGACTAGAGGAGTAATATACTACTGTACTATTACTACTCGTATAAACTAAACATGGGATTTCAGGCCCAAATCCATCCACTTTAAATTTGATGTTAAAAATTAAACTAAATCATTCAAACCTAAAGTAATATACTATAAACTAAGTTTATTATTTTTCTTAGTTTTGCCAAAAGGTTTATTTTTAAAAATTGATCCTTTCTTATTGTAATATTCAAATTCACGACATTGCGAGTAAGTAGACACTGGACTAATCCTAACGGTTAAATTAGGTTTATATTTGCTACACCTTTGAATCCAAAAAGATTTTTAACTGATTTTTTTAATAATTTAAATTAATAAAATTTGTTAACATAATTAATATATATAACTTTGAAGTAAATCACAATTTTCACGGTAATATTAAAGTATATTGAGATAAAAAAAATTATCAATTACATACAACCACATATAGTGAATGACTCAAATTTTGATATTATCTTAAGCCTACTGACCCCTCCCCAACTTTGATGTTTTAATTGAATCATAAAATTATAATTTTAATAATAAAATATAGTGAAAATACTATATCATGATATATTTTTTTACAAATATTTACAACATATTAAAAAATATTTGAGATCAAAGTTTAAATAATTAATACATCAAAAAATTAGAGAGTGAACGATCTCTTAAAAACGAACGAAAAGTAATTATTATTTTTTTTTAATGTTTAGGCTGGACTGCCCCTCCCCGGCCCTCCTCTTCCCTTGATTGATACCCCGTAACTAATTTTGCTGTGTACTCGGTTCCAGACTTAAATAAGTTTGTCCAGTGTATAACCATTGATAATTTAATACTTGGTTTGACTTAAAGGTCCGAGGCCAATTATGGAAGGCAATGCCCATTTATAACGCAACTGTATTTTTGGGTGAATTTTGGGCACATTCAAAAATATTATAACAAGGGTACACAGTAATAATGCTCATCGACTCTATAATTATATATAGTGACCATGAAAAGAGATTAAGAGAAACGGTTAACTATTGTTAGTCAATTTTATTTCTAAGTATTTGAATGGTAGGTTGATGAACATTATAATAGTTTATAAACTTCAACATTTATCATTATTTCCTAATTGAATATATATTTTTATCTTTCCAAAACATGTTTAGGGTGTGTTTATTTTTTCTGAAAATTGAATGAAATTAAAATGGATTTGGAGAAAACGCTATACAAATTTATCAAAAACTATATAAAGATCAATTCCTTCAATTTCAATTCCATACACAAACAAGCCCTCAGTTTCAATTGTTGATGATTTAGTTGTGCATGGGAAAATTACTGTAAAACATCTGACTCGGAGCTTACATGATGTTAGTTGGTAGAGCTCCGTTACTACACTTGAGTTGTTATTTTTACTAGTGAAAATGTTAAACGTCTAATTATTCATGCAATAGTAATGAACTTGAGGCAAAAAATAGAAATACCATTTTCACCAAAATTTGATAAGATGTTTTATTTTAACAAATAATTACTTACTACTTACTTCTGAAGTAGTAATTCATCTATTTAACTTTAATTCATCTCAACAACGTTGAAAATAATTAATTCAGTAATCAAATTTTTCACTTAAATCAAGATGGAAAGAATATATTGTATTAATTGATAAAATAACTATCAATACATAGTAGAGAACATCGAATAGCCTAGTGGTTAGGAGGCTTTCCAGTGACTTAGAGGTCCTGGTTCGATTCTCATTGTAAGGGGACGGCGGATGAATTTTTTTTTTAAAAAAAACTATCAATATATAGTATTCTCAAAACCTGCTTGAGATCAAATTAGGTTCATAGCTGATGATAAAATCATATCAAGGCAAAGTATCATTGAATTGCATTATTCAATACAACTAAAAATGATACTCGGATGGAATGATACATCACTTTTGGAAGTCTTTAAAACTCAACCCCACTACTTTAAATTTACGTAGTGACACTTTTCCTTTCTTCATTTTCCCCATTCCAAACAATAATTTCACTTTTACTGACTCTTTCAGTTTTCATGCACATTATAAATACCTAAGCCTTCAGTTCCTCTGCTCACACTCCAACATTCTTGCTACTAACTAGAACCACTAAAGTTTTCTCATCTACATCCTTCGCATAATATATCTTACTCCAGCATAAATGTATTTTTTCTCGTTTCGACTTAAATCCTGATTTCGCCACTGCCAGTATAACATCATGAAAGTCCCACAAAACGAAACCGTAAATGACAAGACAGCCAAGAAGAAGAATTCCAAGAAAACTGATGATGGAAAACATCCGGTTTATCGAGGTGTCCGAAAGAGGAGCTGGGGAAGATGGGTATCCGAAATTCGCGAACCGAGGAAGAAATCAAGAATATGGCTTGGTACATTTGCAACAGCTGAAATGGCAGCTAGAGCCCATGATGTTGCAGCCATAGCAATCAAAGGCCACTCTGCTTACCTTAATTTCCCAGACATAGCTCATTTGCTACCTACGCCTACTTCAAAGTCTCCGAAAGCTATTCAGGCGGCTGCAGCCAAGGCTGCCACTTTGGTAGCTCTTAAGGCAAGCCATCTTGATAATAATGCTGAACAAATGGTGCCTGGATCACCTGAAGGGACTACTACATCGTCGTCCGATGATCATGCTAGAGAGTCCTCTGCTTCACCTACACATAAAAATGATGACCCTTTTCTTGATTTGCCTGATCTATTCATCAATTCAAGTCATCAAATTGATGAATTGTGCTACTCGGTTTCATGGAAAGTTTCAGAAACTGAGTCCATTTATAGTGATGGATATTGGCCAGAAGACCAATTGTTCCCGTGGGACTAAAAGAAACATGTTCATCAAATTCCAATAACAGGCATATCTTGGAGTTCACTTTTAAGTGTTTGAAATATTGTAATTAAGCAAGGTGCTTAAAATATATATTCATATCGATGAATTTTGAAGACAAAAATACCGAATATTTTGTATGATATGTTCGGGTACAATCATGGAAGAACATCAAAACTTTTTTTTATCCAAATTGAGTGTACGCGTTATTATGAATGTGAAACTATTGAAGGTACAACTATATGAAGCATCTAATTTGATTAATATATTGTAATGATTGTTTCTTATATATATCATAAGAAAAAATCAATTTGCTCATATTCCATTCATTTCAAAATACATGATCATTTAAAAAAAATTTATTTTTTTATAATAGATGATTATTTACAATTTTAATATACCTTTTTACAATTCTAATATAATTTTTTACATTTTAAATATAGCTTTTATAATATTAATTTAATTTTTCATAATATCTTAATAAAACAGTTTCTATTTAAATAATTATTTATTTTAAAAGAGAGAAAGTATTATATATCAAAGTGAGTAAGATCAGAAAATATTTGGATGTAATTAATTTCTAAATTGGAGATTTATTAATCAACTTCTAGAGTGGACATTCGGAACAATTCCGTACAATTTACAGGGTGTCATCAAGTTTTCTTTCACTTTCTTGTTGTTACTATTAGGGATGTTTTTGGTTCGTTTAGGTCGGTTTTTTTCAATTCCTATTTTTTGTATGAAATTGATTCTATCGGTTTTTTAAATACACAAATCATTTCGGTTGAAATTAATTCGGTTTAGTCGGTTGGAAATTAATCGGTATTTAAATGCTTGAGTCAGGTTAGGTTTGGGTTTATAAATAATATAATATAAAAAAGTTAAGTGATTTTTAAATTAAAATAAAATGTAGCAATTTTAAGCCATAGAATAAAATATAGTGGATAGTCGTCCAGCCGAATTCAACTGCCCATTTGATTCTTAGCAGTTGTTTTGAACACGCGAAACGATAATAGATATAAACTCACAGCTTGATTACTACTTAATGCGCTAATAACATTGATTACTAACGATACTTCCAAGCATTGACTAAATCGTAATTTATTAAAATAGTTATAAGCCAAAAATATCATGAAATATAAACTCTTTAAATGAAAACTTATATATACTTGGTTTGATTAGGTCGGGTTTCGATGCGATTTATCTTTAAAATAAAATAGAATTAATTTTTGTCGATTCGATTTTCGCTATCATTTGATTCGATTTCATTTTTTCCCGATCATTAATTAAAGTACGTTTGGTTCGGTCGATTTTTTCGGTTTGAACTAGCAGATAATGGCAATGGCCCATGAATAAACGAAAAAGTAAGTAGTGGATGTAATGCAAAAGAAAGGAATTTTTATTGTTTATGATAAAGGGTTCTGTGATAAAGCCATAGAGGAAAATTCGCCGATTATGCGGGTTTATCAAATCGAAGGATCATTGCATCTGACTATGATTCTAGCGTTCTTGAGTAGTTTATGAGATATAAACGATTGACTTGATTTGATTTGGAGCTTGATTTGGCTTGATTTGAAACTTGAGAACGACAGTTTGTTTGAACTTGATTTGAGGTTGAGTTGGCTTGGTTTGATTTGATTTGATTTGGATAGAACAGTGAGGCAGTTGATTTGGATGGCGGTTGGATAGATGTCACAGTGCTTGATGAACGAGGCTGATGCGGACTTGGATATGGTAAATGAGGCGGCCTTAGCGGCGTATTCCACTTGTTGGTGTATGGAGCGATCTTGGGCTTGCTCGTGCCAGGGAATTCTTTGAACTTCTGCTATGGGATTTGCTTTGGACACCGGTGGTGGGACTTAAATAGCATTTGTATAAGCTATAGGCTTTCGATTGAAACTTTGGGATTTGGTGTTTCACGCTTTTTGTGAGGTGGGACTAGGTGAAGCGAGAGGCCGCTTGTCTTTGATAAAACTTAGTGCCTTAATATGACAACTTGAATTTGGGATAGAACTTTCAGAGTTTGGTACGTATAAAGGTGACTAATGACTGATGTTAAGAGCCCCGGGCGTGCTTGCTGCTTTGTCTTAAAACGGTCTTAACGTTTGTTGTTGTAGAGTGAGACTTGAGGGATATATGGCCGCGTGGGAGAACACAGTGAATTTGGCCTCGGCTTGATTTAAGCTTTGAAATTCAAATCCTTTGAAAGCACCTCTGACGACACTTAGCGAGAACTTGTTATTTGTAAGTGATGATCATTTGATATGAAGGTGAATATTGCGGCCTTGTTGGTAATCTTGTCCGGTAGGCAGTGCTAGCCAGCGTGTTTCTACTTCAGACTCAAATTTTAATTTGGCTTCGAGTTAATTCTGATATACAGGATTTGATAGAATGAAATTGAAATTTATGAGTGTTCGTCCAAGTTTTTTGAATGTCGGGTACGTAGAGCTTGTCACGAGATATTGGCGTTAACGGCACGGCACCGTCAATTCGTGATTTTTGCTCCCGAACTTGAAGGATTATTGCGTTTGTGCAATAATGCATAATTTATTTATTATGGCCCACGCAGGTATTTTCAGTACAGCGTGTGGTGTTTTACGTTGGCGGTCTTGAGATTTAACTTAGAAATTTCAGAGATCATTCTCTGAATTTTCTTAGGGATTTTGTGTGTTTGAGATGAGATTTTGTGGAGGTTTTTTCTCATTGAATTTCGGTCAAAATGAGGGGGGTATTTATAGGTTTTGGGGCCTTAAATGCAAAGCTTGTTGATTAGTCAGTTTGATTTTGGCGAGGTGGATCGCGTCTTGGCGTTGAATTTTGAGAGCGAGAATGCGGGCCAGGTCGAATAATTTGAAATTTTCTTGGTGGCTAAGTATTAATTTTGGGCTCCTATTTTATGTCCAAGGAAGGTTCCGGGTTCTTTTTTAGGTCAAGCACGTTTTCATATTGACCCACGGACGCTTTTGGGCATGATTTTGCGCTAGCGACTTACGGAGTCTTGATTCGGACCACATCGCTTACATGTGCTTTGATTTTGAATACAATAACTTGTGGAGTCTTTTATTTTAAACCATGAGAACTTAGCATCTTCGTTTTAAACCCCGTGGTTTATAGATTCTTCGTTTTGAGCCGTGGCCTTGAACGTCAGTTTGGGCCGATTTTAATCATTAAAATTAAAGGATTTTGAGCCCTAATTTAATTGACGTTTAATACGATCTTTGTTTTCTTGAGGAACCTATTCCGAGTTCAAACTTAGGTTTAATTAATGCCAGAAACCACTTATTCTTTGAAATCGATTAACTTTCAGGGGAGCGATTTCTGAGAGGAGCCTTGTTCGTCAGGGATTTGATTTGAATTTAGGGTTTAATGAGAACCAATCGACCATGTGACATTCTTTTAGTGGATTTGGAGCCCTTGGTCTTTGATGTTCTTCTTGAAATTAATTTAATTATTTCTTGATAAATTTTCGATGTCTACCGTACATGTTCATAAAACCTCCATTTTGCGTGTTAAAGGTAACTCTTCAAGCTATCCCGCTTTTCATATCATACACTACTTGATTATAGGTATAATATAATCCCAATTTATTCATCACATCTGATTTTTATGATAGATAAGTCCATATTTTCTGCGCAGTATTTACTTTTTAATCTAAAGTGAAGGCTAAAAAGTGATAACTAATTTAGGAAATGAAGAATATTATTTCTACATGGTCAACATGTCCTCATTTTAATGAAAGGAATGCAATAAAGAAAATGTGGGTGCAAAGATTTCAATGTAATTTTGATACCATACATCAACATAACATTTTACCGTAACATTCAATTTATTTCTCAAGCCATTTTTAAAACAACAAAAGTTGACAAAACCTTATTACAGTATATAAAAAAGGTCACGTGATTAATTAATCTTCTTTAACTAGTGAGAAACTAAAGTGTTAAAAGAGTCTTAACTAATACTCCGTATATATAATACTACCTTATTATTAATTTAATTGACAGACTTGAATAATTACATAATAAAATTTAATTTTATACTCTACGGGATTCTTCATTAGCAAATTCATTAATTGATACTTGATAGATATGGTTACATCAAATATTCTTCGGCATGTTGAACTCTTTGTCAGGTGATGAGTACATGATAATAAAGATAAGGGGTGATTGAAGTAATATAAGTTATGCAAATCACATATTGTCTCATATGGTTTAACATATTAAATCTAAGTTTTTAGGACGATAGCCAAGTATATGAATAAATGTGCATTACCATCATATCAGGAAAAGTTGAGTTGATTTGAAAAGAAAAAGAAGGAATCTATCTTTGATTGTTCGAAAATAATTAAATCATGTCGGAGTAATTTGTAAGAACAACGGAATTACAAGCTGAAATGAATGTCAATTCACTTGTTGTATTTCTGAATTTAGATGGGGCAATTTTGAGTAGGTCTATCGATCTCTAATAAGTTTTGCACCCTCAATGCATTATGCATGTCTTGGAAAGCTAAAGTTTACCGTCCTGAATGCACGAGTTAAAAGTATGTAGCCTAATCTCTTCATCTCAATATCTATAATTCATACTAATAGTTTTAAACAATTATATTATTTTCACTAACTTGTTTAGTTGCACATCACCACCCTACACTCTATATATGATTTTAAATATTTATTTGTAACTGATAGAGTAATATATATATTCCACAAATTTGGTCCAGTATTGGGTCACATTTATTAGTTTGAGTAACATACCTTAAACTTCCCTCATATTGCGGATTTGTGACTGCACCCGTGATTCTAACGTCAACAAAACCTAACTTCATCATCTTCCGTTGTTGCCTTGTTGGGAGATGAATGGAAAAAACAATGACCCGATTAAATTCTGTTTTTGTATCTAGTAATTAAATTCTTGTCCGTTTCAAAAATATATTGGCACGTTTAGAATTTCTTGAAGAATCCGGGACAAAAACGACAAATGGTAATACTCGTTCAATGTATAGAATATAATATGCATAATGTTGATATCGAGTAGAGTTTTGTTATATCGTAATGGATCGTTTCGCATCCAATTCGTGTGTTATTCAAAGTTATGTAAATATTTATGATCGTGTATATTCATTTTGAAGATGTAGTATAGGGTAACTTTATCACCAAGGTTGGATAAAATATTTGGATTGGCAACACATCGACTGATATAATTTGATCTATTATAAGACCAAATCACAACTAAAAAATATTTATTGGGATCAAATTAACCATTAATTATGTTGTTTGCAGTGGTAAGGTCCATAGTGTTAGAAATTAAATGATATTTTGTTCCTATTTTAAAGATTCACCAATCATCAATAGTTTCCTTGTCAAAGAATTGAGAAATTATGGACCTAAATAAAATTGTGAGGTTGTAGCAGTTGGACAAATAAAAGGCGTACAATGAATTGTCGGTAACAAGGAAATTTTGTACTACTTGCACAAAAGATTGGAACAAGCAACGTTCAATTTGTATACTAAGCCAGAGACAATCTGTCACATTGTACTACGAACTAATAAACAATTACTTTAATGATCACGATAATCTCAGAACAGATTTTTTATATCCAGAACAAAAATTTGCCCATTTAACTTTGTCCATCTCTTAATCCTATGGATAGACATACAACTTTATATTGGCTCATTATCGTACTCTCACCATTATGATTGTTCCAATAATTAGTCTGATATTTTCATGGGCGGACCTAGCATTATAGGAGGATATTCACATACATGAATATTCTACATTAAAAAAAGTAGCTTAAAAAATATTGTCATTTAGGACAAGATGGAGGAGTTCCAACTTCCAAGTTAATATATACTTTTAGATTTCATTTCCTCCAATTCTTTCAAGTCGCATTGAAAATCAAGGAAATTGATGCATTAAAAGGTACCGTCTTGAGTATTGATTAGATTTCGTTAATATTTTAGTAATTGAAATTTGGAATTAAAAGAATTGAAGAGATTACAACTTGAAACGATCCAATTTCGAGAAGCTTCAATGGCTTGGCAGGAAGAAAAAGGTTTCTATTGCATACAAAATAAAGGGAAAATGTGGGGCGATGTGGAAATGATATGCAAGAGGATCGTAAATCGAAGATCATCAAAGGGAGAATGAGACAACTGTCTTTGTCTTTCTTTTTTGAGTTGGAATTACACATGGATGTAAATCACGTAATGCTTTTCTGTTAAATGATGAAGGAAATTAATCTTTATGACTTATGATGCTCCATTGCCCCCCATCTACTTATGCTTTCACTATTACTCTTATAAAGTGAGACACAGATTTGTTGAAACGATTCACAACCATAACAAAATATCATACAAGATAAGTAGCTCAATGAACATGTATGAAGAAATACATATATACCTATGTTAGGATTATATACTATGTCCTGTATTATTAATCCGTCTATCCTTCTCATCATCTTATTAATTTTAAATTTAAATTGATCTGTTAAAGCTCATATTTGCTTGACATTGCTTATTTTTCGTTTTAAAATGTAAGGCCTACTTAACTTAGTTCATAATATGCTAAACCGCTAAATTATATGTGCATCAAGCTGTTTGTAAGGACCAATTTGATCCTCTTCCCCAGAGATCTTAGATGAGGGAATCTGGGAGAGCTACCGGCATGTACGATCCATATTAGATTTGACCAATTGTCCATCTTACTACCTCTACGTTGTTGACAACTCATCTTTGTCTCAATAGAGTCTTTCCAAAACAGATAAATTTTTAATCTTGTACTAATCGTCTATCTCCATGAAACTACAAGCAATTATATATATTTTTCTCTGAGCTCCAGGGTAGCAAAGCTAGCTCTTCGTCCTTACCACAAAACTGTAATTGCCAATTTCTCAACTTAAAAAGTAAAATTTATTAATTTCTGAAACATAGGAAACAAAAAATTGACATAAAAGAACCATGATTTCAAGCTACGGTGGATTCAGAAAGCCATAGTAATTACTTTTTTGCTTAGTATTCCAAAAACATCAGCATTACCATTTGATGAACTCTTCATGAAAGGACATGCACTAGCTAATTAGCCACAACATAAGACATATAATGGAATAGTCATTATGATAAGCCGATAGTGTAAGTCTACTTTGATGTCATTATTATCTTATTTTTGTCTTCATGAATCATTAATACTTCACACGCACAACGACTAGTCAAACATTCTTAGGAGTTCAGTTGATAAGGTTAAGAGAGATCAGATATATAAATCAAGAGGAACGAATAGACATTCATTGTCATCTTCCATTGGCCTATAGAAACTGCACCATTCTCACAAAAATCTGATAAGAACTATTTAAATTAAACAATAGAGAGCTCAACCAACACTTATTGTTAGGTCATCATCATTGACCTCGTACTAGTTTGAGTATCGAAGTGTCAAGAGCCAAACTTCTCTAATTTTGTGACATTTTCAGGTATGACAAAATTTCAAAGACAGACCTGGACAATAACTACAAACCTTCAAGGACTCATCAACAGTACCATTTTGTCACCCCCATTTCAATTCGGCAATTGACCCCTCCAGAGACATATTGAAGATGACAAGCAACGACCTAGCAACCCATCCGATCTTTTAGTCATCGGCCTATCAATATTCGTTTTCTCATATATATATTTATTAAATTTGTTTGAATAAACTTAGAGAGATTAGTTTTCTAGTTCACCCCTTTAGAAATTATTATAGTATTTGTTCTGCTATTCATGGATAATCATTTAAAAGAAAATTGTTGCATGCCCTCGTTGTGTAAAAATTCTCCTTTATTTTCCTTTTACCTTTTGCATTAAACTTATAACATGCATCGTGTGGAATCATATGACTGAGATGAGTACATCTCTACATGTAAGAAAACTAAGTATTAGAGGGTGTTTTGGCTAAGTGTTTTTTTTTGTCAAAATCAATTTATAAGTTGATTTGATAAAAAAGAAGTGTTTGACAAATAATTATATGATGTAATTTATAAGTTGAAAGTAACTGATAAGTTGATTTTTAAAAATTTGTAATTCTGTAGCTTTTTTTCCAACTTATAAGTTAGTTTGGCCAAAGTATTCTTGGTTATCCTCGATAATTAACTTTTTATCTTATTTATCCTTCATTTAATTGTCATAAGAATGCAATTTTTAGTTATCTGGCTTTTTAGCGTTTCTCTTTTATTGAAAAAAAATAAAAAACATATTTTTTTATTATAAAAATATAATTTTTAGTTATAATTAATTTTTTACTTTCAATTATTAAAATTTCTAATTTATTTATATCATAAAGATAAAAAAAAGTGATATATAAATGAGATAATCTAATAAGTAATTTTAAAACTTTCTGTTTATAAATTATTGTCAAGAACATATGAGAAAAAATTTAGATTTATAAATTATGTTAGTACGACAGTCAGAAACAAATTTGATGACATAAATAACTTCTTATAAGTTGGTAAACTATAAGTTAAAAAAAAATAAAGCAACTGACGCCTCTTCATTAATGTGCCACCAGGAAACTAACATGATGCGTTCACGCGTAATTATTATATTTGAATATTTTAAGCGGCGTAATAAATAAAATGGTGACTATTTAAATAAAATTTATAAATTATTCTTTTTTTGATTTATATTATAATTTATTTTACTATTCATAGTTATATGATATCTTATAATTTTTGATAATATAATTTTAATAGTAAATTTAAAAGTTTTGTTACCTTTTTTCCTCTTGTTTCGAGTTTAATAAAATTACCGTTATGTAATTATATTTTATTGTTAGAAAATATCCCACTTTTCTTTTTAAAAAATCTGACTTTATGTTATTTTGTTATTATTAAGCGTCGACACGATTGATTAGTAGTATAAATTATTCATAGTTCTCTTATTGATTTTATTTTATATATATTCATTTTAACATATTTTAATTGATGGTCGACTTCGATAATATATACCTTGGCTGAATAATATGAGAGAACCTTTTTATGAATTTTTCAATTTTAGTAGCATGGCAATCAATGCATTAGATGTCATCTGAAATATGAAATCTCGAATGAATTATATTGAAAATCAATAGAATAAAGATGATATGAAAATCTCGATAGTATATATGTGATTAATGACTTGATAGCAAAACACCAAAATTTTACGACATAAATACTTGACTTTAATATAAAGGTCGTAAGAAGTCGTTCGAATAGATGATGAGAGAATGCTGGGATTTATGCGTCAGATGTTAGAGTAAATAAAGTGAATTATATCACACTTATAATATACGTATTCATACATGCATTTTTTTTAGACCATAAGTATTATTATGACGGTAATATACTCTTATTAGACATACGTATTATTATTATGACAATATATTCTTTTTTAATTTTTACTAATTACTAATCGATATTAAATGAGTGAATACTAAAGTTTTTTAATTTTACGTCGTATATTGAATTATTTCTAATTAATTATTAAATACATAGTTTATAGATAAAAGATATTTTTATTTAAGCGTAAAAACTAGCATGTTATATATATTATAATAAAAAAAATTAAATTTACGAAATAAAATATCCCAAATCTTTCTCCCTCATATTTAAATTATTGTAAATGCTTGATTGAGTCTTCCTAATTGACAAACTTTGCTAAATTTAATCATCGATAAACATAATTTTAATTTGAATAAAATTTAATATCAATATTAAAAGTATATTAAAAATATTATTATTTGATAATTTTCACCAAATATTATGACAAAAATAAAATATTTGAATTTAGCATTTAATCTATTGAAAAAAACTAAATTTAGCAGCTTGTGATATTGGGGATGAAAGGAGTATTAGATATATAGCTTGGCCTTTTTTTCGATTGTTAGAAATGTAATCTAGTATGGAGGAAGTATTAGATATGTGAGCTTGACGTTTTTTGATTGTTAGAATGTAATACAAGTATCACATAATAATTTAGATATATATTATTTAATAGTAATTTTTTGGATTAGAATTTTTATTTCAACTTTTAATTGAATAATTATCATATAAGTTTTTTTAGTATGAGTGGATTAATTTATTGCATTAAAATGAAATTTAATTATTGTTATGATAAAATTAAAAAAAATTAAAAGGGATATTATATCAATCACTTTTATCTGTTGGTAAAGATGTTGATTATTTTTTATATAATTGGATTAAGATGTTAATGAACAGATGATAATTATCATATGTATGAAAGTGATAAAATTCTTGTACATATTATAAGGGAGTAGATAACTCCAATTATCAAAAATTTAGAACTTATTAATTATTATATATTTTTCCACCAATATATAAAAAAATATTATAGTAAAAATAATATAATAATTAGTAATAAAAAAAATAAAAAACATATATCAATTGACATCTATCAATCAAAACATATATATATTCCCACTAACGACTATCACATTTTTGTTCAGACAACATAATAATTCGAATCTATCTAAATTTCCTTGGCAGTTCCCTCACTACATACAGATAAGGAAATACCAAGCAAGTTTCCCAATCAAGAATTAATAGGTACAAAATTAAGTTTCCATTATAAATCTAAACTTCAACTTCATAATAATGTGTAGATATTATTGGACCAATTATGCATTGTTGTATGAGCAACCAAATTATTGTTGTTTGTTGGCATGAACTCACGATCCAAGTCTATCATGGGTCGTGCATCCAGATAGATAATAAGCAGTATTAATAATTCTTTTTGCCCAACAACTACCACTTGAAATTAAAATAAAATTCGACTAGATAAATAATCGAATCTAATCAAACTATATATACTAAATTCATCCCGTTTGACTCGTTTTAAAGAGATCTCGATGACTCGCTAAATGAAACTTAAAAATGAACTTCAAAATTTAATGACATTCAAAAAATCTATAGAATAATTTAAATGAAACATGTATGTAAGAATTCATTACAACTCAATCTTGCCTACAAACATCAAATAAAAGTTTGTTAGTTTCAAACTCTAAAAAGAATATATGATGACAATATTTTAGCAATGTCGTATCGCTAAAGCAAAGAATGGTATGTTTCATGTTTAGAGTGCCTCTAGTAGTTGGAACCATTTTTTTTACAGAGAAGAACTTTACAAGTATAGTTAGAAAAACCAGACCATATGGTCTGAAAGACTAAAGAAATATAACTATCATGATGATGACTGAGGTATCTGTACTTGGTTAAGCCTTTTTAACCAAATTGAATGTAATATCATATGGAATAAATCATATCTGATAGGCTCCCGGTTCCAGAGGAAATGCCTCTGCAACATCTTCACATTGTTTTGCATAACCATATATCTTTCCCTTGGAATGTCTAACAAGATCTCCTTTAGTTTTGGGATATCCTTTTCAGCCATGACAACAGAAAAAGCATTCCAGTCAAGAACATCACTAAGTGGAAGAGCAAAATGATCCGCGATGATAACTGGTACACACTCGTAATATATAGCTTCAACGATCCTAGGACTATTTACCTCAAACCCCATAGGACATAAGCAATATTTGCTTGATTTCATGTGTTCAGGATAAGACATAAATCTGGCGATTCGGTTTGGCAATTGTGCATAAATCCTCATGTCATCCTCTTTGTCACCCCAGTGCTGGATCAAATGGTTCCGCACCCTACCATGCCTTTTTCCTGCAAAGAAGGCAAGAATTTCGCGCTCTGATGCTCTCTTGCCCCCGATATTTCTCAGAGGCCTTCTTGGAGTGCGTATTGATGTTTCTGGTAGGGACACATCATTTTCACTTCTGAAAATTCCTTCGGATTCATCAGCATTGCATAGAGCTTTTATGGTGTTCATACGAAGCTCCTGATGGCTAACTAGAGTGTAAGACCCCTGCAATTATATACAGAGAAAGGAATATATAAGAGAAACCTGATATGTAAATTGAAAATCTCAAAGCCACAAAAGTAGTAATATGCTATAGGTTTCACTAGATTCAGGTCCAATCAGGCTGAGTCGTGAATCATGATCGAACAGGAAGAAATTTATATAAAATGTGTATAGATATCTGAGGAGTATATGAAAGTACCCAATCATGACAAGCAACCAGAAAATGATCCCTTCCTTGAGTACGATTCCAGAATGGATATTTTGCAGAAAGGTAATTGACATAATCTCGCAAGACGATGGATATTCGCTTAATGTTGCCATTGTCAGGCTTGTATATAACTAACCGCATCTGGTTTGCACTATAGGGCAGATAAAACAAGTGAGCCTTCTCTGGATCTGAAGTAGTGAACTTTTGGCTAGACTCGATCAGTTTCATAAACCATCCTTCTGATGCGTAAATTCCTTTGAGTATAGGGACATGGAATTTAGGCCTTTGCCCATCTCGATAGACGTAAACCTTAAGTATGAGCTCCATCAACTCATAACTCCTGCACTTGACCCACACCATGTTTATGAAAAGTTACCTATTGTCTAATCAGTTGGAAAATAAGGATCTACAAAGAAGTCGAAATTCAACCCCCAAAAAAAAAAATCCTTCTGAACAAAAAAAGTTCTTCTAGAGTGATCATAAACACTTCAGGATATGAGTATATAGCTTCAGATAAGTGACATAAGCTTTTTCCACCAATAAATTTAATGTTTGGTTAGAATAGTCCTAGAGAAAGAATCATTATTACCTAACCAGTTGCAAAAGAAACATCCGTAAAGTGGCTGAGATTAGTTGAGGAAAGTTTATGTGCAGTTCAGGGATTATTTTGACATCAGTATAAAACTTCAGATTACAATGATTAAGCATCTTTGAATTACAAAATCAATGCATAATGCAAGATGATTTGCAAAAGGGACATGGTTTATCTCTTCTATTTTTTTAAGCAAATAATTCCAATAATTACAGTCTCATGAAAATCCCAGAGAAATGAATGCGCAAGATAAACGAAGTACATATAAACTAGTAGTACCTCTTAAATTTGGAAACATTGCGGAATAGAGGCGCGTACAGATCTGTTTCATTAATAACCACTGGGGCATTTTCAATTTCTTTTCTAGCATATACAAGTGCTGCTTCTGGTGCTAAGGATCTTATGAACCTCTGGATATCATAATTTAAGAAATAAATTAGAAAACGAATGACAGGTGGACTTGATACATCTACAGAAATTCCTTTAGTATATTAAGAATCCATCACAAAAAAGTTTACCAATAAGCGACTCGGTCTTGGTTGTGGTGGTGGTGGTGGAGGTGTGGAAGTAAAATCCTCCTCTGACTTCCCTCTACTTCTGGGCATTGTCCTAGGGGTAACATTCTTTTCCACAGTTCCCACGGATTGATCTAGTTCAGGAGAAGAGCTAATCAAAGGTTCTTCTGAGATGTCGCGTTTATTTTGATCCAACTGGGTCGATAAATCCAAAATTTTGTAGGATACAATGCGTTCAATTGAAGGAGAATATACCCATCCAGAGAGCGGATAAGGAACTCTAGACATTTGTACAAGAAGGCTACATACTGTAATAATGGAGAAAACAAAGAACACTTTCTTCCAATCTATTTTGAATAACATTACTACAATCACAGGCTTCAGTAACTTACTCATCCTGGAACCTAAAAGCCTTTATCTTAGTACCATCTACCCTCAGTCTAGTATCACCAATAGAGAGAAATATAACCTTTACTTCAGGAGGGGGCTTTTTATGGACTTCTGATATTTCCAACATACCCTCCTGATCCTATTCACCCTGAAAAGTTGCCATTGTAAGTAGATGAAGAAGTTGTACAATTGATAATAAAAGGTGCTAAACTTATTTCACGACAATCTTTAGTTAATATAAAGATTCATAGTACACTGTACATGAATATTCTTCCACAAGTACCATATTGGGCATAAATATGAAAAAATGATATGAACATACAAATAATGAGAAATACGAAATTATTATAATTACCTAATCTTCTGATGCTAATCAATCAAGCAAACAACCCATAAGAATAGCAAAATTCACAAGAACAACTTCATAAATAATAAAGCTTGGGTTGTTAGAATTGAACCTAAAATACTGTTATATCAAGCAAAGAGTAAGTATCAACAATTTATTAACACACAAAGATGAAAGAAGAACTGAACCCAGCATCGTATAAGGTGATCATATTATGACATAAACCCAAAAAAGGAAAATGCCAAGATTCTTTCCTTTTCAAACAAACAAGTACAATATCACATAAATGGTAATAATTACCATGTTTCAGCCAACTTTACATGTTAATCACACAACCGAGAATTACCCTTTTCGTAACATCCTCTTCCAAGAAAAGAGGAGGAAGGGGGGGGGGTTGGCTGACCTTTTCCAAATCTAACAAAAATAACTAAAAACAGGGTATATTTTGTTGATTATGCATGGAAACAAGCAACCTCCTCGTTATCAAATGGTAAGGTTACAAATTATTGAACCCTCTATTCCGCTTAGACAGGATGACGGAAACCTCTTTAAATATTAATATATGCATGAAAAATAGTCACATAAAAATTTGGTAACAAGAAATTTATGTACCTTAAACTAATTTGAGATGCAACGATGATGGAGAAATATGAAAGTGGACAATTAGATGAAGAGAGGAAAGAAGGAAGTTTGTTGTAAAAGCATGGTGGAATATATGGAGGGAAACTTCCGATCGGGAGAATTGTATTACATGTTCAAAGGGCTTTTTGAGTGTAATGATAGAGATGCTTTCTTACTTTCCCTTCCTAAATATGGTCTCATTATATATTGTTTTTAATTTTTAATTCAATGATATTGATATGTGGCATGTAACTAATGGTATAAGTATCAAATTTTATACTCGTATATAGAAAGAAGTATATTATTTTTATTTCTATTTAATTATGTTAATATCTATTTCTCTAATATGTCTTCCATTATGCATTATTATATAATAAGTAATATTAATATACAGTATTTGAATAACTTTAACTCATACAGGTGAGATGCTCATTAAGTTTTTTACCATATTATTGTACTACAATAAAATAAATGAAACAACTCTAATTTGTTTCGACTTTTGAATTATTTGTTTGATTATTCGTACCCAAAAAGACCAAATTTGGAGAGCGCTACAAGTTAAAACCGGCAAAATGTGCTTGTCATTCATTTTAACGCAGCTATGACCAAGTATAGAAGGCCAAATTGAAGAAAAGAAGATAAGAGGTTATCATCTTTGACTAAAGTTTTTCTGTTGACTTTTTATTTGTCCTAATCATAGTCTAATATTATATGTTACCCTTCCAGCGTGATGATTAAATAATTTTATAGAAATGGGTTTTGATGTCATTGTCTGATGGCAGTGGATCTTCAGATTGATCTTATATAGCAGTAATAACTTCTGGCACTCGAATAGCAGCACTTTTCTTAGGTAAAAGCGGAGTGTCGTTTGGGATGTCAGTCTTTTTTAAAGCCAAATGTTTCGACATATCTGCATGTTTTCATTTTTCTTTGTTTATTTTATATATAATTATTAAAATTTATCTGATAAATAATATTATAATTTAAAAAATATATATATTTTTAATAATTTTAATATTTTTAATTTTTTAAAATATTTTTAATAATTTTATTTCATATATATTTTAAAAGGAAGTATATTTTCAATAGTATATATATATATTTTTGAATTTCAAAAATCCCCATAATATTTTAATCTGATAAATATAGTATTATAAATTTTTTTTTAAAATAGCAGCGCTGATATTATTATTAAATAAAACAGAACTTGAATACATGCATAATAAGCAAAACACACATAAATTATTGAAAACATGCAATGAAAGCATGGTAAAAGCTTTGAGAGATTGTTTTTTCTCTTAAAATCTCTTTCGGGGTTCCAAATTTATTCAGGATATGAATTAAAGCGAGATCGCCTTATTGAATAATAACTGCGTAATTAGCCTGCCGACTATGAATATCGATTTGGATCGGCACTGGACATAAGCCTTGGTGAGGTCTTGGCTTTGTGTTTGGACATTGAAAAACAAGTACCGATCACGAGATTCGATGGTTAGAAGTCGAGATTCGTTCGTGAATATCGTTAAATCCTCATTTATCGTGTTATGTAAATAATGCGTGTCTGCGTTATCTTTTAAAATTTGTCGATATCAGCTATCTAGGCTGGTTGACGAATAATGGCGAAGCGTGCTTGGAGAACCCCGAATGCTTTCGTTCAGCGTCGCTACTGCGCTGATTAGCATTTGTTTGGCAAAGCAGTGCGCTTTGTCGTAGCAGGGCGTTGAATCGGCGGGCGACGGACCCGTTTAGGATAGATACGATTCGGCGAGGAAGCTAGTATCTTGAATTATCTTGTCGGCCGTTAAGTTCGCTCCAGGCTTTCCATTCGATAATAGAGTAGCTTGGGTGGCTTCTCGAAGGCATTAATGTACCGTTAAATGTTAAAGGCCGAGCCGGAAAAAACATGTCATATCCATGAAATCATATTATGAAGCCCTTTTCGAGGATAAGCTATTGCTTAGTCTTGTTTGTCGGCATGGCCCCATCTTGCCGAGCCTTGGGGCCAGTGCCCGATTCCCGATGCGTCGCAATCGATACTTCGATTATTCTAAGAACCAGCTGACTCACGCGATGACTTGTAGTAGTCTCTGTGAGTCTAAAGCGTTGGTAGTCTTAAGTATCGTGCTTGGAAGCGAGGGAAATTACACGCTGCGAAATTGCGAGGTGCTGTTTCGAGTGCGATAGATTCTCGATTTTCATATGCACAAATCCGCAACGTCAGCGGAGGCTAAATATCTGCGGCGTCGTAAGCATTTATGCTGACACGGATGGGTGTCGAGCCAGCTGCCAGCGTTATTCCGCGCCCGGTGAAGTAGTTGTAAATATTTGATAAAGCCTGATTAAATTGAAAGCGATGACGCTACCGTTCGAAATCTTCGTCTAAAGCTGCACTTAATTGCGTGAATTGAAATTAAAATAGTCGGCCCGTGAGCTGCGATGGGGCATTTCAAAATCACTTATAAGTTTCCTCTTGTTTGATCGATTGTTTAGTCTTCGGGCTCTTCCGAATTTTGTTGCACATCAGTATAGCTCCTTAAGTCCGCTCTTTAAAATATGGTGTGTTTATGCCGAGGAATTGGATTCGGTCGTTAGAATGATTCCGTTTGAGGCTTGGATTGTTTTCAGGAAGCGGGTGGATAAGCATCTGGCCTAGGACGATTCTCTTGGGTAGTCGTACCAAAATTTGGTGGCGTCATGCTGACACGAGTGGGTTGCGTAAAATGTTTGAGTGATTTCTGGGCGTTGCGTATTTGTATTTGGAGAATTCGCGTATTGCGATCGATGGTTGGTTCAGAAAGGTTTATAATTGCAAAAAAAGCTGTAGTTTTGTGAAATATGGTGATTTCTTGAAAAAGCTTAGGAAGAGAAAGTGATTAAAAGAAACGATAAAAAGAAATTATAAAAACGATTTTTTGTCTCACAATCGGAGTAATATGGCACAGGCTACATACATGGAGAACAGAAAAATAAAAATAGTGGTATACTTTATTTATTTTATTTATTAATTCTTGTAGAAAAACGATTTTAAAATGAGGTAGAAAAAAATTACGTGGCCCAGCGCTTGGCATCATATATTGAGCTTCATTAAGCGTGACTCTAATAAGCTGCCTTTTTTTTTAATTGCCGGGGCATTTGGGGTGCTAAATCGAGGAGATAATTAGGATCGATTTTTCCTTCCCAGATTACACTTACTTCTTTCTGTTAATTGATTCGGACCATCTCGTTTAGCACATAATAATTCATTTTGCATAGCCTAACGAGTAATGAATCTTTCTTTTTCTTTTTGGGTGTCTGGGTGATGCCATTGATGAACCTTTTCATTTGTTGGGAGTTGTGACTATCGCATATAAATAAAAATCCTTCTCATTTATTGGTTTAAAATAAAGGGACCGGGGAGGAATTGGAGGGTTGTTGAAGAAGTTAAGGTAGAGATGGAATTCAAGATAGGCATATTATGATAAGTCAAGAGTTGTGTATGTGGGAAGATAAATTGTGAGCTAAATGGGAGATATTTGAGCATTAAAGAGCGCCATGTGTCAAAATATTGGTTTCAGACATTTAGTAAGGATGACATTATCTACAATTGTTCCAAATTGTTGACTTCAAATAACCAAATCCATTTACAGGTCCTAAATTGTTCCAAAATTCTAGTCTCGATAATTCTTTCTTTTTTGATATTAAAAGATGAGATGAGTCAAATCCCAATATATTTCATATTCGTTAAAGATGCCGTGTATTTACGACTAGACTATTAGAGAAATGAACATTGTGAAAAGGGTGGTATCAACAAATAACAATTTGCCCCCTGGAATTCTTGGAATTGCATCAAGGTCCTTCAAAGCTATTAAATTGCCTGGAGAGTCCCTAGACTCCTCTGATTCACCTTGTCTTCTTCATGGCATTCATGTTTTTCATTGCCCTGTTAGTTCCACTTCATAAAATCAATTATTTTTATTATTTTAGTTGTTAAAGTTGGATTCTTGATTGGTTTTATAATAAAAATCCATTCTTTTTACTAATTCATTTGTTAAAGTTTGAACTTGATTGGTTTTATAATAAAAATTAATTCTTTTTACTATTTTATTTGTTAAAGTTTGAACTTGATTGGTTTATTTGAAGTGATAGTGTGTATGCGTATTGTGTAGGATGGGGTGGGCATTGTTTCAAAGTTGTCAGAATGCATTGCTTCAAGGGGTGGCAATATTCTTTCTGCTGATGTTTTTGTCCCAGAAAACAGGAATGCATTCTACTCAAGAAGGTATGCTTTATTTGTTTTAAGTTGTAGTGTTGTACTGCATCTTAATTTTTTTTTTTTGGTCTAGTTTTGAATATTTTGAGGGTTGACTTTTTTAGATTTTGAACTCAAGTATTTTTGGGCATGTTGGGTTTGGTTTGTATAATAGTTGGTTAGCTCACTCTTTTTAATGGGGGTAAGACTTGGTTTGGTTGATTTGTATAATATTTGGTTAGCCGACCCCATTTAATGGGGTAAGACTTGGTTTGATTGATTTGTATAATATTTGGTTAGCCGACCCCATTTAATGGGGTGTGACTTGGTTTGGTTGATTTGTACTGAGTATAATATTTGGTTAGCCGATCCCATTTGACCCTTCCAAATATTTGTAGTGAATTCATTTTTGACCCTGTCAAATGGTCTCGAGTTCAAATGGAAGAAGACTTCTCAAAGCTATCTAACATGTTCAATGCTTTAAAGTCTGTTGTACAAGTGCCTATGCTGGACCCTAAATACAAGATTTCCGTTCTGGCCTCAAAGCAGGTGCATTTAGCCTTCCCAGTGCGCCGTTAGTCTAATGTTATGGTGTGGTAACACTCGACCACTACCGGTTGATATGTCTAAATGTTTTTTAGAATCTTACCACAGGCAAATCATGTGGTAGAAATTTCATGTTGTATGTACTTGGTAACTGACTGTTTCTTTGATATACAGGATCATTGTCTTTTCGATTTGTTGTATGCTTGGCAGGAAGGAAAACTTCCTTTTCATATTACTTCTGTTATAAGGTGAAGATGCGTTCTCAAAGTTGGCATTTACATTTCAGTTATAAATTGTGATTTCAATGTTGATTAAATGTTAACAGCAATCACGATAGAGACCCAAACACACATGTGATTCGATTTCTTGAACGACATGGGATCCCTTATCATTATTTACGAACAACTCATCAATGTGAAAGAGAAGAAGATATCCTAAATTTGGTTCAGGATACTGATTTTTTAGTGCTTGCAAGATATATGCAGGTAATGGCCGAATAACAATTACTTTGTTGGCTATTCATACGTTGCAAGTATATTGAAATTATATCATAGCTGCCTCCCACACACTGAAATAAGAGTGTCATTCGTTAACATGGTTCAATGATTTCTACTCAGATTGAATGCGAATTCATGCAGGTACTGTCTGGCAATTTTCTGAATAGTTATGGGAAAGATGTTATCAATATTCACCACGGCCTTTTGCCGTCATTCAAAGGTGGAAATCCAGCTAGACAGGTTGATCTTTCTGTCTTTAAAATTTATGGTGTTGTTAAGTTGCTTCACGTGAATGTCTTACGAACCCTTGGTTCATTTATACCTGATGATAGGCCTTTGATGCTGGTGTAAAGTTAATTGGAGCAACTAGTCACTTCGTTACAGAGGAGTTGGATTCAGGCCCCATCATTGAGCAGATGGTAATTGCATAATGCTTATATGAATTTTACCTATTTTGCAATAGCCATCAGTTTCTACTAGTTTGGAGCTATAGTTCACAGCTTATCTCATTAAAGGAAATCATAAAAACAAGATAACATGTTTCTCTTAGGAAACCTGATAGCCTAGTCTCGAAAGCCTTAATGAGACTCCCTCTATTTCGT
Organism: Lithospermum erythrorhizon; assembly: GCA_019722365.1. Lineage (NCBI taxonomy): Eukaryota > Viridiplantae > Streptophyta > Magnoliopsida > Boraginales > Boraginaceae > Lithospermum > Lithospermum erythrorhizon. Next base: position 563,387 of record JADFUC010001453.1, read on the forward strand.
AAATACCTTATATCTAAATACGGAGTAGTATTTTTCACACAAAGTAACTTCAGGGTTTCTTCATCACACTCAAGGCTTTCTTTAGTTATCTTGCAGCCGTGTGAAGAAAAATGCCCCCTTTTCTGGCAGGGAATATGAACGAGAGAAATGCAGATTTTTATGCTCACATAATCACATCCTATCGTACAAATTCAAGGCCACTTGTATCTCCAGTTTTTATTTCATTTGAACAGTAACCACGAAATGAAAAGGAAAGAAAATGATGCACTCACTTAGTCACTTGGAAGTCCTTCCACAAGTTCTATTATGGTTCAGTAAATATTGCTTTCAAAAAGAGAAGAAACGGCCAATGATAAAAATATACTACGTATTATCTAAGACATATGTACCATATATTACATATTTGTATCCCACAAACACATTATTGGGTTGAATTAGAGCTTTGAGCACCTTTGCAATGATCCTTATTCTCTGAACACTTGTTGAGCTTATAAAATGACAGCTGATTTTAATATTGTCCATGTTTATCTTTTTTATGCATTGGTTTCTTTTTCTATCAGGTGGAGACTGTTTCACATAGGGATAATCTGAGGAGCTTCATACAGAAATCTCAGAATCTGGAGAAACAATGCCTTGCCAAAGCCATTAAATCATACTGTGAGCTGCGAGTTTTACGTTATGGGCAGAATAGAACAGTTGTATTTTGAGGGCCAACCAAATTTCTTAGTTTGCTTTTGTCAATTTGTATGGGTATAGATGTGATTTTGCTTGACTATAAAAATATATGAAGTTGATTTTTTCTTTTTCTCATTGAATTGTTTACCTGCCTTGAGATTGCTTCAATTATTCTATAACTTCTCTAACATGAGACAAGGGTATTATATCCTATATATATTATATCAAATATGTGTTATAATTTTTTTTTTAAGGATTTTTCTTAGTTTAAGATTTATCAAAGATGTCACTCTGCCGTAGTTTAAGATTTAAATTTAGGATTTTACAAAATAGAATATTCCTATAGCATAACTAAAAGGAAAACATAATTATAATTACTGATCTGCTCAGAATTCTTGTTATGAAGAATATACATCGTCCAATTTACATCTTAATCCTTGAGTGAAATCCAGAGTCCTTGTGTGCTTATTAAATGGATTGGCATATTCATATAGGACTATGTAGTGGAAGGCCATTCCAGAGTGCTGAACTATGCAAGAGCCCTTGTGTGCTTATTAACTGTGCAATGCTTATAAACTTTTGGTGGTTGTGAAAAGCTTCTGTGATCTTTCTGCTTGAACAATGCCATAGGTTCTCATTAGCAAATTCTGAATCCCATCAATCCATTTTTGTTGCTGATCTTTGTTATTGCATTTGAATTCCAGATGACCTTGGGCAGTCTTGACTCTGAAATAAACTTCTGGATTTTCCATTTCCTTCTCGAATGATGGAGTCTCTGTCTGGTCGCATACTTCATAAACAACACCTGGTATACTCTTGAACATCAGTAATAGGTGCACAGACATACATAATATCCTTTTGAGAACAGTAGATACAAGGATACAGTGATAATTGCCAAGAAAATAATATTTTACTTGTAAGTAATAGCATAAAACTCACATTTGTTCTTTTTTGAGAATGCTCCTCCTACATTTTTGCTCTTCAGCTTCATTATGACCTGCCAAATAGTTTAAATTAGGAAATGCCAACAAGATGTTACTTCTAACAATTAAGCCGACATGAACTGGTACTTGATCATTCATACCTGGGACTTTTTATTGATATATACAGACGCATGTTTCCATCGAACTCCTGATAATTTAGAAAACAGAATCACTTCAGAATATGCTCATCAGAAAACTTGCTTCAGATCCTTTTTCTCTAATAGTCAAGTCATTTAAAAGATTTTGAGTGAAATTTTATTGTTGGAGTTCTCATTTATCTTTGTGAACTTCCATATATCACACAAAAGATGAGAACTCCATAGATTTCAGAAGAATTTTACTTGCTCATCTCATTATTCCATCAAGAGCTACCTTTTTCTGTTTGTTGTAGCAACTCTCCTTCAAAAGGAGGATCTTTTTGCGTTAGTTCATTGTGGAAACCGACTGCGGTGGGAGTTTCAATCATACTCTTATCACATGGAGTTATTGCTCCATTTCTCTTGGATTCTTTAGCAAATCTTGCTTTCAAAGCAGCTTCAGCTCGCAGAGCTACATAAGAAATGAACTAAGTCAATTATCCTCTATTTTTATTTCTCTCGTCTTTCAAACTGAACGAGCCAGTTGGCTTTTCGAAATAGAGAAACTGAAAATTAAATTTAAAATATTTTTAAGGAGTATATACAATAAGATATCAAGTATCAACAAATGATACCTGTAGCAGCCGCAGCTGTGAGAGTTACAAGATCACTGGCACTATGAATATCAATTGCAGACCTGATCGTCGACAGTACACGATCATGGTCAGCACCAGATGATTCAGCTAATTCAATGCAGTGACATGCCAATAGCTCTGTAGCTGAAGCTAGAGCCATACTTATTTTCGAGCCTGAGTCTTCAGAATTTTCTGCAGCGAGCGTAGCAGCCAGTCCTGCAGCCACACCAGCAACAGAGAGGGCAGCATGAGTATGTGCGTTTTCTATCCGTGCTTTATCTTTCTTCTTCATGGACATATTGCCTGCATCTTTATGATGAAACCACCTTCCTATTGCCCCATGTCTTCTCCCACTAATTGGATTCATAACTTTGTCCGACTGCAAAAATATTCAAGTTCTCTTATATTTGGAAAAAAATTGATAGGTGAACTGAAACATGAATGAAAGAAGTTGATTGTTTAAACTTACAAGTTGTTGTGTAGTAATGACTGTTTGTGGTATTACATTCGGATTGTTGTCAAATGTGCATTCTTTTTGTTTCTGAGCTATAGCCTTGGATACTTCATTAGCTGAAAGGCTCCAAGATCTTGATAAGAACTCCAATGGCTCACTTGGTGTCTTTGGCTGAGGTAATGATGCAATGGATGGATCTTCGTCAATATTTTGAAGATAATGTGCAGCACTCTTTTGCCATCCCAAAAAATGACTTCTTTGCATCTTACTTTCTGTGATATATTTGAAGTTCTTGAATATGAGTATCTGTGAAGTTCCTGCATTGCATATAATGAAAACAGGCAGAAATAAGTATCAATCATAGAATTCGAGAAGGGAGGAAAAGAGAAAATTTGGGGGGATTCTACTAACCTTGGTAATCTTAGAAATTACTGTTCGAGGAAAACAAGAAGGAATTTAGTTAGATTCCCATTTGGGTTTCAATCATTTATATAGGAAAGGAAATAGGTATGCAAGAGGTGTAGACACAAGGAGGCATACACTATGTGAGTTTTGAAAACCTCCAGAAATTAAGTGCTCTTTGCAGGACAGAAAATCTATAGTTTATTATTAATTGCTTTGTCCAAAATGTCCATATGCAGAATAAGCTGAAGGGGGGACGGTGGTTTCCATATTTCCAGGAATAAAAATCAATATTTTTCATTGAAAGATTAACAAAACTAACATTTGTTTGACCAAAAGAAGAAAACATTTTCCTGACAAAATGTTGAAATGTTTGGTAACAACCAAACAGGTCCTACTTAATTTAAGTGGTAGGCAATTAGTGATTTATGAGGAAATCTTATAGAACTGTGTGTTTATGTTACAAGATGAATTTGTTCAGGAGTGTGGGAAGGACTCTCCGTGGTCGGTACTTTAGTGTCGTGTGATGAAGTTCTTGCAGGACCACCATTTCTTGGACACTGAGCTTGGGAGGCTCCAGGAGGAGGAGATGGAAAATTTATGAAAATAGGTGAAGGAATAATAAAGTGTCATCAGCATGTGTGCTTAGATGCTTGTGAGATCTGGAATTCTGATAATTTACTGGTGAATTGATAGTGGTTTTTCACTGCCGACCATGATATATATAGTTAATAGGTGAAACGTCTTGTCATTATATTACAGTTTGTTGTAAAGGAAACATGAAATAATATGTATATGGAAGAAGGTAGTAGTATATATTTACTTATGTATCAAGTAGCTCCCTTTTCCCTTTTCTATTAAACAGAGACGATGAGATTTTAACATGATTGAAGCAACTATGGAAGAAATTATATATACAAAAAAATTAAACGGGGTACTCTTATTAGTTAATTGCTGTATAAAAAATTTATCTTGTTTTGTTAGAAGATGATTCTGTATAAGATACACCAGAGAGTGTCAGAAATGCCAAATTGCCAACCAATGATGGTCCCAGCATATCAATACATTCACCAATTCACACCCCCCAAATCAAAACTTGATGTGCTCATCTTATCCAGTACCATATCTCTAGCTATAGAATAAGTATTCAAAGAACAAATTGCCCCAAATATGAACTACATGCCCTTTTGGTTATGCAGATTGCAGAGTTGTAAAACTAAGTAAACAACCAATATAATGGAAGATCATGCAGAAATTGAAAATCAGGCGATCAGAAGGAGGTTTTTAACTCATTTTAGAAAAGAAAATAAGGCTTCTTGTTTACACATCTTAGGAAAATGTATAAACTCTCATGATTACCAAATCCCACTTCTTTCAATTCGCATGTGGTGCAATAATTTTTTGCTGCATGATCTGGCATATGCATTGTCCAAAATGTTAGCATAGCAGTCCATACTTTCATTAATAACTCTGAGGTGTACATTACTCTCAGGGCACATATGCAAATCTAGGAGAATAAATTTTTTCCAACATCAAAATGTCTCAATATCTCCAAGAAACTTCCCTTTTAAATGAAATAGGTAGGAGATCAAATAGTACGCAACAATGTACTCAATGTACGCAAAAATATACTCAATATAATTTGTTGATCCTAAGGGAGGCATCGGCCCCCCTTGGCTCCGGCCCACTACTGTGCATTATTTTGTACTTGAGTTGAATACCAAGATTGATAAAATAATATAGAAATTCCAATCTTTGTTTCTTTTTTTTTAGCTGGATCTTATCTGATACGGTTAGTTAATCTGTTCAGATGGTGCTTCATTGTTGTAACATAATCTTCCTTGTTTACTACCATATGGTCAGATAAGTTTCCATGCATCTAGAAGATAAATGTGGAATGCAGTTTAAGCACATCCAAAATCAAAGCTCTTGTAAACTTGTTTCCATAAATGCTTTAGCGTTTCCAACATATATTTCACATGATGCAACATAGTGGTATATGTGCCATATTCAAATCACTTTAGAGAAGTTAAAGAAATCCTAAAAAAATTCAAACTAATTAAACTTTTAGATCAGACTTAATTGCAGCAATGATCTCAGTAAATATGTAGAAGTTACACTTTGATCCCTGTAAATGGAAACGTTGCAGAAATGGTTCATGTTAGTGTACACATGGTTCTCATTTAGTCCCTAACTTAACGTGGCCAGTTACCCGGTGCTCGGTGTTTCTTGTGATTATTGGACATTTTTTGGGTCAAAAATATAATTTTGAAGAGTTTTGTGTACTGTAAGTCGGAACGTTGTAGAAATGGTCCATGTTAATGTACATGTAATTCTCATTTCGTCCCTAATACCTTTATATTAATTACTTTGTAATATTTTAAAAATATCTCTAGATTAAGATTTTGAGGTATATATTAAAATTAAATATTTTAAGATAATTAATATAATAATTATCTTAACAAAGAGAGTATTATATTAGTATCTTAAAATATTTAATTTAATATATACCTCAAAATACAATCTAGAGATTTAAAATAATTAATATTAAAGATGGAACCAAATGAGAATCACATGTACTGAAGAATATTTACGCAGCGCTCCAGTAAACATAACTCTTTAAAGTAGCTGTTACGACAAAAATGTCAATAATGTGCAAATCGTTAATTAACGACCAAGGGGTAAATTATGGACTAAATAAAACAATATTATACTGCTGAAGACGGAATACGCAGCGCTATGGACCAAAGTGCAATTTACGACATACTTGCGACATTGCTTACAATTAACTCCTTTAGATCATTCACATCAGATCCCCTAAACGTTATAATATGGGATCAAATCACTAAAAATGTAGAAAAATATTAGGATGGGCCATGAGTATTCACCCCTAAATTTATACTCTCCCTATTTTATGATTATTTTTTTCTTCCCTCATTTTTGTTCTTTTTTCAATTATATAACAAATAAAAAAAATATTTTCGTCATATACAAATATAAATTAAAAAGATATTTCATTCAACATCCATTTTAATATTTATTTTATTCTTTTTAAAATTTAATTTTATAATAAATTTCTATTGACATATTTGAAATATTCAATTTTCAGAAGCTGCTAAAGAACATACATAAAAAACGAACCACAAAAATAAAAAAAGTTCCTGTTAGGAGTGAATTTTAGGAAATTAGAGGTAATTGCCGAAATGGTCCCAGTAATTAGAGGTCAGTTATCGTTTGGTCCTCGTAAGTGATACTGATGCCCAAATAGCCCCCGTAATTGTGTATCATGTGCGCAAATAGTCCCCAAATTAACTATTCCGTTAAATGTTAACGGAAAAGAGAATTTAGGCCTTTTTTGGGTAAAAAATATAATTTAAAGAATGTTTTGGTTAAAAACATAAATTCGACAAAAAATGAACTTAATCAACTAATTTAGCTTAATCAATAATTTCAATTTTGTTAACTTTATGTTTTTTCTTCAAAATATTATCTAAATTAGCAATTTTGACCCCTAAATTTTCTTTCTCTGTTAACATTTAACGGAGATATTAATTTAGGGATCATTTGTGCACATGATACACATTTACATAGATTATTTGTGCATCGGTGTCATTTAAAAGGACCAAACTGCAACTGATCCCCAATTAATGGGACTATTTCGGTAATTACCTCGAGAAATTATAGGGAAGCTTATGTGATTGCTCACCGAATCCAACAAGGACTAATATTAACTGCCGAGATGAACGAGCCATGCATGCAAGAAGTCTGATCCTGTTTTATCCTATGCCTATTATTGGCTGGTACATAACCTTTGTTGATTAGGTTTCTACTACTAGATCTATGTATATAACATCCAGTGTTGGATGATAGTATCGTTACTACTGAGTAATTTGATTATTATTTTATATTGTTTGGAAAAAGAGTTGATTTTGTATCTTCTATCAAAACCAAACATGTTTCAATCTCGCATTGCTTCAAAAGTCATCCTTTATGCTTTCTTCTTTCTCTTATTCTTTCCATGCTTTACCTTATCCGCCAAGAACATACCCAGTTACGACTCTTTAACTGAATTAAACGCCAAGTTCGAAAACACCAAGTGGCATGGTTTTCTAAGATTTCTTGATGCTGAGCTAGGCCACCGAATCAACGGCATGTCGGAAATCAAGAAATATTTCCACCGTTTTGGATACCTTGATAAAGACTCTCTTGATCATGATGATGAGATTTCAAATTTGAATGATATTTTCGACGCTAAATTCGAATTAGCAGTGGAGAAATATCAGAAAAATCTTGGATTACATAAAACAAGTAAGCTTGATAAAGAAACCATGCAATCAATCATGTCTCCTAGGTGTGGTGTAAGTGACCATTCTCACACGTTGTCACATGTCATGCAACACTACGAGTATTTTAACGGAGAGCCAAAATGGACAAGAAACACTCTAAATTACGCATTTTCCCCTAATAATACAATTGATTTCATAAACTCATCGGATATAAAACTAGCTATTCAACGTGCTTTCGGACGCTGGTCGGAGGTGATTCCGGTGAACTTTATCGAGACTCAATCGTACTCGACCGCGGATATTAAAATCGGGTTTTATAATGGTGATCATGGGGATGTATATCCCTTTGATGGGGTGTTGGGAGTTTTGGCTCATGCATTCTCACCAGAAGATGGAAGGCTACACTTTGATTCGGACGAAAAGTGGTCAGTTGACTTTAATTTGCAAAAGTCAAAACATGCAGTTGACTTGGAATCAGTTGCGATGCATGAGATTGGACACATACTTGGATTAGGGCATTCTTCGGTTAAGGAATCGATTATGTACCCTATCATAAGTTTGAGGTCTAAAAAAGTCAACCTTAGGTTAGATGATGTGGCAGGTGTTCAAGCTTTGTATGGGTCAAACCCTGATTTCAACTTCACTTCTTTTTTAGAGTCCGAACATTCATCCGGTTGGAGTATTGATTTGCATAGAAGAAGTTCATCAAAGTGGGTGACTACCTTTTCTATTGTGGGTTTAGTAGTTTCATTGATCTTATGATTGTAAACATATTTTTTTCCCTTTTGGGATCATGTATAGACTTGCAATTCATTTAATTCCGATTAGATATATTTTATGGTTAATGGCTTGGAACATCACTCACGTTTAAAAAAAAAAAACTAGTTTGCTCGTTGATATTTAAAATCCTCCTGTTTCGATCACTCATGTTCTTAAATTGTCCCACTTTGATACCATTGTCCAAAATATCGAGGATAATTTAGTCATTTCAATATTTAAACATTATTAATAACCCAAAAACACTTCTCTTATAACATTTGACACCCCTTTTCCCCGTTAATTATATTTTTGCCTCAATTTTATCTTTCCCTAAATATTACTACCTCCAATTCAAACCCCCCCTCTCTCGACATAAATAAACCACCCCCCGAGTCACACCCCAACTCCATTTTCGGATTCATTGTAGAAATAATAATTCTTCTTAGAGCATAAAAACAATGTTGGGAATCAAATAAAATTGATGGGGTATATTCCACTCAGGCTGAATGTCGACACTGGATTTGAATACTGATGATTCTCTTCTAGCAGAGGAGTTTGAGGAATTAGTATTCCGGTTGAGATGATAGAAGCGGTCGTGACGAGCCCGATCCTTTTCAGCTTCTCGTTTTTTGGCCTCGACTTTTTAGGTAGCGTTAGGCGGTTAGGATCGGTTTTTTTTGGTTAGGCGGTTGTTCCATCGGGGGTTGAATCGAGTTGATTTTGGATCGTGGGACTTGGTGGTAGGGTAATGAAGCGAGTCGGAGGGAGTCTTCGTTGAGTAAAGATGAAAATAAGATGAGAAGGGGGGGTTGGGGTGGAGCCGTGGAGGGAGGGTGGTTCATGAAGATGTTTAGGAGTAGTGGTGCCTGTCGATTTGGGGTAGGGAAAAGATAAAATTGAGGCAAAAATATAATTAAAGGGGAGAGATTGTCGGTGTTATAAGAAGAAGTGTTTTAGATCATTAAAAATGTTGTCTGAAATGAATAAATTACCTCCGGTATTTTGGACGATGGTATCAAAGTGAGATAATTTAAGAATATGAATGATCGAAACAGGAGGGTTTTAAACATCAGCAATCGAAGTGAATTTTTTCTAAACGTGAATTATGTTCCAAGGCATTAACCCTATATTTTATGTTGAAAGTTGTGTTCGAATTCAATTCTAAACTAAAAACATCCAAATTTAAATATTAGTTTCACGAATTCAAGTTGAATATTAAACAAATAGTGGTTTCATTTTTAATTATTGATTTCCGTTTCTCAATTTATTTGACTCCTACAAGCCAATCAAACAAATACAGTATCTTGAGACACTAACTTCAAGAGGTCGTTAATGTGATGATTTTATACTTTTTAACATCTTTTGACCAATCGTTTTGTATCCTATTAATGTCATATATGAGTCTCTTGCAAGATGTATTCGTTCGATTCCCATAGAGGCATTATTTAATACTTCTTCCGTTTTTTTAGTTGTCGTTTTAATCATTTGCATATAAATTAAGGAAAATAAAAAGTAGTCAAAAGTACATTGAAAATGTAGAATGACAATTAATTGAAATAATATCATTGATTGTTTATTGTGTATTTAAAGAAAAAAATAATCAAAAAATATATTAAAAATGTAAAAATGTTATATATTATGACTAAAACAAAAACTATAAAATAGCGGAGGGAGTAAGTTTTTTTTTTTGTTACAATCCCATTTTTTGAACGGGCATGACACCGATTAGCCGTGTTCATTTTTAACATGTATTATGGCCTTAACATGTGAAGGGAATCGGGATATCATCCGTTTGCTAAAGGTTAAAAGGGAAAAAATCATGTCTTGTACTTTCGTAATACCTTAAAAATATATGCACCCAACAAACACCCTTGACCCTTCCCATATCAATTCTCGGGTTGGATCATGTCCTAAAATATACTCCCTTCATCCCAATTTATGTGTCGCTTTTTCATTTTTTGACAATATCAAAATTATTATAAACGTGAGCTAAACTTAGCTCATAAATATTGAAATATATTTAGTAATTAGGGGAATTAAATAGTGTTTCTTTGGTAAAATTTATGCTATAATTATACTTATCACTTTGATATTTATTTTGTTATATGTTCACTATTATAAGATAAGCTTGTGATATGTAAAGAGTGATACATATTGGGCTTGGCTATTATTATTCTTATTTCACCCGCATTATGGTAAGTAGCAGCTTGTCCAAGTGCTCTATAATAAGTGTGGATATTATTATGTCATGTGGAGAGTTAAATCTCCATATCATATTTATTTACTTACTAATTATGTGGAGGTTCAAATCTCATCTATCACGAAAGATAATTTCAGTGGTAATCTGCTTAGATTATACTGTGGAGTTTAAAATCCGTTACATATATGTCGTAGACGTAAATAAAATTCGCGCAGATATTGGACACAATAAAATTCATCGCATCATTCATTATCTTGGACATAAATAAAATTCATCCCCATTTTACGTTTATAGCATCGTAGACGTAAATAAAATTAAAATCTTCATTTTATATTGCGTATATTATTGATAAATTTTTAAATGCTACGTGTGGAGAGTTTAACTTTTATAGACTACGTTGTGGAAAATACCCCAACATATTATTATCTCCTTGTGTGTTATCTTGCTTTATTTGTTATTGGCATGAATTATTTGTTTATAATCATATGTATTATATTATCGTATATGTTCATTTATCGTATGATGATCATGCGTTATCTCTGTTCTAACGTCTGTCATATTTAACACAACCCAAAATATTTTTCCTTCCCATTTTCTAACGGTAATGAATAGTAAAATCAATATTATTTTATTATCCTCAAAGCGGTAATAAAGCGGTAACAATAACGGATGACCTCCAAATTTGACTCATAAATGCCCATTCTCTTCACATTTCTAAACATCCTTCTCAAAGAATTTTATAAACATTTTCAAGACGGCAGGATGTTTGCTAGTATTTATCACTATAATTCTCTCTCTCTTTTTCTTGTTGGTTTTATAAATGTAGAAGAGATAGGTAAGAGAAATGTAGCATTTATGGTACTTGGCATTTTATCATTTCTAATCTTAGCTTGTATTGTTTATTTTTATTTCGATAGAGATTTCCATGAAGAGTAAACATGGTATTTGTAATTGGACAGATTTGATTTGTGTATTGAATGGGTGAGTGTAATATTGAATAAAATGACATTTTTAATTAGATTTGCTTATATGGATGTTGATCATGTTTGTTTATTTAGATATAATCATGTCCAACGTTAAGCCGATTCAAAATTCTAAACATAGCTGAGGACAAGCTACATAACTTGGAACAACAGCAATAGAGTACCTTATGTGAGGACTCGACAAAATCCCATGAGGGTGATATCACGGGGAACCTCTCGACAAGCGACCGGAAGAGTTGTCAATGAAAAGGTCGAGTAAATAGGATAATCAAAGCACCACATTAATGATGGATTACAAGCAGAGTCTTTCGAATGCAAAAGATATCAAGATATTGTGGGACAAGATTAAGGCCCAGATTTGGACATCGGATAGAAGTCTTACGCCTACCGTTGATGAATGAGTGGAACAGTGTCTTCCCGAATTATAAAGTGGTGTTACTGCTCTTCAGTCATGCACCAAATTATAAGCAATTGGAATTTTGTGGCATAACTATAATAGAAGAAGAAAAAATTGAAAAAATTATTTTCAACTTTCCACATGCATCGAGAGATGTTACAACTGACAATATAGGTTAGAGGATTTAATAGTACTACGATTTGGTTATGACTCTTCTAGTGGCAAAAGCAAAATAATGATGTTCTCATAAAAAACCACCGATTCGTCAGCGTAGACGATGGCATATCTGAAATAAATACCCACGACATTTAATAAAGGTAGTGGTTATGAGGTGGATTACGGAGGCGTGATGGTCATAGTCGATTTAATGTAATTAGGAAGAAACCATAGTCGTAACCACTTTCTTAATTAGAAATTAGGTAGACGAGGTTATATGGTAATTTAAGGCCTCCCGAAATGATCAAGAGTAATAACAATCGACAAGAAGCGTGAGAGATATCCAGAAAGTCCTCAAAGAAACCGTGATTTACGCTCTGAATGCGGAAAGAAAGGCCATTGAAATGCAAACATGAGACACGGAATATCTGCAGCAAAAGGTTTAAAGGCGTCTGAATAGGAAAAGGAAAAAGTAAATTTTAATAAATTGATTGAGATAATACCGCTTCCTTGAAATTTGATTTCGTTGTGGGACCGAATGAAATGAATATGGATTAAGAAACTACTTAAGATTATGTATTTGAATAATGTGTGGTGTGCTTGTACTACTTTTATGTTTACAATAAGTATTAAAGTATGATGTGTGTGCGATTTGTGGTATGTTTGTCTTATCTATATAAACTAGTAATGTTAAGTATGTTGTGTTGATTTACTCTCTCTTTAATCTTACTTTTCTTCATTTAGAAGGGTTAGGCATGGAGCATGTCGGAGATATTGCGTGCAATTGAAACTACTGCATGATTCTCAAAGTCTGAAATAATTCTTGGCATAAATCCCTACGAATGGAGTAATGAACCGCAAATTTGGTCTGATTTGATTGAAGGAACATGTAATGTCATGTTCATATTGCCAAATGAGACTACAATTTATCATTAATGATGCTTTATATTCTCCAATGTCAAGAAGCGACTTATTGAGTTTAATGACATATATCGTCCAAGGATGCGATACTAAAGCGCAAGCGAAGGTAATATAAATACATTAATATCACTTCGCAATGTTTGGGAAAGAAGAAAACCTTAGAAAACTACCGAAATTACCTTACGGATTACATTATACATATATACATAAAATTAGATGTAATTTATTGTAAAAGAATACCCCCAAAAGCGTGATTTTATGGCATGAGCACCTAGGTCATCCTGGTTCAACAATGATGCATAAAATAATTGAAAGAAAGTACATGATAAATCCAAGACAAATCTTAAAACACAAAAGAAGATAGACCATGTAGGCGTGTTTCCTCGATGAAACTAATAATAAAGGCATTCACCAAGCAAGATTCAGGGCAGAATCACACATTTTGAAAGAATTCAAGGTGATATATGTGGACCTATCCGTCACATCAAAACCATTCGGATGTTTATGGTATTAATTGTGCATCGGTAGATAATAATTAAATATGTTTGTTTATTGTCGAAGCTAGTGATATGACATTTGTAAAATTTCTTGCACAAATGATTAAATTGAGAGCTCATTCCACGATTATTCTATAAAGAAAGTTAGACTTGTATCTTGATGAATTTACATATGAATCATTTAAGGTATTGCATGTCAATTGGGATTACTATTGAACATCACATTTCACCATTATTGCATACACAAAATGATTGTAGTCATTAATTAAACGGCTTCAATACTTTGCTAGATCATTGATAATGAGAACAAAGTTTACCGATCCTTTGTTTGGGGTCATGCAATTTTACATACTGCGTCATTAGTGCGCTGGGCAGTGCTATTATAAACCTCTGCATTATCGAAACTTTGCAGATTGGTAAAGAACCAAGTGTTTATCTAAGATTTTGTTGTGCGGAGTATATGTCCCAATGGCTCACACCAAGAACAAAAATGAGACCTGAGGTTGGGAATATATGTAGAATTGTGAATCTCCATTATTATTAGATATCTTGAGCTTTAGCAGTGATGTTTCGGGCCAAAGATTTGTGATTGTCATTTTGACGAGATAAATTTTCCAACATTAGGAGAAGAAAATAAATAATTGAAAAAAGAGATACATGGTATGTACCATCTTTATTGCATCTGGACCCATATAATAAATCATGGAAAGAAAATATAAAGAAAATTATGCACTTGAGTTTAACAAATCGATTGCCAAATTCATTTCTTGATATGAAAAGAGGTGACAAAGTCACGTGTGTCAACTGTTAATACTCTTGCTCGGTTGATATTCAGAAGCAAAATGATGTAACAAGTACATCCCCAAGCGCTTTGGCTTTAACAAGTGGCCGACTATGGGTTCAAAGATAAAATTCTAGAAAGAAAAAGAATGAGAAAATATTGATAAGAATGAAAGTGATCTTATAAAGCACTAAATAATAATGAGTTCATGAGTAAACGTGATCTTGAAGAATACTTAAGATAATGAAAAGCGAAATGGTGGCAAGTAAGCGAAAATAAGAATGATCTCAGAAATTTCTATGATTATGTTATCTGAAACTTTTTGGAGCCGAAAAGGTATGAATATTGATGAATATTTTCTCTATTGCATGTGAAATTATGAATGAAAGTGATGATCCCGAACCAGATGCTTTTGAATGAATGTCGAAATAGACATGATTGAAAAAATTGGAAAGATGCAATAAATACTGAATTGAATTCTCTTAAGAATCGAAAAGTATTTGGACCTATTGTGACTATACCTAAGGTGTGAAACCTATTGGGCTAAGTGGGTTTTTGTAAGAAAGCAGAAATGAAAGCAGATTATAGATACAAAGACTCGTCTTGTTGCCTGAGTTTTTCAGACACGAAGTGATTATGATGAGGTAACTTATTCTCCTGTTATGGATGCCATTACTTTTCGTTATTTAATTGGTGTCGATTATCTAATATTCACACATATGCATCTTATGGATGTTGTTACTACATACTTATATGGATCACTTGATAATGAAATATACATAAAAATACCGGAAGGATTTAAGATGCCTGAGACATCAAAATCCAGAGAAATGTATGCAATTAAGTTGCAAAGATCATTGTACAGGTTAAAGCAATTCGGACGAATGTGGTATAATAGATTAAGTCAATGTTACTTAAAAGAAAGTATGTGAATAATCCTATTTGCCACTTGTATTTGTATAGAGAAAAATAACATTGGGTTTTATGTCATTCTTTGTCTATGTGCTTAAATATCATTGGAACTAATAAAGAAATCAAAGAAGCGATGAATTATTTAAGAAAGAATTTGAAATGAAAAATGGGGAAAATTAAGTTACCATGCAGGTTTACAAATTGAATGCATTGAAAATGGTATATTGGTGCACCAATCAAATATCCAAAAAGGGTATTGAAAAAGTTTAATATGGATAAAGTGACCATAAGTACTCACCTTGATGGGCAGAACACTTAATGTTGAAAAAGATCCATTCCATCCTAAGGAAGAAAATGAAGAGGATCTTGGTACTGAAGTATCATACCTCAGTGCCAATAGAGCACTAATGTATCTAGTAAATTGTACAAGACCTAATATAGGTTTTGTAGTGAATTTTAAAGATTCGGTTCATGTCCTACAAAGACATTGAAAGGAATAAAACATATATTTTGATATCTTCGAGTCACGTCTACGATCTTGGTTTTGTTTTATCACGACTGATACAAAACAGTTTTGCTTGATTTGCGAATGCGAGTTATTTATTAGATCCACATATAGAAGCTAAATCACGGTTGGGTATGTATTCACGTATAGTATCTTTACTGATATCTGAAGATCCCAAAAGCGCTCTTGCTGACTTCTTGAGCCTGCTTTGAAGTAATAGCTCTTCCACCGAGCCCAGCGAAGTGTAGAAGGTTAAGATCGGTGACCTGACATATCGAGGCGTCCGGTTTGTATCATTGTATAAGAAGTCAATAATTATGTATGAAGACAATGCTTTGTGTATTTTTCGAGATGAAGAAGGTTATATCAGTAGCCAGTACCAGCGCATTCCCCAAAGTTCTTTTCATTCACTCAAAAACTTGAAAAACGAGGAGAGGTAAGATATCCGGTATATTGGATTACCATTGTGATAATGTAGAAGATCTCTTCACAAAGACACTTCCTCGTAGGTTTTCAGAAGCGTTCGAGAAAGAAGCACGTTCGAGTAGCCTTCGAATGCGTCGCCGAGATTTTTTGAAGAACTACGTATGTTTCATTGAAGAGACATCTTTGTTGTCTTTCTTTTTCATGAGGGTTTTTATTTCATTGGTTTTCTTTATAAGGTTTTACTTGAGGCAATATCTTCAGAGTAAACTTGATTAAATATACCAAGGGGAGTGTTATAAGCGTGAGCTAACAACTTGAGTCGGCAAATGTTGAAATATGTTTAGTAATTAGGGAAATGACTATACACACGCATATAGTCATTTTAGAGATGAAATGACTATTTTGTGCAATGATATAATTTACGTAACTCACACACTTAAAATTGGGAGGCAAAATAGTCATTTCACCCCTCAAACAAACACTATTTGGGTGTGTGTATAACAACTCAACTCTATTACATCTCATCTAGTCCTTACAATAAGCCCCCCAGGATGTTAAACCCTACACACCAAAGTCAACAATCTTTTATGATGGCTTCCAAATGCAGCAGAATAATCCTAAACAGAGCATCAATAGCATATATAAAATCAGCAATTAAACCCAAACCATCCTCGTTTTCCAAGTCCGCTATTCCAACTAAGCCTGCCGTTAGTCGTTTCACCTTCTCAAGGTATATTCAAATTATAAATTAATACCTATATCCCAAAAAGATTGTCCAATTGGAACGAATATTATTTCATACGCACTCACTCTAACTGTTATAGGTAGTATTAGTTAGAATTGTATTAGATTATTTGTAATACTAAATCGCTAATTTACTCAAAAATAAACAGTGTAATTGAACTGAGATTGTGTCTTAATCTGTTTGGATTTGAAGATTAAAATGGAAAAGGGTTTAAATTACAGAACGATGGATAAATGGCATTGTTTCATATTGTTGATTTTGTTTAATTAATTGGAATTAGGGTCCCGTCTGAATTGGGAGGCGTTCAATCGATGCTGCCGCTGCACAGCGCTGTGGCGACGGCGAGGATGACATCATGCCTTAGCACAACATCCGAGAGATGTGCGGCGCTTTTACAGGGTACACTCTGCTGTACTTCTCCATCTCTCTAGTATGTACTTTTTCTTAATATGTGACGAGTTGGCTAAAATGTTGATTTGTGATGTGTGTTTGATATGCTTGTCAAATTAAGTGATTGGTACCAAAGGATGCACAATTCACGTTTCAACTAGTTAAAGAACCGTCCGGAGAGTTGATCTTCTGGCTCGAACGTCTAGAAGCATGTGATTGTAATAGATAAAATGCATCTCTACTTTTTTACCTATAGAAATGAGCTCCAGAGAAGCTTTCCTAATGTCTCTAGAATTGTATACTTGTGGGTATACATAATTTTTTAATGCTAGGAAGTGATAGTTGTTCTGTAGTATGCTTCCTTAGGATCGATATTCACCTTAGGCTGACGAATATCCTGAATCTATGTAAAGTGTCGCAGAAAATGCTGGTCATACGTGTTCTGGACACTAGGGACAGGTGGTCGAGATTCCTTGAGCACATCAGAAAATAACGTGAACCCTCTTTATTTGGAACTAACCTTAGAAACAGAACAATTTAAGATATTCCTATCAATAGGATCGTAATTTTAAGTTACTCATTAAACTCTTTTTCCTTAGGTCTTGAGCAACCTCCATAGTGAACAAGGCGTTGATCAGCTATCTGATTGGAATAACGTTTGGTCCGTGCAGGCACATGAGTTTTCTAGAGCTCACAGGCAATATACAATGGACTTACAAGGCCTAATTTTGATTCAGTGTGTTAAATTCAAGTATCTAATATTGATGTCACTATCAAGAACACTAGATACATATTTCCTCATTGAGGAGTTCTTCACTACTTCGTTGTGTGCTGCATCTTTGCATTACCAGATGTTATACTGGAAAACACATGTAAAATTCAATTGATTCCATAGTGAATGGATTTTTTATTTTATTTTTCCATATGATTTTCTCTATTATCATTCTTCTGAAAACACAAATTTTTTGCCCATCTTCAAAGACAGCTTTTATTTGTCTACTGTCTGGCTTAACGACAGTTGTGCTTTATTCCCTAGTCGACAGTGAACATCCAAAACTTTCTAGGTTAGCATGTGAAGAAAGATTGGGTAGTAGTGGAACCAAATCATTATGCTTGTGAAATTGGTTTCATTCTGTATATGTAGCTATTTGTTTGATAAGAAATATGATGGTAACGAAGGATTGTCATTTTCCCAGATGAAGTTGATGGAACGTGAAACCCTGTTTGCTGTTTCTGGATACGAGGCTTCTCTTCTTCGATAATGTAATTTATTCACTAGAAAATGTACTGGACTAGCATCCGATAACTTTCGTTCAACTCTTTTGGAACCCGATTGCATTCTCCAGAACTATCAAATCTAGTTGTGATTACTCTATGCAAGCTTCATTAGTTGAAGAAGTCTTCTTACTGTCTTCATGACTTCATGTCTATGATTAGGTTGTTGAACTTTTATCTGATTCGAGCTCTTTATTGTCTGTTATATTAGAGATGGGTCTGTCAGCTCCGAGGTGACACTGTTAGCAGATCATCGGAAGCGAGGAAATTTACCATGAGAAGGGGAAAGTAAGGTTTTCGATTTGTTACCCCTGACTTCTACCGAACCATAATTAACATACTGAATCAGCTGGATGCTGCAGTGATGAATTTTTGTAGCTAATTTAAGCTTCCCTTTTGCCACAATGTCCTTCAAACCAAAAAGGTGGATATTTTTATTTGTTTGCTTGATATATTGAATTCCAATGCCATAAAGGAAAGAAGCTATATATACAGCATACTTTCAACCGTTCAATTCTCGAATAATGATGAGGCTGGAAGGAAATAATTTTCATGTGGATTGTTTATGAAATGATTATCAATTGAGATGTATATTGTTAGAAGAGGTAGTTCGATTCTTGGGGGCGGTGGGTGGGGTTTTTTTTTAAAAGTATATTGTTAGAAGTTGGGATCATGAATTCATGTAAGTCACTCATACAAACAAGCACCCAAATTATTTTAGGTTGATCATATTACTAACTGTACTTTATATTTTGGCAAATATGTCATCGCAAATCTTTTTTGCCCTCAAAATACCCTCCAAAATGTTTACTATATTTTATGTGTACAAATATTGTACGGCGGAGTATGAGTAATGTGCATTGACAATATGTATGAATTTGTAATGTCCATTAATATCTATTAACACGTGAAAGTGGAAAATAATTAATGTTTTGATCTTCCCGTCCGTTCAATGTGAGCTCTCCTTCCCGGTAACATTTCCATGTGGTTCGATACATTGATGTTTTGAGTCGAGTCGAGTCGAATAGAAACTTATGAGATTCCATTCGTCTCGGCTCAAAATTGTTTGTCTTGACTTAGATATAATTCGATTGGACTCAAAACTTCCAAAATAAGTTTCATTTCAACTTGATAAAATTCGAATCATGTTAAATTCTATTATATTCAATTTGGTTCTACTAATTAAAATTATTATGTAATCTAATGATAAATACAGTCTATCTTTAGATCAATAAATCAGGAGTTTGAGTCATTTCATAATTAAAAAAAATTGATATCAAATAACTAGTTTAGTTTAACTAAGCAAATTCCCAATTCCTCGGAAAAGCAATATGGAAGCTACGTGTCATCTCCATCTCAATCCACGTATTGTCGCTACCACCATGCATGTAGGCTTCATGCAGCCCACTCCACGGCGATGACTTCATCGGAACTTGAAGAATATTATTTGATCATCAAAATATTTTTTTAATGGCTTTAAGACAAGAGTAAGATAATAAGCTCAACCCTATATTTATTCTCCACTCACAAATATCATCCGACAAATTAGGTACATAAAAAAGATGTTCCCTTATGATTCCGATTCTTGAAAATGATGTACAATAAAAGATATTAGTTCGTGTTTGTTTAGAGACATTAGAAATTCTAATTTAGAATATGTGATCACATGCCTGAATCGTTATAATACCAAAAAGGGGGTGAAGAAATAAGTAAACAAGTTTTTCTTCATTTAGGCATGAAAGAAAGATTAGAGAATGTTGGCATAATTGTAGGTTTAGTAGGGGTACAATTTATGTATGCTATTAATGCAGTGGTTTTGTGTTATTTGTTGTTGTTAGGATTCAAACCTTCATCTCTAATCATTTTGTCCAATTTTGCCACGTTTTTTATACTCTCTCCATGCGCAATATATTTTGAAAGGTAATTAATCTTATGGTTTGTATATATATATATATATATATATTCTTGATCTTTATGTTTTGTTTGAGTTTATATCAAGGGTGATTCGAAAAGGTTACAACTTTCTTGATTTATGGTTTTCTTTATTGTAGGAATCTATGGCCTGAAAGATTTAGTTTGAAATTGTGGATTCAACTTCTTTTGGTTGCTTTTGGAGGGTACCCTCCTCTTATTTTCACCTCCTTATTTGAAATATAATATTAGTCATATTCTGTGTTGTATAGATGTTTCAATCAGTGTGTCTAAATTTGAACTTGTGATTGCCAGAGTCACATTATTCCAATCTTTGTTCATAGAGGGAATTCGACTCACGTCGCCGGCGATGGCAACAGCTATGCCTAATCTTGCACCAGGGGCTCATGGGAAGTGAGTCTGGCAGGCTTTTAGCTAGAGAAGTTGTGAGCATGTTGATCTACATTGTCCTCCCTCCATCAAAATTTAACTTAAATTTTTTCCTTAACCAAATACACAGAAAGTTTTTTTGATATAGTACCATTGTGATATGTCTCTATGGATGACATTGTGGATAAACCCTGAAGGCACCTTAACATTTTTGCCTGGTTAGGATTCCTGGGAAGGCCGAGAACCAAATTTTTTTTGTTATAATATAGGGTTCAACCATGCACTGATTGTATAGTCAATAGATAACCTAGAGTTTATTGTTTGAATTTCACCAGTGGAGGTTCTATGTATTGTTGTACTTCTAAAAAGAAAGGAATCTTGAGTCTTTGGTCAGTTTGGAATTAATGACGCTTGACATTGAGTAATCTTGTAATTTTTCAGTGATAAATTTTGTTCCTTTTTAGATTGGAGAAAGTCGAGTTAAGCTGCTTTTACAGCAGAACCAAAATAATGGGAACATTGATGTGTGTAGTTGGAGCTGTAGCGATGGGCGTTCTGCAAAGTACAGTATCTAAGTCTGAACAATTAACTTCTTCAGCTGATCTTTTCGATATGGAAAAGGTTAATGGTTGCCTATACCTCATGGTCGCAGTCTTGGTCTTGTCGAGCAGTGTGGTCTTGCAGGTATATGATAGAATTGGTAGTTTTATAGACTGAAACGAAAGTTAGAAGCATTAACGTTTTGGAAATGTTGTGCAGGCTTCAACATTGAATGATTTGCCTGCACCAATCACCTTATGTTCAATTACTTCTTTGATGGGTGTAGTTATGACCGGTATTATCAACTTTCTACAAGGTGAAACATATGAAGATCAATGGCTATTGATGGATATTAAAAAGCTGATTGGCTTTACTATACTGGTAAGTGGTATCAACTCTCTTTCCATCCCTTTTCTTGCCATGTTCCCATCGTAGTGTTTTATCCCTAAGTTCCAATGTTTAGTACGCCATGAATCAATGATGTCTTTAGAATGCTCAGGAAACCATAGATCACAATTATTTAGATACTCAAAAGAACCTATAGAGGTTTGTGGCATAAGCTTCTCATTGTTACTGAGGTACCATCAATGGGGCAGAGCAACTCCAGAGGAAAGATAAGTGTGTCGGCCTAAAGCAGTCACTATAGTGCCACCTAGTCTTCTTGGGAAACATGTGAGTGAGATCTTAACAAGATGGCATGACTCATAATAGCAGTCTGATACCGCCTATGTAGTTGCAAGCTTTGTGTGAGTTTATGTAAGCATTAATTCTTGGCCTTTCTAGAACAATAACTTACGAATAATGAGCTAAAACCTATTCGAACGAAAATTTCCTTCAGCTTTTTTTGCTTGTTATGTATTGGAGTCGGAGTTCAAGAATAGGATATATCTTGGTGAACAATTTTGCAATATCAAATTTTTAATGCGAAACAGCTTCAATGTATATACGGACATGCAACGAATGCCACATTAATTTATAATCTATCAACCATATGATTGTAGTCAGGAATCATAGGTGGTGGATGCGTAAGTCTCACAACATGGGCAATGAAGAAAAGAGGGCCTGTTCTAGTTTCCATGTTTAGTCCAATTGCAACGGTCATCTCTGTCATCCTCTCCAGTATAACCTTAGGACAAACCATGTCTTTGGGAAGGTATGGCAAACAATCTTCCAAGGGCCAATGCTAGTAGTGCTTACAACCAAGAGGTAAGCATCTAAATACAACTCATAATTTTGTTCATACAGTCTTGCAGGCATGTTCATGATGTTCACCGGGTTCTATTTCGTGCTGTGGGCTAAAGGGAAGGAAGGGTTTTCACTTAATGATGGAACCATATTCGACGTCGAGAACGATCCAGAGAAACCTCTCTTATCTTGATTTTTCTCTTTCCTTTCTTTAGAGTGGAGTTTGCAGCATTAATATGTACATTAACAGATTGTATATATTGTCAAAGGGATAATATCTGAGAATGTAATTAGGAGTCATAGCCCAAGAGGACGCAAAGTAGTTTTGATCTCATTCATTTTGCTCATCACCCCCCTTCCCCCCGATTTCCATGCAACTCAATCACCATTGTCCCCCTTCCTCTTCATTCCATTAAACTATGCGATAAATGAGTAAACTATGCGGAGTATTTAATAAATTTAACTCATGAGGATTTTGTGGAAGAATGTTGCGATAAAAAAAAATATATGCAAGTTGCAGGCGGCTATATATATTCAAAGAAAAAGACCACCTTTGACTTCAAAAGAGACCCATGCTCCGTACTCTTATTTGGTCGTTCCAAGAGGTAAGAAACAACATATAATTTATCTTATTTGTTTCATGTTCAATATTTTATACCAAATTGTTCCTACTTTGTGGTTCTCTAATCCCTACCCCCAAAATGCCAAATTTATGTTTTCTTGATCTCATTTGTTCCATTATCATGAAAATCAACCTGAATACCTGATGGATTATTTCATTTGATTCGTTTATGATTAAACTTTAGTTAACAATTAACATGGTTTTATTTGATGATATGCACGACTAATTGAATTTATCGGTAAAGATCTACGTGCCTCATTTTATGACTCTTATTAGTACAAGTGACTGTTTTTCTACAACAATATTCATGCATGGTGAATACTTAATCAAAGCAAATGATATGATATACAGAGACATGAAAATTAGACATGATTCTTTCTTGTAATCTAGAAGTTTTGCATATGGCCGGTGATTGCAATGGTAACACCTGGAATATAATAAAACTGGAAATTATGAAAGATGACAAAACTATGGTCGGTTTCCTTTTACAATCACATACTACGTACTGTAATATACTTTATGTGAAAACAACAAATTGTTCAAGATTTTGTCTTAATACACCCTGTAAGAACGACGTTGCCGAGCTAACATACCAGGAAGCCAGCTTGCAGTTTGGTTCAATTTAGATCGTACTGAGCAAGCTGCTTGGTTTAGCTCGGCTCATACATAATTCTACATATTGGTTAGGGTACTTATGGTTTTTGTTTTTCAAAATACATATATACTCTTCTTATAATTTAATTTATCTGTTGTGTACATAAATAATATCACAAACATCAATTTGAGTATTGAGTTTCAGTGACCAAAAGCTACATGGTCATTGTATTTGTTTTAGTACATGAGTCCTCTTCCATACAACGATAGAGTATTAAACATTGAGAATCTCTATGTCTTTTTCTTTTCATTGTGTGTGAAGTTTCTTTCATCCTTCATCCACTTTTCTACTTCATATTATACTACCCTCTGAAGTATTGATTCATGGCCCCCGAGTGACATCATTTACATATATATGTATATATATATATATGTAAGTGTGATAACGTAGTTGGAAGAAACTTTTTGTAATCTTAAATTGATCATAGAAATGCGATGAATTATATATCCCAATGATTATTAGAATTTCAATAATTAAATAATAATGAGAGCTAAAAATTAAATTTAAACGTAAAATCGCTTTTGAAGAAGTTACGTTTTGATGTTTATCGACTCTTAATATTCATTAAATCATTTTAATGAATTCATTGAATCGTAATTTGTATCCATAACTTATTTTTATATTATAATCATTTTTTAATAAAAGTGTAAGAAACGTCCTTTCTAACATCCACTCGAGTCGCGTCACAGATACCTTGGAAAGAGTTAATGGATTGGATGTGCCCGGGGGCATAGCTCGACTAAAGAATTAGAGTCTTAGTCACCAAGAGCGGTCATAAGCCTCTTAGGTGTAGTGTGGGTTTGAGCTACCGTAATCGTTTTGTGTAGAAAAGGAAGACATTTATTTTTTAGGTTTTGAACTTAAACATCGTTTGTTTAGTTGATGTGATTACATGTTGTAATTAAATTTGATTGCAAAGATTTGTTTTGACTTTGATAATTTGCAATAATATTAAATCATGTTCATATGTCCCTCTTTACATTGATAGAAAAAAATTTCATACATTATGATGAAACTTTTATTGTCGTAGTTAAAGAAAAATTCTACATGTAAGAATAATAACAATATAATATATTGAAAAAGAATAATACTCTATAAAATCATTCTTGTTAATGTAACTTAAAATTATCATTTCCTTTTAATTGATCATATAGGAATTCAATGCAACTTTATCTTGTCTCATAAATACAATCTATCAAAATAAAAAATATTTGAGAATTGTTTGCGTCAAAGCAATGTAAATAGTCCTAATTAAAGTTATGAATGATTTTTTTAATTTACCTTAAATACTAAAGTAACCTAGACTTTCATTTACACCCAAACTTAATGAGTTTAATTTTCATTAAAATAACATGTAACATAAGACCTAATGTATATTATGAAAATAAAATAAAAATAATAAGTAAAAATATAATAATATATTAGTTTATTTTCTTAGGAAGTATATTTACTACTTTAATTCAATATAAAGAAAAAAATATCAATAAAGATATATATGAAAGTTTTATGTTACATAAGTATTTAATGAAAATTAAACGCATTAAGTTTTGAGTGTAAATGAAAGTCTAGGTTACTTTAGTATTTAAGGTAAATTAAAAAAATCATTCATAACTTTAATTAGGACTATTTACATTCCTTTGACACAAATAATTCTCAAATATTTTTTATTTTGATAGATTGAATTTACTTTATTTAGGATGCAATAAACTCTTAAGCTTACGTGCTATTAGGCATGAAATCTGAAGACAATTGACAAAATCTTGGTAAGTACTTATATACTCTCTTCGTGCCAATTTCTTGTCATGGAGGTAAAAAAATGCTTTATTAAGAACTTGATTAATATTACTAATATATCCTAAAAATGTACTTTATCAAAAATACTTTAATAAATCATGAAAATAAAAAGTACTTTATTAATGGCTAAAAGTGAAAGATCAAGAAATTCATATATGATCAATTAAAAGGAAATAGAAATTTTCTTTATATGATCAAGTAAGAATTAAGAGGCGGAGGAGTATTATTCTTCAATATATTATATTTTCGTAGATGAATCGATTTCAATTATTTTTACTTTGAGAGGTTGAGTTTGTTTCTTTTAGGATGGAATAAGCGGTTAAAACGCGTTGTTATGCGCGATCTTGATATAATTGATAAAGAATGCTAACATACATTTTCTTCTTTAATATATTCAATTATTATTTTATATTGTACATAAAACTTGTGCAATTTGACTTGTATGCTAATAGATATATATTAAATTTTATGATTTTTGAAAAAAATTATTATGTATTCATTAGTTTTTTATTTTAGTAGATTATATTTTTTTTAGGATGAAATCAGTTCTTAAACCTTTTTCCTCTTGTAATTGATTCTCCAAACAATTAGTAAGAATCTTCGTACGTATATTTTTCATTTTCAAATTTACCAATTATATTATATGTATTTTGTTTATATTTTATGTAATTAAGCCTTATGCTAACTTCAATGTATGATTAATATTATTATCATATCATATATGTTTAAAATGAAAAACTATTGAAATGAATGCGATGATTATTTGCTTTAACTCGATGACTTTGTTTAGCTTCAAAATGTTCTTTATAGAATAAAATAAATAATACATGAATAAATGAAAGACCCACTAAGCAACTTACGAATAAAAGCTTATAAAATTAAAATGTATGCGGATCGAAAACTCTTCAAAATCTTTCATCTAATAATCCATCTAAGCTACAAAATGGACAAAATTGAGCTCTTGTCATGTAACGGCGTTCTTTCACCGTTTATTCATATAATCTACTTTGGGACCATTGTTATGTATTAAATAACTATTTATATTGATGATAATAATAATAATAATAATAATAATAATAATAATAATAATAATAATAATAATAATAATAATAATAATAATAAGCATAGGTAAAATATGTGTTTCTTTCATTTTTGTTTTGATCATATTTATCATTTCTAATAGAATTATTATTTATATTTTGTACTATTTATGATTATGATTATTATATGTTAAAAAGTTATTAATGCAAAACTACAACCATCATTGTATTAAATTATTATAATAATTTATTACATAAATAAATGAATGAAAATTATATTTTTTTAAAGTTACTAAATAGATTACGCTTTTGAACCATCATTCTCAAACTATAGACCAAGAAGGAAAAAACACTCATGTACAAAACAAGAAGAGTAAATTCATCTACCGTGTGAGAACAAAACATAAAAATATGTACTTTCATGAAGTTTAAAAGCTTGAACACGATTATAAATTTTTAAAGAAAGTTACATAGAGGTAAAAAAAAGATATGCTTAATTCACTAAATTTCTTTCTACATCTAATAAGTATGCTAACTTTTCTTATTATATGTGATATAGTGAAAATATGATGATTAGCAACTTTTAAATATGGTACATAACTTTCCCAGCTACTTTGACTCTTTTTTATTATTGTACCCAAAGAAATAATTAAGTTACACATGAAAAATATGCTTGGTTTAGTTGACTTGTTATCTATTTTATAATATTTACTATTTGCGATAAAGATGGGCGAGATAATCTGTCTTAAATATTGTTTAGATAAGCCCAGATATGTAAATTTATCGAAAAGAAATATGTAAAACGTTCTTGAATATTCTTAGATGTTAGAATATGTGAATAAATACGGTTCTTGCATATCTACAGTATTATTATTTATAAAAATACTAATAATAATATAAAACGTCTATTTTGATTTATTTCATCATATTAGAATTAAATGATAGTTATCGATATATAAGTAATTAAAAATTACATTTAAATTATCACATAATTTTCTATATTCCTTAACCGATTAGCATACGTTAAGGCGATGAATCTTACATCTATCTATCTGTCTATCTATCATATATATATATATATATATATATATATATATATATATATATATATATATATAAGTAAGAGTGCGCCCAAAGTTTATTTCATTTTAGATAGTAAGAAATACCCTTAATAGGCAGTATAATTGTATTTTGATAAATTTTAATTAAACTAAAAGACTACAAATACTAATCTATAATATAGGATTATCTGAAAAATAAATTATTTTATTGTAGGAATTTCTGTCTAGTTATATATGGTATGAAATTATATGACTCTACTTAATAAAATTATTAAGTTTGATATACAATTAACACATTATTTTACTTGAATAATCCAAAAGTATTATGTTAAGAATAGTGCGGTTTAACATATTGAAATTTATTTGCATATTTTCTTCAAATTTGTACAATTTTATTTGAAATTTATTTGAAACATGTAGAATTTGATCTTGTTTGAAATTTATAGAATTTACATATTTTCTTTAAGAGTATACTTGTATAAAAATAAATTGAGTTTATAATTAAAAATTGATAATCGAAAGTTGAACAATTTTCAATTTTTTGTTTGGCTTGATGCTTAGAGTTTGATCTTATCGAAATTTGTAGCTAAATAATAATAGACATATAGTAAAAATAATATTGAGAAGGAAGAAGTATAAGTTAAAAATTAAATTTAGCCGAGAGGTTTAATATGAATAAGCAACCTCTTTGTATTGTCGAGTTTTAATATGAAAAATGAGAAACCTCTGCGTTGTTTTCACGTTAATATATAATATCACGATGAAAAATATTTAAAGTATTAATATGTTTAACGTAATTTATTAAAAATATTATAATTTGTTATTAGTCGATATTGTATATAAATTAGAATGACAAAGTTTGTTAATTTGATTATTAAAAATTAACCTAAATGATCTTTCTAATGGATAAAGTATTAATTATGTATGAATGGCGTAATAATTATGACAAGTTGGCGTTTAATTTTAAACTCAGTACTTTATAAATTTTGTTATATTATTATGTAAAATATGTATATCAGCATGTAATATTCTGACTACGTTACTTTGACTGATATAATAATTTTAATTAAAACAAAAGTTAATATATCAATTATTAAGATCATAAATTTTTTTAATTTTTAACTCTTGAAAAATCTCTTAGCCATAAAGGAAATAAGTATAATAATGATAAGTTATCAATTTGGATTTGAGTGGAGTTTTAAATAGTGTGACTATTGAAAAAGAAAATTGAGCGATATTTATAGAAGCAGTATATTTAATATTTATAAATTTTGAATTTTGGTATGGTTGAGTTTTAAATAATTTTAACTATTGAAAAAAGAAAATTTATGAATATTTTAGAAATTGAGTAGTATGCCGTCTTCATAATTTTTAGTTTTATCGGTTAAATAATTTTGACTGAAACGAAAATTAAAAATATTTTAGAGATGGAGTGAAATTTAGTATTTATAAATATTAAATTTTGGTGGTTAATTTTTAAATAATTTTAACTATTAAAATCAATTAACATTTTAGAGATGTAGGTAGTATGATATTTTACCATAATTTTAAGTTTGTGATTGAACTTCAAAAAATTTGACTATTGAAAAAATTGAAAGAATACATTAAAGATGGGTTTAGTATGTAGTATTCATAATTTAGTGGTTAAGTTCTTAATAATTCTGACTATTGAAAAAGAAAATCGAACAATCTTTTAGAGATGGTGGTAGCATATAATACTAATAATTTTCAAATTTTGTTAGTTGAGATTTAAACAATTTTAATTATTGAAAAGTAAAATTTTACAATCTTTTAGTGATAAATTTAGTGAGTAGTATTCATAATTTTTATATTTAAATGGTTGAAAAATTATATTGATTATTTAGTTAAGATTTCTCAAAAGTTATTTGGATCATTTATTTACTTCGATGATCATAATTGTCTTAGTAATAATGTATTGGGCATTAAACATATTGAATATCTTAGAATATCATGAATTGTCTTGGAATTATCTTAGTATTCCTATCTGAGAATAGAATAATTTGTATACGAAAAAAATCATACTCGTAATTAAATGCGTAATGACCTTATACTTTTCTTTAAGCAATTCCACACCAAATTGACAACAAACAATTATACATCAAAAATAATGGAGTCCAAATTTACAAAGGTCAACTAATAGAAACTCAAAACTTGACAATCTTTAAGTGATGGAGATTGTCACTTGTGTCAAAAAATCTGATACTATTGAAACTATAATTCTTAGAAAATATAAAGGTAAATATATGCGTATAATTTTCATAATCTTATTATTAAGAACATTATTGGAATTATTTTAATAATATAATTCGTTTTAAACTCAAAATAATGTATTTACACTACTAAGAAAAGAATCTCATTATAAATGTGATTAGTCATTGTGGTAAACATAAAAGTTGAGCTTTTTATTGGCCAAGAGATAATATTCTTTAACTTTATGCCAATAACATATAAATTTTGTTTATTAGAATATATTTTGTTACTAATATATATGAAACCAATAATTCTGAATAGTAACTTAATTTGATATATCTTGATTTTATTTTGTTTTTCAAAACTTCGCAGTATTTTTAAATTATTATTATTAGATTTATTTACTATAATAATTTAATTATATATACATCTTCATCTTGTAACTTTTATAAAACTATTAATAGATTCTACACTTACAATAAGTTTGTTTATTTTTATTAAATTAAATAATAGGTATGTCAGTTATTACATAGTTTATATTATATATATATATGTATATATATATATATTAAGACTCTTTTGTTTTCCAGGCGTTAATAATAATACGTCAAATAAGACATAATAATAGCTAATGAATTAACGTTTTGAAGACATAATTGATAAAGCGTCTTTTGACAATGTAAGATCATGCATTTATCTTTGAGCGAGTTCATAATTAATTATCGATGAAATAGAACAATGATGTATGATTTCATATTATTTACTTTTAACTATGCATAATACTCCCTCCGTTCCTAAAAGATTGTCTACTTTTGACTTTTTAATAGTTGTACTTTTTAAAATTTGATTGTTTATATTTTTGTTTGTATTATATAATGTGATGAAAACTATATAAAATGTGAAGATTAGGAGTTCGAGGCATTAAAATAAAAAAAAAATAGTTTGAGAAGCTATTTCGAGATAATAAAGCATAGGTGGCCAAAGATAAATGAGGCCGAAATCATGGGAATGAGTGAAAATAAACTTCATGCTTATAAAGGACAAATAGCAAATTAGCCATAATAAAAAAAATAGAATAGTACACTAAGAAAAAGATATCGACAGCAAAGAATAAAATAGTAAATAACGAGAAAGCGAAAATAGAGTAAATTGATGCTTGATAAGAAGATGATGATGTATTGAAGATATCGAAACACAATTATGAATAAAAAGACAAAAGATGGAGAAATTTTTGACAATTTAAGTATGAAAATTAAATTTTTAGATAATAAGTTTAAAATATGTAGAGAATATTTTAGATTTTCTGATTTATTAGTTTTAGGAATTTCTTGTGAAGATCATATCGCTTTATAAGCGTCATTTAGTGTTTAAGCGATTTATAATATTGTATATCATGTGTTGGGCGGGATTCGGTAGAAGCTAAAATTATCTCCATGTTATGTCTTATAAGCGGAGATGCGCTTGAAGAGGCGTAGAAGATAGTAGATGATAACAGAAAAAATTGATCTTATTTAAAATATATAAAGTATATTTATTCGATAATTTTATTTTCTCTTTATAATTTTATGTTAAATTTTATAATTATATGATGAAATCGCGTGTAATTGCAATTTTGTGTTATAACTTATAATTATATGATAAAATCGCGTATATAAGCTATCGCGTCTGTGTGGCGTCACTGCAATTCTTAGTAAGGAAAAGATCCATTATTATCATCACCTTATTATTATTATTTATATCTTGCACTTCTGTTTAACACTTACTTATGGCCAACCTCATTTAAAAAATATATCTTCTCTCAATCTAATCCTGATAAGCAGTCCTTAAAGTTAAGTATAGAGACTTTAAATAATACTGAAGAAACAAAAGAACATATAAACTAGACAAGAATGAAGTTGGTGTAACTTTCGCCCCAATTCCCCCACAACCAAGTGAATATTGTTGAAGCAAATTCTTAGAAGTAGCACCCTCAAAGACTCTGACTATACTGAGTAATCTTCAAATTATTCTCTGGTCTGGAAAACCTTAAATACACCATATGTCAAATTTTTCCAGGAAGTTCAACCAAGACATAATTACAAATGCCCTTTTACCACCCAGTCCTACAAATTGCAAAACAATAATCATTTCCATATTTTACCTTTTACCATAGACTCAGCCATTTTTCCATATATTCTTCATACAAGATGGGAAAACATGGCTGCACATTAAGTGGAGACCTTGATGACTCAAGTTTCAGTGAGCCAATGCCATGGATTGGCTCATACGCCGCAGCGGCCTCTGCAGCTTGCGCTATCGCCATGGTGATAGACGCTCTGCAAGGCATAAGAAACCGGAAATTCTGGTTTCCCTGCAAATATTTTTCCCTCAACGCCACAACTCTCACTTTAATCGCCGTAGCGACGAAGCTCTCAGTCGACTTAAACACATCCATGCCAGGGAAACAAGATCAGCTAGCCAAACTGAGCAGTTCTGTGTTCATCTGTACTGCAATGGCAAATTTTCTCCCCTCTTTAGGAAGCATGGAAAACAAGGAGTTGTTGACCAACATGATTGCTTTAGCCATTTTGATCATCACTGTTATAGCAAACACGTGCATACAATTAGCTACAGGTGTGATTTATATGTTCTGGAAAGAACATGCTGTAGTTATGTATCTTATGCTTGCTTTGCTAGCAATCTTGATTTCAACTGCTCTTACAATTCCGGCCACGAAGTATTATTTTGAGCAAAAGTATAGTAAAAAATATGATGAAACCATGGACGCTTGTCAGTATGAAGCAACAACATGCAAATTCAAGAAACTGAGAAATGATTTGGCTAGATTTTGGATGATGGCTCATACCTCTAGTCCTCAGTTTGTGGTTGCACGTCTAGCGACGTGCACTGCTTCTGGAGCCGCTTGTCTGCTAAGTACAGTTGTCTTAGCAGAAGCTGTACTCCGGACTATCCTTATCCCCAGCTCCATGACATTTTGCCGGGGCGATTCGGATTACAAGTGGTCATCATTTCTGATACTTTTTAGTCAAGTTGCGGCAATTGGAGTAGGCAGTATTGCTCCGGCTTTTCGATGGTTTAATGCCATCAATTTTCATTGTCCGAAGAAGGCAGCCAAGGATTTTAAACTTGATTTCAAAGTGGAAGACTACTGGATTCAGAGCCTGAGGCAATGGAAAGAATACCCTTTAGTTTTGGGAATCTATGGCCGTTGTTGCAGAAAGTTTGTCCAGGAAATGAAGGATAAGTTCTTGAGCATTAGTATTTTGGTGCAGAAGATTACAGTTTTCTTCTGCAAGTTCTTGCAGTTTATGTCCATCTTATTTGCAGGTTGCATTGTATCAACATTCCATCTCCTTGTTAATCTCATCAATTTGATGAAATGCCACAAGGTTTCAAATTCCACTGAGGAATCAAGATCACATTCTTATCATTATCCGGAGGCGGATCTTGAAAAATATGTCTTGCATCTTGAAGGAGAAGAGACGTTGGTTGATTTGATGATGCGTCGGAACTTTAATGCTACTAATCAATGGATTAAGATGGGTGAAAAGAAGCAACCAAAACGGCTTCTGCAACTAATGAAAGATCTCCCAAATACAGGATTTGAGGGGGTAAGGAAATTTGACACAGATAAGGCTGTTTCACTAGCTCCAAGATTTCAAGAACCACCAAATTGTTGGGCACTCCCTGTTGTCACATTAACTAGTATTACAATAGCACTCTGTAGTAATGAGTTCCATCTGGTTAAGGAATTGATAAGCAATGTAAAAGAAGGGCTTGGCTTGATTCGAATTGTCGATGAATATCTTGATCTTGAAGGAGCATTGATAAGTGCCAGCAAAGCAGCAGATATGGTGTGGCTAGGAGTAGATAACAAATACGAGTGGCAAGATTTGAATCTGCTGAAAATGAAAGCCTCGGACAGAAGCTCCAGAGAAATACTTCAAGAACTTGCTGATAAAGCAAAAAGCATTGTCATGGAATTTCTTGAAGGGGAGAAAAATGGAGAGTTTGTTAAGGAAACTCCATCAAAATGGCCAATAAAGATATTGGCTGCAAATTCAATGTACAGAACATCTGCAACACTTCTTCAAAGTCTAGACAGCAGTGATGCAAATGAGACACAGTTTGAAAAATTGTCCATAATGATCACTCATATAATGGGGGCTTGCCTTACTAATTTAAGGCGAGTTATATCGATGGAATGCCAAAAGAGTGCAATTGAAGAGAGGGAGGAAAGAGTCCGTAATTCTATGGTTCTCTTTGGTAAAACGAAGGCATTACAGCATGTTCTTGATGATCATAGTCTTCCGGACATAGATCCCGAATATTTGGCGTACATTGATAAATGGAGGGGAATTAGCCCTTGTTGATCAAGCATTTCACTGATATTTTAGAGATGTATGATCAAGCATTTCACTGATATTTTCTGCAGGACCATGAGATAGAACTACAAATGGGTAGAAATCAAATATGGTGTAATGTTGTATACAAATGAGCATCTCTTAATGAAATAAGATGCTAGAGTTTGCTAATTCATCATAGAAAGGTTACCGGACTCGAATTAATTTACCTGCACAAAATCAACTATAAAAATGAAAACTAAAATCTCTTTTATACTTAGTTCATAGTATTATATTAGCAAAATCTATCTGGTCAGTTAAATTCTGAATCCTCAAATAGTTTTCAATAGATCGACATCAAGTTGGTATGGAAAAACTGTTATTACTTTTGGTAATCCTTCTCTGCTCACAAGTTCTCCTTTATATATTCACTAACGATTACAGTGGAGTCATTCTGACTTTTAATTCCCCCCTTATCCAACATCTTTAGCCAGGCGAAACTTAAATCATGAGTGGGTCGAATTTCTAATAATCTGACGTCGTGTACAAGAAAGAAAAGAAATCTGGATTTGGATGCTAATGTTGCAGCATGCTGGATTAAGAGTGCACTGTTGTATTTTAGTTAAAGGTCGTTGTCATCTTTTGTACTATAGCAATTGTCCACGGATAGATTTCTCAGAGAAGACCCTATGGACAACATTATGAGATATCAACTAACACAGGTTATCAAATACCAATATATATTTGGCAAAACAGTGTTTTCCTCAAAGATATATATTTTATATCGAAAAAGGTCACTCGAGCCTGTGTCCATGACATCTTATAATAAGCATTCCGTTGTTTTTATTATATGTCACATTCTAGAAGTATTAGCATCTAGGTTGCTTAACCCAATGGTTAGTTGAAATAACAATTCATAGGATTGGCGACAACAATTTAACTTAAATTATACTCCCTCACTCTGAACTTAAGTGATCATCTAATAAAAATTTGACTCATTGTTTACTCTTATAAGTTCAACTACGACAGACTTTGACTCAGTATTGGTCCAATAGTTCAATTAAATTGTTGACCAATAGTATCACCATTCATATTACTCTTATAGTACTGCAAATCATGCTTTAGCTGGTTCTAAATAACTTTTTCTAGATAACCAACAAACATTGGTACAACAAGAAATCTTCATACCAGAAGGTTAGAAGTAAAGTTGATGTTGGCTGGGTAGGTGGTGGTAAATTGTTCTGTGGCACATAGTACAACAAGAAGTAACTGTATCAACTTCATTTTTCATTATTGGAGACTTACAAATATAAGACTAATACATCTGCAAAGTACAATGCTTAAAAACAACTTAACATTGGTTCAATGATATGTTTGGTTAGCTTCTTTACAACTGGAGAAACCGCTACTTGTCAGCGACAAGAAAGCTTTTCACAATTAACAAAATGGTTAATTACACTATTCACTCTTCTTATCTATTGTTGCGTACTACCCAATCCCCTATTCCGCTAAGCAGGAGTCACTTAACAAGCATCATCAGGGGATGTTAATGTTAGCGTTTCCACAATTAACAAAAAAAACATAAACAAACATAAAAAAAATTAAATACAAAATAATTATTTAAATTCCATCAATGAAGCAAAATTCAGTAAACACCCACAAATCCTTACACTCTAAACTCAACTAAACCCCCCTCATCTTATCAATATTCCAACAAAATACCATATAACTACTGAATAAACTTAGTGTAGAAATCAGTGATTTTCTTGATCTCGTTTCTCTGGCTTCCTATAATTCTCCTCAAGGTGTTTGGCTATAACAAGTCCAGTATTGAACAGCTTCTGGATATCTGGGACATTGTAATTCTGAGCTATGTACATACCCATAATGAAGGGAAATATGCTTCTAAATATACCCATTTTGTGATTTCAGATTTAATGATATCAATATTAAAATGAAATCTTTTGTAAGTAAAATATATTATATATACTTCTCTTGGGGAATTACTTGCGAGAGAAGAATACTTGGGATGGGGCGCTTGTGAGTTGAAGTAATTTATTTCTTGCTTATTTGTAAATGTAGTAATTCTGAAAATTATCTTCCGTAGATAAAATAGTTATTTGATGCAAAAATCTGTTGAGTGTGTATATTGGATTAGGATGGGACCCATTTAATTGACGATGTTGGCAATGGTGTTTGAGTTTGATTGTTGACTAAGATTACATAATAATTTGATTACATAATAATTTATTTTGTTGAGTAATAACTGGTTTTAAGTACGGTGGTGGTTGGATGTGATAAATGCTTGATGAAAAATTTGAATTGATGCAGTCCGTCGGATTTTTAGGATATAAGTCGGTCGGGACGGTTCGGATGTTTATTGTAATAATTTTAAAAAAGCAGAGCCGGTCCCTAGGTTAGTAATGGCTTGAGCTTAGGATATAATGCTTGTCCGGTTCGGTTTATTAAAAATATTTTTTCTTAAAATTTTAATTAATAAGATAACCCTTAAACTTCAACCTACATTCCTCAGAAATTTAGAAGCTTGATCATATTTATACCATGAGAATTTTAAGCCTTTGACGAAACACTCCTTCCCGCTTCCCTTCCCTTAACTCCAGCTCAGGCAAATCTCCCCGAGCTCCCCCTCATCTCCTCCCTTGAGTCATCCATAGTTTGGTAAATTTTAAATTTAATTTTGTAAATTTTGATTATTGTTTAATTTTAATTATAGTAAAAATATCATAGTATTAAACATAATTTTGTTATAAGTCTTAACAAATATTATTTAAAATTATAATTTTATATCATTTTAGTTATACCATAAATTGTATAATTTGTTTAATTTATACAAATTAAAAATTTATGTCCCGATTTGAATTGTATCAGTTTAGTTATGTTCAAATATTAATTAATTTAGTTCAAATATTAATTAATTGTGTTCCAAATATTAATTAATAGGAAGGTAATGGCTTTCTTCGACATATCTTTCATTTGTTGCTAGTGCGAAATTAAATACCAGCGTCACAATATCTTGATTCTTCTATCGAGAGCAATGAGCTTCTTGAGTTAATCTTTTGATATGTCGATTTATTTCGATATTTAATTGTATTTTGGACATTTGAAC
Organism: Lithospermum erythrorhizon; assembly: GCA_019722365.1. Lineage (NCBI taxonomy): Eukaryota > Viridiplantae > Streptophyta > Magnoliopsida > Boraginales > Boraginaceae > Lithospermum > Lithospermum erythrorhizon. The sequence continues at coordinate 600,725 of JADFUC010001453.1, forward strand.
TTTATTAATATTCTAGTATTTGAATGATTGAAGCTTATTAACATGTTGGAGCGTTTGAACTTATTATTAGTATTTGGACATTTGAACTTATTATTATTAAATGTTTTAGATATTTGGGTTTTAGGCTTTGTGTATGTTATTATTTTGGACTTTGGAGTTTATTATTATTGTTAGTGTAAATATTGTATATAGTTAACCCAAAAAATCAAACAGGAAGCCCAAAATATAAATAAAAAATACATTTTAAAATTTGATAAAAATCGGCCAAAAATCCGATAAATCCGAGCTTAGGTCCAGGAAATAAAGTCAAATGGGATTCGGAATCTTGGACAGTTTTTGCATTTCAATAATCCAAGAAATCAGGTTTAAGTTTATATGCTTTGAATCAGGTAAATCCCAAATTCGTCCAGTATTTTTAGTTTTAAGTATCGAGTAGATAATCTGCCCAGAGTTGGCCCTTGTACCAATTAATTAGACGACATAATTTATTTTCAGTCACCATTATGCCTTGTCTTAGAATGAATTTGAATACTTAGTATTCAAATTAGGGAGAAAATTGAAAGAGCTTTAGCAGTAACATGCAGGCACATGATCTGAAACGTGGATACGTCTTGGCGTTGAGCAAACTTAGGTAGTATGTAAGAAGTAAGTTGTATCTTATTCGATAGGAATGTTTGCTTTGAATGATGATCTTTAATAGATTAGTTTTAATTAGTTTATTGTTATAACTTCTATCAATAAGCCGAAAAAGCCTTTCGTTCATTGAAAGCGGCTTTTAAATCAAAAGCTTTGTCTTTATGTTTGTTTGATAATGATTCTTTGATCCAACAATTTTTTACTTTTTTTTTTTTTGTAAATTAGCTATGAATTTTTTTCGGGTTTCAAGCACCCATCATATGAGTTTCATGTCGGATTGTTAAATTTCAATAATTATTAAATTTTCGAGTTTTTGTAATTATTATGGTAGAAAAAAAAAAATGAAACGGAAAGCCAAAATGGCAAAGCCAGTTGAGTTTGATAATCCATTATCCCGAGAGCCGTGACTTTAGCCACAAGTCTGACAATAATTTAGTTGTATTATACATTTATACGTCATCCACTTTATTTTCTTTATTTTTTGGTATGATAAGTTTATTTCACTTTCTCAAACTCAATAATTTAATAAACTAAATAAATAAAACCCCATAATTGAACTAACTCATTCAATCATCTTTTTTCTTCATCAAAGGTACCATCTTTATCCCTTTATGCCTATTTATTATTCAAATTTATTTAGTTTTTTTGTGTGTGAATTTATTGTACAAGTTTGTAGTTGGTTGACTTGGTTCATTATTTAATTTTACAATTGTTTTTGTAAATTGTTTGATGGTATTTTTTGTTGATGGTGTATGATATGTGGTGAAAGTTATATCAAAATATAGTGTTTTTTGGATTCTAATAAAAGGTGTGTGTCAATTAAAGTCGCAAAGTATGCTAATTTTGGTGGTTGAAAATAAAATGAAACGATCTTTTAAAGATGGAGGTAGTACATATAAGTAGATGAATCTTGTTTGAGCCCTGTATATTTGCAATTGTTAGAAAATTGAATTAGTAGTTGACTTTACACAGTTGATATTTTGAACAACTTGAATTTATTTGTAATTTCTTTCAATTTCAGGTACCATGGCAAAGAGTTCATTCAAGCTAGAACATGATTTTGGTTGGTTAATTTTGTGTTTAGTCTTGGTGATTGAATTACGTTTATTACATTAAAGTACTTAAAAGTTGTTCTTGTATGTTAATTTACAGAGAAGAGGCGGGCCGAGGCAGCAAGGATTAGGGAGAAATACTCTGATAGGATTCCGGTAAAAGTTCTATTGCTAGATATCAAACGAATGTTTTCTGGTTGGCAGATTAGAAATGGTGTTTTCTTGCCTTTTTATGAATCCACTTATATGCTTATGTTTCATTGTTTGAATTATAACTTGAAATTGCTTTAGAGTCGGTACTCGGCAGTCTTTTGGATATCTTCACATAGTATTTCACTCATACTTCTATGTTTGCCAGATTGTCCTTATTTCATAAACATTGGGTATCAATTTATCAATTATATTGATCATTTTCATTAATAGTACATTATGCTCTGAAGATGAATATTTGGAAGTGCGTGTGTCGATAAATATTTATTTTTCAATCTTCTCATGCTACTACAAGTCTTTTATAGAGTCTTAGGCTTTCCTTAATTGAGCAAGGTGCAAAAGCTCCCCTCTTTGAAGTATGTTTTCTTATAGTCCAAGGGCCTTCCATGAAATTGGAGATTCTTTCCTGACCTCAACACAAATGTCTATCCAGGTCATTGTAGAAAAGGCCGAGAGAAGTGACATTCCAAATATTGATAAAAAGAAGTAAGAATATTTCCTTTAATAATATACTTTTTCTGCTCTTCTTTTGACGTTTCTGTTCTCCATAGTTTCATTTCTCGTTAAGGAATTTGAGGTTTTCTTATAACTAACTTTCACCAGTCGCATTTCTTATTTTCTCAATGTCATTATATACCTTTACTCACAATAGTACCATTACCTTGTGATGTTGTCATTGACTGTTTAAGACGTTATGTTACTTTATAGCATGACTTTTGTGAGTACATATTACTCAATGTTAGATGGCATTGTGATAGCGCCACATCTGTCGAAAAGTAAGGAAATCAATAGCGGATACATGATAGTGTCACCTAGATCCAGTAATTGGCGTTGTATATTTCATCAACTCACATATGTTTGCCTTTTTTCTCATGTATATGCATTTGGCCATCATATGACCGCTTATGTACATAGCAACATAGAAGTTGCAGTCAATCTTCTCTCTTATTCTCTTAGTCTTAGGTGAAGATTGGACTATCTGATTCGTCTGTTTCTGCTTGCAAACTGTCATTCCATCCCCAAATAATATGTCATTTCACTCATCATTGAAGTTGTAAATTGTTCGATTGATGAAATGGCAGATACCTTGTCCCTGCTGACTTGACTGTTGGCCAATTCGTTTATGTGATTCGTAAGAGAATTAAACTGAGTGCGGAGAAAGCAATCTTCATCTTTGTTGACAATGTTCTACCACCAACAGGTAGGGCTTGAACTATAAAGTTCCATTTGTTGTCCTCGATTATGAGTCTATTGAGCTTACGTGTTAATCTCCTTTTGCAGGGGCAATAATGTCTTCCATATACGACGAGAAGAAGGACGAAGATGGTTTCTTGTATGTTACTTACAGTGGAGAGAACACATTTGGCGATCACATCGTGCTGTAGCCTCCCGATATCTTCTAATTCTGCTATGCTTCGTTCATTCCTTTCTGATTATGCTGATACTTACTAGTCTCAGTTACTATATCTATCCCATTGAAGGAATTATTCTGGTTATATATGTACAGAATATGCTTGTTTATAAGAATAAAAACAACCCAAATTCTGCAAACAATTGAAAGCAATAATAATTTGGATTTGCAAGTACAAAGTCGAGCCAATCCGTTATCCACTATTTTGTGAGACGAGTTAGGGTGTTATGGAGAATTTTATCTGTGCATAATTTTTTTACTTTGTATTAAATCTATTTGATATATTTTTGTACTTTCACAAATTTATTGATATATTTTCAGATTTAAGACAAATATTTACTTATTATTTTTGTATTTCAGATAAATCTATCGATATATTTTTGTAACATTTTCAAGATATATAACCTAACGCACAAACATATCATCGCATTTCACAAGCAAAGATAAAAAATATATCAATGATTTACGTTAAGATAAAAATATATCAACAACAGATTTATGTGAATGACAAAACTACATCGCTATTATGCATACGTATAAAAAATCTGCACAGCACCTTAACTTTTTACCTATTTTTTGTCCTAATTTAGTTAACATATCAGCACCTCAAACAATAATATTTTATTCATTTAACGAATAAATATATTATAAGATTCAATTTAAAAAAATATAATGTAAATTTTGAATATTAATTTTGGATACTAAAAATAAATAAATTAACATACTGTATATATAGTTGGAGAAATTGAGTACCATCTAAAATTTCATCTTTTAATGATTTTAATTTTGAATGTTGATATTATCGTCTTAGAGATTTATGGTTTCGAATCCCATAATCACCAACATATTTCTGTATGTAAGACATCGTGAAAGATTCATATGAGCATATATAGAACACCTTTCAAAATCTTTTCAAAATCCCAACCACTATTATCGATGCCCCAAATAATGCATGATATATGCATCTAAGTTCTTCCTTAAGAAAATTTTTGCCTCTATTCATTTTATATATTCTATATATATTTTCAACATTTATTCTAACCTGCCTTTATTTAAATTATTTAATTTCATTAGTTTGGGGTTTTTTTTTCTGTTAGTTTATTATAGTCAAGAAAGGCACAATCATTTGTCAAGTATCGACATAGAAAGTCTCAAGTGATCACAACATTAAGAGGTTGTTTGGTTAGAAATTAGAATTGTGAGTTTGGACCACTAAGTATTAGAAAGAAGCTCAATATGGTTGGGTGACATGACATTAATTATCGTTTCGTAAAAAGGATAGGAAAAAGATTCTACACTAGCTGCCTTTCAATTTGTCGCATAACATTAGGGCTCAGACGCCAAACAAAGACCGAATATCTCGACTGCTCAATTTCTAACTTGGGATGCCGATTTTGATTTTAATATTTCATATTCATTCCTCGGGGTCTATTTTTTAATAATATTCTACCGACCAGCTGCTTTTTTCAACCGCTGAGCTAGATTCCAAATACAACTTAATAAAAAAATACTACATTGTGTAATTCTAAAAAATGCATAATAAATTTATTATTAGCTTAATTTAAATTCATTATTCGATAAAATTGAACCAAAAGGAAAGTTTAACCTAATTGAATTAAAAAAACAATTGAAATCCGAACTAAAATCTCAAAAAATAAAAATCTAATTAAACAATTTCAAAATCAAACCTAATTAAAATACCTAATTGAAACTCTAATATCATTTGAATACTTCCTAATTGAATAATGTTGCCGCAATACCATAGATCTTCAATTCTTGGCTTCAATCTTTTAATTCTATAACCACTTTTAGAAATAATTTTTGAAGACTGTTGTACTATCATCTCCATTAACTTCCATAGCTAGGAAGGTTAGATTTCTTTCTCAACTGTCTTTCTTCTTCAACTACTATATGGCAATGGCACATGGGGCACTTTGCCAAGTGGCAGAGTCTACAAGAAACCCGACGGCAAGGTGGGGTTGTGGTCGGGCCCATAGGTGGTGAAAGTGGTGGTTTGGCCATTTATTATTGTCTCCCCACAATTTCCATTCTCTCCGCCGGTCCCTATTCCCATTTCTCATTGGTCCCACTGTTTGGAGAAGCTATAGCCATAGTCCTTATCAGTAGTTATTGGTGCTTTCTTCCACATTATTTTCATATATATTTCAAACTCAATTATGAGTTACGATTTTCCATTTTCTCAAATTAATTGTTCTTTTGTAGTTCATGAAACCTGGTCCAATTCGTAATATTGAGCATCGATGACTTATAAAGTGCACTAAGTTACAACTTGAATAACTCATTTCAATTCTTCACAGACGATAACTTGAATAACTCATTTCAATTCTTCACAGATGAATTCCAATTGATCGATGACTTAAAGTGCACTAAGTTACACAACATTTCACATATCAGTCCAAATATATATAGTGATTGAAATTTATGTAGTGACATTATATTAGTGAGTTATGTTGCAAAGTTTCAGCAACATACATACTCATCTTGATCAAATGTCTCTTGGTATTTGACAGAGCAATTCATATTAGAAATAAGTAATTATTATTACCTTATTTATTTTATATTTAGAGATCCAATTTCTCTTTTACTAAGATTTAATAGTTATTTTTAGATTTGTTATCGGTCAAAGCTCCAGTTAAATTATTAGGATGAAAGTAGTATGTTTGATTGGTTAAATGTTTGTGATTATTCTGGCAAACTATAACTAATTTTTTTTACTTTTAGAGAAAACAACCAAAATATTTTTCATATAGTAGTTCAAAACTTTAATGTGTCTAATAAATTCAAACTCCCAAGCAACATGCATATGTATCATAAATAAAAATCTCCTTTTGCCTTTACAATTATAAATGGAACGACAAGAAGCTACTTCAATTTGAGCTACATGGGGGTCTTTAATTTCTTCCTCATGGGGACCCAAATTAAATATGAAGTATCCATAGGTAGACATGGGAGGCCGTCAATATTGTTTTCAAATGTTTAGCATACATTTGCATGTTCTTAAATACAACTTCTTTCACCTCCTCCATATAGTGCATTTAGTGCCTCTTTCCACATATATATCCGCCCTCTTCCTTATATAAAATTGGAATCCAAAGCTCTAAGTTCCCAAATTATCATACTAGGTTTCTTGGAGCCATTTTTCTTGTTTGGGCAAATTAATATACCATAACTCATTTGATTTTTTGGGATAAACATCATGAAGAAGTCTCGTGTTTTGAGTATTCTTCTTTTGGTTCTTTCTCTTCATGCATGCAGTGCAAGATCAATAAGCTTTAGTGGTAAACAGGCGGACAATAGTCAGGTTTTTTGTTAGTATTTTTTTATTTATTATTTATGTTGATGTTATTATTATTAGTACATAGTTCTTTTTTATAATAGTATTATTAGTAAATGGTTCGATTGATCATGCATGTTGATGCATGACCGTCATGCATCACACAGTACTCGATTTGTCGCCTCCTTTAATTTAGTCCCTCTTAATCTATATCTCATGCATATATATTATTCATACTGATGCAGAATCTCATTAAAATATCGTCGACACACGAAAGATTATCAGCTAAATACGAGAATAGTAATTATGAAGATAACAAGTTAAACCAGTTCTTAGTTATGAAGAGGAATTTGAAGGCTCACGATGAAGTGAAGAAAGAGTACAATAAAGGTTAGTTCATATGTTGTATTTCGTTTAATTTCTTGCGCACTATTGTTCGACTCTATCGGTATTCCTAAATCCTAGACTAAGATCAGAAGTCGTATATATATATATATATATATAGACTAAGAACTATATATTGCCATTTAATTGTTACAGATATAATAGTATTATTACCTAGTATATATGTATCGATTTATTAAAGACAGATAAGAGATTATTTGAGCAATATTTACGTATATATGTTAAGACTAATTTGGATCAACTCAAACTATAGAGACTAAATTGTAAATTTTCCATCGTCGTCGTACATACACTACTGTTTGTACAATTCTCGTTATGTTCTTCTTTCGGTCTCACTAGCACGATTATTTGTGGTTTTCATTTATTTCTGATCGAATGATCTTGTGGTGCTCCTAATATTCCTTCTGGCATGTATTATATAACAGAACTGGATGAAATCATTGAAACAACCTTCCAAGCTTCCCAAGAGAGGGCTGTTGAAGAGGTAAATTCAGATTACCGGTCTTCGTTATTAGGAAATATATATGTGATTAAGTGATTTTCCATCTCATACTTCCAAATTTATATGCATTATTAGCTCCCTTAATATCTTCATTATTTAGAATCCATTAACACCTTCTCGGTATATTAATAATAATAAGGTCGGCCTTTATCAATTTGTATCCGATTGATTTTAGTATGTATCCCTCATGAACTCATAACATGTGTAGCACTAGCTCAAGTTATTATCATATGTATATATATATAAACCTCGTATATGTGATTCAAGTGGATCGTATTAAAAATGTGGGAGAGTAGTGTTGAGAAACCAATATCACATTGGTTGAGTAACGGTATTAATAATATCCTAAATTTTATTCATTTATAACATTGTTTGAGTAACATTTATCATATTTATGGACAAATAAGAACCTGATGAGCTTTGTCCATCTATAATATATAGTCCCGAAAGTGACAAATTTTAAAAATTCATCTCTATTTTATATGTTAAAAATATAAACAAATGTGCCAACATTTATCATATTTAGGAATGAATATATAACATTTGAACCACTTACGAGAACTACATACAGATTTGTAAAAGAGGGCATTAATGAAAATGGCATGAATGTCTTTAAATCCGCCACTGTTAATGGGACTAACACATATATAATCGTTATACGATATAGAATTCCCGAGGACGCATGAAATTAAAGTTTCCCAAGCCACACGGTACTACTTATAATATCTAATGTGAGCCAAATTAATGTGATTGTGATATTTGCCTCAACAGAAATGGAAGAAGGAAGCAAGAAGGTCCACTTTGCTTTTGCCAAATGGAAACAATAATGCTAAACCTGAAGAGACAATGAATTATTCTTCAAACGAAAATGAAGGTCCTGAAGAAGCAGTGGTGATGGATTATGCTCAACCTCATCGTAAACCACCGATCCATAACAAGGAACCCTAGCTAATTAATAATAAATCGTCTCCAATTTGGTAAACCAGATAATAATAACTTGTCTAAATGGCAAAATAATAATAACTAAGGTTTTGGACAAAAATCCTGGTTGATTTTCACTAAACGGAGGATATATATATACTTCGTCATATTGCTAGTGCAGAAGACACATGACAAGTCTTCATAAGTTGTAGTTGTAAACTTGTAATCATATATAGCAAGACATATATAGACAAGCAAGTCTTCAATAGATGATTTAACATTAATGAGATGGCCGATTATTGTATTATCGGGCATAATTAACTTATAATTGTATAGCATACTACAAATTTTCAAAGTTGATAAGTGCCATCATGCCCAGTCCAATGACGTAGCTAGAATTTTAAAGGAATGTTGTCCTACAAACTAGACATACATCACATTTAATACTCCCTCCAATCACTACTAGAAAAAATAACTAAAGATCGACTACTTTTAAAACAAAACAAATAAGAAAACGATTTAATTACTTAAATTATAAGTTTATCATAACCTTGCAACGGGCGTCCAAATATCTGTTTAGCAAATTTCGGGTTGAATCTTTTGCCAACGAAGTTTGCAACGGATGTGTATCTCGTAACCTTCAACTGGTAGTTTGCAACAAGTTTGCAAGGAATTAATGTACCAATTTTTATTTCCTTTTAGTCATTGCAAATTTTCTACCATTATCAAATCAAGCACAAACTAATTTGCTACAGGATTCCAATGAGTTTCATATGTCCTAAGTAACATTGTTGCAATATTGTGTGTACCTTGATTTTCTTCAAATATAAAATAAGAAATTTATACCATATTATTATAACATATGAATTTATCTATTAAAAATAAATGATATATACATGCCAAGAATTGAATATGGTTAACGCCAACGTGATTCACAAATATCTAAAAAGCGTTAGTAGTCAGTATGTTCGTAATATTATCTTCATAAAGAAAAGTTATCATTCTCTTTGATGTTACTATATTGTTAAAAAAATTAATTATTCCTTAGATAACATGTAATGATAATAATAAATAACATTTGAACTTCTAACATCAAAGAATCACAGATAATATAAGGACAACACCAAATGCTAATTAAATAGCAACACATTTATAACGTGTTTGCAACGGGTTTCATAAGATTCGTTGCCACATTGTTGCAATTCTATGGTAATTCTTGATTTCTTATTCCATTGAAAAAATAAAAAGTTTATAATAATACTATTATACAATATGGATAATTTATCTATTAAAATCAATTATATACACTTGATAAGAATTGCATGTGTTTTATTTATTAATGTAGTCACAATGTATAAGAAATTAATACATTTCATTTTATGTTATTATCATTCTTTTATGTTACTACATATCGATATATCATTGATTTTGAACTAAATTTAATTCTCCATTTGTTAAGTATACTTTTAATTAACATGGATGATATTAAATATAAATTTTCCCTCTAATTTAAAATTTATCAAAAAAATATAATTAAATTTTATGGAAGTTATAATGGAAGAATCAAGTAATTAACAAATTTTCTAAATTAAAATCACAAATAAATTGAAGTTAACAATAAATTTGTGAACATATAAAAGCACAATCCACATCCTTAAAATTCAAGCTTTTGTAGCCACTAATCATTTAAGATCCATGGTTTAAAACTTGATATGTTGCCTGCACGGATCATGATTTCTGGTCAAGCCGATTAGTTTCGAGTTTAACCATTCAATACTTGAATCAAGTTTCCTACAAACACACACACACACATAATTTCTCCCTTTCCTATTCTCTCTACAACTATGGTCTGGTGGCCTATGGTCCATAGTTCATCCAAATGAAGTAACCATCTCGGCCGAACCACACTTCGAAAGCTATGATGTGACATAATTCCCGCACTCCACATTCCACCTCCCATCGATATTCCCCCCTCCCTCTTCAACACCACCACCACACTTATTCATAACTACAATGATTATTGTTATTACCTGCATTCTAAGACGCCACCAAAGTCCCTGATTCTCAAATACCTCCATGAAAAGCACTGTTTAGAGTTGATAATATTTGTGTTTCATTTTGTTGTTTAGATCTATTTCGATTTTTTTTTTTCTTTATTCACCATGCTCTTTAAGAGCCATAATATTTGTATAGATCTATTTTGATTTTGATTTTTTTTGTTTAGATTTGTTTTAATATTTTGTTCTTTCTTCTTTAGATCTAGTGTAAATTATTGTGTAATTATTTTTTCACTGTTTCGGAAGATGAAGATGTGTAATTTTATTGGATATATGTATTTGATTGTTGAAATATTTATTATTGTTTAATTTTATTTTAATTAGTACCGATGGAATTATTTTCTAGCTGCAAGGATAATATTAAGTAATATTTAAATTCGTAACTATTTTATTTTTAATTAGTATTCAAAGAATTCTCATATTTAGTCGTGAGTTTGCAAGAGGCTTCACAGTGATTGCTACAAACTTCAAAAACTTTTGCAAGGACATTCAACATCATTTGCAACAAATAACAAGCACTTGCAACGGAATTTCAAGTATTTTCACAAGATTATTGGCACACATTCTGGTATTTAACTAGTTAGCAAACCTTATCTTCATAATTGTCGCAATTTGTCAACGTAGCAACCCAATTGATCCGCTTGAGCTTTCCATTCAATTTTCTTTTCATCAAGAAAAATACGGTTGTAAAAACCGTTGCAATTTTTACTGGCAATGTTCCAGCTGGTGGTCGCAGACGTTAGTGAGGCGATCCCGTTGCTAACCTCGGGTTGCTAAAGGCGCTAGCTAATAAAGTTACCTACTTAATTCTACCCCCTCTAGCTACCGTTTGTTTTTCTAGTAGTGGAATTCTTAATGTTTGTCGTTAATCAATTTTTATTTTATTCATATTCTTTGTCGCTTAACCTATTTTACACCATATTTTGTCAAATATACCCTTAATTAATGAAACCAAATATATTTTCCATAAATACATTTCCTATAAAGTTTCCAGTTTTGAGAGTATTAAATGAAGCCTAAAATTGTCAAATGATCAATATCTTAAAAATAAGAAAAAATAACATGTTTACAAACATTAAGGATTGTAGGTTTGGCGCTATGAAACTTCAAAAATGGAAATAATTATTATAATCTGTTACCAATCTAAATTGATTAATGAGGTAGTTGTCAATTTGGTCCAAAATAATGAAATTATGTTTTGTTTCATTTTATGTAATAATGCATCATTAGAAAGTTGATCCTTTATCCACTTATATCACTAATACGTCTTAAACAAGTACTTATCCAACACATGATCATATTCACCCATGATATAATGAAGTCACCCATTTGTCCATTGATCCATTGACCTTATTAGGCCCAAGTGAAATTTGATCGGAGCTCGGAGGTATATGATAAATGATGATATCAAGCCCGAATAGTATGTATTTATTTCATAAAACTAAGTTCTAACCAAAGGAAGAAAATACGGAGTAATAATTTTCAAATTAAACATTCATCCAACCAGTGAGGACCGAAAGGTGATACCCAATAAGGCAATAAGGAATCAATCTGATCTCATTCTAACCCGGACCGTGATCCAAATTATAAATGACCTTAATTTTTAAAGTAATAAATCAGCCTCATAATTTAAGTCTTTATCAAAAATAAAAAATTACAATCGAGATATTACAATGTAATGTCCCATCCAGGATACATTATTAAATTTGATGGACTGGACTTACAAACCACTACAGGTCATTCATTCCAAAATTGATTCAGGTCAAATACCCTTAACACTAAAGTTCTTTAGGATGAACTTCCAAAAAGTAAATAAATCTTGATGGTGTAAGTAGTACCAATAAAATCATATCAAATTTATCACATAACTCACTTTGGACCGAATATTAGATTCTCCCCAACAAGGCGGAAACCGAAGTGGGCATTCCCACACTCCCCTCATCGTCCTTATTACCAACAAGGTGGAACCGGATGAGTGGACGAAGTCCCTTCTATTCTGAGTTTGCTTAAATTGTCTCTTGTAAAAAATTAACACATATCCGCGGTTTATACCGTCCTACGTCGATGATGTGTTCAATCAACTCGTTTTAATAGAAGATGTTGAATTTGTCAGTTTCATAATAATTTTGTTTTATTAACGAAATTATTGGTATATAGCTTGTCTGATGACAAACGTCCCAAAATAATTGTCCTGGATCATCTCCTTTCCCATTGTTATACTGGCTTAGACTGTTTAACGACGTGCACTCACCATAAGGATAACATATGGTAGGCCTATTCTTTTTCGAATTGTGACTCAAACACTGTTACATATTCACACAAATCACACCCAGGCCGACTTATATTACGATTCCATCTAATAATAAGAAAATTAAATTTGAATTTAATAATATTTGGAAAGTCATAGGTATGTTTTCAGTTATGGATATTTCTGAAAGTACAATTACGGAGTTAATTGTCAATTTTGATTTATATGATCAAGTCGAGATTTTATAATGGCCTTGGTGAAATATTGTGATTAGTTTCTCCCAGTATTCGTGGGTGTTATAATTTGTCCAGATAAAACTCCAAGAACTATATATTGGACATGATGAATGTACATCTATCATATCATGCATTGTGATTGTCAACTGCCAGTATCAATACTAAAAACAATTTATATGATATCAAAACATAACACTTAAGTCTAAATTGATACCTATTTTCTTACAAATTATATATATATATATATTCCTTGTGGCAGCAACAAGTTATATATATGTATATTCATTAATGTAGGACTGAATGTATAACCTATTTTAAATACTGGCAGAATTAAAGCAGTTACTATTAAAATATCGTGGAACTAAAGTGAAACTTTTGTTCATAACATAGTACGGAGTATATATTTATCGCGTGTGCTAATTATATATCTTCCACTAAAGTGCGTTGATATATATAAATATGATTTAATGATTCTAATCATTTAAGGACCAATCTACAATAAGTATGTGGATAATATTAATTTTTGGAGATCAAATAACAGTCTCGATATATTATTTGTGGTATCAGATCTACAAATATGTCACCATGAAAGGTTTGTTGATTTTTAAAATTGGAAACGATGACCGACTCCAAAAAAAATGTATAGAAAGGTGCTAAACGGTACTTTTATATGTTTGCATCCTAGTTAAGACGGGAGTTCGAAAGGGCGTGAAAGATTCAATCTAGTTAAATTTTGGGTGTTTACAAAAAAATTATAAGTACGATGCGCTTTACTTTAATCATAGTTACGATCTTTGTAATTGCTCTATCTTTGGATTTAATGGTCGGGATGTAAAATTGTGATATTTTATAACCTAAGAACACTCTCTCAATGCAATTATGGCAATTTCGCCATGGTGATACTCACCATGACAATTATGAAAGTTGATCTCTTCTTCACAGATCTCTCAATATTTTCTTAATTTCATTATTTTCTATCTTAATTTCCTTTAACAAATCATTCTAATTGTAACAAATTTCCCTCATTCTTCCTGAAAAAAATCATCATCTCTTCAACAATGGAGACCCCAAATTGAATGAAGGTGATTTTATAATTATTTGATACGTAGTATTTCTTTTTAACATTATCAAATTATTTTTTCTTCAATTTTTAATGTATAATAGAAAGAGACACAATGTTGAATAACATTGTGTTACCCAGTAGAGAATAATATTTAATTTATATCAATGACTAAACTATCCTTTTTGTGCTAGCTTGTAGTGCCATAAAGGTTTGTAAGCACTCAAGTCAATCTCGATTAGAACGAGTATTTGCATCGGGTATTTGAGTCCTAATTAAATTGAACATCCAAAATAAATTATTTACTTTAAATTCCATAACACTTTATTCAAATCCAAAATATGTTTACATAATAAATATATTCGTTCAATTCTCACATCTAGTTATGGATCAAGAGAGAATGTAGAAATATTTCACTCCGTATTATAATTCATGCCACGAAGTATTAAATTGGTACACAAGTTCTTTCAATTTGGAGTATGAAAGAAATTTGCGTACCACTAGCAGTACTTGCTGAGAACCAAAATTATGCTCGAAATTAATCTTAATTAATTTAATAAGGAGTAATAGAATGATTTCCTTAAGGGAATAGTTCCCCACCCAGTAACATCTCAGTAAAAACTTCAAAAACTAATTATTGATAATAATACAATAATACGAGACTCCAATAATACATCCAAACTTGGCTTCCATGTATTTCCAAGGAGTTATATTTAGAGGCATACATTGAATTGTAAATATAATATTTACAAGGAGAATATGATAATCGATCCTATTAATTAGCTTTTGTAGAGATTCCTCATTAAATGCTAATATCAATAATCCTATTAATTAGTTTTTCTTTTGTAATCAAATATCTTTCATTAAATGCTAACATTAAACTTCTAAATCCTAAAAAACCTCACAAAATTCTAGAAAATCCAGAAGAATAAAAACTCCATTGCACCAAATTCGGTTATGTGGAGCAATAATCAAACCCAAAATCAAAAAATGAATAAAAATGAAAATAGCAAACGAAACATGTATTTTTAAATCATTATTAGAGTACTAATTCAAATGAATTTCTTTTCAATTTAAAGTAAAAATACCATGATGAAATAGGAAAAACATGGTTGAATTGCTTTCGATTATGTTGCATTTCGCTTTGATGGAGTATTACAATGTGGGATGTTATTGTTGTCATCTCTGAATTATTTTTGAAGTTGTTTTGGCAAATCAATTTATCAGCTAGATGATGATTTGCAAAGAATTGAAACCCAAGTGCGAATTGGAATCGCCCCTAAAAGTTTAACGTATTTAAGCTGCCAGACCAGTAATACCTCGATTCGATTATTATGCAGACTGCTTTAGCATTCAAAGATTCCGATATACCAACTTCGTAATATAACGATATCCGATTTGATGAATATAATACCATGTATGACATACAATGCAAGATCTATCCAGACGTTAATATATAACATATTCATTAACACAAATTGTATATATCATACATATTCTCTACATATAAAAAATAAAATCACTTTGATAGTTTGTACCATTTATATTATCCAATACTGCTATCAACGCATATAATACCTTTTATTATCTATCAAAAAATATTGTGTATCCTTATAAATTGGTATACCATATTTCCTGACATAATTATATTCATTTTGATGAATATAAATACCATGTATGACTATTTGTTAATGTATGTAATTTGATTATTTGAGTTGGAGGTATTTTTATTATATATGTATTTTGAACTCCATAACAACAAATGTAATATCATCACATATGAAAATATGATTGTATTTTACGTGGTTTCAATCGCCATATCGCCGAGTGTAACGGTATTTTGGTTTATTTTTTATAGTCATCATATCTATGTATACAACGTATACCACATAATCATTATTATAAATGGAGCACGTGTTTTAAGTGCTTGGATACCATGTTAACGAAAGACATTACTCAACCATCTTTCAATATCCACCATCACGACTTGGTGTTAACTCTAAGAGACGCAGAAAGCACGGCTAAGGGCTACCAAGTATGAACAAAGAAACTCAAGAACAAAGAATTGAAAAACAAATGAAAACCTAAGTGTTGAATATTTAGGAAAATTTCCCTTACAATTTGTGTAATACTATAATGCTATTTTTATTCTATTTATACCCATTTTTGATACAAATTCCCTCGTGATCCTTAATAAAATCATATATCATTATTAAAAAAGATGGTATTTCTCAAGATTTCATCGCTACATACTATATCCATAAGAGAAATGTATTTCAAACATAATTACATATAATTTTTCACATCGTCTTATATAACAACACTATCATATTATAATGATATTTTTAGTGATGGTGTTTACAACCATACTTAGATATCATTATGGTATATTAACATGTTCAAGTATAAAAAAATATTATTGGTATAGAATCAAAATTAATAAGAATTTTTTAAAATCGTGCACACTATCGTTAAAAATATAACGATATTTAGTATTAAGCCATGCATACCATACCCAAAAACACATTGTGATACCATACAATTTAAATGAAATGGCGTGGTATGAAAATTAACTTATATTTTTGTATTATTTGAAGATTTGAGAGTATTTTGATCGTTTTAAATTTTGTTTCAAAAATTCGGGTGATGCTTATCGATTGATTGCCAAAATCTAAAGAATTTCAAATTAAATGTATCTAAACGCAGTTTCAAAACATAAAAAGCGAAATTAAAAAGAGTAAAATGAAGCAAACAAGACGAGATATTGTGATCTCGATCTTTGTCTATTTTGAAAAATAATAAAAAAATCTAATTCTAAACCGGTTTTATCGTGATATTACTATCGGAAAATGATCCAACTGGCCAAAAAATCGATAAGTGATCATTTAAACATATAAAATTCCCAAGATCTAAAAAAACTCAATAATTAGATAAATGCTTCCAGCAGAAAATAAAATGAGAAAATATCCAACTTTTCAACTATAAAAGCCGATGCTCAGTATCATCATTCTATCCCAACAAACAAACAATTTACTGGTTAGTGCAAACAACCCTCCATATAGTCAGCATTACATTATTTCTTTCAAAATGGCTTCAAACAATCTTGCTTCAACTGCCCTTCTCATCACCTTCAACCTTATTTTCTTCACTCTAGTAAGCTCAACTGTAGCCCCACCCCCCTCATCACCACCCAAGAAAGGCCTTGCCCCCGCCATGCCCCCTGCTAAAACCCCGAGCCCCGCCGTGCCCCCTGCTAATACCGCAAGTCCCCCAATGCCCCCAGCTAATACCACAAGCCCTGCCATTCCCCCGTCTAATACCGAAAGCCCCGCCATGGCCCCTGCTAATGAAGCATGCCCTATAGACGTATTGAAACTTGGAGTTTGTGTCAATTTATTGAATGACTTAGTCCACCTTATTATTGGAACCCCAGCAAATAGTCCATGCTGCACCCTAATCGGCGGCCTTGTCGATCTTGAAGCAGCGGTTTGTCTTTGCACAGCCATGAATGCCAATGTTTTGGGGATTAATCTTAATGTTCCAATTTCTCTTAGCTTGTTGCTCAACATCTGTGGCAAGGATGCCCCCTCTAGCTTCGTGTGCGAGTAAAGTGGCCAAAGAATTTGCACGCACTATGATGATGCTCTATACATACTTATATTTTGATTTATCACTGTTTTGGGTTTTTAAATATTACTCCGTATTATTGTTCATGATCATTATTGTCTACATATTTTATGAGTGCATGTAATTTATGGATTGAGGGCTAACGTACCTTCGTTAGTTGCCTTCTTTCTAATATATATATTGTATCCCTATTTCATCATAGGATGACATATGCTATATTTAAGTAATAAAGTGAATGAATACTATAATTTGTCGATTGTCTGAGTATCATCAATTTGGATAATTTATATGTAATTATTTATAACAATTACCAAAGAATGACGAAGAGTAGATAGTTCTCTCTCGGACATGCCACCGCTCCGGACCACTGAAGCATCTTTAGTTAGTAATGACGAAGAGTGGAGATAGTCTCATCGGGCGTTGCCATTTGTAACTAGAAAGATTTTATTATTTATAACATGCTAATTCAATACACAACAAAAACCCTTGGGGAAAATCTTATCTAGATACAAAAATAATTTATCAAACTGACGTGCTCGAATTATCAATCTATCAGTTTCCTCTAAACGGATTCATAACTACTTGACATGTTGGATTTTTGAACTTGATGTAGTCTTGGACTTGACTTGGACTTGAGGTCTTGATTTGGGCACCCACATGGGGTTAGATTTTTGCTTGGACCGCTAGCGCCGATCCTATGTTCTGATGGGGAGCGCCATCGCAAGTGATTCTAGACTGATAGAAGATTTAGTCTTGACGTCGCACTTGATGTGTCGTTGACTTGGATATGATCCTAGCTTTATGAGATCTCGAATGATCATATTCTCACGCTTGGATTGATCACGAAATTATCAAGCTTGTGCGTAACTCTCAACTCACAGAAAGTCTTATTTCCAGCCTTCTTCATTTTGGTGATGGAGACGAAGAACTTTTATGTTTTTTCTCCGCTCTTCAATTTAAGACCGTTTTGGCTTATAGATTGAAGATCACAATACTTTTATGCATTTCTCCCTCGATAAAAAGAATAAATCTCGGCGCTTTCTACGCAAGCAAATACCTTCCTCGAAGTCAGTTTCCTTACGCTTTAGCTTTTCACAGATTTTTATTGTGTTCGGGGATAAATTTTTTCAATGAATAGGAGTATATTTATAGGCTTTCGGCTCTCTTCGATCAAGTTAACTACCAAAGCGATTACGGTCTTAAACCGCCGATTATCGGCGCAAAGATTCCGAATCATCGGATATTTGCACATTAAAATAATATTAATATATATTCTTACTTGGGAGAACACGGCAAAGTGCTTCTGACTTCCTTATGCAAATTCAACTTGCTTTCCACGGCTAATTCATACGGATCCGTATGTCCAAGCCAGACACGTGAGACTCTAATCGAATGAGAAAGGCAAGAAAGAGTGTTCCTGACACAAAGGCTCACCAACAGCCAACGAATGGAATATGTTTTAGTAGACTTAAACCAAGAATGTGGCACTCCCCATTTCCAGCTACTTCCATTTCACACTTGCCTAAGCTCTACCCAACCAATTTAAGTTTTAATTTGTGCTCGATAAACCCTAATCAACACATGTAATTATGTGATTGGTCTTTATTTAATTAAAAATAAATAGAATATAATTAAAAATTTGACTGTCTACATATTTATTAAAATAAAAAATAAAACATAATTTATGATCAAAACTTTGGTTGAAATGAAAAATAATTAAAATGAATTTGAAGAATATTGGAGTACACTAATTCCTACAAAATTTGACAACTTTTTGATAGTGTATGTCAAAGGAAAGTTCACAGGAGAATTAAGCGAATTGGAAATAAATTAGAATGACATATTTTGTATATCCCAGATGGGAAAGATGTAAGGAAATTGCTTTCTTTGTATGATGAGACGCAGTTGATCTTCTTTATATACTGTGTATCTGATCTCTTGGCAGGATGGTGTTCTCAGCTCAAACTATCATTTTATTCACTTCACAAAAAACTATACGTATCAAATGAAGGTTATTATATTGGCCCGAGACGAGAAATCCGGTAGTGATGTAGAATTCGCAGTCAAAGAATTGACCACCTTGTCACGGGCTCACATATCTGGCAGCGGAATTAGCCCGTGCGGCACCACGATCTCATGTAGGGAGACGGGGTTCAACTCCTCTAACTAGTCTATATACCTCACCGACGCCTCCCACGGACTCATCGCTTTAACGTGTGATCAAACACTCCAAATAGTGTAGCAATCAAACTACATACCTATCCTCTTCCTGGGCCAGTTCAAGACCGTGACAAGCTTCCTTTCGACTGGCCGGGGCATGTTCAACTCTAGATCCTGATATGTTACTATGACACGGGATACGCCAAGCCGTCCGTCCCTCCGTGAGATCCATGGCGGCAGATCTAAAACTCGTTGAGATAAACTCTTCAGAAGAAGCCTCTCGACATCTTGGTCAGAAGCTGTCACAATCACTTATCTTTCAAAAACTCGGACCGTGACAACCTGCTCCATAATGGTATCATGAGGGAGTGGAAACTGCACTCTTTTTATTTGATCAATATTAAAAAATTTGGAAAACAAAGAAATAACATCCTTACACACACGACTACCCCTCTTCCCGAAAGGTTTGGTTGTAGCCATAATAGGTCGCATAATCGAGTAGTCCGGCTCATTTATTTCATTTTATTTAAAGTTTAAAGAGTAATAGGTTTAAATTGTGGTACATTGATTTTCCTATTAGTTCCTAAAATGCATTCATAAGAGGTCGGGCAATTTTTTTGAATATTTTAAGCCATTATTTCTCTTGGTAAAATCCATTCGTGATCCATTTTTTCAAATCGTTTTTTGTGAAGGATATTTCGTCTAAACTTACATACCTCGCATTTGGTCAGAAGTAAACCTAGTCACCATCAAAAACTGCGTTGACTTCTATAATTAGAGTTGATTATACCGGCTACAAAAATACGTACCAGCTGCTTATTATGTATACTAGTCCGCACTATTGAGATTTGGAATTTGATATGCATATAGATGATCAGAATTATTTGGATTCTCCATTATTTGAGGCCTAATTTCAATTTTCAACATACTAGTTTCGTTGTTTTTTGTCTTCTACAGGCTCAAAAGTCTAAAAGAGAACGACTTGCGAGAAATATTACTTCATTGAGTTCATTCTAATCTAATTTATCAATATACATTAGTTATGTTTAACAAATGATTTAATTGTTAAAATATAGTACAAAAAATATTACCGAGTTGGATTATTTTAGTCAATAATACCCCCATTAGTTGAAGTATTGTCCTCAAAATTTTGAATTACTATAACAATGGTTTCACTATTTACTATCATTATTGTTAATATCATAACAAAAAACTTAGAAAAATAGGAGTACTAATTATTAAAATAAAACATCCCACTAGTCTTGCATTGCTAGCTTTTCATGCTCATAGCCTGATTTACAATCTGAACAAATGTGGAATCAAGAGTACTACGTAACTTCTTTCAACCAAAAATGAAAAAAATAGCCAATTTTTCAACTATAAAAGCCGATGCTCAGTTCCATAATTATTCTATACCAACAAACAAACAATCTGCTTAGAGCAAACATTCCTCTATAACTCATACTTCATCAAGCATTTATTTTCCTTCTTTCAAAAAATGGCTTCAAATGCACTTGCTTCAACTGCCCTCATCACCTTCAACATTCTTTTCTTCACTCTAGTAAGCTCCACTCATCATGCCCCAACAGTCCCAATACCACCAGTGACACCACCCAAGTCAGTCCCAACAATCCAATCACCACCAATTGCACCACCCAACACAGGAGGTGGTGGCTCTGTGCCGCCCTCAGGACAGACCACATGCCCTATAGATGCATTGAAACTAGGAGTATGTGCCAATTTATTGAATGACTTATTAAACCTTGTTGTTGGCACCCCAGCAAATAGTCCATGCTGCACCCTCATCGGCGGCCTCGCTGATCTTGAAGCCGCTGTTTGCCTCTGCACAGCCATTAGAGCCAACGTTTTGGGCATTAATCTTAATGTTCCAACTTCTCTTAGCTTGTTGCTCAACAATTGTGGCAAGAATGTCCCTTCTGACTTCCAGTGCGCATAAAGTGGCTAAAGAACGTACAATTCGGACGATAATATTGCTATACTTTTTATTGTGATTATAATATGTATGTTAGTTCTTAAACATTGATCATGATGTTTATTGTTTTCATATTTGATTTGGAGTGCATGCATCATGCTTCATGCATGTAATAAGCTGTGGATTGAAGGCTAACGTACCTTTGTTGGCTTATTGTTTCTTATATATTGTATTCCTATTTCATCCTAGGATGATATTTGTATTGCATCCTTCTATTAAGTATTGTCATATATTCTCATTCTCCAACATGTTTCGCACCTATCGATTAAAAACAATAACACTTACCTACGGAATGCAATACCATCGCAAGACACTTATATATGTATTTCATATATCGAATGGATTATTATGTGTATTACAAAATACAAATGTGAATATTATGCTGTATTTTGATTAAAAAACGAATACTACAATATCAATATTATGTGTATTTTGTGACATAACAAAACGGATATCACTAAATAAATAGTATGTGTATTACAAAAAAAACACAAAATACTACTAAATGAAATACACACAAATTATAAAGAATATCTAAAAGTTATATTATTTAGATGAAGTTGCAGAATGTTTATCAAAATAATTGGGTTCAAAACTAACTTAGATCCCTTGGTACGCCGTGCCCTTATTGATGCTTCTGCAGTTCCACATCTGCAAGGTAAGTGATGGTATATTATACTATTACTCTCTATATGCTAATGGCAATATAGCAGAAGCAAAGCAAAGCTTTTTTTCTTGATCTATAAATGGAGCATTTTTTATATTTAATACTCACAAGTTTACAAATCTTCTATCAACTTAATAGCAGTTACATTATTTGTTATTATTATTTACTATGCCTCCACAGAAAGAATTCCAGAGGGAAGTGCCGGGCTGTAAGAGGTTTTTCAAGGTTATCGTAGATCCATCCGAAGGCTCATGCTATCTCCCCGCCTTTGTTCGAACGTGGCCAACTTTGTAGCCGCCGAAAGTGTAAACTAACTATGGATTATGAGCTTCATGATGTCAAAATTAAAAAATGGAAGGCTCGAGGATGGTGGCGAAACACATTATGTTTCTTCTGTTGACGCCATTTGCTTAACGTCAACATAGCCCTCGTGGTGACTTTGTAACTTCGTGTTTCACTCATGAAATGACCGAACGTAATCGCCTGTGATCGTATTCGCCGTCCGCTTGTACGGTATTAATCGTTGTGAGAAAAATGTCTATCAGATCTTTAAACTACCTATTTGAACTATTAATAAACGCTATTTCATTATAACGTTATTTGTTCACCTCGTCATTTTTCAAAAATTTAGAAACGGGTACCGTTAATTTATGAAAATGTGGCTTTTAATGCCACAAAAAAAATGTAAATCTTAAGTAAACGTGGTATCGTTAATTCCAACGGAACCACGCCGCCCCGATACACCGCCTCGAATCGAATAACCCAGAATCCTTTAACGGATTCGCCTGCTTGATCAACAACGGTGAATTGATTCCATTTATTAAGTGCCCGCCGCGATAATCAGAGGTCAATTCATTTACCAGCCAAGTTAAATGCTTGCCATTCTAAACTCTTAGTGTTCAACTTAGTAATCAGATATTACTAGTGCGGGCTCATGATAATTTGCGGGTTATGAGCGATTGCTAGATCTTACTATTATTAATCGCTATAATAATAGTACTGGTCAATTATTATTATTATACAACTTACTATTATTATCTCGAGCCTGTATGTCACACACATACAAATGACGTTGAGTTATATTTCATGTACATGAAATTAAAGAGAACTATATAATTTGAGAAATGTATTTCTCAATTACAAGGGTTCCATTATCTATGTAGAATATCGACAATGAAATAGAATCAATTAAATAGTGTTATTTAATTCTGTTCAAGTAATTTTAGTAGTATTTATCAATAACTTGAAAGATTATCGATATCACTCATTACTATTTAATTGCTAATTAAATAGTTCAACTCATTAGCAACTCATTAGTGTCTTAACGGCTAATGTAGTTAAATTCCAGTCGCTCTAATACTTAACGGAGTCGCTATCGGGTTTGCTTTTTAACCTAGCCCTATATATAAACTTTAGGGTTTTTTATGATATAATTAAGTGAAAAGCTTTTCATCAAAAACCCTAAGATACCGCCTTGGCCGAAATTCTCCAAGAAGTTTCGTTCTCGTTTGTTCATCCCCCGCTTACTAGCATAAATCGTTCTTGATTCAACCTCTCCCGCTGACCAACTGTAGATATCATACGATCGATATTACAACAAGGAGTCAGGAAGTCAAATTCACGCTGTGAATTTGAAGCTGTGGAATTTAATAATTTACTTCCGCTGCGACTGTAGCACTGTCATATATCGCAATTATATGTATTAGCCGAACAACGTAGTAAGCACCTTAAGATTCCTCGGAATTGATGGTTTGTATATATACTCATATATCCATAGTATTTTCCATCACGCCCGGCCCTATTCGTTAAGTGGACACGTGGGCCCATCGAACATGTTACGGTGGCCGGCCTGCTCGACCCCTTTAAGGCCCGATCCGGTTCGTGACACACGAATTTCAGTTATACGCCTGGGCCCAGCCGAGCCCAAACCGGACGACCAAATTAAAAGTTATCTCCCTTTGGCCCTCGGGCTAAACACGAGAATCTAACCGTGGGCCTTAGCTGCCATCCCAGGACTCCACCTCACCGCCCGGTTCGACTGCCCGGCCCACTAGGGGCTCATGAATAGCTCCCGCCTGCTAATAGGCTCTGGGGACGGACGGGGCCAAAATGATCGGGGCCTGCTGTCCGGCCTCGAGCCCCAAATTCCTCCTATTAATGTTCGGCTTCAAAGCTACATATTACACTCAAAAAATAAATGCTGTGAATAGATTTGAACCCTAAAAACCTTATGGTATAAGTATAAGCTGTAAAATCATCGTGCCAAAGCCATTTAGTTTAATATGTATAATAATAAATGAAATTATTTAGTTTCAAATAATATATAAATGTAAAAGCATACATTTAATAATATATTATCCTTCTCAAATAATACAACATATTTCTAATTAAAAAACTAATACAACATATTAATAGATAACTTAGATTTGGTATTATTTAATATATTATTCTTGTTTGATATATTATATTTCAAAAAATAATTGAAATGATTCTTAAACATGAAAGAGAAATATTCATGATAGTATTACAAAGCACAATATTGTATTCTTGCCTTTTTTTTAATTATATGATAAAAGTTGTTATTTTCACTGCTGAATATTCCTTCGAATGTATATGGATAGAGTAATGAGATATTTATATAGTAATGAATAATATATGAATAAAAAAGCATCGATGCATCAAATAATATATTATTTAAATAATTGAAGACATTATTATTTAACTCATCGATGATAATATTTCAAATTATCATATGCAAACTATATTATTTAACTCAGAACTTTATCGATGAATTAAACATGGTACCATTTGAATTAAACATGTACACGGTTAGGACACAATTCTCAAAACTGTGATAAACGCCAGACTATTCGAATTAAACGCTGCATCGCTTAACACACAATTCTCAAACCGATGCAAACGGATACTATTTGAATTAAACGTGGTACCGTTTAACACACAATTCTCAAAACTGCGATAAACGCGCACTATTTGAATTGCTTAGTACCGTTAACACACTATTCAATTATGTTTACATCATCTTAGTATTAAATTGAGTTATAAAATAAATGTTAAGAGTATGGACTTACTACCTAAGTATGGTAAAACGAAGGGGTTTAGTATTATTTGATAGATTTTTACCCTTCAAATTAATAAAGCTTCGTATTATTTGGATAGATTTTACAAATGACAAATGTAAGTGCATAAAATATAGTAGTATCAATGCAGTATCTTATTCAAATAATAATATATCATAATACCAATAACTTAGATTTGATATTATTTAATATATTATCCTTTTATTTGATATAATTCCTTTAATTATATGATAAAAAAGATATTATTTAACGTCAATATTCTTCAATGTACTAAAATGTAACATTAAACAAATTGTATAATATGTTTAAGTAAATTAAAAGAATTTACATACAATCTTATTACTTTGTTATATAGCAATAAATATTATTCGTTTATCAATATATTATTTAACTCAAAACTTTATCGACGATAACATTCCAAATTATAATATGCAAAATAAGTTATATTTAAGCATATATTACTTTTAAGCAAAGTATAACATATAATGTTAATTTAAGTTTAAGCTCACCTGCCTCGCCTATTAAGTTCAAGAATCAAATCTCACAACCACCAAATTAATTCAAGCAGAACTGATGGATCCTACCTCCACCCCAAATTAATTTGGCTGCTTGGTATTTCATTGCCAAGATTGACCACAAATTATTTTTTATTCACTAATAAAAAAATATAAATTTGATATCATCGATTTGTTTCTTTTAAAATATTTCATAATATTATTTTTTGTAATTCTTTTCATAATGCGTATAAAAAATAATTTGATAATTAAAGCCCTAAAAAAGCTATGCTCAATTAATTCCAAATATAAGTAAGACTTTTTATCCTTGATCGTAACATGAAACCTCACAATTTTCTGTAAAAAATTTCTATTTGATCGACCTAGTTTATTTTTTAAGACTCTACTCGATCACGAATGTGGCTAAACATAAAATTTCACCGTAAACTCCAACTTTTCCGTCACTTATGTCATTATGTGAGATTACAGTGGGGATAATTTTGTCCGTTAAGTATAAACTCTAAAATAAAAAATACAATTTTCCTCATTTTTACAAACTCTACATTTGTAATAACACTCTTTCCCTTTTAGCAATTTTTATAATCTCAAATTTGAAAAATTCAATGAAATTTATTACGTTGCAAAACCCAACAAATATAAAGCAAACGAAAATTTTGGTTTCCGGAGAAATTTCCATTAGATCATCAGGCTGCATTATCAGAATGAGATTATTTCTATTGGTGAAACATACCACAATGACGAGTCAGTTTGCATCATACTTAATTCTTTTGGATTATTTTTATAGTGAGTAGATAGTATCCACTATGAGTGCTCTTACGAGAATCTCGTTTTAAACATTGTTTCTTAACCATCTCTAAATTTTCTCTTGTATGTCTTCTGTGAAATGGACCAGATCACATCCACTGCCTCTTTGTTTTTGGTGGGGCTTTTATATGAACACTCTTTATATTTAGATTATTGTTCAATTTAATTTTAATAAATTAAATAACATTAATAATTTTTGAAATCTCAATAATTTACCTATATAAATAATAATCTGAAATTAAATTATCATGTTAATAGTCAATAGATAAAAAAATATATATACATATAAAGATATATGATTTCATAAATTAAAAAGTCAATGATTAAAATTCAAAACTGAACATGTACATTTTGGAAATGGATGGAGTTTGAATTATGGTTTAATTGTTAAATTAAATAAGGGTGAATGGCACCAAAAATCACTAACATTTGCTAATTTTTCCACTTCGATCATCCAATTTTGATAATGAATGTTTTGGATCACTCACATTTCACATTCAGTTAAAAATGCCTCAAGTAGTCAACTTCTAAACACGCCCGGTTACCAAAATTTAACTGAATCTAAAATGCGAGTAATCCAAAACAGTCATTATCAAAATAGGGTGATCGAAGTGGAAAAATTAGAAGGTTAGTGATCTTTGGTGCTTATTTTGATCACTAACCTTTGGTAACCGGGCGTGTTTTGAACTTAAACTGACAAACATAATGTTTAACATATTTAAACAAAACAAATTTAAAACTTAAGCTGACAAACATAATTTTTATTTGAATTAAATGAAGCATGTCAATAATAAATATTTTGAAATATTACATATTTATATATTTTATCATACTTATAGAATATATATTGAAATATGAATGGTTCAATTTCTAAACGTTCTAAGTATAAACAAATCTAACAATAATATATGTCTTGTAAGAAGGTTCTAAGTATAACAAATCAATTTAAATAAATGTCGTTATTGCAGTTATCTATAAACGTTTAACTTGTTAACATATAGCACTATTAATATATAGGATATGATTTTTGAATAGATGTATAATACGTGCAGACTCATTATTGGTGAGTGGCCCAAGACTCCGGGTCCCCAATGGGCAATGCTCCTTCATGAACCGACAGTCAACACCACCAATTCGCCCTCGTTAAAACTCAACGATTAAAGACATCAAGCATCACACAACTTTCATTCATCTCATACAAATTTGTTTAAAGTTGATTGTTGAATGGTCAATGATACATTTTTAAAGTTGAACGATGAATTGATCAAAATCGTAGATGATTGCTGTCATTAACCTTTCTATTATAAATTGTTCCTGGAAATGCTCATGTGCATATCACATGACCATTAACAATTTGATGGACATATTAACGGCGGCAGTTGCGGAGCTTGAACCAAAATTTCGAGGGCTAAAACCATGAAATCTATTTAGAGGGATTTTTTCTTGCATTATCTCGGGGGCCAATTGATATATTTTATCTAAAAAATTACTTATATTCAAGAATAAACCGAACATTTTCAAAATTTAGGTGGGATCATAATTCCTATCGATGTCTTTCTAAGGTCCGCCACTCGAACGACTTCCGATAAAATTTGTTCAAATTTAATAATCGAGCTGCATTTAAAACGTTCTCATTTTTTTTTTAGTTGAGCGATAATGTGGTAATGAGTATGGTAAATAACATTATGTGATGATTGTTGTCATTTAACTCTAAAATCAAATTTAATATTTGAGTGTATATATCTTCTTTTAGTCATGTGTTGTCACAATTTATATAAGTTTTTCTAAAATATTACTTTATTTTAAACCAATAATTCATTTAATGTAATAATAACAATAATAAATTCATTCAGTTAATATTAAATTATTGATGCACACTAAGGGCACTGATTTATTTACTTTTAATAATATATATCAGAACGGTAGAAAGATTTATTATTTATAACACAAGCACTAATACAATAAAATTCTTTTTGGGAAGTCCTTCTAGGTACAAAAAAAAAATTTATCAAATGATAGAGGTCCGACTATCAATCTATTGTTCTCTAAACGGATTGTCAATTTCAAGATACGCCGGACTTGGATTCGGTTTTAGCCTCGACTTGAACTTCTGATTTGAGTCTTAGTTTCAGGGCTTTAATGAGGCCGGATTTTGTCCGTCCATTAGCGTGATCCCCGAAATGGATTTAGATTTTTTCTTGTATCGTTACGCGATCCCAAGTTCGATAGAAGCCCTGATCAACGTGATCCTGCATCGGATAGAAAGACTTAGCTGACTTGGTCTTTGTCTTGGATATGGTCTCAGCCTCAGGCGCCCCCAAGCCAGCCTTCAGTCCCGTGTGGGTCAGTATGAACTTGATCTCTGGCCTCGACTTGGTCGTAAGACTTAGACTCGCTTTTGGATACGTGGTTCAGCTGGGTTTTAGCAGCTTGATCCCTGCATAGCCTGTAATAACTTAATACTCCCGATATTCAAAAAGCATCCTCGCAAATATGTTATTACCGTCAATATGGTGCTTTAGCAGTTTTACTCCGTGTTTTCCGACAAATGCATGCAGGCTATGCAGCCTTATATCCTCTATGATTTACCACATGTGACCTTAAGGCTTAACCTCAGTGATTTGATTTATGAGATCTCGAAATCTATCGATTCTCATCGCTGGATGTTGATCCTATTTTGGTCCGTTTAACCATATAATCCCCTGGCTCCTGCTCCCAACATTTTGCATGTCTCAATAAAGTGAGCGATATGTTGCTTGGGATTCCCAACTCCATCGAACTGGAATTTGGGGAGGCCGATAGTTTCATGAGGCATCTTAGCCCATCTACGCGAGATGAGGGGTTTAAATATGAGTAATGGTGGGCGCCGACCTCGCCACGGTTGTCTTTGATTGTCCCCAATATAAACTCCTCGAGTTGTAACATGGGTATGGTCCCATCACCGCAGACACATTAATGGGATCTTCACCATCTTTGTCGTTATCTGGGCGGTAGATGCTTCGAAGCTTCTGACATAATGAGAGCGATGAAGTTTCGGTGCAACCTTGAGGCGTTAGCGCCTGGCGAAGTGGCTCAGATCGCTTCTACCACCACACGGTGCTCATATTCTTGCATCTTTCCACCATGTTGGATAATGCCTCGCTGAGCGACTGATTGACCATGCATTCAATCACCTTTACTAGGAGCTCTTACTTTTACTCCCTCCAAGTGTGGTAAATACCTGTCAGTCATGACTGTACATGTGAGCCAGCAGGCCATTTTCGCCACGGATGAGTTGGACGTAGCACCACAACTTGGATGCTAGACACGCCCGCCCGGCTCACCGGGTCGGGTACGTTATAGACGCTACCGGATCGGCCTCACAAAACCACCACGTGTCTTTCCAACACGCTTTGTCCTCACCGACGCAAGGCTCACCGAGAAACTTCCCCTGTCACCCATCCTAGAATTACCCTTCGTCCAAGCACGCTTACCATTGAGAGTTCTTATAGATGAGCTTCCGAAGTTAAGACGATTCACGGTACGAGTAGCACTAAATCAAATCATATCAAACATATCACACACACACACACACACATTTTCATGGGTCGGTATTACATGCATCCTCCGCCGTTTCAAGCTCTAGGCCACCGGAATTTGCTTGATTTACTTGGCGTGATTGGTAGTACACCTGTTGGTCTATTTATCCATTGCACCACCTCATATGACTCCAGCACCTTTTAGTATTCCTTGGAACACATATAAGAGTTTGATAAAGACTCTCAAAGCATCTTTGAGTCAAGAATGACCTACAGTGTAGATAGTCCCAATCGGCGGTAAGTGTTAATTTGTAAAGCGTAGAAAGATTTCATTATTTATAAATATGCGCACCAATACAATAAACCCCTCTGGGGAAATCTCTAGAACAAAAATAATTTCTCAAATCGATTGGGTCTCGACTATCAATCTATTCTTCTCTCTAAATGGATCGGGTGACTTCTCGTAGATGCCGGACTTGGATTTGACGTAGTCTCTGAACTTGAAACTTGGATTTGAGTTTTGGTTTGAAGGCGCCTAACGAGGTCGATTTGTGCCTCGAACTGCTACGTGATCCCCGAGTCGATTTAGATTTTTGCTTGTATCAGCATGCGGATTCGGGGCGTGGATGTGAGCCTCGATCAATATGCATCCTAGATCGATGTAAGACTTAGTTCGACTTGGTCGTTGACGCGGGATATGGTTCAAGCCGTGGTGCCCAGCAACTTCGATCCCGTGGGTTGTATGGGGACTTCTGATCTTGGTCTTTTGGACTTAGTCCGAGACTTAGATTGTTTTCTTGGATACGTGGTTCAAATTGGTGTCTTAAAGGTGTCGATCCTGCATACCTCTGCATCTTCCGCCTCAAAAAGCTTAGCCTTACTTCCTCGAGCATTCAAAAAAGCTATCCAGAGGATATGCTTTCTATTAAATGTCAAGAGGGTGCTTTAGCAAATTTTACTCCGTGTTTCCCGATGGGATGATAGTGGGCCATGCACTTCATATCCTCAGATGATTTACTTAAATAATGCGAGCCTTTCGAGGCTTGTCTCCCGGTAGTTGGATTTGATTTGGCGAGATCCGAAATCAGATTCCTCATCAGCTTTTAAAGGCCGATCCCGAAATTATTGTGTTTGTATAGCAATTCAACTCATCTCTTAATATTAGACGCCTATTTTGTACGAGTTGAAGATTTCCATGCTCTTTCACCTTTCAATTTAGGCACCTATTTAGACTTCTCTTTGTGTTGAAGATTTTTGGTTTTGTGGTGATTTTCAAATCGAAATCAACAATTCAGAGGTTTCTATGTTCAAAGTTATTTTTATGCTAAAATTCTTTTGGAGCTTTTTGTTGTATTTTTTAAGTGGTGGATGTGTGTTTTTTTTCTAAGAGAAGGGGGTTTATATGTACTTTCGCCTTTCTCTCCGATCAAGTTGATCCCCGATCGATACTTAAACTACTTATCTTAGCCATTGATTTTTATGATAAAGCATTCCGAATCGTTTGACAAGTATTAAAATAATATTTTAATAATGTAAATTCGGCCGCCTCCCTGTTTCTTTACTTTGTTTTTCAAGAATAAAAATACCCTAATACTTTACTCTTTTTCATCGGGCCGTTATTTTGAGCTCGTTTATCCAGAAAATCATATTTTTAATCCGATTTTCTCCTTCAATTTATTATTAAAATCCCGTAAATTTAGGGAATAATATTTTAATGCCACATCATCACACAAGATGTATAATTAGGTTTTAATTAATGATAAAACCTAATTTCATCACTTTAATTAATTTCAGGTGGCTAAAATATCGGAACCCTTAATTTATACGTGCACGATTTTAATTGGAGGCTCGATCGAAGCCTAATCGACACATGTAATTGTGCGATTGGTCTTTATTTAATTATTTTAATTAATTCAAATAAATTGAATTTAATTAAAAATAAATAATAAAATTCAACTGTCTACATATACTTATCAATTAAATAAAGTGGGTAGCATTTCTTAGCTTGAAAATTAAAATAATTTCGAAAAGGATTAATTTGATGTTTAAGATTATTTTTTTTTTTACCTAATGAATGAAGTATTGTGGCTATTTGTGTTTGCTATTTATTCTGATCTTAATAAAATAATCAGGGTAGCTAGTGTTGCTCATTCTTAATTGGCTATAAATAGTCATACTAATAGCTGCACTTCTCCCACATGATTGAGTATTTAAAGTATGAACATGAAAATGGGAGTACTAGTATTGTTTAGTTTAGTCTTACTAAGTAGTTTAATTTGCTTAGTCTCCTCTTCCTCTTCACATTATCACATGCACAACAAGAAAGCTCATGAACCAATTGGAGAGCAACCTTTGTCAAAGATAGCAATTCATAAAACTGTTCCTGCTCTTCGTCTCCACCCTACATCTGTTAAAGCATCCCCTCTGCTTCTTGGGGTCAAGGTTAGATTATAATTTTACTAATAGTTAGACTAAATATGACGACTTATTGTTCAAATTTGTTGACACCATAAGCAGTTACTCCATTTCTTTTCTCAATATATATGAGCACAATTTCGATAATCTGAAAATTTAAAACAAAGTACCCGTGTAGTAAATATTACTCCGTACTATGAAGATACAAAAATAAGAAAAAAAAAAGGCATCTTAATTAGCTTGTATACATACTTAGTTGTCTTAAATTCGCTCGCGTTTATGATACATACAACTTCTATTAGGTCTTATCGATCACACATTTTCCGTGGATGGCATTTTTTCATCGACATTACCGCTTATTTATTTTGGATTATTTTCATAATAATTAATTTATTATATGAAATGAATCTAGCAACATTTAAAATCATATTTATTTGATACAATCATCAATTAAACCAATTCAATACAACCTAATTTAAATCTTAATTTTCGCTAAATCTTCATTTTTAAAAAGTGTGAAACCGTCATCTTAGCGTCCTCTGCGAAATTCGCATCTTGGGATTACGGAGGAGCTCTACCGACTGGTTAAGACAAGAGCTTCGTTTAAGCCAGTTTTGACTGAGACTCATCACCGTAAGGGGAGGGATAGGAGTATTCGCTACAGGTTGGTATCTTTCGGGTCTTAATCTTTTGTGCTTGATGTTATGACAATTGGCAGCTATATATTTCATTATTATTTTATAGGTGCGTTTTGTCATTTTAGGAATTTCACATATTTTCCCTAATTCATTAAGAGCTAAGAAACATGTCATTTTCTTACAAAAAAATGACATGTTTGTTGACATGAGTTTGGAAACAAAACATTTGATAGCCTAGCTAGTCTTCAAAAAAATATAAGGGAGTCTAAGGTGAAAATTGGCAATAATATAAGGTGGAACGGTTTATTCTCTTGTTAAAAAGTTATGTCTATGTTAATGTAAAAACAGATGGCATGTGACAATTTCACGAAATCGAATAGCTGCACTGTGGGGGAAATTTGACAAAATAAAAGAATCATGGGGCAATTTGAAAAAAGTATGTGGACCTCGCTCTAAAATCTGAGGTGTTGCCCCAATCATGGTTCAAATAATATATATAGACTTATAAATGATTTAAAACATCTACTCCAGCAATTTCTCAAAAATCGTCAAAATTTGATGGTTGACTAACTTAAATATGTTGTATAATTTTTAGTTCAACAATAAAATTATTGTATTTTAGAGCTAATTTAAAGTTTTGTATGTCAATTAACCACAACATGTTACTGGTAATAACAACGCCTCTTGGTGGAGTCCTTGCAATCAATGACAAGGCACAGGGACTGGATTTAAGAAGGAAAAAAAAGTTATAATTATAAAACTTGTTAAATTTGATTATTAAAAAATAAATTGAACAATCTCAGATGTATTAACTTTATGCTGTTTACCCTAAAGATGGCTTTACAAATATATGTATGTATTTAGTTTTTAACTTTCATAATAAAAGAATTCAATATTTCATAATTTATATTTTGTATATTGCTTTTTCCTACTATATCATCCATGAGTGTATAACAGGGTGAAGACACTGAATGGGTTAATGTTGAAGTTCAAAATCCAGAGCCATATGCTGATGATTGGATAGGAGTTTTCTCCCCCTCAAAATTCAAGTAATTTCTTTAATCTTTAAACATCATATAATCCCCCCCAATTGTATTTATTAAATATGAAGTAACCCATATATCATAATAATGTAGTGATTCAATTTGTGAGCCAAATGGCCAATATTATGATGAGGGTCCATACATGTGCACAGCTCCAATTAAGGTATGTACAAAAGTTACGATGTTAAGGACTCAAATAAATTAACGTGTCCAAAATTCATGATATTATGTTGTCTTTATTTGCAGTATAAATTTGCAAATTTTGAAAGTCCTAATTACACCAAGACAGGAAAAGCTACTGTCACGTTCCAGCTGATTAATCAACGTGCAGATTTCTCATTCGTGTTGTTTACTGGAGGCTTGGAAAAGGTTTCTATTATTATTATTATCTTTCTTTATCTTGGATATTCGATTTTGTTTTAAGTAATAAGCTTTTCGAGTTAAAAGATTTTATATTCTTTTGAAACTTTTGATTTTGTAGCCTCAATTGGTCGAGGTATCAAACTATATAGCATTTGCAAATCCGAAGGCACCTCTTTATCCACGCCTAGCTCAAGGAAAATCATGGGATGAAGTAAGTTTTTATTCAATTGTTTTACTTGAATTTGCAATTTCTTGTAGTAATGGATCAGTATCAATTGCTAAAAACTCCCTCACTTTGTTCATACTTATAGTATGGTAATCTCATTATAGATCAATGGTGAATGTTATTGATTGTCGTTGTTATGTGATAGTCTATCAAGTAACTGGAGCTTATAAATGCTTAATATGATTTGATGTGCGACAAGATTAGCCCAGAGCATGTACATCGAACTTCACTTAAATTTTACTAAAATACCTCTAAATCACTACTTTTATTTTATTTTTAAGGGATTGGATTTTTTATGTAATATCTTTACTAAGCTTTCACATTATTCACTTCACTAATGAAAAAAAAATAGGGAGAGTATATAAATTTAGGGGTGAAAGAGGGTTGGTGCAAATTTATAGGGAGGCCTTGTATTTAGGGAGTTGAAAATCGTATTTTTTAAATTTCAGTGATTTAGTACTATTTTTAGGCTTTTTAGGGAGGCGATGTACATGCTCTTCGCTCTCCCGTAGTATCAACTTCTATGTTATTCGTAGTATAACTGTCACTGTATTGACATACATTTGCACGCTTTTTAGATGACAGTTACATGGACAAGTGGTTATAACATAGATGAAGCAATTCCTCTTGTTAGTTGGGGAGGGATGGGACATCCTCAAAAGATGTCACCAGCAGGAACATTGACATTCAAAAGAAGTAGCATGTGTGGTATGTTTGTGGTTCTGTTGGATCGGTTCTATATTCTACGGCTTCAATTTTTAATTTATCTTTCTTCTTTGCGAAGTTGGATAACATTATGGTTCCTAGTAAACACATTTGAGTGTCTTTGTTCTGTTTATGTTCTAATAAATACTTCAATAATAAAGTGGGGGAAAGTGATATATCATTACATGATAGCTTCATTTGAACTTATTAGACTTATCTACATCTAAAAGAAATTGACGTATATGAAGTCTATAGATTTGTATTGATTATGTCATTTGGAATGTCATGTAGGTGCACCTGCACGTACTATAGGATGGAGAGATCCTGGTTTTATCCACACGAGTTTCTTGAAAGAATTATGGCCAAACATGGAGTAAGAATCTGCATAACTTGTAACATTTCTTGATCCCTTCAAATATTATTTGAGGCTGGAGATGGTGCAAATGTATTTCTCTAGCTTTTGTCTTTGGTGTTTTTGAATAGTTGAGGAAGTAACTTTCTGAGTGAGGGTGGATTGTTTCTTTTTCTACATAGATTGTGTAAGAAATGATCGGAGGGATATGCTGTCTGAAATACCATCAATATTTGGCAATCGTCTTCTTTTAACTTCTAGGTACACATACAAGTTGGGTCACTTACTAAAAAATGGTTCATATGTTTGGAGTAATACATATACATTTCGAGCATCCCCATACCCTGGCCAGGATTCCTTACAGCGTGTTGTAATTTTTGGAGACACTGGAAAGGTACCTTGGATAGTTACATGACAAATTTATATATATATTCTGACAGACCTCTGAGTTTGTTTCTACTAAATTTACCTAAAAAAATTCGCCTTCCAGGCAGAGAGAGATGGATCAAATGAGTATGCTAACTATCAGCCTGGATCACTTAATACTACTGATACACTCGTCAAGGAACTTAAGGACATTGACATAGTTTTCCACATAGGAGATCTACCCTATGCAAATGGCTACCTTTCGCAATGGGACCAATTCACTGCTATGACAGAGCCCATTGCATCAACTGTCCCCTACATGATCGCCAGGTTTGCTTCTCATTAACATACATTAGATAGTCTGGCTTCCATTTATGTTAATGAGCCAATTTTCAATGATATACATTTTTGTTATAGTGGTAACCATGAGCGCGATTATCCAAATACTGGAGCCTTCTATGATACAGATGATTCTGGTGGAGAATGTGGTGTGCCTGCTGAGACAATGTATTATGTTCCTGCAGAAAATAGAGCCAAGTTTTGGTAATGAATATGATAACAAATTATATTGTCTAAATGTGGATTGGATTCGATTTTATTAACTGGCCAGTATATTTTTAGGTACTCAACAGATTATGGTATGTTCCACTTCTGCATAGCAGATACTGAGCATGATTGGAAATCATGTCCATAACTATGAAAGAAGTTGTCAAATCTACCAGGTATGAATGATCCTTTATACCTAAAGCTAATCCTGCAAATGCCCCCCATCCCCACCATCCTCATACCATTGAAACAAAATATGATACTCCGTATTAATTACTGCATAATATGTTCAGAACCAATGTGTTAATTCAGAGACATCTGCATATTCGAGATTGTCGTGAGCAGGACAATCAATAATAAATGGATTGGAGGAGAAGCCACTTATCCGAATTCACTCCACTAGATACTTTCTTTAGCCTGTACAAGGACTATGATTATGGCTTTGTTAAACTGACAGCGTTCAACCATTCTCATCTTCTTTTCGAGTACAAGAAAAGTAGCAATGGGAAGGTTTACGACTCCTTTACCATTTCCAGAGATTACAAAGACGTCTTGGCTTGTGTTCATGATGGTTGTGAACCAACTACTTTAGCTACATGATTCAGGATTTCCTGGAAATCTCCCATGACAGATAAAGATTAAGAATAATCTTCTTTGCTGCATTTGTTTCAATAAAAATCTGTGCAGAACTCTTTGTATGCAAAGATCTGGCTCTTAATGTTAGTTTCTATGATTACGAATAATGTTGCTTTCGTCTTCATTGGTATGAGACTATGAGTGATCATCATTACTAGTTTACAAAAGATCTGGATTTTCTTACTAGAGTACCTTTACTCGCTAGTTTAATTTGCTTACTAAAACTCAATTTTGGACGAAAAAAATTGATTCAACAGAAAATATAGTTAACTGATAGATCTTGTTAATATGAGTGATCGAAATAGGATGGTCTTGAACAAGGATGATCAAAGTGAATTATTTCTTAAACGTGAGTGATGCTCAAAGTCAATCACCTTACAATTTACATTACATATATATACTAGCTACTTGTGCAAAGGAAGAATGGTTTCATTTGTGAAATCAGTTTGTTTTGCTCTACCAATAAGTTCTTCATGCTATGTTTTTAAACTACAATTTTTATCATCATGGAGTTATTGATACAATAATCCGTAGTATATAAAAGCAAGTTTATTGTGAATGTATTATTGATGCAATAATCAGCAGTAGGGGCAAGTATATTGTGAATGTGAATCGGCTTATATTT
Organism: Lithospermum erythrorhizon; assembly: GCA_019722365.1. NCBI lineage: Eukaryota > Viridiplantae > Streptophyta > Magnoliopsida > Boraginales > Boraginaceae > Lithospermum > Lithospermum erythrorhizon. The sequence continues at coordinate 639,055 of JADFUC010001453.1, forward strand.
TGAATGACATTATCTTTTACTTTTATTATAATCATGATAAATTTTGATCTTATTTTCGATAACGATAATAAGTAAGACTTGGTAGATCAAGACAATAATAAACTCTAGCGTTTACTCATCTTGATCGATGACATGTGTTTGGACCTTCAACTTTTTTCCTGTTTAAAATAACTAAGATAACGCCCCCTCAGATTCTTGAATCGACATTAATGGATACTGGATGCCCTTGATCGAAAAAGTTGACACCTCAATTTTTAATCAAATGATGAGATCATAGAAGAAATAGCATAAACTAGTATTATAAGATGGACGTGATTCAACAATATAATATTTTTAACTCAAATATTTCAAGGCATCATACATTAACAGACTTTGTGGATAACACACATATGCTTGAACCGAATAAAAAAAATTAGGAATAGTAGTAACTCAATAACTTGTCATCATTTGATTGATTTATTAAGGAATGACATACGGAGAAATTATTTTCCAACCGACCAATAAAGGTTTTTTAATGGATTGAATTTTAGATCAAAGAAATAAGTAACATTATGTTAATGTTGATGCAATACTAATATTGAAAAACAATGCTATATATAAAAATTGATGATTGAAATTCATTCATAATAAATTGTATAAAGTTAGCACTATAAATAGTACACCAAAATAAGACAAAATATGTACAAATCAATAGAACAAAACTATTTTTCCAAAGTTATAATTAACTCATCAAATTAAACTAAACAAAAGTAACTCATTAATATATATAATCTAACCCTCCATACCTATCTATATCACCATTCACTAGAATACATACTCCGTAATTTATTTATACAAGTCAATGATGAGCCACATTATTGATGAAAAGCTTATGGCTTCATATCCAATCGATTATCACTATTAATTATCCTAAGCATGATACATACACTTGGCGCCAAGTCACACGGATTCTGGCTTTTGGACCTCTTGAAGGAATGCTGAGAATCGAAGTACAACGTAATACATACTATATATATCCGACCATTAAATATTGGTAGTTTTGAATTCAATTGTTATTTTTCAAATTTTATTTTAATTATTCATATATTATTAGTTATATAATTATATTTTATGGAAAATGTATTACAATCAAATTAAAGTTATATATGTGCATATTAGTTGAGATAAATTGTTGAAAATCAAACGGAACACCATAGGAAGTGCTCCCTCATTTAAAATTGAAATGACCATGTAAGAATAAAAATTGGATTTTAAATTAAAACAAGCAAATAAGAGGATCAAACATGAAAAAGCTTAGATTGGTTACAAGAGTAGTTATACACACGAATAAAAAAAATGTAGAAAAAAATTTACATTGAAAATATAAAAGGATAAGTAATTATTGATATAATATCACATTAGTTAATTAATTTTATCTATTTTATTTAACAAAAAAAATAATTTTAAAAAGGTACATTAAAAATATAAATAGATAATATTCTAAGTTCAAAGACAAGTATTAAAATTTAAATTTTCTAAGCGTAAGTGTAAAAATCCGGAAGAAGTAGTAACTGGTATGATTCAATGCCACGGCTATATATTATTTGCTCCCCAATTTATGTTCACCACACTTGAGGCACAATCTCTCTCTCATTTCTTATTCCATCTTTTATTGTCCAACACTTTTGAGCTCATAATATTAACCTAAATTATGGCACTACCCGAAACACAAGACGATGCTAAAACTCTCCCAGATGCATGGGACTACAAAGGCCGCCTTGCCTTAAAATCTTCCACCGGTGGATGGGCTAGCGCCGCCATGATTCTTGGTATCATTACGTTTTCACTAATTTTTAATGACGAGTGTTGCAGATTTAGTCTCGTAAAATTATATTTACTAATAAGTATATTATTTGTTTTGATATAATAATAATAATGATCAGGAATTGAAGCAACAGAAAGGTTAACAACACTTGGCATTGCGGTTAACTTGGTGACTTACTTGACCGGAACCATGCATTTGGGAAGCGCTAGCTCAGCCAATACAGTCACCAACTTCCTTGGCACATCATTTATGCTCTGCCTGTTAGGTGGTTTCATAGCTGACACATTCTTGGGAAGGTTTGTTTTTTATTATATTATTAATTCAGTATTATATATTCTTATTAAGACATAAATATATAAGGTTTTTTTTCTCGGAACATATATTGTATTATTAGTCCCATGTTCCTAGTTATCAACGCTAATAAATTTCACCATGTGCCGTCAATTTTAATTTTCAGGTACCGCACAATTGCCATATTTGGTACTGTTCAAGCATTGGTAAGCAAATCCCTTAGTTTAAAAAAAAATAGAAATGAAGAATATATAGTATTGCAAATTACGAATACAGATATTGAATATTATATAAATAAAGTAAAATATGGTTCCAACGAGGATTGAACCCAAGATAGACCCCCTTATAAAAGCTTGGATCAGGTGACATCATCCAGACTCATCGACAACAAATTTCTTAAATATTATTTTAGCAACTGTTGAATTGAATATCGCGTGCAAATTATTTAAGATGAGGGTGTGAAAATGTAACTATATTAGCTTGTGCCACCATTTAAGGACTCAATCATGGTGTTAAATGAATCTTGTTCTAATATATATCTCATATGACTTTGCATATTGCATGTTCATGATTCATGAAGATATTCTTGGAAAAAGTTGGTCAAATAAGGAATCTGAATTTATGTGATTGAAATTGAGAAGTGGAAAATGGGAAAACAAGTAACTAGAATAATAAAATAAAAAAAATTGTTAAATATATATGGTATCAAATCGTTTACGACAACAATCTTCATATGTAAGGCTTGTGATGAGAAGAATAGGAAGTGGAGGACTACTAATATCATTTACATCAATTTATCTATAATTTCGCCCAAAATTAACTCTCAATCCTTGTTGTTTTATTTATTTTGGATTAGCTTTTTTATGTATCTTTCTTTACTTATTCTGCAATGTCCTTTAAAATTAAAAATTAAATATTTCAAATACGTCAATAAAAATTTAGGATAAAATTAAATTTTAAAATGAATAAAATAATATATTAAATATGGATGTTGAATGAAATGTCTTTTTAATTTATATATGTATATGACGAAAATATTTATTTATTTTTATTTTTTATATAATTGAAAAATAGTTAAAATGAGGGGAGAAAAAAAATAACCGTAAAATAGGGAGGATATAAATTTAGTGGGTGAATAGGGTGAGTGAATAATTTTATAGAGAATTTCCGTTACATTTTAGGGAAGTTGATGTAATGATTTTATTATTTTATAATTCATCCCAGTAAAATAAACTTAGAAAGGCGATGTGAGTGGTATAAATAGGAATAAAAGTATGTTTTATAGCTTCAATTCATGTGCATGGAATTAGGTTTTATATATTCCTATGGATTTTTCTCTTTGGACAATTACTTTTCCTGTGGTTTGACTTCGGCAATCGATGAACATGTGAAGAGGAAATTCGAAAAAGAGCCACAATAAATTAGTGTCTAAATGCTAAAAAGGTTGAATGTATGTGAAGAGGAAACTCGAACAATAAATAACTTAAAAATTACTTTTCTCATCCAACTTGATCCAATTTATTAATTTCAAAATATTATTATTGTTATTATGTTGAGGAAATTCGAAAATGTGATTGTTGTATAAGCATATATCATGCTCCAGTTTATTTAATTAAATTTCATTATTAGGAGTAATTGGAATTAAATTAATTTTTCAGGGAGTTGCAATCTTGACAATTTCGACAATAATTCCAAGTCTTCGACCACAAAAATGTGCCCCCGGAAGTTCTTCATGTACTCCCGCTAGTGGATCACAAATCCTGGTCCTTAACGCAGCCCTCTACTTGACTGCCCTTGGAACTGGTGGGCTAAAATCAAGTGTGTCAGGTTTCGGGTCGGATCAGTTCAATGAAACGGACCAAAAAGAAAGGACCCAAATGATCAAGTTCTTCAGTTGGTTCTTTTTCTTCATTAGTATTGGATCACTTTGTGCTGTTTCTGTGTTGGTGTACATTCAAGATGAAGTAGGAAGAAGATGGGGTTATGGGATTTGTGCATGTGCTATTGTGATTGCCTTGATCATATTCTTGTCGGGTTCGAGCAGGTACCGGTTCAAGAAACTAGTGGGTAGCCCCTTAACCCAGATTGCTTCTGTTTTTGTGGCTGCTTGGAGGAAGAGGAAAATGGAGCTTCCTTCAGACTCATCAATCTTGTTTGATGTTGATGATGTTGTAATTGATAATCCTAAGAAGCAGAAGCAGAGGTTGCCTCACAGCAAGCAATTCGGGTAAGCTGATGATGATTTTCTTTATCATACTTCAAGAGTTTTTTTGAAAAGTTTCTACATAGTATTTTTTGGTATGTAAAAACGTCATCTTTCAAAATGTCAATCTAAATTATTTTATTGAGATCATAATTAGATACAATAAGTTATCGAGATATAATCAAACTAGATAAAATCAGCATATCCGCATACTTTAACATTTTGAAGACTCCAAAATTTTTTATGTATTGTATTTCATACTCTTTTTTATTTTCATCTTTTTATGTATTACATTTCAAGCTAAATTAAGTACTAGTGATCGATAAAAATAAATGTTAAAGAAATTATAGGGACCTAAGTTTTGAATTGAAACAACTGCATTATTGTTAGATTACTTATCTTGGAGAGGCATGCAATAATGAGGTGACTATATATCAATATATCATACCTACATCCACACAAGTAGGAATAATCTACATATATATGCATATAGAGCCAATTTGTAAGTATCTTAAATTGGACGTGGGACATCTATATTGTCAATAACAACCAAGTTAACACAATTATATATCATCATACAAGCAATAATCATACATCTTATAATATTCAATTCTATCATTGACAACAGATAAATCATACCCAGAATATTTGTTTTATTATTTTCTCTTTTCATCTATATTCCGACAAAGTGGCCCCAGAGATATTCACTCCCTAACAGCTGCTAATTGTTTTATGACAATTCATTTGTCTTATTTTATATAGCTTCTTGGACAAAGCCGCAATCAAAGATCCCAATCAAATCTCGAACAACATTGTTATTACAACGGTGAATAAATGGAGCCTTTCAACATTAACAGACGTTGAGGAAGTGAAAATGGTTATAAGAATGCTACCAATATGGGCAACCTCTATAATGTTCTGGACCGTCCATGCCCAAATGACAACATTCTCCGTGGCACAATCCGAAACAATGGATCGCCACATTGGGAACGCCTTCGAAATTCCCCCGGCCGCGATGACCGTCTTCTTCGTCGGAACAACCCTTCTTGTTGTCCCAATTTATGACAAAATTATGGTACCAATTTGCAGAAGAGTACTGAAATACCCACACGGTCTAACTCCATTGCAACGTATTGGTATTGGCTTGGCTTTTGGTATAATTGCCATGGCTGCAGCTGCGTTGACTGAAATCAAGAGGCTACACGTGGCTCATTCTCGTGGGTTGACAGAGGATAAAACAACAATGGTTCCTATATCTGCCTTCTATTTGCTCCCACAATTCATTTTAGTAGGGGCAGGTAACTCACTTCCCTTTTTTTGTTAATATTATTAATATATTACGAGTTTTATACGTGAATGATCGTAGGCGAAAAAAGTAAAAATATTTTTATAATAATTTATTTTTTCGTTGAATCACTTTTAGAAATCTTGCAGAAAAAATTAAGCTCGATAAATTAGCGTCATTAAATATAAAATAATGAATTTCAAATATTACAAATTTAGAATTTTCATATTGTCTTTAATTTATTTCAAAATTTTAATATTATCATGTTTGTCATTATTTATTTACTTTATTATTTTAGTTTTACTTTTATTATTTGTAATATTTAAGTACTTTGACTTATATGTATCATTTCTAAATGCTTCCACCGTATATATTGAGATTTATTATTTTTTTTTCTAATAAAATAATCCATATGTTTTTAAATAAACTAAACTTTATCGATGTCAAAAATGATTTACAAACCGTTCAAATATTACACTTTCTACTACAAAGGAGTCTCGACAACCATTCTAATGTTGAAAAATTTAATGTTTGAATAATCTTGAACATAATTAGTTGATATTTCGTTGTCGAAGAGTAAATATGATTTAATGTAAAAAACGTCATTTAATAAATAAATTTGTTGTGAAAATGATATTAGAAATTTTAGTGTCGATGCATATATATATATAGCTATTCTTTCAAATCGAGATATGTCTAAATTTTCAACTTAAATACGTGCATCTGATCAGAATTTTGCGAAACTATCTATTTGTATAATGTAACTATGCAAGAAAACAATTTTATTAGATTAAATTATATAACAATTATAGTAGTATACCATTTATCATTGGTGTTAGATGATATTACAAAAATGAAAATAGTTGACAATTGTTATATATTTTTATAGGACAATTTTTTCATTCATTAGTTATCTTAAATACTAATGTATCCTAATTCCAAATAATTAAATTTATTTTAATTTAAAAATGTATAAACTCATAATTTTCTTAATTTAAATGGTGCATATTGTGATTCTATATTACAATGTAGATAATACAAATTATATATTGTAGTAATAATTTTAAATTTATATAATTTGAAAACTATTTGTGCATTAATATCATGTAATTATAAGAATTAGTGGAGAGTATTAATACAAGAATGCATTAAGAGCCAATTAATAAGCAAATCAATACAAATAAATAATTAATAATAACCAATTATATGCAAATAATTAATTAATAATAACATGTAGATTGGAAGGGGCAAAATGGTCTTGACAAAAAATGAAAGAAACATCATTAGCACATTCCTACTTTTATAAGGTATATAGATATAATTATTCTGTTTTTGAACGATGAGTTAATTGTTAATTTGGTCATATTAAGTGTGTTAGACTTTCGATTATGTCTCCGTTAATGACAATGTTGCAGATTTAATCATTTAAAATGGGCTCGGAATTAACCGTTAACATGGAGAGTGTAAATTACATGACGGGTTTAGACGAAAATAACTAACGATTCCATCCATATGCAAATCATATTGCAACAATTGAATACACTATCAGAGACTAAATTTACAACACCAACATTAACTAGGACCAAATCATTCTACTCTGTTTAATCTCTAATAAACTAAGACTATTTTGACATATAAAATATAAAATGGTGTGTCAAACATATATTTCAAATTATAAATCTTAGGCGACATGAGCGTAGTTCAACTCGAAAAAAGGAGTTAGTTTACTCAAAACCATATGAAATGATGATACTAATATGTACAGTCAAATCTAAAATTTTGACTAACAAGTTTAATAAGCCAGTCAAATGAAAATGCATGGTCGAATTACATAAATTTAAACTATCTACCTATAAATAATTAATAATTCTGATAATTTGCGTGTACTATTATATATGTTATATAGGTGAGGCCTTTACTTACATCGGACAACTTGATTTCTTCCTAAGAGAATGCCCTAAAGGGATGAAGACAATGAGCACGGGATTGTTTTTAAGTACCCTTTCATTAGGCTTTTTCTTTAGCTCGGTTTTGGTTACCGTTGTTCACAAGTTGAATGGGGACAACCCATGGTTGGCTGATAATCTTAACCAAGGGAAATTATACAACTTCTACTGGCTTGTGGCGATTTTGTGTGTTTTTAACTTCATGGCTTTCCAAGTTTGTGCTAAATGGTATGTGTACAAGGAGCAAAGGTTTGCTCAAGTTGGGATTGAGTTGGAAGAAGTGAATGAACCAACTTTCCACTAATTCTCTAAATTGAAGATGTTGTAATTTTCACCTTTGTTTTTTTTTAGTTGCAAAGGTAACTTTGGGTGATTGTATATCTACAGTTCAGCTAGATGTTGAATTGAAATGTCTCGTGTGAAGAAACTATTGAATGTAACTAAATAAAAGAGGGTTCAACTTTTTTCCCCACTCCACCATATATGGTGAGAATCGAATCCATACTTTAAGTCTCTGACAACCTACTAACCACTAGGCCAATTCGATGGCTAACTTATTAATCAATTAAAATTAAATTAAATGATGAAGTTAAATAAAATTAACAAGTCAAATACAAGTTGCAGTGAAACATTAAACACGAGCATGCCCCTACTACCTCTAAAGAGGCTCTCGCCTAAGCTAAATAAGAGAGTCATATAGTAAGCAAATAAACTTAGCTATGTGATAACAGCTTTTGATAAGAAGTATATATGTAGTCTAAGAGTCAATAAAAAATTAAGCGATGAAGAAGTTTGTTCTAGACGATCGAATATTTAAAGATGACGATAGTAACACAATTATGTTTGTAAAAGAACTTGAAAGATCGATTCAGTTTAGAAATTTCATTCGAAAAATTTGATTCGTGAGTCAGTTCGATATAGTTCATATTTTTTCTTAATCTTCATTCATATCATTTTGAGTTCTGATCTTGTCCCACAGTCCACATATGACATACCCATAAAACCTGCTCCTCATATTATCGAGATAATTAAGTTTGGAGAAAGGGTAATATTTTCTCTTAATCTTTATTCATATCTTTTTGTTAAGACCATATTACCCCTTCCCCTAAACTTAAGTGCCTTTGCGAGAGTTTTACGCTGGTGGCAAAATGTGGTTATACCACCCTGGCACCCTAGGATCAGCTAGAGCGCTAGACAGTCACATCTAAACGGAACGGACAATGGTCGAACATTTTTTTCCAGTTTTACTTGTCAAGTTTTAACTTCGAAGTAGACGTGTCTAAGATGTAGCCTATGAGCCTATCGGACCGTCTAAGAGCTTGGTCCATTTAAACATTTCAAGTTAAGCCTTACTTTGCTATCTAGATCCGAATTCGTATAAAAATATTTACTTAAAAGGGTAAAAAATAAATTTTATAAACAATTTTATTTGAATTATGAGTAACCAATTAGTATAAAAAAAATTTAAATTTAAAAATAACGAATAAAAATACAATTTCTATAAATTAGGGCGGGCCATGATCCAGCCCATCCTCGCTGCGCTAATTTCATCCGAAAATGATATGATGAGTTTAATGGCTTCTTCGTTATTTTTACAACATACCTTAGTATTTGAAACAAGAACAAGTTGCTACATGAATTAAAATTCTGAAGCTGATCAGTGATCATCAATAGGGACACGGATCTAAATAGTACTCGTAAATACATTCACCTACTGAATGGGCCCCATGTGTTTGACTCATGTTTTTAGGCAAGACCATAAATTTCATAATAAGATAATGTAATACACTTAGAAGATCGATTCATAAAGGTATAATAAGTCTCTTCTAAAATGTACATATAAAAATTTGGGTTCATGTGTCATGTAAGAAAATTGAGTTTGAATAACGACGTCTAGGACTTAAATTTGATCTTAAATCTTAATTGATCTAATTATATATTATTAAATGAAAAAGTAAACTGACAAATCAGTCGTTGGCCCTTCCGATAATTAATGACACTTTCGATATAACAAAATAGATATGCAAATTAAACAGAGCAATAAAGTAAATGAGATAGTAATTGTTAATCCCGCCAGAAGAAGCATTCTGTGCTGGGTGACAACTCGTCTGCGAAAGATTCTAATTAATACTAAGAATGGCAAGTGCATGACTTATACGAATGCACCACATTCTACTTCGCCCTAGTTTTACTCCAATACAATCTTCTAAGACTATGATCCACCTATCTTCTATCCTTTCTTGTCAAAACTCTTCCAGTGTTCGACTTACAATGAATATAACAAAGTAAACTCTACAAGATATGCTATAATGAAGATGTTATAACATACGTACATTAGTTAGTAGCTTTAGAGAGAACTACTAACACGCTTAACCTATACCACCCGCCTTTCGTTTCTCGAAATAGCACACCACAAGTGTTCTTGATGAATGAATGAAAGATCAGACAAACAACTTGTGCTAATTCTATTTATATTAATGTGCTGGGGATGACAAGCATTAAACTTTTCGTTCTAATTTTTAAACGTTGCTTTTCATTCACCCAGATCTTCCAGGATCTCTCAATACTTGCCAAGCATAGAGACGTGTAGATCTCATCAAATCTTCAAGTGCAATCTACAAGATCCCTAAACAACTTGGGCTCTAAGTAATTGCTATCCAAGATCTCCCCTTAATGTGTGGTTCACCAATATTATATCACCTTATTTCATACGGCAAGTAGAACAGCTGTAAATTCAGTTTTAACACTTAATAGAAAAACATCTTCGAGGAACCTCCTAACGGTTAAATGTGCAATCTGCCAATTGTTATAACAATTGCATTCTCAAAAAAACTTTATCCAACTTCACTTTTCAACATTAAATATAACAGGAATAAGTGTAATACTTTTATTTAAATAAGTGTTCTACTACCTGAACTTTATATTACACATTATGGTATGTTTGACATATGATTAAAATTATATAATCAAGCAAAATTTAATTTATCTCATAAAATTAAATATTAAAGTATAAACATGAGATACTTTATTTACCACACATATACAGCAACCATAATAATAATATCATCCAAAAAAGTCTAGACATCTAGTTATTAGGTCGCTATATAAACTCCGTACAATATGAATCAAATAACTAAGCACATGAAATACCAATGGAACTAGCGGAAAATCTGTCGGAAGATGTTCGAGTTACCAACGACCTAATCTCCGGTGAAAGGCCGATATCAAATTCGGGCCCTTCCGGTATTGTAGTAAGCACTTCACCGTTCCTCCTCCTATCATCATAAATTGCGAACAATCTCTCACTTGAAGACCGTAAATTATTTCTCGATATTTGATAAGCTGGAACATTATTATTATTCGGCTTATTCGTCTTGAAAACCGACCTGATCAACTTGTACAACGATCGAGAAATCCTCGACGTCTTTTTCGACGATAACATAGTTTGTTGGGATAATTGAGGTTGTTGTGGTGGTGGTTGTGGTTGTCGGAGTGTAATTCGGCCTTCTGTTAAATGAGGCATTGAAATTGATCTTGTTGAAGTTATTATGGCGGAATCCAACTGACGTTCGAAAGATTTTAGCTCGAATGAATCGTATAGTGAACTTTCACAATCCCAAACAGTAGGCTGCTTCGTCTTCTCTTCTTGAACATTAATTTTTTCAATAGGCTCCTGCATGATATTTCTTGTTAAAAATGGATAGAACAGACAGATAATATAGATTTTCTAGGTTTTTTGTTATGAGTTTGAGTAGAGAGAGGGGGGAGGGGGGAGGTTATTGTTTACTTGGGGAAGGTTTGGACTGTCTTGGTTGTTGTTTAGGATAAAAAGAGGGGGAGTTTCAATGGTTTGATGCGTTACGCGCTGCTGAAAGTAATAAGTTAAGGCGTGGATGTTGGTACATCTTTGTCTAAAGAACAAGTGCATTTATTTTGAAATGGTTGGCCTTCAAGATTTGTACGCTCTTTCATTAATCAACACGTACATTTGTTGTGTATGTTTTACTTTTGAAGTTTCGTGATGATGATGATAGATCGTTATATCTTATATAATTTTGAAATTGTTATATTTTTGAATGTGGATAATTTGTACCCAACCCTGTATTGTTTTAATTAGTATCGTATTCCCCGTATTATTTTAAATGCTGCATACTTTCTCCATAATTAACTTTCTGCTTAAATAATTTAGTAGAAAATAAAAATACAATATTATCCTCGTCTAACACTACTTTATATATTTTTATTATTCTAAAAATATATTTCAGATTGCTTTATATATCATAAAATATTTTACAATATTATTTAAGTGTAATTTTTTCATAATAATACTTTTCTTGCAATTTATGAATTTAACCCTTTTAAATTAAGACTTCAAGTAAGCATACAAAGCTTATTATATACTATTTCTAACTCAATTTAATTGATATTTTTATTTTTTTATGTGTCAGCACTTTGATCGGAATATTATAAAAAATGATAAAAATACTATTAAAATATTTCAAAACGAATCCAATAATATCAATTTTATATTTATTAAAAAATAAAAATTAAAAATTAATTAATAGTCAAAGCTTAATAGGTAAAAGCCAAAACATAATTTTGAATCGAGGGAGCATGTTGTAAAAAATAAAAATATTATAAAAGGTTAAAGTAATGAAAGTAAATATCAATGCAAAATGGTCTAAAACATTAACATTTCGTGAGAAAAGATTATTTCAGCCACCTCAAGTCACACAAATAAAGAGCCAGAAGATAATTTGCCATCAATTACTTAAAAATCTAGATATCTTTTGCATTTCACAAGTAACATTTAAAAGAATGAAAGAGGCATCACTTAAATAATATATTAGAAAGACACATACTTTTAAACAATACAGAGTATCAACGCACTTACCCTTTGAACATTAACAACCAGCTATACGCAAGTATTAGCCTTCGGCTCGCGCGAAATTATTTTATTATTATTTTTATAATAAACAATGAAAAAAATTAAAAAAACCTAAAAGAAATAAGATGAAAAAAGTTACCATGAAAAATAAAGATAAAGAATTGTGAAATAACTTTTTATTTTCTCGCGATAATTACAGAAAGACGTAGCATAAGATTTATAGTAGTTAGCCATGGTAATTTATTCATACGGCTATACCATGAAGAAGCTATTTAAAATTAAAATAAAATTTTTTTTATTAGAGTGCAAACTGTGAAAATACATTAATTTTGCTTTCACCTCAGAACCGCCAATCCACTCAGATATTATATATAGTACAATGTATATGTTCAAATAATAACTTCGTATTTATTACTCCTATTAAGCTTTGCTCTTCTCTTCTTTCAAATTTAAATAGTAGAATGTGTGAAGTAAGTGGCCTAGTGGAACGAAACACATGGGGGTTGGGGGGAGGGAATTAAAAAAAAAAAAATTAAATAGTAGAATGGTTTTGTTACTTCAAGAATGTGATGTTCTATCCTATTTCCTTCCTTGTCCTTCGTCCTCTGATGATACAAATTTTCAAATTGACCTAAACTATTGATTTGCCCTTGGTTAAATTTCATTATTTCAAATTGATCTTTCAAGCTTTTCAATACTTCAAATTAACCTCTGAAAAGAATTTTCTTGGATCTTGTGATTAAGTGCTCTTGGAATGGATTCATTATTTCTGAACTCCTCTAGGTTTGGATTGTCTTTTGAATTTGAGTTTGCCTGGATGGAGTGTCTCTCATATGTGGTGGCCTGGTGGGGTTGGCTATCAAGTTTGGTGGACCACATATAATATTGATGAATGGACGAGAGAGTTTCTCTCGAACTGTTTGATTGGCCGCAAACACTCATATAATATTGATGAATGGACGAGAGAGTTTCTCTCTCTCGAACTGTCTAAGGAACCGCACCGCCTGTCCGCCCCCTTTACATCGAATCCTGGCCAAATTTAACATGTTCGACGTGGCTCGCCGACTTGGGCCTAACCGGATCGGCCGTAATTGCTAGGTTAATTACTCTACTTATTCGTTCGAAGTTTCAGACGTACGACGCTAAGACCGCTTGTATTAAACCTGCACTAATATTTCAAGCCCCAAAGACAATTTTTTTTTTGCATTAAACGTCCCAACGTTAATTTAACTGCATCGCTTACGACAATAAAAATAAAATTAATGGTTTAATCGAACAAATAACATTTCTAATGAAATAACTATTTATTAATAGTTCAAATAGGTAGTTTTAAGACACAATATGCATTTTCTCAATAATTATTCGCATAAACGGACAACGAAAACGAATACAACGACAAGGTTTCAAATTGCCTATGATAAAACCTAAAGTTACAAATTCACCACATTCTATATGTCAGGACATTCCACAAATTCACGCCACCCATCCGAAGTAAACATGATTTGTTTTGTCACCATCCTCTAACCTTCCATTTTCAATTCTCGACATCACGAAGCCTCGGCCATCCATACTACTTTATACTCACCAAATTTACAAAAGTCGACACGCTCATCAAAGGTCGCAGAAATTGAGCCTTCGGGCGGATTGACCCACGCTAACCTCGAAAACCCTTACACGACACTCCTTTTGAATTTTTTCTCGATAAGATAAAATAACAATACGCTAATAAACAAATTGTAAATTGATTAAGCACAGTTGTAATTATCGAACAAAAAACGCCCATTTATAGATCCAAAGAAAATGCTTTCTCATCAACTTATGCAACAAACGGTTCCATACCCACTAAACCGTACCATACGCTTAGTCCCAACGACTATTTTTGTAATTAAACGTAACGTTGATCAAACGGTACTAATGCTGGGGATCCCACCGGCTACAAATAAGTACGGCTACTTTTATGATTTTGATATTTGTTCTACAAATAAGTAACGGCTACTTTTATGATTGTGATATTTACTCCATCTCCGGTTCGGTATTATCTATCATCTTTTTTATAATTGCGATGTTTGTTCTTCTAAATTAATGGCATCAAAATGTAATCTTGGTAAAAAAAATGTTCAAACCGATATCAGAAGTGTTAGTATGTCTAATGATTATGTTAATCTGGTATGGACGATAATCATACTGACGACTACCCGTGAATTAACTCTCTCAATCTAAATGCTAATGATAATACTAATGAAAGGAAAACTATGGATTAGCAATATTTGTGACCTAATCGCGGAAAATCAAAAAGGCAACTTGTATAGAATGTAAGAAACTTTATCATGGAAAACGGGGTAAACGGTGAATCGGTCATCTTAAACGCATGCAGCAGTTTCGCTTTCCGCATTGTCTAAGATGCAAAAAGAAAGCCACTCATGTCTACAATAGCTATGAATCCGCGATTTAGCATGGCGAAACTTCACACTCAAAGACGCAAGGACTTACAAGCTCGGGCAATTGAAGGCGACAATAACGACAGACTACTGCCGAACATGTGACGCAAAGATCCGCACTCACTCATGTAACAAAGCAAAAAGATATGTTCAACAATCTTAGTGACATCGAGGAAGAAATTGCAGAAAGAGAGCAACACATTATCATTTAAGTCAACTCCGACAAGTTAAGAAATCAAGCATTTAATTAAATTTTACGATGCATTAGATTTGTATTATTTTTATTTTTATGAACTCATGTAAATTCCTAGCCCCCATGAGTATAAACTATGAACGGCTTAAATAATAAATGTTCATCGTTCTATTAAGTTAAACTTTATATATTCTACAAAATGTGCTCTTAACGTATAACATCTAAACAAGCTGTACCACGCTTATATACTCAAACGTGGCCACTTTTAATTGAAACGCCAACACGTTTATAACACAAGATTTTTCTTCTGCGGTGAGCTGAAACGTGGCCACGTCTCAAATAAACGTGGCCACGTTTCTCACACGAAGAAAACCAATATTTGTGTGTGTACCAAACGCACGCTTGTCGCTTGCCGGTGCATTCTAAGGCGCCACCTTTTTTTTTACTAACGCGCACATTTAATATAAGCAAGCACTCCTCGCTAGATTCGATCAAATCGTCATTTAGGTTAAAAGTCGCCACTCTTTTCAACAACATAACATATATTTTAACTTCCCAAACCAAATTTCTTCTCAATTCAATCCTCAACTCTCTCCAAATCATCATCTTTGAAACATATTCAACTACACAATACCATCAAATTAAACTCCAATTTGAACACAAAAAAGAAATCAAAAGCAAAAAGAAGTTGTTCAAGATGGTAGTTGTAAACTGAAGTGTCAGAACGAGACTCCCGCCAAACACTCCACCACCAATTACAAATAAGGTCAAGGCGGGCGGATCAATTCATTACAATGTTAGGGGCTTCGGATTGCACTTCCTCGAGCATGTGGAAATTGTGGAGGTAATCGTAGTACTTATTTAAGTATTAGAATATGTCAATGTTCAATTATTTGCAACGTTACTAGTGATTGGGTAAATTTCAGATAAAAAAGTACAATTTCATCATACACTTAGGGTTACTTATTCAATGGAGGCGCGATGCTAATTACACAATTATTGGTGGCGTGTAGTACGGAAGATGATTTAGTTAGTGTATTTGGTTTGAGTAGAAAGGAATTCCACGATTATAATGAAAGGAAGTGTAGTAATTGGTCAGAATTTGAATGATCATATGCTATTCTTAACAATAGCCGTATAGCTGCTAAGCTACACTCCAATGATAGTACAATTCGAATCCGACTTCAAAGCCATTTGTAAGGTCGCTCATGGGTCCTTTGCCCACTAGTCAAGCTGAGCTTACTTTCATACACGCTTATTTCAGGGCTATTTAGAACGGGGTTAAGGTCAATTCTGGCCACATGATGCCACTACACATCAACTATAAAAAATAAGCTTCGCGCATCAATACGGGATGATACTCTCTCTCATTTGTCAAGCACTGCCAACGTGTTCGCTTTAGAAAATCAACAAATGATACAATGTAAGCAAAGCGGATACTATGATAGGGCCATACAATCGATGCTTGTCCAAAAGGGTCAGAGTATGTACGTAAGCGTCGGCTTGGTTTTCTATGGGAAATTTTTCGAGAAATTTGAGTTCGTGAGGGACGATGCTTGATTGTTCAATAAACGCAAGGCCCCCGACGCCGCCACTGGGGATGGTTACCAAGTACTCGAGGATCCACTTGCCTATCCACAACCGCCTTTTGTTCCCTCGACGTATGTGGTCATCCTATGGATCATCCGATCGGTTTTCGAGAGTCACCTAACGCCAAATATTGTTACACAAGCCAAGCAGATAAGGACAAAGACGCAGTGGAACGATACTGGGACTGACCGCCCGACAACGCAGGGAGTGGATATATGGCCGACAACGCAGTGGATGTCACCACTCACCACCGCCGCCATTGATCGCCAAGGAGATAAATAAATTTAAAAGGACGATATCGAGATGACACCAAGAACACATGAAAGTTGAATGTGTTTTTGTTTCATGTTATGTACTTTCAAGTTTCAAACAATTATGGTTCCTTTTATTTTATGTCATGTACTTTGGTATTCGAACAATTTAGTTTTTATGTTATGCATTTTAGCATTTGAACAAACACATAAGTACGTGGTCAGTTTAACATTTTAGATCAAGGCTGGTCGCCTTGTCGGTAATTCTGCCTTACGTTATTTGTTAATTATTTATGGTGTTTAATTCCCATTATTTTCTAGCAACATTTATGTGTTAAACGGTGGCACGTTTGTCCTAAAATTTGCCGCTTGTCGTCGCTTACGTATCACAACACGCCTTTATCGCACTATTTTACGTGTTAAACTAGACGCTTATCATCAGAACATTACCACGCTTTCTCGAACATGCTTTAGAGGACTTTTTCATACAGCAAACTAAGTAAGACGCTTATTTTAAACGCTACTACGTTTATTAAGTGGCCTCGGCGGCTGACTCCGCCAAGCCCGAATACCCACCGAATATCAGCGTTCGAATCCCAAGTCAGGCCTAGGCCCAATCCTCGTTCCATTGGTCTCATTTAACGGACGGGGTCGCTCATGGGCCTAGTGGGCCGGGGCTGAATTTCTGAACAGAACTGGTGGGCTGGGTCCTGTGACGAGGCCCGGTCCGTTGGACACCATGAGTATTCATGTCACTGGATAATTATCCGTTAATTTAAGCCCAATTGGCTTGGTCCTGATCCTTAGCTCTGTTCCGTAAAATTCTGCAACTCTAGAGGCCCAAGGGACCATCAAGTCAGTTATATCAATCTCTACTGTCCATTTCTATTATTAAAATTGCCAGAATTTTGTTCCTAGAGATAAATTGCTACGTTTAAATGGATCAATGATTTTGATTCAAAATTTTTAACCTATACTACTAACTAGAAAACGTCTACTACTTCTTATATATCTAATACTATAGTATAACCAAATATACATACATATTAAGTTTTAGTAAGTAACAACATATAGCTAGTACTTGGGCAATGAGTTTTCAGATACACATACAAATTAAGTTTTAAGGTAGTACTTGGGCATATTAAATTATAGATACATATATGTACTTAAGATGAGTTTGAAAGAGAATTCTGGACAGTTATATTGGGCAATTAGTTTTTTTAATCCACAAGGAAATTATGTAAATCTTTCTGGATCATTTATGCATTGTATGAGGAATTGGATGCACGAAACAAGGATCGGGCCAGAGATGTTTACAGGTATGTGTTTTTAATCCTTTAGTATATTTGCTCGACTTTGCCTGTCAGTGTCCAGTGTCCACCATCTTATCATTGCTTGAACCGAATAATAAAATAACAAATTCCTTAGTTCCTTGGACTAGTTTCTGCTGACTTCTTTTCAGTGCCCTTATGTAAGATAGTTTGTCTTGCCTAAAAAATGTTGTTTCTACGACCTCAATAGGTGAGTCAGTTTCAAGTATAAGTTAGCCCTGGCAGAGCTAACTTGGGTAGTTGTTACTGCCTTACTGCCCAAAAAATATATTACATCTTGAGAAAAGGATAAGGATGCTGTTGTGAATAGATCGAGTAATTCTATATTTATTCGCAACCGAATCAAAAATTTGATTTGACATTCAATATTGTGAACTCGCTTAAAAAAATTTACCAAAAACCGCTATAAGGTTAATCGACCAATTCCGAAAGTATAAGTCTCTCTTGCTCAATACCCGAAACAGCCATATAATTATTTGACTTGATAATCATCTACGAGATCGAGTAATCAAGTAACCTGCAAGATTCGACAACCTCGATTCATTAACATTAACAACACTACAAAAGCGAGGCGCCACAATTTAAAAAGTCAGTAATCGGCACTTACTCACTACCGCCTCACACGGCGTCAAATATCGGTATGTGGCCGTGGGGCACGCATGCACCGACTCTCAGGCTGCGGCTTAGCCGGATAGGTGGCGTGGTTCCGCCAAATTGTATTCAAGTTAATGTCTGCCTTTGGCTTCACGACCATACCTATCAAGCTCCGCCTCAATCGCAGAGGTTGAAGATTTTTTTTTTTTTGGGTACGATTATTAAGCTTCGGGGGTATACTGCACACCTATAGATTTTGTTTATACGGAGTAGTAACTATTATACCAGAACTTGAATGTTTTATTATCAACTTGGTGTTTTTCTTTTTCTTTTATTACGCATTTCCTTGTTATTATACTAAATCATCATTAAATATGTTAATTCATGTGAGTTGATTTATGCTCCTCATGAAGTACAAATAAAAGTTAGCTTCATCTAAAGCCGAACCCCAAGTACGCGAGACCACTCAACCATACATTGTCTAAGTGGGGGAATGCTGCGACGCGGCATCATCGGCGGCTACGACAATTTAGATCAAATACATGATATTTCAATCAAAATGAATAAATTTCGGGTTACAATTATATCGATGCTACATGATATTTCAATTAAAATGAATAAACACGATAAACAATTAAGAACTTTTATAACTACAATAATCTCGAACCATTCTGCACTAATTATATACGTATGCTCGTGATAGACGATTTGGTAATACCAACATTTTTTATGAACAGAGACAAATTCAAGGTATAATGTTGTCCAATAACTGTATGGTGATACTATCTTCATTTCAAATTAATCGACTTTATTACTTTCTTTTCGCCGAGATACAATTTTAATCATTAATTATTTTTTATATACATTATGAAAATTACAAAAAATAATATTATAATATTTAAAAAAATTAATAATATTAATTTTATATTTTTGAATTAAATAAAATTAATTTATTATCAAAAATTTTGACAATTAATTCCAAACTTTTAATTAATTTAAAATAGAGAGAGAGGAGCCACTAGCCAATGTTCGGTGAGACATTGTTGACTCATGGTATGTTTGTCTAGACTGCATTGTAATTTGCATATAGATACACTAATTTTGCCCTTCAGACAAGATCACAAGCTATAGGCCTATAGGGCCCTGAATTGTCCATCGCCTGAAAAAAAGATGTGAAGCGTCCATACTCTTTCATGATTAATTATTTTGTGAGTTCCAACGGCAGATATTGTCATAGATACCCTATAACTTTGACCTTTAATTTATTTAGAGCTTTATCAACCTTTTTCTTTCTGCTCATCCTAATATATTCTCAAATTTGTGCAAATTTTGAAATAAAGTATTCACTTTCTTCAATCAATAATTGATCGATCTCGTTTCGGTACAAGTCAAATTGGTATATAATTGAAATTATAATTTATTATGGATTTATAGTGTAAATTGATATATGTATTGTTAAGTGTTATTAGTAAACAAAATAAATCAGGGACATAAACCTAGGTTATTAATAAAATAAATTGATTTATATCCCAAAAAATCCAAAAGTATATTTATGTGCTAAAACAAATTTGTACGAGCTCCACCCTAATTTGTACTAATTGCATTTAACATTTTTAGATGATTATAGAGTGTCAAATTTGATGAACGATGCACACTTATAGACAACATCCGTTTGAGGTTATCATTAGACTATAGATTGGGTGAACTATACACTTCAATGCAATGGTTATAGAAATCGACAACATGATGATAGCCAATTAGCAGTTACAAGATTAACAGGAGATTTTTAGATACAACTTTGAAGAACACACTCAATTTGTCTGAGAAACATCAATTATGAAAAATCATGAAAATGGAGCTTAATGTGTTTCACGCTTTTAGTCCATCTAGCACGTGTAAGGCCACTCTACATTCATTATCTCATTCCAATTCATTCCTTCACCTAATTTACCAATGACTCCTATTATATTCCCTTCCTCTCAATATTATAATTTGATCGTATAACAAAAAACTTTTTATCAAACTAAAATTCATCATTCACTTTTCATATATCGATAATTTTCTCTTTCTTAAAATATAATAAAATTAACTACTCGTATTATGTTAATAAACTACTTTTTGAACTTCATGATCACTTAAGTTGAGACAAATGAAGTATTAACTTGATAATTAACGTGCCACCCTTTTCTCATTATCGCAAGTACGAATTAATCGTAAATCAACTTTTAATTTATAATAATAACATAGTAAAAATGTAATGATGGCAATTTATATTTATTGAAATAATTAATACAAATAATTTATGATCAAGACTCCTACTCATAATCAAGACATTACTTAGGATAAATCATTAAATAGGATAATGTAAATCATTCGAAATATAAGGAAACTTCATTAATAATATAACTAACTACTCCTAAGTCCTAGTAACAAGCTTAGCGAACAATACTCAAAGATAGACGCATCAAAATTGATGGCGAAATTATCCACCATTCAAAGCGCAACCAACTGATCCAACCCGAATAAATCATCCAAATCTTGAAAGGATTCTTTATTAACCCAATTGCATGACCCGAACCCGAAGTCCTGATATGAATCAACAAACATATTTGTAGAATCCATCATACTCAAATCATCGAACAAATCGGTAGATAACCCGGACAAATCATATTTTTCAGAGCTGAAATCTTTGCAGCTCAAAACAGCATCATTTGAATGCAAATCCACCGCTTCTTTTATTGATGGACATTTACCAAGGACTGATTTTGGTGAAGGCATTTGATTGGTATGCGACTCTTCACTAGAGTTGTACCCTGAACAACTTACGGTAGTGGAGTTTTCATCCACCACTGTAGTTGTGGTCGGGGGCGTGACAAAATTAGTCACAGCCCCCGGCCCACGAATACGAAGAGCTGCATGGTCATAGACCATTGCAGCTTCTTCAGCAGTATCATACGTGCCTAGCCATAAACGTGCACCTTTTGACGGGTCTCTAATCTCCGCTGCCCATTTCCCCCACGGTCTCTGCCGAACACCTCTATACTTCTTAGACGCGGATGCCATTTGGGGTGCAATTTTCCCTCCCCTCCTTTTCCGTCTTCCATTGCCTGCTTTTCTAATACGATTTTCGTTCATTTTTCCGTTAACTTTACAAGTACTATCATGAGTATTTATCTCTGATGGACATTCTTGGATTCTCACTTCATTAACATATCTTCGAATAATTCTGCGAGGGGCTAAAAATCTATTGGAATTTCTCATTTCCTCATCATCACTAGAAGAATCGGTGGCATCAGCATCCGTGACCGAAATACGGACAATTCGAGGGCCAAAAGTTGTCCCTGTTTTCTGTTCTGGTTTAACCATTAAGGTGGTTTGTTTGTAGTGTTCGGTATATTTTACTTTTGTTTTGGGACAAGAGTTGGAGACTAGATGCTGTTTTGGTTGGGGTATTACCATATTTTCTCTCATTGTTGTATCGAAAGTGTACGTTCGTTAAAAAGGATAAAAAGAAAATGATTCCAGGAATAAAGTGGAAAAAGGGTAAAATCTTGGCACAAAAGTAACAAAAAGAGAAGAGAATGGGTTGTAAGAGGAGACCAAATGTAGAAAAACTGGAAAAGGGAATTGAAACGAAGACACAAAATGGGTAGTAAAATGTGAAATGGAGAACTAGTTATGATGAAAAATACTTAGTTTTGGACTTTGGGTGTTCACAAATTTGCACAAAATGGGTAGTATATGAAACGGGGAACAAATTGGAAGTGATGAAAGGTTGGACTATGGGTGTTCAGAAATTTGCTATTTTGAGCAAGACTTAATAATAAAGGAAGAGCTTTGGATTTTGTTTGGGGTTTGGCTATGAATGGAGTGGTTGAAGAAGAGATATCTTTTTGTTTTTTTGGTTGGAGATTATGAATACATGAACAAGGGAGTGAAGTCTATCACCAAGCTTATATATACTTTAGTAGTTGATATAAAGTCGTTTACGATTCTTGGCATTTATTTTAGGCTAATTTTACTCAATCTTTAACTTGATCTTTTGACTTATAATATCGTTTTTCACTCTTGTTTGACAAGATTGTTTAGTTTACTACGCAGTCAAAATACCAATAATTGGTGACCAAGTAACCAGTCAGCACTAATGGATTAGTATCACTTGAGTGGGTGTAATTTAATGACTTCTTTTATCATGTCGAACATAGCCGTAAATAACACTCTTTCTGGCAGAAATGCCAGGCTTGAGGTGTGAGTCTTTCTCGCCCAGCGTCAGTACAATATATGCGGAGCCATATTTTTCATTTTCTTTGTTGTTTCATATAATAATTATTAAATTTAATAATACAATAAATAATATTATATTTTTAAAATATAATTTTAATATTTTGCAATCATTTTAAAATATTTTAATAATTTTTAATATTTTTTTATTTATATATATTTTAAAATATATTTTTAATAGTAAAAACTTGATTTTTTGTATCTAAATAGCGCAAAACTTAGAACTCTATTTATAGAGCTCGAAAAATGAAAAATAATTAGGTATAATTTTTTTTTTTTGCTTAATTATTGTGCAAAAATAATTTAAAAATGAGGGGAAAAAAACAAGCGGCCTGTGCGTGTCAGCGCTATTTGCGCAGTACTTGTCGGACATGTAATAAGCGCATAGTGATCTGTCCCAATTTCTTCCAATGGGACCAACTGAGGATGTTAAGTTCAGAATGCACCCGGACCAAATTTTGATCGGTCATGAGTGTAAAATTGTGGCTGATTGATCGCCTGTTTGTGTGAAATGATCTCTTGTGGCGCAATTGATCACTCTTGCGTAGCGCTACTCGCCGATCCGACAAAAATCCTAAACTTTTGACTTTTTAATTTTATAGTTGAATTTTGACCGTATATATTTTTATATTTTATAATAATTGATGAAAAATATATCAATGGGAAAAAGAATTTCATTTTATTTTTATTGATATATTTTTCTTAAAATATTATAATCTGAAGCAAAAAAATTTCTGATGAGATTCAACTATAAAATTAAAAATTCAAAGCGGACAATTTTGTAAGATGGAGGAGTATTTTTCTATTAATCAATTTGGTTTGATGGATCAAAAATGTTTAATATTTAGCCTATCCAAATTATTTCAATTCTTTTCTATTCAAAATATTGAAATTAAATAATTTTGAAATTATATTAGGTTGTGCATTCGGAACCACCTTTCTTTTATTAATTTAATTATTATCAAAAGAATAAGGATGTGTATTATCCGATCCAGTCCTCTATTCTGTTTAAATAAGAATTTCTTCAAAAATATTAAGATATGTTAAAATTAAATTAAAATTATTAGGTTGTCCATTATATTATAATCTCTAAAAAATGCGAAGTACATCAAATTAATATTCCATATATAAATATCAATTTTTCTAATTTATATCCTTAAAACACATGTTAAAATAATGATTAATAAAAATATTTAGTTTTGAAATCGAATTTTTCAAATCAATCGAGATAAAGCAAGTTGATAATTGTATTCCGAAATACCGCAAAAAGTAGGGCCCTCTGGAAACACGCGGCAAACTGAGTCTAATTTACCTGCTACTTAGACTATCCGCGGTAGTGTCAATTATTGAACCTATACGGCCGCGTCGTACTGTGGCATAGTCTTGCAACTTTTCTCGTATTGCTTGTGATATAGATTCAGAGTCAAGCAATTAATTCTCTCCATACGTCGGCTCAGCAATATATCATGTATTTTCGTTTAACTTTATTTATTTCATATACATAATTATTAAATTTAATAGCTACAATAAATAATATTATAACAAAAAATATATTTTAATAATTTTATCTTTAATTATTTTAAAATATTTTAATAATTTTTTAATATCGAGAAGAGAAAAGTGATTAAAAGAAGAATAAAAGGTGTAAAAGCTTAGTTTTTTGGTGTCAAATAACTGAAACTTTCCCAAATCTATTTATAGAGCTGAGAAAATAAAAAAATGAGTGGGCCATATTTTTTTTTTTGTAATTATTGTGTAAAAAGCAATTTAAAAATGAGGTGAAAAAAAATTCGGCCAACCAGCGACAGCGTCAGACATTGCAGCCACCTGCAGCCCGCGACCTGTCAGCCATTTAGGTAACAACCTTTTTGTTTTTGTTACTTGCGGGGCCTTGGAGTGCTAAATAAATTTGCTCCGGATCAAATTTTGGTCCCGATCCACGAGTCATCAAATTTATTATTTCAATTGATCTCTCTTTGTGTGAAATGATCACTCTTGGCCTTTTTAATTGATCCTCTTTACATAGCAAGAATTGATAATAGCGACCAGACAAGTGTAGCCCTATATGAGAGGGGCTTTGTGAAAAGAGGTAGAGTCAGCAACTCTTGGGATACTTTTCACGTGATGCTGGAGTTAATATTCCCTTTAATTCAAAATAATTATATTTTTAATTAATCTTTAATTCTATTATTAAAAAATTAATATTATGACATTAAAAATAAATTAAATTATATAAATTTTATATTTTTAAAATAATGAATAATTAATAATTAATAGTCAGATTGATTTAAAAAAATCAGCGTTAATTGTTTTGAATTGTAAGAGAATAAAGCCCAGATGATATCCAATTTATTCATAATATTCATTTCTCAACAACAAATTGGATAAAGTTATTTATATATTACTCCGTATCAAAATGGTATTCTTAAAATGAATTATACAATTGAAACACATAACACAATATGACTCAACTTTATTCCGATTCGACGTGATCGCTTGAGATTCATCAGTGCACCAACCACAAAAACACATAACACAATATCAAACAACAGTGTGATATTATAGACCCAACGATATTTCCTAATTCTAAACTTGATAGAGATTGAAACTGATGTTAGTTTCAATTTATTGTAATCAATTTATACTACAATAAATTCAGTTTGCAAGTAGAATTTTTCAAATCACATTCGTCCAGACTTTGCTCGACTTGGGATCACTTTGCTTGACTTTGTTCTCTTTTATTTTTATTTTTTATAAATTAACCATAAATAGTAGCAGTCTGCCATAATATTACAAATTGAAGATAATCGAATAAATTATCGGTTAATTGCATGGCCGCGATTCTTGAGGTCAAGGGTTTGAATGTCAATGTAGGGGGAGAGGGTTGTGAATTATTATAATCTTAACTACCTAAAAAAAGTATTACAAATTACGAATATATTGAATATCTCTAACAAAAGAATATAGAACCGGACACCTCCTTGTCTGAGTATTGGATCTTGGCAGGATTGGCCAGATTTGTTCGATTTTGAGATTTTGATGGGGTGATTTTAAAAAATTTGAACTCAAATATTTTGAAATATGTTTTATTGATATGTTACGAAAATATGGAAATATAATATTAAAAACCTACATTACTATTCACATGATAATTTCGATTCAAATTAAAATTATTTATGTCAATTGATTCTGAAATTTAGTTTGAAAAAATAAACATTGACGTGTTTACAAAAAGAGTTGTAATCGATTGCTCCATTAAGCGATAATCACAATAATTTTTTTAAATGACTAAAAAATTAATAAATTCCATGTGGTGATGCTTAAAATTTTATTTTGATTTAAAATATCATGTTAAGAATTTTTTAAGAATGGAGGAAGTAGCATTTTTTGCTCACTGGTTTAATAATCAGAAGAAACATGGCGGACAACCTAACAATAACATCTTGTACCTATTTGTTAACATATACACGTAGCATGATTTTATTGGTAAATAAAGTGAATGAATGGTATTTTTTTAAACCACCTACCTCTCATGAAATCAAGCAGGGCCTCTGATTCTTTGGAAGGCGTAAGCTAAATGCATTCGATGTCTTTAAAATGAGCCAATGATATTACCAGGTATAAATCACACTCATCTTTCGTATTAGGTTCGATGAAATGGAGGAACTAATACTCTTATCATTCATAAACTTCATATAAAAATGATGATTCCATAATCCATTTTTTTAATTTGATAATACTATTATTTAGGCTCCTTATTAGTTAATTTAGTCTAATATCAAACCAAGCTTTACGCACCTCTTCCATACACGTCTCGTTCGTGACTACTACTCTACTAGAATCTCCAAATACTTTTTTCTACTACGATTCTAAGAGGTACCTCTAAATGGATTATTATTTAATTCCAAGATTTATTGTCTCTGAAATAAAAATCTGATGTCTGATCTTCTCCTCAGACTCCACGCATTGATTGAGAATGTAATTGGTGTAGGTGTTTACCATTAATTATGTACCAAAATATTCGCTGTCTCTACTCCATTAAACGTACATATAATTATGTAATAATTGCTACACCAACTAAGTTAACTGATGACAGGGTCACTTCATTGTCTTCATTTCATCTTCATTCATTAGATTTTGTTCTCTCAGAGGTTAATGAGCTGAAGCTCAATTAACCTTCGGCTCGGCTTAGCTTCCGGAAAGCGAAATTTAAAGTTTAGCTCGATCTATATTGAGCCGAGCTATGAGCCGACTTCGATAAACTCTGATATATGAAATTATTATATATTAAACACCGACTGTTATAATTTATGATGATTCAAATTATTATCAAGGGCCGATATGTTGTTATGATGAATTTTTATTATATCCCAGTCGATAATGATATATAATTTATCGATTGACAATTAATCAAATTCATCTCTATTATTTTGTGCACTTTATCCTTTAAAATTTAAAATTTCCACCAAGTGAAATTTGGCTGGAATTTCGGATTCGATTTTAGCTCGGCTAGATTCTTGAAATCTAGTTCTTACCTCTAATTGTTTCATTTATTGCCTTAGCATGCATAGGAATATCATTGAAAATATGATTAATACACAAAATCGTACTTTCTCCATTTTTTTAATTATCGTTGTATTCATTTGCACATGAATTTACAGTCCTTATAGATCTTACAGTGAGCCCATGAGGTGGAATACCAAGCTAAAATGTCTTCCGTTTCAATCAGCTATAGTATCCGCTGCATTGTTGAAAACTCATTTCCTATAATAAAATTTTACCTGCAAGTAAATAATCAATATGTAGATATCATCAACCAAAACATCTATCTCAATAAAACACCAAATTAAGATCATAGATGTAAGGAACCAATAATAACTATTACCTCGGTGTTGGATCTTGCATATCTTACGTTGTTTGTGTCCCATTCCTTAGTTGGTCAATATGACTACAATATGGTTATTATTGATTACTACGTATAATTTTGGCAGACAAGGAAATACTACCGTCCATAATAATATGGCCTTGGGAAAGTAAGATATTAAAGAAAAACACATGAAAAAAGGAGAAGAGTCGCTGCACAAGAACAAGAAATATAATTAGAAAATAGATGATGGCTAGACAGAGATCAGTTTTTATATCCTAATTTCCACCGAAAAAGTCGTATATATCCAACCTATAATTCATCAAATTTTGAACGAACTTTATATATACCATTCCCTCTAGAGTTTTTTAATTATTATCCTAACAATTTTTATATTAATTAAAAATCAAAAATTAATAATGAATAACATTTTACATATATATTCCTAATTAATGAATCAAACAACAATTTAATGAATGTATTGATATTAGAAACTTTATTACATACTACCTCCATTTTATAATAGAAGGTTTTTTAGCAATGGTTAGTTTATTTAAATTGTAAGTCGTCCATAATTTCAATGTAAAAAATTAATGTTAAAAGTTCTTTTATCTTTAATTAGCTCAAACAAGCATCTTATTAGTTCATTCTGCATGGCAATGGCCGAAATATACTAACTATTTACACATTTTAATATTATATTAATTTTATATAATATTACAGTTAAAGTTTAAATGAAGATATTAAATATGGGTTTAAAAAGAAAAATGAAATGAATAATACATTAAAATTTTAAAATGATAAATATTTTAAAATAATTGTTTTAGTAGGATGATAAGCTAAAAAAATCAGAATAAATACTTTAAGAAAGAAGTCAGCAGATATGTCACAAATCAAAAAATATACTTTTCAATGCAGCGAATTTATGGCAAGTGGCATAAGTTTTAGTGCTTTGGGGAGTGAAGTGTGGGCTAAATGGTGAAGGCACGTGATGTTTTCCCCTCTTTTTGAAGAATCTAAGCTGAGAAATTCAGCAGCCAAGAAATCTATTTCACTCAATATTTATACTCAGATGACTATTATATAACACAGTTCCATTTCGTGTTTACGTGCATGCAACACCTTGCCCACAACGAACTATAACGAGATTATTATATATTATACTTTGTATCATATTTTATAAAAAATATATCAAAATATAATAATTTTATCTTATTTTACTATTAACCTACTCACATATTCATTCTGTTTATATGCATAGTGCTTAATCATAAAGAGGCAATTTAGTTTGATCAGGATGAAGGTTATGATGTTGCACAGGTTGTTGAACACTTCATGAATTATGATAATGGTGCATTCTAGGTATCTACCCCTCCATAATTTTTCTTTTCACCATTACTTTATGATGATGTGAAATTACATATGAAACTCGTTTTTCTCTTAACAAACAAATAAAAAACAGAAGAAACACCAGTTAAATATTAATTGTTAAATCCACATTTCAAATATTGTCAAAACTTTAAAGTTAAGAAATTGAAATTGCATTATAATTCCAGCCAAAACGCGATTGACTCCTCCATTCCGCATAGAAAATCATCATAATTACACTTATACAATCTAAATTCGAAAAACCAAACAAAAATTTAACAATTTAAATACCAGAGATTACCCAAATTTGCAATATAAAGGAGAAATTTGGTAAAATACCATAGTTAATTCATCGTATTTGCCTATACCGTTAAATCTTTTTATTAAAAATACTTTACTTTATGAAATGACACTCATTGGGCCCATATCTCCCAAAATCCATAGCCGCTTGTGCTTTTAGATTCTCTCGTTCGGCATGCATCGCATTGTTTCTCCAACCCTCTCCCATTTCTCTAAATTTTGACTTATAATTCCTAGTATCTTTAACACTAAATTTGTTATATCATCCCATAATTTTGCTAAAGGTGAAGAAGATTTTAACAATTGTGCAAATTTTTGGCTAATTTCGAATTTTTTTTGTAAGTTCATGCTAATTTGAAGAAGGAGGAGAAGGCCACTTGACCCGACAGATAGAGGAAAATTTATTCAATCACATAGTTTTAGGCTCTAGAATATGGCCCTTAGAGTTCTATTTGATTGTATCGAAAGGCCCGATAGATTGTGATTCTATCGATCCAAATCATTCAACCAGCGGATCATTTATGATGAAGAGGTGAGCTTCAAA
This sequence comes from Lithospermum erythrorhizon, assembly GCA_019722365.1. Lineage (NCBI taxonomy): Eukaryota > Viridiplantae > Streptophyta > Magnoliopsida > Boraginales > Boraginaceae > Lithospermum > Lithospermum erythrorhizon. Next base: position 669,226 of record JADFUC010001453.1, read on the forward strand.
GAATGATTAGATTCTTTGATTGGAACCATGCGTGCGGACACGAGATAGATACAAAAGCAAGAGCTTTTTTGAATAAATAATTTAGGACCCCGGCAGTCCCTCTTTTTCTATTGAAAGACTGACCCCGGGCTCACATTGCTTTCACATCGAAGTAAGATTGCATATGAAGATGAAATAACCTGTTACGTATAAGTATTATTTTAATATTATTCGAGGGTAGAAATAAGTTCATATTCGAGTTGTGTTGTTAACCGATAAGAGAAATAAAACCGCAAAACCAAATAGGACTATGCACATTCTACAAATATCTCCCTGACCCAATCACTATTGTCATCATCCAAAAATCTCACCCAGCCCCCTTTTCTTGATAGTGGCGAACCCCCCTCCAATCTCCCCCGCCTTGAGATTTTTTTCATTTTTCCTTGGTGGAATCTTGTTGAAATTAGCTCCATAATCGTGTTCCTCATCTCTTGATTATCAAAGGTATGTTTTTAATTTTCAAATCTAAGCATTTTGGCAATAGTTGACTATTTTGAAAGTTTGACTTTTGTTGGCTATTATGACTTTGAACTTTGGGACTTTAAAATGGTATAGAGGTATCATCTAAGCTTGGATTATGTGGTTAGAAGTGATAATAATCGATTTTGGAGTTGAAATGTGTTAGATGTTTGTTAGTTGACATTTATGTTGACTTTTCCAAACCACCTTTAAGTTGTAAGAGTATATCTTTGGGCCTTAAATGATTATTTGGAGTATAAGTTTTTGATTTGTATGTTGTTGGAAGAGATTCACGTTGATTTGAGTTGTTGTAAAGTGACTAGTAATTGGGTTTTGGATTGAATGTTGTTAAAGATGGATAAAATAGTTTGGGAAAATTGATTTTGGGTTGATTAGAAATTGTTTAAAGTGTTAGAGTGGGTGTAGGGTGGGGGCCAATTATAGTGGAGTTGTGGGGTGGTTGAAAATTGTTGTTTTATTAGTTGTCTAAGCATGCTTAGTAAATTTTTTCCACCTAAAGTTGATAATTGGTAACTAAATTGTGGTAAAGTTGGATAGTTAACTATGGGGTTAATATGGTAGTAAGTAGTAATTGTACTTCTCGGGTGTTTTTGGTTAGGCGTGGAGCGTGGGAAAGGCACTTGGATTGATTAGGCGAGGCGTTTCATATTGCTAGCCAATGTGAGTATTTATCTCACGGGTGTAGATTAGTTTACTTCTTCATGAATGTGTTGAATTTGGTAATAATTGTGAGCATGTTATCTATGTATTGTTGTGTTAATTATTTGATGCGTTATTGGTTGTAGTAGTTGGGTTGTGTGATGTTTGTTGGTTGGAGTGGCATGGAGCGAGTTGTTTAAAGGGTGGTTGATGTATGTTGAGTTATACTACCCATTGCCTTGTACTTGGAGGCCTTAGGTATGTTGTATTTGCCTCGTACTCGTTAGTGTGTTGTTGCCAGTATTGCCTTGTACTTAGTGCAGTGTGTTATGTTGTCTCGGCCACCTCATTATGAGTATGGTGGTACTTGGTGTTGCGCTTGTACTTAGGGTATGAGTGTGTTGTATTTGCCTCGTAGCTCGTTAGAGTGTGTTGTTATCGGTGTGCCTTATGCTTGGTATGAGTGTCTTGTATTTGCCACGTGCCTCGTTACGAGTGTGTTGTTTAGCTTATAATAAATGGACATAAGTTTTCTCCTAGAGGTTGTGGTTGATTATATGACCATTAGTTGTAGAAACCAAGTTCTGATGAGTTGATTGAGTTGTTTAGTTGTGTTGAGTATTTTAGTTGTTGGTAGGATTGTGGAGTGGGATGGTCTAGTTGTTAGTCGTGATGTTTTACATGGTTGGTTGATAAAGTAGAGTTGTGGACTTATTTGGATATTGTTGTCCTTTGTTTCCTTGAAAAGATTTTTCGTTGTTGGATGTCTTTTTTATTAGAATGCGGCATGTGGATTTGATTGGAGCTTTATGAATTAATGACCATAGTAATGACGGTATTAATATGACTTTATGATGCAACTATGATAATGAACTCACTAGCGATATTCTTTTTTAATATGGCCTTGGCTAGTATAGTATTCTACCCCCATCTACCTATTTATACGAACTTAACCATTCTTATATTACACTAAGAGTGAGTGTGAGTTAATTTCTTCTCTTGAGATAAATATTCACTAAGCTTGATTACACCTATTCGCTATGGTGACATTTTATTTGTGTCATGAGTTGGCCAGGTGGTGCTTATTCGGATCTATTCAGTGATGGGTGCCTTAAAACCTAGGTGAGTGGCGGATGGTAGTAGATCTTTCGTAGTCTCGTTGTTTTTTATTGTAGTTTGGATTCTCTATTTGTTGTTACTTGATTTGTTGAGTTGTGTATTGACGTTTATGCTTTGAGTGGGTGTTGTATGGCAGTTTGTTTGTGTGGTTAGGAAATGCCACGATGGATCATTCTTAATTGTTCTTTAAGCTATGTATATTATTTTTATTTGGTTATTTGGAAACGGATGAGTCTTTTAAATTTGAGTCATCCATCGATTGATGACTATGATGTCGAGTTTGGATGATTATAACCTCGGGCGGCCGACTGGGGTAGTCGTTCTGAAGAGATGTGAGAGAGCTGCTGCGCTGACAGATCTGCATCACATATATAATATTTGGTTTATTAAGAATCTTAAGCACTTGAATTGTTTGTGTCGTCGGTGCTTAGAATAATAGTTCATTATCTAATGGATCTTCATTTAATACTCTATACGAGTTATCCTTATTTATCAAGCTTGTTCTATCTAGCAGGCGTTATTGGATCAAGCTGACAAAGACATTGTTGAGAAAAACCAAAAGCTCTACCCCCTCTATCAAGGATGGAAGAGGCGAGAGGTTTAATTGTCAATATAATCGAGATAGAGTGATAGAAGGTGAAATTGGCGAGACTAAGAAGGTTTTTGAAATGAGCAGTAGTTTGAGGTAGCTTGAATTGGAAGAGAGTTGTTTGGTATGAAAGCTTTCATTCACATAGAAAGGTGCAGGCTAGTAGTGCTAGAAAGCACTTATTTGTACACTAAAAGCCTGTAGAATATCATGAAAAAGGCCTTGAATAAATTTTTATGATCTATCTTACAGTACGCTTTATCTTTGTATATAACTAACTACTACTCTAATATACGAAAGCTTTTTCGTTAGATGAGCTATAGGCGTAAACCACGATCGAATATATGGAAGCATTGATTTATACACTTCTCTTAGTCTCGGCCTTGCGCAGAGGATAACTATGTGTTGGATGTTTGTTTTTGTTGTTTTTCAGGGTTTTATCATGAATTCTGATTTTATGTTATTTTTCTATAAAATGTTGGATTTTGTTAATTTTAATGAACAATTGGACCAAAATATTATTGTGTTATGAATTACTTTTTTTTCATATGGTGTTTTTGATATTTTTTGGTGTTTTTCATGAAATTCAAGTGATTTGTTCGAGTTTTCTTATGGGTAACTCAAAATATTGTGGTATCTTATATAATGCGTATAATCAAGTATGATCGTTATAATTGTTGGTGTTTCTAATGTACAAATAATATTCTAATAATACTATGAATCTGAATCCCGCAGTCACTACGATCGTATAAATAATAAGTAAAGAGGCAGAAAAATATGTACGTTCTTCGGGGAATAATGGAGAATAATAGCGGCGGAATAATAATGGAGTATCTAGTTTGAAAAACTAATGGTTAAATCAACGTTACGGATGATACATCCAAAATAAGCGATGGAGAATATCATATATCTATTGTCTAATACCCAATTTCAATCGATATTATTATTTAAAAAATTGAATTGAATTATCGATTTCATCAATTAGATATTTGATGTAAGTAAAATACTTAAAGTTATAAAGCAATTATTTGTGATATTATTTTGATTTTATATTTAGTAAGCCCAGAATATATGATTAGAATATGAAAGTGTAAGAAGAAAAAGAATTGAAGAAATTTAGAAGCTTCTCAAAGCTCTTGATAAGTTTTTTTAAATTTATATGATTATTTATTTTACACACAATAAAAAATTATTTAATAAAGATCACAAATGCTTTTATGCTTAAAACAGCGTCTCAATTGTTGAGACATGATCTCCCCAGAGATAATGCTCACATTAAGGGTATTTTATAGCACAAGACTGAAAGATCTCTAGTTCTCATATCGTTGTTGGCACTAGGGGAGATGTAGGAAACAATTACCTATCACAATATTTTTAGTAATATAACTTTACAACTATTTATTTTATCAAAAATTATATTTAATTTTACAAAAATTATACCGTCCCCCTCCTTAGTTTTTGATTTTTTGTTTTTTATCAATTCATCTATTCGATCTCCTTATATAAAATGTCTGGTTCCGCCACTTCATAAAATGAACAATCTTTTTAATAATATATTTTGACATTATTTAAACACGATGTCGTAGTACTCCATACATGTGTTTTACTTAATTAAACCTTGACAAAAATTATCAAGCTTTTGTTTGTGTATGAGCTAGCTAGCTAATTTGGGTTAGGCAACAAGCACCTTTTGGATTTGCCCAGAAGACGCACATCATAGAAGACTTCTAAAAGGATACCTAATATCAGGACAGATTGCTAGCAGTTATGTTATTATTCATGCTTATAATATACGATGGAGCCATATTCAGCAGCTTAGCTTTAGTTTAAACGAGAAATGAAAGGTACATAAATGTAAATTTTGAGAAGAAAACATCAGTTTTAGGTATGAGCTAAATACATAAGTTTAAAGGTAAATTTCATAACTTCCAAGATTCAACGAAGTTGTGCTACCCCTTAGTTCAGCCATAAGTTTTATGACTTCCAAGATTCAATGAAGTTCTGCCATCATTATTTCAAACATCTTTACAAGCCAACGAAGGATTGGTATTCACAAAACTATAAGTCCCTATTAAGTAGGATGCATTCAAAGGAAACATTCAAGAAGAAGCCATTGCATGCCGCATAAGTACTAGATCAACGTCTGAAAACATTAGCTCTAATTGGAGGCTTAAGTGCACGTATGAAACGATGTTAAATATTATTACTAACCACAGACTTAAATTTAACTTGTCTCGTTACTCCACTCCCCCCCCCTCTTTACTTTCGTTCTCCTCCCCCCTCCCCCTTCTCTTCTTTCACTGCTACTAGGTTTTAATTGTTCTTGGAAAAACCAATGCCTGACAAAAGGTGGCCGTCATGAGTATCTCGCGCCACCTTGCGTACGGCGTTAGGGGCTCGGCCACGCGCGCAGGCGCCTTAGGCGCGCCCGCGACACCTTTTCCAAACTAGGGACCAACTAATGGAGTATCTTGAAATTTCACTATCATTAGCATGCGTCACTTTGAAAAGGCTCACCTTTAGGCAATATAGAGTCGAGGATAGTATGCGATCGTACCCCGATGATAAGAGGAGAATTTGTTTCGAATTGGCCGAAGTGGAGTGCAAACATTACCTACTACTTGGCAATAGATAAGAAGCGTAGGTAGTGTAATGACCATTTTGAGTTATTCCATTGTTATATCCAGGTTTGAGAGAACAAAAATCTTTGAAACACATGGAGATAGATTTTTTTAAGAATTTCATTATAACAAAAAAAAGACTCTTTTAAGAAATCATATCACCTTGGAGATCGTAAGAGCTGGGCTCCACTGTTCCTTCAGAATATCAAGGCAAATGCTACCATTGCTGTTGATATTTGGATGGAAAACCTTAGTCTTGAACGATACCTGCATTGTATTTTCCCGAACAGTTTAAGAATGACGAGATGCAAACAGAAAAATGAACCTTGATCTTGGAGTCTGTGACTAAGCCAGTTTTAACTCTCAGAGGGCCTGTTTACTTCAATTTTGAAGGCAGAACTTGGAATAAAAGGTTATAACCTACAAGTGTACACAGAGCAGCCAATATGGTATTTAAACATCTAGATATTTAGGCATAGCTTTTAAATATATATAATATTTTTTTATAGTTTCATTTAAAATCCCAATAATAGTTTATAGTAGTTATAATCCTCGACCTTTTGACAGACACTGTCATGATGTTATCTTCTAACAAATAGGCTCAAAATCAAAACAGAAATCTGGATGTTGACTATTGAAACTCAGCTAGTAGAGCTCTGAAAGCCAGAAATAAGACTAGTCTGAATGCTTTTGGAAAACATTAACTAAAGGATATCAGTGGATATTTAGGCATGTATTGACCTTGAGACTAAACAAAATGGTTTATAGAGCTGCATGTATCCACTTGTCAGCAGTCTCATGGTAAATATATATAAGAACAATAACTTTAGACTTTAAAGGCTGAAAGGTAAAATCCTATGTCTTGAAAAAACAGAACATTGGGACTACATGGGTTTTAGTTCAGCATAACCTTATAAGTTGGAGGATTTGCAATTAGCTGGCGAATAGATTGTCCTTTATGATGATTCCTATCAGTTATTTACTTTAGCCAGACGGCTAACACATGATCCTCATGAGATTTAACAAAACTATAGCATTTAAAGTTCTTTATTAGATGTAAGTTCTTTGATTAAGTGAAGCATACAGCTTTGAGTGCAAATGCTAAATATTATACAGAACAAATCCCATATTATAAATCACTTTTATAGTAAAGTTGCAATTAAACTTCAGCACTGCAAGATACAGGAGGATCTTGATCAACAACTTCAGGATAAACCGGCCTTGTCTTCAGCACTTCATATAAATAATTAATAACTAACTTTCCCATATACTACCTCATCTATAAGTTATCAATTGTTTTTGTTAATCAAGTAGTCTTAATTATTATATAATTTTTTGATTTAAAGTCAAACTATCATGTTAATATGAAATAAATTTAAATATCATCTTCTCATATACTCCCTTTATGGATGAAGATTGTCTACTAATGACGAACTTAGAAAGAGAGACAAAAATTCTTTCATTCATTTTTAGAATTTGTTCTCACTCCATCTAGATTATTACTTTTTATAGTTGTAAGCAAAGTTTAATATATTGTTTAATATATCTTGATAAAAATATATAAATGTTTTCATTCATATAATTAGTTACAAATCAGTATTATCTGAATAAAAATATATAGGGTCAAAGTTGAAGAGGTTGAACAAAAAGTCGAAATTGAACAATTTTTGTGGATGGAGGTAGTATATAATTATAGTACAAAATATAACAATTATTAGCCCTCAATAATTCATGTAAGCAGATTTAATGCTTTTAGCCCCTCAAAACAGTTAAATCTATAAAAAAATTTAGTATCTATACTTTCACTTATTTTCTATTTCCTAGTCTATTTGATCGGTTTTGCATGTATTTATTATTAATAGTCAAAATTGGCATAATAATAGGAGATTGAGGAGTATATCTCTAGAGAGAAAGTAGATAGCGTTAGTTTTACCTGAGAATTGGATGGATTCGCCTGCACACTGGTGAAGGATTTTGTTGGAAGAGTTGTTCACCAAGGCTTGCTCAACTTATATACTCCCTTTCATCCCATTTTTCATATTCATTTAATTTTGTACAGAATTAAAACCTAATTTGATAAAAAAAAATCATTTAGTTTTGAAAATAGCCTTGTTCTGGGATGGTGTCTTATCGGTAGGATCCGGTCCAGTATAGAGCAAAAATTTTGAACCCGTCAAGTCTGGATATCATTCAAAAAAATTGGATTGAGACCGATTCGTAGATTGCGGTGATGGATACTGGGTACCTTTTTAGGTTATGTTCGGTTAGTGGGTCATTCAAAAAAATTATGTATTTGGTGGAATTTTTTTGTATTTATCGAGTTATCAGTCAGTATCGAATCTAATATCGGCTGAAAAATAATACTCGTTTTAGATCGGGTAAAACCAGTTAATGTAATGATTGAAAATCCAACAGATTTAGGTCAATTTCTTAATTTCCATAACCTTGACGAACGTGAGAAGACCATTAAGACAGGTAAGCATATAGACAGTTTTTATGTCGGCTTCTATATCTCATCAATCATTCACGTTGCAATAATAAAACTCCCTACCCTCTCTTAATCCTCCTCCGCTCAATCTCGACCGTCGATTCCTCCAAAATGAACGACGCAGATGTCTCCAAACAGATCCAGCAGATGGTCCGCTTCATTCGTCAAGAAGCTGAAGAAAAATCCAACGAGATCTCTGTCTCCGCTGAAGAAGTATTATTATTATTATTTTCAACTAATTAACTTATATGTTTGATTTTGACTAGTGAATTTTATTTTTTATAGTATAATTTTATCGGAATTATTATTATTATTATTATTATCAAGTTTGGACTAGTTAACTTATATGTTTGACTTTATTTTGAGTGTCAGTTATGGATTTGATTTTTTGTGTATTTTAGTTGGAATTATTATCAAGTTTGGAATGGATTTTATGTTGGATTCTGTTTGATCGGAGTTGTTCTCATTTTTTCAACTAGTTAACTTACATGTTTGACTTTTTTATGATTTGGACTTGTGAATTTGAGTGTTTGTATACTTTGATCAGGAATGTTATCGAGTTTGGAGTTCATTTAGTGTTTGACTAATGATGACATTCTATGTTTGACTCAATTTAATCTGAATTTTATCAAGATTGGACTAATTAAGTTGTATGTTTGACTGAATGATGACTTTGGCTAGTGAATTTGATTTGTTGGATAATGTTATCGGTATTGTTATCAAGTTCGGAGATCATTAAGACAAATGTTTGACTAATGATGACTGTTTATGATTGGCTCGATTTGATTAGAATTACTCTCAGTTTTTAACTAATTAACTTACGTCAGTACATGTCTGACTTCATTTTGAGTTTGACTTATGGATTTGATTTTTTGTATAATTTTAACGTAATTATTATCAAGTTTTGAGTTTAGTAAGTAAAATGTTTGACTAATGGATTTTATGTTTGATTTGATTTGATCGCAATTATTGTAAAAATATATATTTTTTGTTTTTATCTAGGAGTTCAACATCGAGAAGCTTCAGTTAGTTGAAGCGGAGAAGAAGAAGATCAGGTCAGAGTACGAGCGCAAGCAGAAGCAAGTTGATGTCCGGAGGAAAATGTAATTGTTTCATACGTATTGAATTTTTAACTTTACTTCATACAAGTGCAAATTTTATGTTGATTCTAGAAAGCTAATTTGTTTGATTTTCTAATGAATGGCTTTGGGGAGTCAGTCTAATGTGGACCCATTAACTTACCAGCGTTGAGCCGTTGACTGAGAAATGATTAGTGATCTAGCAGGATTCACTGATTGAATTCTGTTAATATTTCAAGTTTTGTTGTTGGTAGAGCAGTTGAAATTGAGGTTATTGACAGTTAGTTTAGAAAGGGTGGTTAGATCTGTTTTGGAAATTGGTATCTTAACTGATGACATTGTGAAGCAATTTACAAAGGATAAATGGAAATAAAAGTATCTATACTAGTCTTAGCAATATCGATTCACGTCCTTGAGGTAAATGGCAAGTAAATTTCTAATTAAGCATTCGTAAGTGAAAAAAACTGATTGGGTATCGTCACCTGTATCTGACTATAGATGGTTTAATATCAGCCATGGTCTACCGAGGATTTGTTTTTCGTTGAGAATTTGAGATAAACTTATTTAGTTTCACGCAGTTTAAACTTGTTTTTTTAGTGCTGAAGAGCATCATATTAATAGGATTCAAGCATTCTATTACTGAAATACACAGATGCTAAATCAGTGTATTTCATTTGTTCCTATCTTCTTAATCAATGTTTTTGAATTTATATAAGTTGTTTTATTGACTTAAAAAAGAGCTACTGTAATAATATCATTTTTTTGTTATTATTTTGAAGAAAAGTACAGAGAAGGTGATCAAATGCTCTTAAGTTTTATGCATATACTAAAATACATCTCATAGTTGTGATTATTTTTCTGTATATTTTTACCAAGTTTAGGATTTAATGGTTTCTTGCAGAGAGTACTCCATGCAGCTTAACGCTTCTCGTCTTAAGGTTCTCCAAGCCCAGGATGATGTGGTGAATGCAATGAAGGAAGCGGCCGCAAAGGAGCTGTTGTCCGTGAGCCAACAGGGAAGTTATGGGAAACTTGTTCAAGATCTCATTGTTCAGGTAGTAAATTTGTTTTAACAAGCATATACCCTGAATCCTTTAGCCATGAAATGAATGTAGGAACTCATTGGTGTTTTAACTTTGTTACTGGCCAATAAATAAATTATTGGTGTTGCTGTTGATCTTAAAATTGGTGTAGAGTATGTTCATTATATAAGCCTGCAGTATGAATCATTTAATTTCACTGAATCTATTCCTTAGTTGCAGTAAGTAAAGATATGTTTACCCTCTTCATTATTCTTATTTTTATTCACCCTGTGTCTTAGTGAATGCTCTGGCTGGATGTAGATTGGTATGCCCTTAATGACTTCTGTTCAGTTTAAGATATTTACTTTTTTAATGACAACCGTGGACTGTGGCAGTTTTTATATGGAATTGGCATCAAATGTCTTGCATGAAATTTTCATAAAATATATAGTAGTAGTTTCGTACTCGTGCAGAAAGTGTATCAATGCTTCTTTTGTGTTACAGTGTCTTCTCAGACTAAAAGAACCATCTCTTCTTTTACGTTGCCGGGAGGAGGATCTTGACTTGGTGAAGTCCGTCCAGCAATCAGCATCAGATTATTATGCGTCAAAGGCTGATGTTCATGCTCCAGAGATCATAATCGATGAAGTTTATCTTCCCCCTGCTTCATCTTCTTCAGATGAGCATGGCCCTTCTTGGTATATTTATACAACTATTTTCCCATTACCCCCTTCAAACATACGGAGTATTATTTAGACAACTTTTGTTACTGTAAAATTTTGTACACTGGCATTTCCTAGATATTATTATAAGCTCCTTATCCTTTCTTGTATTTACAGCTCTGGGGGTGTAGTACTGGCTTCTCGTGATGGAAAAATTGTTTGTGAAAACACTCTTGAAGGAAGATTGGATGTTGTTTTCAACAAGAAGCTTCCTGAGGTTTGTATGTTGTCAGATGTTGTCATATATTTTAACTGCCCTTTTATTTCATTTTTCATCCGTGCTATCTACATGTGACTTTAGTGTTTATTACACATATTCTTGTCATCCCAATTGAAACGTAGAACCCAGAATGAGAATAGGAGTCCCATTAATTTTGAACTAGGTTTTTACATTGTCAGCTTTATCTGATCTAATAGATTTCTGCAATGGATCAATAAGTGAGCATTTGCAGTATTTCCTTGGTATTTGGATAGTCATCTGTTTTATAAGTGAGTATTTTACAATGAGTAAACCAGTTGATGTATCTTCTTAAGCTATTCATACATTCATCATAGCGTGTTCTCTTTTTGAATTGCAAACAGTTTTTATTTCCTTTTCATAATGAACCAAACAGTCTTTTCTCTGTTGTATGTTTCTATGGTTATTCTCGCCAGTGGAGAGGAGAATAGTAGTAGTTAGCTGATCAACAAAGATTAAGACAAAGGCACAATTTTCTCGATTAACACCAATCAATCCGAAATATAGCTTGTAATATTATGTAGAATTTTCTTTGGATCTCCATGACAAGCGTAACATTTTTTTCTGGCTATTGATTTATCTGATGTTGGCATCTTATCACTTGATTGTATAATATAAAATTGATCGTTGCTAAGGCCATTGGCCATCATCAAGTGTTTCATCAGTGCCATGTATATCAAGACTATAATCTATTTTCTTACAATTATGTTTGTTACCAACTGCAGATTCGTAAAAAGTTATTCGGTCAAATTGCAAACTGATGATGCATTGGAGAGATCTTGTAATTGTCCACCTCTTCTTATGCTAGCGGCATATTTTCCTTCAAATCAGTCATTTCAGTTGCTTGTTGTATACTTCTATATATTTGAATACTTGCCATCCATATATCCCTTTACCAGAAGGTCTCCTATTGGCCATCTTTTATCAAGAGCTCGTCACATGGCTGTTTATGTTTGTATTTATTCAAATATTAATATTTGCTTGGCCTACAATTATTTCTCTGATTGTCCCCCTTCAATAAAGGATGTAAATTACTCTGAATCTTTCATATTTTGAGTCTGTTTCTTCAGCAATGTGTGTCTTTTGATCGTTTTAGTTTTACAATTTCTGCCTTTCCTCCATGTGGTTTTCTTCAGTTGTGACATCCATCTCTACAACCCATGCTTTAGTGCCTCACTTGAGTTGCAGGTCATTTTTATTCTTTTTGCACTTCACACTTTTGCCTGTTTGGAAACAACCTCCCTATTTCCGTAGATGGTAAGATTGTGTACTATCCGATCTTCCTTTACCCTACTTTCATAGATGATAAGATTGTGTACTATCCGATCTCCCTCCCTCTTCAAAGGCTTGGGACATGTTGATGTTGACGTTGACGTTGTTGATGGTTGCTTAGATGTGTTTGATAATTGTTTTTTGTTTTGTCCCTTGAATTTCGAAATTGTTAGTAAGAACTTAGGTAAAGTTTCCCAATTGATTCCTAATCTTGTAGACATCAATGAAACTTTACTTCTCTCTCTTAATGACCCAAACGTGCAACTTTGGTTAAAGTATTAGAACAAAAGCTTCAACTCTTGGTTATTTCAGGACTTATGAGCAACTATAATCTAACATGCAAGTTTGTTAATTGTGATTATTCTTCTAACCTAGGAAGGGAGTATTATTTAGAGGCATGCTCAGAGAGGAGATGATGTTTCTTAATTGTGATGGTGTTTCTATACAATCTCATATACAAAAATACATGCGGAAAGTTAAAACATTCTTTTGGCAAGTTCATATTACTTACTTGAGCTTAAGAGTGTTTTTAATTGAATATCAGGTCATTTGTTTTGTAGGAATATACTTTGAAGTTGATTACAATTGGATTTCTTATCATCCGGATCTAGCTTCATCTGGACAGTTATCAATATATTATATTGAACTCAGGGGCGGCTCTATGCAAGGGGGTATTTTGCACATGACCCCCACTTTACAGGGAGCTCATGTATCCATAATTATATTAAAAAAGTCAAAACTGTGAAGCAGGAAACTTGACCGACATTGTTCTTTAATCTTTAGCATAAATAATACTACTTCTGTTTTTTTTATTCTACATTTTCGCATATCGAGGTGAAACTTTGACTATTCATGATTAATTATTCATTATTTTAATAAATATAAAATTTATATCATTAGATTCGTCTTTGAAAATAGTTTCATAATATTATTTTCTTATAATTTTTGAACATATATTTTAAGAATAATCGATAGTCAAAATTTAAATACCGATATCTTGGCACAAATAAAAAAACGAAGAATGTCGATAGATATTAGGCATTAGAAGACATTGAAGTAAAGGCCCACAAACATTTGTTTTCTTAAATTTTCCACTTCTCATTTCTCATTTCTCAGTATTATAAAATTTTGTTAATCATTGACCATTAGCAAAATTGAGACAAAACTCACGATAGAGTTTGTTAGAGGCGTGAATCAATTCATCTTATTTGTACTATTTTATATTTGTGATTTAATTTTGTATTGCAATATATACATTTTGCTAAAATATCGGAAAATTTCGATTTTGAATGAAGGTTTATTTTTGCAACAAAGCTTTCGATGAATCAGCCCAAATAATCGTGAATAAATTAATTTTTAAATTTATAAATTATTTATTTTTACATTTAAAAAAAAACTTATAAATATAGAGAATTTCTTATAGAGTCTGATTTATATTTAGGCGCGGTAACAGGATCCGTTAGCTATGAGGGGCCTTACAGTTGGACTTTCATAATTGATGTTGGGCGAATCCGATATATGAGCAGAGTATTAGGTAATGTTTTTTTTCTGTCGTAGGTCATCTCTCTCATCATATTTCACATATATTTTATTAATCAGATACTTTAATTCATATAGAAAATATGATTTGGGGAAATTAAAATGATCCTAATGAATTATTAACATGATAAAAAATAGGATGTGATTGAAAATTTTAGTTAAAAAGCCGATGTGAGTGGAATGATGAGTAGGGAGAAAACAAAAGATAGTTAAACATACTATAAAACGGGAATAAATGAAAAGGACCAACTGCAACTTCTCCTGCGAGTACAGCACAATGATGTCATTAGATCTCTCAATTTATCCATACCCTCAAAATTATTAAAATGTATAGTGAATTAGTGGGAACTTGTTTGTTCTTTCAATTGACTTTATTTAGCAGTACTTGTTAAAATATAAACAACTTGAACTTAATATTTCTAAAATTATTGGCCTCACATGCAGAAGGATCGTTAACAGATAGTGCAAGGATCGGGTAATCCAACATAGAAAAATTCAGTTCGATAATGCCTTTCGAAAGATTAAATCGTGGAGGCTGATATTTTTTACTTGATAAAAATAAAATAAAATATTATATATATTAGCCATGAAATAAAATACTACTTTCTTATAAATTTTGGTTTCAAATAAAAAAATCTTAAAATATTGTATAAAATAAATCACTACTTTCTTAAAATACAAAAAAAAATTGCTCAAATTTGCTAAAGGACAGATGCTTGAGCCAGCTTTTCCGCTCAAATTTTCGACTCAAAAACCAGCTCGAAGGTTAACCCGGCGGAACTCGAAATAATTTTCTTTACTCGTTACTGGAGATGCACAGTAATTCTACCGACTCGATAAAAATGCGACGGTAATCCGGTACCGCTCATGTGGCTCGTTAACATCACTAGTAAGTGCAAACTACACGGCAAAGAATGAAGGAAAATCAGATTTTAAAATTGCAGTCTCAAAAATTAGCAGTTTTTAGGTTTAAGAATACTAGTTAAAAATAATGTGGAAATTGGGCCACACGACACTCTTGACTTAATGAATAAACATCTAGTATGCCAAACTGGGCCACACGGTCCCAGACATTGAATAACTAACATGGAACAAAACCGAAAAATGATACGGAAATAAGGATTTTCAAGGGGCATAGGCCAGATCAGAATCGAACGCGGCACTGGTTGCAGAATCCACTGGATTTGATTGCCACCAATACGCCATCTTTGCTGAATATCTCTCGAGGATTACGCATTTGTGATCTTGAAAACTTCAAATAAGTTCAATGTGTTGCTCACCGGTGAGATAGCACTCGAAAAAGCAATTGCCAACACCTCATTTCCCTGGTTAAGCAACAATTTTTTTCGTATCAATTATAGTATTTATTAATTTCATGATGTCAGGATAAGATATACAAAATATAAATGCAAACCTCTATTGATACATTCTTATTGACTTAGTATCTGTTAAGCATTTGGAATATCTTCGATATGATTGGTTAGCCGATCCGATTTTCGTTATCAAACTACACTCACGGGCATTAACAAAATTAACTTCCCTCCGTTCTAAAGCAAATACAAATATAACTTGACCTGTGAAATCGATAAAATAAAATAGGAAAGAATCTGAGTGTGAATTAAAAGTATATCTTTTTTGGGTTTAATAAATTCAGCATATATAAAAAATCAAGTAGGAGATCAAAACGATAGATAAATCGAGGCAAACATACATATTACAAATAAGACTGCCCAATAAGTAACAATATAACACCCATATCCTTATTCATTATGACGGGATGTATACCAACACTTATCTAATAAATACTACAACTGAATGGAGCAACCTCAAATACATCGATGGGATAACAATCCAAAAGCTAACACATGAACACATAGCAACTTACTCAATAAATTGTAAAACAAATACTAAGTCAATCAAACAAACCGGTCAATTATTACTAATCTAGTCGAGTTGATCGGCCAATTATTATAAATTGTAAAATTATATATGTTTAATCGTCATTCTAGTATAAAAAGTTAATGTTTTATATTTTTATGTTACTTTTTAGTATTTTTGTTATTAAATTATCCAACTAAATAATATGAATTTCCATTAATTGTCAAATTCTACTGATAAAAATTCTATAAATTAATACTAAATAAATTAATAAACTACAAATAATAAAATTGTCGAGTCAGGAAGCTTGACCCACTTGAAAAAAAATTACAAAAATTGATAAAATAATAAGATAATATTTTTTTTGAAAAAATCCTGTTATAATATAGGTCCCAAGAAAATCATAAATTAATAATTATTACAACTTAATGAAAAGATGACTAGATGACATAGTAATATAAATATTGTATTGAATTAAACTTATGAAATATGGACATACTATCTCTATATTTATAGTTACAATGTAAAATACTTATGATAATAATACTAAACTTAATAATCAAGTAGTACTATAACTAATATGAAAATAATTAATATTATTTTCTTATTTTCTTATTATATTTCTACCATATTAAATATCTTCTGGATGATTCTTCATCTTTCGGATCAATCTACCATATTAAGATATCTCTGAATGATTATATTTTTAGAATCGATCTCGATAAATTGAGAAATCGTTAGGCGTGCAGCATGTATTCATGTTGTTAAAACCTCTTTAAATTAATAAATTATTAATTTATCGGTAAAATAATAAGCTCTACAAATTAATAAATTTAAACCGATCCGCGACACTATTAATTTATAAATTTTTCGCGTATATTTTCAATACACTTTTTGATTAATTCTCATTTCACTTAATTTATGTATATTACTTATATTACTTTAAATTACAATATCTTACTTGAAGGAGTATTAAGTTTCACACTTTCACCACAAATATCCCAAACATCAATGAAATTTTATTGGATGTAGTTGATGGCAACTTGAAAAATTAAAAAACAAGGTGGTATAATGAGCCAAGAGGGTGGACCAATTAAGTACGAAAAGAATGGCGGATAAGTTAAAAAGGAAAAAGAAGAAAAAGTACTCCGTATATTAGACTAGTTGACTTTTTGATGTGTGAGTACTCAGTACTCGTTTACGATATTTACCTCTTTAATTTACACAATATCATTAAATCACCAAACCCCTCCTCCCTTCTCCATAAATCTTTGGTTTATTCATTCTTCATTCATGTAATATTGTCAACTATATTTGGTAAATTACTCTCCCTCTCTATATTTTTTACTTAAGTTTACATGCCCAACAAAGTAATATTCCGTACTATGTACTTTGTGTTACCCTATCTTTTTTTTTTAACTTAATTTTACATGCCCAATAAAGTAATATGTACTTTGTGTTACCCTCAATAATTTGTACTTTGAGTTACCTTGTCTTTTTTTTTAAACTTAATTTTACATGCCCAAGAAAGTAATTTGTACTTTGTGTTATCATGTTATGTACATTCAGTTAGAATTGATGTATTCTGCATTTTTTCATGGCTATATAGTGTACTCATGGTGGGGTTTCTTTATACTGCATTTTACATTCAGTTTGATGTGATCGCTAGATGTTATGGTGGGGTTTCTTTATACTCCGAAAGATTCTCCAATTTTGACGGTTGACTTATTAGATTTTGAAATCAAATATTTTTTTAATGTATTTGAATAATATTTTGTGAAAAGATTAGTATGTTTAACCTACTTGTTTGATATTTGGTGAAAAATACATCAAAAGTTGATATTTTTAACCTACTTTAGTATTATCATGATAATTTTGATTGACATCAATATTATTTTTTGTTAATTAAGGTTATGAAGTTTGTTACTGCATAATTTTGATCATTGGAAATCAAACTAGACAACTTTTTGAGGTGGAGAGAGTAGGGTTTTGATAATAATATCCTGGGTAAGTTAAATGTGGTCTTTAGAGAAGTATAATAGCAATAACAATAATTACTAATTTGTTTGCTTACTGCAGAAACGGGGGAAAAAGATTCTGATTCTTGGATTATTTGTTAGTAGGTGATATATTCATGCTAGTGGAGTTACCATCTTGTGGGGACTCTCTGAATCTGCTATAATGTTTGCAATGATCATTGATTTGAACAACTTGTTATACTTTTTAGATGTTCTTGGTGATCTTTGAAAGTAAAAAAATACCTAGAAGAAGAAACGAATTTGAGGATAAAATTATTAGATGATTCCAAAATATGGTTGAGGCGCTTTAGTTTTTTTCAAGATGGAGGAGAAAGATATTTTCTTATTCATTTTATAGATGGTTGTTTGTTTGCTTAAATTCCAAGAGTGAACATTGAATTGCGAAAAAATGAAAAAAGAAGACGAGTTCTTGTTTTTAAGTCCGATTAAACTCTGAGTTGACTTCAAATTTAATGATGAGGTGTGTGATATAAAATGGATAGATAACAAGTTTGTAACAAGTATACATAAACTGACTTATTACATACAATAAAGATGAGAGACTTGAGTACTATGCTTTTTGTTTCTTGCAAATCACCCATATTGCGAATTTATTTGCCAAGATAAAGAAAGCGGTGAAGGTTTACTGTGTTTTCATATAATATTAGTTAAGTATTAGATGCACTAGCTTCAAGGATCATGTGCAATCTATTCAAAAAATTCTTATGAGTCGATATGTGATTTTGTATATGATTGACTTCTTTTATCCATGAAAAAGGAAAACGACTTACGCTGATGTTAGGAATCTAAATCATACTCTATGATGTATTGTGCTGCAGGTATTGCGAATAAGGACTTGATCGTCTCATTATAACCTAAGAAATGTCTTCAAATACTACAACAGGGCATGCATGCCCCACATTTATGAAGGCCACATCCAATGGTATCTTCCAGGGAGACAATCCGCTGGACTATGCTCTTCCTCTAGCTATTGTGCAGATATGTTTAGTGCTTGTACTCACCAGAGGACTTGCCTTTCTGTTGAGACCATTACGTCAGCCACGAGTTATTGCAGAGATCATTGTATGTTCGTGATCATTTGGTTTCCCTCTTCACCATTGCATTCTTATTACCTTCATGTTGTGCTGATGTTTAAGCCTCTGGACTTACATAGACAGGACACACACATTAATAAGGCTCTCCCATGAGCATCAGATTATATTCTATATGCAGTTACACTCTTACAGGTTAAGAACACTTGTAAAATGGTTACATTGAGATCTCTATCATTTTCCTCGAGCTCTCACCTCTCTCATGTGATGTCTCATGAAATAACTTAAGGTCTATGACTCTGTTTAATATTAGTGCTAGTGACCTGTGTTTAAGAAGAGCTCTAAAATCATCTTCCACAGTATTTCTAGTTGTCCCTATTTTATGTAATCAAAACATCATTTGCGAACCCGGAATTCTTTGTCTAAAAACTTCAGTATGCTATTTCTTTTTACTGACTTAATGCACTGGATGTTTCTAAGTGGATCCAATTATTTTTCAGGGAGGAATACTACTTGGTCCTTCAGCTCTTGGCCGAAACAAAAGCTACTTGAATACAATATTCCCAACAAAGAGCATAACTGTCTTGGATACTCTTGCAAATATTGGTCTGCTGTTCTTTTTGTTCCTTGCTGGCCTAGAGTTGGACATGAAGTCCTTGCGTAAGACAGGGAAGAAAGCTCTTGCAATAGCTGCTGCTGGAATTACCCTTCCTTTTGCATTAGGAATTGGTTCTTCATTTGTTCTTCGAGCAACTATTGCACAAGGTGTAGATGCTACCGCATTCCTCGTTTTTATGGGTGTAGCTCTCTCTATCACAGCATTCCCCGTCTTAGCCCGAATATTGGCTGAACTCAAGCTTTTGACAACTGATATTGGAAAAATGGCTATGTCTGCTGCAGCAGTAAATGATGTTGCTGCATGGATCCTATTAGCTCTAGCAATTGCCTTGTCTGGTGATAACCTTTCTCCAATTGTTCCATTTTGGGTTTTCCTCTCTGGTGCTGGATTTGTCATATCTGCAAGTCTCATCTTAACACCGATCTTTACGTGGATGTCAAAACGCTGCCATGAAGGTGAACCTGTGGATGAGACATATATATGTGGTACATTAGCTGCTGTTCTTGCAGCTGGTCTTATTACTGATTCTATTGGAATCCATGCAATGTTTGGAGCCTTCGTGCTTGGGGTCATTGTACCCAAGGAAGGTCCTTTTGCAGGCGCGCTAGTTGAAAAGGTTGAGGATCTGGTATCTGGTCTTTTCCTTCCCTTATACTTCGTTTCCAGTGGGCTAAAAACAAATGTGGCTACAATTCAAGGAATTCAATCATGGGGTTTACTAGTTTTAGTTATATTTACTTCCTGTTTTGGCAAGATTGTTGGAACTTTCATTGTTTCTCTTATGTGCAAAATGCCTGTACGGGAGGCTCTTGCTCTTGGTTTTCTCATGAACACGAAAGGTTTGGTAGAACTCATTGTTCTCAACATTGGAAAAGATAAAAAGGTACACTACTGGTTCTCTTTTTGCTGATCTCATAAATTTTGCTCTGTAGTTATCTGATAAATTTGGTGATTAAATCTGCAGGTCTTAAATGATCAGACATTTGCTATTATGGTCCTGATGGCGTTGTTCACCACCTTTATCACCACACCAATTGTTTTGTCTGTGTATAAGCCAGCAAAAAGAGAAAGCGGATCTGCTTACAAACATCGGACCATTGAAAGGAAGAATTCAAATACTCAACTTCGGATATTGACTTGTTTCCATAGTTCTAGAAACATCCCTTCTATCATAAATCTTCTTGAGTCCTCAAGAGGAATTCAGAAGCTTGAAAGTCTCTGTGTTTATGCCTTGCACCTCAGGGAATTTTCTGAGAGGTCATCGGCAATACTGATGGTACATAAAGCTAGAAAGAATGGTCTGCCTTTCTGGAACAAAACTTTGTCAGAAGCCAATCATGTCATCATTGCTTTTGAGGCATTCCAACAACTTAGCAAGGTATCTGTCAGGCCAATGACCTCAATCTCATCTTTAGCCACCATGCATGAAGACATTTGCTCAACTGCTGAAAGGAAAAGAGCGTCCATCATAATTTTACCATTTCACAAGCACCAGAGGTTGGATGGATCTTTAGAGACAACTCGTGCAGACTTCAGGTTTGTCAATAGGAGAGTTCTTCAGAATGCACCATGTTCAGTGGGAATATTTGTTGATCGCGGTCTAGGTGGGAATGCACATGTATCCGCAAGTAATGTTGCCTATTGGGTTGTAGTCCCTTTCTTTGGGGGCCCTGATGACCGTGAGGCTTTAGCTTATGGAGTTCGCATGGCTGAGCACCCAGGTATCAGGTTAACAATTATTCCTTTCCTGGTAGAGCATAATGTCCCTAGTGAGATAGTCAGAGTTGATTCAGAAGGCGAGTCTAGCGCCAAATTTATTCCAGATGACAATCAGTTCCTTTCTGAAGTTGTGAACAATAGATCAAAGGATAGTTCTGTTGACTACAAAGAGAGAACTGTCAGCAACTCGGATGAAGTCATTTCTATCTTCCGTGATCATGCTCGCTGCAACTTGTTTCTGATTGGTCGATCACCTGGCGGTGAATTACCTTTGACATTGAACCAGCAAAGGACTGACTGCCCGGAACTGGGGCCTGTAGGGAATTTGCTGGTTTCACCAGAATTTTCGACTAGAGCATCAGTTTTGGTGGTCCAACAGTATCACAACGAAGCTTCGTATAAGTCTTTCCCTGAGATGGACGAAGCTTTACCTAGTGGGGATTCAGATCAACTGGCTGATTGATTTTTCTCCATATAGCTACTCATTATACTTGTTAAGTGAATTAATGTGATTCACATATTTCTTGGTTCTCCATAAACTATCCTTGCAAAGCTCTCATGCCTCTGGTTTAGATAGTGAAAATAGACAACATTTCTGTTGAATATATTACATATGTTGGTGTACTGTTGTTCCAGTCACTTCTTTTTTCTGAGTTCATTTTTTACTCAATGACGCCCACCTCTATGCCAGAAACAATAATTTGCATCTAAAGTAACTTCTGAAATTAATTTTCACCAAGCAATCTCGGCTTGATAAATTTGGCGAGTCGAGCATGCATTATGAGTATTTTGATGACGAGGTTTACGTTCAGTTTGGCGTTCCATAGTTGAGCAATGTTGGCTCAATTGTGGTGGTCTGGTGGACTCTATACACAAAAAATAAATGGTGAAAGGTAACCTTCCATCTAATTAAATTAGTTATGGAATCTTGAATTTAAGATATAAACTCTGCTTTGACCTATCTGCCTTCTGTGACTCATCTTTTGTCCAAGAAAGATTGTTTAGAAGTTCACATTATTTTTCAGAATACTTTTTATGGAACCTTTTCTCAAAACATGGATTTATTGGCCTCACCAACTTGACAACCTCAAAGTTAGTTACAAAGTTCTTTTGGAAGCTTTTCCTTCTAAATAGTGTAAAAGATGCCTTTGGGATATTCTTCACATGATCACCATACCAAAACCATACCAATCAGCCAAGATTATGGACACACCAAAACCATACCAATCCATCTCATGATCACCATGTAAAGTGATGTGTGCAGAAAATGTTCACCAGCAGCAGTATACTTATAAATACATGTGAGTTGTACGAAAATGTATTGGACAACCCGTTTGTATAACAGGATTTATGGGAGAAATACGAGTTGCATAAAGAGAGAATGCTCTAAAGCTAAATGTCTTATGCTAGCTTTCGGATGGGCAGGATTTCATATTCTATATGATGAGTATCGGGCATATGACTCATCTATGAAAGCTAACATACCACCAATTGCATGAATTTAAAGGATAGATACATCTGAAGAAGACACGTCATGTCGGCGAGTTCTTACGAAAATTTTTCTTACTCATGAAAGTTAGAAAAAACGATTAAATTCATGAAAGAAATACGTATTAACACGAGAAAGTGCAAGAAGGCAGAAGATCTGAGAGGTTCCACGGGTTGTAAAACACACCTTGAGAGTCTTTGAGAAGGTGTGCTCGAGATTTGTGAAGAAATGAATGAACTGAAACCGTTCATAACAGGGATTAGAGGATTGAGAAAGTTGAAAATTTTGTACTTGAGGAAGATGAAAGTACCAGACTTGTAGCATACACCGTCGGTCGATGCGTTATTAGATTTGATGGGTAGCTGCATAGCGCTTGGTCTTTCAGAGTGCGTTTTTGTCCTCACTCACGTGCTCCTTTGAGAAACTTCCCAGGTAGATTAACATGTAAATTCTGCAAAGAGTCATGCGGCTTAACAATGGAATTCTTATAGGATGAGATTCGAGAAAGAAGATGCATCTTGGTGATATGAGTAGTAGTACCAATAGAATCATGCTCAGACATATCCTTGGCCTTGGCCTTGTAGCATTTTGCGATTAGATTATTCACAATGCAGCCAAATCTTGCGTCTTAGATTCAGACACAACCGTCGAGGACCGTACCATCCGTGTGAGATTCTAGAGAGGTGGCCTCTGCGACTCGAGGTGTCTGCACTTTGTGCCGCATAACTTAGTTAAAAGGTTCGGATGAGCACATACGTCTGGGTGTAACGCCCGTCATTTCCAGAATTAGATGCGTTAGATTTGATGGTGGCTCTGGCGGCCTTTGGTATTTCCGACACGTTTGTCTTCACTCACGTGCTCCTTTGAGAAACCTAGGTGGGTCACCCATCTTGAGTTACCCCGGGTCAAGCAGCTTAACAGTAGATTCTTATAGGATGAAACTTTCGAAAAAATGTCGTCTTGGTGATATGGTGAATGCCGTCGGAATCGCCAAGCATGTCTTTTTACATTTTTGTGATGGGTATTCTGAATTGATAAGAAATGCGGCACATAGGGAGGAGTATAGCGTCGTATAAACCCAGAAACATAATTTTTAGTTAATATTTTTTTGTGGAACCTTCCTCAAAATTTGGACCTATTAAACTCGCCTCACCAACAAGGCAACAACTAAATTAGAGTGCCTTCGGAATATGACACAAATGGTCACACAAGGACCACTCTATCACTTAACAACATTCCTCAATATAATGAGTTTTCTAAGCAATATTATTCATGTAAACGACGTTTTCAATTTCTCAAGATGAAATTAAAAAACTATTTAGAAATTCTTATGAGGAAATTATTTCTTATTATCTTGTTTTTCTTGTAAACGATCTTAGCTTTTGGATATGCTGCAATGCTCATGATCTTGATGCTAGTTGCATTGCATTTGTCAGCTATCTATCCTTGTGATTCTTTAACATTTACAACACCTTATAAATACCACAAGTCAGTCAGTATATTTGTAAGCACTAAAATTATTTCATTATTGTAATCCTCATGCAACAATAAAACCAATGGCTACACCAAAAACACCAATTATAGCATTTCTCATCTTCCTCCTATTCTCCACCCCCACCACTTCCACGGCCACCAAGAAGCCGGTTCGTGGCCACCTCCCCTGCAAAGAAATGGTGTTCTATTTCCACGACGTCCTCTTCAATGGCCAAAACCATGACAATGCAACATCAGCCATTGTAGGATCACCCCAATGGGGGAACAAAACCACAATGGCAACACCATTTAGTTTTGGTGACTTGGTCATATTCGACGACCCCATCACTTTGGACAACAATTTCCATGGCCCTTCAATAGGCCGTGCTCAAGGCATGTATTTATATGATCAAAGAAGTATATATGGTGCATGGCTTGCATTTTCTTTTTTGTTCAATTCAAGTGCTTATATTGGGACACTGAATTTTGTGGGGGCTGATCCTTTGATGAACAAGACTAGGGACATTTCTATTGTGGGAGGTACAGGGGACTTTTTTATGACAAGAGGGATTGCTACTTTGATGACTGATTCATTTGAGGGGGAAGTTTACTTTAGGCTTCGTGTTGATATTAAATTGTATGAATGTTGGCAGTAATGATGGACTCTAATAAGGAGTAATTGTTTATTATTGACTTATGTTCACTTAATAAATTGATCGATGATGAAGGTATTATGATGTTAAAGTTAGAGAGGGTCAAGTCACTCACATTCTTCCATTATAAAAAAAAACTTGATCTCCTCAAATTGCCACTTTCCATTAGGATTTACTTCTAAAAATATTCATTCCTCGCATTAGAACTCAATTTAAGCCTTATGAGAGTAGCCAAATTGCAATTTCATACATGTTCTTGGTGTATCGGAGTAGAGATCAATACTCAAGGCTGAAAATTAACATGTGATTTTAAAATAGATCAAATATCTACTATCTAAAATGTAGTTAAAACTAGTTGTTTTTCGCACCAGGCTGTTAGAGCTTTATGTTATCATCAATACATTTCTGCTATAGAACTTCAAAACATCCTTCAATAGGCCTCTTGACTCTTCTAACACTATCCCCTTAGAGTTCTTTAAATTTTGCCAATACTGAGAGCTCATCAACTGCTTCAACTAAATGGTCAAGCCTAGCTACAAATTCAATAAGCAGAGAGGTGAAAGTAGCCAGAGATAGTGCCGTAGTGCCCTCTAGTGTCCGCATTTTGGGAATGTAGTCTCCACAATACCCTCCCTCCTTGGAATTCATAGCATCAACCTCCCTCGACGGCCACGAGTGGATCTTCCTCGATTGCTTCCTCATCGTCTCATGGTAAGATCTTGCCGGCTTTGATATGCCTAGCTCTGTATGCTCAGAGGGAGGATCAGAATTCGGGACCAGAAGTTTGAGGTCTATGTCTCTTAGGACTGGTGACAATAAAAGGCCATTTTGTTGGTTTGTAAAGTTGTTAACATTATGTTCATATTGTGATGTAACAAGATAAAAATGTGTATATATTGCACGTTGAAGTCTTTCACTAGAGGTGTGAACTTGATTAAGTAGATCAGTTTTGGGACTTCTTTGCATGTTAGCTATGTCTTCACCTAGAAATCGAACTAATTCAGCCGCTTGTTTACTTGCCTCTTGTATCTCCTTCTGGAACATAATCCTTAGAAAATGAGGTGCCTGAAAGATGGCGAGATTTACATCAGTACCTGAAAAAGATTAAATATGAAACCTAAGCCTAAAGCTTAATAACTTTTACTCCGTATTGAAATATCTTGTGGTTACTATACTGATTTCATAACTCGTAATATATGTTTTTTGGTTACTTTTTAATTTGTACACAAACTAAGTGAAACCAAAAGTATGTATTGTGTTACAAAAATCATTGTGATAACCAAGAAAAAATTTAAGCCCATTGATACTCAAAAGAACTTGAGCAATAGTGGAGAAATCAATTAGACTAGGATTGTGTTCATCCGAGGAGATGTCAAAGTCACACTATCTTGATGGATGAAGAGAATATTCATTTGTTTCTATATTCTATGTGATATAGTGGACTAGTATTATTCCCACCCTGAAGTGAAATATATTTTTGACAAAAAACGAGGTCATATTATCTGAATGTGACTGTTGATTTGTAGGAACAAAATCAAATTAGTCTTTACAAGGTAAGCACTTTCTTTGTTATGATGCATAGGTCATGTTCCTTTCTAAGCATCATTCCAAGTTCCAACAATGAGAGGACAATTGCATGGACTACGTGGTGTATCATCTTACCATAATAAGTTTCGAATTGAGTTGATGCGTCTCCCAGTTAGTTCAGTGACGAAGCCAAATTTTTTTATAGACATAATGAATTGATAATATACAAATAAGGGAAATTTTGGAAAAATAGGAAAAGTGAAGGTAATGTAATTTAGGGGAGGGCCCAACTATCCCTTATACCACCTCCTAGTTCCACTATTATCTTTCACTCCATTGAAATGGAATTACAAATGGAGCAAATTTCATTTTAAGTTTAAAATATATTTTCTAGTTTATTCAAATGCATTTTTTTTCTTTCCTTTTTATTTTCTCTAGACTTTCCCTTTATTAATCCAACAAGGTTAAACTTTTCTGGAAATAGGATTGATCATTCTTTATCTTGAGCAGCATTGAGGCACTATTTGAATGCAATATGTGACTTACATATTACAATTACGAGATTCAGGATCGAGTCCTTACAATGACAATGTTCGATTTTTTTTTTTTAAAAATGAGACGACAACAAACCTGGATTTCTGAGTGAAGTACGCCGTGAATTGCCATCACCTCATAAGCACAATACCTCAAAACTGCACCAACCTTGACATACTCAGTCCATGGATAGAAGAAGCTTTTGAATTTCCCATGGGGTGGTTCCCACTTAGCTGAATTGGCCTTGCAAATTGCAACATATTTATAAAAACAAAGACATTCACAGATAATAATAATCTTCTAAGATCACATGACTATTGTCATTTGGAGTATTTTAAGTACCAGGGATTCAAGTCTATTGAAGTTCAAGGTTGTTCTGCACTTCTGGTAGGCTGGCTCATCTTGGAAGCTATCCATAAGGTTGTAGGAGAATTCTGAAAGATCTGATCCATCTTCCTCCAAGTACTTGTCCACACATTCTGTTATTTGATAAATGACAAAATCATCATAAATTCGATTTCGATATCTTAAGTATGCTCAGAGTCAGAATTTAAGATTAGGAAAAACCAGAACATGTAACTAAAAAACTTTAGAGGGCACGACATATGTGCCACAATGACAAAAATATAAAGTTTTAAAATTCGAATATTAAAATTTCAAAGTATCAAGGGGGAAGTCCCCGGACATGCATTTCAATAGATTTTCCACCAATTTGATTACCTTCAAGTATGTCGGCAACTGAATTGAAGTTGGTAACAAGCTCATTGTGCAATTGTTCCCCTGCCCACACAGGAAACACTAGCAAATTCACAAAGACGGCTATGATTGCTCCGATGGCAATGGAATAGAGTCGATCAAAGGCCGCTCTAAGAGGATCACCCATCCGATATCCGGAAACAATTATCAAACAGTATGTGAAAAGCACAACCCGGAAACCATATTCATATGGCACCAGAGTTGGCCATAACTTCATGAATGATGTAATTGTCCCTGCAATTTTTTCATTCAATCTGATTTAGTTATGAGCAATTATTGTAGACTAATGACTTAATTGACAACTATATTGGGACAAAAAATGAGAAAATAGAGGGGCATACCCACAACAAAAATGCTGATTGCAATAATGATTGGTTCAGCAATTCGACCGGTGGTCAAGGCTAATTGAGCAATGACTATAGCCAAGACTCCTGCAAACAAACTTCCTAGTGCCCGGTTGAATCCTCTGTTAAATGTTGCACCTTCAAACATAAATAACCAATAGTTAAGTATATTGCGAAAACTTAGCATTATACTCCGTATATTCCCTCAGTTTCAATTTAATTGACATGTTTCGAGTTTTTCTAAGTTCAAGAAATGCATGAAATGAAGGTGGTAGTATGTGCATAATGTCACGTACCAACAGTGTATTCAAACATGACAGCAACAGTGAGAATGGACCATACAATATCAGTGCCAAACAATTGATAAGAAGCTCTGATTAAAATCAACAATGACACAAGAAGTACCGCTAACCCAACTTTCAATGAGAAAAATATTCTGTTAACATCTTCAAATGCAAATTCCCACACACTCAATATCCACTCTCTCAAAGAACTCTTGTCTTCAGTAGTTGTACTAGTATTATCCTCTTCATTTTTGGGCTGTTTCATTTTTGTAATTATTGAAGGAATATCGATTTCAAGTCTGCCCTTTTTCCCATTCATCCTAAAGAACTACATATAATAATGTTTCAACCTTTTTAAAATGTCTTAAATTAAGGTTAGGTTCTAATTGTTACAAAATGAATGGATCGGAATTGGAGGAAGAGGCCAGTTTAGAAATGAAATGATGAGAGGAGGGAGGGAGTCAATTTAAAGTGAGGAGTGAGACTTAGTGAATGATCATGCAACTAGCTAAGAGAACAATGTATGACTTGTCACATAAATTTTCATTTAGCAAGAAGAATTATGCTATCAATATTGGAAGGGAAGATATAGCTGAAATCTTCGATGAATGATGCTTATAAGACTGAATAATTTGGGATAAATGAGAATTGGAATCTCAAACACAAGGTTACTATTCCAATATTAATTGGAGCATCTTCTACGAACGATGGATAGTCATTATAATAATGACGACAACAATACAAGACGGAAGTTCATGCTACAATATCATTGCTAGCGATAGCAATGATTCTAAAAAAATGGGTGCTTGAAGAAGCAAACCGTGCTCCACAAGATCAATGGGCTGTAGAATTGTGTCACATTATTTGACTCAAACTTTACATTCTCGAACTAGACTAGGTGTTGCTATACAGTTTATGCATGCCAAGTGTTTCCACCAAACTGAAAACGACCATCTAATACATAATGATTTTGCAAAATGACCACAAAACGTTATCGATTATCACCTTAGTCCAAATAAGATTTTTTTGTCTTTAGTCCCTAAACTGATAATGCCTCAATGAACCTTTCACTAGGTGCATGCTCATACTCCTTGTTTTTTGTTGCAAGAAATATTATACCCATCATTCTTCTTCATCTACATCATGTTAGGATATTTGTTATCTGCACAAAATAATTGAAGTCCTCCTTGTGTTTGTAACAAATTTCTACGTTTTTTCCAGTTTTATCTCGTAGTCACTTGTATATCATACATATTATAATATATCATAGAATTTAACTTCCTCTTGTATCATTTCATCTGGTACCATCTTAGCTTCACGCAACTTCACGCAAGATTAGTGAACAAATGAGCATTTCGTGGTACACTTGGAACTACACAACACACCAGAATAACCTTTTCAATTGTTATCTTGATAGAAAATGTCAAAAGATGGTGGTGTCCACCAATTCATGCCTCTTGTCTGGAATAATATATATGATGGAGTTGTATCACCTACAATCTTCTTCTTTATAAGCCTAGAATTATATTCCTGGTGATTTGTGTTGCAAGTATGGCATACTTTATGCTTGACTTAATCAGAGGTGTTCACAATTCAATTTGTGGTGCCTAACGCCTCCAATGCAACCCGTTCCATTACAAGACAAAATCGTGTTCATTGAACATTTTTGCATTAAATCGATGTTCAATCTTGCCTAAAGTATATAATACTCCGTATCATATTTGTTAATGTTAAATATGTTGAAATTATTATCGCTTACATATTTTTGACTTAATAATAACATGACATGTACACAATATGAAACCATCAATGTTTTCCATGAAACATATTCACAGTCTAAAAAAGGAGAAAGAAAAATTGAGGAAATATGTCAGAAGTGGGATTTGAACCCACGCCCTCTTACGAAGACCAGAACTTGAGTCTGGCGCCTTAGACCACTCGGCCATCCTGACTTCTTGTTGTCATGAGCATGCTATATTAATAGTATGCTACTGTGTCAAATCTTGTACACAATTTTAAGTTGATCTTGACATATCATTACTAAATATTTTCTTCTTTTCTTAGTTCATTACTTATATGGAGAAGGAAGTTCAAGAAAAAATGAACAACTACGATACTTCTTAAAAGAATTTTGAAGTAAATGAAATTATTCGAGTCATAGTGTCATAGACTATTACACTCACATGTTATTTTACTGTATTCATATTGAAAAATTCTAGAATATATAACTTATAATTCATATCACTAGTGGAAAAAATAATTATAGAAGACTTAAAGCAATTAAGTATAGTAGGTTTAGCTTTAAGAGTTTAGAGAAAGTACAACTTATGGAGTGTTATTTATCATTTGTGGTATACTACAACTCTACAACGAGCTTGTATTATTTAAGGAGAAGAAATGAAACAAATAGTACCTCAATTTCAATTTAAGTAAGAGATCCGATTATAAAAAAAGAAAAATAACGAAGAGATTCGACTTAACGATTAAAATTGCATACAATTGCACATTACTCATGGTTTTAGATTCAGCACTTAGAAGTGACATTATTGAAACATTCAAATCTGATGACATTGTAGATGACCAAATAATGTAAAACGTTTCCAACTCCCTGATATATATGCATTGCTTCCACTGGACTACTCAAGCTCAAATGCATTGTGATCAAACATGACAAAATTGCATCTATACAAAAATAAGGTTTCAACATTTAACCAATAAAAAAGAATAGGAGCAAAAAATATATCAACCAAAACAAATGTACAATTGATCAAATCTTCAATAAATAAACATATATTTATCCTAAATAAGGGGTCGATGGAGTTTGAGATTTGCCAATTTGATCAACAACATCAAGAATCTCAGCTCTGCTTCTTACAAGCCTATGGAACACCTCTCTCACCTGTTGTTGCAATGGCATTAGTCCTTCCTCCATAACACGGCATACCTCGGCCAGCCCGGCCACCTGCTCGGCCACTTGCTCGGCCTTCTCCTCATCCACCGGAAACTCAAACGAATCAGCGAATTCAATCAATGACTTCGCTAATTTCTCCATTTTTTGTATCTCTTCCAATAGTCCAGCCGCCCCTTTCTTCTCCTTCTTCTTCCATTCCTCGCTGATCTTTTCGTGCAACGACATCATTGGCTTCGCCCAATCCAATTGCCGAGGCACGTTTAGGTGCGTCGAAAGCCCTGCACGTTCCTGGCAAGGGATCCCTGCCACCAGAGCCCACATTGCGAAAACAAGGACATTGCTCATTATATAAACCGGTAAGGCAAGGCCGGTTTGTTCCCCGCCACGTGGTGCCACTAGATTGGATGACATGGCTTGAATTTGCTTCGAGGCCGACCATGATTTCGCCACGGACCATGAGAAAGACCGGAAATTCCCACCTGCCCGGTCTTTCGAAGCAGGGCCGCCGAAAGACCAGGATCTTTCGGCGGCCTTGTGATTCGGGTTCTCTTTGTCATCTGACAACATAGAACCCAATAAAGTTGTTAAAGCCTTCTTGGCACGTCTAACTTGGCCTTCTCCAAATGGCCTTTGCTCCAATGCCGAAACAGCAATTTGAGCCAATTTTTGCCATTGCCTGGCTAGCTCAATACCGCTGGTGATGGCATTGGAGACATCCAAGGCCTTCACCGAGCGGTCTAGCAACTCGGGTATTAGACGGTCCAAAGGCGGCTTGGCAAAATGGGGCGGGTCCCGTCCCATTATCAGAGCCGCCTTGAACTCTGCTTCGCAGCAGAGGAAGGCGTCAAGCAAGCACCTAAACCATGATATGGAGAGGAAATTGGGGTGCACAAAATAGGGTGAGTCTACAGAGGAGTCAGCAGCAGGGGTGGAGACATCTTTATCTTTGTCTTTGGTCGAAGGAGGGAGGAGATCGGTGAAGCGTTCGGCTACATGTTTGGAGAATAAATCAAGAATCTCATTTTCATATTCCATTGTATGAAATTTGGTGGTTTGTGACAATGTTCTGTTGACATATATTTTGAGACAGGGGAAAAATGTTAAAAGGTGTTGTAAGAGAAAACGAGGGGAATTGGTTGGCTTGGTAGTTAAAGTAGTTTGTGGGGGAGGGAGAAAGTTTTTTATTTCCTCAGACTGAGGTGGAGCTGACTTGGTACTATTGTTGCTTTAATACATTCAGTGCCCTTTTTATGTTGCTATAATTATGGACTGCATGCAGGATTGTATGTTGTGTAGTGGAATTAGTTGGTGTTAAAAGAAGCATTTTTTTTTTAATGGTAGATTGGTGGAGTAGATGATATATCAATCCTCAAATAATTAGTTACGACAACTAATAAAGGATATTTTTGTAATTCACAAATTAGATATAAATGACTCTATTATAATTAAAACATTCACGCTAAGTGTTCTTCGCTTTTTTGATTCACTTTCCAAAATATCACTCACCGAAATAATTGAATTTAATGACTAATAAAGAAATTATTTTGTAATTCTAAAATTATATAAATGACTCCTATTATAATTAAACTTCATGACACTAGAAATTAGGAACATTATTTTCATTAATTGTAACATGATATAGTTTTATAGTTTGAATAGGACTTTAAACTAAGATATATTAATCGAAGGAGAAAAAATATGGTAGCCGTATTTAATATTACTCCTTAATACATAAATAAGATCGTGATAATTGGTAAATTCGCCAACAATTCTGCTCACTTTATTAAAAAAGGTACCAAACGATACGAGAAATTACATGCCACCAACTTATGAACAGCTAAATTTGAAAGCAAACGGAACTTCAACAAGCAAATAATACAGTGTTTGATTATAATCCTAAGAGAAATTTAAGACTTAGAATAGGTGTTATTATAGGACAATTGCCACTAAGAAAATTATTCTTTGATTCCTAGTAGATCTTCCAATTTAAAATTTTGAAGAGTTGATTTTAAAAAAGAGTCACATAATGTGAACCATGTTATGGTACAATAAAAAATATGTTCAAATATACTTCCCACCATCACAAAAGAATTTAAGGGTGTTTATTTTGCATAAAGTTCAAGAAAAATTAAGTTGTGTCACATTAGTTAAATTTTCTCTTTACATTGTCTACTTAAATGAGACTTAGAGAATGTCACAATCAAACTGTAAAATTTACCAAATGCATTCTAAATCAACTATTTTTTTAGGAGTTAATTTTTATGTATGTTAAAGCGGATTCTCACATTATTCACTTTTGCTATGAAAATAATAGGAAGAGTATAAATTTAGGGGGCGAAAAGGGTCGGTGAATAATTTTATAAGGGGCAAACTTATTTTAGGGGAGTTGAAAAAATATCATTTCTTTTTATTTTTAGTGATTTCAACCCTTATTTTAGTTTTTAAGAGAACTGATGTACATGCTCTTAATTTTGGGATTTTTCAAATAGAAAACTATCCCTAATACTTTGGGATAGAGGAATTTGTATTTTAAACATATATTACTATTAATTAATGTAAAAATTGATTTATATCAAAGGTTTGTTTGGATATCTAAAGATTAAGTATTTCAATGACTATGCAAGACAACATGAATACATGATTACCAGATAAAAATAATTGATGAGTTGCAAATACATGTGACCTTTGTTTTATACCTGATTAAGATTCTTATAGTTGAGAGAAATTATGAATTTAAAATCATCATGAATTGATAACTATGGACAATACAATTATACAAACATTACATCAAGATAAAAGTCAAACTCTTATATGAAAGGGAAAAAAGGATATGCTAAGGAAAAGGGATTCGATAGCGAAAGAATCGAAACAAAGAATCGAAAAATGGGACAATTATTAGCATTGAAGATGACCAATGTAGTAAAGATATCAACTTTGATTAAAAAAATAATAATTTTAGGAAATGATTATAACAAGTGAATTTTTAGATAATAAAATTTAAAATAGGCAAAGAATATATTCCGTTTTCATGATTTTATAATTTTAGGAAATGATTTTCTCTAGAATTTATAAAAATTTATTTATTTGATAATTTTGTCTATTTATTTGATAATTTTGTCTCATTAATTTACAACTTTTTTGTTAAGTTATATAATTATAACAAAAAAAAAAATATGTGTAACAAACCTGTCCTATACAACGCACATCTCTTTTCACTAGATTGATTAGATATTGGCTTTACCATAATAATAGATCACCTATAGATGAGCTATTAATATTTTTTTTCTTGCTGAGCATAAAGGATCCTTCATTCAATAATTGATAATCTACTGATAGTTAGATAATTGTATAATCACTTATTGGATAATGAATAAAATTTATTAATCCCAATTAATTATGATCATGTGCATGCAAAAGAGAGAAAAATAAAAAGCTGAATCCCTTTGTTGGAACTCCATCTGATCATTCATTTTGTGTTTATTCCTTTTTGTTCCGTCTAAAATATTTCTTTTTAAATAATTAGTTTTGATAGTTAATAAAGGGTATTTGTGTATTTTACATATTAAATATGAACGATTCCTACTACAATTAAATTTCTTAAACTATTTGGATAAATTGTGAAACGATTAGTTATATAGTTTAAATAGGACTCCTCGTTCTTATTTCTGCTATCCTTAGTAGGTCTTTTGTTTAATTCTCTTGTATTTAACGTAGAAAATTGTAATTCTACATTTTGTCTGACTTTTTGTCTAATTTTTTGTTATTAAATTACTCAATGAAAACAATGATATAGTTTCAATTAATTATCATTCTACATTTTCAATGTACTTTTTGACTAGTTTCTTATTTTCTTAATTTATGTGCAAATGGTTAGGAAGACAACTAAAAAGGAACGGATGGAGTAATAGTTAAGTTTTATTGAAACTCATGGGGAAAATGAAAAGCAAAATTTATTCGAGACATATATGTTAGAGATTGGCCACAATAGCCAATATCTTGAATTTAAAAATTAAAAAAATCAACCATCATAATTGACACTCGATGATTAGGGGTATGAAAGTAATTACATTACTAATAGTGTATAAGTTACTTTTAAAATTATTTAAACTTAAACTTTAAACAAAAATGACTGCATATTTATTATACATATGATTTTAACTAATAAATTTCTTTATTTTAATCGTATTATTTGAAAGATGATCGAGCTACTACATTAATAATAACATTGATGTATAAAATTTTAAAGTTATATATGTAAAGTAAAGCAATAAAATTTATTAATTTTAGTCTAAAAATTTATTAATTTAGTCTAAAATTTAGTAATTTTAAATCTAAAATTATTAATTTTAGTCATGAAGAATAAAAATTTACAATTTTTTTGGGATGAAGGCAATATTGTTTTTCCTTTTTAGTGCAATTCAGTCATGTTGTTGTGATTTTATTCAATTACTAATACTCAATCGTAAAGTATAATTATTCACTATATTATACCATATGGTCCTACTCTAAATCTACATTTTATGACCTACTCACTCAAAGATTTATGCAAAGGATATTTTTTCGTGATCAATATCTAATAGGAATCAATATAACACTTCTACATATATAGTATATGATTTAATGATGTCAGATATTCACTTTAACAAATATACGTAATCTTTAGAGATGGGTAGAAAAAGCATGTTGAAAAAGCATAAATTAAAAAGAGGTTAAATTGTTACGCTAAAAATATGTATGTATAATAATACTATAGAAACTACAATTCTTAGAAAATATAAGTTAAACATACATGATATTCTCATTAACTTATTAGATTAGTATTGTCATTGTTTTAAAATCGTGTAATTTCTTTTTTAAACTCATTAGAATCTACAATTCCCCCATTAGATTACCGATTGAGATGACCACAAGTAAAATTTTAATTTGACTGCTCAAGAAATTTTATAAGTAGATGACGAAATTAAGTAAAACGAGAACTTTTATAAATGAACTAAATCATGACAATGTAAAAAGTTATGAAGATAAAAACAAGCTGGCCAATAGAAAATAAGAGGAAGGAGTGTGCATCCAAGGGAGGAAAGAAATGAAAAATAAAAGAATCAAAACTATTATCATTTCATAATTTTAGAAAATCTATTCTCTTTAGAATTTATAAAAGTTCATTTTTAGAAGAAAAAAAAATACCTATTATAAATTTTTTTATCTTTTATAATTCTGATACTCCCAAAAAAAAAGCAAATTAGTCATAGCCCACTTGTCAGATTGTCTATTAACACTTAAAGTTGTTTTCAAGTGGAGTAACACCGTCCTTCAAATAAATTTTGCTATGAATTAATGAATTAATATACTTTTATTAGTAATATTACTTAAATTATTAATAATATATTATTATTAACACATATTCAACAAAAAAATAAGTTTTTATAAACTTAAATAATATATGTGTCGGTATGCGATAAATAATTTTTTTAAAGTAAAAACAATTAATAATATATTAACATCCAAGAATTACATTATTCGAATAATAATCAATCAAATACAATTATGCTTGATAAATAGATAGTGGTTCCAGATGAAAGATGTGATTTAAACATCATCTCTTTCCTCCGACTAAGAATTTTTTTTTTTTGCTGACCATTAATCATATTAACATGTTTCTAGACCTCTCGATTATTTATTGACTACTTGGGAACAAGTTATCATGATATTAATAGTAAAGGGGAAAAATTTGGTATTAGAGCATGTTTTAATTTATGATTTTTATTACCACATAAAGAGTTGGAAGAGAATGAAGAAAATTTCATACGATAGGGCTATGTCAAAAGTTTGGGATTGGTGTAAATTTAGGTACATGGAAGCCAGTCGAAATAATTTGTGTGAATCTTATTAACAAATATGATTTTATCATTATTTGTTAACTGAAACATAAATTATTAGTAGTTAACATCTATTATGAATCAAAGGAGTAATTAATAATAATAATAATAATAATAATAATAATTTTACCAAAAGCATATAAAGATATGCTATATATTAATTGTCGGTACAAATTGTGTAAATATCATGAATGTGACATTTATAATCATGATTGGGAAGAAGATATATATCCAAGCATGTCAATTGGAATATCAGCAGAAGTCGTATGCTACTTGATTTGATGTCCTCTGACTAAATATATTGGCGAATTGATCATCAATATAGTATCATCGAATTATTTACTTAAATATCGGTTAAATGAGTATAATTTAAATTTTTTTGGATGTCAATATATAAAATTCATATATGTTGGGAATTAAATAATAATAATAATTCTACACCAAACATATGATTATTTAACTAATACATATTATAATAATAATAACAATAGTTACAATAATAATAATAACAATAATAATAATAATAATAATAATAATAATAATAATAATAATAATTCTACACAAAGCATATGATTATTTAACTAACACCTATTATAATAATAATAATAAAAATATATCTACATAAAACAAATTATTATTTAATAGTAAATTCCTATTAGAACTCATGAGTTATTAATTAAGAGGTGGAATTAGTAATTAAAAAGATAATATTTTTGCCTAACTTTTAAATTTTTAGGAAGAAAGGTAATTTAGTAATTAATAGTGTAAAAATCGAATAAACGAAAAAAACACAACCCTTATTATATATATGTTAATAATAGTGATTAGTAATGGTGATAGTGATATAGATAGATCTCTTGCCTTCTCATTCTTTTATAGAGCAATGGAAAGAAGCATACTTATTAACAATAGCACTATTATTTCACGCATGGCTTTAACTAATTTAACTACTTTAATTAATGATGGATCAAAATCTGTAGATCAACTAGCAATCGAGCATTGTTATGCTTTATATGTTGATCACGTTCGATGTAGGGGTAATACTTATACCGCAGTTGTCCCATTCTTAATGTGGGGGAGGTTATCAGGATGTCGCCAAGCAGTCAAAGTAAGCGAAATCAAAATGCAGTATGACATAGTCGAATATGCTCATGACCTTTAGAGGCACGTACTGGATTCGGCCAACGATTCACTGGCTAAGCTGAGGGGGATCGACACATGTGTCGTCTTGTAGGCCTTATGAAAGGAAGCGTAGATGTCATTGAAGGTATGAATAGCGTAGGATCGCTATTGATAAAAGTTTAATCATATTGAGATCACCATATTGTGTACCCTTAGTATTCTAACGTAAGCCAAATCGCGGGATGTCACGCCGGTGGATCGATGAGCTGACTTCGCTGCTTGTCTGAGAGTCACATCAAAACTGCGTGGCTAAG
Source organism: Lithospermum erythrorhizon (assembly GCA_019722365.1). Lineage (NCBI taxonomy): Eukaryota > Viridiplantae > Streptophyta > Magnoliopsida > Boraginales > Boraginaceae > Lithospermum > Lithospermum erythrorhizon. The sequence continues at coordinate 707,642 of JADFUC010001453.1, forward strand.
CCTTGTCATGAAAATCTTAGGGTCTTTGGAATATATACCATTATTGATATTACAATGGGAAGATGAGAGTCCCAACTTTAATGCATCCAACATGGGTACAAGAAATGGGACGTGATCAATCTCATCCTTAGCGACGTTGGCGTCTAGATTAATTAGTTTCTAATACCTTTAGGGCTACAATGACCATATAAACTACCACTAATTTTCAAACAATAACTAGCATTCTCTCCCCCATTACTGTGGCACTCACAGTGGGAATAACAACGCCCATTTATAGCTTCATTATTAGTAGCTTCACCAGTAGTACCCATCATACAAACTCCCTTCGTCTCCCCACCAAATGGCATACAAAAACATCCAGGATTGCAGTCTTTGTCCTCATGTTTTACATCACACGAATTGAAACATTTAGGAATAGTTGGTTCTGTAGCACTCACTTTCTTGGGAAAACTTTGATCTGCGATGTATACAAACCAAATGATTGTATATAAGAGATCTTCTCAGCAAAAATTACTTCTCCAATCAGCAGATTGTCAAACTTTTGATTTTTGTTTATTTATTAGCTTTGTATTAGATATTTTGTTTGTATTGTATAATCTTGTAGAAACTATATTAATGAAAATTACATTTCAAACACTTTCCATTGATATATTTTTTATAAGATATTATATAAACGCGAATAAATATATTTAAGATGAAGTTCGAAATGAAACAATTTTAAAGTAGGCAGTGCTGTGGGATGAAGAACTATATGTTAACACATGCTTCATATATTATTGAATCATTTTGTAAAAAGCACATATTGAATATCACATCTAAAAATATATATTGTCCTGTTTTGAATTTCGAAATTTAACTTCTTAAATAGTAAACTCAAGTATTTTATATATTCTGTATAATAGTTTAGTGAAAAATAATGTATGATTATATATATATATATTAATGTATTTTATAATTAATATGATAATTTGATTCAAATCAAAATAATGTGTATCAATTGATACGATATAAAACTTGTTAATTCTGATTATTGAAACTTAAATTGTACGATCTCAATGTCAATCACTATATGGTGAATTGCAAGAATAAATGAGAGGGGCTTCTAGAGACTTATAGGTAAGGGGCAGGCCGGCAAGGGGAATCATTTTTTGGGGCAGGGAATTTTTTCTTGAAAAAAAGGAGGGAAGAGAGTTAACGTACAGGAACCAACAATAAGGAAAAGGAAAGTGAAGGTAATGAACTTCCTCATTTCTGATTTGTGACTTCCAAAAACTTCGAAGTTGACAAGTTATTATGATAGTGTGTGTACCTATAAGCTGGTGGTATACTTTGAAAGAATCGCATCAAATTTATAGTACAAAGTGTGAGATGGCTTTTTTTACTTATAACCTAGTATATGCTACTAAGATATGCTTACCGGCAATCGGTGATTGTATTAATAATAACACCAATCCAAAATGTAGTACCTCCTAGCAGTAAATCGTATAAAGATTCCCATTTTTGTAAGTGGTATGTAGGGATGGTCATGTATGCGATTTAATGCAAATTTTATATTAAATCGTATATTTTGATTTTTTCGGTTCAATGCAATTCAGTTTTGTACTCAATCGGTTTTTTTGGTACGGTTCAAATAGATTTTTTGGTACGATTAGATGTTAATCGATTTTTCTTAAAACGAAATATGATTTATAAAAAAACATGAAAAATAAACTAAAATATAATTGTTCAGTACTTGTCCCGACATACCCAACTCATCTACTCCATCCTTAAAAACTATTAGATGTTATTAAATATAATTAGATTAATTTTCCGACTCGATAAATTACATTCACCAAACCATTTAAAACTTGACAAGGTTGAAAATTTATACACATTTTGATGTACAAATAAATTATAAGGAAACTAATTAGTAGTTAACCGCTCAATGTTTTGCCAATATACTTGACTCGTCTAGCTGAATCTTATAATATATAAATTCATTAATTATCCAACTCGTTAATAGAACATTTTAGATGATCTTATATATAAATGGATTTTCACATATTGTAAAATAATCTGATAAATACATACCTTGTTTCATGTTTTTGAGGGATTTAATTAATCAATTCTTTAAGCACCTAACTACTTTTAGTTATAACAGTAAATATTTTTCTATTTTTATTACAACGGTTTACATTCTACATTATCTAGATTGAGGGGAATTGACAACAAATGCATATTGTGAATTTGTTACAAAGTCCCATATCTTGATTTCTATTTGAAGTATCATTTATTTCATCCTTTTTACAAGAAAAGAAAAGAAGTTACACAACAGTATTACTCTATACTACATTATCTACTTTGAGAGGAATTGGTAACAAATTTCCTCCCTTTATTATTGCAATGTATACATTGAATAATTAAATCATTAATAGGTGCATATTCTCTAACCAAAAAATATACTGTAATTAAATATTTAATAGGTGCATCTTCTATAACACAAAAAATACTGGTAGAAATACTGAGAGGGGGTGCAACTTGGCAGCAATGCATGCTCTAATAATATCTCCACCTTAACCCAAAATCATTTGCATTTCCTATCTTCATATTTATCTCATTTTTCCACTTCTCTTTCACTCTTTGCTTCAATTAATTTTTTTGCATAGATCTATTATTTAATTTTTACTTAAATACCTTATTATATAACTTGAATAATTCCATTTTGTTTCAATTTTTTGAGATTGTTTTATTAAGTATTGTTTTTGGGGGGGAATTAATTGAACCATTTGGGATAAAAATGAAAGTTAGTAAAGAAAAAGATTCCAACAAAACATTCTGGGATCCTATGAAGAACAGTGGTGTACTAGGACTAGGAGGTAATAATAATGCTCAGAATAGAGCTTTGCCCAAATTAATGCTTTTGTTAATCTTTTTTGTTTCATCTACATATGTTGTGTATACTCTCAAGCTCTTGACTTCTTCTAAAGCTTGTAAAGATGATATTTTTAGATACCATGATAGCAAAATGTCTGCTTTTGTTCAAGAAAATGGGGGAAATTTGACATTGAGTTCATATTCTAGTCAAAATGAGTCATTTTCTGAAGAAAATATTTCAAGAATTGATTTTTATCCAAATGGGAAAACTGGGTTAGAGCATATAGTGTTTGGCATTGCAGCTTCATCGAAGTTGTGGAGTAAAAGGAAGAATTATATTAAGATTTGGTGGAAACATGACTTGAAAATGAGGGGTATAGTTTGGCTTGATAGTAAGGTGAAAACTTTCAAGAATGAGAGTAGATTGCTTCCAGAGCTTAGAATTTCTGAGGATACTTCTAAATTTGCTTATAAGAACAAGCAGGGGCATCGGTCGGCGATTCGGATTTCGAGGATTGTTTCGGAGACATTGAGGTTAGGGGTGGAGGGTGTTAGGTGGTTTGTAATGGGGGATGATGATACAGTGTTTGTGACTGATAATTTGGTGAGGGTATTGAATAAGTATGATCATAATCAGTATTATTATATAGGGAGTTCAAGTGAGAGTCATTTGCAGAATATTTATTTTTCTTATGGAATGGCTTATGGTGGTGGTGGTTTGCAACAGTTACCCTTTTACTACCTCGGTGAAAATGCATGAGTATCTAGAGGTATCCTTTAGCTGTATGGTTCTGATGATAGAATGCAGGCTTGTATGGCTGAACTAGGTGTTCCACTCACTAGAGAAGTTGGTTTTCACCAGGTGAGTTGGTCTACATAACTCTGAGTTTCAATTCTTGATTGCTTCTAGCAATTTGCTAAATTACTCCTATGTACAATTAGGTGTCGTTTTGGGGGTGTTGTTGTTATTAGATTTAGGTTATGGAGGAAAAAAAACTAATTCTGGAAAAGGCTTGAAGTTAGTGGTCAATTGCCCAATATAGTCATTCTGCTTTAAAAAAGTGTCTTGTTTCTTTGAATAGTATGAATGTTATGTTTTAGCTAATATCCATAAGAACATACTTTTAGTGTAGTTGGAAAATCTCAGTGAGAATTGGTCATGCTTTTTGTTTTGCCTAAATTGGTAGTGGTCCGTTGTTATCCATCTGTTTCTGAGTTTGATATGGTGATCTTAGCTGACATAGTTTTTTATTTCTTTATCTTTGTCTGATAGTAGTTGAATTTTATTGAGTATTGGGATATTGCAATGTGCTATATTTTGAGATCACCAAGCATGATTTGGAAATTCTGTTTATTTAATTTTATAACATCTCCCTTTTTTGCTGCATTCCAGTATGATGTCTATGGTAATTTATTTGGTCTCCTTGCGGCTCACCCTGTTGCACCATTGGTGTCTTTACACCACCTTGATGTTGTGGAGCCTATTTTTCCCAATGTGACGAGGGTGGAAGCTCTTCAGCGTCTAACAATTCCTATGAAGCTTGACTCTGCCGGCCTAATGCAGCAATCAATTTGCTATGATAAAGATAAAAGTTGGACGATTTCCGTATCTTGGGGATTTGCTATTCAAGTGTTTCGTGGGGTTTTATCTCCTCGTGAGGTAGAAATGCCATCAAGAACCTTCCTGAACTGGTACAGGAGAGCAGATTATACAGCTTATTCTTTTAACACGAGGCCTGGAGCTTATGAGGGAAATATAAAGTTAAAGTCTTTGTTTTCTACATGTCCAAAGCTAAAATGAACCCATTCTGCAAGAATACAAATGTGAGCTACTCATGACTGCCACCGTGTTCCTCACCCTGTTTGTAAGTGGAAGATGGCAGACCCTGCTGAACTTGACTTGATCGAAGTTCACAAAAAACCTGATCCGCGCCTTTGGGATAGGGTAATCGTTATATCTCTTGATTTATTCTTAATAAGCATTTCCACAACTGAACAATGAATCTGGGATGTATGGAAATTTCATATCGCACAATCCTACTTAAGAGACATTTATTCCAAGATTATTCTTGTTTCCGCTTTCTACTTCAAACTCTTATTGCAATACCGCCACCATGTTAGCAATGTTTACATCTTACTGATATAGATTCATTCTACCTAGTTACATTGAGGATGGATTTGTTTGTCTGTTGGTTTAATTTTTCATCATTTATTCTTTTGTAGTAACGCTAATATTTTTTTCTATCTTTTCAGTCTCCCAGAAGAAACTGTTGCAGAATCTTGAGTTCAACTAAAAAAAAGATGGTGGTAGATGTTGGCCTTTGCAGCGAAGGCGAGATTAGTGAAATTACAAGTCAATAAAGGTGGAAATAGTATATATCCCTCCTTATTCCTTTTCCTTCTGTCGTCTGGTTAATTCGAGCTGTAGTTGCATTCCTTCATATGTTTCATTCATGTATTCCACTATCGCGGGAAGGGCTTCGTTGGCATACCGCTTATCCACTGTAAGTGGAAGAAGTTCTTGATGTAAAAAGCAGTCTTGTATACTTAATCATCTCTTATGATGCCAGTAAGATCTAGTCTTGTTATTATTTTATCTTAAGAGTAGAAATCAAGGAATGAGATTCCAAAGTCAGTCAATAGGTAAATCATTTTCTCAATTAATTTCAAGCAGCCCATTTACTTGCATTTACTTATTGATGGGGGTGTGATTATTAATCTTTCTAGCATTGCTTATGCCTTAATCAATGCTTAAACAATTGGTCATTACTATAATATCTTTTTTGTTTCTTCTTCGTACCAAAATTGATTATTATCTTAGTGATGTCGCATGATGCTCAGTCAACATAATCTACTACCTCCATCGTAATAGGACTTTTTTTCAATAAATAACCAAACTATTTTAAAAAATTCCTTTATTCATTTAGAAAAAGAAATAGTTTTTGCTTCTATTATTTTAAAGTAGGACGGATCCAAAATTTCACATAACTAATAACCCAACAATAATACTAAGAGGGTGATAAGTTTTTTATTTTGAAATATGCAGCAAATCACGTTCTTGAATCTTTATGTCATTGTATATATACTACTCCGTAATGCATAGATTCAGAGATCAAGGCCAAGGTCCATAACTTGTCGGTAGGTGTTTATTTTTTGTCCTTTTGGGATGATTGATAGTTTCACACTTTTACTTTTTCGACAGAAATATACAATAATTGAGATGAAAACCCCATCTTTATTTTCATATAGCCCTACAGAATATAGCCCTCTACAGGAAATAAGAGCCACACACATAAAATTTCTACTATAATCTAGAGTTGATGCTTAGAATGATCCTGGGACAATAATATGACTCTAGATCTAAATAAAATTTCCTTAGTTATATTTTCCATCCCCATGCATTACACTATCAATTATATAATGACAAGTATGAAATTTATAATTTATTAGAAATTTACGGTAACATTTATCATCCCAATTATTTTTAACAAGAAACATGTGTGGAAACGTGGAAGAAAGTCATGAGCTCTTAGTGTCCTTATGAGCAAGCCCAGCTTAAGTGGCACCCGGACGATTGCGCATTGCGCCTAAATTCAAAAAGCCCCTAATATTTTATATACGACGCGATTTATGTCGTTTACGCTGTGAATCATCAAGAAAGCAAAGAAATGTGTGCGAAATTTAAGTAGTATTTTTTATAGCGATTCTCTTCTTATTCACGCTTATAATTGATTGCTTATTTTCAATTTAAGAAGCTTAAATTTAAAACAAGCATTCTCTTACCACAAACTCTTCCATATCGATATGGTGGCTTTTGCCATCAATATAAACATCTAACATAGTGCGGGTCTTTATTAAAAATACATCATTGCTTAATCTTAAGACGCCCATAATTATATATTTTAAAATAAAAATAGAAAATAATATTTGGAGAACGAAGCTTAAAATCGTTTGCCGTAAAGTTCTTACATGCTGTTTTCAACGTCCCGTAGTGTTAATTTAACTGCTAACGCGATAAAGAATAGTGTCAATATTTTGAAGAAATTTGGGGACAATGGAAGAAATTAACACGATTTTGCTTCAGTAAATGTCGAGAATTTGCATTTTCTGAAAGCTTTTATTTTCAGAATAAAACTTCAAATGAATATCTCGGGGTCAGCTTTATCGAATGAATTAATTTTTAAATTTATAAAATTATTTATTTTTACATATAAAAAATTATTAATAAATTTACTAAAAGAATCTCATTTTATACTTTCAGTTGTTGGGTTCAAGTATCTATGAGACGGCTTTGCTTATGAGGTTGGACTTTTGTTTTTTTAATCTGATTCCGAAAGATTTATCAACGGTTTTAAGGTATAAATCAATAGATGCAAGGGGCAGGTGGTTGGTTGAACTACAATGTTTGGTCGGACTGGGCAGGGGGGGTTCATATTCTATGTTCTTTATGCCTTGATTTTATTAGTAATTCACTAATAAAGTAAGGGACAATTATAGATCCACCATTCATTTTCCAAGTGCAGATTTGACACCAATAAATTGCTAGAGCTGGTTAGGTTGACTTTTGTACTCCACTCCATATTAGAATTTCATCTCTCATTGGGCATTATGTAATAAATTTGTAATCATTTTTTTGTAGCCAGAGAAAAGTGTCGGACAATAGGTCATATTTTTCTCGAATTTATTTTCATTGATGTATTAGCTTTTTTAGTCAATTTTTTTACATAAATAATTTTTCAATATATTATACAAATATAAGAAATAATATCATGAAATTATTAAAAAAAACAAATTATGTAAATCACTCTGTATATATTATTAAAGAGTATGCACAACGTTCTTTATTTCCATGTTCTTCCATAAATGAATATGTAGTATAATACGTACTTTCAAAAAATTGATGGATACCGATTTTTAAAAAGAAAAACCTTTTTTCTAGCATGTTATACTTTTATATGAAAATATACCACCAATACATGGCATACTTGGGATTTCAACCAAGCCTAAACTAAGTGAAAGTCAGATAATTTTGGTTGGAACGCTCGATGAGGAGTAATTTAGATTCACCGTAAGGTTATTTTTATGCTTGATCAATCTATATCTATCTATCTATCTGTTATCTATTTATATCCATCATATATATATATATATATATATATATATATATATATATATATATATATATATATAAAAAGTAATGTATTGCCTTTGGGAAGAAAGATGCTTATTTTTTCTTATCAATCCATTAAAATATCCTTAATGAAGTGTATAATCGTATTTTAATAAATTTTAATTAAAATAAAAACTATAAATAAGCAAATCATATATAATATGGTTCTCTATACTTAAATAATAGAATTGTTTTTTTTAATAAATATTTGTATATAGATTAATTTCATTATTAATTTCATCCTATAAATATTCCCCATTAACCTATTGACATGCATTAATTTTTTATTCAAAAATTAGATATAGGCTATAGCACATCAGAACAGATAATGCACGGGATATATATTCAACATCGTCTGGTAATTCATCAGTTTGTACAAAGTAACTAAGGTATTATTCATGTATACGTACTAAAATGTATCATCAATGATCAGAAACTCTCTCTATATCAATAAATAATTAAAATTTGCTTAAATTTCAAACCAACAAAATTTTAAAATTATTATAATACATATTATATATTACTCCATCCTTTTAAAAGCGTTATTTCGATTTTCTTTCAATAAGAAATTCTGGCTCTGAGAACTTAACCACTAAATACTGTAAATCAATACTTCACATACCAAACCCATCTCAATAGATCGCTCAATTTCTTTTCAATAGTCAAATTTTTTTAAAGCGCAAACTAACAAACTTAAAAAATTAAGAAATGTCTATACTACCTCCATCTCTAAATTTGTTAATTAATTTTTATTTTGAAATGAAGTTAAAATTATTTAAAAGTCAACCACCAAAATTTAAAATTTATAAATACTAAATTTCACATCCATCTCTAAAAGATCATTCAATTTTCTTTGTTCATTAATAGTCAAATATTTAAAAATTCAACATACAAACTAAAAAAATTATAACCTGCATAGTTACTCCATCTCTAACAAGTGTTTATAGATTTTCTTTTTCAATAGTTAAATTATTTAAACTACACAAAATTCAAAAATTTATGTAAATATTAATATGACATCGCTCTAAAAGATCGCTTAATTTTCTTTGTCTTTAAGAGTTTGTTCTTTTTTCGATCAACCGACTAAAGCGGAGTAAATCTAAACTACTCAGAAAATAATATTATTTTGATAAATTTTAAATAAACTAAACATCAAATAGTAAAACCTATAATATAGGGTTTTAAGCATGCAAATAGAATTAGTTTTATCGAGGGGACTCTAATAAGAAGTCAGATAATATCTCTAAATTATGTAATCCCCTACTTAATAAAATGATTAAGTTTGATATAAAATTAACACATTGTTTTACTTGAATAATCAAAAGTGCATTATGTTAAGAACAATTCGGTTAAAAATATTAGGTATTTGCATTTTTTTTTCAAAAATTATACTTGTATAAAAATAATCACTTGAGTTTTATGTAATTAAAAAATTCAATCATCAAAGTTAGAAGAATTTTCAAATTTTTTGTTTGAAACATGTAATTGTTTTTATTGAAATTTATAGCCAAATAATTCAAGTATATAGTAATTAAACATAGACTGAAGGAATGAGTATAAGTTAAAAATCATCAATACAAAATTTAATATATAAAGAATCGTGAAATCTCTTTATTGGTTTACGTTAATACGGATTATTATATAATATACGATGAAAAATATTTAAAGTATTTTACTAAAAATATTATAATTTGTTATTCAAATCAATGTTATGTATAGAAATTAGGATGACAAAGTTTATGAAGAAGCAAGAAAACCTCCTTTATTGTTTTACATATACGATGAAAAATATTTAAAGTATTAATATATTTAACATATTTTACTAAAAATATTATAATTTGTTATTCAAATCAATGGTATGTATATCAACATATAATATTTTAGAGATGGATGTAAAATTTGTAATATTTAACATATTTTACTAAAAATATTATAATTTGTTATTCAAATCAATGTTATGTATATCAACATATAAAATTTTCAACTTACTTTATCGCTATGATAGTTTTGATTGAAATCAAAATTGTATATCACTATTAATATCATAAAATTTTAGTTAATTTTGACTATCAAAATCTCAACATGGCTTAATAAAGTCTTATAATCATAAGTTATCAATTTTGTTGCGGTGGAGTTTTAAATAAGCTTGGGATTATTGAAAAAGAAAATAGAACGATCTTTTTGTAGTAACGACGCCATATTTAAAAGATTTATAAATTTTGAATTTTGGTGGTCGAAGTTTTAGCTAATTTTAACTATGAAAAATAAAACCCATGAACATGTTAGATGGAGGTAGTATGCAATTTTCATAATTTTTTAGTTTCATTAATCAGCTTTTAAATAATTTTGACTAGAAATCTATCATAAATTTAATATTTATAAATTTTAAATTTGGTGGTTGACTTTTAAGTAGAATACTAAACTAGAAAAATATAATGTAAACATAAGCTTATAATTGCATCATCTCGTTAGCTTACTAATATTATTATTGTGTTTCAAATCATGTGATTTATTTTAAACTCAAATGGACGGTTACACTATTAAGAAAAATAATCTTATTCCTCAGCAGATTACCCATTACGAGCGAAACATGTTTGGATTTTCTATCGACGAATAACGACGCTTAATTTTTATGCCACAGCATATAAATTTTGTTTATTAGGATATATATTTTAGTTAATAATATATATGAAATAATAATTACTTAATAATAGTCAATTTAATGTATACCGATTTCTTCAAAACTTCATGTATTATTTTAAATTATTATTATGAGATTTATTTTACTATAATAATTTAATTATATTTTATACATATTTCATCTTGTATACTTTTATAAAACTATTAATAGGTCCTACTTTTTTTTAATAGTCCTACCTTCTAAACTAGAATACAAAATTTAAAACAAAAGATATTATCATTTAACCGAGATTCACATTATTTAAGCTAAAATATAAAATTTAAAATTCAGAGTTTGCTTATATAACATAATATAAATATTAAAACAATTTGATATATCATGTTATTTAATTTTAATAAAAATAAAGTTCCAAATAATTTCCCATGAAAATTTGACAAGATGACTTTTTTAAATATTGATTCTCAAAAATTTAAGTGAAATTTGTAGATGATTTCTTTTACAAGATATCAATATATGTGATTTTCAACTCATTTATTATTACCATAATAATACTTCGATTCAAATCAAAGCTCTAGCCAATCAATTAAGTTAATTACAAAATTTGTTAATTTTTTCTATTAAAAGAGAAAATCAACAAACTCTTAGAAATTGAAAGTAGCAAAGAGTATGTAGTAACTAGCAAGTTTTAAATTCGTTGATCGAAGTTTAATAATCGCGGAATGTTGAAAAGAAAGTTGAATGATCGCTTATGGATGAACCGAACGTAGTAATGAGTATTAATAAATTTTTAATCTTGGTGGTTGAGGTTTAGTAATTTTGATTATTGAAAAGAAATCGAACAACCTTTTAATTAATCTAGACAATCTTTCTCTGATGGATAAAAATATTCAATTAGGTATGAATGACGTAATAAATATGACATGTTGACGTTTTAATTTTGAACTCATATATTTTATAAAATTTTGTTATATTATTATGTGAAATATGTATATCAACATATAATATTTTCAACTTATTTTACTGTTAATATGATAATTTTGATTCAAATCAAACTTGTATATCAATTATTAAGATCATAAAATTTGTTAATTTTAACTATTGAAAAATCTCTTAGCCATGAAGCTAATAAGTATGTAGTAATCATATTTAGTATTTATAAATTTTGAATTTCAAGTGATTGAATTTTAAATAATTTACTAACAAAAAGAAAACCATGAACATTTTATAGACGGAGGTACGTAGCCTTTCATAATTTTTAGTTTTGTTTCGCTGAGCTTTTTAAATAATTTTGACTATCGAATAAGAAAATCGAATGTAATCTTTTTCTTTTAGAGATTTGACGCTAAATATATTAATTTTAAAATTTTGGTTGTTTGACTTTTAAATATGAATTCATAAAAAGGAAAATCAATTAACCTTTAGACGGAGGTAGTATAATATTTTCATAATTTTAAATTTTGTTGGTTGAGCTTTAAAAAAAAAATTGACTATTGAAAAAGATTGAACAATTTTCTAGATGATTTCAGTATGTAGTATTCATAATTTAGTGGTTAAGCTGTTAATAATTTTGATTATTGAGAAAATTGAACAACCTTGCATTTCGGCTAGATATAATATTCATAAATTTTAAAACAGTTTAGATTTAAACAATTTTGATTATTGGACGGGCGATACATGCCAAGCTGCTTTGTTAATTTTAATTTCTTTGTTATAATTATAAATGCAAAACAAAAAAAAAATTGTATGTTGAAATAAAATTATCTAATAAATAAACTTTTATAAATTCTAAAGAGTCATTTACATAAACCTGTGGAATCATCACAATCTAAAATATCATTTGTCTATTTTAAACTTTATTACTTCATATATAAATACTCAATATTCAAATAATCAAATCAATTAAAATGAATGAAAAGGGAACAATCCATTAATAAAATTTTAGAATTGTAATAATAAATTAATATCATTATCTTAGAAGTTATATATACTACCCTTCATTTGTTAATCAAAATGTGAAAAAATGATATTAACGAAATAAGAGATAATAGTGCGGATCAAACCAAATTAATAACATTATTCTTTAGATATATTAAGTTATATAATGTTCTTGGTTTATATTTGAATACAAAATCGAGAAGACTCATAACCTTACTAATATAACATCATTATAAGATTCAGAAAGTTCATAATTAATTTTGGGCCTAATAAATACTTCATAGATATTTTATATTATTTTATGTTAACTATGTATAATGGGGCTTCTAATTTAGATAATAAAATGGCTAGAGAAAATATTAAAGGATAATAGAAAAGTATCACCAATGGATAAATTGCTTTTATTAATAGGAAAAGTAAAATTATGAACATATATCTAACATTTGAATGGAAGAAGAAAAACTATTACAAGAAATAATAGGTATCGCTTGGGCAACAATTACCCAAGTACATATTCGCTTTTAGTTGTAGTGAAGGAAAATTGAGGACACCAAATTCTCTCCCAACATCGAAGACGGAGTTACTAAAAAGAATGACACAATTGTACATACGAGAGTAAGATGAACAATCCAACTTTGACAATATGAAAATTCATCGCGATGTCGTAAACCCAAACTAATATCAGAAATCTTTTATGATTATTAGAAGGATACGCAAAGGAAAAATGGGTTCAACCAACAAAGAATCAAAAAAGACAAACATCAAGAACCCAATAAGCCAATCGATCTGACATTACGACATGCTTCCAGAAATTACACATGCCACTTATAAAGAAAGAGAGAAGTTTTAATTAAATTGTCTGAGTAACAAAATTGAATTGGGATATCTAAGTTTCTTTAAAAATAGTGATGATGATATTTCTTTCACCTTTGATGATTTAAGAAGCAATGAAAATTATTCTTAGAATTTTAACAAGTTGATTTATTAGACGCTTTATTTTCTATTCCAAATTTTTAATGTCTATAATTGTCACAAAGTTAAAACCACACAAGAATAAAATTATCACGCAAAAGAACGCACGTCCTTTTCATTAAGATCATATAAAAGCACTGTTGGATATATCTGGGTAATGGACAGGATTAGACCGATAAACGGCTTCAATGAATGGAATTTGAGTTCAACCCAGCCAAGATTTGTTCGCCACATGTGGACACAGACACATACTGTCAGCTCCATTTTCGAAAACTAGAGATGTGACTATGTGAGATGTAAAAACACAGCCAAATCCTCCTGCTTGTCCCAAATAAGCATGGACATAATAACCTAGCTCAAGTGAATATAAAACCTCAAATCCTCGAGACAATGTCACTAATGGGTTGGCCACTCTTCCATAAAAGATTTAAATTCAATTCATCTACCAAACAGTCTCCTAAACGGATTTGTAACTTCCAATGTATGAAACTGTAATAGCCCAAAACCCTCGATAAGATACCGAGAGCCAAAAAATGGCTACAGTCACCCGCCTCAAGAAATGGCTCAAATCCCCCCAAGAAATGGTTCTAATCTCAAGTTTCAGTTGGTAAAGAGGAGGCCCAATGGAAGCCATTGAGGCATAACCTCTAATTCCCCACCTCCTCCGTGTGATGTGCCACAGAATCTGACAGACCCCCCACGTAATGTGGTGTCAGCTGGTACATAGTTTCATTCCACTCTATCACAGTTTACAAGTATTATTGTTCTGCTTCTGCAAGTGATTACCTATTGCAACAAAGTTGAAGGGTTAGAGAGAGCTTCGAACTGATATAGATGCCTACTGAGCTCTAACTGCCTGAGAAACAAAAGAGCCAGTACGAAAGTCAAGTGCTCGAATTACATGGTCTTAACTCTTAACACGACGAGTTAACTTGATGAAATGGGGTAAGTTGACAGCAGAGCAATTTGAAAGGCTTTATAAGACTGGGGGAATTGAAACATACTATACTTAATACGACAGTAATGTTTAGTGCTTCTTGCATTATTCATCAAGACTCAACTGTGTTCATTTGGTTCTCAACTACACCATAATCTAATTTGTAATAGTGTGGTATGCAAATATCTAGACCTGTATTAATAATGCTACAATGGAACGTAAATTCAATCACATATAACACGTAAACTTTCAATATGAGCTAATAGTTGTAGCAGCTGCAAAAAGTAACTGAATTTAAGGAAAATCTCTCAAGAACATTATTTTATAAGGAAAAACCAAAGTAGGATGTGATATGCTAAGCTTCATAATTTCATTTTCACGTGGAACATATTGATACCAACAATCCAATCAATTTGTATCCATACTTTCTTTCCTAACACACTGAACCTACTCAAGCCATACTCAATTTATTTCTTACCACTGCGAATGAAGCTCAAGTCACGATGCTGAACTGTCTTCTCAAATGCAAGGTAGCTGGTTGCGAACTTGAGATACTGAAATCCGAATTTGACGATATATACCATCATATAACCTTATCAACGGTGGACGAGAAGAAAATTGTAATGGAAACCTTACTCAGTTCCAGAGGGAATCAATCTCCAAAGCCAAGTTGACGAGCAAAATGAATAACAGACCAAATCCATGTTGGTCCATGTCTTCATCTGAGATCTACTAAACTCATTTTTTTTATTATTTGTTGAGATGACTTCACCAGGGAAGAACTAGCAAAAACAGATTATCCCGCTGACAATAGAAGTGAAAATTTGTCAATCTTTAAGAATTTTGAACTGTTCCATTCATGATACGCAATTGGCGAGGTCTATCAGGTTCATTGTTTCGCCTCCAAAATGCTCTCTTCCACCATGTTTCGAATCCCCGCTGAATATTTGGACAATCATCGCCTGAGTTTAAGAAACGATTGAACCAAGACATGAATATTTCTTGCTGAAAGGGTATAGGCAGCGTCAAAATGGCATTAGTAAGACCTTCCTCAATCAAATGCCTGTCAAGGCCTCTTGAAGCTCTCCTCATCCAACCAAAATCATCATAAAATGGCACCAGCCATGTCTTCATCAACATGCATCTGGCATCCTTGGAAGCCAACAATTGACCTTTTCCTATACCAACAAACAGCCGTGCTGTCACATTGCTAACCTCATACCTATGTAGGGGAGGGACCTTGGAATGTGCTTCAGACAACTGAGATTGTGAAGACCAAGTTGTTAAGAAATCATCCGCAATCTGCCTGTCAATCATTATATCCAAAATCCAACGCAAATTATCCGCTTGCCTAGCAATCTGACTCACATTCTGGAAGTTCGCCTCTGCAACCTGCAGAAAAGAGTCTCGAAGCAATTCCAAGCATTCATCACAAGCCAAATACAGTGATTCCTTCCTCAAATCGTTCTTAGATGAACTCTCACGCAGCATCTTACAAACCAACTGTTTCATTTCTCTCCGTGCTTTTTCATCCTTCCCCTCTAGCACCACACGCAACAGTTTCAAGAGCACTGCCTCATTGTCATTACGAATCTCATGCCCAGACACTACATCAAAGGAAACCCTCTTCAAAACTTCCCCTGCTCCGAATCTTTCTAGTTGAAGCTCCGATAGCAATGAAGCAACCTTCTCTTCCTCATCCTCAGCCCAAGGAGCAGCCTCTAAATACTCCAAACATGACAATACCCCTGCATCAAATCCAATTGCAGCCGAAACCTACATACAATAACCACATCTTAGAACTACAATCCCATTATCACAATCATCAATAACGAACACGTGTTGGGGGAAGCCAATGAAATTGAACCTTAGAGAACCCTAGGAACTGAACATATTCGAATTAATAAATTTCTATTCCACCTATTCCTCTTCAAATATAAATCATGATCACAAATAATGCATACCCACACATTGTGGCAATACTATCAAATTGAACCTTAGCTATAAGTACTAAACAAATCCGAATTAAAAAATTATGTTTTTCATTTCACCTCTTCCAATGAAAATTATCAACTAGATGCTGCTTATTGCTAAATATTAACACGGTACATATTGTTTAAAATTTGTTGAAAATTATATCAAACTATACTATGTTCAACCCACTTTACTATTAACATGGAAATCATTGTCATTCGAATCAATTAATATCTCAAATTTCGTAAATTTTGACCATTAAAACAAACTGGACATTTTTTATGGTCCATTTGGATCTGGTGAACCTATTTGAGCCTAAAACATAAGAACCAATCTAGGTGAGTGTAGTTGAGGTGAATGGAGGGAATGTCGAATCCAAACTATTGCATTTGTCGAGGTGAACCGAGGAGGTCAAATATAACTAAAATTAACATTCACCCCGTCACAGTTCACACCCCGACCCGATTTGGGGTTAATAAAAACGGATGAATCTAGATTTAACTTGGATTAAGCTAGGTGAATACAAAAAACAGAACCCGAACATATGCAAAATTAACAAGGGGGGGTACCTTCAAAATACCAAGCACCTTAGGGACATCCTCTCTCATTAAGCACTTCCTCAAATCCCTACAATACATCAACCTCAAGGTCTCAATATACACCTCCACATCATCACAATCCGCAATCTGAATATCATAAGGCCTCTGCTTCAACCCCAAATCCCCCAACTTCTCACAGAAAAACCTACTATGCCCCACCAAGATCTGCCTATGCACATTCATCACCACACTCAACCCATCCTTTGAACTCAACTTCAACTTCACATCGCTCGATTCGACATCATTAAACTGATTCCCTGGACTCTTACACCCTATAATATCAACTAATCTTTGTTGTAATAATGCTTGTTTATCCAAATTTAACCCCTTTTGGACATTTTGGTAATTTTGGTAGTTTATATGGTTATTTTGGGTTGAGTTTTGGGGTTGAGTTTCGGGTTCGTTAGACATCATTTCGAAGAGGGTAGGACTAGAGCGTGTCGTTTTGTTGTCGGAAAGGGGGGGAGGGGGGGAGTGGGGGTTAAGGAGACCAGCTGTAAGAGCGTTGTTGAATTTGTTTAGGGATGTTGGGTAATAACTACTGCCGTTAATATTATTGTATGGATCCATCTTGAGATTCAAAGGGCCAAATGAGGGGGTTGGGGTGGTGGAGGGTGGTGGTTGTGATGACGTGGCGGCGGAGGGGGTGGTGGTGGTGATGGTGGTTTCAAGGAAGCTGCGGCGGCATTTGGGGGTGGGTTTGAGTTGAGTTGTGGTAGTAGTAGTTGTTGTTGTTGCCATATAAAGAACGAGAAAGTGGACAACAAATGAGGGAAATGTGTGTTTTAGTACTGATTTAGTGTGTGTTTTTTGGGGCGGGGGGGTATTAATATTGGGTTTGTTGTCCTTCACTTTAGGGACCTCAATAGCATGATCAATCAATCAACTTATTATATTCGGTTAAAAAACTAAGAGTGGCGATAGAAACGAGATACATAAGATGGCGAAAGGGCAGGGGGTAGGGATATTTTAGGTAGAAGACAAGGGTTTGAGAGGAAATAGCAAAGAGAGGAGAGGGGTGGGGATAGGGATATTTTGGGTAGAAGACAAGGTTTTAAGAGGAAATATCAAAGAGAACTAAGAACATTCACACTAGAGCATTCACGTCAAATTACTTAAAACATTTCATTATTCTAAATATAAAATAGGGGTGAGAAAAAAAACAATACATCATAATAAAACACAAAATAATTGACATGTGAAAATATTTAGATTCACTATCTTTAAGAATATTCAAATATGAACTCTTCACAAATCACATTTATTCATGATAGTAATTAATTTGAGTGTTGTAAAGAATAAAATAAAAAATATGGAGTATGATTTTGTGTAAAAGGTTTTGAGAGAGGAAATCGAAAAGCTAAGTAGAGAAAGAAGATGTAGGCCAACCATAATGGGGACTTTAGCCGAGAAAGTGAAAGCTTAATCCACACAATGGATTTGTATTTCTAGATAAGACAACGATGTTCATAGACTCAATAGTATCTTGCTTTGCTTGTTACATAATTTGTATTTCTAGATAAGACAACGATAGATGTTCATAGTATCTTGCTTTGCTTGCTACCTATGTCATATTGTTATGTCACTCACAAAGCTTAGTTTGCTACGTGTATTCATTCCTAAATGTTTGTACCCTCAATTCATTCCTAAATAATTCTCCAATGTTATTAGATCGATGGTCATAGTTTAGGTGCTACTGAGTAACTGATTGGGAGTTTTATGAGTTAATTGTGCATGAACCCTCAAGAGGTCACTTGTTGAAAAATAGAGAAATGAGCAACTATTCCCATTTAACATTATTTTCATTTTCTAATGTACCATTTTGGATCTATAAATGATGAGAGACGTTTATTAAATTAAGAAAATATGGAGCTGAGTGCTTTGAGTGCGTTCAAGGGAATCGTCATTGTCACGGCCTTATGAATTATTCATTGAGTGCCAGAGCCCAAAGGCAATCAATTGTATTTATAATTTATTGCTGAATTTGTAAGTTTAGATTGTATGATGCCTTGATGCCAAGCAATACGTACAAACAAACACATTTCAAGTTATTTGGTATCTACAAAGACTAAATGTCATCCATGCATTAAAAATACCATCAAATGCCTAATTATACCTTTGAACCCCATGAATTGAAATCTTATCAAAAGGTAAAAACAACCTCAATATATGTACATAGGGCCTTATTTCTCTTCTTAAACCATGCAGAGGACTTCGACAAAAAGATCCTTTGCCCCCTTATTTATTCATTATAGGTAGAGAGGTTAGCAAGAACGAACTCCAAAAAGCTCGATTCTTAATATTCGACTCAAAATATTAATAAAGCCGAAAGCTCAAACGCCGACCCAAACCTTTTTCTTTTGCCATTCGGGCTCTAACCTGTTCTAACTGCTTCACATTATTTGGCTCGATTCAACTATATGTTCACTCTTAATAAGTAAATGGAGCCGAGTCCATTAATAATCCCCTAGTCCATTTAGTGAACCCATTTCTCCCCCTCCACATATTGAGCAAGCGGGTTCTCATTTCTCAGCCTCACAAATTTCCCCATCAAATCGGAAAAGTGGGTTCTCATTCATTCTTCCCTCCAAATAAGTAGGTTCTACTTAAATCTCACTCCATCCTCCCTCAAGCTCTATTTCTCAAGTTCATATCAATCATTTATCATCACCCATCCCCCCTTCTCATATCAATTTCGATCAGTATAACTTATCAAGATTCACGCGATTGGATTAATCAAGATTACGATTTGATAAGGCTACCAAAGATTTTTTAGGTTCAATTTTTACAAATTGAATTGCTTTTGAATTAGTTTCGATTGGGATTTCAATTTAATGTTGTTTTGGTCAATTGTTCAATTTAACGTCAAGTTTTGCTTGAATTGTTCAATTTGATATTTTTTTTGGTCCAATTATTTTAATAAATATTGTTTGGATTCATTTTTTTTAATATACCGAGCCGAACAGGTTCGAACGTGTTCGGTTCGAACCCGAACCTCAAAATCCAAGGTTCGACAATTTCGGACCGAAACTTCGAGCCGAATACGAACCTACCATAGTTTGGTATGGTTCTGCTCGCTATGTGCCTGCAGGCCTTATTTTCTCTTAATAAGGCTTCGCTAACGCTGCAGTTATACGTGTTTAATATAGATTGTCATAATACGCCATTATTCTACTCCATCAAGCTTGTACCGATACCGATTTGTTTCGGTATACTACTAACATATGACGCATTAAGAGATGGCGGGTATTCTCAGTCAATACGAGCTGCCAGATAACCGCGAAAGATTCAAAATCGGGCTTGGTTGGTTAGCCCCAACGCGACGGAATATCGTAAAGCCATTTTATTTCGAATGCCAAAAAGCGACTTCGCACGGTTACTGCCTTCTCTTTCTACTATATATTGGCAACTCTAAGCAATAATTTTTTTACTCAATTGTTTGCCGACAGTTCATCGCCGGTCACAGACAGTTCTCAAAGTATTATCGAAAATGTGTAAAACGATTTTCATTATTTCGGGGCTTTTACAATCTATCCCCACCTTTGTTATGCAATGCTTCGATTTCTTAGCATACATGCTGATGAATAGTGTCTAATCCACCAGCCCAATCGAAATGTCTGGGGCTCCCGCCTACCACTCCTGTCAATTGCCCCGGCCCATCAGCCCACGAACGCCCCGGTCCGTTAAGAAATGGGACGGATTGGGAACACTGACGGGCCTGTGCTCGCCCGGTTCTAGCTCACTCCAATATCTGTGGGTATTCCTCGGCTCACTCGATCTGAGCACGGGCGGCCCCCGTCCGTTAAGAAGCCGGGACGGACGAGACACCACTGGGTCCCCCGTGCCCTAGCTCCGGTTCCCACCCCCACATAATATTCTGCTGGTATTCGGCCCTGCTGCTCGAGGTCCAGGCCCCTATGGCACCGCTTCATATAAACGGCACCAATGCTACTGCACTAATGGCATAACGCTGAGATAAATGCTGGGTACGCCCAATTAACCGGCACTAATGCCTATAGCGTAAAAAACCTGCTGCACTAATCCTCATAAACATGTGTTTTCCTAACACATTCACACTACAAGTCAACAACACTCGCTAATAACTTAAAATAACAATAAAACTGCTTAAAAACATTCAATACAACATAAAGAACTAATCGAGCAATACCATATTAAACGCACGACAAAGCTACTGCCAGCGCGCCGGTAGATAGCGCTAAATGCGAAATGATCCTTCCATCGCTTGTGCATCCCACCCATATGGATCCTCTCATCGACGCCATCTCGCTCAAACTCCTCTCCTCTTTGTCTTTCATCACATCGACATCCGCTACAACCCGGCATTCCCGCCTTCATCCCATTCACCTCATTCTTTAATAATATGTTCTCCCTCAAGCAACTTCTTCAAAGTATTAACTAAGAACCCGTGGTGCCAACATCGCCCTCTCTCGATTGTCGCGAAAGGCGATGCCTCAATTTGAGGAAATTTCGGATGTATCTCCTCCGCCCCGGCATTCTCGTACTCCAATTCTATCGGGCGCCCACTTTGGGCTTTACATAAACCTGCTGTACTTCCATACGCCGGTCCTCACTAACTCATATTGCTCATAAATTCACTAGAACGCAACGTAATATCCCACAAATACACTCCCAAATTTATCCATCGAGGGTTTGATATCATCGAGTCCTTCCTAACTTCAAACTTACTTTATTCAAAACAGAACTCCTTTGACATTCACTCAACAACAAATATGATGGGGATCATACCGTATCAAAGGGGTGCCTTTTATGTCTATGATAGAAAAATGTGTTCTAATATTATACGAGGATAGTCAACCTTTCTCCTCATTTCAAGAGAGCCCAAAGAGCAAATAATATTTGTATTGTTCTAAAGTTACGCGTTCCGAATTAGTCAGAGAAATAAAATTGCTTTGAACCACTTTCGATTAAACTTTCCATCCCATTTAAATTGTACTTATAAATTAAATCGGGGATCGACGACTTCATTTAGATTATTATTGTTTAGAACTTAGCACATTCTTCTCTCCGATAGGTTAATTCGAACACCACCCTCTGGCTCTGATAATCCTCGACACAACCTACGCCTTCATGCCTGAGCGATTTCAAATAAGGTTGTCAAATCTTCCTCCGTTATCATCCCTTCTACACCATTGACATTAAACTAAGTCCTATCATAGGGTCACCATTATATATTTGCCCTGACGATCCATTCCCATGGATTTATGTAATCGCACAACTATATCCCATACCATTCAATCAGTAAACGCAAAATTTACTAAGATTAGCCTCATCTAGATATTGGAACAAGAGATTACAGTGAATTTGCTTGATGTCGCTTTCATCAAGGTACATGCCTTGTCTTGCATTTGTGCCAACACTTTCTACAACCACCAAACCCTCATTTTAGGCCTCCTCGACTTCAGCTCTTGTTCGCCTCCTTCTTTCTCTCAACGTGCACACGCCTAGGCTTCTTGTTGTGTCCACATTGACTTTCAGGCCTCCTCTCTTTTGACCTCAGGTGGATTATTGTCCCTTTTTTGTGATTAGCGGCCATTTGAAAATGATGTCTAAATTAACAATAGTTTAGTAAATAAAAGTATAATTGCGGAGAGATAGGCTGAATTCCTGAGGGATTTGGAAGTTCAAGTTGAATTCTAGAAAAAGGAAGTTTAATTTTGTGAGAAAGAAGTTCAAAATTACGCCTCTTCAAACCCTTATCTTCAGATAAGCATTGGGTACCATTTCAAGATCCCAATCTGTACTCACGTCTCACTTGCAGCTGAAGTTTAAATTTTTCATCTTAAACGTGATATCGTTAATCAATCTGCATTCACGTTATCAGAATCCAACGCTGATGTTGTATATTAACGTGGCCGTTTTAAGCCCAGAGCAAAAGTTAAAATGTTAAATTTTATAAAGCTTGTGCCAAGGCCATGACATTAATCTGTGATCACATTTTCATCAAATGTGTGGACGTTATGATGAGGTGGTAGACGCTTTTAATGGAAATTTGTATTAAAAATGTACTAAAGATATATACACTGTGAATTGAAACAAATTAGACATTTTATTATTAAGCCGCTCGTGAGTTTATTCTCGCATGAGTTTACACGGATTCCTCTGACTCTTCATACACAAGAAGACAAACTATACAAATCTAATCATTATAAACTAATTCATCTTCGGACTTTTCTTTTGCCTGAGCGATTTCATCGCCTAACGTTGCCGCTTCCTTCTTTCTTCAATTTCTTCCTCAATGTCACTAAGATCGTCAAACATATCTTTTTATTTTATTCTATGAGCGAAGTCTCGATCTTGCATCCTATGCTCGTCGGCCCAATCCTTGACATACACACATACTTCCAATTACCGAGCTTGTAAGTCTTGAACATCTTGAGTGTATCAGAAGCCACTGCAAGCTTACGTGTATTCACTACTATCAGACACATGTATAGAAAATTATTTCTTTTGCCATCTTAGACAATACCTAAAAAATGGTTTCATTGTTTCGCCCATCATTTTAATATATCAAAAGGATTACTATCATTATATCGACTCATTTCTCAAAGTTAAGAGTTAAATATCGACTTAACTCATTCGTGTCTTATTAGGAGTGGATTATTTTCACCTAATAATTCTAAAGTATTTCTAAGATGATTATGTTGACTTCAGATTTTAACTCCCCAGAAAGGTCTTACCTCACGCATACTGATTGGTATTTGTTATACACATACACGTTATACAAATAAGTTTCAATTCCATATTTATATTTCTTCCTATCAAAATTCTTAGTTCGATTAAAGGGTACTAAAGTATCATAATACGACCTACGTAAAATAAAAACTCTTAATCTAAAGTTATGATCTATTATTGCACCAATTGCATATGCATGTAGTATATGATGAAAATATTTTAAAAACCTTTTTTCCATATTCATAACCATATCCCTAACAACATACTCATCTTTATGTTTACTCATATGAATGGCAAGATTAACAATACATTCTAAAGAAAGATGAATGTTTGGATGATATTGAGTTGAAATTTTTTTAGTATAATCTTTAATTGGCTCTAGAAACTTAAGTAATTTATAACAATATTTAATTGTAATATGAGTTGAACATAATATCTATCAACCGGGGCACGCTTCATAAAAATTTCAGGATTTCTTCCTTATACATATACGCATCTAACTAAGAGATTGTAAGTCTAGTTCCATCTAGTTTCACAATCCAAAATTACTTATACTTCTACCTAAAGTTCCCCAACCAATTTTTTTATATTCATGTTTTTACCGCCATTAACAACTAAATTAACGGCCTTACTTAATTGGTAAAAATAAACTTATCACAAATAACTTTTATTTCATCTTTTGTAACTAATTGCATTTGACATAAACATCTAACATGAAAAGTTCACTAAAATCCAGCTTTAATCGGCATCTTTAGTCTTTAAATTGAACGCATAATGACGCATTATCAAAATGAATGGAAGCAATCTTATTCAAATATTTGCACTGCACAAACGAGTATACCTTCCCAAATTTGAATATTGTTATGTATTAGCAATTTGATCTAAAATATACAATTCTTCTTTGTAAGACCCAATCTTTATCAATCCAATGACATGTTACACACATTATATCAAAATTGTGAAAAACACTCAATATCACTTGGGCCAAACACATTTTATAAGGTAAAAGTCAAGAGTCGCACCTAGAAGAGCTCTTTCATTTTTAAAATATTTAAAAGCATAGGTTTGCAAAGTAGTACGGGGGATAAGTTTAGCTCGGGGATTAATGACTTTTTTAATCCTATTAGTGAAACGCCATCCATCACAATGATTAAAAGACAAAGAACTACTGATTACAAATTTCATAGTTTCCATCCTATAAACAAAAATATTAAAAAAAAAGTTCCCTCCGGTTTGGGTATCAATTGTTCTTTGTGTACCACCCCCATACTCATCCTAATGTATCTTACGATTACACAAGCCTGCCTAACAAGACGACCTGCTTTCTCCTTTACCCCAACCTCAAGTTTCCATTATGTAGCCTCTTAGAATCTAAACAATTTGTTTTTTGAATTGCACGGTCGGCCTCAAAATGTTGTCAAATCCATGACGTTTTTTACTTTATTAGTAGTATCTGTAGCACTAGATTGAAAGTTAATAACGGGTAGTTCATCCATACGATTATCATCCTCTAAATTAACATAATCATTAGATACTAGCACTACCAAAATAACTTTGAACATTTACTAAGACAAGCTACAATTTTAGAAATCAACAAATATCACAATTAAAAGAAATGATAGATAATCTCGAACCCAGATAGTAGCTAGCTTGAAGATCAGAGATTCCAACTAACAAGCCCACGAGTTGAGAAATAATCATTAGACTTCAATAAAATTCTTAGACTTCAAAAAATAAACAAGTAACGAAAGTATTGTAATCGCTAGAAAGTGATTGTTATTGATTTGAGATCGCTTAGAAACGACCGTGGAGTTAAGTAGAAATGAAGGAAACGTGTTGCCCCCTTTTTTACAGCCTCCATTTACGCTGCACCATTTATCAAGGAAGAAACGAAAGAAGACGCTTAAAATTACATTTCAAAAATGCAAACGCACTATCGATGAAACGGGTACCACGCTTAGTACAAATATAGCCGTTAACTAGTTATTTGGACTAAACGTGGCAATGCTTTTATACCGGTAATCCACACGCCACATCATTAAAGTTCATAAAAAAGGTAGTTGCTGGACGGTGGTACCAAGCTATCCAAACGGCCCCACGCAAGACACGCAGTCAAGCACCAGCCGTTATGAATTACCGTGGTATCAAGCTGCTAAAAACGTGTACCGCCAGCGTAAAATTGTGTAGAAAGCTTTTTTCTTTCGATCTATAAATAAACCCATTTTCTTTTTCATGTTTAATAATCACAAGTTTACAAGTACGTTAATAAGATTTACAATCGTTTCTTAGATATTGTTCATTATGCCTCCAAGATAAAGAATTCCTGCATTTCGAGTGCCGCGGTAAAGAGGTTTTCCAAGTGTTACCGTATCCATCCGGCCGAAAGCGATCAAAGCACTTTGTTCGGGTGTCAACTTTGTAGCCTATGAGCGCAGTTTTAAGTTTTCGATGACGAGCTTCATGAGGTCAAAATTGAAAATGGGAAGTGCTCGAGGATTGCGATTTTAAACACATCATGTTTACTTCACAAATAAAGTAGCTCCATTCTTGTGAACGTCACAACATAAATCTACGTGCGACTTTTGTAACTTTAAGGTTTCACCATGTAACGACTAAACGTAATCATCGACGTATTCGTTGTCTATTTGTACTGCATTAACGGTCATGAGAAAATGCTTGTATCTTAAATTACCTATTTGAACTATTAATAAAAAGGTATTTCATTAAAAATGTTATTTGTTCAATTGGTCATCATTGTTCAAAATTTTAAGGTAATAAACGGTACACCGTTAAATATAAACGTAGGACGTTAAGCAAAAAAATTGTATCTTATAAACGCGGCATCAAGTATTTGAAACCGGTACTCACGCTGCCCCCCCCGATACACGGGCTCTCGAACCGACAGGCCCAGCTCAATCCCTTAACGCTCGGCCGGCCCGACCATTAAGGGCCTTGGCCGTCAAACATAAAGAGCACGGTCTACCTGCCCATCCTGCCCAATCTTGCTAGGACACCTACTCTACTCAAGTGGGCATGTACAAAAATTAAAAGGACTATATATTGGGCCTCATGGTTTAAACTTTAAACTCTGTGAAGATAAACCAGAATGAGGATTGGGCTTCAGAGACAGTCATTTGGTCAATATGGCTTTGCTCTGCAAACAGACATGGAGGTTGGTTTAGATCCAGACAACCCACTTGCAACTTGCAAGAATGTATGAGGCGGTGCTGCGGGCTATCCATTCTCCAAATTCATCATTCTGGACAGCAACTATATTGGCTCTCTCTTCAACTTTCAAGCAACTATAGTCTATATAGTTATTACTATCTCTATTTCATGAATATTGCTTTGCTATTTTTTTATAATAGAATCTTTCAAATTTTAACCTTAAATATATTTTTTTCATTGTATAATATTTTATAAAAAAATATATCAATAGAAAAAGTTTCAAAATATATTTTCTTATCATATAAGACAGCGTAAATATTGCATAATACAAACAAAATATCTACTTCGCCAAAGCTCAAAACAGAAAAGTGGACCGTCTTTTATGGGATGGAGTGTGCATTATTTTTATCAAGTTGTAATTAATTTTATTTATATTTGATAGTAAATAAAATTTTATGTATAATTCGTTAAAATTGAATTCAAAGTTCAAACAAGACATTGACCAACTGAGCCACCTCGAGATTTGGCTTAGACTCGGTAAAAGTTAGTGAGCCGATTGTTGGTCATTAAATTAAAAGATTGGTGATTAAATCAAAGACATGTGTCCATTCTATGAATGATATTTGTTTCTACGGTTTTTTAAATTTTATACAGGAAACCCATTCTATCGGTTTGTTAACACAAACCATTTCGTTCGAAATTAATTCGGCTTAATTCTGCCTTTGACGGGTTTTCATGCTTAATGTTCTATTTCTACGATTTTTCTCGTTTATAACAATAATATAATATAAAAGTTCGTGGATTTCAAAACTAAAATAAAATATACATAAATTCTCTCAACCATTACAAACCAATCGCATGATATAACCGAGATGTCGTGGCTTGCAGACGCTTAATAGCGTATTGTTTCAAATATGATGCACAATAATATATATATTCCCCAAACAACATTACTAACACATTTATAATAACATCGATACACATATACTTTCAAACATTCACCAAATACATGATTTCAAACTAAAAAAGAGTACCTATGATTTCAAACTAAATTAGTTATAAACTAAAAATATCACAAATAAAAATATTTTAATGAAAATATATATCTGGCTCTGGCTCGACGATGTTAAAAACTTAAACCGATTAATTTTTTGCCTCTATTAATTTTTTTCTCTTACCATTTCTGCTTCTACTGTTTTTTTCCAACCAAATTATTAAAAATTCGGTTCGATTCTCTAGGTTTTTTTCGATTTGAATCGATAAGATCCCTAATTCTATGGAATCTTCCAAAAACCATATACAGCCCTTGAAATAAGCTAGTATAAGTTTT
This sequence comes from Lithospermum erythrorhizon, assembly GCA_019722365.1. NCBI lineage: Eukaryota > Viridiplantae > Streptophyta > Magnoliopsida > Boraginales > Boraginaceae > Lithospermum > Lithospermum erythrorhizon. The sequence goes on from JADFUC010001453.1 coordinate 735,935, forward strand.
AATTAATTTTGGTTGTCAAGTGGAAAGCAGGAACATTGTATGGAGAGACTAACCAGCCGTGCAAGTTAGTTTATTGAGCTGGTAAAAGTGGGGGAATTTCGGAAGTGGGTCCCATTTAAAGCCATCGAGAAAGTGAGGATAAGCACACACGTGCACACTTCGATACACCAAAAGCCAGTCTCCTCGGTAATCTACTTACTCATAATACAATAATTAAAGTGATGAAAAAGTTACAAAAAAGATAAATTACATTGGAAAATATATTAATTGGGAGTGATATGTTTATTGACAAAAGTACCCTCTGAATCCATCGTCATCTTGGTGAAATGAATGCAATAATACAGCAACGGCAGTATTCATAATCTGGCTATCATGCTTTTATCATGAAACTAGCTAATAATAGGGGTTGCTCAATCAATTCCTTAGTAGTTATTCATGTGACCTCATAATTTATTATTCATTTGGTGGTGCCCATGCCTCTTTTTAATATGCTTAAGCCGAATTAAATGAACCAGAAATGCATTATTGAAATAATAAAAAATGTTATGTTATATTTAAATTATTTTTTTCTTAGTTAGCATTAAAATGACATCCAACATTTCTATATTTTCAAAGATCGAATAGAATCAATAATTTTGTATAATATATTCATTGTCACTTTTCATTGATTATGTATATGTGCTAATCATAACTAAATTATCTTATGAAGTCAATTGTACATTAAATATTTTTTCTTTCATGAGCTAGTTGATCATCCAAATAACATGAACCAATTTAGTGAGAATCCATATATATAACTCCTACTATTATTGTTGTTGAACTGTAATTTCTAATATTAAATGTAAATCACATTTCAAGTAAATAGTGTACAACCACCATATTCAATTTAACCCCACAAAGGTTATTTTAGTAAAATATGATAACCCAAAATTATTTACATAAAAAGTAGGCTATAAAAGGTTCCCTAATGATTAGCACATCATAGAAGAAGAAGAGATCACAATAAAGCTGAGCTGTTATATCCATACATACACATTATATGTATTTATATATAAATAAACATATATTCACTTGTTCATTCTTCATTAAATATTATTCATAAGGAGAAAATATTAAGTGATTCTCATTTTCTTGCTAGCTAAATTTAGTGTTTTTTTTGGGGTAGTATTTGGGAGAAAAAAGTTGAATTGAAGATTGAATCTTTGGGTGAAATAAATTAGATTTGTATAAGAAAGTGGTTAAAAAGATTGAATTTTGGGTCAAAATATAGAGATTTGTATAAGAAAGTGATTAAAAAGATTGAATCTTTGGGTGAAAATATAGAGATTTGTATAACAAAGTGATCAAGTAGAAGAAAAGATTGAATATTTGGGTGAAATAATTGAGATTTGTATAAGAAAGTGATTAAAAATATTGAATCTTTGGGTGAAAATATAGATTTGAATAAAAAAGTGATCAAGTAGAAGAAAAGATTGGATTTTTGGGTTAAATAAATGAGATTTGTATGACAAAGTGATTAAAAAGATTGAATCTTTAGGTGAAAATATAGTGATTTGTACAAGAAATTGATTAAATTGTGGTATATTTTGGTGGGTATAGATTGGTTTTTTATATAAAGAGATGATGATGAGTGGAAACAATAATAATGCTGCTTTTGAGACTATAAATGCTGCTGCAACTGCTATAGTTACTGCTGAGAATAGGGTGCCTCAAGCTGCATCTCAGGTTGCTTCATTTTTCTTGATCTGATTTGATTCTTTTATATTTTATGTGATTTGATTTATTATTTCATTTATAATCTGAGTTTGGTTTATAGAGTTATATTGTATTGTTTGATTTGGTTGGATTTCATTTGAATCTGAATTAGTTTGATGAGTTTTGAGGAGAACTATGTAAATTACTTGTTGGTGCATTTTGTACTCACATACATGATTTGAGATTCAAGATCTGATATTTATCATTTTTATTGTTTCATTTGAGATTTCATGGTAGGTTTATCTACTCTTACTGAGAATTGGTAGTAGTATATTTTTTGGATATATACTGTGAACATGAATGCATGGTAAGAAGGCTTGAGTTATGATGTGTTTGTTTTAGTGAACTAGATAACCTCAACTGAAAAGCTTAGTGCTCGATGCTGTCCCAATTACTACCGTGAGGTATAAATAAACAATTTTTGTTAATGATTGGAACTTTTCTGAATAGTATTGAGATTTGGTGGTCATTTGATGAAATATCCTGGAACAGCTTATCTCTGTTAGGAGATTTCGCTGTTGATGCTACAAAAGAGCTAGGAAACCTATTTGTGCATTTAATCAATTCGGAGAAGTGACTTTGCGTTCTTGATTGTCTCAGTTCCTCTATTTGTGCTCTGTGTAGAAGTGCACGAGTTTTGTCATACTGTTCACTGTTGTGTGCTTTCATTACATTATTAAACTTATGTTTCTTGTTAAACACGGTGGTGATGTGTATCACTTATAGGTAGGTGCATCTCAATTTGTTCCCTGTGCTGTTGATATCTGTTACTCATATCAACGTCGTGTTTAGCTTTGTCCCTATACGTCCATGCCCCTTTTATGCTGTCCATTCGGGTAGGGATTTATAATGTGAGGGAACTGGTTTTTGTTACAATGCTGGTTGTACCATATAGCATGAATAAGTTATGCAGTTATCCCTATGCTCTGTGATGTGGTGAAATGGAGATATGGCACCTTCACTCATATTTTGATACATTAGTTTATCTTTTACCTTTTCCTCTGTAGTTAATTGGATTGTTTTTCATGAAAAAAAAATACTAGTAAAACTGTTAGATTAAAACATGTCACAAGACACGACTTTTCACTGATTTAACCAAGTTCACTGGGTTTATATTGGAATCATACTGACAGAATAGAAGATATTGTTTTAAGGATAATCCTACTAAAAATGTAGATTATGATGAAAGAACCATCTTATTCTTGTAGCACCAGTAGAACATATATCATCTAAAAATGTAGACTATGTAGCTTATGATCATAGAATGAACGTATTCTTGGGATAGAACTAGAATATTTTTTTTCTTCCTAATTTAGAGTTATGTATGGAAAAAATATTATGTAATATGTTTTCCTTGAATAGATGATCTAGTTTAAAGGTGGCTCTGGATATGTATATCCTGCATAATTTGTCACATATTGTGCAACTTCAACTTTTTTTCCTTATATATTGTATGCTACCATATATAAGAAAATCACAGGAAGCCATGTGGTTCTTTAGTTTGATTTCTTCCTTATGTTTACCTTATATGTTGTATACTATTTCCTTGTTAAATCTCTAGTAGGGCCTTCTGTTTAGTTGTGTTAACAAGTTTCTTTTTTCATGTTCTATTCTATGCTAACAATGCTGTCAAACTCCCCTTAACATACAGAAACGGAGAAGCTTCTGGAGTCTTTATTGGTGTTTTGGATCTGTGAAAGGCCCAAAGAGAATAGGACATGCTGCAATTATTCCAGATACAACAGCCGCACGAGTAAACATGGCTGCTTCTGACAATCCGACCCAAACAACCTCCATTGCCATTCCCTTTGCTGCTCCTCCCTCTTCTCCTGATTCTTTCCGCCCATCTGAACCTCCCTCATCAATCCAATCACCTACGGGATTGCTATCTCTATCTTCAATGGCTGCAAACATGTATTCTCCTAGAGGGCCAGCATCTATGTTTACTATTGGCCCTTTCGCATATGAAACACAGCTAGTCACTCCACCTGCATTCTCAACATACACCACACAGCCGTCGACTGCTTCTTATACTCCTCCACCTGAGCCTGTCCATTTTACCACTCCTTCCTCACCTGAGGTTCCCTTTGCTCGGCTTCTTGACCCCATCCATCAAAATAAGGAAGCTGGCCCAGGATTTCCCATGTCACAGTACGAGTTCCAATCTTACCTGCTTCAACCTGGAAGTCCTGTCAGCAATTTGATATCACCATGTTCTGGCATATCTGGTTCAGGCACTTTTATCTCCTTTCTTCTGCATCATTGAATTATGGTCCCATAAACCCACACTTCCTTGAATTCCGAAATGTTGATCATTCCAAGAATCTGAACCTAGAGAAGTTGTATAGTAGATGGGAATCTCAGCAAGGGTCTGGTAGTTGACACAATCTCGATCCTAAAGTGACTTTCAGATCTCTGGCGACCATGCTGGCAGATCATCACTAAAGCTAAGTGTCCTTGTGCCAGACACTACTGTATATAATGGATGGACAAATGATGAAACTGCTCTTGACCCTAGAGTTTCTTTTGAGATTGCTTCTGAAGTTGTGCGATGTGCAGAGAGGAAGTCAGATTCAATGAACAAGACGACATTACCACCTTCCGAGAATTTAGAGCAAAATATCAAAGAAGAGAGAAAAAGTCAGGTAGCAAATAGTGGCGAACTCTCAACAAGCGAACATTTCACAGATGGTGATGATGGTCGTTGCCATAAAAGGCAGCGATCCATCACTCTTAGCTGCGCTAAAGAATTCAACTTTGACAGCATCGATGGAGGAACCTCCGATAAATCATCTAGTCGCTCAAACTGGTGGGCGAACGAGAAGGTTCTAGGACAAGAGGTTGGGACATCTAAGAACTGGTCATTTTCTCCTGTGATCCAATCAGGTGTCACCTAACTCTAATTGCATAAACATCTACTTCAATCTCTATGTCTAAATGAAGTTAATAGTTTCATATGTAGGATGATAGTAATGAGACGGAACGAAAGATACAATTGGGGTTCTTATGATTGCCTTATCTTATTTACATAGGATAAATGTTAACTGAAGTATCAACTATGTTCATGGTATTTCAGAGTGACCCCCTAATTGTAGCATAAGTGATTATGCTGTAGGAAAAATAGTTGCAGCATTCCCACTGCTGCTAAAGATGAACGACTGTTAACACGTTGCGCGCAGTTTATGTACATGTACTAGTTCGATACTAGTAACACTTGATAATTACTCGACTCGGAAGTGCTTGTCCGATTTGTAACTCGATATTGGTTCGAGCTCAATTAACTAAACATTACTCTGGCCAAGACTGAGATGTGCCAAATGGCCACAATAAGTCCGAATTTCGTGGACTTAGCTCATGAGTTAAACCGTGTGCCAAACTGAGTTGTTATATTTACACCAAAACAGTAAAATGAAGGGGGACAAAATTACTTTATTTGCCTCCACCGGCTAGACTACCCGTTAATTACAGTACCCCAAAATTACTCGAGTTTGGCTCCAAATTAATTGCACTTACATAAATTTATACCTATTTGAAAATTTCAAAAACTATTTATTTATTTATGTAATTTAATTGATATAACTCTATTCGTCTTTAATAATATTACTCCCTCATTTTCTAAAAGATTGTTTACTTTTAATTTTTTGATAGTCGTAATTTTTAAATTTTGACCTTAAATATATTTATTTGTGTTTTATAATATTTGACCTTAAACATAATTAAGATATGATGCTTGTAAATGTATATGAATATGAAAATCTCCTTAAAAATTAGCAAGATTACATGTAAAACTAAGCATTTCATTAGTTTAAAAGATAACCAAAGAATGAAAATTTCAGAAAAAATAATCCAAAGTTTACCTTAGTACTAGAATGTTCTAGTTGTTGTTAACCTTTTTTTTTTTTTTTAAGAAATGGTTGCTTTATTAAACAAGTTTTACAACCATTCAAAGGGCATATCCTTGGAAAAAATAATCCAAAATTTACCTTAGTACTAGAACGTTCTAATTGTTCTTAATTGTTCTACAACAACATTCATCTCTTCTTAAAGTTATCTACAACGCAAATTATTCAACACCTTCTTTTCAATTTCCAACACTCCATATCATCTTCTCTTCCATAATAATTCAACACCCACCAAATTTTATTAATTGCTAAATGGTGGTTGGTTGTTTAATAAAAATTCAACACCCTACCCCACCACTTTCTCTTTATCTAATATTCTTATTTACTTATATTTTATATTTTATGATTAATTAATTATAAAATTATCATTTATAATTAAATAAAAATAATTAACACATAAATAAATTATTATTTTTGATTTTTTTAAAACAAAATTATATAAATATTTATTTAAATAATTTTAATTCATTTTAATTAATTTTTATAAAATAAGAAACACAAGAATTGAAAATAATAACTAAACAAAAGAAAGTTACAATAATAAAGATAATTAAAGCGATTGACATTTGGACCATATTATTAAATTTGATTATCAAATTGATAATTACCGGATTTTATAGCTAAAAGGGTAATTAGGCGACTTTTGGATTATTGAAATCATTATTATTAGGATCCATTTCTTACCAAAAACAAGAGTTTCAAGAAAAGATAATATAATAATTATATCAAAAAATGTGATTTTTTTATGTCCGAACTTGAATGAGAGGCCCCTATTTATGAGAAAAAAATAATACTTTTGGTAAAAAATTTTAAAAAAAATTAATTTGATATCAAATAATTGATCCGAAATAATTGAAATGGGATAAAAAATCAGAAAATCGAACCAGCCGCACAAAACGCGACACCTGCCCCATACATTATCTCTCCTCACTTCCGCCAAGGCCCACGCTACTGCCCCCTGCGGCGGGACATCGCCACAGACGCGTACGCGGGCGCGCGGTAAGAGGTCCTTCAAGCAAGGCCAGCTTCTGCACCCCCCGAGATTCAACAACAAAAAATTTCAATTTAACTATACATCACTTTTTAAATTATTCAACAACCCCATTACACTATAAATTTTTTTTCAACATTGCCACCCTTTTTCAACACACCCACTGTAGGTGATCTTAGAGCTATCTTGTCACTTACACATTTAATTTTCTCTCACACAAATCTCCCCCCTTCTTTAGAGACGAGCTTATTAATAACTTGGGCTATTGTTTCCTTGAAGAAAATCCTTAACAATATTAACGTCTTTTCCTTTCGGGAACCTCACTACCCAAATAAAGTTAAACATTGGTTATTATTAACTCTAACCCATGAGCAATCGCTTCCATCTCTTCATCACTCAAAAAATACTCACTCTTAAAAGATACTAATTTTTATTTTTATTTTTCACTCTTCTTATTAGGCCATGAAATAATTTCAGAATATAATGTTACTTGACACTTAACAATTTTTATTATTTAAAAATATTAGATTGAAGTGCATTCATATACTTTATTCATATATATTATAGGAATCCAATATACATACATATATTTAATACTAAATAAGTTTATCAATTATAATATACAAATTAACTAAAGATCAATAATGCACAATGTTTATTGAATTACACTTCCAGACTTCCACCATAGCAAATCTCGGTTCAACTCTTACCATATTTAATTTTTCGAGCTACCATCACAAGATTTTGGTCCAAAGTCACAAGTGGCACGGACCTCCATTTGTTAAGTGGGTCGGAGGAGCTCAATCAGGCCTCCGACCGAATACAATGGAGTTTTGGTTTGGCTCGAACGCCAAAGCCTGAACTGACTAATTGATTGCCTCGAACCGCTTCTCCAGTCCTGCATTTCCGCTACCACGAATTGACTCAGAGTTTTATATAATGATAACTCGATATTGTTTTGAGCTCCGCCTGTTAACAATAGAAGGCCCACGACTGACACGGGCCAAATTTCTTGAAAACGGCCCCAATAGGCCCGAATTTCGTTTTCTCATCTCAATTCTCAAGTGAGCAACAACTTCGTATCGTGGTTATCCAGCAACCTCATCATGTATTTTAATTTTACAAAAATATACCATCTCCATCTTAAAATATAAGATATATTTTTTTGAAATAAAAATAGTATAAATAGTTTTTATTTTGTTCAAATAATGAGTAACACAAATTAAAGGAGGAATTTTTTCAATTGAAAGACTCGATTTAAAATTTAAGTAAAAATTATGTAAGATCAATTGTCCGGAACAAAAGAGATAATTTTTTTAGACTCATAAAAAATTAGTAGTGATGTTAATAGTGGAAAAAGATCTTGTGCAAGCATTAAATATTTGTTAATAGTAACAAATATTTTTCCATATAGTAGGTGGAATATGTCGGTGCGAAAATACAATTTAATTGAGAAAATGATGTAAGCTGTCTAATAAATCAACCTAATTATCCGTATAAAAATGTCACTTACGGCATTAACTTTAAGAGAACGACGCTCACCTTAGAATGATGAATGTAGGAATCGGTTATTGGTTACATCTAACAAATTAAAGGTCCTGCTCCTGCATGTACCTTTCCCACTTAATGACTAGGCAAAATATGCGAAATTCATTCGAAGATTTTAAATCTAAAAAGAGGAGAATGATGTATCTATATACTATAATTTTATCGAATTGATATTCATTTCTCATTTTTTCGTTTGATTAAAAGTTTCAAATAGGAAGGCATTAATAATTTAATTAGGGATCAAATCCTTACCAAAAGATGACCCTTTCAATGACATAATCATGTGGTGGCAAGATCATCAAAGGAGGTAACACGCTCCGAGCATAGCTCAACTTAACGGTAAAGAGTTAGTAGAGTATGAGACATTTATGACCTTTTCTTCTACAACGTGGGTTCAACTTCTCTTAGGAGCAGCTTTGTATGAATTGATTTATATAGAACTATATACTGATCGATTGAGGCATATCCAATATTTATCTCTCATGTATAGTTGAAGAGCATTAATAATGTATTAATAGATTAGGTTGAGGTTTTCAAGTTTTTTTTTTTATCAAACAGGGTAACAGCAAATGCAAATATGAATGGAATACTATAAGTGCAATAAATTTCTAACACCCACCACTACAGTTTGTAGTGAATATTTTCCGCCCTCATCCATCGAGTCCTTCGCAGTCAATAATATACGCAACTACAAAAAATCAAAGTGAACAATAATGGCCTTTTATTCTTGAGCATATTACACTCCAAGTGATTTAATTTCCGATATCGTCCAACAAATGTATAAACACTTCTATAACAGCTTTTATAATTCTACAACTATGCAACAGTATTTGCATTGTTACTCCTGTAATTTAGGCCCAGACAAGTTGATTATCAAAATAATTCCTAAAGTTTGTTATTTTATTGGAAGCAAGTCGACGATTAACGTCAAGTTGAAGAATTGATTTTGTTCAGTATAATAGTATTATTACCTAAAGAGTAGACTAACAAATCGTCAAAAAAGATAAACAAGTTATCGAAACTTATTCAAATTAATAATTGAGCGGTTTGTGATTAGACATTCATTTATAAATATAAAGATAAAGGTTTATGATTCAATCAATGACTTTGGTGTGTAGACGGTCGAAATTTATTAATTAGTTTTAATTAAAATCGATTTATTATAATCGATGAAATTAATTAAATAAAAATCGATCATACGAGTCATTATCGTGATGATTTGGGGCTCTCTCGATTCAAATTCTAATGAAAATCTAATACTTGTAAAATAATAATAAAGCGGTTTCCTAGAATTAAATTAAATTAATCAAGTCGAATTAGGTTTTATACATTAATTTACTCCTAAATTTTAACTCAAACGAGGGCTCCCTTAGAAAATAGTCCCGAATTAAATGTCAATCGAAGCTGTGGTTCAAAAAATCCTTAATTTTTATCAGACACTCGGCCTAAAATCGACTCGCCTGCATTCGCTTCAAAATCAACGGTTAATATCGGGGAATCCATGGATCATGGATCAAACCAATCGAAGCAAACCCGAAAAGTCTATAAATACACCCCTACGTGTTGGAAAATTACGTTAACTTTTCATAATAAAATTAAAACAAATGCAACCAAGAGATCTAATAAATGTATATAAACGAATTATTAATAAAATACATATATATACATATATGTATAAAACGAGCAATTTACATCGTTAAATGAAAAACCCCTAACTTAATCTTTCAATGGTTCTCTACCAATTTCACTCCAGATTTTAAAAACAATAATGCCCAAAGAAGTCCACACACCAAGAGCGGTTAATCTCACCCATCGATCCGCAAGAACCTTACGTAGCATTCGCTGAGAAAGCAAAAAATCAAGCCAAAAACTCACTCAATTATAAAAGCAAGTGAGAAGAGGGGAGAGGGGCTTAAGCTTGAGAGATGATTTAAAGATGATTACTAGGTTTTTCATTTTCTTCCTTAACTAAACGAGGGCAACTGCTAAAATCAATGCTAACCAATTGAATGTCAACGGTTTTGTAGTAACTAACAAGGTTAATAATGAGTTTATCTCATAAACTATCAATTTTGAAATAACAATTTAATTGATCCGATTTTGTCCAATTTGTATTTTACATTATCAATGTAAACTCGATCAAGATCTCATCGATTTCAATCAACTACCAATTTAACAATCTCGATTTAATTCCATACATGGAAATATAACTCAACGCCATTGTGAGCAGTGCGGATCTTCCTCGCTCGATAATATTAGAAGTTGGTACAATATAATCGACTCATTATGATTATTATATCGGTTATGCATGGATCTAGTAACTGCATAACCGACATTATCGTGAGTTCCATTTTAGTAATTTACAATTTTCTACTATTATCGAACACTTAGTTTGAGTAATCCCATTTAATCAAACTAGTAAATGAATTATTACAACAAATTGCCGTTAGAATCTGGGCATAATTATAGAAATCAAAATACTCTGATTTCCAACAATAGCCGAAAATTATCACCTCCACAACCAAAAAAATACAACAAAAAGCTCCTCGAAGAATTTAGGATAAAAACAACTCTGCAAATATTTCTTCATAAAAAAAAAACTCAAGATTGTTGTTTTCAGAAAAACCAAGCGTAACCAACACAAAAAAACACATAAATCTTCAACTCCTCCACCAATAGGCAAAAACACTCAGATCTTCATCCTCCAAACCAAAATATGCTCTCAAAGCTAAGAACGGAGGCAAAAACACTGAAATCTTCCACTTAAAAGTCCAAATAAGTGCCTAAATTGGAGTGAACCGAGCGAAGAACACTAAAATATTCACCCAAAATCAAAATAGGTGCCTAATATTAAGAGTGTGGTTGAATTACCGCACAAACGCAAGAATTTCAAAAATCAACACTCCAAAAATCATGAGAACTGGATCAATTCAAAGTCTCATAAATCAAATCACTACTAGATTGGGTTTGCTGTTAAGACTGTAGTGAAATCATCGGCAAGAGGCACCCTTCGGCAGATAGCCCTCTGCCTCACTGGCCAAGAAATACGGGAGTGTCGTTAAGCATCCTCTCTTGACACTACAATGCTATTATCCACATAAGCGAAATCAACTCAAATTTCAGTTGTACGAGATCAAGTTTATATAAGTGCACTCAAGCTGTGACACGAAATACAAATCAAGTCTAAGTCCCACGAATCTAAGTCTCAAGACTAAGATCGTCTGCATAAACAACATATATTCCCGGCTCCCACCATATCCAAGTCAACAACTAAGTCTCTATCCCACTAATCACATCATTTGCACTTATCTCTGGCCTCTGCCACATCCAAAATCAAGAATGTCAAGTTTTCTTTTAATTTTTGACCAAACAATGTTTGAACCAATGCTTGAGTGGTGGATTGTTGCGGACTTCGGACTAGCAGGTTTCTTAAGAAACCGAACAATCAAATTATAATTGTTCCGTCCTCGAATCAACTCATTTTTATTATATACTAGTTTCATTAGGTAAATATTGTTTATTTAAATCTCATAATTAACTTTTTAAATATTCAATTTAATCATGTTTTGTATATGATGTATATATTATTTGATAAAACATATTTCATCCGATCAATTTTACCTTTAATTTTTCACATATCAAATAAATCTTTAATCTTAATTACTCTTATTTATATTATTAAAAAAATTAAAATTATATATGAAAGTATTTTAAAAGACGAATCCAATTATATAAATTTTATATTTTTTAGAATAAGGAATAATTAATAATTGATGGTCAAAGTTTAATTTCAAAAAAGTCAAACGACAATTAAAGTGGATTAGAGAAAATATATCAAATGTTGTTATTTTATTTTATGTACTTTGTTATCATCGTACCAATTTTAAATGATGAATTACATAATAAATCAAGATAGAAGTGAACAAATAAATCAAACCAATCCAACAAGCTAAGACACCAACAAACTTTTTTCCATTTCCACATATATATCCTCAAGACTCCATTAGTCATTACAACTACGACTTGTTCTACTCAAAGAAAGAAACAATCTAAGTTGAATTTTCAGGCGTCTTCTTATATACTTCTGCCTGCTTTCTCAACTAATCACATTAACTTCCCTCGTCTTCATTCAATGCAGCAATTTAAGGAGGTCTTTCTTGCCAAATTAGGTGAGTTTTCTCGGTGTGTGATGTATATATACTCCACCCCACTACCTAGTTACACTTTCTAATCAATTACACACCATTTCAATTTCAATAACTATCACAGAGTATTATATTATTATTGGAGATAAAAGGAAAAAACACTGATTATGGTCTTCAAATAAAGGTGTATCAACTTCTTATTGAATTGATCATAACATGAATTAACTGATGATAATTAATGCACCTTTCGTTCCACCTCTTATACGTCTTTAATCAAGTTGAGTATGTGTGCATATTTTTTGCTAGTCCATTTTTCTAACCAACGACATATGGGGGCACTTAATGTTTATTTGCATGTGATTGTGAAGTCGTGTATTAGCCTAAATTTGCGTGGTGTGTGGATGGGGTATAGGGTGGTGTTTTATTGGTGGATGATGATTACGGAGTATTTATTTGTAAACTTATATTTGGATGATAAGGAATAGGAAATACTACAGCAAACTTCTGTATCGAAAATGTTGAGAGAGTATTATTTGGCCTCTTCGAAACTAGCTCGTAAACATGGTGTGCTTTTAGTTTATTTTAACTATTTTTGTCAATGATTGCCTTAAACTACTTACAATCATTTGGTTATTTAACACTCTACTTTTCAAATCTCAACATTCCACATTATCTTTTCTTTATTCCACCTAATAATTCATAATAAAAAATTCAACTAACTTACCCTGTCACTGTAATTTTATATTTTTTGAAAATGAATATTTTTTTTATTCAAATCAAATGAAACAAGTTTCTATTTATGAAGTATAAAAAATGATAAATTATAATATCAAAAAATTAAAAAAAAAGTTATTATGAAATAATTGATTCCAAATAATTGGGGTGAGATAAAATTTTAAAAAATTGAAGCAATCATTAACAAAACGCCATGTGGCCTATGGCCCATCCCCATTTATTCAACAGGTGAATATTTCTCCCATTATTTAATTCACTTCATCTCCCTAATTACAATGGTTTTAATTGTTGAATATTGTTATCAACACTCCCATTGACCATTGCTCATAGCCTTATGATTTGTTTCAACTTTTCACTATAAAGAAAGATTTGAAAGGAAGGGAGAAAAATTACCATACGAGCTAGGTATTATTTTTATATGTGTATAATGTTTCATCAATAGTTCGGCCCCTCTATTTATTGCTTCAAGTAGTCTTTCATCACACATCATCTATAAATCACTTTGTTTATCATCTTCATTTCTTCACACATCTATTGTAGCACCACTTTCTTTTCTCTATATTTCTTTCATTATGGTTTCCTTTTTTGTTTAGATATTTCTTAGCATTTTTCCTCATCTAGCTATTTGCTCATTAGCTTCTTCTTAATTGTTAGGATTTTACACTTATCAGTATGCTTTTTGTTCCATATCATTTCCTAATAGTATTATAATTTAAGCTCACTTATATTATCTTATTGCAAGATAAAGAAGGAGAAAATAGTACGTTCCAGGTAACATATCAACTCTTTCAATTTCATAATTGTATATTGCTTTTGACATCGATTATTTTACAAGATTACTCATTAGGCCATTATGATAAAATTATGTTTAAAATATATTGGGAAGATATTTCTACTAAGAGGTTGCATGCGTTTTAGGATTATCAACTCTTTACAATTTCATAATCGTACATTGCGTTTAACATTGATTATTTGACTTTGTTAGTTTAAAGACATCGGTATGTTTAAATGGGATTTTTAGTAGATAATTCTATTTAGGTCAGGATCATTTATTATTTATTAAGAGGTAACGTTTCGTGAATATCATAAAAAATGCTGTGATTGACTAAAGAAATAGTTAATTGTGGACAACCATATTTATTTTGTTTATTTTACCTACCAAAGAAGATGTTTCTTGTCAATTTGAGTTTAGTAATTAAATATTTTACAACAATTTTCTTCTTTCACTTGGATGATAAACAGGCACAAGGCAATATAAAATATTTTTTTCAATTGAAGTGGGGTGACAATGGAATTATCTTTGACTTTGATGGTCATATCAATTGTGGCAGCTTATTTGATATGGTTCAATTCCATCACTAGGTCAATCAAGGGTCCCAATGGACCAAGAATTTGGCCTGTTGTGGGAAGCTTGCCAGGCTTGATACAGAACTCAAATAACTTGCATGATTGGATCGCTGCAAATCTTCGGGCTTGTGGGGGTACCTACCAGACAATCATCTTTGCAATTCCTTTCTTGGCCCGCAAACAGGGCCACGTGACAGTCACGTGCGACCCGAAAAATTTGGAGCACATTTTGAAAGTCCGGTTCGATAATTACCCCAAGGGTCCTACGTGGCAAGCCGTGTTTCATGATTTACTCGGTGAGGGTATTTTTAACTCGGATGGTGACACATGGTTGTTCCAACGTAAGACTGCCGCGCTCGAGTTTACAACCCGAACACTTCGGCAAGCAATGGCTCGATGGGTCAATCGAGCCATTAAGTTGCGGTTCTGTCCGATTCTTAAAACGGCTCAACTCGAAGGTAAATCGGTTGATCTTCAAGACTTGCTTCTTCGGCTCACTTTCGATAACATCTGTGGTTTGGCGGTCGGGAAAGACCCTCAAACGCTCTCTCACGTGCTCCCTGAGAACAACTTCGCTTTGGCGTTCGATCAAGCCACGGAGGCAACATTACACAGATTCGTTTTGCCTAAAATCATTTGGGAATTCAAAAAACGATTCGGGCTCGGTTGTGAAGCCATCTTGAGCCAAAGCATGAAGCATGTGGATGATTACATGACAAGTGTAATCAACACACGTAAGCAAGAATTGCTGAGTCAGCACAATGGTGGGACCCCACATGATGATTTGCTCTCAAGGTTCATGAAGAAAAATGAATCATATTCAGACAAGTTCCTCCAACAGGTGGCACTCAACTTCATCCTAGCTGGACGTGACACGTCATCAGTGGCTCTGAGCTGGTTCTTCTGGCTAGTCAGCCAAACCCCACATGTAGAGGAGAAAATCTTGACCGAACTATGCACTGTTTTATTGGACACACGAGGTGACGTTGTTTCCAAGTGGTTAGATGAACCATTAGACTTTGAAGAAGTTGACCGATTGACTTACCTCAAAGCAGCATTATCGGAGACATTAAGGTCTGTGGTGGAATTGGGGTCACCGACATATTCAATTTTTTATTTTATTTTAATGATTTGATAGAGTAATGAACACCACACATGTGGGAGTAACGACGAGTCCGTTTCTAAGTGTGGCCAAATATGCAGATCGGACTCGTAGGTTACTCCAATGATTATCTATATTCTTTTTTTTTAAAATTATGTCATTTGCCCTCCTTCATATTTGTATATCTATTTTTTATTTGTCCGCTAATAATTCATTTATCGTCCCTAAATAAAAATTCTATAAATTATTATTGAAGGTTGTACCCATCGGTGCCGGAGGATTCGAAACATGTGATCGCAGATGATGTTTTGCCGGACGGGACATTTGTACCAGCAGGATCGAGTGTTACGTATTCGATTTATTCGACGGGTCGGATGAAATTCATATGGGGGGATGATTGTCTAGAGTTCAAACCCGAGAGATGGTTGTCTAAAGATGGAAAAAAGATTGAGCCTCATCACAATGATGCATTCAAGTTTGTTTCATTCAATGCTGGCCCAAGAGTTTGTTTGGGTAAAGATTTGGCTTATTTGCAAATGAAGTCGATCGCGGCGGCGGTGTTGCTCCGCCATAGTCTCACGGTGGCACCTGGGCACAAGGTTGAGCAGAAGATTTCATTGACATTGTTCATGAAGGATGGTCTTAAGGTTAATGTGCACCCGAGGGATTTAACTCAAGTAATGACCAAAATATATTCGGTTCAGTAATTCGTTGATGAGTTTGTTCGAGGACAGAAGAGGAAATGAGGAATTCCATAATAAAATTTGTGGATATGATGTGTTAACTATTATGTATTAACAACAACAAAAGTAGTTACAAGCCATACTCACTTATTCATACGAATTGACCGCTCCAATGGGATAAGTGGCGCTACATTATTGAGGTTTAAAATAGAGTATACATAAAACATAATTATTTATCTATACTAGTATATAATGTATGTTCCCATTGACTGCCATGTGCCAAATTTCAAATTAACGTGATTTCCTATTTTACCTTCCTAATATTTTTTATTTTAATTTCATAGTAACTTCTTCATACAGAACCAATGCTAATAACTTCCATAAACTACTACTATAAATATTATCTACTAAGCATAATACTCCATAATTATAAAGGGCAGAAATAAAAAGTTGTTTCAAGCGCCTCCTTCTATATTTATTTTCCATGGTTAACGCTTTCATCTTATTTCTTTTGGGTGTTTTTTATATTTATTTTTTCATTGGCAATTTTATTATAAAATAATAAAATAATTCGCACAAGAACATCGTGCACATATAACTAGTCACAAATAATATGCTACTGTTTTATCCTTTACACCTGTGTTGAACACAAATGATTATTCTTTTCTTTGAAAAATTTAACTTCACGCTTGCTAAGAAAATATTCTTCCATTTTAAAATAGACGATTGTTTAGTTTAAAAATATTTATTAAGAAATTGTGAGAAGCTACATTGAAATTATAATAAATTATATTAAAATTGTAAACATTAATCATTGTTAAAAAATAAAAAAAAATTCTGTGATAATCATGATTTTTGAAACTTTATTAATATATGTTTATTAGTATATTTGTTAAATTGTTCATCATACAAATAATATATTCAAGTCAATTAGTATTAACTAGGAGTAGAACTGGAGAAGTATGCAACGAAAAGTCTTCATCATCATTGTACATGAAGAGGTTTTGATGGTAACAAACAGAACATTCTACTTATTAATCTTCTTCTTTTGGTAATAAAGCTTTACAAGCTCTTCTACAACAACATTCATTTCATCATTGCCTCTTAGTGCTATCTTGTCGCTTACATTTTTAATTTTCTCTCTCACAAATCTCCCCCCTTCTTCATTGACCACCTTATTAATAACCCGTGCTACTTTTTCCTTGTCGATCTTCCTATCATCACTTCTCACCACCTCAATTCCAATACCAACTTCTTCAACAAGTCTTGAATTTATTGGTTGATCAATTTGCATTGGCAAAGTAATAAGTGGAATTCCATATTTCATGCTTTCCATAACAGAATTCCATCCACAATGGCTCAAAAATCCACCAATACTAGGATGCTTCAAGATTCTTGCTTGTGGTGCCCAATAATCCACAACCAATCCCCTGTCTCCAACCCTAGCTAAAAACCCTTGAAGAAAATTTTCAACAATACTAATGTCTTTCCCTTTTGGAAACCTCACTACCCAAATAAAGTTAACATTGGTTAACTCTAGACCATGACCTATTGATTCCGTCTCTTCATTACTCAAAAAATACTCACTACCAAAAGATATTAAAATAGTTGATTTTTCAACTTTTTTATTAAGCCATGAAATAATTTCATCAGAATTTTCATCGTCATCTTCATCAGCAGGCTCTTGAACAAGAGGACCAACAAGAATAATCTTTTTCCCACACAACTTGGACAAATAATCACAATACTTACTCTCATTATCTTTGATGCCTTTTATTAACACAATCCCACTAGATTTTTCAATACACTCAATAGTACTTTCTTTCTGAACATGCTGATTTTCAACACGAGCAATAAGATTATCTAAACGATGCTTTTCGTAGCTTCGAAAATGAATTGTTTCAATAAAAGGAAAATCATCACAAATGTTACCTTTTAAATTCTTGAAGGCATGGAAAAGAAAGCATGTCATGGTTGTGCTAGTTGTAATAAAATTGATAGATGGAATATGATATTCCCTAGCAACATTAGCAGCCCACTCGGCCGAATCATAAAGAAACAAGTCAGGCTTCAAATCCTCCAAAATATTAGTGAAATTTGGAAGGGAACTTTTGAAGGCCTTCTTGAGCTTGCCCATGAGGTTAGGTGGAAGACCATTTGTTGTGTGGTGGGAAGGTGGAAGACTTCAGATTGACTTTTGAAGTATTGTAGTTCAACAAATTTGTAATTAATGTGAAGTGGAAAACTTTCCCTTTTGAGAGTTTTTTCTTGATAGAATTAAGTATTATAGGAGTTGAACAAAAGTAGACAATGAAATTGAAGTTTTTTGTGTTCACTAGTCTCTTAGCTAGTTCTAAAAATGGAAAAATATGACCATGAGCTTAAACCAGACATCAAACTTAATGTAAAATTAGTTTGAATCTCAAGATGAAGCTTTTGAAGTAGTTGATAGATGTTTCCATGACCGGTTTATATTTGATTTTGTGAGATGTTGATAACTTGAGATCAAGTAAGCAATATTAATGAAGATGACAATTTGATGATGAAAGTAAAATTATTGTGAAGAATGAAGATAATGAGACTTTCGAAGTTAGGTCGTCAGATCCATCAAAGTTCATTGGCTTAAACAAAAACACCTGTTAATCATTTTAGTATATCTAACGATAATGCTGCCTGACCTGCATATCTCCCAGCTTTTCGACAAGTGCCCATCTGCCTGCCCATGCGACTGGCTTTTTTTTTTTGCTTACCTGCTCCTTTTTTTTTGGGCAAGCACTTCATGTACGAAAAAAAATCTCTATACCATTTGTACATTTTATCCTTCATAAAATATTAAAATTTACTTCATTTTCTTTCTATCACAGATCAAAAATAATTAAGTTCTCAAATAATTATTCTCCAATTCTCTCATCTAAATTCCGCCTTTAAAACTTGCTCACAATCATGCTAAAAAATTTAAATTTCAATCAAATACAAAAGAATAACGTACCAATGGCTATAAGACTAGAGAGGAACCAATGTCTGGAAATCCAGTTTCGTGATGGAAAAATTGTTTGGGTGAAACACCTTTATAAAAGTGAGCCTAAATGGTATTGTTAATCAGTTCCTTTCTTAGTTGTGAACAATAGATCAAAGGATAGTTCTGTTGAAAAATGAAGAGAGGTCCTGTCAAAAGCAACTGGATGAAGTCATTCTTATCTTCCAGATCATGTTTGTTACCTTTGACATTGAAAAAGGAATTGACTGCCCGGAACTGGGCCTTAGAATTTGCTGGTTTCAATTAAGTTCATGTTGTAAATCCATGGAAGTTGAAGACTAGAAATATTTAGAGTTCAATCTTGTATTAAGTGAAACATTCTGTCTAGTTCTTTCCAAGTTTACATTTAGTTGCCACCCATTTTTAGCAGAGTGTTTGATGTTTATTAAAATTAAACCATAGTTTTTATGGTAAATTTGGTCAGAATGTTTTTGTTGTTGATCAATTTCATCCAGGTCGAAACTTCACATTCCTGTATCTTAACTATCTAAAACATATTAACAATAGCAAATCTCACATTCCTGTCACATCTGATGGATCAAATTCCAAATGAAGATGATTACAAAACCAAGCCATGACCACCCTAAACAAGACTAGAGAAAGAATAAAGAAGTTCATCTATGAAAATGACAGTCTGCACCAAAAATGCAAAGATAAATGAAAACGATGTTATCTCTGTTCATGAAGTCTATTTCACAAATCCTCGATCTCGTCTAGTTTTCAAACACTGATGAAAAGTTGAACAATGCATTATTATAATCAATCCTCATCTTATATGAACTAGTTTATTTGTAGGTAACGACAAATTAAACATCAATAAGATCTGCTGGAAAGGTTGAATCAGTCTAATGAATAATAAAATACATTAAGATAACTCAACTAATGAACCAAACAATCTATTTCAACTGTAATCTAAACTCGGATTTCGGGTGAAAATATCAAACAACTCGTATATCTAGATATTTCTGAAC
The DNA here is from genome assembly GCA_019722365.1 of Lithospermum erythrorhizon. NCBI lineage: Eukaryota > Viridiplantae > Streptophyta > Magnoliopsida > Boraginales > Boraginaceae > Lithospermum > Lithospermum erythrorhizon. Next base: position 756,151 of record JADFUC010001453.1, read on the forward strand.
CCTTGATCATAAAGACTGAGCAATCTCACATGATTCCAATTGACTAGGACAAAGTTCAAGTGGAAAGTCTACGACATTTGAAGCTGCGTGAAAATACAGAGTGTATTTGTGTACCTTAAAATTTTAAAGATTAAATTAAAGATAAGTCTATCTAAATAACGAAGTTAAGATGTTTATTAACACTAATGATTACATCTATACACTAGTGTCATACTTCCTTCATCTATACACCATGATGAACGGTAGAGTGGATGCAACTATGTTCTTCAATATATGTTAAATTTTCTGTTAAACTTTCTTTTGAGTATTTTGAGTTTGAGATTTTGTAAGCTGAAGTTTTTGTCTTCTACCTCCTCTTGCAGGATTAGTGAAATATTATTAGTTATATCATAGTTACTTTAGTAGATTTAGTGCAGTGGATGAGCATGTATCTCCATGGGAAGAAGTAAACAAACATGTTATAGCTATTGAGCTCAAATAAATGTTAATCTCTTCGAACTTGAGAAGGGTGTCTTGAAACGGTCAGAATCTGGTACCAAACTTCCTTAGAGAAATCAAACAATTTCTTTGACGATCATTTCATCTAATGTGGATAATTTGGCCAAGAGGAAATGTTTTCAAAGATCTTTTGATTCTCACATGCAGACAACCAGTACTTACATCGTGCTAGTCTAGAACATCGAAAATACAATTTTTCCTAATAATTTGAATCACATCAAATCAGCCAGAACCCCACGAGCAATTCTATGTAACTAACCTCCCAGATCCATTTTTATTCTGAGAGTGAAATTTGTTTTGGCATAACTCAGTGGGAAGTAAATAACCTGACAAAACGAGAAAAGTGTAAGAAGAAAGATATGAAGTGAATAGAGTAGTTCAAATTCCAAGTCTTATGTTTTTATACTTTGCACATATTTAGTGATGTTTCTTTAATACTTCATACAAATATATTGACATATTTTTGTACTTTGCACAAATCTATCGACATATTTTTTTGTATCTACATTGGGTACAAATTAGTCAAAAAAAGGTTATTTGTCATTTAAGTTGTGCCATTATAGTTGTTTATTTTTGGTATTGTAGCATTTTTTTTATATCTACATTGGGTACAAGATAGTCGTACAGTGAGTCAATTTTGCATATTTCAATAATATAACAATAAAATATTTGGAATATTTTTGTCATCTGCCCATTGGATACAAAACATGTGAATAATTTTGTACATTTCACAATATGTACCAAAATATGTGAATAATTTTGTCTTATCTTGGCCCATGAATATAAAATATGTGAATAATTTTGAAATATGCTTTTTGAAACGTTATATCTATAAGTACCAAAATAAGGATACACAACTCTACATAATAACAATAAAGCGTACCCAAAGAACTGGCATCACTATTGTCCATCTATGGCCGCACTTTGACTCCCGAATTTACCAGGATAAATAACTACACTAAAGCTGATAAATGTACTTCACTGATAAGAAGAGGAGTCAAAACATGTTTCTTCATAAACAACTTGCTTATGTCTTGATTTTGGCAACATTTCTCCTGCATAAACAACTTGCTTATGTCTTGGATTTTACAACATTTCTCAAGCAGAAATTGCATTAAACTATTAGCAAGAGCTACCTGTTGATCATGGCCAAAATCTACCATCCATGACGCAGAGTTCAAATTTCAAAATCGTTCAAACTGCAGATTCAATTAATGATAGATCACTCCTTAAAAAATGAAATAAAATCCAAATAGCATCAAAATCACATGTTAACAATATTAATAAACTTAACACTATCAAAGTCTAAAATGTCACAATTATGATAATAAAAGAAAGTACAAATAATCAAATATTCACATCATCTTAGATTAAAATCACATCAACCAAATCATAAATTATAACTAATTTCTTGAATTTATGGCTAAAGAAAAATCAATAACAATTTGATTGCATACCATTGGAGAATGCACTGGAGATGATACCCATGCTTGCATCCAGTCACCTATAATTCCATATAAACAATCACTGTGTAATTATTATCACAAAAAACATATTTTATTTTTGTCATATGTATTCCAAATGCACAAAAATGTTGTCATGTTATTTAAATGAATACCGAATGTACAATTAAACATCAATAAACATCACAAATAAACATCACAACATATTCATAAAATCAACAAAAATTACAAGTAGCTACTACTACATTTAATCATAAATTAATAAACATAGCTTCGGATCAACAAATTAACACCAAAAGTAACCAACATACGTATACAAACAAAATCACAAATAAACATCATCATATATTCATAAAACCAATAATAATCACAATAAATCAAAATAAATCACAGAAGCACAATAAATCAAGCATGAAGTTGAACATAAATCATAATTGCAACGTGAAATTAGAAAGAATAAATTAATTTTTTGTATAATAAGTTGATTTGTACCTTTTATCCTGCTTGACTTAGCAATTACTTTTATTTTATCAGTGATTTTTATTTGTTTTTTGATTTTTCGTACCTAATTTACGGAATAAGAAATAAAAAATATAAATTCATAATTAAAATGTTCCCTTTTAAAACAATAATTTAAGGAAGCAAATAAAATATAAATTCATAATTAAAATGTTCCCTTTTAAAACAATTTTGATTGTATAAGTTTTTTTTCGCTTTCTTTTTCCATTTTTAGCGTCGGAAGTTGGAGGAGGAGAAGTAAATATCATGAGGTGTCTGAGGAGTACGAGACTAAATTCTATAATTTACTCGAGAATTGGAGTGAGAGCGAATATGAGATGCATGCAGCATTCAAATTTGCACCGGCCCCTAAGAAAAATTTATAATTGAACTTCAGGTGAAATATTGTAATTGAGTTCATTCAAATTGGATATGTGAAGAAATCTGCCTAGAACCGTAGCCCATCCCGATAATGCCTATCAACTTTTAACCACAAATATTGCTATCTTCAACAAATACATATAAATGTGAAATGTCACACTAACGACTTCTAGTATTCCTTATTTAAAGGCAATTAAGGAGTTAATCGGGATATACCTTAATTGATCAAATGGACACAGCTTTTCTCCTTTAATTACTTCACACAAAGATTCGCTTCATACGAAATCGAACTCATAATACACGTAAGACATGCTGACATTTAACACTCTAATTATTTATCAATTGAATTATATCTGAATGGCTTCAACATATATAACTACACAATTTCTATAGCTAGGTCAACTTGTACATTATCACGAGGTGCTAGTCGAAATAAAGAAATCTCTACATATATAGTTGCAATTTTGACAAAGAATCATCTTCCATATATGTTTAACTCAATAATAATTAAGATTTGTGATTCATATTTGAAGTACATGTCAATTATTTTTCCAGATCTTTATTGGTAAGTTAATAAATATATATCTCATATATATGATAGTTCTAAAATGATACGGAGTATTTTCCAATTCCGACTTGGTAAATCAGTAAACGTATATCTCGATAAATTCATATGCAATAAGGCAATAAGCTAATCAAATTAATTTATTGAAGCCTTTCTATAATACTGAAAGTTCAAATTATGAGAAAATCAAGCTAGATGATAAGCATTCACCATCTAAATTTCTGCCTGCATGACATCGCACCACCATTGACATATACGAAGTACATTATATGATGATGATAATTATACTGAATCCTCAGAAGTTGAAACTCCTAATGTTTCTGGCAAAAGAATAACCAATGTTCCAAAACTAAGTAACACAACTCCAAAAATTCCATAAGGTAATAACCTAATATAACTCTCAAAAGCCGCATTCACAACCGGACTAATCACACCACCGAGCACAACCGCTTGCCACACCGTCGACACCGCTGAATTCCTAAAACAAGTCGGAAACAACTCCGATGTATAAATCAATATCACATCATACGCCGTGCATGCACAAAATAATGTAATCATTTCCATTACGATTACAATTCCATTCCAATTCTTCAACATATAACTCAAAATCCCACAACAACCCCCTAGAGTGCATAATCCCAGAATGAAATATCTCCTTTTCCATTTAGAAATAGTTAATAGAGTCAACAAAACTGATGGGATTTCAATCAATGCATTAAAAGCACTGTTTAAATATAAATTGGAATCCAAATTCCCTATTCCCAATGGCACCCCATAATAAGTAATCCCAATTCCAAGACCAACAACTAAGGCCAGAAGAAATTGTTTCAAGAATTTTGTACTCTCCACTAACATCTTAAAAAATGGCTCCTTCTTACTAGCATTTGTGTTCCCTTTTGCTAATAATATATCACCAAGTTGATCAGTAGTAGATGACAAATCAATTCCAGCAAAAGTACTCAAAACTGCAAAAGCTTGCCTCTCTTTACCTTGGGAAAATAGCCATCTTGGAGACTCATAAACACAGAATTGAATCAACAAACAATATACTATTCCAGGTAATGAAGTTACCACATAAAGAACCCTCCAAGAATAATTTCTATTGAAATAAGCTATGATAGACAAAGATAAAAATCCCAAAGTGGACATTAAAAATGAAACAGTCCCAACTTGCCCCTGCCATTTCTTACCGACAGACTCTGTTGCCAAAACAAGAGAACATGTTCCAATTGCAGCTCTACCAAATCCGCTGATAAATCTTGAAGCCGAGTAAGTCCAAACATTACCAGCAAAAGCACAACAAATGGAGGCAACAGACATCATGAAACAGGACAAAGAAAGAACAAATTTTCGTCCAAAAGAATCTCCAACTAGGAATAGTATTAGCCCCCCAAGAATACACCCCATGAAGAAGCATGAAGCAGGAAGACCAATAACAATAGAATTCTTAACACATTGTAGAGACCATTCAGATATAATAGATGCATGAGCATTATCATAACTCCATGCAGAAGTTTTCAATTCACAAATATTGGATTCTTGATTGCATGGTGACTCCAAACAATGCCATGTTGGTTTTGCATCAGTGAAGATGGAGATGAATGTTTGTTGTGCTTCAAAGAAACAAGAAAAAGAGATTAATATGACTTGCATGATTTGAGGGGATCTTAAAGCTCCCATGTAAAATTCAATTATATTGTCAACTGAATTATCGTTGACTATGTTGGTTGGTTTTTTGGTTGAGTCCAAATTGGTGAGCAAAGGGGTTGAATTTGAATCTGCCATTGTTGGGGGAAGAGAGGAGATTGAGAGGTGGTATGAAACTGTTCCAGTCCTTAAGGAATGATAATAGACTCCTGGAGTATATATATACTGATAGTTGTTAAAATTGAGAAAAATAGGTTTTGGACTTTGGACTTTAGAGCCACAATATTAGTTGGGCTTTGCTAATACATTGCAAATTGCAATTATAAATAGGAGAGATTTAGGTAAGATATATTTATACCAATATTTAATGACTTATACGAGTTTGATACTACCTATTGTAAAGATTGATTTATTTGCATAGCTTATTCTTCATAAGACAATTAATTTGTGCAAATTAATCCATTAATTTTATAATATATTTTTTATAGTACAAATAATGAATTAAAATTATGTAAGAATTTAAAAATGTGATTTTATATAATTCAAAATTATGCCTTGAAGAAAAAAATAATTGAATCTATTATATGTGATGTAAAACTCTCATATATAAAATTTGTTAACAATATAAGTGTGAGTACTTACGGAGTAATGACATCGTGAGTTATTTATGTTTAAAATCCTAAGAAAGAAATAATCATGGTATTCAATTTTCGGCGTATTAATTACTGTGCGTAAGAAAATAGAAAAACAAATTTGATTTCACTCGTAAACGTCAATCCATTTCTTTTGTACATTATAGGTAGATAGATAAATAGAATTATACAATTCAATAAATATTTGTTCAAAATTATTACTCCCTTCAATCTCAATACTCGATCTTATACGATTTAACTATCTTTTTTATTAAAAATATACTCCGTATAATTAAAATTTCTAATATTTAACTTAGGATATATGGAGTAGTTTCTAGTTGTTTTACCTGTGATTTGGTGTGAATATTCGTTTTTAGTATTTTATTTTAACGATACACAAATGGATACAAATCAAAGTATATCAAATAAAATTTTGCTAATATCATCGATATCACTCACGCTTTCAAAAAGAAAGTCACTTAGATCACTCGCTTCGCATCGATCATATTTGACTACTATATTTGTTTAAAAAACCACCCACTTCACTACTTATACACACTTGACTATTAATTTGTGAAATCAAGTAGTTTTATCTATTTTGGGTAAGAATTTAATCCACACTGAAAATTATATTTTGAGAATAATTTTAAAATATAAAAAATAATGGGTATATTTTAAAGAAAACTAAAACCTCACATCTTCTTCTCCAACAACACCTACCCACCCCACCCTCCCCCCTCCTTCCCCTCCTTCCAATCCCGTAACCCCCACCCTCATCACCACAAGAGAATTCATCTTTTTTCACTCTCCTCCATATCGCTCTATTGTTCCGTTTAAACATACGAAAGCGAAGATAACAATTGTGAGCATTAAATGAAGAAGATTCAATTTACACCTATTTATTAAGTAAGGGTCGAAAAGTATAGAACATCAATGTAGAAACCTAGCCTGAGTGGCCACTGCCACAGATCAACAAAATTAACTATTACAAAAAAGTCAAACTAAATCAAAGTTTAAGACTTTCACCATTTAATGTCAATTCATAATTACCCAAATTGCAATCAAACTCATTTATATTATAATTAAAAAGCTTTCTTGTATCCAAATATTAAACAACTGTTTGTAGTTCTTATAAATCAACAAAGAAATGTAAGTAATTCCCTTGGCTTCTCCAAACCATCTCTAGAGTAATTGCTTTATGAGTTCTGTTTATTTTAATTTTGGAAAATTGTATCAAGGAGAAGATGAGTTGGGTATAGGAAGTGAGATGGAAGAAGATGAATCGAGGTGGCTGTAGCGGGCGTGTGGGTCTGGGAGGACGTGGTGTTCATGTATTTAATGTTGAAATTAATGAAATTGAATCCCTTTTATTGGGCGAATCTGCCACAATTATGTATCAAATCATTTACCGCTTGGTTAAATGAGATTACTGTAATTTAGTGTTCGCTTTGAATCGTGATATTACCAAATACTTTTGCCATAATTTTATGTTGACAGCAATTGCTAAACTTACTCATTAATCAAGTTATAACAATAGTAATTGGTCAATTATTATTATACAACTTACTATTATCCGACTAGAAGGTCACACACATACAATGATATTCGAATAATATCTCATGAATGAAATTAAACGTATATATCGGCAGTGTATCTCTCAATATTTATATATTTGTCAAATATATATCGGAGGAACATCAATTGGTTAAACTTGCAAGTTTAATCAATTAAGCAATTGAAATTGATGAATAACTTGATAAGTCATTCGACAGTGATTCTCGGCAGTATTTTCACTGACTTGCGGTTAATTAAAATACTACTACTACTAGTGACTCATTATTTGATTGGAAGTCATAACGGCCCAATTAAGCTAACGACTTAAAATTGATTTCCTCAGAACGAGTTGTTTAACGTGTTGACTAGGCTTTGTATTTAAAGAAAGAGATGAGGATTTTTCATTTCATGAAAAAATTGTCTCCATTTCTCTCCATAGCCGCCTCTCCTCAAGAATCGGAAAAAGCTTTTCTTCCAATTTTATTCATCTTCAAACTCTAGCAAGTGTCTAAGTACTGTGGTTCGCTTCCTCTTAAAGTGCACCCAGCGACACGCTCTCGTGTTGAACAAGTTTTGGAGAGACATTGGGCTTTCACGTGGCTGTTTAGATGGAGTTCATTCGTTTTCCTGCAATGTAAGAAGAATTCTTGTATCTTATACATTTATATATTTTGTGTTTAGATTAATATACATCTGAGGATCCGGGGATGTATGAATTGATGTTTATCAAGAATGAATTCATACTAGATTCCAACAATGAAGGTAGGAGCGCTTGTATGAGGGGGAGGGTAGTATTTGTGGTTATCGGTATTAAGAAAATGTTCTTTTAGTTTTATTTAAAAAATACCCATTACATTTTATATTTTAAAATTATAACAGTATAATTTAATGTGTGGATAAAATTATCCTCTATAACTTTCATTAAAATTAACAGATTTCACAAACTAATTGTGAAATTTGACGGAAGTAGATGAAGTGATACTTAAACATCATGGATCTAATGTATCGGTCCGAACGGTTATTTTTTAAACCTAAGTGATGTTCAATGCCACTAACCCTAAAACTTTTTACATAGAAAGTTTGAATAATATTTCTATATATTTATGGAAATAATCAATTGTGTCATACATGTATCACGAGGTGTTTAATTTGTGCAAGTCTATTTGAATATAATTAGAAGGCTTATTGGTCGAGATCTCTTGTACTATCGCATAATTTTATATTAGTTTCCGAATTTATAGATTGTAGATGGGCAGCCTCCTCAAACTATCTATTTCAATTTGACACCCCTAAATCTAATTTTTCACTAAAATACATAGTGGAATGACTTTATTATCCCTAAAATATGGTGAAATGCCTATTTATCCCTAAATAATACCATAAGAGGCACAACGAAACGACTGCAGCCACTCTATACCGAAACGACTATTTTATTCCCCGACAATACACTAAAGATAAAGACACATTTTTAAATATTTTATATAATTAAAATAAAATTTGTGCGAGGGTCATAAGTGGTCATGTTAGCAAAAAGGATGGAGGTTGATTTTAATTATGTAAAATATTTTAAGGTATAACCTATTCTTTTGTATGTTAGGGTAAAATATTCATTTTTACTGTTTAAAAATGAAAAATTAGGTTTAGGGGTCTTTGACAAAACAATAATTCAAAGCCATGTGAGTAAATAAGATAGTTCTATTTACGCCTGCATAAGAACTATAAGCCATGAATTGCTAAAAAAAATTATAATGATAAGAAAGAGTTCCTCGCCAATAAGCTTCCAATTGTTAGAAAGGATCACATAAAAAATTACACCTATAGTGGGTCTCGCCAATAAGCCCACCTAGAACAATGAAGAGTCGAGTATTCCGTATTATTTTCATTAACTAGTTAAAGTGTTGTATCACATCGCATACCACAAATTCGTACTATATCGAAAATTAGGTAGCACCAAATATATACCACCCCATCTTAAATTAATGGAGGTTTTATTAAGACATATTTCGTTCTCAATCCTACTAATATAATGAGATCATTTTTATAATTGCTTGTTTCTTAACGAGACCAAAAGTTCATTCGTATTAAAATGAGAAACATATTTGAAATCCATAAATATGAGAAACATATTTGAAATCCATAAATAGGTTAGTATAAATAATTTAATCAATCAGTTTTAATAGGCTTATTTTATTTTTTTGTATTCTCAGTTGCCCACTCTATATATTGGGATGTCAGGTTTCATTCGTTGAATTTTAGTAATTATGTAGACTTAAAATCATATTTGAGGAAAAATAATGCAACATACTTCAAAGAACAGACAAGGTTGTATATTGTGTGCTTATGCCCCCACTGATATATTAGAGTTTATTATCTTTATAATTTATAATTCTTATCGGTGAAAAAATAGGCTTATTTTCTTTACTTTTAAACTTATCACCTCATTTTCATGCCCCTTTACCCCATCTAGGGTTGTGAAACGATCCCAACAATTCTTAGATAGCTCGATTACTCGATTTGTTAAACCATATTCAAAATTTGTTCGTTTTATAATTCAAGCCAGTTTTGTTTGGTATCCTAAATCGAAACTCGGTTTGGATAAAATAGTAATTCACTCGGTAAACTTGATTAATTTCACTATACAAGATTTAATTTTTTCCATTAATCTTTTTTGGTTAGAAAAATCATCTATTTATTTAAAAAAAATCATTTTCTTCAATTTTGAGTTAAGTTGTTCGACTTAATTGTTTTTTAGACGAAAACTCAATTGAGTACACTTTGTTAACATAAGTGATCGATTAAGACATTTCGAAACATAAACATGAAGTAAACATATATAAATGATCAACATGACATTAAACCTATCACATATATCTTGTTATTGGCATAATATCTTAGTCACGTCAATTTAATTCGATTGGATTTTTTCTTTCGCTTTTCATTTTTTGGTATCACTATCTTTTAAATTATATCTAAGACTTGTACCAAAAAGAAAAGAAAAAAACAAAGACTTGTACATAGTTCTTTATCTAAACTTCACCCTCTTAAACCCTATATTCCCAGAAAAATATTTGCTCCAATTCCTTGTAGTGTCCCAATTATTGTAATTGGGACATTACATTTTCATGATATTTTACAGAAAAGATGAACAATAAAGTGCTCGATAATTAATACTCTGCTTTCACCTGAAAAAAGAATCACTTTCTTTCAGGTTTTCACTTCTACTTATCTACATTTTGTTATCTGTTTTTATAAATGGCACAATCAATTTACTGATTTTGAGGTTAAAGTTTGAATCTTTATTTGATTCTAGTAAAAACCCATTAAAGTGTAATGTTTGTGTTTTCTGTTAACTTCAAATTTCTGTTATGTTATGTGCATTTTTATTTATTTTAATGTTGTTGGTACTTGTGGTTAATTGAATTTCAATGTTTAAAGTTGTGTTAAAACAATTATTGTTCTTGTTGGTTACAGGGGTAGCTTGTTTGTTTATCAAATTTGATCACTACTGTATAAGAAAGGAGCAGAGTTGACTGGTGAGAGAATTATATCTCTAACTTATATACTCTTCTGTATTTCATATTTCATTGGATTAGTAGTTTAGTACTGTAACGTCTCGCCCCGAAACCCCTTTATGATATTAAATTTGATGGACTAAATTCACAAACTATCACGATATTTCAAACACGTTTTGTCCTCAGTCACACACTCCCTAGGAGACTTCCCGGTCCCGAGGTTTCCAATCCAGGGATTGTTCTTTGCTTAAGATTGGAGTTAATAGATTACGAAAGAATTCGTCTTGTGGTATGAGTAGTACCAATCAATCTTGTCACATCGCCCACTGTGAGCAAGACTGCAGGAGTATTTCAAGTACCCATAAAATTACAATCTTGGACCAGTCTCTTACCTTGTGAAATGATTTGCATTGATTGTATTGATGGTGGAATTTGAATTGTAATGTGATTAATTTGTAGGATTAGATGCTTCTTGAGCTATATTATCCAATTAGATGTTTTGCGTTTTGTTTCGATTGGCTTGTGACTTAACTTGTAAAAGCAAGCTTAATACTTCTATATCATATCCGTTTTTGCAGTTGCCTTTCCAACCAGTGTGTGAAGTTTTGACAAATTTTAAATTCTCGAGAAACTTATGTCCGGGGGTGGTGGATCTGTTAGAAATGACAAGCCGTCCATCAAGTATAGGTTCAGTCCCCTCGAGGGGGCATCCATTGAGCTGGCTGAGATAAATTCTGACAGTTTTGCACCTCCTTCAGAAATAAGCAAGAAGAATGGTAACATTCCTAAAGAAAATTCTTCTGGTATATTGAGCACAAAGGAGTTTGTTTCAGCAATTGGTCATGTTTGGGATAGTGCAACTGGTCCGCTTTCTTCTTTTCTAGATAAGTCGAGTACTAGATTCAATAGTAAAGACATTCCGAATGGAGAATTATTGTCATATTCCACCGTTGAAAGCACTTCCATAACAGGCATTTCAACTAATGATAAAACTATATCATATAGTATTACTAGCAATCCAGATTCTGCATCAATGGTATCGGCAAATTTGCAGTATGTTAGAGCAATTCAGAAGAAATCTTTGCTTGATCACTCTAGTAGACATTATTCCGATTTCTCGAGGCTTTTATCAAGGGGTTCTAACATAACTCAACATTCCTGGCAAGATGTAGGCCTTGGTTATATAGGTGTACCTCACGATCTTAGAAACGTATACAGATGGATGAAAAAATCCAATAAACCCAAGAACTGCATGGTTTCTGTTAAAACGAAAAATGAAGTCCATACCACAGCCCCACCATCTATCACCGAAGATTGCGATAATGTTGTCGATTTAAGAAGCTCTGGTATTACTGCAATGGTTGGAAATGCTGATCACCACATTGATGCTCTCGATAATGTAGATTTCGCTATAGTTCAGGAAGTAAATCCTGTAATTACTACTCTAGTCTCTAGTACTACCACACAAGGGGAAAATGATGTTAATGATCTCCAATGTACTGGTTCAAGTACTTCAATCCGAAGTGAGAGTTCTCAGACAGATTACAATCTCGCCCTTTCTGGTGATTTTGGTTCAATGTCTGAAGAAACAGAATGTAGAATTAGAAATGAAGATACCCTCTGCGATGAGATTTATCAAACAATAAACCCCATCACCAATCACGTGCAGTCTGAATTTTCCATATCATCAAGAGAAAAATCTTATCATTTGGGTTCAGAGAAAAGGCATGCTGTTGCTGGTGCTATGGCTGGTGTATCTGTTAGTCTTTGTCTTCATCCAGTAGACACTATAAAAACGGTTGTTCAGTCTTGCCGTGCTAATCAAAGTTCTCTTCATCAGATTAGCAAATCAATAATTTCTGAAAGAGGTATGTAAATAGTTGAGCACTGCAAGGAGATGAGCCATGTAGAGGTTATGGGCCTATTTAGACTACAAATTCTCAGTTTTTCTTAGTTTTATTTTCTTTGAACTAAAGTTGATTTTTGGTTGATGCTACAAGGTATTACGGGACTCTATCGTGGAGTTTCCAGCAACGTTGCATCTTCAGCTCCGATTTCTGCTATTTACACTTTCACTTATGAGTCAGTAAAGAGTTCTTTGCTACCTCTCTTTCCAAAGGTAAAACCTCCATCTATTATAAGCATGGTTGATATACTTTTTTGAATGCTCTCACTATTCAGAAATTAGTTTTCCTTGTACGGCACTATTTTTTGTATCAAGTTTAACAGGCAAACAACTGGCTCTTTCGTCATCTGATTTATATGCATATACCTTTTGATAACAAAATATTGCATCCATGCAGGAATACCAATCTCTGGCTCACTGCATGGCTGGTGGCTGTGCAAGTGTAGCTACTTCATTTGTTTTCACCCCAAGTGAATGTATAAAGCAGCAGATGCAAATTGGTTCCCACTATCAAAATTGCTGGTATACCTTGAAGTTCATGATAATTCTTGTATCAGGATTTTTCATGAGCATGTATATTTTAACCCAGATCGTTTCTGGATTTGCTATTTGGGCTTCATATTTATCTGATATTCCAATAGATACAGCAGTGAGCAGTAACATTACGTTTTCAATTAACGTGTGAAGTGTCTGATATAGTCCAATCTTCGAGTGGAAAATCAGATGCAAAAGTAATATCATTTGGTGCAAAATATAAAGAACATCAATAAGGTGGAGTATCATCCACCAAGATTATAAAACGGTTTTAATATTTTATGAATGAAGAATGTATATATTGTTTTTCATTAGAAAGCTTTAAGTATGGAAGAAGCATTCGATTTAGCAAAGTCTGAAATTCCCTTATTTAATCCCTGATCAGTGTAGAAAATCTTATTACATCCTTTTTAAAAATGAATTTAAGAAACTAAGTAATTTATTATGATTCTCAAATCTCAACTTCATCGAAACTTTGACCAATGTAAATATACCAATCAATATCTGCAGATGTTGTTTGTTATTTTCATTTTCCATTTATCTATGAGACTACAGGAATGCCTTGATCAAAATCATTGAAAAAAGAGGGTTCTCTTCATTATATGCTGGGTGGGGAGCTGTACTATGTAGGAATGTTCCACACTCAATCATCAAGGTAAGATATGTGGTTTGTTAGTATTCTGAAATCATAAATGTAGCTTGACCCGATCACAAATCATTTTGAATCCTAATTGAAACAACTATGTTCTGATCCTTCTAGTTCTATACATATGAAAGTCTGAAGCAGTTGATATTTCCCTCAGGCCAGTTAACCGACAGTGTTCAGACCAATACATTATTGACGGTGTGTTTGCTATCACTCTTATAACTGTTTGGCTTTTTCCTGTTCTAGAGAAATGATATTTCAGTAGATGATTTCTGTCATCTTTTCTCTTTTAACTATTTTGCTTGCGGCTACGAAGAGACAAACCTGTTAACTGTTTCTATAACAACGTAGCTCATGAATGTAGCTTGTTTTGTGTATTCCCCTTTCTGGCAGCTAATTTGTGGAGGATTATCCGGATCTACTGCTGCTTTATTCACAACTCCTTTTGACGTTGTCAAAACGAGATTGCAAACACAGGTAAACCACCACCTAGCAAAAGGCTGATTTTTAGCTAGAAATAAAGTAGATTCTATCATCCATATCTCTGTTCTGTGAATTCCTTTCATCGATAAGGTGATAACTAATACTTACAGACATCCTAATAGGCCTGTCTTCCAGGATCCAAACTTCATTATGATGGTGTTCTCTACACTCTTAAGCATATAGGGAAAAATGAAGGACTGAAGGGTCTCTACAGGTAGAATACTGTGTCAAGAATTCTGTTTCTAATGCAAGTCTTCTAAAGAGTATCACTATTTTTTTTTGTCAAAGCATTTTGCATATACTTGGATAACTGCAAGCACACGTCTAGTGTCAAATCTAGATTAATGCTTCTCAAATTATTTTGTAAAAACACTGCAAGCAATTTGAAAGGGCATTGTTTCCCTGTGTTTAGTATCTGCATTTGATTATGTCGGTGACTCAGTGTCCACATATTCTTTAAATATAATTTTTAAGTTTATGCCTGTCATATTTACTTCCCAAGGCTGCATTTTCATGCTTCCCAAATACGTTTGGTGAATGTGCTCTTTCATTAGATTAATGTTCTTCTATTTTGTTGTGTGTTAACAAAACCTGATGCTATCTTACTCTCTTTATTTGGTTGTGCTTCTCAATTTGATAGGGGGTTGACTCCAAGATTATTTATGTACATGACACAAGGCGCTCTCTTCTTCACATCATATGAATCTTTCAAGAGATTATTCTCATCAGATGTGCCAGACCTTAGTGCCTAGAAACTCGAGGATGATCCTGATAAACAAATGAATGAAGGGGATTTAACATTATTACTGTCACTGGAGCATGATAGTATTTGTTCTTGCTAACCAATCTTTGTGCAAGTTAAAGGAAGAAAGGAAAAGATGAATATCAAGAGTTGACGTGTTTTCAAAGAAGCTTAGGTATACTGTCATATGGCTAACTTTTCGCAATTTTCTCTGCTGATAAGCAACTAACCATTATCCCAGCACTGTAATTCTTGATGCTGTGCACTGCTTAGAGAACTAGATGTGAATATTGACATAGTATAGGTATGCCGTTATTTCAACATTGAGTATTTGTAACTCTATTGTAAGAGTATTTGTAACTTTATTGTAAGAGTATTTTGTAGCTCTCTTGTACAAGATCCCCTTACCACCGCATTGACAGACGGGATCCTTTTTATAGGCATTAGAGCATGTTGTTGTATTGTATGAATATGACTAGAATTTGTATCATGAAAGAAACTCTGATTTAAATTCTATCCCTTCCATTAAAAACATGTTAAAGTTCCAGATTTCCTAATTATGTTTATTTCATAGCCAAGTAAGGAGTAGTATTTGTTCTGTTTCATGGCAAAGTGAGATAATTGTGACCTTAGATATTGTACTCATCCTACTGTTAATTTTTTTCATGTAGTAATAGATTTCAATATACAGTAAAAACTCTTTAAATTAATACTCCATAAATTAATAATTTTTTTAAAATAATAAATTAGTAAACTCTTTAAGTCATACTCATAAATTAATAAATTTTTAAATAATAAATTGGTTCGGTTTTGATTTGAACCGATTAAAAAATTACAAAAAATTAGATACAAAATAATAGATAATAATTTTCCAGGAGATCCTTTATAGTATTAGGTCATGAAAATCGTAAATTAATAGTGCTTAGACATTAAAAAAAAAATATTACAATTTAGTAAAATATTACTTTATTTGTTTATTTTCTTTTTAAAGATCAATCTTTTTGAGCCCATCTTTAATTTTTCTTATTGTGTCCAATAGTTTTGGTGTTCTACTTTCAAATTGTAACATAAAGTTTGAAATGTTTTAGACGCCATAATTACTTTACATCCTTGTACAATAAGTATAAATGCTTGCGTTTATCATCAACAATGCATGCCTTTGTTCTCGATGATAATAAGTTAATAGCAATAGCCTATTTCAACTAAACCTCTAAACATATTTCATTTTCACCCGATGAGTTCATTAGATTTTAGATATTATATTTGATTGATAATTGTCACCAGCTGTGAATTTCTTTATCAAAAATGGTTAATATAAATTTATTGCAATGTTAATGCTCAATAAATATCTAATTAAGTCTTCATGTACGTTAAATTAAAGTCTTGATGTCGTTAAACAAACTCTTTAAATCAATAAATTATTAATTTATCAATAAATTAATAACTCTTTAAATTAATAAATTTCACTAGTCCCAACATTATTAATTTATAGAGTTTGTACTGTAGCACGAACTATATATCTTCATGGACATATGATTCATTTACACAAAAAAATTAGAGCAAAAGTTGAACCATTGATATCCTACAATCATTAACAGAAATTTAATGTCAGTATCAAAATTGTACATTTGTTAAACATGAGTGAGTAAACGAAATCTCCTCAAATGGTCAAACATATATGATGAATAATATGTAAATGATGTAGGATAAACATTGCTTTAACTCTCATTTTATGGTTACTAATTAAATACTCCTTTAATGTCATATTTTTACAAATTAAGAAATGTTTCATTTCTTTTTGTATTAGAGTATTAGCAGTGTAGCTGAACACCGAGTTATTGATATTATAAATACGTTTAAACGTAATATCGGGATAAATGAATATTTTAATTTCATCTTTCATGAAGCTTGACCAAATGATTAATTAAAGATTTGAAACTTTTCATTTTTGTATAAAATTGTTGCTCTCACTCCCCCATCTTCCTCACTCAAATCTAGGTTTCTTTTACTTCTTTGAGTATCTTTAGTTAACTAATCTTTCTACATTGTTCACTCTATACTCTAACTCAGTTTCTCTTATTGAATTGTTCAATCATCTTACTTTAATTTCTTTAACTTTTTATGCTTAAAGATCCCATCTTTATACAATTTTACTTATGTAACAAAAAACCCATGTGAAGAAATTATTTATATGTTTGTAGCTTGTTTACTTTATTTTCCAAATTAAGCACGTTAAATTGGTTGGTTAGTTTTGGATTTGCAAAAAATAGTTTAAAGATTGGATTTTTAGATAGTTTAAGGCAATTGAAGAAGTATTCTGTAGTTAACTAGTTATAATAGTCCTTTGAAGTTATTTTTTTGTTTTTTCAAAAAAAAAAATTTGCCCAGATCTCGTCATTGTGAGTAAAATCCCGTGGCTATTAGGATAACCCTGGTAGTTAGTCATTTGAACTTATTATAGACTTTAAAGTTGAATTTCTACCGAGTAAATGCATGGATGGGAGAGAAGGAATGTCAATTTCAGGGGCAGCTTCATACTACCTGAATAACAGAGGTGGGGTTGGTGGGTCGATGGGTCCAGCTGACGGTTGGTCGGGTTCCGGGGCTCCACCAATGTTTGGTACCCCACCTAGTTACAACCCAAATGGTTCATTTCAGTCTGCAAACGCAATTGGTACTAGTGGTGATGCAATGTCTTCATCATTTCAAATGGAGCACACATCACAGGGGTTTCCTCAAGGTGCAGTGGCCTCCCCACCTGGTGATTCAGTGAAGAAAAAACGAGGCCGGCCTCGGAAATATGCCCCGGATGGGACTAATATGTCGTTAGGACTGTCTCTTATTTCAACCAAACCTTCTGGAGATCTTACTTCTTCGGGACCTAAACGAAGCCGTGGACGGCCTCGTGGCAGTGGTTGGAAGCAACAGTTAGCACCTCTTGGTGGGTTTAGTTCTTGATCCGATTTGATAATTTGTGTGTTTGTTGTCATGTTTCCATGGTCTGTTGTGTTTTAGATTGGTTTGATCACTTCTTTTGCTTGTTCAGTATTTTGTACATCGAGTATGTTGGAGTCAGTTATTTAGCAGTGCTTGCGACTTTATATCTTGTTACTTTATTAATTGATTAGGCCTGAACAGTATCCTATTATGTAGATTTAATGACACTACATAGTTCAGTTATATTTGATATCTATGGTTATTTGTTGTTACAGTAGAATGGAACTTTGATAAGGACAATGTGAGTGAAAATGTTTAATCTTTTTGGTGTTTGTAGTTAATTGTGTATTTATATCTGTTTATAATTAATCGTTTACAGGATATGATTTACCATCGTAATTTATATTTGCAGGGGAATGGATGAACAGTTCAGCAGGACTGGCATTTACACCTCATGTCATATGTGTTGCTGTTGGAGAGGTATCTAATCTTTTTTTGCTAGTCATTCTCCTTTGTAGCCTCAAAAAAATTTGGAAGAGAAGTTCAATATGGTCTCTTTGTAGGACGTAGCAGCGAAAATACTATATTTTGCTCAACAGAGACCAAGGGCCCTCTGTATCTTGTCTGCTAGCGGTTCAGTGTCGGCAATAACCTTTCGTGCCGCTTCTGGTGGGACTGTCACATACGAGGTCAGTGGTTCTTCTTGTTATTCTGGGTACATAAGTTTCAGACTTCTCTCCCTCTGTCGATTATGCTTGTTGCAGCTATATATGCTCTACCAGTTCCCCCTTCATACAAGGGGCATCATTCATTTATGTTTAATTTTTAGCTTCATAATTGTAGTCTAATTTTTATTTTTAATAAGTGATGGTTGCATCCCAGTATCACATCATCCAGATGCCGTGAATTAACTTTGGATTTTGTTTGTAATTCCATATTTGTTCTCTTCTCACCACATAGTGTAGGATTCTTTTTCTTCAACGGACCAGGGCGAGAAGGAATGCTGCATTCTCTTGCATGTAATTTTTCTTTGTTATGGTAACCTAGATTTTACCTTTTTTGTCAAATTTTGGATGGTAATGATTTACCTTGGCCAAATTTAGCTCTCCTTTTGGATGTGGATATATAGGATTTGTGTCCAGTAAAACGATACTGTACTTGGGCGTTTTATATTGCATTAAAACTATTTGGATATTTACCCAGTCCAGTCCTAACTAGAAAATTCCTTAAAATCTGTGTATTTTTACCCACAGCCGGAATAATTAGGCCACCCAGGATTCTAGCGAACTGACATTAGGTCAGTAATAGAAGTTCTTTTATTCTTTATACCCTCAGGAGAAAAAGGAAAAGGAAAGTCTGGGAGCTTATGACTATGTTCGTTTCATGGTAGACTGGACGGAAGAATTAAAACAGGAAGGCATAAATGAAATTGGAGCTAAATTGATTAAATTAATGATCACATTATCTAGGATAGGGTAATAATATAGTGACTGGCCTCAGAGATATGCATGAAGCATAAACCTCTCCCTAGCTAATTGAAGTTAGACTTAACAAAACTTAAGGTGATTGAATCTTATGTCTAAGAGACTAACTGGAATAAACTGCTTTGACGAAGTTGCTCTGGCATTTTTCAACTCATTGAGAATGACTCTGCTACATTCTAAATAATTGATTGGGTCTCTAGAATACTAATATGATGAGCAATTCTCCAGGGGCGATTCGAAATGTTATGCCTATCTGGATCTTACTTGCTAGATGAAGATGGTGGACCTCGTGATCGTACTGGTGGTATCAGTATTTCTGTCTGTAGTCCTGACGGTCATGTAATTGGGGGTGCAATAGGAGGCAGACTTACAGCTGCAACCCTGGTGCAGGTACTTCTGTTTTAAGCATTGCTTACTCTTGAGTTCATCATAGATTCTATTTGCACATCACATTCTGTTTAAGCTCAGTTTAACTGTTTAGGAGAACAATTTTAAATGATGCTATCCGATTTGATTCCTTGTTACCTCTTTCTTTGTGGCCTAGTGAAGCCCTAGTATATAGAGATACACTTCACTACTAACTGAATGCTGACCCTGCCCATGTATGGCTATCAGGTCATTGCATGTAGTTTTGTTTATGGTGGCAACACAAAGAGCAAAGTAGAGGCAAGTGCAAAAGGCGAGGATGGTACCACTGAGCAGGTTGAGAAGTCTCCAACACCAAACACTACGGTCTCTGGTAATGATCACACTAGAGATTCCGCAGGAGTTTGGCCGGCAGGTGTGCAGCCAAATTCAAGAAGTTCCCAAACAGAGATTGACCTGACTCGTGGATGAAGCAGTTTCTCTGCAACGGACACATGGCGAGTTTGTATATATGTGTTGTTGTTCATGAAACAGCCCAGGAGATGGCCAATATAGATCTCGTTGTCGGGTGCAGGTAGTACATGAGGGAGTGTTCTAACATATTATGGAGTTTAGGTTCTTTAGTAGAGGTAGGTTATTGTGGCTTGGGGGAATTGTATTGGTTTATGAAACTGCTGAACTAAAATGCAATGACTTTTTTAATGTACTCTGCCAACTTCGATTATTATATTACAATCTACATTAAAAATCTACATTTACAATTCATTAGACTTATTAGTAACCATCTGCAATAGATTATTCATTGCTATGGTAAAAGCATCCTGGAACTTTTCAAGCTTTGAACTTGAATCTGCATATACTAATCCAGGCATTAGTTCATAAACTATATACCTCCTCATGTCATCCCTTTCCTTCTTAGGAATCCTCATTAGCCTTTCTATGACATTAAATTCATTCTTTTTCGCCACTTCTTGGCTGATGAATACTGAATATTTCTTATGATCTTCAGGCAAATGCCATGGATATTGATAGAAGGCTGTGAATGGATCGAATAGTACTGGAATGCAACCTGATATGAGAGAATCGAACACTGATTTTCGCGTTGGACTGTCGCCTGGAGGCTGCATGCAGAATTCTGATTCCATAAAGAGTTCAGTTATAGTTTCTTGTTGATCACACCCCCCTGAACTGCAGTTAAGAAACTTGCAATTTCCATTGCTTGCCGCTGAACATTGATTGATCAGCACATTTCTAACGTTGTCCGGAGCATCAGGCCTGGCTCCTCCGGCAAAACTAACAAGATTTTTTCTATACAATTGGATGATCTTCAGCTGCCAGTTGACAATATCATCATCTGTGTGAGGGTGGAATGATGTTGGATGAGGAATACCTATGTCGTTGATCTGCCATGGTTGTCGTTCGATCAAGAGTTTAATTGGATTTTGCATCTCAGCTTGTTCCAACAGCCTAGTACCCCATGAGGATGTGCTGTTCCTCCTGAAATCCCACGAAATCTTGCCTAGAACAAATATGTGATCTTTACCGCCATTTCTGTACCACGGTTCCTGTGTCTCAAGCCATCTTATCAATTCCAATGCCAAGGAATCCTTCACTTCATTTGACACATCTTTGAAATGCCATCTCAAGATGTCTAGGCCTCCATAGTAAGGCACGTAAAATAACTTCGCCTCATTTTCGTTGTAGACTCTGCAAGGATGCTTCAGGACTCTGGAATGAAATATTGGCTCCAGTGAGTACTGATGAGTCTGATACCATCTCTCCCCTAGCTTCGGCATTGACTCCCCGAGCGCCTCATTACTGAAGTATTTGCATAAACTGCCCCACGGAATCATGTCTCCACAGAGACCAACAAGGTCCTTGTTGAACTTCGATGGCAATTCGTACACATATACTCCCCTCCCTTCACACGATTCATGGTTGTTATTCGAAATCCAAGATCGATGCATTTTCATTTGATCCTCTACGTCTGTGTAAGCATATACCAGTTCTTCATCTCTCAGTTGAAGAATGCTGCTAATTTTATCAACACTGTTGACATTAGAGCCATCATTGAGAACTGCATCATTATCCTTTTTCTCATCTGTCAAGCTACTGATGGTGCTGTTTAAAGGTAGAATTGGAGAGTTCACAGCAACATCAACCACCTCCTTCATGATTTCCTTCTTTTCAACCCCTTCATCAACCGGTGGCACTAAAACCTCAATGTCCTTCATGATTTCCTGCTTTTCAACGCCTTCATCATCCGGTGGAACTAAAACCTCAATGCCCTTTTTCTCCCCGCCATCCCGAGGCTTTCCAACACTATTTTCTATAACAGCACTGGGGCTATCCAACAACTTTGCAACATCTTTAACATTGTCTTTGCTTTCACCATCAGTCACAGAGCCAGAACTGTCATTAACTCGAAGAACCGCGATTTCAGGAAGTGATTGCTGTACAACAGGAACATCAAATCCAGGTTGAGAACCAGCTGAAATGCAATAAAGATTGTTGAGCTTTCTAGAAGTCACACAAACATGAACTATGTTTCCAGAAATGATGGTGGTTGAAGAAGTATACACAAATATCACAATCAACAAAAAAATCGCAAATGGAAATCTAAGAAAAACTCTGGCAAGAAAGGAGTAAAAGAACACAACAATTGAGTTGGTTTCTTTTCTTTTGGAAACTTTAGACCTTTTCTTGGAGACAGAAATAGCCATTTCTGATGAAAACCAAGATTCAAATTTCTCCAAAGTCTACCATTTCTAGTGCTCAAGTATGAAGTGCTGGAGACATGGGTGCACGTAGTAGGATGATTTGGGTTTTGCCATTCCATATCATTGCACGTTAGTATAAATGTGAAGCTTATTATTAAGGCTTCAATTATTAGGTTCTTGGTATGGATTAATTTTAGGTTAGATCGCTTGAATTATACGTTACTTGCAGATGCAGTCGTTTTATTATTATTCTTTTCGGCGTGGTTTTTGACACATAATGATTCTTTTCTTTTCATTAGTAAAGTATAGAATCATTTCATGTTTATTTGAGCTTTTGATAGTTATGCATTTTAAAACTTTGATCGTATATATTTTTGTTTGTATTGTACAATACTTGATGAAAACTATTACAATGAAAAATATTTTTCAAATTCTTTCCATTGATATATGTTTATCCAAATCTTTTCTCTCTATCACTTATTTATGAAGTCGACATGTTTGTTTTCTATTAAATAAAGAGAACATTTGGATCATTAAGTATTAAATGAAACCTAAAATTGTCAAATGTTACTATCTTAAAAATAAAAAAAATAACATAAGTGACTTATAAAATAGGATGTGGGGAATATTATACAATCTGAACAAATATATTTAAGGTCGCGAAGTTCAAAAGGGTATGCTTATCGAAAGTCGAAAGTGAGCGATCTTTTAGGAGCAGGAGGGAGTATTTTCTAGTGAAATTAATTGCTCATTTTATTCTTCTTATTTAATGATAATTAATTTGCTTAATATGGTAAGTAGATTTTAAGGTAATAAAGTGAGCCAATTTCGAGATTACTCTTTCCAGACTTGATAAAAGTAGTTAGCAAATCGCTTGAATCGGTAAAATTTCTCTACTTCGAGCTGAAATGCTATATGACACACCTCTAGAATCACTCAAGTGATTACAAATTTCTTCTCTTATAAGGTCGTTTAAGTAGAAATTAATAACCAGAAAAGGCAAAAATAAAGAAGGAAGAAAAACAAGAAAAATAGAATGTGCCTGTCGGAAGTTGCGCACTAGCTTTTGATCACATAATTGCTCAAAAAACACTAACAAGATAGGTATATGCATAATGCATTAACGTTTCAAATAATTATTTTACAATGTTACTATCAACTTTTATAGAACTGTACAAGGTTATTGTTACTACACCAACTTCCCCAAAAAGCTTAAACTTAGTGGATAATACACACCCTTTTCCTTTTGTCAATTCTTCAATTGCTTATAAAAAAAAACAATTAAGAATTACTAATACAATAAGGTCAACCCTGAAATATGAGCATATTATCTTATCTAGAGATTAATGAATTGAGCCGAATATAATCTTGAGGTAGAGATTACACAACGCATACGTTATTAATGTATTTATCAATTTTCATGTTAAACTAAATTGATGGTCAAAATTTTAGTTTGAAAATTAATGAATTAAATAAATAGAAGATAATTGTTGATTTTCAGTTGTCAGATATTTCTCAGCCACATGATAGCAGGCATCACATGATGATTAAGTCCGTCTTTAGTCATAATAATTAATCGTTAAAATAATTTAAGTCCCTAAACTGATGGACACGTGGACGTGGCCACCTTCACGAACTCGAGGGAATAAAGATACAGCAAGATAATGTATAACATTATTATTGATTGTGAAAGAGCAACAACAAAATGATGCTTCTAAACAAGATATTAAGAGTTAATTAAACTTGTTTAATCAATTCGGCGGTTTCCACACAAAATTATGTAATGCGTTGAGAATTTGGCTTGTGGACCTACTTCGAAGTTTTAAGGCCACGAATTTTGTATAAAAAATATAGTAAGAGATATATTAAAAGAGAGTAAAGAAATTTGTGTAGTCTTTGTTTTCGTTCGGGATTATTCAATCATGCTATATGACGCTTTTCGAATTGTCCGTTTTAAATTGATAAATGAAATTAGTCTCGGCATTAATTTTTTCCGTTAAACTCTAAATTTCGGTTAATGCTTTGTTTGTCGTGACTAATGAGAGTTAATTTAATAAATTCAAATCACCAAAACCATATATATCCATCGATTATGCCTAAATCTTAAAATCCTTATATCATCGATTATACCTAAATCTTAAAATCATACATCTATATAAGTTGCCAATCTAATTATACTAACTTGAGCCCAATCGATTCTGCGCCCATATGATTCTGTTCCTTTGAAACCTTAAAACCATATAGCCGTGAATTACCCGGCCAAAAAAGTAGCAAATTGTCTTTGAGATGTCTTAGTTAATAAGCCGTTAGAAAAGTATAACACAAGAGATTATTGAGACCTATTATGGTAAGTCGCAACTTTTGTCGAACAAATTTTGGGGGTTTTGTTGTGGGGATAAATTTAGAGGGTTTCATTCTTTGGGATTTTCTTGATGGTCCACTTATACTTCCATTTCAATTTTTTGTAATTTTACATCTGATCAATTTAGGGGTTCGTTTAAAAAGTACTAATTTGTTTGGTCTTGTTTTCCGTTTAGAGAGGTATATGTGAGAGTTCCTGATTAAGCTTCATGCGGGGGTCTTTTGCATTAAACCTACTTTGTGAACTATGTAGGGGTAGTACTATATGGATATAGGTTGGTTGAAAGCGAGTTGTTTGACATTAGGGACTTAGATAGGGTTTATTAGTCTAGTATGAAATGGAGTTGCGTCTTTCTTTAATACATATAGAGAGCTTTGGGTGGGGTATAATGATTGATGCAAGGTTGTTGAGTGATGAGGACATTGAAGTTTTAGGGAATTGTCGACAAAAATAAGAGTTCTTAGATGTTTATTGACTCTGCACAATGATGTTTGTGGAGTATACACAAAAGGGATGCCTCTTAGAGTACTTGAACGACATAGTGTCTAGTAGAATATTAGTTGGTAGGCCTGAAATATATGTAACCTTGAGAGTTATGAGGGGAGGTTCGCTTTGCATGATAGGGCCTATGATCTATTGTGAGTTTGAGAGAGGGAGGTATGAGTGAAAAATGAATAGAGAGAGAGGAAGTTGTGATAGATGATGATGATGAGGCTGATGTTCAAGGCCTAGAAGAACATAATGATGATTTATAGATTTTTTAGGAAAGAAGATAAGTTTGATGTTGAGTTAGATGATGAAATCAATAAGTGGACAGAAACTTTGGAAGCAATTAGGGTATCTCAACTTGAGCAGTTGTATAGGGAACAAAGCTGTGACTCAGTGAAGAAAGGAAGAGAATTTGGTATAATTTGGAAAGAGTATGATAATGTGCCCATACGGTGGTTGTACACACGACATAGATGATATAGTAGATGTAACAACTTGTATTGATAAGAAGAAGTATGTGGGGTTATTATACGAGGCATGGGGTGGACTTTAAGAAGAGGAAGGAAGTTGGATATGAAGAAAGTAATAGTGATGCTAAAGAGTTGTCTAGGTGAATGCGCATCTGATTGTAATTTGAAGAGTATATGATTCTAGTGATGAAGGAGGAGTTGTGATACATGATAGAAGAGCATTAAGTATGTTCATTTATTAAGGAAGGATTTGTGCAATCCAAAGTTCTTTCACAGCCTTGTATTCTCCCGAGCAAGAAACAAATGAAAGAGGCTATGGCATGGTTTTCGGTGTTGCATCGTAAGCCTTTGTAGTTAGCGTCGAATGATAGCCTTGAATCTGTTTGTGAGATGTGAGTATCCTTGCAACTTTCTATCTGGATATCGAAAGGATAAGAGGTTATCACTTAGAAACGATTGGTAGATCGAGGAATTGCGTATTAGGACACATAGTGGATGTCCTGACAAAAGCATTAAACTTTGTAATATCCTTTTTCTTTAAAGGCATGGAGGGAAAAGTTCGGGGCTGTTACGGATCTTAGCCTTGCGGTTGTGCGAGTGTGTTTGTGTTTAGTTTTGTAGTTTTTTTTTTTGCATATTCAGTCAATATTTTTTAATTTCAACACTATAATTTTAAGTTTTTGTTGATGAAATATTTCATGTTAAGATCGGCCCAAATGTTGAAAGAAGAGCAAAGAAAAAAGTCTTGAAGAAAATTGATGGGGACCATATTGGAGACAACCTGCATGGGTCCGTACATATTGTCGAGTTAATGAACGCCGCCCCTTGATCAGCTTGTTCGTTGAATTTGAGCCGCCTACTGAAATTTTTGGAGCCAATATTTTTAAGAGGATTTACATATGTCTGAAACCACTAGTTGAAGGGTTTCATGATGGCTGCAGAAAAGTCATTGGGTTGGATGGTTATGCTGAGGACGTCTGAGCAGCAGAATTCTAGCTATTTGTGTGCCGGCATCAATAATGGATATTGGCCGTTGCTTGAGGTGTTTGTTGTTGAAAAGGACATCTTTGAACATGGGAATGGTTCCTACAAGCATTGAAGCAGGATGTTGGTATTTACAATTAGGAAGAGTATGTCTTCATTCCAGACAAGCAAAAGGTATTAACAATATCTATTTCTATAAGATTTTAGGACAAAATATGGATTGAAATTATCTTCATTTCTAACTATATGTTGTTGAATTGCGGGGATTAGAGAGTATAATTAAATATGTAGTTTCCTAATGTACCACAGAAATTGTCGACATATATATAAGCTTCAAAAGGAGGTGAGGACAACACTTAAGGGACGAAGCTATGGGAAGTGGCAAGATTCGACTAACGAGCAAAATTCAGAAAGCTATAGACACCCTAAAGGATGTAAGTGAGGCTGTTCATACGCGAAGCATAAACCATGCAAGTAAGGCCCTACAAATTGGTGTAGAACATACTTTACTTGAATGTTCTGATGACATGTTGTCGCAGCCAATCTTGGTAGGTCCTTTAATTCCTTACATGCTTGCACGCTAGGGACAAGTCATGTAACTAGCAGATATGATTAGGTCTAAGATCATGGGTGAAATAAGAATAGGAAGTTTGCTATGAGTAGAAGCACAGACCACTTTATTGTAAAATTAAGAAAATTATTGAGAAAAATCAGAAAGGATCTATTGGTTGTACCTTCATATGGAATGGAAAACATGGTTTTGAGGTTAAGGACTATAATGAGTAGGTTTCATTGATATTGAAAAAAGGATGTAGTTGTGGATGCATTGGCAATTATGCGATATATCGTGTCCTCATGCTATACCTGTCTATAAATGAAAAATCATTGATTAGAAGTGTTGGTAGGTGCTATAGGAAAGAAGCATTTATGAGGACATATGATCATGTCACCGGCCCGATGAATGAGATGGATCTTTGGGACAAGATGATGTAATCCCATTCTGATACCTCGCGTCTCGAGTTAGTAGGCGGGCCAAAAAAAAAAAAAATAAAGACATCGATTGAAGCGAAAAAAGAAAGGGAAGAAAGAGATGTTGAAGAGGTGGGTGGTCATTCATTGAATTGGTGTTGTGAAAAGGGCCATAACTTGTCGAGAGTTGTCCTAGAAAAAATGGAGAAAGAGGCTATCCGAGGTACATGATTTTCCATATAAGCAATACTACTAAATTGTTTGACACCTAATAGCTATGCGCTTATTTCGGGTTAGATAGCAAAGGTAAGGAACAAATCAACTACACCTGAACAACCTGCTCAATCTCGGAGGAGTACCCAGAAGAAAATTTCAGAAGTGAAGCCAACTCCAACTGAACAACCTGCTCAACCTAAGAGGGCAACTGCAATTTGAAACTGACACACGCCCAGCCAACTTCACCTAAACGAGGCGGCTATATATGATAGGCCCTAAGGGGCCGCTTGTCGAGCAGCGACTGCAAAGTGCAACAATCTCCCAGTCTAGCTGTCCTTGAAGGCCGGTACCCGAGAGGGGAAAAATGGTGGGCAAAACTACTGCGCCTAAGAAGGATCTGACCAGGTTGCAAAAGAAATTACAAACAAAGGGGGAGGCTGCTGCTTTACATCAAATGCAATGCGGATAGAGGATTAGTTGGAGATTGTTAAAGTTGTTGATGGAGATGGAAAGAGTATTGTTGCTATTGGTGCATGAACAAAGCGGTAAGAGCAAAAGTGAAGCAGCAACCAGCAACAAAAAATATGGCTGAATTTGACAGTGTTAGACAACATTTTGTGTAATCTTGACATGAAACAAACATTGCTACTTTTGGACAAGTTTTTTGAATTTAGACAATCTGTTAAGATTCAACTTTTATGGGCAATCCGATTACAGTTTGTGTTAAGATTCAACATTTTTAACATGTTTAATTTAGGTAACATTCCACCGATGTCCAAAATAAAAATCAAACATTGTACAAAGATCAAGCATATCATTAGGACAAAATAAGTATTTCATTAATCCACCATAACATACAACAATTGAAAATTAGTCATCCAATTACACAAATTTAAACATCATTGATCCAACCATCAGTCAATAAGCATATTATTTTACATAATATTGTACACAAGTAAAAAGCACAATACTAAAACAAATAATGAGGCTTTGAGGCATTTCTGCAAACATGTGGTATGCAACTTCTCTTTTACTAATGCTTCCTTCAATTCGTCTATTGACATCTTCTTTCGACGCCCATTTTGATTCACCCATACGCGAGCTTCCCAATGCGCTCCAAACATAACAATCTCTCATTCAAGCTTCTTTTTTACGGCTTTGCTGAGATGAAGGGCGTAATCCATTCCGTCATCTGAACTCCTATAAAAATCTTAATAAAAATGTTAGTATATCGTATATGTTAACAAGTATAATGTCAAAATAATACCTACCGATTCCGTCAGGCGAAACCCGAAGAAAATCATTTGGGATTCTCGCGGTCCGTGATGTCTTCGCTACGCACGTATAGCCCTGATACTTACAGAAAATCCTTGATGCATCTCCCTCCGTCTTTAATCGACTTGATTGGTGATAATTGATTTAGAATTAGGGTTTGGTTGAATATAGTGAATTGGGAAAAATACGATTTTGCCCCAAATCTTTTTACATTTATTTTGATTTTTTAAATTTAATTAAGACGTTACTAAATTAACCTGTCATTAGTCGCGTGGCCGGTGACAACGGAAATTTAGAGTTCAGCGGAAAAATTAGCAGCAGGACTAATTTTCTTAATCAATTTGAGGATTGGATGGGGAAAATTAAATTTATGAAAGTTGGGTGATAAAATGGAATAGAATGAAGTTGGATGATAGTTCTGGCCTTTAGCACTTTATAATAAATATCATCATTATCATACTACGAAGAAAAATCTAACATTATTGTTGAATAGGTCGATGGTTAATTATATTGTTTATTAGCAGTCTTATAATAAAGGTCAAAACAAAAATCTCACACAACATTTATTTTTTAACTTTCGTTTTACTAAAGTTAACATTAATTTATATGTCAAGATAAATAATTATGGGACAAAATGAGTATCATAAGTTTGAGATGCTTATTATTAAATGCTTCCAAAAGGGATCTCACTTATACCAAACTTAGCTTTAATAAAGTTTGTAGAGGAAAAGTAAATGTCTATTTAAATGGGGTTTACTTAGCATAATTTGCCCTTATTATCCACTATAAAGTATTTAATTATCTTTACTAATATGTATTCCTCTTAAATTATACTCCGTATTATATATATTTTGACGTATTATGCAATCAAATTAGAGTATTCGTGTCACGACACTTTGGACCATACATGTCCTATTGGTCTCATCTTGCATCTCTTCCTAGATTAGTGGTGCTCACTTTTTAATTATGCCCACTAATTAATGTCATTATCATTAATTAAAAAAAGATACATACTCCGTACTTCTCAACTCTATAACTTCATATAATCACTTCACAGATAACTTCCAAAACAATACATACAAGACAATATTTTTCAGTAATTCTAAAGCCTTCATCTTCTACTTATATTTTGGATTCGTTAGCACTTCCCTTTTCAAAGAAAGTACCAAAATGGCTAATAAAATTTGTCCAGAAACATCTACAACTTCTTTTTCTTCTTCTCCATACATAAGTTTATCTAGAGAATCATTCACCATATGGATGAAATCCCTTGTCTTCAATGGAAATGGATGCACTGCCTATAATTCAAAAGGAGAAATCAGTTTTCGTATCGATAATTATCAAGAAAAATGTCGCAACAGTGAAATCTATCTCATGGATTCCAATGGAAAAGTTCTTTTCTCCATTCAAAAAGAGGTATATATATATAAATCAAAATTTTATCAATAATACTATAACTCATATACTCCTATGTACTCGCCAGCCAAAAATTGTCCTTTAAGCTTTTTAAGCTTTTTAATAGTTCTTTGTGTAAATATTACTTTATTTATATTTTATAAAAAATATCGATAAAAATATATTTGAAATTCTTTCGAATTGATATATTTAAACCGAATATTATATATCTGAAATAAAAATATTTATCCCATTGTTAAAAAAGTTAAAATTATCTCTTGATATTTTTAAGTATATGGGAGTAATATGCATGGCATGTCAGCTGATGATAATAAGTCTATACTCTGTTATCTGCAAAATTCCATTTATTGGAAACTGGAATATAAACAAATGGAGGGATAATAACTCCTGTAAAGAAGGACCATGGTTTCGAGTAAAGAAAAATTACAAGGCGTCACAAAAGAATGGTACAACTTACCAAGTTAGTATAGGGTGGGATAATTCAAGAAGAAGTTATTGCTACAAATTTATTGAAATTATGAGCGATAAATCAGCATACAAGATTGTTGATAGTCAAGATCAACTTGTTGCTGAGGTATATACTGTATTCATATTTTAGTTTTCTTATTTTATTCATTTTTAGCTAGCTAATAATTGGTATTTATGATCATTGTAATAAATGAGAATAAATTATGGTGCAGGTAAAGACGAAACAATCTTCAAATGGAGTTGATCTTGGCGATGATGTGTTATCATTAATGGTGGAACCTCAAAAAGATTACTCATTTATTATGGCTCTTGTTGCAGTTCGAGGATTAATTAGTGGTAAATTGTGAATGATTTTCTTGAAATTTTTTCATTTTGTAAGATTCAAAATGTTTGTTCGTGCTTATTAGCTTCCGTCGGTTGTGATGTTTCTACACTGAGATCCGTATGTACAAAGTATTAAACGAGATAGAAAAGTAGCTAGTGTATGTATATATTCTTCCTTTAATTTTCTTGTTTGTAAAACTATTCATTGTACATTGTGATTTAATTTTGTTCATCATACAAGAAATAGAGAGATTTTGTTCATGTTTATGTACCTCTCAGTTAGATCTATAGAATGTACATAATAAAATATTAGAAAACCCCGACTATTGATTTTTTTTATAAAATCACATCGGTGTGATTTAAATAATTTCATCGAAAAACAAATAATTTATTACTAACGCAACACAACAAAATTAAAAAACACGATACGTTGAAAAAAGTTCAAAGAAAATTTCACCAAACCGCACCATTTAACATCCATATACACTACTTTGAGAAGGCTATACTACTAGTGATGAAAGAACTTTGCAATTGAAAAATGCTAGGTTCCAGTCACAATAGGAAAAGTATGAACTAAACTCCTCAAGTCATGGGATTCAAAGCTAAAGATGATATATTTGTATTTATGATGTACAAGGGATTTAAGTCTTTCGGATTATTTTTTTGCTTTGGTTATAAGAAAATGGCACTGACATTATATATTGTCAATCAATTTATAACATGTGACCCATTTAAAAAAAATTATATTTCTTCCCTTTTCACATTATTAATTACTAAATTATTCTTCCATCTAAAAATCTAAAATTTAGGAGTTTTAATAGGAATTAACTACTAGTCCCTTCATTTTTTTAATTTGATGTTTCTGTATTTATTCTTAAACTATATGTTAAAAATTATAAGAAAATAATATTATGAAACTATTTTCATAGAAAAATCTAATGATAATTTTTTTATATTTATTAAAATAATAAGTAATTAGTAATTAATAGTCAAAGTTTCACATCGATATACGAAAATATCAAATAAAAAAAAACTTAGGTTGTATTAAGTATATATAAATACTTTATCTTTGCGTATCATTAAGATTATCGATTGGAAGTAGATAAATGACAAATAAATGCAGTTTGAGGATGATCACATCCTTAACTACATTCAACGTATATATAATTTATAATTGTTTATTTATCTCCGGTCATAATTTATATTGAGAATAACCGCAATTATTTTTAGCAATTTACATGTATAACTTTCATGATTGATTCACAGAATATGCCTCATATATTATATATTGACAATTTATTACTCACAAATCAATATATGGTTTTCTCGACATTTGTCATTTCAATCTTTAATAATTTGTGTAAGTTAAATAATACTCCTAAAATGCTACAAGATTACTTTTGACTTTCACCTTTCATAGTGAACTTTGACCGTAGATATTTTTACGTTTTATAATACTTGATGAAAAATATATCAATGAAAAGAATTTATTTTTATTGATATATTTTTCTCAAAATATTATAAAATACAAATAAAAATAGTTACAGTCAAGATATTAACTATGAAAATTGAAAAAAGTTAAAAATGGACAATCTTTATTATGAGATCAGAGAATATCTTAGGTAGAATTATTGTTATTATTATTATTATAATAGGTATTAGTTAAATAATCATATATTTTTTATAGAATTTTATTATTATTTATTATTTTGTAGAACTATTATTGTATTATTATAATAGGTATTAGTTAAATAACCATATGATTTGAGTAAATTATTATTTATATTATTGATATTATTATTTATAGCTAATTTATAGATTTTTATATATTGGGATTCACAAAAATTTAAATTATACTTTTTAAATCAAACCAATTTAACCGACATAAAAGCAAATAATTCGATGATACAATATTGATGATCAATTCCTCAATACATTTAGTCAGATGATATCAAATTTTTAAAATAATACTTGTATGCTACTGTAGACGTCTAGGTTTAAAGTATAATATCTCTCTATGACATCGTAGTTTGTACTCTAATTTTTTTTATATTATATTTAAAGAGTTATTTGTGATAAGCATCCGCTTCCAAAAAATAAAAATATTAATTAGAAAAAATTCAAGAGTATAAGTTTTACAGTTTAGAATGATTTGGAATAAAAAATAAAAATATATCGAAATATTTGAGAAATGGAGTGCATTATTAAATTAAATCGCGCGTCTCTCGGCTACTAATTTAAAAGATACGGAGAAAATGTTAAGATGTTATCTATTTTTTATTTAAAACTCTAATCTTATATATTCACAATCAAGTTAATACATTCTCCATTCCTTATTATTAGTCTTATTTAATTTTACACAAAATTTTGAACTGGGAAATTTAGATTTATTGTCTAGTTAATCATTTCTTAACTTTCATCTTAACATATTTTCTTTTTATCAAAATGTGGAGAACCAATTTCTAAGTGAAAAGGTCTAATAAACAAAAAGTGATGGAAGTGAGTACTAGTTATCTTATCGATTCTTTTAACGATGGGCAGTAATTTTGACATCATAAATTTTCAATTCTAGGTTAAGAAAAGCAATGACAAGATTAGAACCCAAAAATTAATAATGTAGTATATATTAGGCTAATTAGCGGTTTGGCCGCATAGTATGTTTTTATTTTAGTTTGTCGCGAGCTATCACGTCTTTTGAACATCCTTTGTCTTTTATCTTTTCGGGGAGTCTCTTATCTTTTCTATCTTTTAAATTGTCACTGCATCAAAGTTTTTCGCATTTTAAATTACGTTTTTGTTAAAAAGCAAATAATTATTTGTCGCAACAACTACTGACTGAAGTATAGGGGCCGCGTTTAAATATTTTTACGTAATTACGATAAAATTAAATGTTTCTTAACTGGCTTCCCCCGCCATGACTTTCATGGCAAATTTTTTTTGATACACACTTTACCACACCTCCCCCTAAAAACAAGCAGACCACAAATTCTTTTTTGTGTACTTCATGTCTGAATTTTTACACTCCGCCACTTATAGAACTTTCATGCATGGAATTTCTTCGCTTGGTGGTTGGGAAAATGTGAGGTGAGGAAATAAATTTTAAATTTGAAAAATGAATTTTAAATGTGAAAAAAAACGGAATGAGGAAAAAGATGGAAAGAAATGCGAGCGTCGCGAAAAGATAGAAAGTACGAACAGCTTGAAAGATGGAAGTATAATTTAGAAAATAAATTGAAAATAAAAGTATACTACAGGGGCAAACTGTTAATTATCCTATATATTACTGTATTACTTTGCCATGCTAAACTAAACTGACGGCAAATTTTTTAGGTTCAAGATGAACATATTAAAATAAATATAATGTTAGATTTTGAAATGTTAGATACTACTCAGCCACATAATAGTCACCACATGATGATGAAATAAATCGGGCTGTACTCATAATCATCCGTTAACGACTTAAAACATTTAATCATCATGTGGTAACCTTGGCAAACGCGAACATATGGCAGGGAAATAAGACGCAGGCAAGATAATGTATGACGGCTATTTATCGTTTTTTAATAATATTGATTATGAAAGAGCAAGAGCGTATGATGCTTCTAAACAAAATATTAATCGTTAATTAACCTGTTTAATCAATTCGACGGATTCCACCCAAAATTATGTAATGCGTTGAGAAATTTGAGGCCACAAATTTAGTATAAAATATTAGAAGGAATATAGTAATAACTAGCATCATCGTACGTACTAGGAAGAAAAAATCCAACATTATTATTGTTGAATACGTGTATCTCAATAGGAATTGGGAGGCACGAGGGAATAAATCGTCCTTTCTTAAAAATTATATTTTATTATTAAAAATAAAAATTTTATCGTTTATTTATTTAAAAATTAAGTTGTTAGATGCCCAAATTTTTATATATTTTAACTTCGTTTATATAATATTAATTCTTTCTTTTCACTTATATGGAAATTTAAATTAAAATCATTTTAATATTTCTAAATGTTTATTTAGTCGTGTTATTATAATAAAAGGTCAAAATACAAATTTAACGATATTTTTTTTTTTAATTTCCTTTAAGAAAAGTTAGCATTAATGTTTATGCTAAGATATACGGAGTATAATAATTATGGGACAAAATGAGTACCCTAAGTTTGAGATGCTTAAATTCGTCCAAAAGGGAATCTCACAAATACCGAACTTAGCTTTAATAAAGTATGTTGTGGAAAAGAAAATGTGTACCTAAATGGGTTTAATCTTTAATTTGATATACTCCCTCCGTTCAGCACTTTGTTTTATAAGATATAAAACATAATATTCATATGGAAGTGTATAATTATTTTTACTATGTATCTCTGATATTATAAACATATTTTTGCACTATGCAACAAATTAGAGTATTAAAGTCACTGCATTTTGGACCATGCGTGTCCTATCGGTCTCATCTTGCATCTTCCAAAGATTAGTGGTGCTCAATTTTAAATTATGGCCACTAATAAATGTCATTATCACTAATTGAGTATATAGATACTTCTCAACTCTATCATTATAATCACTACACAGATTACTTCCAAAACAATACAAGCCAATCTATTCTGCGTATGTAGTTCTAATAAAATCTTAAAGCCTTCATCTTCTACTTTTAATCTTCGATTTGTTAGCACTTCCCTTTTCAAAGAAAGTACCAAAATGGCTAATAAAATTTGTCCAGAAACATCTACAACTTCTTTTTCTTCTTCTCCATACATAAGTTTATCTAGAGAATCATTCACCATATGGATGAAATCCCTTGTCTTCAATGGAAATGGATGCACTGCCTATAATTCAAAAGGAGAAATCAGTTTTCGTATCGATAATTATCAAGAAAGATGTCGCAACCGTGAAATCTATCTCATGGATCCCAATGGAAAAGTTCTTTTCTCCATTCAAAAAGAGGTATTACTATAATAACTCTATATCTCAAAATTTTGTCAATAATAGTACTACTATCGTTTCTACCTTTTCAAGTTTTCAAATTCAGTATTTTTTTTGGCCTAGGGTAATTTGCATTTGCTCAATGTTGGCACGATATTAAGGAATTGATAGAAATAAATCATATATGCATGGCATGTTAGGTGATAAGTCGATATATTTGTTATCTGCAGAAAATTCCATTTATTGGAAAGTGGAATATTTACAAATGGAGTGATACTAATTCCTGTAAAGGAGGACCATGGTTTCGAGTAAAGAAAAATTACAAGGCATCCCAAAAGAATTGTCAAGTTTGTATAGGCTGGGATAATTCAAACATAAGTTGCTACAAAATTATTGAAACTACGAGCGACAAATTAGCATACAAGATTGTTGATAGTCAAAATCATCACGTTGCTGAGGTACATATACATTTTTAGTCTTAATGTTTTTTCTTCCTGTTTGAGCTAGTAAATTAATTACTCTGTTTATGAATTATATGATTATAGTACTAAATGAAAATAAATTATGGTACAGGTAAAGAGAAAACAATCTTCAAATGGAGTTGATCTTGGAGATGATGTGTTATCGTTAATGGTGGAACCTCAAAAAGATTACTCATTTATTGTGGCTCTTGTTGCAGTTCGAGGATTGATTAGTGGTAAATTGTGAATGATTTTCTTGAATTTTTTTCATTTTGTAAGATTCAAAATGTTTGTTCTTGCTTAGCTCCCTTAGGTTGTAATGCTACCACATTTTACAACTGAGATCCGTGTGTACATAGGATAAAACGAGAAAAGTAGCTAGTAGTGTATGTATATATTTTTCATTTTCTTGTTTGTAAAGCAATTCAGTGTACATTGTGACTTGCTTTTGGTCATCATACAAGAAATACAGAGATTGTGTTCATGTTCAATCACATCTCAGTTAGATCTTTATAATATACACTACCATTAGAAAAAAATCAATTAAGGACTCTTCATGCACTCTCCAACAAAAATCAAGAAATCTTGGCCCAAAATTTCATGCACTTCCATAAATGTACCCAAACTTGGATAACATCTGTTCCCACTAGTATGTGTAAAAGATCAGAGATGGAGAGTAGTTGAACTTGAAGGCAATGCTATTACATAGGGTAGTATCATTAACTCCTATCCGGCTGGTGACAATGAAACAAGAATCATGATGGCATATTAATAAACTTCTTACCTGCCAAGTGATTAAATCCCATTCAACCTGTCTCATTCATTCCCCCCCCTCCATATTCTCTGCAATTTTTCTTCTACCATTTCCCCCGTTCCTCAGACCATACTCTATGGGAACTCAATACCAAGCTATGTCATACTTCTTTCTGCTAGTTATTCTTACTATAAGTCATGTTACAGAGTCTCAAAACAGCTTTGGAGTTCACATCAAAGGCAGAGAGCAAACAGCTGTAACATATTTCAAGTCTGAACCGTCGCTTGAACGATCCAAGAATGAAGAGTATCTGAATTACAGAGTATCGCATCGGAAAAATCCAGGAGGATCGAACCCTCTACACAACTGAGAACACCTTCTTCCAGGCCATTTTACAGTTCATAGAAAATGTTAATTTTTTGTTATTTTAATTTGTTCTATAGCATGGTAGAGCTAATAAGATATGTCATATGTATGTTAAGCATAGATGTATACTATGAATCTATGATCATCTTCAAATTCCATTTTCATTTTATCTAACTGATAAGTCAACATGATCAATCATTTACTACTTGTACATTAATAAAGTAGATTGCTATTGCACCACACTTCTATGTCACGAAATGTGAAGTCTAAGTAGACTAGCCAGATTATTTCCTTGTTGCAGCCATTTTCTCCTCTCCTCTAGTGACATTTGGTTTACCTGAAAACATTTTAGGAACTTTTCAATTAGCACTATCATCCTAAATTAAAAAAAAAAATTCCATAGAAAGATTTAGGGTAATCATCTGTTTCAACTAATATCATGTACAGTAATCATCATGTTTCAAATCCACCCTCAAATCCAAATCCACCCTAAAACATGATTATTACTGTACATGATATTAGTTGGATATGCTGAAAAGTTCTGTCGAACTTTATGTTACTAAATTTAAATACTTAACTCTGTAGTAATGATATTTTAACACTAAATTGTTTCTATGGTCAATTACAATCAATACTAGTGTTTGCACCCAAAGCTAATAAGAGTGTTGAATTATATGTATGTGGATAACTGGATATGATGAATTGGTTGCAATTAGAGATGCTAAGGAGCAGTTTGAGAAAGAGGTAGTTGGCTCCTTAAACCCGACTCACTTGATAAGAGTAAACTCGTCACAAATAATGCCTATCTAAAAATTTAGGAGTTTTAATAGGGAATGCTTCTTATTCACTCGTTTTTAATTTGATGTTTACGTATTTATATATTAACTTAAAGCCCTTAATGTTCCAAAAATTATAAGAAAATAATATTATGGCTATTTTCGTAAAAAATATAATATTAAAATTTTTATATTTTATTAAAATAATAAGTAATTAGTAATTAATAGTCAAAGTTTATCGATATACGAAAAAGTCGAATAAAAAACTTAGGTGTATTAAATATTAAACCATCTCTTTATCTTTGCGTATACGTAAGATTATCGGTGGAAGAGAATGCATTAATAATCGCGGTTTGAGAATGATACATCATATACATTTGGCATATATAAAATTTATAATTGTTGTGCATCAGCTTTTTAATTAGCTTTGTTTATTTATACCAGAGTCATGTTTAATAATCTGAGTATAGTAATTCGAAAGAATATCTCATCATATTATTATTAATTTATTACTCCTTTCATCAATATATGGTTTCCTAATCGTTTATCGTTTCAATCTTTAATAATTTGTGTAAGTTAAATAATACTCACATATCTTCTAGTGTAAAACTTGACTTTTAAATAGTTGAAGCTTTATTAGATATTTTTTATATATTTTATAATGCCAGTAGAAAAATATATCAATGGATAGAATTTATTTTTTATTTTTGTTGATATATTTTAGTAAAATATTATAAAACACAAATAAAAATATTTACGATTGGTCAATATAATGAAAAAAAGTCAAAGTGGTGTCTTTGTAGGATGGAGGAATAATATGTTTTATGTAGACTTATTGTTATTATTATTATTATTATTATTATTATTATTATTATAATAGGTATTAGTTAAATAAATATATATTTTTGTGGAATTATTATTATTATTATTACAATGCAACCACAAAGAAAGTTATAAAGATCTTTAATATAATGGAACTGAAATATATGATACGGTGTTAAGACTATAATAATATAGAATACCTAAATAGAGGCAATACATAAGATAATAAATATAAGTAGAGCATTTAAATTACAAACAATATTTTATTTCATGAAGAACAAACTTACTAGACATACAATAGAGTAGGATACAGGATACAAACACAAGAGTTATTACAAATTACATGACTTGACTTCATTTGGCTTGTGAAACCAGGTATGAATCCTCTATTTATGAGTAGTCTAGATTGCTTTGTGACACCTAAACATTTACATGCAAAATCTTTAACACTTGACAAATACAATTATCAAGTATTTTGCATGTATTTGATACATACACATATACATGCAAACATTAAACACTTGACAAATACAATTATCAAATATTTTGCATGTATTTGACACATACACATATACATGCAAACATTAAACACTTGACAAATACGCTTGTCAAATATTTTGCATGGTTTATTATTACAAAGATACTTGTCTAACACTTGTCATTTCCTCCCGTTACGATAGCTTGTAAGAGGGATGTATGAACAACGTTTAACATGATATTTTTTATTAATATTATCTATATATAGTTAGCATTACCTATATAAAAGAAGGACTAGTTATTAGAGAGAGGAATGGCAACAAGGGGGTCCTTCTTATGAAGAGTAGCAGAAGCCTTTTCTTCCATGTTCATGTTCTCTGGTGTAAGCCCATCAGGAAGCTTCCAATCGAAACGATGAATGAAAGTTGCAATCATCAAAAACATCATTCTCACACCAAGACTGTATCCAAGACATATCCTACGTCCAGCTCCAAATGGTAAAAAACAAGAACTCTGTCCTTGAAAATCAAACTCAGAATTCATAAATCTCTCAGGATTGAATACTTCTGGCTCATCCCAGTACATTTTGTCTCTCGAAATCCCCCACGCATTCACATAGATTAGGGTGTGTTTAGGAATGTAATATCCTCTCAACTCAACATCTGTTTGGGAGTAATGAGGTAATAGTAATGATGTTGGACCATGGAGCCTAATTGTTTCCTTTATGATGGCAGTTACATAACGTAATTGTGTCATATCTTTCTCTCTTATATTTTCAGATTTTCCAAAATTGGCAGAAATTTCTTGTTTTGCCTTGGCCATGATTTTTTGGATTGTGAAGTACCTCTGCCATTGCCCATTCTACTATGGCTGAAGGGGTATCTGTTCCAGCAATGAACAACTCCTATGAAAAAAGGAAAAAACAAAGAATAATTAAAACTACCAACAAACACATATACTACCTTAGATGAAAAATCATTTAATTTTATTTTTTAATCCTTTCGAGTTGTGTTTCTTCTCTTTTCACATTACTAATTATTATATTATCTTTATTATAATATTTTTTCTATTATATTTTCTATTGATGGAAAAAATATGATTTTAAAATTTTAAAAGAATTTCTATAACAATTCAATAATTAATAAATATTAAATTTTTGCCTAAAAATTCTATAATAATTTAAACATTGTTGGACTTATCTAATCTCTTATAATATGTGTAAGATTTTTACCACTTTCATATGTATGTTAACTATCATATCTTCATTATCAACATCTTCGTCCAATTATATAAAAAATACTCAAAATCTTTACCAACAGATAAAATGTTTGATATAATATTGTCTTTGATTTTTTTTAAGTTTATGATAACAATAAGTAAATTCCATTTTAATGCAATGAATTAGTCTACTCATACTAAATTTTTTTGTATGATAATTATTTAATTATAAATTAAAAAATAATTTTTCTAATCCAAAAAATTACTATTAAAGAATATATATCTAAATTAGTAAAGTGTCCAAGTTACATATAAGTTACATATCTAATACTCCCTCCATGCACGATAGATTGTCAAAGTTTGTATTTGAATTTTTCGCTTGGTCAAATAATAAATTCAAATATTTTATTTATGTTGTATAATATTTGGTAAAAATTATCAAATAATAATATTTTCAATATACTTTAATATTGACATTAAATTTTATTCAAATCAAAAGTATGTTTATGAATGAAGATGTAAAAGTTTATCAATTTGGATCACTTAAATTAAGGATGACAATCATTTAGTATTGAGGGAGTAATCGATGTAGATATTTTATTTCAAAAAATTAATTTTTTTTATTATAATATATATAACATGTTAGTTTTTATCTTTAAATAAAAATATCTTTATCTATAAACTATAGTGCAATAATTAATTAGAGTTGAATTTAATATATAAAAAGAAATTAAAAAAAAATCAATCTTTCACATTTAATATTGATTAGTAATTAGTAAACTAAATAAGAGTATATTGTCATAATAATACTTATATTAGTTTTCACTCTATATGAAATATAATGCATCGATATTATGGTCTAAAAAATACATGCATGAATATGTATATTATAGGTATATAATC
This sequence comes from Lithospermum erythrorhizon, assembly GCA_019722365.1. NCBI lineage: Eukaryota > Viridiplantae > Streptophyta > Magnoliopsida > Boraginales > Boraginaceae > Lithospermum > Lithospermum erythrorhizon. The sequence goes on from JADFUC010001453.1 coordinate 798,387, forward strand.
CACTTTATTGATGAACATTCGATGTACAAATCAGTATCCTCATCTTCTATTTGAATGACTTTTTGTGACCTTTTATATTAAATTTTTTATTTATGTCACAATTTTAAAAGTTTCTATATCAAGTAATATTAATCACATATATAGTATTGAGTTTTAACTTTTTATTAAAAAATTATTGCACAATAGTTTTTAAAAGAGTCATGTCATCTTTTGTTCCATTGATTTTCAATATAAATCATTTGGAGTATTTCGCATTCGAACAGGGACATACAATGTGAATTATAACTTTGTTTGTTTTGCGTGGTTAAGGTGAGAATTTTTTTAAAGGTCTTGATATTATTAGGTTTTGTGCAAATATTATTGATTCGTCATCGATTAAATATGGTAAAATGAATACATAAAATAAAATTGAATAATGCAGAACTTATAATGCAAAGAAGAATTTTTTATTATTTATCTTAGGGGTACAAAATAAAACTCCTTTGTAGGGAAAAATTTCTCGATTAATACGGGTTTTATCAAATCGAAGAGGATCGCTATCTACGCTATAGATCACTAGCATTTGCTTACTATTTGTGAGATGTTGGCTTTCTTTGGCTTGAGGCGATCTTGATAGGAGCTTGGTATGAGATACTCGTCTTGATTTGAGCTTGAGCTTAAGATAGACTTGACTTGGATTTGAATTGGTTGGGATAGAAGCTACATGTTTTGGATATGTGTCATAGTCTTGATGGACTTGAGGCTAGTGCGGACTTGGATATGGTCCCAGGAGCCGGGGCATAGCGCCGTGTTCGTGTTGGTTGTAAGAACTTACGTCTTTGGGTCTTGGACTTGATCTCAGTCATGTTAGACTTGATGGGATATGAAGTGTCTTGGAGTATGGGCTTTGGATTTAAGCGCTCTTGGGTGGGACACTTTCGCGGTGATGCTTGTCTTTGATGGGACTTGATTTGGATGAACTGGTGTGGAGTGATGACAAGCAAGAGATTGAAACAATGTCGTTTTAACATTTTCTGGCAGGCACTTAGCGACTTGTTCTTTGTGATGATGATTAGTATGAAGGTTGAGTATCCTGACCTTGTTGATGACGATAGTCGTCCAGGGCAGGAGCTGTTTCGCCGCATGGACTCCGATTATAAGGATTGAATATTCGGTGTGTTCACATATATAGATTTGATGAATCCAAACTTTGATATTTTCGGTATTCATGCAAGATTTATGAATAATGTCGAGCGCTTTTAGCTTATTCCTAAATATTGAGCGTTCTTGAGAAATCCGTATTAGGTTCTGATTTTCTTGAAAGTGCTGGCGTTTGTGCGATAATCTTAATTTCAGAACTCCTATTTTAGGCTATGGAGATGTTTTCCAACCACAGTGGATGTTTACCAGTGGTTTAAAAGATTTAAGCTTAGAGAATTTGAGGTGTCATACACATGTTTTACCAGTGTTTGTATATTTTCGAATAGAGAATGTTGATGATATTTTTTGAAAATAGGGGGCTACTTATAGGCTTACGGGCTTTGAATACTTGTTTCTGATTGGTTAGTTTAATTTCGGTGGATTCACGATCTTAGCAGATTTGAATTTTGAGAACGAATCGAGCCCCATCGGAGGCAGAATTTACTTTCCCTCCCGAGAAAGAAAAGAGCGCTATTTTGAGGTAGGAAGAAGGTTCAGTTTTTCAGGTCAAACATATTGATCCCCGGACCTTTTAGACTTATTTTGATCCTCGCTTTTAGATGCAAATTTTGAGCCAAAAAACTTCGAGACATAATTTGAGCCCTGGGCGATTTAATGTGATAAAATTAGGGGATGTTTTTTGGTCGGTATTTTCGGAGAATACTTGTTAAATGCGAGGGTTTCACGCGTTAAATTAAGGCTCGTCGAGAACACAGCCACGTGTCATTTTTAGTGACTCGTTTTTAATTAATTCGATTAAGACATCTTAATCATTTTAATTATTATTTAATAATTTTTCACTGTCTACAGGACTATGGATAATTTATACTACTAATCAATTAAGAAATGATATTTTCTAAAAATAACATAATGTGCATTCTTTTATTAAACCTTGAAGAGGAGTATGGTAACAAAACTTTTAGATCTATTATTAAAAAATTATAAGGGATCATTATAGCATGAATAAAATGGTATAATATAAATCAAAATTATAATTTATAATTTAAATAATAGTTAATTACTTTATTAATTATCCAATTTAAATATTTAAAAGCATAAATCTTCACATCTGGCCTTACATTATATTTATTAGTTATCAAAATGAACAAACTTGCACTGCATCCTAATTGACACACAAAAAATTTGGATTACAATATTAACAATGAAGTTCGTACATACAAAATAGTTTAAGTGATGGAAGGTTCCGTGCTAGATATGTCATTTCAAGTCCTATACAACAACACAATAAGGGGTTTCCTTGTACTTTATGGTGAATAGTATATTTTGGTGTAAATGTGTAATATATATATGTATGGAGTAGTATATAAATATTTAAGGAGTATGTAATAATAACAATTCAATAGTATGTAATAATAACAATTCAATATAAATGAAAAGACTAGATGACTTACAGCAAGTATAAGCTTGGTATCTTGATAGGTAAGTTCATGGTTTCCTTTTTCTTGACAAAGATCAAGAAGAAGATCCAAGAAATCCTGCGTCCTAGAAACTCCAGAATCCCTTTCCCTTCTGCGGTGATCCATGACATTGTCTAAACATGCATGCAAATGATCATATGAAAGCTTTATACTCTTCCTAATCCCTTGCAAATCAAATGGCTTCAAGAACTTAAAAAAATCAGACAGATTAAACCTTCCAACGTTACCAAATATGTTGTCTATATGACCCTCCATTTCGTCGACATCTTTAGAGTTGAGATCATCAAACATATCCTCAGAATACAATGAATTAGACAACATATTCCACACAACCCCAAAGGTTAATCTCATTATAGGGATTTGTTCTCCTTTATCGCGCGCCTTTTCAATTTGTTTCACCATATTATCCACTACGTACTTTGTAGCGCAATTCTTGAAGTTGGTCTAGTTTTCGCATTGTGAAAATCTCACTAGTGCATATTTTTCGAAGTTTCGCCCATTGAGGACCTTCTGGTATCCATGTAATTGCAAGATCATAGTCAGGTTGTGCTACTACAGCTTCAGTAATAAACCTGCCTGAGAAAGCTAAATTATTCTTGTGAAGAATTTCTTTAGCCATCTCTGGTGATGAAGCTACAATGGTGGTGACAGAGCCAAGCTGCAGAGTCATGAGAGGACCATGGATTTTGGCAAGTTTGGTAAATATTTCATGAGGTTTCTTGTAAACTTGAAGGAAGTTCCCAATGATTGGGATGCCTTTGGGTCCTGGTGGTTGCCTCTTTCTTGTCTTCCTATACAAAGAGAGAAATATGAGAAAACTAAATGTCAGGACAAGTAGTAAACTTACAAAGACAAGATGATAGAATGCCTCCATGGTATCAAGAGATTGAGCAAAGTGAGAAATGTTGGGAAGCAATAATGTTACGTATTTATAGAAAAATATAGCTAGTACACTCTGCTAATAAGAATCAATGTAGTTACTAGTTACATTCTAAAATTAATTTGTGATACAGGATCTTATAACTTGTATTTTAAAAAAAATTTAATGTGAATTTTTTTTCTACATAACCTCCCCACGTACAACTCCAATTCTTTTTTATCAAATTATTTTTGTCACAAGTATTAATTTTTTATTTTATTAAATCAGGAAGGTGTCTCTGATATTATGTTGAGAATTTATAGGATTTTATCCTAAAAATTAACCATAATCTTAGCTTATAAATTCATTTGGAGTTTTTTTAAATTTGTCAATATGAGATTTTTTCCAAAACTAGTATGTACATAAATATAAATTTCTAACGTTTATATTAATATGATTGTATTTATTTTATATCTTCCGTTGGGGATGAGTTTTAGCCCTATCGATATGATGATGTCTATTTATCCAAGATCACATATTGTTGACGGGTTAAAAATAAGGATAATGGTTCCTTTAGTCCAAAATTTCATAGTAACTAACAGTTCATTCATTTATTATTTTGAATTTAATTGTATATTACTTGTGGAACCAGTATGTATCTTAGTCAATAGGTAAAGTTAGAAATTAATCACTAAGCTGAAATGAAACATTGCATTGGGATATATATGTTAGGCATGTCAGCATGTGACTAAAATGAAAAAGGTTTCGTGCCCGTCTGACTTGAATACATCAACGTACATCAATATAAACATGCAATAACCTTGGGTATGAAAAAACTTTTGGTTAGGTTGGATCGGATAGTATTTCTTACAGGAGCGAATTCAAGATTTTTGAAAATGGATATTTTTAAAACTCAATATATGTCAAAATATAGAAACAAAAAACCCATAATAAAAGAATAATAATAATAAGTGAATTCGTGAAATACGGTGTGTTGTGTGGAATTTTAGAGTTTTAGGTTATAAAAGCAAAAAAGGAGAAAGGGGAGGCCTAAATTCTTGTTGAGAATTGGATTGATTTATGTGTAGTGAATTTTTCTTTATTAATGAAATTTTATGTTGATATCATAAAAGTTAGGTGATAGTGATAACTAAATACAGATGCATATTCAAAGAAATTGGATGGATTGTTGGATGAATTGAAATCAATGTTAAATGTTAAAAGCAAAATGAAAGATGGAGCTCCCTTGACTCAAACTCACACAACTAAGATATAACACATAAACCATCTTAGCGGAATCTCTTTTTGAATTTTGGGTGTTTCTGGACACATGGTAAATACTATGTAAATCTGCCCATGCAACCTTATTTGTAATAAAAAGAATGTTATTTTTAAATTGGTTCAAGAATGAATTAGAAATACTATCTATTACGGAGTATTTCATTATAGATAAAAAGTACTAGATAATAATATATATATATATGAGCGAGTTTGATTTATTTCATTAAATTCAAGAACTAAAGAATATAAAAATCTTTAATTTTATAGTACATGAGAACTCGGGTGAATGAATGTTTGACAATAAGCTTTGTCGCGCAGCGTCTCTCAAGGTCAACGAGAATTAATCGCGGTGTGTATTTGATTGATTATGTGACTCGAACTTTCAAACTGCTTAGTTTCAGCCGTAAAGTTATTCATATAAAGTCAATCATGACTGCGTGAAGCGAAACTACTTGAATCTTAAAATTCTTTCTGGAATTGTTTATCTTAAATTATGTTGCCAATTTTTTTAATTTGATATTTAAAAAAGGATTAAATTCTACGGAAAAATTTTCATCCTTGTTGCCCCGGAACCACTAAAGAACTTTGGACATTCAAATTGCCCTGAATCCAGTAAAGGTAATACTTTAATTTTGAGACAGTAAGATCTCTTGGAGTGCTTGATACTGTGATGAGTGAAGAGTGATGCATGCATGCTGTTCTTCGTTTCAATTTGGTAAAATGTTTTTATAAACAATTAATTTAATTTTGAAATAATAATTTATTTATTTAACTTGACATTTATATCAAAAAATTAATAGAATTAAATAATACATACTACACAGTTATACGTTACAATGTTATAATACTAAAATATATATATAATTAATTTAAGATTAATAATGATTGTTTTTTATTTCTAAATCAAATCTAGTTAAATTGAAGTGGAGTTAGTATAAATGCACACACGTGAAACTGCATGAAACGATCAGAAAGTTACAAAAAGCTAAAATAAGATTTCCAAGATTTATTAGATGGCCTTTGTGGTGGAATAATTAATTAATGAATGGCACTCAACCTGAACCTTTTTTTTATATATATAAATACGCACCAGGTAGAAATACATGAATGATATGGTATCCTTGAAGTCAGGTCACATCTAACAAATAATAGGGATCGCATCTTAAATATAAGATAGGTAAGCTTTTTAATACTTGATAAAAATAAAGTAATCATATAAAAATCTGAAATCAATTATATAAGTATTTATTGAAAAGTTTTGTTAAGCGAAACTAAAAGCAATTCGTTTGAAAATTGAAATTCTCGCGATATTTTTGAAGCAAAATCATCAATCAGCTGCTTGTTATTTAATTTTCTCCAATGATACCGATTCTTGCTCGCCTTGACGAATTAAGTACTCACGGGACATTGAAGAGCATAAGTAGGACTTCAACAACTTCAATTTTTGAAAACAATTCGCAGCCTAGCGATAACGAGAATAGTTTTGGTTATTAATATCTGAAATTTTCGCGGTAATACGTTAGGTATGCAACGATAGCAGGAATAGTTTTGGTTATTGTATCTTCGGTTTGACAAATCTTTTTAGTTGTTAGTATGTGCTTGTTGTTAGTATGAATCTCACTTGGCATGAATATTTTGATTGTATATGTAAATTTTAACGATTGTATGTTCGTATGTTTACATACATTTTTAAAAAATAAAAATAAAATAAGACCCTTTTAATATGGAGTCATATAATAAGCAATGAAATTCCGTCTGCCCTGCTTGAAGTTCCCCCTCCTCACTTTTAAAATGTGGTCACTGGTCAGCACTCAGCACTCAACATTCAGCAGCTGATCAAACTTTAAGGTAAATCCAGTACAGTATGATCCATTTCATTTGATACCCATATAAAAAATCAAAGTGGATGGGTCAAGTTGGGAAAAACTAAAAGGGGTTGAATTCAGAGTAATCATATTTATTGATTTTTTTTTTTCATTTTTTACCTCCCATTTCTAATTGGATGAATTTGAGAGTATTTTCTTTAATTTATTATAGGACAAATGACAAGAAATATCACTACCTTCAATAAATTTCCTTCTAATTTTTGGGACATAAATTTCCTCTCATAGGCAGCAGAAGCAGATATTCCAGAGTAACAAAGATGATGGATGGACCAACCAAATTATTCAAATAATTTTCAAAATCAATATTGTGAATTTCCAAGAATTTGACTGATCATTGAACAACAACAACATTGATCTGAAAAAAATTCCAGCCAGTGCAATTCGCATGATAGAAGTATCCTTTCAGTCAGAAGATATTAGATGATGGAAATTCAATAACAAAGTTATTTCTCAACATCATCTGCTGAACTTATCTTTCATTACCAACAAATTCTTGGTCCCATTCCCATGTGTACAATACAACACAATCCAAACAACTAAATGCTGCCATTCATTCTGTAGCACTGCAATTGAACAAGGGAATGTACTCAATCTAGTATTTAGTTTGGCAAGAAATGAGAGGCAAATTACAATGATGGATCATAAGTGATTACTTTCATTCACATACTAAGTTGATCACTCATCATCAGTCTCCATCTCCTTATCATTTTTGGCTCTTCTAATGCCAACTCGGAGTCCCATAACGATGAATAGGTTTGTTAATGTGAGTAGTGACTCAGCTCCACCATGCAAATAGTCCACATTAGACAATGAAGTCCCATATTGCACCTTTGCTGTCACATAAGAATAAAATCAGGAAGTTTTGCCGATATATTGATACACAGTATGTAATGTATTTTTCGATGAAGAATAGGTTCCGTAGAGTTAGGAAAGTTACCGTAAATCCCTGCTGGGACTGCAAAGCAACAATGAGAAGATGATTAGTACAGGGATTACAAGTAATGCTCTCAACAGCACAAACATGTAGATTATCACCCACATTTAGGCTTGACATCAGTCTTGTAATCACTCAACTTCATCTAGATTGTGCTCTCCGATAAGACTGATCATGGACTTAGAATCCCAGATTAATTCATAAAGCGTATACTGCTTCCATCCCTAAAAATGGTCCAGTTTTGAATTTTGACAAGTTCATTTTTAAATTTTTACCTTCAATAATTTTTAATATGTTGTATAATATTTTGTAGAAAATACATCAAAATATAGTATTTCAAGCATATTTACTATAATATGATAATTTTCATTCAAATCAAAATTATGTGTATCAATTCCTACCCCAAATAGAGGTTACATAAGTAGTAACTGAAGTAAACATATTAAACATTAGGGTGTAAGCCGTGTAACTCAAGACCATACAAATGGCATATCTCTGAATACCAATGTAATCAAAGTTAATTGTTAATTTGGTCCTAGTAATTATAATTAAGTTGTGATTTGATCTTTGTTAGTGCCATATAACATATATAGCGTACAATATCTTACAATTTGGTCATCAAATGAATGGAACATTAACTATTAAAATAATAAGTGTGAATCACATGCCGCGTTTAGACATACGTAAATAATTAATGATTGTACCTACTTGTAAACCAAATTACAACATTGTGTACGTTATTAAAAATTAAATCAGCAACCATGTGAGTAAATGAGAGCAAATTGTAATTTGATATTACTGGGACCAAGTTAGCAATTAAAAACGACGAACAAAGTAAAAACTAAACCAACATTCAAAACTACTAACAAATAAAATGTAAATGAGTGGTAAGCAAATGAGAAAAGAGAACATACTTGTGGCACCAACAAAAGCGAGCAAGAAGTAGAATCCAAAGAGGGTGAGTTTAGGGGCAGAGTTGGATTTGGTAATGAAATACAAGAAACCAATGTAAGGGAACAACGAAAATGCGAATAGTTGAGAAGCAATGCTCTGTGAGTCAATGTTTGGTGCCCATGGATCCACTGGCAACAGAAATCCATTTGCTATTATCATTCTTCTTGTTGTTCCTATGTTCATGTGTTCATGATGTGTTATTTCTTTATGTCTTAATTGGGTTGATGGATTTGTCTTGAAACTATGATGAAATGCAGGAGAAAATGGGGGGGAGGCAAAGATTGTTGGTGTGTTCTTACTGAAAGATTGCAAACAAGTTAGCTTCATCATTATCTGATCATAGCAGCTTTAAGTCTAGTGCCATTTCCATCAGCTTCCCAGGTACAAAAGAATCTTAGAAGTTCCTTTGAGCTTAAATTATGCAACAAAAAATTCCAAACATGCTTTGTTCTGAGGAAGAAATTAAGCTATTTTTGTCTCTGGTTGAGGATGGACATTCGAAGCCTTATCATTTTATCCATTTGCTTGTACAGTATTAACTATTAAACCAGGACAATGAGATGGGCCAGAGAGACATATTAGTGGAATAGTGGCCTTGCAAATTGAACACAAATATATATCTGTGTCTCATTTGGATAGGTGGTAGGTGTGAGATATCGTCTCATTATATATATATATATATATATATATATATATAAGTTTATAATAAATGATTGATATAAATTGATCGCACAATTTTATGGAAATTGTATATTAAAATGCATGTTATTCTGATATTAATATATGGCTTTGGAGCGTGGGTGGTAGAGATGATCCAAGGCGGCTCGGTGTCATCTACCCAGGCGGTTCGTCGAGTCACTCTAAATTGAAATCGAGTGATATCGAAATTTGTTCTGTTGGTATTCGAATCGTTAATCGCTTGATTACTTAATCATTAAAGTGATATCGAAATTTGTTCTGTTGGTAATTCGAATCGATTGCAATATGTTACCTCCAAATTGAAATCGAGTCGGATGGAATTGTAATCCACCTAGTAAACTCGGTTTTATTTTTTGTCGACTAATTTCTATTTATTTTTTGGTTCTTTTTCTATGTTATTCAGTTTTATTTCGTGTCGATTATGTTCTATTTCTAGTCGATTCAAATCGATATTAGAGCCAGTTACGTGTGAGATTCAAATCGATATTAGAGCCAGTTACCTGCGAGTTTTTTCTATTCGATTTTCAAACCAAGTACCCGCGAGTTTTTTTTAATATCATTTGGCCATTGGATAAAATGAAATAAATCAAAATGGTTCATTACACTACCTAAGTTTCTAATATATTGTGAAATATTAGTTAGTCTTCGTAATTCATCTTTAGTTAACTCGGGAACATCTTTCGAGTTATCACAAGGGTAAGGTTGGATACAATACTCATTCCTCCACTTAAATAGGAGCCTCTTTAAATGCATTAAATCAAATTCGGAGAATCGAATCAAGCTTTCACATTATTTTACGGTGTATCTTTCTAAGGCGAAATCAAGAAATCACCCCTTATATAAGTTTATTAATTTTGATCATTAAAACTTGAAACTCATGTTAGGATGGAGTACTATAATATGGATTTTGTTAGTGTGTTACTCATTATGTGAGCTTTTATCATTTGCCTTTTTTTCAGAACTTGCATAGGTTAGTGTGAACAAGTTATGATCATCATCTAATCTTGACCTGGGGATAGGTAAGTTTCAATACAAGAATTTATAGAAGACTATAGTGCTGAAACATTCTCTTTATAAAGATAGTACAAGGATTTATCAAAGACTAATTGGAACATGTATGCTTATAAGTGTTTATAGCATGCATGTGTTACTGGCATGGGAGGGTCTGAGTAGGAGCCACTGAGTATGAGATTGGCAACCCATTGATTTGCAGCCTGAGAATAATGCACACCATCCCAACTCACATATGTTGATGGATCAGCACAAGAACCACCAAAAACTTCAGAGCCATTAACCATAGCTTTATTCCCACACCAAATGTTGAGGTCGCCGTCGTGACGCCCACAGCAGATCATCTTTGGATCTGTGAATCCTGCTCCAAATATGTAGAGTATAAAAGTATAGTTCAAAAACCAAAACCTTATCTACCTAGTGACGAAACCAGGATTTTTATATAAAGTGAGTGATTGAATTGATACAATGGGTAACATAACAACATAAGAATGCAACAATTGAGTTAAGGATGTAGCCATGTAGGTACAATAGATTTGACAAAATTATGGGGTATGTTATATTACCATGTTTGTTAGTGTTGCTGATCAACCCATACTTAGCTGCATATATGTCGACATACACAAGTGAGGCTTCCGGAAGTTCAATCCTGAGTTTGTCAACTCTAGCTTTCAATTGATTGTTGAACTCCATGGCCATCTCATTCTGGCTGCTGATGCATCCAAACTTATCAAGATAACCCGGACTTGGATTGCGGATGTAGAGGGTGGCTACTGGTAAACAACCAATTGGACCAGTATTATGAATCCAGAATGTTCTTGCTCCTTGTTGATACAAATGCTGTGCATAGGGTGAGATAGAGTTAAGGAAACTGAAAACAAAGAACATCAGTTTTCTCCTGCTTACCATTCTTCCAATCCCCCTAGATAATTACAAACAGTCCTCGGTGTTTGGTTAAAGTCGAGACTTAGTTGCCCAAATTTTTCATTGATGCAACGATAGTCCATAAAGTTACTAATTTGTTGCACAAACGGTACATTTGTTCCATCAGCATTAGTATAACTTGGGGACTACCATTACACCAATACAAACTCCGATGACTATTTGTATAACATCCTGATTGATAGTTCTCATAATAATAAGGAACACTTACAGTTACAGAACCAGCCAACTGATTAACAATGTCGGGCAAAGCTGTCTTGAGTTGCTCATTACTAAGCTTGCGAAAACCAGCAGAAAGATCATTTTGGCCAATATCGAAGGTGTACAGTGCCCTTGAGAATTCATCAGCCATTGGCAACTTCTCTCTCTCCATTGAACTATTTGCTGAATACACATACATAGAGATGGCATTTTAAAGCATTTTATTTGTTAAGAATATGACTATATGAGTATGTTTTTCTCAACATCAAATAAATGCACAAATAATAAACAGAGTAATATAACAATAATAATCTTGATTGGTAACCTTGGCTGAAAAGATCATGTGTCCTCCATCTGAATTGATCAAAGTGCATTGTTGTCTGAACATCTAGCGAGAAGGGACTTATACCAGCTTCAAATATTGTCTCATTTTGTCTCCTGATTGTTGATCCTCCAGTAGCAAAATTTGCACCGTGTCGATAATTTGACCCAATTGAGTTCAAATAAGCACTCAGATATGGTAACCCCAAATGTTCAGCTGCCATTAAATAGAGTTAATCAAAACTATACCCTTGCCATACATTACTAAAGTTTATTAAAATTTCCGATGTATTCGACTAAGTGACCAAATTTGCTATTTGTTCGGCATGTTAGCGATCAAGTAGTGTCTAAAAAAAATATTACGAAGTACTAACGTTTCTTAAAATTTTCTATGTATTTGAATTAGTGACCGAATTTGAAATGTGTGACATGTTAGTGATCAAGTAGCATATAAAATAAATTAGTATAATCGAATACAGAATCTTAATAAACGTGAGTAATGTTTGGTGTCATAGCCTATCTTAAATCTTTTTTGACTGGCTGTTAAGAGATAGAGTTACCAATAAAGTCTATAATCAAGCGGCCATCACAGTCTCTGCCTGAAGGCCTTTTGAAGAAGTTGTTTCCATAAGGTATTGGAATTGGTAAAAATACAGCTGAAATTCCACCTGTGTCTGAATTGGAGTCACCAAAGTTGTATATTGCTGGAAAATTGCAAGCTGGTTTGGCCTGACCAGGTTGACCTCTACCACCAACTGTGGCAACTAGCATGAGTATGTTGGAACCAATAATAAACATAAATCTGGAATTATTCATCATTGTTGCATAACAAATTCAAGAAAACAAATGCCCAACAAAGAGTTTTTGATAAAGAAGTTGTGGATAAGGTAGTATTTGATAAAAGAATATGTTTCTTGAATGTCTGAATTTTGTAGAGGTGCAATCATTACTTTACTACTTTTGGCATTTTTCTAGCTTGATTTAAGTATTGGATATGGAGGCAACAGGCAAGATAAGTGTCATCTAATTGTTTGAGAAATGGGGACAAAGATTGCATGATGATTGTCTGATGCTCTGATCTATGAGAGACACGGGAACTATTGATAGTTTGATACCAAGGTTATAATTTTAGAACAAAGATTTTTCACTCGATTTTTTATAACATCAGTTTATCTACTTGTTAGTTGTTACTAATGTATGTCTAAATAATTTTAATTGCCGTTTTCAAATCTTTCTACTACTAAAAATGAGGGGTGATCATTAACTTTATGAATTTTGTAAAAAATATTGATAGATTTAATTAACTTTGTGAAAGCTGATATGAACAATGAGATTTGTTTAGTGGAGAGCATACCATTTGGGAAAGATGAACAACAGTCCTGGTTTAAACGGACAGAAAAAAAACTTCTTTCAAGGTAAAGATTGATGGAAGTAGTTGATTGATTTAACGTGAACGATCGAAATAGGATGATCTTCAACGAGGATATCATCGAAGGGCATTAGTTTTACCTTTTTTAAACAATGCTATACATAAACAGTAACAATGCTATACATAAACAGTAAGACAATTTTATATCCAGTCTTACAGCAGAATCAGTCATCTCCGAGGGCCAAAACAACCCTTGATCGGCACCAAAAAATAAAAAGCTTGCAAGTTGAGGTATCCATATTCTTGATCTTTTGGTCTTTAGACAGATAAAGAAGTATGACACATCCCAAATCTGCCATTAGAGAACATGAGCAAAAATGTGTTCATCCGGAAGCTTGTTCAGGTTGTCCTCCAAGTTCATCTGCACCCTTGGTGTGGTCAGGTATCCAAAATGTTAGAACTGAAGACGCAGCGGCAAACATCACTCTACGAGGAGCCCATTTCAGGCACGACGCCACACCTATGTAGTTGTCCCACGAAGCAACCTTTGAAGAATCAACAGTATCATCAATGACAGCGATGGCCAAACCTAGGCAGATAATAATATTGCAAACAATGTAGTATGCAAACTGCAAACCATGGGAGTTTTCACTTAAGTAAATGGATGGAATTTATGGTAAGAATAACTTGAAAGATCGACTGATACACAAAGAGGAGGCTGAATGAATATTCATTCCGTGAATATTCACCACTACCTGTTCACATGTTCTTTGCGATATGAAGTGATCGCATCAGAAAATAAGGATATATAATTAGTAATTCTATTGCAGAACAAAATAAGAAAATACCTTGTTGCGAGTGTTGACACTCCATGCATGCAGTGTTCCATCACCAGAACCTTAAAAAAATTAACATAAGCTGAAGGCTAAATGGAATTTACTATGTTCAATCAGGAAGGTAGATATATGTCTACATGATGAGTAATATTGCAAGATAATAACTGAAGAACTAACAAGAAAGAGGAAGATTCCCAAATAGGATATCTAATGGAACACGCAACACAAATGATAGCGTAAGTAAGTCATCGATTATTTATAATGTGTAGAGAAGAGAAGAATGAATTACCTGAGACCACATACTGGCCATCTGGTGTAAATGTTGCCTCAATATTTACATTTGGAGAATGATCTAGAGTAAAACCACAGCGCTGTAACAATCAAATATAACTTAAAATTTGGATGGTTAACAAGGAGAATTAAAAAGTTTCAATTGTTTCTTCAGACATTTAGGAGTATGAATATAGTGCGTACTCCTCGTACTCATATCATTAGTTGCTTTAACTTTTTGAAACCCCCTTTTGAACATCCATATTTTATTCTATATAATAACAAAAATATAAAGAATATATCATGAATTAGTTTTTTTAAAGGTATTTAATCACATTATTATTTTATTATTTAAGAGGAATATACAAAACGTAATCAATGGTCAAAAGTGAAGGACTTTATAATATGAATGGGAGGGAGTATTATTTAGCCTCTCAGTAGACATATCGATTTGTTCCTCTTTACCTATAGGCAAAATGGAGTCTTTTTTTTTAATATCGGATATTATTCAGGGTGTTCGTAATACCAAACACCCTCTAGTACCTTTCAAAAATTCTGGAAAAATCTGAACAAGAATATCCATATTCTACAACTAAAGATATATAGGAAAGATTATGACCTTCTCTCCTGCATATGCATCAAGGACATAAACATTATTATTCGTAGTGGTCAGCAGCATTGATTTACCATCATTGCTGAACTTAATATCACAGACTTCAGCTGTATCGCCCCCAACTAAAAAGGTATCAAATGGTCCCTACATAACAACAAATATTACTGAGATTATGGTTTATTTCACATAAGCAAGCAAGTCTGAAAGTACTGAGTACTGGCCTTGTCATACGATCTAGAATCGAATAATTTTATGGCACCACCTTCCATTGCCACTGCAAAGACAAGACCCTGCTGATCATAAGCAACTGTTGGCCTGCCTCGAAGATGTAAAATCCCCTGTAAAACATAGCAGTGAATACGAATGACCCTCAACATGGTTATAATATAAACAGGAGTTTGATTAACACTATCATGTTATAATAATCATTTAATTTAATATGATTTAAAATTTCTCCAAACAAACTATAATGCATGTTCATCTATATGCAACACTGGCCAAAACTTATATGTAAGGAATTCTTCTAAAGGGCAACTTAGTCTATGTGTACAGGAAAATTGAGGGAATATCAAGGAAGAAGAACGAAATTAAACTACTACAGGATTGAGCAATCCCTTAGTTTCCAAGGAAGGGCTGCTCAACTCAAAACAGTATACAAGGCTTCTCTTGTTTCACTGCTAACTTAATCCTTATCTCACAGATCAATTGCTCATCTTTTTAAGAAAAAATATCAGAAAGGAAAATGTAAAACAAACCTGACATGCATTTACTCTGAGATCCCATATTCTAACAGTATGATCAAGAGAGCCAGACATGAAGCTGTCATTGACCGGAGACATGCACAGAGAGACAACTCTGCAATAAAATAGATAATACAGTAAGGAGTTGTGGTATTGGATCAACAAATGTAAGAACCCCTCCAAAAGTTTAACAAAAAACAAACAGTCTTTTACAAAATAATAACTGATTGGTTGCTAATAGTTACTATTGTTTCTACTGCATAGTACTCTTAATACTGACAAGCGTTTAGTCATTCATATTAAAATTCACAGTACTGTAGAAACAGATTAGTTGTAGTTCTCATCTTTTCAAATCAGTATGCTGAAAAGTTACAACCTTAGTGATTAGTTGTCGATGAAAATTAACCAATACAACATATCTAAACATATTTGAATTTTAGAATTGACAAATTATCCAAATTAGTAAAGGCTTGAAATAACAGTATAACAGGGACTGATAACTCAACAGGCCTTACCTCTCTTTATGCCCTTTAAAGTATCGAAGACATCGATTATCATACATGGATAGATATCTCAGAGATTCTGGTTGACATAGGTGGTGGTAGAAGTCAGAAATCCATTACATATATTGTGAACTACTTACAAAAAGGAACATTTAATAATTATCACGGGAAAGGGAAAAGAGAGTTTCTCACCTCCTGTAGAATCAAAATTGGATTTTGAAGAGCATATAACAGAACTGGGATGGTGGGTAAAGCATATTTGATCGGCTCCATGTTTCTTGTGATATGTCGTTTTGATCAATCTGACATCCAGAATATAAAACGTCAGTCGTAGAATTTATCATCAAATTCGTGTGTCCAATGCTTCAGTGAGCATTCCATAAACGTCACTCCAGCGAGAAAGCTTTCGAGGCTACTAGATGGCTTAGAATTAATTACATCAACTTACTTGGCATTAGAAATGTCATAAAGCCGCACTGAGTCATCCTCACTGGCTGTAACTAATAAATCAGCTGTTCGATGAAAATCAATTGAATTTATCTTCCCCCCCTGTCGAATCACCAAACAAGAAACTTCCAAGTTGATCATTGATAATAAATTTAAAGTAAGCCTTTCGACAATTGAACTAACTTCTTTTTTCTATTTGAGTCAGAATTTTCTTATTCATGCTCACTTGTCTTCAATAGTTGTATATTCATAATCTTAAACACCATTAAAAAAAAGCCTTATTTGACATTTGAATTGACTAACTTAAAACCAAATGTATTGAAATATAATCTAAACATTATAGGATCTATATGAGTGGAGTCGGTCAACTTGGCCTCGCATGACATATGACAAAAGGGTAATGTTGTATCTGTCGGCCTCTATCCTCAAAAGCGTCGGGTCATGTGCGTTAATGTTATGTCTGACACAATGACAAGTGAAGTAATTAAATTTGTTAATTGCATAATAATGTTTATGTGGTTGTTAAGTAAATAACATGTGGTGGCTTCTTAAATAAATAAGAGGGTATTGGTTGCTTACAAAATCGGAGAAGACAGCTCCGATAGCCATATTGTGTATGATCTCATCATCTAGCTCCGATAATGCCATCATCAAAGTAATAATTATTATTTCGTGTTGACTTTGGTCAACTATTTTGACCTCAGGGTGATTATATCTGGCTGCTTCGGGTCCGGGAGGGAGAGTCGTAGGGTTTTTATTAAAAAATATCTTGAATAAATAAAAGGGTACGAATGTTCCAATTATTTGGAGAGATACTTTTTGTTGGTAATTATTTGGCTGTCGCGTTTCAAACGAGTCGAATTTTAAAAGATATTGGATATATATACTTTAACAAGTCGGATAATTATCCAGTTATCTTGAATATGAAATAATATGTTTTAATTGAGTCCGATTTAACTGGTCCGACGGCTCAAAGCGAGAGATGGAATAATTGTCTCTAATTCTCAATGGCTAGTTCACACCAATAGATTCAAGCTCAACTAATCGACTCGTTCGGCTCAAATAGATCTAATTTTATTATAATTTTTATAATATTGAAAAACCGAATTTATAGTAAATAAACGAAAATATTTTCTACGTAATTGATATGTTATAACGGATGACTTCAATTCTTATGAACATATCTCTTGTAGGAATAGTAATTTTTTAGTGAAATGACAATTTTGCCGCTTGTAGAAGCTTACAATTACTTGCAATGGGGGAGTAAAATAGTCGTTCCACTTGTATGGATATTATTATTATAACAACTCAAATTCTTATGTACACCAAATATTTTTTAAGTGAAATTACTATTTTTGTCCCGTATTTAAGTATAATGATGGAAGACATATTCGGGAGGCAACATTTCAGTCTTTACAAAAACACAATTTGATGATGTGTATCATGTTTCCCGAGCGGCAGCTGGTTTTCACCTACTAAAGCCTCTCGTTTCAGTTTTGTTTTTTTTTAAAATGCGATGGAAGAGTCCTACAGCGATCTCCTATCAAGGACACGCGTCCCCCAAGCCGCCCTCCAAAAACACGCAGTAGTAAACCTCTTCGACAAACTCGTAACCTCCCCTCCACATCTAGGCCTCAACTCCTCCATAGGAAGGGACGCCATAACCCAATGCCTCCACTCCCCCTCCCCCTCAGTCCTCCACCAATCAATTCTCCAACTCATCAAACTCGTTATCAATAAAGACTCGAATTACGACCTTTCTCGAGCCCTTATCGACCTCCAAGCTGCTCTCGAACAAGTGGTTTTGAATAATCCCGGAGTTGTTAGTGTGTTTGTTAAGGGGTTAGGGGTTTTAATTCGGTTCGGGTTTCAGAATAAGGATCATGATAGTTTACTTATATCCCAATCTTCTCTTAATCATCCCTTCGTTAAGGTACACGATCATCCACTTTTAACAACTTGTTTTTACATTGTCCAAAGTAACAAGTTGCGAGGCTAGTTGGCATGCGTAAATTTGATTTGAATCGATATTATCGAGTTGATTGTAAGCTACATTAAAAATACTAGAAGATTTTTCGTATTCTTAAAAGATCGTCCAATTTGTTTTTACATTGTCAAAACTCGAAAGTAACAAGTTTCGAGGCTAGTTGGCGTGCGTAAATTTTATTTGAATCGATATCCTGTTGATTGTAAGCTACATTAAAAATACTAGAAGATTTTTCATTGGGAATCATTGTGGTTAATGTGTTTGTAGTTGATTGATTGTTTATTATCATCATGGTATGGCTTATGTAGTGAATACTCTTTCGAATAGCAATGCTTTATGACGAAGCAACTAATATTGTAGTAGTGATTAAGAGTTAAGACTTCAGATAAAATTGTTTGCTTTATCGTGATTTCTGTCCTCTGTTGGTTCGGTAGATGATGCATTTGTTAGTAACAAGAGTTAATTTTTTTTTCTTCCAGATTTTGTCTTGTGGAATCGAGGTCCACTCGGAACTTGTCCAACAAGTGCTTGCATTTGTCACGCAGAGTAGCCATGCCAGAATAGAAGAAATTTGTGAATTTCTGCGGCCGTTCTTAAATTATGCAATAGTTCAAGTGACCGTTTCAGTTTCATTCTTATCATTCTTACAGAAGTTAATACCGGCGATGTCCTCCTTGTGTTGTTCATTGCCTGGCAAATCCATCCCGATTATCAAGTTCTTGATGAGCAGTCTCAAATTTTTTCCATGTAAGAACTCAGAAGTAAGTGCATTCATGTTAGGTCTCACCGGTATAATTTAGATCTTCATGTCCAAAGACGGTTGAACTTATTTTCCAGGCTGTGTGATCATGCAAGTGTCGTGAAGTTTCTTATATTATATTTCTCAACTGTAGGATGTTGCCTATGTTCTCCATTGGGTAGAATACTTGGTGGACGCTTACTTAGTTGTTCTCACAGAATTAGTCAACACTAGATCGGTAACGTATATCTATGCTTATTGCGATGCATATTTTCTTGTCTAGTATTTCCCTATGGTTTGATGCAATTATTTTAAGTTGAAGTCAGTCCATATTTCTATAGTTTAAACTTTGTTTCAAGTATTTATATCTAACTTATATTATTTCATTATTATCAGACAGTTCATGACGCTCAATTGTACCTGGTAGAATTACTAGAGGATATCTTTTCACTCCATAGAGATCTTTACAGATATGGGAATTTGGTGGATAACATCTTAAGAATAGCAAAACACTCTCTGGTTGTTCAGAAGAACCTTGGCTTGAGTTTTATTCCAGAGTACTCCACCATAAAAATGTCTTTGTTTATGATGCTCATCAAATCGCAGCTTGAGCATGAACAATATTCTATTGCAAAATTCATCACTTTTCTATTGAAGTGGAAAAATGAGCATGGTAGGCCTTTCGACACTTAAGTTACAGTTATTGTTCTTTGAGCTAGCTATATGCCAGGCGTTCTATACTCTTTTTTTTCAAATGTGAAATATCAATGTGTCTTCTTACGTTTTCTTGTATGGTAACTTTATATACCCAGAATTCCCATATGGTTGCATTTGCAGAGTCCAGTTTTGTTGGAGCGGCAAGCACGTTAAATGAAGAGCTACTTTTCATTCTTCCTATTTTCAATGTTCAATCATCTCCATCCATTCCTGTGAAACGAGCTGCAACGGAATTGCTCTTTATTTTAGGAAAGCTTTCGACGGAATTGCTAAATTCTCCTTTAAAACTACCAGACACAGAGAAAGAGTTTGCCTCAAGTAGCACACCTGAGAGCATTATCCTTCGATGTGTGAAGCATTTGTCATTTCAAGTTTAGTTCCTTCGTCTTTTAAACGAAATTGGGTTATCTTTTTGTTGTGTGTGTGTCGTCTCCAAGGACTTTTCTGATATGCTCACATAACTATCTTCATCTCTGCACACACACATTCAGAGGCAAATACATTCATATTTAAAGGAAAGGAAATGAAGAAAAAGGAAAATTCTTATTCTTATATGTTTGCTTGTGTTCACTTTACCAGTACTGAATGTTTACTAAATAGTTTGTATTTAGTGCATCTCCTTTCTAATGGGCATGTTGATTAAGGTCAAATTGTCACACCTTGATTTTTAGTTTTGTCTTGAATCATTGGAAACACCTGCTAGCACTATCAAGTGGACATGAAATTGTGCATGTAAACTTTAATGGACTAAACTCATGTATGTTTAATTTCTACTTAAACCATCATACTTGCAGGATCAGGCTTTAGAATCTTGCCACTCATATCTACATCTAGTTAGGATTGGCGACTCTCCTTGTCAGAATAATATATGCAAGCCTTGGATGTCAATGCTAGCAGAGTATTCGATGTGGTTCATGGGGAAATTGAAATCCCCTGTGTCTATCACTGAGAGTCAAGAGATATTTTTGACAGGTATTTGACTTATATCTGTATATCACTCCCTTCATATAAAAAGATCGTCCACTTTGATTTCCACTACTCAAAGTTAACAAACTTTGAGCCTTACTTGACACACACAACTCTGATGTGAATCAAAACTATCATGTTAATATTATATTACATTGAAGTTACTAGCATTGATTTATTTTTCACCAAATATTATATGACATACATAATATATATAAATTACTTAAGTTCAAAATTTTAAAAAGTTAACTATCAGAATTCATAACTGGACAATCTTTTAATGGAAGGAATATTATTTTGTAACTTCTATCTCTTTGCAATGCATTATCTCTTTTTTCCCCTTGCAGAGATGCCATTGATTCTTGGTGCCATTTCCAGCGTCATGATTATGAATCCGACCTTTTCAAGTTACGCCATAGATTTATTGGTGGCTTGTGGTGCTTTGGACCCATCACTTTCTGTCTCACTTTTGCTGACAGTGCCTTTCTTCAACCATATATTTTCTGCTGAACATGAAGATATTAATGTTCACAGTGTGGTGGTGAGTTTTATCTGCAGATACATACTCATTACCGGTTCTTTAATACTATATACTGGTGGTTATGCAAATAACATATGTTCCTTATGCTGGTTATCCATCAGATTCTGTGATAATCTGATAGATGCCATCCATGTTTGCAGCTAAAACTTCTGCATATGATCCCCTCACTGGCTTCCCATTCTGCAATGGTTCCATTGGTGGTTCAGACTATATTGCCAATGTTACAGAAGGATACGAATCCGTAGGTTACTCTGTTCTGCCTATTTTATGTCAGAGAAAATTGCACTCGCTTATATCCAACTATATTTATGGTTATCATTTTCATTATTTCAGTGCGTTGATTGCTACTGCGACACGCTTAATTTGTAAGGCTTGGGAGGTCAATGGTCGTGTCTTTGGAAGTTTGCAGGTAAGGTTTTTACTCTTATTGCATCGTTTATTTTGAAAGAATGTGTCAGTTAGCCAGTAATGTCCAATGGTGCATTGAGTAATGCAATTTCACTGTTACAAAAGTTGAAGAGTCAGACAGATCTTTCGGGATTGAAATAACATTCATAGAAAATAAGGAACATCTAGCAAGCATATTTCTTTTACTCCTGCACACATTTCTGAAACTGTTAACCATTTTCTTGAGCACTTCAGAAAATGTAGGTCTGCTTTGGGGGGATGAACATTTTGTGTCAGGAAATAGAAGGGACAAAAAAATCTAAATATATATGTACATTCTTTTGATGGGAAGTCTTGGGAGAATGTAGGTCTGTTTTGGGGGGATGAACAGTTTGTCAAAGGAAATGAAGAAATAGGTGATTAAATTCCTATGAATAGTATCTGATTAATCATCAATCTTATTTGAATTGTGAAGAAAGAAAAATGAAACATATTAAAATAGCTGAAGTCTCTGATCATGATAAGGAAGCACTTCAGAATATTGTCAGTCAAATCCAAGGTGCGAACTCACCAAAGGATATGGTAGTTAAAGAAAGCAGCGGACAATTCAATCGATTGGAATTTACATTTCCTTTTTGTTTGAGGTTTAAGATTTAGTCTATCTTTTTTAGTCTGAGTCACATGAAAGAGGCTCATTCTTATTGGGCGAAAGAAAAGCACTTCAAAAAGAAGAAGCAAAAAATGATTTTTTTGTGGAAAATTTAAAGAGCACGCTATTTTTAACTTCTCTTGTGTACATGCTCTATGGGATGTCAGTAGAGCTTAAGCTACCTATGCTCCACTATTACACACTACTTACTACTATGTATAACATAAAAGCTCCTTAGCACTAATGGTCAATGCCTCAATGTTATAGTCTGAAGTATATGTTCCTTTTGTGATATTTATATCCTAACCTTTTCTTGTGTATTGTCTTGCCAATATTAGGCCGTGTTGCTTGCAAAGGAGTCGAATCAGTTTTCATCTGACAGTTGTATTTGTATTAGCAAAGCTGTTTCCCTACTGGATGTTTGCAGGAAAGATGCAGACAGGGGTGTAGATCTTATTTTGGCAATTGAGGTATGTTAATCTATGTTTCATGATAGACTTGCTTGAAAGACTTGCATTATTTGCTATCTGTGAGTGCTGATACCTCTGTGATAACAGCGGAGCATCGAACACAAAAATCCACTTATTCAGTCAATTGGTTTGCAGAGCCTTGCTTATCTTTGTGAAGCAGATGTAATTGGTAAAACTGATCTCCTCTTCTCCTTAAATAGATTTTCTAAGAATAGCCTCTTCAATTTTGTGTCCTCATCCTTTCATAGTATCTCAGTGGTAAAACGGATCTCCTACAATAGATTTGTTACTGTCTATGTTTTTGAAATGTAAAGGGGCTAGATACTTGTTCTACCATTTGTATGTTTTCATCTTGTTCTTGGTGTGGATGGCGAAACTAACCATTACATAGATTTTCTTTTTTGATGTATCGATGGTGATTTAGGTGCTCTTGTTGTTTTATTTGTCAATGCCCCTTTGACATTCATTTTGTGTTTTAACATGATCTTGCCATGTTTTTAACACATTCAGTTGCTTATGAACTATTAGTTTAACGCATTAATTTCATTTCTTAATAATTAAATTGAGATTTCAACGAACATTCTTACACTTTTTGCTTGGAATTTGTGTGGAAATGTGAAAGGTTTTGGGTCGTGTATAAACTCTTGTTTTGATGGGCAAGCTGAAAAATTTGGTGTCCTCACCCAAATGATTATAAGGAATACCTATTTTATTTATGCATTTTGTTCAGATTTTTACACTGCTTGGGATGTGATAGCAGAACATGTGCTGAACTACCCATCAAGTGGCATCGTCACCTATGGGTAAGCACGGTAATCTTACTTATACTTATTTTTAATAACATTAGTTGAACTTCAGCCTGCATGCATCACCCAGATAATGAAGGAAGGTAAATCGACAGTTATTTAATACCAGAGGTCAATTTTGCAGTATTTATAGATTCACCATAGAGCTCTATAGAATATCTTCCATATCCTGTACTGCATCATTTGGTGGTTGAGTATATTCTTCTCTTGTGAAACAGTTGCCTTACTTATTACTGTTCCTCAACTAAATTAGTGTTGTTTGTTTCTTATTGAATCACGAGTCAATGGAGAAGTTTTGTGTCTCCTGATAACTGTGGATTCCAGTTTGTCAAAGAAAGCCTGTTGAAGTTTTCTTTTCAGGGCAAGTTGGTGTTCCCTTGTCTTGGCTTTCACAATTGGAGTCATCCTTAGACTTATTACCACCATTCTTAGACTTACGTGTATGATAGTCATCACATACATATGTATTTTCTCATGACTCTCTTCATTCTGAAGTAATTTACATCATGGATATTATTTAGGTGCAGGCTGGGAGATCTTGGACGAATGATCTTTAACATAAAAAATGTTTCATTCTTGCTTATGTCACTAGTGCATCTTATCGTAATTCATGTTCCTCCTTGCAGCTTATGTCTACTGTTAAGATGTGGTGCGGGGGATGCTGAAGCATATCCCGAAGCTTCTGTCGATGTTGTGAAGATATTGTGGGAGATCGGAACCTCTAGAGATAATAAATTAGTTTCATGGACCAAAGCTAGAGCATCCGCCTTCGACGCATTAACTAACTATGAGGTAGGCTATGGAGGTGCTTTTGCTTGCTCCCAAATTACATGCACTTTCTGTTATATTCCCAATTAAGGTTTCTGTATGTAAGTATACTCCAATTGCTGGGAGTTA
Organism: Lithospermum erythrorhizon; assembly: GCA_019722365.1. Classification (NCBI taxonomy): domain Eukaryota; kingdom Viridiplantae; phylum Streptophyta; class Magnoliopsida; order Boraginales; family Boraginaceae; genus Lithospermum; species Lithospermum erythrorhizon. The sequence goes on from JADFUC010001453.1 coordinate 823,030, forward strand.
TTTTTAACTAAGAAAGTTTGGGTCATCATTATCTTCCTCCCAGGTAATACATATTCAAAGAGCCATTCCGGATTTCAACCATCAACATACAGAAGTTTATACATCTGAGACTGAAGCTCCAGTATTGGAAGCTTTGGAGAGGTTTGAAGTCAAAATCTTAAATTATGAGCACAGGTTAAAAATATTGATATTCTGTATACTCTGCTTCCTTGAATTGATCGACATACTTAAAAAGTTGGGTGATTAGTATCATTTGTGTCTTTGTTTTTATTCTCTTATTTCTTCACTGTAGTATAAGAAGACGACTAGTGAAGCAGAAAAGGGCCCCTGGAAATAAGATTGAGAAGCTGCTGGATGTCTTCCCCAAGGTTTTGTTTGCTTCAGGTAGGGATAAATTCTTGCATTATGAACTCTTCAGTATATAGTATCGATATGGCTACCAGCTGCATTGCTGTAATTTTTACCTGAGTATGTTTTCTATGTTTTCCTTTTTACTTATTCCTGCTATTGGCATCTCAATTCTAACTGCCAATCTTATACTAATTGAAAGAACTAGCACGACCAAAACACAATTTATTTATTTGGATGATTACAGATGAGAATAAATTCAGGTATCTATAATACAGCAGCTTTTTAAATGTTCTGTTTGGTGCCATTATACAATTTTTCTTTTGGCGTATGTAATCAAATTTGTGTTGTGAACATTTATTTACAGGAAAATGTGGAGCCAGAGAACAACCTGGTGCAGCGTTGTTTTATCTTTCATTCACTTCCAAGGATACGAACAATCAAGGGCAACTTAAAGTAATAAAAACATTTTTCTCCATCACGAGATTGTTTCCTCAAGGGCTCTGCCTGACTAACGAAAATATATCTATAATGACGTAGGATTTACATGATATACAGTCTAACTATGAGGCCAGTCTACCGGATATAGCTGCCTCTCTTCGGCTCTCAAGAAATATTTTGGTTGCTCTTCTATCATTGCAATCTTCTAAGCCGTTCATGAAAAGATGGTTGGAGGCCCGCATCTCCTTCCATGATTCCAAGTCAGGTTCCACTACATCAGACAAGACTGCTAAAGCTGCTAATCATATTCTAAAGGTTTGTTTTTTATGGTGTGTTTGTTTCACCCATGGATTTTCAATTGAAATGGAATTGTGGGAGAACTCAATACAAATTTTAAAAATTGTATGGAGTTCTCCAATTCCATGGGTGAAACAAGCACACACTTCAAGTATTTGTAGCTGCTATGAAGCCTTAGTCAGTTTTTTCTGAAGCTTTTCTTTTTCAAGCTTGGTATGTTCACCCATGTTCTTGCAGATTACCAGGCAGTTGGCAGAAGACTCTATCCCTGGATCTGCAGAGAATATCGCTCTGGCCGTTGGGGCCTTTTGCCTGGTAAATATTGATTGATAAAATCATCGTCATCTTTATCTTAGGTGGTTCTTTTCTATTTAAAGAGGCTTATAGAATAGCATGCGATAAGCTTATCCTTCAATCTACTGCTCTCCTGCTTGATATAGAACTGATCTATGGCAGTGAATCCTGTACTCTGAAACAAATTGATCTTGTTTCAGATACTATTTGCTTGAAAACTAAAATTTTCAAGTATCACTTGCTCCTTTTAGATTTCATAACAGTCTTGTAGGCGATAGATGATTAGAATATGACTTATAAATACTGACCCCCCAGAGCAGGACCTGGAAACCAAAGTCATTGTGCATGCCGAGCATCATAGATTAAAATAGCTCAATTATTTGTCTAGTTTGGAAATCGAGTACTCTTGAGTTTCTCTGCCTTGATGCTGGTAAGGCACTGTAAGTCCTTCCACAATGCTTGAGATTATAAACCAGACAGTAAAATCCATTTATCAAATCTCTTTTTTTATATATATATATCAAATCTCTTTATTTAAATATCTTACTCTATTCTACATAATGGTATCATATTCTGATTATTATGATATACTTAAAAGAACTAAACCATCTAGTTGATGCAGCATGTACTCTTTTTTTTTATATTCAATTTGTAATAAAATGTTGTTAAAATAATAATACTATGAAATTGACACTGCTCGCAATAAACTCTATGTGGCCCTATCAACACTGTACATATTTAACAAATTATGTGTGTATAATGATAATATATGATATCCTTGAAACAATTATCATGCATTTAATGCAGCATGTCCATTACATGATCTTCAGTAAGTAAGAGTAACAAAAATAACTAATAAAATAATGGTCCCATTATACCTGAGCTGATAACACAGAATCTGTGCAGTTAGAACTTTTTACTAGACCTCGCACACATGGAACATGTATTCTCATATATCACACATTGATATATTTGTGCTTTCTGATTCTAGGTATTGCCACCATCTGCTCATGCTATTACATCATCAGCTTCCAAATTTCTTCTGAAATGGCTCGTCGAGTATGAACATGAGTATCGTCAGTGGTCTGCTGCCATTTCTCTTGGACTGGTCTCAAGTCGTCTGCATCTCACTGACCATAAGCAGAAGTATGAGAACATCACTGCACTTCTTGAGGTAAGACTCAAAACATTATGCCTGAATATTATAACAATTTTTAAGAAGTTATTGAGTGCATTCTTTTTTCAATCCCCTCATTTAAATCATTTAGTCAATTCTGACATTCAATAATATGAGCATTTCTCAGAATAATAATTGTAGAATTGTTATTTTTGAAGCACCTCGAAGGAAGTGTTTTAAAGTTATATATTTCTTTCCAGGTCATGTCAGTTAGCAGAAGCACCCTAGTGAAAGGGGCTTGTGCAGTTGGATTAGGCTTTTCATGTCAACAGCTTCTCACAAGAGTTGAAACAGGAAAAATGCCATACTTGAATAAAGAAGAACAAAAATTTCAGGAAGCTGATCTAGTTAGAAAGATTATAATAACGTTATCACATGTTATCAGTCAGTACATTCCGTCATTGGCAAATAGTCTAGGGAAACTTTGTGCGTTCTTTGCTTCAGGGGCAGATGAGCCTTGTTCAGCGTTGACATTTGATCCTAGGCCTGAAGAAAACAGTTCTTTAGAGGAAGATATATGGGGAGTGGCGGGTCTTATCTTTGGGTTGGGTGCTTCTATCGGTGCAATATACCGTGTTGGGGGGACTGAGCCGGTGCTCCATGTAAAAGAATTAATTATTTCTTGCATTCCACACGTAAATCCCTCATTCAAAAGCCTTTCTGATATTGATACCCACCAAATAGGTTTATCTGTTGGGTCATGTCTTGCTCTGCCAATGGTTGTGTCTTTTTGTCAAAAAGTGGAACTTATCCAAGATAATAATGAGGTAAACAAACTAATGAGAGGGTATGTGGAGCTTATCTCTGATTTACTGTCGGTAAAAATTTCTAACGCATCCTATCAAAGCTTGATGATGGCAGCTACTGTCGGGGGAGGAGGCCTTCTTTCTAGTATCTTAAATGGAGGGATGCACCCTCTTAGAAATGAGCTTGTGAATGATTTACTGGTATTATTTAAAAGAACTTATGCTAGTCCTCAGCCTCCTCTGGTCCATTTCGGTGGTATGCTTGGAGTTGTGAACGCATTAGGAGCAGGTGCAGGTATGCTGGCTGAGTATTATCCACCAAGCTCCTTACAATCTCATTTGAATACAAAGGTATACAAGTTTCCCCCCTCTCCCCTCTCCCCTCTCCTTACATGTAGATAATATAATTAATTTTTATTATTCAAATCAAATAAAATGTAGTTATTTGAGTATTAGTTACTGCGATTTTTAATCTTGAAAGGAAGCCAGAAAACGAATAAGGGATCCTCCATCTTATCTGTCATACGAACTATAGAGTTGGTTAGCTTAATACACATATGAAATAAACATGTGAATTACATGAATAAGATGGGCGTACTCTTCCACTAGCCATATTATCTCTCCCTCTCTCCATCCCTAAAGGACTGTCAAGTTTTGAATTTTGATAGTTGATTTTTAAGTTTTGAAATCAATTAATTTGATGTATCTTGTATAATATTTAGTGAAAATCATATCGAAAGATCATATTTTCAACGTAATTCACAATTGGCAAGATAATGTTGAATTAAATCCAATGTATGTGTGGCAATTAAGGCTGAAATTTTTGTTATTTTTTACCATTAAAAATCACACGCGAAAATTTCGGAATGGAGGGAGTATATATTAGTCTTATTGATCCAATAAACCTCAGTGGTAAATGGAAACAGATCAACAATGTAAGTCTACTTATTTAAATAACAATGTTGATCTTCAGGCATCTTCTTATGTCACTGGGCCTCTGCTTTCTATGTCCCACTTTGAGCATGACGCGACTTCACTGGTCCAAGAGATTTTTCTTGTTGCACAAAACTCTGAAGACAAGCAGCTGCAGCAAGATGCAGCTTGGGCAGTTTCTTTCCTTGAACATTATATATGGTCTATGAAACATCAGAATGATCAAAATCACATCAGTGAATATCCAGCCAGGAGAAAGTTGGGATCTCAAAGCCTTCCTGATGATAGTGCAGTAATGAAACTTTCGTACTTCCTAATGCATCTTTATTCTGTGGTAAGTCTGACTTGAGCAACTATATATGGTTGCCTCTTTTGTGGATTAATTTCAATAGAAGAAATTGTTTTCAGTTATCTCTATATGTAGTACTCCCACCATCTAGAAAAGGGTTCGTTTTTTACTTCGATGTTCGATTTTTTCAATTTTGAACTCAATTATTTTTGTATATCTTGTACTAATATTTAGTAAAAGATATTATCAAAAGATAGTTTTTACAACATAATTTAAATTGAAGTCATGTGGGTCAATTGAGGTTAGGAATCCCTGTTCATGATCATACACACATTCATTCACTTAAGCTTAGTTTGTTAATTTTGACCATTGAAAATTGAAATGGACTATCTTTTTGGGATTGGTGTATTAATGTTAGTCGGAGTTGAAGATTTTATATTCTCTGATTCTTTGCTATAATAAAATAAATCAAAATGGCTCATTACACTACCTATGCTTTTTATTTGTTGTGATGTAGCAAATAATTTTTTGCACTTTCTCATGAGTCACTTTGGGAATAACCTCCTTGTTATCACATGTATAAGGTTACCTTACAAATGGTACAATCCAACTCCTCCCTTACACCGCTTAGGCGGGAAAGTCTTTAGAAGCAATTGGGGAATGTTTCTTTTCGACGCAAAATTTTGACCATGAATAACTTTTTTATTATATTTTAAAAATTACAAAAAAATAATCTTATGAAAAATAACTTTGAAAACAAATCCAATGATATCAATTTAATATTTATTAGAATAAGAAATACAAAGTTATTCATGGTAAATGTTTCACCTAGAAAAGCAAAAACATCAATTAATTTAAATGGCGGGAGTGTTAGTTTTTCATATGATATACACACCTGGTAAAGTTAAATATAGTTTCTTTTTTGTGCATTTGTCCTTATTCCTTGTGGTTTGGAGCTTCTTAAGATAAACTTGAATAGCTAAAACCATACTTTCTCCTTGCCATTTTCTGGTCAAATTGAATAAATTCTCCATCTAAATGACTTCGGAAATAGAGTCTGTGTTATCACAGGGTTAAGGCTCCGTACTCTCCGACCGTCTTCCTCACCCCCTTACCCTGCTTAGGCGGGAGCCTCTTTAGGGGAATTGGGGCATGTTTAGTGTAATATATGTTGTATGCAATTAAGTCATTAGTCCAGACACACATGTTTTCTGATTTATTGAGGTGTTTCCAAATTTCAGGAGTATGCTACCCTATCCATGGAAACAGCAGCCAGTGTCTTGAGGTGCCTCTCTCATGCTCCTAGATTGCCACCAATGGAGTGGGAGGTGATTATTAGAAGATGTATGAGATACGAGGGTCAAGTTGCTGAGATGTCAAAGGGAGATTTGGCTTCGAAAAGAGGATTACTCAGAGAAGAATGTATAGCATTTGCCTTAGCCCATGCATCTAAACTTGATGAACTCCTTAACTTCCTCGATGAGCTTTTGCAAGTGTCCAGGTTTAGAACACTTGAGCTGAATCTGCAGTTATATATTCTCGTCCATCTGGCTGACCTAACCAAGATATTTTCAGATTCTCGACTTGAGAAACTGTTCTACGATGTGGTTTCTTTTGTATCCTCTTCAGTTCCTTCTAAACTTCATAATCCAGACCGGAATAGTTTGTTAAGGATCGCATGTTGGAAGGGTCTTCATCTTTGCTTGGATGGATTTTCTGTTGAGACGCAAACTTACTTGTCTGTCTTAGAGGATTGCATAAAACAACTATTTGCCTTGTTACCAGAGTGGCACTGGGGTAATAATATATCTGGATATTCTGATAAGAATACCGTGGAAGAGTGGACTGAAGCGGTTAGGTGCCTTGGGAAATCTCGACAAGACTGGTTACTAAATTTTCTGCAGGTATGATTTTGTTTCTTTCTAATGTCATACAAATGTAGCCGAAGGTAGAATGAATTAGGTTGTTTCATATAATCAACAATACTGGTTAGTAGGGAGGATTGCTCAACATGGGAAATATACACACAGAAAATATGATTGGTGATGATAGCATTCTTTATGAAATACACCTCATATAAGGGTTCACCTAACATTTTTGACGGATCACCAAATGGATATGATTATCATAGCATCAGTTTTTTTCAAAGAAAGGATGAGCTTTCTAGTTAAGTTATAGAGTCGGGTGAAAGGCTTATAAAGAAGCACATGCTATTATTATTCTTATCATTTGATGTTGAGTTGGTAGAAGATTTGAACTTTCAAGTGCCGGGTTACAATTTTATGTAAAATTTTATATTTGATTCCCAATCATTGTGGGTACATAGAGTATCCACATATTCGCTTTTGGACTGAAATTAATTTGGGATTTCTAAATTCATGACCCACATTGACTTTGAGAGACGGAGGGAGGTGGGTAGCATTTTTTGTTTGGAATGATGTCTACTTACCTTACTCATTGAGAAGAAACATTATTTGAAAGAGTAGAACTCCTGTAAGAGCTCTCTGGATTAAAAATTGAAGATGGACATGACATGCACAATTTATGATTTCATATCTATTAGAGATTTCATCTTGCTCTATGAGAGATGTGGTTAAAAATCTATTCTATATTCTTCATCCGTTTTCTAGTTCATTGAATTTTTTCCTGTTTCATTCATGTAGACTCCAGACACAAATTTGATGGCTGATGATGTTGACCTTCTTGAAACTCTTAAAAAGACCCAAATCAAAGCCAAGCTTGTTCACATGGGTTCTCTTCCATTTACTGAGCTTGTGAATCTGAGAACTTATATATTGAATAAACAATCAGAAGGTCAGTACCATTTACTATCATGAGCGGTTCAGGATCATGACATTCTAAATTATAGTACTTTCACTTGCTTAAAAAAAGTCAATTACTTTAGTCCAAAATGTAAATTTCTCCAGCCTTTAGTACTGAGAAAAAATGTTCACCTTCTTTGACAGTTAGCTGGAATGTTATGGTAGATATGGTAGCAGCCTTGCAATTTGCCAGTGGAAGCATCAAAAGACAATGGCTTCTTGATGTACTCCAGATCAGCTGTGTGACAAAGCATCCATCCACAGTAGGTGTTAAGATTGTGTCGCTTATTCTTGTAATTAAACTAAGATGCTTTTCAATTATAACTCCATTTTCATCAGTGTACTCCCTGATATGTAATCTGCCTTCTTGTCAAGATAATTTCATTTTTTGCTGCAGGCTCTGCAATTTGCTGCCCTACTATGTGGGAGTTGCTGTAAATATATGCCGATACTGGTGGTCAATAAGTCCACAGTTATGAGTGATCTTCCTGTGACACTACCAACACTTCTCCAGAATACTAGCTGGATGGAAATAGCAGATTCTGTTGTTTTATACTTGTGGACATCAACCGAGAGAATATATCACTGGAAAACTGGCACAGTGGATCCTGATGAACAAACCATTGATGCAAAAGAGAGGAATGTGCTAGATTTCTTGTTACGAGTTATGCATCGGACATGTGTTATCTTAAAAGATTATTTGTCTCCAGACAAGAGGCTCAATCTTGCAAATATGGTACTTTCCTGAACTGGAACATGTTGGTGGTTATAGAATTTCTCAGTGGTAACAGATTTAAAGTGTTACTGTAACATAAGTTAAATAATTGTTATAGTCTGGGAAGATCATTGTATGATGTACATGGGCGTGTTGTGTTGTAGGCATGGTTTAAAGTTTTGTTTTGGGATATAGTTTTAGAGATAAAAATAAGAAATGTTTCGAAAACACTATATAAATATTTAGTTAAACGACGTGAAATTTTAAACGTAGTTATACAATCGATATTTTTTTATATGCCGGTTCAAAAATAGTAAAACACATATACACCTCCTTAATTTGGTTTATGATTAAAAAATTTAAATTATGAGCTTTTTAATCCCAAATCCCAAGTTCCGGACCTCCCAAGTTTCAAAAACAAGTGATATATTCAATTCTCAGTCAACGAGCAATGGCTGTGAATTCTCCTAAAAAAAATAGCTGAGCTGTTATACACACATACCAAAAAACAAGTATGTTCGTGGCTGAACGACTATTTCGCTTCCTCCTATTAGTTACACAAATTCATGCTCGCAAAATATTGCTAGTAGCTAGGCTGGTGCGACCTGCCCATGGAAGTTTGTCCATGGCATGAAAAGACAGCATTTGGTTGGGTTCCACGATGTCGAGGTTACGTGTGCACCCAATTAAGACATCTCTTGCTCTCATCAGCTCTCCCTCCAAAATCATCTCTGGTAACCACCTTACACCCCCTTGTTGCAAATAATATACCAAAAAGGTTGTCCACTTTCAATTTTGATTATTCCCTTTTTTAAGCGGTCAAATTAGGATTTTGATTGAAAATCAAATTTGTAAGTGTTAATTAAAACTAGAGAATTTGTTAATTTTGACTATTGAAAATTAAAATGGACAATCTGTTGAAATGGATATACTAATATCATGTGTGTGTTTGGAGGTGAACATATAAGAAGACCATTCAATACATGGGTGAAGGGGGGCCTCAAACCTGAAGCGTTTAATTACTTTCGTAATGCTCAATGGAAACTGTATTTCCAAAGATATCATCCACTGATTCGGAATTTCTGCAAATCAGGTTTGTTAATTGGGTATTGAAGATGTTAATGATGTGCAATTGCCTTTGACTTTGTCTACACAAAAGGAAGATATCGTATTTTCCATGTACAATAGCAAATAGGGGTTTTAGCACTCTTAGAATCTTTAAGATTATGTAAAGTCCTTGCCAAAGTCTCCAATTGCGGGAATGATTGAAAAGGCAATGTTGGAGTCACTACATCAACATAAACATGTCTCCATGCCTTTGTTTTCGAATTGATCCAAGAGTGAATCGCAAACACTATGTACTACTTCACAATAGAGGACGTTAATTAGTATTTCTGCGTGTTATTTTATAAAACAGTGATGACAGCAGCTGAACTAATCATTGACTGTGTTAGTGATCATAGCTTGAAAGTTCAGAATCCATCCGCATTTGCGGTGCATGAGGGCTTTAGTCACCTTTTAAGTAACACACAAACTTGCATAATCATGTCGCCTTTTGGTGGTTTTCCCAGGTGGCATATATAGCGTGGGTGGTATGCTTTGTCTATCTGCCGCAATAACATCACTTGGGCAGAAGACATGTGTTGCATATTGTTCTGATGGTAAGCCAAATATGACTATTTTTCTGTTCGACTCCATCATGTCTCATTTTAAAATTCTTGCTTCAAGTTTGAAGGCAAGAAATCAATAATGCTGAACTGATTTTTACGAGGGAAGATCTTGGACTGCCTGTAGATGATCATAAGTTGAATTGGTCGAGTGGTTCAGACTCTGATAGAGAGAAATATGCTGTCTTAGCTGTTTTGAGGAGATATCTGGTCCCTCTATACCTGTTCATAACTGTCATGCTGAACTGGGGCCATCCAGTAATTATGGGGGCTAAAGTTGCTCTTGTCCTTCTGAGCACTAAGCCTAGCCCTTCATCAATTTATGTCTTTGTCGAAGAGGTTAGATACATTCTTTGTGTTGGTTGTTTACTATGACCTGCTAAGAAAATCTTATGTCTAATATTTTCTCTGGTCACAACTCAGATGAGACACCAAGCTCTGCGCAAGCATTCCTTATTATATTCATTCAAGGTGAGGTTCTTGTGGCTGTGGTGCATTTTTTTCGTTCTCTGCAATTAGTATAAACATTAATGTTATCTTTTGCTTCATACCTCATTAAATAGAGCTTGCAGTTTCAATATCTACATTGTTAAGTTTTCATGTGGTAAAAGTTATCAATTTAGGCACCCTTTTTTGCGCAAGGTACATACATCTAATACAATTAGAACAATCATAATAAGCTATCAACAATCATAATAAGCTATCACTCAGCATGGGAAACCATTATATTTTTAATGCAATCTTCTACAACTAACCACGACTGGGTTGACTAGTCCATCGCTTTAGTTGCGCTCAACATCGAGTGTCATCTATTGATTCACAGTTGACCGTCATGCTTGTAATAAAAATAATACTAATAATAATGATAAATGGCTCATTACACCTCCTGAATTTTTAGTTGACATATCTTTACTTGGACCCTGAAAATTGCAATACATGAATCTTCTTGTTCTGCTTTCCTATATTAATCCTTTTTGTTATTTTCCCTTAGAATACTTACATGAATTGTATCATATATGATAACGAAGTGTAGAGTGTAGACATCATAGCAAGCATCACATTGATATATTTATCGTTACATGTCTATCTCTGCAGTCATTATACACAAAAGAAGTGGAGGTTGAAGATTATATGCTGCTTTGTCTAGCTAGCGTTGGATTAGGTGATACGAGACACACTCTGATTGGGATTCTGGGCAGCTGGTGGGTGTTGCCAGCGTCATCCTGGCAGGAAGCACGGACAATGCTAACAAATGCTGCTCGTAAGCATCTCAAGTAAGGTAACGTCTGAGGATCACTACGTGTTCGCCATTTTGAAGAACCCAATTTGATGAGTTTGGTGAAGAGCTATGCTGTGATTGTTCTTCACTCTTCACCAAAGAGTTACTGCAGATGTTTTTGCTAAAAGTGTCACCTATGTTCTCTTCTTACTCCCTTGTTTCGATGTGATGTTTATTGTGTAATTTATCATTGCCAAATATGAGGGCGACTGGGCGAGGGGGTTGGGTTCGCGGTTGTTTAGTTGTAATTCTATTTTGTAACTCTAATGTTCGAATCGCACTAGTAGTGCTATTGAATGTTAAAAAAAAGTTTTTTGTTGCCAAGTGCAGTCTACATGATTAATAAGTTTGTCTTGCTTAAAAGCAATAGGCTCAACGACATTACCAACGATATTTAATATTCTTCATTAATCATGTTCGATCACTCGCGTTTAAAAATACGTAAAATAGTCCATTTAAATGGATTGAAAGAACTATTAATAATGATAAATTGTTTGGATGAAGAAAAATTACATCCAAAAGAGTTTACAATCACCTTTAAGAAAAATTATACCCAAAATAGTTTATAGTCACCTTTAAAACGATTAGTTGAATTCGATTAAGTTCGATTTGTATCCACCCCTACTACCAAGCAAAGTAAGCAAAACTCATAATTTTTGTTTGGTGAGCATGGCCCGTAATATAAAGCGGGCCTTCCCTGTTAATTGGCTACAAAAGGAAGAGGATAAACCAGGCCCGGCCCGGCCCTGGCACATTTATATATAAAACAGCAGGCCTTCTTTTTTTGGCGCCACTATTCAAATTTCTGCTTTTTCAGCCGCTTCAGATCAGTTACTCCTTCATTTCAAAAATATCATTTAATTCGATTCTTCAATCGTCAAAATTAATAAAATTTATAATATTAATCGACGCAAATCACTCTAATTTAATTCAAAATTATCATGTTAACATCAAAATATAATACAACATACATAGAAATACTAGAGTTCATAATTAAAAAAATTCAACCATCGAAATTTAAAACCGGACAATATTTTTGAAACAGAGCAAGTATAATTTTTTCGATTGAGTCTAATTGTGCTGTTAATTCAGTTATCGAGCTTCGATTTGTGTTTGATTGTTGTAGGTTGATCGAGAATGAGATCAGATTTGGATATGTATGGACCTAAATCCGTCTTGGATCTTCCACCTCCATTTCGTTCTACTTTCACTTTCAGGTTATGCTCATTATTATTATTATTATTATTATTATTATTATTATTATTATTATTATTATTATTATTATTATTATTATTTTCTATAATAATAATATTTATGTTATATCATTATTATGTGAAACCGATTTTATGACAATTTTGATAATAATATTATTATTTTAAACCGATTATTGGAGTACTTGCTAGTTGCTACTCAGTAAAATCTTCATAAGATACTCCATCCATTCCTCAAAGATCGGCCCGCTAATTGACGGCTTGATTCTTTAAATTCCGATCTCATTTTTATGGACAAGTTTTATAGTTTTTTGTGAAAAATATATCAAAATATTAGTATTGTCAACTTACTTTCCCGACATGATAATTTTGGTTCGAATCATAGTTGTGTGTGTCAATTAACATCACAAAGTTTGTAAATTTTGATACATTAAAAAAAATTGGACAATATTTTAGGGATGGACTATGGAGGTAGTAATATATGCACGAATTGTGGACTATCGTTGATGGATGAGCTCTAAAAATTTGGCTCGTCGGCTTTTTGTTATCTGCATCTAAAGTAGTAATCAATGTTACTGAAACTGTTATCCTTATTTTCCTCCAGATACTTTAATTCATTGCAGAGTGAATGCTTTTCGGCATGTTTCTGTTCCGATATAAACATGGTCATTTCAGCACCAACTGGAAGTGGGAAAACCGTCCTTTTTGAGCTATGTATTTTAAGGCTTCTATCCAATTTTCTCTCTGCAGAAGGGACACTAAATCACATCAAGGGGACACTGAAAACAGTGAGCGCCTTCTTTCATTTGTCATTGTTGTTTTTTAATCCAAATTGCAATATTATTAAGGCAACAAATAAGAGTTCTGTTTAAATCGAGTGATTACATAATTGCAAATTAAAACAATATTCATCGTATTTTAACGAGTGAGTACTCAATCACGTTGTTATCTTTGAGGTTATGATAATAAGGCATTCTTATGATTTTTGTTTAAAATAGAATGGAGACCATGACGACTGTCATTTATATGTTATTTTAAGAGAGCACTCCATCGGACTTACCTTTCCACCCCCAGGACCCAGGTTCTTCTTGTTAGTGGCCATTTATGTTCAATTTTTTTAAAATCTTTTTTCATTAAAAGACCATCAAGTCACTGCAATAATTAATACCTGTTGAGTTTATGCATTAGACCAACACATAGTTTTCTGCATGTATATATAATATTTCCTGGCCACTGAAGACCTCACGAGAAATTTCAGTACCTGCTAGAAAATTATTTACAACGAAGTACTTTATCACCTTGAAATGTTATGAGAGTGGCCTGCTGTAACTTGTTTTCATGCCTATCTCGTTCCTTTAAGGTATACATCTCCCCATCCAAGGCTCTGGTACAAGAGAAATTGCGTGATTGGAATCACAAATTTGGCTCGTGGGGCATTAATTGCCTGGAGCTAACCGGTGACAATGAATTCTACAGTCTAAGAAATATACAGGATGCAGACATTATTCTTACCACACCAGAGGTTAGTCTAGAACGCACACACTTATGTCTGTATGTTCTATTTTTGAGTTTTGAGGTATGAGATAAATTATCATTTCTCAGAGCCACTATTATTTGTGTAGAAGTTTGATGCAGTGACTCGCTATCGCATTAACAATGGAGGTCTGAGTTTTTTTAGTGATATAGCCCTTTTACTGATTGATGAAGTTCATTTGTTGAACGATCCTCGCGGGGCTGCATTGGAGGCAATAGTTAGCAGAATTAAGATGCTGTCAAGCAATATTGAGTTCAAATCAAGTCCTCTAGCTCAAGTCCGCTTCTTAGCTGTCTCTGCCACCATCCCAAATGTTGATGATCTTGGTGAGTATCTTATAATCCTGATATCTCTGTTTCGGAGTTAGCTATCTCACATGCTTTGATTAAAAGAGCTTAACTTATTCCGACTACAATACTTTGATTATTCAGCTGAATGGTTAATGGTCCCTCCTGAAGGCATTAAGAGGTACTTCGTATTTTATTTTACACATTTCTCAATATAAAGGCAAGCGGGCATGTTTTTTATTCTCTTCCTCTTGCTGAATGCTACATGGCTATCCATTGACCTCTTTTCAGGTTTGGTGAGGAAATGAGACCAGTAAAACTGACCACGAAAGTCTTTGGTAAATATGAAACATAGTTATTAGCTTTGCTAGATAGTTCTACTTCCCTTATGATCCTTTAGTGGGTGTCTTTTATGGATATATTTATAACTATGGATACTTTTGCCTGCAGGATATACTGCAGCCAAAAATGATTTTTTGTTTGAAAAGGTGAGTGACTATGGTGAATAAGTCCATGAATTATACTTTTCCTCTGTTAATATATTGTATGATGGTATTCACATTCTCAGATGCACCAATTTTACTTATATTAAGCTGAAACATCCTGGCTAACCTGTTTTCCTTTTGTCTCTGTTCTGTTAACAGCGTCTGCAGAACTTTATCTTTGGTGAGTGTACTAAAACTACATTCCTGATTTCATGTAATATTTCTCTGACCATAGGACATTACTGGCAGATATTCTCATGCAATATTCTCGAGGGAAATCTGCACTGGTTTTTTGCTCAACAAGAAAAGGAGCACAAGAAGCAGCACAGAAACTCTGTCAGACTACGATGACTATGGGTCATTCAAATCCATTCATTAGAAACGGAGAACAACAAGAACGGTTAAGAGAAGCTTCATTATCATGTAGCGATAAACAAATGCAATCTTACATCCTTTATGGGAGTAAGTTCAAATTTTTCTTGTTCTCGTGAGAGAAGATTTTATGTTTCAGTTCCTTACTTCCTTTAATAAAATAGAGGAGTTTTGGTTGGTTGAAGCAAGTTGGTTGTTGAAACTATTCAGCAGTTGGTATGTATTATGACTACCTATTATTATGTGTAGTTGGTTATCACAATGGTGGGCTATCCCAGAAGGACCGCAGCCTTATTGAAGGCCTTTTTCTGAATGGAGATCTTCAGGTCCTGTGCACCACAAACACTCTTGCTCATGGAATTAATTTACCTGCACATACCGTCATAATTAAATCTACTCAGTTCTAGTAAGCTGCATGTTTACCCTTCTTTCCACAACCTTCTGTGTTTTAATTTATTTTTCTCAGTTTCTAAAAAATGGACATTTTCCCTTGCGTTAGCAATAAGGAAAAAGGCATGTACATGGAATATGACAGATCTATGGTACTGCAGGTGTGTAATTCTTCTCCTAGTATACCTATGTGCTCGTTAGTCATTGAAATTTGAAATCTCCACTCATGAGATAGCTTAGTTCACATTATTGACTCTTAAAATTTTGCTTATTTCCTTTTCTTTTTACTACAACGATAATATGCTTTCAATTCATGCAGATGTCTGGTAGGGCAGGTCGTCCGCCTTTTGATAATACAGGGATTGTCATAATCATGACCAGGAAAGAAACAGTAAGGCTAACCTTCTCTCTGGCAGGTTTTTGGTCCTCCCACTAGCTCCAAGGGAGTCAACCATAAAACTGTTCCATCGACTAAATTGGGACTATGGGAGGTGTGCCTCATCATCAAAATTTAAGAAATGCATTGGAGGCAGGAGTCTAGATAGAAAAATACACAAATAAGATATAAATTGAAAAAATGGAAAATCTCTCAAGTAAACTCGGAAGGTTGCAGTATATGCATTTTTCTCCACATGATTTACTTGATTATAGTCAACCTTTATCTGCCTGATTCAATTTTTTATTTTTGTTTATACTTCATCTATAATCTGGCTTGAATTCATTTTCTTCTATAGGTTCATTTGTACGAGAATCTCCTGAATGGATGTGAAATGGTTGAATCACAGTATGCCCATTCTTAATCTCAATGGAGTTGCCTTTTCAAATCACACTATGAAAATTTGGGGACCTTCTATATTACTGATGAACGATCCTCTTTGTTTAGATTGCTTCCTTCTATTACGGAGCACCTCACTGCAGAGATAGTTCAACTTTCTGTCTCGGACATAACAAAGGCAATTGAGTGGATGAAATGCTCTTATCTGTATGTTAGAATGAAAAAGGTATGCCCCCTTGAGCACTACACTTCAATTTCTTGGTTGTTTTATTTCTAATTCTGCCTCTAAAACATTTGTTCTATATGTTAGAACCCTGGAAGATATTTAATAAAGAAAGGGCTAACAGGAAACCTTGCTGAGAAGCATCTCCAAGGTGAAATCTAGAGAACAATAACACAATTGTTAATTTTCCAGATACATAGTAATGTTTTGATTGTTACACTTTCTTCCAGCAATTTGCATTCAGAAGATTAATGAGTTATCTAAACATCAAATGATTTGGACTGATCAAGAGAATTTCCTCTTGAAGCCTCTAGGTAATGTTACATACATAAGTGGACAAATTTTTTAAGTGACACTCAAGAGATGCTATGACTTTTACGGTTCTTTCAATTCCAGATCCTGGAAGGTTGATGACAAAGTATTATCTAAAATTTAATACAATGAAGCACATGATGCAAGCGCCTACAAACTGCAGCTTAGAAGATGCGTTGCACGTCATCTGTCGAGCTGAAGAAATTGCATGTATGTGTAGACGCTGGGAGTTCTATTTTCATTGGGGAAACGTAAATTTGAAGTGATTCATTTTGTTGCTTGAAAGGGATACAACTCCGACGCAATGAGAAGAAGCTCCTTAATGACATCAACATGGACAAAGAAGATAGACTCCGATTTCATGTTCTTGGAGATAGAGGAAAAAGGAAAAAGCGGATTCAGGCAAGAGAAGAGAAGATATTTATTCTCTCGAATGACTGCCTCACTGGGGATCCTCTATTACATGATCTATCTATGATCCAGGTTTGACTGCTGTTGTTACCATTCTTAAAGTAGCTTACTGACATGCTTTATTTTTCCATGTAAACAAAATCGATACATGATGTTACAGGATACCAATTCTATATGCTCAAACGGGTGTAGAATCGCAAGGTGTATGAAAGAGTATTATATTTTCAAAAGGAGCTATAAAGGAGCTTTGAGTTCAATCCTTCTAGCCAAATCTCTGCATCAAAGGTTGTGGGATGACAGTCCTTACTTGCTGAAACAATTACCAGGCATCGGCATGGTGACTGCCAAGGTTTGTTATCTTTTTCTACTTTTGAGACTTTATCTATGCCTGTTCAATAACTTCTCCAGTCGTGTATGATGATCTTAGGCACTACATTCCATGGGAGTGAAGTCATTTGAGAACCTTGCTGAAGCTGATCCAAGGAAGATTGAGATGATCACAGGAAGAAAATTTCCATTTGGAGACCATATAAAAGGATCTTTATTATCACTTCCCCCAAAAGTGGAGGTGATTATGGAGGATAATGGAAGCCAAATGCAAGGGAAAACCAAGGTGGCTATAACATTGACCAGGATATCGGAATCAGTACAGTCAAACAAACACCATTATGCTGATTTGGTATGTTATCATGGTTGTTTTTGGTCTTCTTACCTACTTGCTTGTGTCTTCCTTTTAACTCGGGAATAGTTACCATTAAACAAATGAAAGTCCCCTTTTGCAGATTGTTGGAGTGGATGAAGAGAACCTTATTCTGTGCCATGAGAAAATAAGGTAACTTATAAACCTTACCATATTTCTTGTGATATCTCTGACTATATAGTGACAAGACGAATCATATGGAACTCCATATGTGCCGTTTTTTAATTATTACATATATTTAGAAAGATTGGAACTGGTATTTGGCTCATAACAATGTTATGTTGCTTTAAGACCTCTTCACGTCTTAAGAGGACAGTGACATTTCACAATTATTAATAGTCTTTTCCTTTGTTTACAGAGTGGATAACTTTTCAAGGTATGGGAACTTACAGATTCTGGGCCTTCATTTTAGGACCAGAGTAATTGAAAATTTCATTATGCACAAATCGTGTGATGTCAATTTACATTCTATTTAATAATCAGGAACTTGCATGTTTATTTCAGCCCTTATACCGTGACAGTTATACATCCCAGTCCCCAGCAAGGAAATATGGATATTAAGGCGGATCTCATTTTTGAAGATTTCAGTAAGCATCAGTTATGATTTAGATGGAGATGATAGTTATACTTGGAAATTCAGGCTTCTCTAATTCACATAATGTGGTTAATTTTATTTTTAGTCGGCATGGATGTCCGTCAGAAGGTAACAATAACCAAGGAGATTGACTTCAACATCAGAAGTAAAACGAAGCAGCCTTCTTCCTTCCAACCCAAGGATGTCTGTGTCATCGAAGATGACCATGACCATATAGCAAAAACTCAAGCACCAAATGAGGAACCCCGAGAAGTGAAGAAATTTCAACTAAAATTGGATGCAATGTGAGCCATAACTTTTAAACCCCAATAGTATTATGCTATCTACAAACAAATGCTGAGGCAAACAATATGTTATATTTGCAATCCTCATTTTGGATTAAAAAATCAGATCTTATTTGTGTATTGATATGCAGGCCCAGCTTCAACCTGTTTGATGAAGAATATGAAGAAGGTAAAATTCAGGTCTCTAACCTTAGTCTTGTGTTCTATTTTTTCTGCCCAACTAAATGCAATCTGTTTTGTGGTAAAAAAAGGTGGACCTGTCCTTACAATTGAAGATGAGGAATGCAAAATTATAGATAGCACAACAGTTTTTGACCACATACGTGAAAAGGCCAAGAACTTGCCTGTTCTTTCCAAGTCAAGTAGTGATGCTCCTTCACTAGAGACCTTGAGCCTGATTAGAAAACGCACTTATGACAAACAGCTTAACAAGACAATGGACTTGGAAGAAAGTGGTAGAAGAAAATTGCACTGTCAAGATTCAGAAATTCAGACTGTGAATGGGAAAGAGTTGAGAGAGGGAATATGCGCTTCTACCAAAGAGCTGACACACGACTGCTATAGAGAGTCCACCAAAGATTACTTTGCGAGGGTCACAGGTGATCTTATTATTAAAATGCTACCATCTTTTCTGCGTTTTCTTATGGCTTATCATGAACTATATTTAAATCCATTTTTTCTACTATAACAGATGCTATGGCTGGAATAATGTACTCTGAGAAGCTACCTAAAACATCTCATGACTATCTTGCATATGGAAGTTTAACTACTCAACCAAACTTAACCACATCTCAAGAGCCATACATCACCTGTCAACCCGACAAATTTAACTCTGACAGGTACAAAGCAACAGATTCTTATCAAATCTCGCAGAAATCAGTTGTGCAACTGGATCCTGAAAGGGAGAAGCTAAATAGTATATCCATCTTCAGTGCTGGATTTACCAGTGCTACTGGGAGATACAATACAACAAGGTCTCAGAATTCAAGCAGTGGTGGACACCTTAAACAAGAGGGAGTTGTTTCTCCGATTTTGCTAAAAAATGAAGTCAGGTATTCAGAGAGCTTTGCAGAAAGAAATCTGAAACAATCTTCTCCGAGTTTAGTCAATGGACAGCCCTGTGCACTGGTGGCAGGAGGTTCAAAACATGAAAATTCGTATCTCGGGTTTCAGAGTGTGTTCTCATTTCTGTGATCTCAACACCTTTCGAAGGAATTCGTGTTTTCTCATTTCTGTTGCTGCTTTGAGCTTTCTCTTGAAATAGAATGGGATTTGATTCAAATATTGTGAAGCATTTGTGTTCAACCTAATTTCTTATTAAGCTTCCTTGTAAAGATTGTAAGTGTACCTAGTTGCTTGTAATATGTAGTGAATTCTCAACGGTTGTGTGTAGTAAAGCTTTCTGTTGGAAAGATTTTTTGGGTTAGCAAATAGTCTCAATTTTCTTAAATGTAAATGAACTTTCTTGAGGATCTTATTTTACTAGCTTAAGCTACCAAGCTTTGCCTAACATGAAGCTAGCAGATTTTGATGTGGATCAAACAACTAATCACTCTCAAGTTCTGACACGTTCGGCATTTTGTTTTTGAGATTCAAGTGTTACAGCTGTTCCTTTATTCAATGATCGATAGGATCTGTAACTTAGCATCTTATGTTGGAACTGTTAGGATTAGTCATGCTCCATACAAATGAGCTCAACCAGAGGTCATACTCAACCACAGGTTTCTGAAAACTGTATCACTAGAACAACCAGAAGGAGCTGAGAATTCTACGATATGCTTGGGAATGGCGATATCTGAGTTGAAACAATTGGATGATCTTTTAGGGATAGATAGACGGAGTAGTTCTTAGATAATGATCTTTGTCTTTAGTCTCCTGATAATCTATACACTATAAATTAAAATTATAAATTGCTCTTGATTGTATAGTAACACAGGCGAATCGAGTTTTCTCCCTTCAGACATTTTGGAAATTGCATTTGTTTCGTATTGCAGAAAACTGAAAAGTACTACACGCAATATCGAGAACTGATGAAATATTACATATCTCATCTCAGTAGCTCATAGGACTCAGGAAACCATCTGGATAACAAGTATTCTTTGGCCTTCACAACCAAAGCAAAGATCCCATAGCATGGGAAGTGTAAAAAGGCCACCGAGAAATACCTGAAAAGGGTCATCAGGAAGTAAAATGTGACGTAAATTGACATAACGATATCTTTTCGATAACTTAAATAGCTTGCAACAATGTAGGCAACTCTAGTGTACAGCTAAGCTTCTCCTAATGCATGGCAGCTTGTGTTGGCATTACTAAACAAACCAATTTAAACATTAAGATTCTATTTTCTAATATCACATGTTTTGTCAGGTACTTATTTATGCTGTTATCAGCTGACTTGTATAGTTGTATTTATGTCAAGTCCGAGCTTTTGTGAACGAAGGAAACCACCCTCATAGATCAAGATGAGTGAAAGAGTAGATGCAGTCACATTTAACTGTGAATGCATTTATTTTTTCACATTGAACATAGACTACAGGAAGAATCATTGGAGAATTTTTATGCGAGAGATTTGTTCTTATAACTGTATGTGGAGAAAACTGGATACGGAAGGCAGAAATAATGAAATATCAGGAGATACAGAAGAGAATTACACAGAACTTTAAGAGTCTTGATTCGATGTGAATATGCTTGCAAATAGCACAGTAGTGTTACTCATGTTTCTGATAGGTAGAAAATAGATCGTCGTCAAGAGATGGAAGAGAGAACTTACCAGAATGGAGCATATGGGTCCGACAAGTCCATGAACGGGTATGGCCACCTGAGTAGAAGAGAAGTAGTTACTGGAAAGAAATTGAGAATAAATGCTCCACTATTCACACATCCAACAAGGGGGTCATAATTACCATAGATTAATGCAGGCATGTGTGATCCACTCAAAGATGACATAAGCACCAGTCCATAAAATAAAGTAAGAAATCCGGAACCAAGGGAATCTCTGTAATGATGATTACTAGATATTAACATATTCTTAATGAAATGCATCTGGAATGAAATTTATCAAAAATGGCAATGTAAATGTTGATCTTGGGGAAACTTTTACCAAGGAATTTAAAGCAGTATCACCAAGAAACAAGATTCCATTAAGCGAATGAGCAATCACTGTCAGCTGAAGAAGAAACAGTTGGCAAAGATCCTCAATGTTGACAGATTAACAAAAGAAATTATCAAATGTAGTACACGCAAGTTTTGTTCTATTCTAGATTGCGTGAAACTGTGTCCAAGCATGTTGCAGAAAATTTCGTGATACATTAAGTTAGAACTACCGTATTAGCTTACAAAAATTGTGCTAAATTACTAGCAACACCAGGCTCAGAAAATTTGGTATCCTATTTAAGCTAGATTTTATAATGATATTATGTAAATGAAAATGAATCCAAATGAAATCAGAAGCACTTACAAAATTTAAGTCATAATCTCTGATGTTAAGAAATGGGAAAATTATGGACCAGTAAAGAATGTCTGTAAGCATCACTGCACCGGCAGTCATCTGCTTGTAGTAAGAGGTATATTAGGAGATTTGTAACTGTTACACAAACATCAAAGACTAATGAAATTACTACATTTATATAAGTGAAAAAAGAAGCGTAGTAAGAGCAAGTTTTCACATAAAAGGATGTATTAGGAATTTGACTAGCAAATTAGAAACAGACTCGACCCAGTAAACATCTGCTATTTGCGAGAAGTTGAACCATTATCAGATAAGATAAGATAACATAGAAATGGTTGACAAATGCAATGGATACCTGGAAGAGAACTTGAAAGGTATAACTCCAAATTGAAGCATATCCTGGAGTAACATGTTTTCCTCGATTACACTCGACATCTACTCGCCGTGAATCATTGGCATTAGCTCCATGTTTGAGATGCACATATAATAAGCCTTGCTCCTCGTCCAGAACCGAATAATAATTAGAGTGTCTGCTTGTTTTGTAATGATTTAGGCACCCATTTATGGAGAGCACCAATGCAAACTACAAAAGAAAAATTATCAGATATAATAAAAAGAACCTTTCAGAGACGTATTTACTCATTAATAAACCACGTGGATGCATAGAAATTGAAGGTAAACTTGAGCCTTAAAAAAATAATTTAAAGTTGGCCATTATGATATAAAGATAAAGCCAATATTAATCATAACAAGTTCAATATTCGATAGTGTCAGGGACAGAGAAATACCGCAAAATAGATAGTAACCAATGTAAAAGTCCACCTGTGCATAAGAAAAAGGTTAAAACTCGTCCAACAAATGGAGTGCTAAAGTAGCGATTTAACATATTTTAAGAAAGATCACATGTGCATTATAGAATTAGAGTTCATTGAAGGGGAACATTGTGAGCACAAATGTCATTTTAACTCACTGGGTATAATAGTAAAAGAGTTCCAGACCATGGAGAGCAATATCGAACGAGAGTGCAACCAGAAGCAAGCATAATGCAACGATTCTGAATGTCATCAACCAAATGGGGTGTATTTCCTTCAAACATGGCTTCCAAGCATGATCTCCAATTAAACTCGATGAGTCTTCCTGTTGTTCACGTCTTTCATACTTCCATATCACGGGTAATGCTATAATCATCGCAGGGAACACCCATATAGCGCAAAGAAAAACTCTCCAGTTCAACCAATAACTTGAGGCAGTAGTATCCTCAGTAACTAATAATAGTGTTCTGCATAATAATAAGTGTTACATAAGAAGAATGTGATAGTTGGCAACTAACTAGCATAATAGTTTTGATCATTCATTTACCCCATTCCTCTAACTCGAGCAATCCCTCGAGTACCAAGTACTACAAACAGTACTGAACTACTGAAGTAACTTCATTCTTCGATATCAAAATCAAGACTTGTTCAGAATTGTTAAGATAATATTGCAGATCTTAATACTAATACTATTCATTCGTTAAGGCTACATAAAAATCCTGGTTCAGACACTGCTTAAACTATAATTATAACTTTGTTTATATAAAAATGAACGGTTAAATTAATTTGTAAAACTCTTATATTATTTGACAATTACTACAAACTGTATAACAAGCATGTATGAAAAAAACTCTCTGATTAGTTGGTTAATGGTGACAATCATAGAATTAACTCGAAAATTCAAAGGTGACTGAAACTCACCCAAGTTGTGACTCCATGAGGGGAGACAACACACAACCAATCTTCTGCGAGTAGTGTATCAACCTTGAACACTTTCCAACAACATCATTGGCCTCAAGATTATGCAATAATACTTCCTTTTATATATTCTGAAAAACCAAATATCAATAAATTTAGTGGAATCAAGAGTGACTGATTCTCCTATCTATTTCACATTGATTCATCAAGAACAGAGTGATGCTCAATATGGTATATGTATATAATAATAAACCAACAAGAAACATTAAAAAAATCCAGTATCATAACTTGACATGCACATTGTCTTCTAAATGAATAACAAAAACAGAGTGAAAATATTACTTACCCATGTAATGAAATCATATATATGAAGGGACCAAAGCAGTTAAGTTTCAAGAAAGTCAACAAATAATTGGGAAAATGAATAAGGATATGTTTAAAATCAGAATTTAACTGAAATGAGCTTAATTAAAGCATAGCCGATTGTGTCATCAAAGACCAAGTCACTAGCTTTCAGTATAGGAAATCTTGGATCCACATATTGATATGGTTTTATGAAAAAGTTGGCAAATTTTGGCGCACCCTTATAAGATTGAAATAAAAAGAACATGAAAAAATATAGTCTAGAAAATATATTCAAGTGGGGTCAATCACACAATCTAGACATTGCTAAATTGGTCCGGAAAATTCTACGAGGAGGTTCGAGTAATGATTGAACTAATGATAGATAGGTGCGATGTGCGTCTGCATGTGATCGTGATTAAGTTTGAAGAAATAATTGCACAAACGAGCCATAAAATTCGACAAAATTAAGATTTAGTTTTCCAAGTTTGTATTGATGTAATTTTCCAAAAGTTACGAATTTGTTAAATTCTAACAACGAATAATTGAATTTTTTGCTAATCTTGTTTTATATATTCATAATATAGACAAATTTTTTCCTATTTAATGTGTTTTTATTTTTCAATATCAATAGTATGTAACATTGATCGCATAAAATGATCCATCAAGTTTATAAATTATAATAACTAACTATTGTGTATTAAAAATAAATTGGGATTAAATCTCAATTTTTATCAAATTTTATAAATGATATCTACAATTATCTCTAACTTTGAAGTGCTGTCCTTTCCAATTATATTATATTAGATATGATAATGCTTTAATATTGTGCATGGCCAAGAATCCTAATAATATTCAAGACGATGACAAGTAAAAACCTTTGACACGTCTCATTGGTCCAAATCTTCACCAATGATTAGGGATGTGAAAATTAAAAAAAAAAAACGATTCAACCACCCAAACTGTACCTACTTTAATTAATTTGGTTAATTTTTTTTTTTAAATGAATCGATTTGGTTTAAAAATTGTCAATTTTTTTGCAGTTTGTGGTTTTATCCAAAATCGAACCGATATTTTATTATTTAGATATTTTGTACATTTTATGTATATTTGATTATATAATATAACTTTACATAAAATTGAATATTAGAAATATTTCAATATATATTAATCCATTATTTCTTCATATGTTATGGGTTGTAGACTATAATCCATCAATGAATCCGAGAGCACTAATTAGTAGAAGTAATAACTAGTGGCTCCATTTTCCCAAATATCTGGTAAGAATCTCACCGCGGGTTTAATAAAAATATCAAAGTAGCCCTCGTGGTGCCAGAATCTTCACTTTGAACCTTTCTCTATGAAATTTGAAATAGTGAACTACTACATTTCTTGATTGGTAAGACCAGCTGTTAATAGCGTAAGGCTTGATACCCTGAAGACGAAAACTAAAAGACAATAAAATAAAGAACACACAAGGTGGTAACCCAGTTCGGTGTCAATGTAGCACCTAGATGCAGGCCGGTTGCCGGGGGAGAATTCCACTATAATGATGAAGAGATTACAGAGTAGCAGGCTTACAGTGCTCAGCATTCTACGAGCCTAGCTCACTCAAGCCCAACACAGACTAGGATCCACATATCTACTATTCTCCTACGTCAACACTCTTCTAGTGTTCGACTTACAATCGTTCTCTTAATTCAAATGCTCTCAATGATTGTTATAACAAGGTGTTATTAACAACCGTACATTAGTTAGAAGTATAGAGAGTTCTCCTAACACAACTAGCCTACACTAAACACACGTTGCTTGATCACAAGAATGCTCTAAAGATGAATAAACAATATTTTTTATGTTCGTACGCAATTATTGAGTTTGAGATTTTTATATAGTGTAGGCATGCATGAGCCGGTCTTACAGCGATAAGGACTCCCGAGGTAAGAGTCCGTCAACTTGACACTAGCATCAATCTTTATCACATCTTCCAAAACTACACTTTATTTGGATTAATCTCCTTGCAAGTGAAACACAATTCGAGAAACCACACTATTTTAACACTTGGGCCAGAAAGAAACAGTTTAGTACCCTTTAAGTTGTGACCAATCAACGGTTAAAAAATTGGTACTCGTTGTAGAAAAACTACATCCAACACCTCGCACTAACAAACTCCCCTTTTGGGTAAGTTTTTCATCACAAATCCCCAAATCTTCATGAAGCGAGAAAACACAAACACAAGTGTTAAAACATTAAATTAAAGCAGGACCATGAACCGTTATTCAAAGCCAAGCCCCATTCCGGAGCAGATTGGACACTTAAAGAAGCAAAAAGTACCAAATTACCCATATAGAAAATATATATCCCAAAATATACTCCTCCTATTTGTCCTAAAAACGTGCCCAAACAAATAAAATTACATAGGAGACTTAGAAGTCTCAGTAGCAGCAGGTTCAGCAAGACTAGCGATGGAGGTAGAAGGAGGGTCATTGACAATTGGAGGGATAACTGTCTTCAGTGCCTGGATTTTGGCTTGTAATTCCGACACTCTAACTTTCTTGGCCTGAATTTCGGCTTTCAGCCTTTGTTGTTCCTCTTCATAAACCTTGATCAGCATCTCTGCAACATCTTCTTCAAGAACAGGCTCAGTGTGATTTGATGCATTAAACTTTACATCAATGACATGCTTTTCTTTCATCAACTTGTCACTTATGGTGAGTGACTTTAAATCCCTCCCGAATATCTTCTTCTTGAGAACATGTGGATCACGATTGATGAAGCATCTTTGCGGTCCAAACTTAGGAATCAATTGGCTTCGACTTGGCACGGTGCGGAATGATTTACAATTTGGTCAAAGATAACTCAGCTCGATGTTATTTGTGGTCAATTCCCACTTAACATACGGGATCGATTGAGGCTTCGCTCGCGTTAGTGTTGTTCGGGGCAAGGCACAAGATTATCAATAACTTGACCTTATGAAGCCTTATGAAGCCTTTTGCATACTTCAAGCTTAGATTGGAGGCTTACAGTTGCCCTTTTGTAGGCCAAGTTGAGAGTGTTTTCCCTGTTAACTCCCCAATAATATCCCCCATTTTCAGAGTGGCTCACTTGTATGTGATCATTCACACATTGTTCCGTAATGCTTGTTGATCGGGGCGGGTGAATGCGAAAACATGTCTATTTGTTTTACCTTGTGAAACATAAAAGCGGCGGGGTCAGTAATTTCCTAAATAGCCATTACACAAACTCTCGACTAGTGAGGCCAATGGGACCCAATTTCAAACAACCCCAACAGCCCTGCATCCTGCAGTATGTCAATGTATGTTTGATTATTGTAGGTGACCTCAGATAGGACCTCTCTGGCAAGATGTTTCTAACACGCACATACTTCCACCTTGCCTCATGCTGCTTGGAATGGCTCGGCTTCGATCTAGGTGGATCGAGTTTCGAAAGGCTAGCCCCTGGCTCGTCGGTTCGACAAAATTGTATGAAGGTGGTTTTGCAGTTTTTAATTGTGTATATATAGAAAGAAATGTGATCAACTTAAACTGATTTTGGTATGTTTTAATTGTTAAAAAGTTATCCTAAACTAGCTAATCAAATTAAACAATTTTATGTGAAGTATAAACAAAATTAAACGAGCACTAATTAATATTTTGCTAGCTTGGTTTCAATTTGACTTGTGAAATTTATAACTAAGTACTGTATATTCTTTTTAGATTAATGAATAAATTTCCATTCTGATTTATTCAGTTGTACGATATGTAACCATGGCTAATTATTGAAACAAATTGTAAAAAAAAAAAATTGGATCATTACTATGGTAACATTAACATGGTGATCACGTGAAAGCTCTTGATGTGTCAAAGCAATGACAATTATTTAAATGATCCAAATCAATTGAAATCTAACCGACAGGACTAATAGATGTGGTCAGTCTTAAAGTCTTGCAGACAAACATGTTTTAAAGAATTGATATTAGAGGTTGACATTAGCTCATAAAAAGTGTAATAGTAAGTCTTTATAGTGCTCTAAACCATATGTAGCTACTTTTTCTTGTTGAGTTTCCATTTAAGGGAAGAAATTGAACAAATCTCTAAAAAAAGGGGATCCCATTTCAAGCTAAAATCCATACTAAATAGTTAAGGTTCATTATGTTGATTAGAGCTTAGTGGCTCACTTGAAAACAAAACATGTGGCAAACACTACAGGCTTTGGCTCGTCAACTATCCTCACCCACATATTTTAGTGTGAGAAATTTAAAAGCATAATAACACAGCTCATTTCACGGTTTGCATCATCTTGCATTATTAATATGTCATTTCATCTTGATTGGCCCCTCTATAATCATTTACGGAGTATTTATTTGTGGTACGCGAGAAGGGAAAACGAGGTTGATGGATACGTAACAAGGATAATGTTTCGTCCTTTATTTGCTTGATATATATCTAGATCTACCTAACCTAACTTGGATAAGTAATAATTAATTAATTCATCCAACTTTAATTTGTGACTATATCATACACTAGAATGGCATATGTGGTATCACTCGTTCGCCATTTAATTAATTAGGCTCATTCATGTGTGTAGCTACACTAGACAGTGAACTGTAAAATATGCTTTCTTACAAGTATGTGTTAGAGCAGCATTGCCATTTTATCACTCACATATATTGTTTTATTTAATTAGTGTAAAGAAGTGGAGTATCCAGAATTTCAAAGGTATGGTATCCTCAAAGAATATTGATTTTTTAGTAGAATATATAGAATGTAACGGAATAAATAATGTAAAGGATTAAAAAGTGTTTCCTACAATTGAACCCTCGTGAATTATTAGAAATAATCACAATTTCATTTCCAATATATAGTAGGGAACTAGATTTTAATTATAGAGTCAATTATCAATTTGATCAAAGTAAATGTGACTCATTTGTGGTTTCGTTTCAATGGGTGCCAATATTGTAAATTAGTCCTTGATAATGTATGCGATATTACTATTTGATTCTTAATAGACATGGTTTAATTATTTTTATCTAAACACATTATGTTAATACTCCCTACATCCCTGATTGTTTAATTTATTTTACCTTTCCTTATTTTTAAGGATGAAATATTTTCAATCAATATTTTAACTAGTTGATGTTTAAAATTCCATATGTACCCTCTCTTGGCATAGGAAAAAGCACAAGGAAAAGTTGGCTTGGGGGTGATTTAGTTATTTCATAAATTTTTGTTATGATTTAGATACTAAATCACCTTCCGGAATTCCAAGCAATTTATGACAAGAGCGAGGTAAATTGAAGAAATAAACGAGACACAAGAAATTATACGAGGTTCGCCTCTGATGAGAGGCTAATCGTCACTAATTAATCGGGAAGATTGTTATAAAGCCACTACCAACTGGATTCGTCTATCGGTTGAGTATTTTTCTTTATGCGAAATCTGACAACAAAATCACAGGCAAAATAAAACAGGATTACAAAGGGAATATTAAAATCTTAATATCCTTCCTATGATGATTCTATGTATTTGAGTGATAAACAACTCATAGTAAATAGCTATCTATTTATACCTAACTAGAACATTTGAAGTACTGAAAGCCCAAAAGCCGCCTCGAAGCAATTTGCTTTAGCGCTCGATAGGCCGATGGCGGCCTCTCAGGGGCCGGTGGCTTCAGGCCGGCCTTGACTTTGGCGTAAAAGCGGCTTCTAAGCGGCCTCACAAACACTACTAGAAAAAGGAGCATTTGTGACATAAATCAAGAACCACGGTACCACATTTATATCTTTAAGCGTGGTACCGCTTGAAAATTCGAAAATAGTACCACGGTTGAGCAAAAAAAAAAGGTCGGTGACTATCTTAAAGGGTATAAAGAGTAATGGCATTGGCCAAGTTTAAGGCAAAGTGACCATAATCAATTTACAATTGTTTCTTATATTGTTCACTATGCCTCGAAGAGAAAGAATTCGATTGGAGTCTCTTAGGTATAAGAGATTTTCCAAGGTTATCCTAGAACCATATCCGACGAATGGCTTAGAGGCACCTCTCTCGCTGTTCGAATGTGTCAATTTTTTGTACAAGGTGAGTGTAAGCTAGCTATCGATGACGAGCTTCATGTTGTCAAAATTGAAAATGGAAGGTTCGAGGATGGTGACGAAACACATCATGTTTTTTTCACGGATGGGTGGCGTGAATTTGTGCAACATTACGACATAACCTATGGTGACTTCGTAAAGTTCAAGTTTTATCATGAAATGACCGAACGTAATCATTGTATCGTATTCGTTGTCCGTTTGTACTGTACTATAAAATATAAAGATATAAAATAATAAATATATGTATTTTAATAAATATCTTAATTTATTGTGTGACATTCATGTGACGTTTTTTAATTCCACCTTATAAAATATAAAGATACAAAACACCAAAATATAAATAAATTTATGGCTAATTGGCCATTTTTCCCTGTACTATCGTTATCTTGTCAAGTTGCCCCCTGAACTTTGGCATCTTGTCAGCTATGCCCCCTGAACTTTTACTCTTGTCAGGATTGCCCCCTAAACTCCCACTCTTGTCAGGATTGCCCCCTCAACCCGTTTTTTCACATTTAAAATTCATTTTTTGGTAAAAAAAAACTTAGAAATGACTATTTTATCACAGCATGCCCCAACACACCCCACGCACACCCCACTCACTTCGGATCTCAAATATCAGATTTCTTCTTATTGTTAGTTTCATATTATTATAAATTTATAATCCAAAAAACCATTTTCGCTATTTTCTACACCATGAGGAGCTTCGATACTCGTTTTCTACTTGATGAACTTCTTTTTTCATTATTTTGTATTCTTTTGGCTTTTTTATGATATGGGTTCTGTTTATTTTTGTGTGTTTGCTTTGATTTGACTGAGTTTTAATGGATTATTGTGAATGTTAAGTTTAATTTAAGTTACCTTTTTTGGGATGAAATTTAGAGGATTTTTAGTCTGAATTATTTTAATGGGTGGTATGGATGTTGCTGAATTTGTGAAAAGTAGTGTTTTTTTTTATACTTTTTTTGTGATATGGGTTATTTGTTTTAACTTTATTATGATTCAATTGGTTATTGTGACTATATGTTTAATTCAGTAGAGTTTTTTTATTCTCAAAATTTGGATGAACTATTTTAATTAGTTGTAGTTATTAATTTGAAAGTATGAAAAGGAATGGAACTTATGTGCTAATCTAATGTATATATATGTTTGTGAAGTTGATTTTACTTTGTTTGGGTAAGAGTTTAGGTATGTGGTGCTATTTAAGTAGAAGTTGGGGAAAGGTAGGATACAGATTGTTGATAGGCTATAGGCTGAGGGACTATACTTGGCCTGGCTTGTAGTTCGTCTGTCAAGTTTTTGTGAGGCCTAGCTCCTCGAGAGGTCTGTTGGCTTGTAGGTTATGTATAACGGTGAGAGAAATTTTCTTGATCCCCAATTTTTAGTTGGGAAGCTCGGGTTGATGCGTAGGCTGAGGCGAGTTGTCAAGACTCAAGTGTTAGTTGCAGAGGCAAAACCTTATCAAAATTGTTGTATTTTTGGGCCTTCGAGTCTTGGTAGGGTGGAGGAGTTAGAGAAGTGTCGACTTAGGGGAAAGTTCAGGAGGGTATGGTGGGGTGTGTCAAAGAAGAAAGTGGTGGGGTTATATTGCTTGTAATTATATAAAATGTTTAAATATCCCCACATACTTTTAGTCTACATACTTTAGTGTAGTGTTAGGGACAAAATAGTCATTTAAGTTTTTTAGCTGAAAAGATGAATTTTAAATGTGAAAAAACGAATTGAGGGGGAAATCCTGACAAAAGTGAAAGTTCAGGGGGCAATCATGATAAGAGTAGAACTTCAGAGGGCATAGCTAACAAGATGCCAAAGTTCGGAAATCTTGTCAAGATACTTGATACTATAGGGGGGCAAGCGGCCAATTAGCCCTAAGTCGTCTATAGTGACATGTATGTGATGTTAAAAACATTTTATAAATATCTTAATTTATTGTGCTGACATTCATGTGGCGTTTTTTGAATTCCACCTTATAAAAATATAAAAATATAAATAAATTCATCTATATTGACATGTAGCGATGTTATAGGTATTTTAGTTAATATCTTAATTTATTGAGACATTTTATTGTGAGAACGTTAGGTAGTTTTTTAATTCCACCTTATAAAATATAAAGATATAAAATACCAAAATATAACATAAATTCATCTGTAGTGACATGTCTGTGACGTTAAAGCATTTTCATAAATATCTTTATTTACTGTGTGACATTCATGTGACGTTTTGAAATTCCACTTTACAAAATTTTTTAGTGAGCGGTAAATATTTTTAACATATGGCGAGTATGCGACATTTTCTCATGGGCGGGAAATTCAAAATTCATGAAATTTGGTCTCCTTATCTAACACAACAACCATTTTTTCCTCTTAATTTCTCTATGTAATTTTCTTTCCTTTCTCTCTTATGTTTTTTTAAATTTAATTTTGTTGTAATGTTATATCCTAACTTGTCTCTTTTTTATGTAGCAAATTCAATTATAATTTGAGGTATATTATATATTGAATCTTTAATAATTAAATATTTTTTTCATTGTTCTTTATTATGTAGCAAATTTAATATTGTTATATACTAACTTGTCTATTATTTTTGGATGTAGCAAATCAAATTCTAATTTCAAGAGGTATTTTTTTATTTGAAATTCAATATAAGTTATTTTTTGTTATAAAATGTTCATATAAATGGTAATTCTAAATAATCTCAAGTTTAATGTTCTTTATTATGAATATTCCATTGTTCATGTTCATTTTTATAACATTGTTCAAATAAATTTTAAAAATTTCTCCCCCTTTTATTTGATTAAAAAAAATATAATAGAACAAAATATTTTGGGCGATTTACCATTTATAGAACAATAACACATATATATATATATATCTCCTTTTTTAATTCATATTAACACCGTGACGTTATTTCCTCGTTATTTATATATATGTATATTGTTTTTTTTTTAATTTTTATTAACGTTGTGACGTTATTGTCTCGTTAGTTATACATATGTATTGTTTTTTTTAATTCTTATATTTATAAGTGAATTTCCTTAATTAAGTGTGTTTGAAGGTGTGACGTTTATGACAAGTTTTGTAAAATTTAATTATATTAATATTAAGTGCATTTCCTTAATTAAGTGTGTTTGAGTGTGTGACGTTTTTATCATGTTTTATAAAATTTAATTATATTAATATTAAGTGCATTTCCTTAATTAAGTGTGTTTGAGTGTGTGACGTTTTTGCCACATTTTGTAAAATTTAATTATATTAATATTCAATGTATTTCCTTAATTAAGTGTATTTCCTTAAATTTTCACATGCATATAATTGGCGTTTACAGGTCGGTGTGTGGGAGAAATTGTCAGCATATAGTGGTTATAGTAGGGTTAGGCCGGGGTGAGTGACGTTTAGTAAGGTCATATAATCATGCTTGTGCACCTTGCACGACATTTTACGTGACGTTATGATTTTCATCGGCGCCTAATAGATGGCGTTTGATTCCGGCGTCATTTATGTAGCGTTTTTGGCGTTGCGTTAGCCGAAATACAATAGTGGTAAAATGGCCCGGCCAAGCAGTCGTTCGATGGCGGTGCACACGTCTGAACCGAAACAAATATGGCTTTACCATATTCCCAACAAGTTTAAATTTTGACTGGACAAAAGAGGAAAAATAGATTTTTAAATCTGAAAAAAAAAACTCAAATGAAAAGGTCGGGATGGAGGGAGTAACTAACAATTTCGTCTTCTTAGGGACCACATTACAACATCATGTATATCACATTATTGTTAAAGATTAAATTTGTAACAATAATGTCACTAATTGAGATCAAATCGCAACTCGATCATACTTAATAAGACCAATTGAGTGTGCCTTATAACATGCCATCAATGGGAATAACTATTTTCAAGGTATCATTAAATAAAAATGCACAAGGCAAAAGGCATCACAAGAGTGTGCCTTATATATTTATACCTTGGAAATAGTTTTGCCAGTATCGATTTGTAACACTCCATGTCGCCAGTTGGAAGGATTAACACCCATTTATTCAATAACTCTAAAATCTTTAACACAAATTCACCTCTTCATTTATCTTCTAAAAAGTGTGAAACCGTCACACTAACGGCCAATCGAGGTCCCTGCCCTGGGATTCCTCGAAGGAGGTGAATCGCGGGGTGTGCCTCAACTGGTCAGGGGACAAGAATTTCATTTAAACCACTTCAATATGAGATTCTGCCACTTGCGTGACTCGAACCCACACCACATAAAAAAATTAGAATATTGACATTTAGCACTCTCACTCATTTACCGATTGAGCTATGCCCGATACTCTTGTTTATCTTCTAATAATATAGGACATTGCACTCCAATTACTCCGTATTATTACTTCGGAGGTAATCGAACAACCCCAAATCCTAACAGTACTTTGTGGCACTAAAATGCAAACATTTGATCCACAAATGATCAAGACCTGGTTAGTTAGGCCAAAATAATTGTTTACAAGATTAGCAATGCGCTTATATAACTTTTTGCACGTAGTGTCACAAAAGGTCGACGCTTTTCGGTTAAAAATTGAGAGATTATCGATCTTACAATTATATACTCCCTCCGTTTTAAAATCGATGATCATTTAGAAAAAAAATTACTTTTTCACAATAGTTGATTATTTATAATTTTAATATATATTTTTACAATTTCAATGTAACTTTTTATATTTCCAATGTAGTTTTTTACAATTCCAATATAACTTTTTATAATTTTTTAATAAAATACTTTTCATCTAAATAATCATCTATTTTGAAACGGAAAAAGTATAATCTTATTTGAGTGGTAGATAACCACTTTTTATGGGTTAGGAATCAGTCGTTTTAACACTGATTATTATTTATTTGTTTAATAAAAACAATAGATAATAATCCAATATATGTGATATTGTCCTCGTCTTCCTTTGCTATATATATTTCTTGTGGATTAGAACATCTTAGACCTAACTGAACATGCTAATTCAATTGACATATAGTTGTCTAGGCAACTAGCACGAGCACTTGATGAATTATCTTTTCATTTCCTTTTTCTGATGTATATGCGATGGCTGATAGAACATATACCACACCATTTTCACTCTGGCTTGATTTAAACAATGCCGAATTAGCATTGGCTATAACGAGTAGCATTTTTCTTATAAAATCTAGGATTAATGACATTAAACATTACTAACGTTTTCCTCTTATTTCGATAACTCATGTTTTTAGACCGTTCCACTTTGATACTATCGTCCAAAATAACGGGGGTAATTTGGTTATATCAATATTTAAATATTTTTAATGACCCAAAATACATCTCTTATAACATTTGATAACTCTTTTTTTTTCCTTAATTACACTTCTTGTCTCAATTTTAAAAAAAAAAAAAAGTAAAAGAAGTTCAAACAAATTTATGATTTTTGGGGATGGTGATTAATTAGTTTGAGGTGGTTGGTGGAAATGTGAAAGAAGAGAGATTGGTTGATTTTTTTTACTTTTCTTATTTTTATTAATATTTAGAAAAAGATAAAATTGAGGTAAAAAGTATAATTAAAAAGATGTGTCAAATGTTATAAGAGAATTATTTTGAATTCGTTACAAAGTTTTAATCTTACGATATGACCCAATTACCTATTTTGGACGACAATGTATCAAAATTAGGGACTGATTAACGACAGTGGTCGAAACAAGAGAGGGTTTTGAGCGAGAGTGATCGATGTAACTTTTTTAAAAGAAATATTAGTGATGCTCATTATCGTTAACCTGGAAATATATAGTATATACTCCGTAGTAAAAAGAGTGCATCCGTGTGCCTTACACGAGTGGTCATATAAATTATTATTTTTTTCCTTTTTTTGGTTTTTTTTCTTCTTCTTTTTTGCAATTATCATTTTTTCAATTATCATCAAATACAGTAGAAGCTCGATAAATTAATACTCGATTATTTAATAAACTCTACAAAATAATATTTTTTAGATCCGTCGACTCGGTTATAGGGTGCCCCAAATTAATAATTGGTGTTTTTTAGTTTCTTTTCCTTTTTTTCACCTTGCGATCATATGCGAATGTGCTTTTTTTCATTCCTTTTCAATTTTTTTTGCAATTATCAGCCACCCATAGTAGAAATTCGATAAATTAATACTCGGGGATAGGGTGCTAAATTAATAATTCGATAAAATTATAAGATAATACATTTTTGATAATTTCTATAGACTCCATATAAAATATAAATTAATAATTTCTTATATAATACTCTCTCCGTTTCAAAATATATGATCATCTATAAATTATATATGATCATCTATAGTTGATTATTTACAATTTTAATATATATTTTTACATTTTCAATGTAGCTTTTTACAATCTCAATATAGCTTTTTACAATTCCTTAATAAATCATTTGTAATGCAAAGAAGAATTTTTATTATTTATGTAACGACGAGTCGAGATTAGCCCAGGTGAGAGTCATTAAAATGGGAACACGAGGAGTCACGAACCGATGAGACTTCAGTTTAAATACAAGTCAAATCAAGACAAAGTAAGCTCAGAGTCGAGGTCGAATCAGTAGAACTCGCCTGGCTTCCCTCTCCGAGACCACTAAGTTTCACTGGAAACATGAGCTTCGCACCGCTATGGGCCAGCGTTTTCATTTATTACCCGGGTTGGTGGATAGTTGAGCCAAGAGGTGGTTGAGAGTTTGTTCAGTGGTTAGAGTGAGCATCGAATTGCTTGAGAGAATCCTCGCGTCGATTTTGGATGTGTCGTCCAATTGTTTTTATTGGAAGGCGTACTTTGTTACAAACTTTTAGCACTTGTCGGCGATTTGTCATTTTTTGTATTATGAGTACAATACTTACTACATGTTGTAGCCCAACTGGCGGCATTACCTTTATTTTGGGATATGTTGTGTATATATTTATGAGTTTGTTTCGATGTCGGTGATGGATTTATAAATTTTTAAGCATTTTGATTTGGGAAACTTAATTGTGATCACATTTTGGATGAAACTCTATATTTTCTCGGGGTTGTGTGTATTTTTGTGGTGGAATTGAATGGTAATTTCCCCCATTGGCCAAATAGGGGGGGGTATTTATAGGTTTCTAGGCCTCAAATGCGCCCTGCCCCGATTAGCTAGGTTTGATTTTAGGTGGATCACGATCTTGACCGTTGAATTTTGAGGCAAGATAAACGTCGGATAATTTTCTTGGTGCCCAAGTATCAATTATAGGCTCCTCTTTTTAATATATAAAGAAGGTTTGAGATTCTTTTCTGGGTCAAACATTTTCTTATTATTCCCACGGACCTTTGGAGCCTTGATTTTCTGCGCTTACGGAGTCTTTGATTTTGTACCACATAACTTCCGTGGCCTTGATTTTGAACCACATAACCTTTGAAATCTTCATTTTAAACCCCGTGGTTTTTAGTTTCTTCATTTCGAGCCACGTGGCTTTCGGAATGTTCCATTTGGCCGATTTTAATCAATAAAATTAGGGGTTTTCGAGCCCTAATTTTAATTGACTTATTAATCGAGGCTGTTCTCTAGAACCTATTCGAGTTCAAATTTAGGGTTAATTAATGCCAGAAGCACTTATTTTTTACTTGATTAATTCTAGGGGCTTGATTTACATGGGAACCCTTGTTGGATTCGAGGGGTTCGTTTGAATTTAGGGTTTGTCGAGA
Organism: Lithospermum erythrorhizon; assembly: GCA_019722365.1. Taxonomy (NCBI): domain Eukaryota; kingdom Viridiplantae; phylum Streptophyta; class Magnoliopsida; order Boraginales; family Boraginaceae; genus Lithospermum; species Lithospermum erythrorhizon. Next base: position 860,907 of record JADFUC010001453.1, read on the forward strand.
ACTCTGTCGGCCACGTAATTTTTTAGTGGCTCGACTCTTGGAGGTAATTTGATTAATTAGTCTTAATCAATTTAATTATTTTTTGATAAATTTACGGTGTCTACACATTTTTCATCTAAATAATCATCTATTTTGAAATGGAGAGAGTACATATTAATGTTTTTTGATTTTTTTTGGTTTATTTGTTTTGTTTTGTTTTTGCAATTATCAACTACAGTTGAAACTCGATAAATTAATATTCGATTATTTAATAAACTCTCTAAAATAATATGTTTGGCCCGTCCCGACACGGGGATAGGATGCTAAATTAATAATTCATACTTTTTTAAATTACATTTTCATTTTTTTCTAGCCAGGTCCTTATCGTATAGTTCTTTTCGCTTCCTTTTGTCATATATAAGGTGGGAGATTGAAGGGTTCTTTCAAATATTGCTCTTCGTTTAGTATGTTTTAAATTAGTATTTAAAACAGATTAATAAAATATTAATTCATAATTTAACAACTATTTCAAAATTAATTTTGACTGATAGTGAATCTTTTGATGATATAATAATGATTAGTCTCATATTAGTTAGTACCGTATTTCGACCGTTAATTGGCGGGCCCCGTCGGCTGATTGTGAGTAAAACTTCTAATTTATTGATTAATTAATATTGTTCCATTTTCATTTGTGTTAACTTTTTGTGTTTACAAAAATTATGCTAAGTGGTTAATTAATATTGTATTATTAATTTGTTTTGCCATATGGGTGATGGATTCTGGTTGAAATGGGAACCCTCTCGAGTCAATCGAGCTGGGTGAATATTTCTGGAGAATGTGTATGACTAGGCGATGCTTTTTAGCATTATGATGCTCTTTATAAGCCAGAGATTGTTGTTTCCACAGGTATACGGAAAATACCGATTTTTGATCGAGAAATACGTCCTCCCGTCGTTATTGGATCGTGAATATTTATGTATTATGCTTGACTTGAGCCGAGGCATACGCCGTGTTTGATCAAGATTGTTTATAGACATGTGTTCTAATGGAGTGAATTGATTGGATCATGGTGTTTATATGCATTGACACAAACTGGAAATATTTCTACTACGTTGAGGTTGTATGGCTTGTGTAGCATGAGCCGGAATGCAGTTCGATGCGTTATTAGATTTGATGGTTGCCTCACTGAGCCATCCCAGTGCTAGCATGTTTTTGTCCTCGTTAGCGTAGCCGGAAACATCCGAGGTGGGTCGCCCGTCAGGAATTACCTAGGTTGAGCCTGACGACCTTTGAGTTAACATGGGATGAGGCAGAAAAAGAGAAGATGTACTCTTGATGGTATGAGTAGTACAAATCCAATTATATATCAAACTTATCGTATCACCCGCTCTTGGCAGGGGTATTACAATCTCCCCCACTTAAATACTCGGCGTCCTCGTTAATTTCACGTCAATATCCGAATTTGTACCATCCGTGTGAGATTCTAGAAGTGGCTTTCATTACTTTCCGAGAATTATGCCCGTCCTCGACATAGCACTTTGTGCCACATAACACTTAGTTCTCACAGTTCCGGACGGCTCCGCTCTCATACTATTTATAACGCCCCGCCCCTATACACATTGCCGGTACATTATTAGATTTGATGGACTGGCCTCACAAACCACCACGGGTCTTTCCAACATGTTTTGTCCTCACTCACATGTTCATCGAGAAACTTCCCAATAGGTCACCCATCCCAGAATTATCCCAGGTCAAGCACGTTTAACACTGGAGTTCTTATGAGATGAGCTTCCGAAAAGAATATGCATCTTGATGGTATGAGTAGTACCAATCAAATCATATCAAACTTATCATATCACCCACTCTGGACTGGGGTATTATAACTTGTTAGAGTCAACTCATAATATTTATAAAAATGATATTAAAGAACAACTATTTATCATCTAGAGTCAACTCATAATATTTATTATGACAGTAATATTGGGACATGCACAACTATATATGTCCTTTATTATGGAGGCTTAAAAGATTACACACAATACATAACAATGTGTAAAAAGGTATAAATGAGTCGGTTTCTAACGGGTATCAGGTATATGTACTTTTTCAAGTCAGGTAATTACTCGATTGTTTTGTGTATCGAGCAATCGGGTATTGGATGACCAATATCTTCTACCCGAGTCCCACTTAAAAATTAATAAAGTTACGTTTTTTGGATCGAGTACGGAATGGATACTGGATGACCCGGTCCGTTATTAACAACCCATATATATTATACTAGAGGTAATTGATTTGTAAGTCTTGACCGAGACGTGTATATATATTATTGAGATATAGCGGCACGTTCTGGATTGACTATATACAAATGTACGCCTATGTCATTCTAGCGTACGTAACACAAGTACAATTTTATAATTTATTAAATTAGTAATTAAAATTAATATTTGTTAAAATTGTTATTAGGTTAAAAGACGTACTGTGTGACGTTGATTAATACCTCAATTAACATTTAATTTGTCATGTTAGAGGTCTTCTATAAATAGCGTCCCACATCCATTAGTTTTTCTTCACAAACCTCATACAGCTTACTAGCTTAGCCATAGGCACTCCCTCAATCCCCACTCTTGTTGGAAAACAAAAAAAAGGAAAAATACAAAAATGGACCACAAAAAACCATGCAGTAGTAACATTATCTGTAGTCAAGATGCTGAAGTTAGAAAAGGCCCATGGACTATGGAAGAAGATTTAATCCTCATAAACTACATTGCAAATCATGGTGAAGGTGTTTGGAATTCACTTGCTAAATCTGCCGGTAACTTTTCATCATTTCCGTAATTGTATTCCGTCCTTATTGCGTAGCTTAGCATTAAGTTGCTTATTATATACTCTAAATCTATAATAATTAAGTTGTAAAGATATATCTTGAATGATAAGCCCCTAATGGATAAATGTTTTTCTTCTTCTTTTGTTTAGGACTCAAGCGTACGGGCAAAAGTTGCCGTCTCCGATGGCTGAACTATCTCCGGCCGGATGTAAGGAGAGGGAACATTACCCCAGAAGAACAACTACTAATTATGGAACTTCATGCAAAGTGGGGAAACAGGTATAGTAAGTTTTCATACATAAAGGGTTCCTTTAATTACTTTCTAGTACAATAAATTTCATAGTATCATAAATTGGTGCAAACTTATCATTTTCCAGTGTGGATCTTAGATAAAATATTGAAGGATTCCTATAAAATATTATTATAAATATTTCAATTGGAGATTTGTCATATTATTGAATGGTTTGAATAGGGGCGGAGCGAGAAATTAATTATAGGGTGGATCATATATAAAAGAAAATTTGAAATTTTAAATTGGGGTGGGCCAAATAATATAGATTTACAAAATTTTAATGAAATATGTCACATTTTTCAAAAAAATTAAAAATAAAATTAACATTTTAAAAAAATCGATGCAGACCGAGACCTACTTTGACCCTGAAAGAGTTCCGCCCTAGTCCGAACCTTCGAAACCAATTTCATTACTTGCAATTAATAATTTCCTTAAACAATAATATTATGTTTTTGTTTCAAATAGATATCTTTTGGAACGAATAACTATAAAATACTATGTATTAGTTTACATATGATAACTGGCATGTTATGAATGAGAACCAACAACATGGAGATTATTGAGCGAGGGTCAATACAAATTTCCATTTTAAGGAGAACCTTCTTCAAATCATCACATGGACACATGGTAGCTTCATCCACTGAGTTGAAAAGGGAAGCCCCCACTAGTTGCTTTTGTTGAAATGGACATCTCCCTTATTTTGTTGGACCTTTAAGACCAAAGGGACCCTTTCTGTCATTAGGGTTTCCAAGGTGAAACAATATCAATATAATATATATCGTGGTTCCAGCTTGATTGAATTGAAGTTTTCACCCTTCATCAAATTCTGTCTTCATATTCTACCCCTTCTCATCATGGATATATTTATTATCCTTGAACAATTTTTTGTGGTACAAAATAGTTAAATATTATTGGATTCGTTCTAAATAACTTCTTATACATCTGCATGGAAGCCCAATTCCCAAGATGAAAAAAGAAGTGGAGGAAAATTAGGGTATTACTAACTCTAAATTTATTTGAATGAACGACATTGTATTTAGTATTGTACTGGCTGAGGCATGGGAGGAAATATAAGAAATAATATATATCGATGGTTACATACACATAATTTACCATTTCCCCCAAAAAGAAGAAACTCAAAGTCATGTTGACTTGAGTGAAATGAAACCAATACATGCACTAGATAGAGGAGTACAAGTGAATCTGACCCTTGCATGAATTGCATCAGACATTTATAAGGTGAGGTTTCCCTCACATAAAAATGTAACGTGTCTATAAGTTAAAAGTCCTTCAATTCAAACCGTAGAACATGGCAAGTTCAATCGTGAACCGTTGAACATGCCATCGCCAACATTGTAGTCCATTTGATGTTATACAAAGTGGTTGGTTTCAATCTTGATAGAAAAATTTGTTCCTTGAAATTATTGATATTCATGTTATATTTATATAAAAATAGCTAGATGGCTAATACATTGAATTCTTTATTTGTTTTCTTAAATTTGAGCTCATATATGTGGTAATTTATTTAACATTCTTTTGTCAACAGAGAAATTTATTTTTCTTTTTCTAATAGTATATGTATTATTATTATAATATTTACATATTTTTTGGTATTAGGTGGTCAAAAATAGCTAAACATCTACCGGGAAGAACAGATAATGAGATAAAGAATTATTGGAGAACAAGAATTCAAAAGCACATCAAGCAAGCAGAGAACTTTAGTGGACAAAGCTCAGAACAGAGTAACATTATTGATCACCATTATCAACAAGGATGCAGCTCTAGCCAAATTAACAATAATTATAATAATGATGCAGCTGATAATAATGCTATGGATAATTATTCACCACCATCATATTCAGGAAACATGGAGACTTTCCAACCACCTTTTCCTACTGAATCAAACGACAATATTTGGAGTATTGACGATCTCTGGTCCTTGCAATTACTTGGTGGAGAATAATATAATAAAAATATACAATATATATGAGGGTATTTATATATTCAGCTGCAGTAGCAGACTTTAATTTGTATCCAACATTAGTATTTAGTTGTGAAATATACATAATCAGTTTATGATCATATATACTATATATGTGTACTTATTATTAGTTGTTTAATGTTATATCTAATAATGTATCATGCTTTTTTAAATAATGTATCTGGTTTTATTTCAACTATAGAAATTGGTTAAAAATAATGACCAACGAGACGGAGAGTTCAAGTATGAAACGTACTAACTATGACTCTATGAGTATAACGTAATGTTTCAACAATAAATATAATTTTAATTAACGTAACAAAATTAATTGAGTACATACAGTAGTAGCTCTTGATGACTTGCTTAATATTGTTTAAAGATATGAACTCATCCAAATAATTAACTAGTGTTTGCAAAATAGATCTGTTAGGTTTGCAAGATGTGACAATCCAAAATAAAGGACTGTGAACATGTTTGCCGCCATGATGTTAACTGTGATTATATAGAATTATTCCAGATAAGGAAAATGATTGTTAGGTAAGCACCTTTTTAACTCTTAACTTATACCTCAATTATATTGGTATATATGGGCCTAGCTAATAAGTACCTTAATCGAATCAAGGTAATACATAGAAGTCTTAAGATCGTGTGGTACGGTACCTGTAAAGTACGATGAAAGATGAAAGAGATTTAATTTGTGGGACAAAGATAGTAACAACAGAGAAGTGGCGGCACCATGATTACTCTGCTCAAGTGCTCAACCTTCAAGAATTGCACTGCTCAACCTTTTTCAAGCGTTGTTTCATAAGTCATATCTGGCTTACGATACTCTATTACGGAGTATATTTTATTGCGATATTTTTTATTACATTTTTATTATTTGTTTGTGTTTAATTTTCAATTTTCTAAATAATTTACTTTATCAAATTATATTTTTATTATTCCCTTCATCCCAAATTTTTTGGCAGATCTTTCCAAAGTAGAATTCTCATAAATGGTTCATACTTTGACCAAATAGTCAATAATGGAGAGGAGGGAAAAAAAATTTGTGAAAGATAATCAAATTTGCATAAAAAATTATATAGAGTCAAATCTCCCAAACAAAATGGAATGGAAGTAGTAATATTTACTATCATGATTCATGAATCAAACTGAAATGAAACGAATTATAGTATCCGAATGAATTTCAATCCGATTTACGAATTATTAATTGATCAAATAATGAATCGTCTATCCCTATTGATCTAATTAAATCAAATTATTGAATTACTTCTAAACTAATATATATTTTCAAATATGTTTTCTTCAATAATGTTTAACTTAAAGGATACCAGATTATTTTTGGATTCTTTTATGATGGAGATGAGTTAATTGTCAGTTTAGCTTTAGTAAATATAAATGTATTATGATTTGGTTTGTGTCATATTTAATCTGTAACAATAGTGTATACAATATTGTTATTCGATTCACAAACGGAAAGAGCCATTAATTGTTTCCATCTAAACTCATCATATGATTTACAAACATCATTTTATAATTTAACAATTTTATAATTTAACACCCGGAACACCGTGAATATATTAGGTTAAATTAATAATTAACTCATGATCATGAGAAGGCCATTTCATTGAGGAGATGTGTGTAAAGGGGAAAATCTTAGACCACCCCCAGACAAATACCGAAAAGAACTAACGAGAGGATGACACGTATCAAGTCCACATATCCTTTTCTAGTAAATTCATCTTGGCTTTCCAAATTTGACTATAGTTGTGGTTGGCCTGAGTACAATTGAGACGTGAGCCTAACTTTTAATTGCTGATAGGAAGTCCTCACATGATATTGGATAAATATATTAATCCGAGCTGAGCATTGTGGTATTAAATACTTTAAGATTACATTATTAAACAAATCTCAACTTTACATTATCGATTCTTAGTTTTCAATTCATCTAACGCTTAATATTCTATAAAAGTGTTAATTTATCGCTTTTATATATATTGCTACAACCAAAATATCTCTCGTGATTTATTCCCTTTAAAGGCTTTCAATTTTAAAATAACAATAAAGTGCTAAAATTACAAATCTCTTCCTTCAAGATTCTCGCACTCTCCCATCTCTCGCTTATAGATTCATCCAGCTGATTTACTCATTGCCAGCATTTAATTGTCAGCGACTAGACGTAATTTCGGAATTTTTTGGGGTTTTGTAAATTTGTTAAAGTTTTGATTTTTCATTACTCAGCTGTAATTAAATCTGAGATTAATTGATTGTGCAACATAAGACAAGGTGATTTTTTGTATTTTTTGCTACTAATTACATGAAAGTTTGATTTTTAACATTGCTCTAGAATTACAAATGCCTCCAAGTGTGTCTGGATGATGTTTCATAAGAAATTTGCCTCAATATACTACAATATTTATAATATATAACAAACGATTTGTAATTTTCTCGATGTTGCAAATGCTACTTGTTTTTCATGCGCGGTAGCCTTTAACAATATACATACAATATCAGAATCCTCGATTGCTTTTACGTCATAATATGTATTTATATACTACCAGAGCTATTTGCCACAATATATCACACCTCGGCCAGGTTTATTCGACTAATATACTATAAATTATTACCACACGTAGCATAATTACGACAAATAAACGTAATTACCCTTTAGTACCTCAAGATACTAAACAATTGTTTGTATCATAAATTGTACCTTATATTCTCAGATCCGCAATTTCAATATCAATTACCTAAATAAAATACCAAATAGTAATATTATTCTCTTCGCCCAATTTATTCGATCAAGCTTAGTTAAAATTACTTTATTAAGAAAATCATCACGTATAATTTCAAGGAGAGAAATATATCAACCAATAGAAAAAAAATATTAAAATACAATACAAACTTCAATGCAAAAAGTTATATTAGTAAAGAAATGATCATTTATAATGAAAATAGAAATTTTTACTAGATAATTATTTAAATTAAAACGAAAGGCACAATACTCATTGCTTTAAGAGGTAATTGTTATATGATTTCTGGTAATGAAATGAAGTTGTAGTATAATTTCAAACATGATGTATATCATGGACAAAAAGTTAAAACATGAAATACTCATTAATATGCACAATGAATATCCACAATATATAGTATCTCAATGAGGTGCTAGTGCTATATGCGCACACCCAAACAGTGCTTGATAGGAGTGAAAGTAGTACTATATCCTTGATGTATGACTTCCCATCTTTTTTGCAATTGTACATACATAGTATTTGAAAAAAACATTTATTTAGGAGCAAATAATCATTTCACTTCTTAAATATTAATGTTTCATTGTGTATTTAGTCAACCTCCTATATCAACTATCAATTTCTTATGCTTATACAGTTTCAAATTCGAGCAGAGGCTAAAATAATAGAACTATTCGAGCCGAACTTTTCAAATCGAATTGAACTTTCATACTATTTTACGTCTAGAGAAGAGTGGGAAAATGTCCATTTCGATTACTTGTGGACAAAGTATTACTCCCTCCATTCCATTTCGATTACTTGTGGAAAAATTAGCTTAAGTACACTTACATACTTGAACTTGTTTATTTGTATTATATCCGTTTTATTTTAATTGACATTTTTGTTTACATGACGAGCTTCAATTACTTATTACAATGAGATAAATTAGCAATGAGCTTCAATTGCTAGTCAAGCGGAGGAGTTGATTGTCGCTAATTGTGACGAAGTACTAGTATTTGGTAATTGTTTTGACATTTTAATTGAAGAGTGCTACATAATTTTAGTCATCTTAGATGGGGATGATACATGACAATATATAAGAACGAAAATCGTCAGTATTGGATGCACTGTGAGTTCGATTTTCATAAAGATCAAATATTATATAGGAGTGGTTAAAAAGAAATCTCTAATCCCTTCAATAATTGAGGTACATTGTGCGATTGAAAATAGTTAGTTATGCGAATGTTACATTTGACATGTTCATTTCTATTTTTATAATTTGTAAAGCCCACCTATATTTGGGACATGATTCTTGTGATTAAAGATAGGGTCACGTGGGGGAAAGTAGAAAAAGAGTATAGGGATCTACGTGGAAGCATGTCCCAGTAAATCTCACGTGTCCAATGCCACTCTTCATCTCCACTTTGTGGCTTCACTTCATCATCTTCTTCTTCTTTCTACTTCACTCAATCATTCATTCATCTCTATAATTAATAATAATCATCACATATTTTTCCATATTGTAATTTAGCCCCCAAAAATTTTAAACTAATTTTCAAATACTTATTTTTGCATTTTTTTTAGTTGACAATGTGTTCATTGCAAGTACCAAATTTGAGAGTACTCAACAGATTCCAAGAATCCAACAAAACCAACTTTTCTTCTTATGATAATATGTTCAAAAGTGCAATTATGTCAAATTTTTGGGGTAGTTTTGTAATTGAGAAAAATGTTGAGTCTTTGCAGAGAAGATGGTTGAGGTTTAATTGTACATATGTTGGTAGAAAATGTATGGTTTATGCAATGTCCACGTCGACAGTTAAGATGAATCTGAATGAGTATATGGTTACACTTGAGAGGCCTCTTGGTATTCGCTTTGCTTTGACAGTTGATGGAAATATTTTTGTTCACTCCCTCAAGAAAGGGGTCAGCTTCTTTTTTATATTTATTTTATTGCTCATTTTATCCCATAAAGATTGTCCACTTTTGAATTTTGATTGTTGGTTTTTAAGTTATGAACTCAATTATTTTTATGCATGTTGTGATATTTTGTGAAAAATATCAAATGCTAGCATTTTGAATGCTTTTACTATTAACATGATAATTTTGATTCTAACCGAAGTTATATATGTCAATTTTAGTTACAAACTAAACGATCTTCAGGGATGGAGGGAGTATCAATTTTTTTGTTTTGCATACTACTGAGTATATAAATATTGGATCTGTGATGATTGGGATATGTATTTTGGTGAAATAGGGAAATGCTGAGAAGTCAAGGATAATAATGGTAGGGGACACATTGAAAAAAGCCAGTGAAACATCAGGTGGAAAGCTTATTGAGATCAAGGACTTTGGTGGTACAGAGTATGGACTGAAATTATATAGAAAAAGTTTGGACGTTTCTGTTAGGTTCTTTATTACTTAATTATATAATGATGCACTTTAGGAGTAGTTTGTTTTAGATTATTCTAATTGATTGATTGGTTATGTGTAATAAATGTGGTCCGAAATATCACTTGATTCATCTAACATAATCAGTTAATTGATGAAAGTAATTCAAAACAAACTAAACCTTAGTTAATTATATTAGTTTTCGTTTAATTTGTGAACCAATTAACCACTTAAAAATTCGATTCACATTGTTATAAAGATATCAAAGGATTTCAGGTGGTTATTTATAGTATGGAACGAGTCAATCATCCACTGTATTCAAGCATATGAATGACGTTCCATTTCTTATATATTTTGTTTTATATACCTGCATTTTGTTTGTGCAGAAAGTTGATGAAAGAAAAATCTGGAACGTGTAGTATGATACTGGAGAGACCCTTTATGCCTTTTCCCATACACCAATTGTATCTCATAAATGAGCTTGATGTTATATTCAATAGAGGCCGTGTCCCTATTGTCACTTGGAACAAAAACCTATTGGCGTCTGATTTGGCCACTTCTTGTGAGGGCAGTGGGAATTCTGGGTTTGTTTCATTCTCTCCTAAATATTTAGCTCCTACAGGGTGGAAATACTTGAGTGATCAAAGTAATAGTAGCCAACCACAGAAATCGAAGAATGCTCTATCTTTGCCATTTAGCCAGCTTGTATCAATTGTTTCCGAGGAAGTTACTGCAGATGATGAATGGGCACATGGAAGTTTCCCGTTGGACGAATATGTTAAGGCTTTGGATAGGTCTAAGGGGGAGCTGTACTATAATCATTCTCTTGGCATGCGTTACAGTAAGGTATGATGGGGAACTGGATTTCAATAAAAAGAAGTGCTATCTAATCGTAAGATTTAGTTACCATGCTTTCTGAATAGTTTCTCCCGAGGATATCTACTTAACTGTGGCAAAATGTTTGTAGTTTTGAACTCCGAAAGCTGTTCTGTCTCAATCACAAATGTGTCTCTGAAGCTATTCCAGCTATCCGTGATGTGCCAAAAAATGTTCCATCTCGTATTATTGATTGTGAGGTTCTCTATTGTAGAAACATTAATCTTTTAAAATACTAAATCGATCTTGGTTTCATGCGGGCAGATAACTGAACAAATATATGTGGGATCATGTGTACAAGAAGAATCTGATGTCGAGGCACTATCAAATGTTGCGGTAAGGGTAACCTTACCATACAGCACCTTTTTATATTTCAGATTCATTAACAGCCTCCAGATGAATTCCATTACATAAATATACCATCACTTAGCGAATTATTGATATCTGACATATGAACTGATTTAATAAGTCTTAGTTATGATGTAAGATATAATGTACTTTAAGATTTCTCCCTGCAGTTCCATGGCAGTGCAAATGCTAACTTTGGAAAATAATCCAGAGTGAACCTCTCTCTATATTATATATATGTTGGCCACTTGGCCTTAAAAAGTAATGTTATGTGTAGCATTTTATGGAATCTGTTGTTCCTTGTTTGAATATGACCTTGAAAACTCTGCATCAGGGAGTCTCCGCCGTGGTGAATCTCCAGAGTGGAATTGAAGCTGAGAATTGGGGCATAAAATCAAATGAAATCAATGAGGCATGCCAGCACTATAATGTCCTTATGATCAATTATCCTATTCGGTAAATTTTTCAGTCATATGATAACTGCATAAGATTCTTGCAGTGTAATTTTTCTTATTCCACTTTGGTATGATGGAGCCATCCTCCCCAAATCCTTTTCCCTTTACACCATTTTGTCACTTAAAACCAGCATCATAAGTTACAAATATTATTAATGACTATTTTTCACATTATACAGTCATGTATTTAGACCAAGAGTGCAGGGGCTATATAGACTTGATGTGTGTCTATATGTTTTGCAGGGAAGGAGATTCCTTTGATCTGAGGAAGAAGTTACCATTTTGTGTTGGGCTCCTTTTGCGATTGCTGAAGAAGAACTATCGAGTTTATGTAACTTGCACCACTGGTTTTGATCGGTCCCCTGCTTGTGTTATTGCATACTTGCACTGGATGACAGACACCTCACTTCATGCAGCCTTCAATTTTGTCACCGGGCTGCATTCATGCCGACCTGTCAGGTTATTCCAAGTTCCTATACTAGTACCTTATTTATTCATGCTATAGAAGGTAACATTTGATTGCAATCTCGACTGAAAAAATGTGAGTTGAAAGAATTTTGTAAGCTCTTGGTTGTTCAAGTAGTACATGTGGAGACATGCATTGGTTCTTTTTCTTATTAGTCTTCGTCTCTTTGCAGAAGGGGAATATCTCTTTACTAAAGAGTAAAAACATATAAAACACCAACAAACCATGTAAAAATTAATTTTTTTTAAGGTTGAATAACAATGACTTAGTTATTCGAGGATATAGCCTAAGAAAAAGGCTCAAGCAAAACTTAGCATACCATTGAATTTCTATGGTCCTTCAGTGCCATCACATAAAATTATATGAAAAGAAAAATATTTGTTTTTTGGACATACTTAAATATCTTAGACTCTTGTATCGTAATTGTGTCCTATCGTGGTTTGTACCTTGTGGTCTGGTTTACCCTATAGGCTTACAACAATGAGATGACATACTGGTTCCATTGATCTAGGCTTGTGGCTCGATCTTCACTGCAAAATAATCCATTTTTGCTAAATGCATGATTGATATAATTTGCGATCAACAATTGTTTTGCAAACCATAATTTGTTTCAACGTAATGGCTGTTGCAGGCCTGCAATTGCCTGGGCAACATGGGATCTTATAGCCATGGTGGTCAGTGGCAAGCATGATGGACCTACTACACATGCTGTAACTTTTGTGTGGAATGGTCATGAGGTAATTAATGACCCAGGAACTCTAGTAATCCTTTGTGATAGTATCAGAATTTTAGAACCTTATATTCTCTTATAAAATAGATTCATTGTGGCATGTTGTTGTTGATATTCTCTTACAAAGATTCGATGCTCTTAGGGAGAAGATGTTTCTTTGGTTGGAGATTTCACTGGGAACTGGAAAGAACCCATCAAGGCAGCTCACAAGGGCGGTCCAAGATTTGAAGTTGATGTTAGGCTTCATCAGGGAAAGTAAGTTCTTCCTGGATTATGGCGTAGTTTCTAGTGATGGTGCTTTAAGCTTTATGCATGACGTGGAAAATGCAAGCACTCGTTCACTTTTAGACCATGTTTGGCTGATAGAGTTAAATTAACAGCTACTTCAATTTGCAGAAGAGAGATGAAAATATTTAAAATCTCCTAGATTTTTTGTGCCAAGTCTAACACCATGTTATTTTTCCTTGAATCTGTCTAGCAAGTCTATTCCATTTTAGTTATTAATTTGAGAGATTGTCAGATAATAGTGAAAAGGCTATTTAATATTAGAGCATGTTTCATATTCGACTGGGTTGATAATTGAGGAGCACGTTTCTTTACCTTTTCCATCTCTCAGTACCATGTGTATGGCCATGTTCATCCATATTTAGACTCACCTCATTCTTTGTCCATCATTTTCTGTAGTCTCTACTTCTTTGTTCTGCTCAAGGTTCGCTGCCCACGGGTTATTAATTTTCCTTACCACTTAGGTATTATTACAAGTACATAATTAATGGACAGTGGAGGCATTCTACTTCTTCACCAACTGAAAGAGATGAGAGTGGGAATCTAAACAACGTAATTGAAATTGGGGAAGTCGCTAGTGTGAGGCCCTCTGTGCAGCAACAAAAGAAGGTAAAACTAGTATTTTCATGATCCAGTTGAGAACTTCAAATACAGTAATTCAGTTTGTACCCTTACATTTGGCAATATCATTTCAATTTTACATGTCCTTTTCTCCATTATTGACTAGTCTCTTTTCTGCTTTAGGATGCAAACATTATTAAGGTCATCGAGAGGCCTTTGACAGAGAATGAACGTTTTATGCTGGCGAAAGCAGCTCGGTGTGTTGCATTTTCTGTCTGTCCTATAAAGTTAGCTCCAAAGTAATTGGCAAAGTTTCTGTTTCTCAGAAGTGATTATGATACAAGCAACTGTAAATCATCAGGACATATTCATGGCAGAGACTCATTATGTGGGAGCTATTCATAATCAACATACAGTTACAGAAAAACATTAGCCTTCAGGGTATCTTACTCGGTGAGTACAAGTCAAATCAGTGTATAATTTCTCATTTCAACGTCTACACGCGAAGAGAAAGCTTTAAATGGTTTATACTATAGTTGATGTCCTTGTAATTCAGAGGTGTGTATTACTCCATAACAAGCTTAGAATTCGTCATGTAAGTTAGGGTTCTGCATGGTGTCTGGAATGACCATGGCTATTGTTCCATAAAAGTTCTTGCCTTCTGGGCATTTCCTCAAAAGTACCATATTTGTCTTCTTGATAGCAAACTGTATGATGTTCTCCATTTTACTTTATAAATGAATAAATAAAACTGTTTCTGCAAGTAGGAGGTTTTGTCACCTTTCTTGAATGTTCCATGGAGGGGTTAAACTACGTAGTCCTTAAAGCCTGATACTGATAGGCTGATAACCGTTGCATGAAGGTGCCTTCTTACCTTTGGTTGGGTTTGCATCGGTATGAAGCCATTCAAGGGTCAAAGTAGGCATTTACCTGCCCCAATTTTTTTAAATTTTAATGGTGGGATGCCACAAGTCATAACTTAAATAAAGGAGAAATTAAAAGTTTCTTCAATGCTTTTGAAAAACTGGGGCAAACGGGAATTAGCATATGGGCAAACGGAATTGAATAGTGCACGGCCTTATTCCCTTGATAACATAGAGGTTGTTTCAATCGGTAAACATCGCTTATAGGATTACACTTGAAAGCTCGTAAACCGACGAAAAAATGTCAAACTATGGTAGGTTCGTGTTCGGATCAAAATATATCAGAACTCCTTAGGTTCGGCTCAGTCCGAAATTTTGAAGGTTCAAGTTGGAGTTCGAATGGTTTTTAAAAATATATATTTGGTCTAATTCGGTCCAAATTTTCAGACGGTTCGAAAATAGTTTGGTCCAAATAATATAATTGTCTATTTTTAAAACAATTAAACCAATTGAAATAATAATTAAAATCCTAAATTGAAACAAAAATAATGAGAAATTAAAAATAATAATTGATGAATACCTATTTTAAACCAAATTAAATATCTAATTCAATACCTAATTGAAGAAAAATAATAATCGATTAATACCTAATCTCTTTATCGGCATATAGAAAGTACGAAAGTACTTCGCCGGAGCTTTCTATGGGGAACGGGGAGACGGAATTGGCCATGACCTGACGGGCGTTTATGATTTACGAATATGAATCGTATTTCACCAAGTTATATGTTAATGACCACTGGACTTTCTTTTAATGGATCAAGACTAATGGATCGAGCCGAACATGTTCGAATAGGTTCTACCTCTACCATACATCACCGAATCAAATTAATTCGGACAAGATTAATCAGACCGAGCCGAACATGTTAATAGCTCGCTCTGGGCCATACATCACCGACCAAAGTATTTCATTGACAGCTCCTAATTTACACTAGCTACAATGTTTTTTCATGAGAAAGGAAAGTTGTGGCAATATGAAAGCAGTGTTCTGTGAGAAAGACTATATACAAAATCCCTTAATCGTGTGACAGAGTTACAACAGGATCTTGGGATTCCACAAATAAGTAGTGTTGTGACTTCTAACAATAAGACCCCTAATAATAATCCAGGATAATGCTTGGTATTATGATTCATCAGGCTTTGGCTCAAGAGTTACAGGAATCTTCTCCAGGTTTTCACCCCGTAGTACTTCCACTGTTACCTGGTGAATTAAAAAGAGCAATCAGTGTCTAGTCACCTGCTGCATTCATTCTTTTTTATTGAAAATGCTTCAGTTCTCGTTTTACTTCGTGAAAGAGCCTCACAGACTGTATCTTCTTATTGGTCAGATCAGGTGATTTTAGTGAGAAGTTTATATCATGGGGTTTGGCAAATTTTGCAGATAAGAGACCATAGAGTTCCAGGCTGAATGATTGCTATCGTAGACTCGTAGTTATATGAAACCTTATATAGCAAATGAATCTTCCCAAATATGCTTCTCTTTTCTTTAAAAGGAAAATGCAGTTTCTGAAAAGACTATGTAATTAATTTAAAAGCTAGCTCAGTTTTTCTGTTTCAAAGATAAATATAAGTCATCACTCACCTTTTCACCCACTTTACATTGGTCGAGAATTCTGTACAGATCGCTACCATTGGATACCTTCTTCCCATTCACAGATGTTATGATATCACCAAGAACAAGTCTTCCATAAGCATCTCGTTTTGTTGACTTAAGACCCTGAAAACAGCAGTTAATTAAAGTCTGATCAAGCAGAGACTCCAAATTATAGCAGGAATAAAGCTTTACAGCTTTGCCAGCTGGACCGTCTGGGGGAGCATCTAGAATGAGCACGCCGCTGACTCCTAATTGCTCTACTGACTGATCCGGTGCAAACTTAATGCCCAGTATCGGTCGTGTGACTTTTCCAAATTTTACCAACTGGTCAACTATGCCACCTACCTGGAGATATCATCATTAGTTCATTACACACAACATCAGCAAGGAAAATTATCTCTTTGTCACACTATAAAGATGAGATAGAAAAGGGAAGGGGAAAAGGTTAACCATGGAAATATACTAGGTTAACCATGGAAAAGATGAATGGGCCCTAGTTTAAATGAAGACAAGACAGGAAAATGTCTACAAACTCTCTGACTGACTCACAGTGTCAACCGGAATTGAAAATCCAACCCCAGATGATGCACCAGAAGGAGAGTATATAGCTGTATTTATCCCAATAAGGTTTCCTGAGCTGTCGAGGAGTGGACCTCCGCTGTTTCCAGGGTTGATTGCAGCGTCAGTCTGAATAACATCTTGAATTGGACGACCAGTAGCAGCAGAACTGATTTCTCTTCTGAGTCCACTGCAAGAAACACAACATGTACTTGCTTCAAATGATTCTTAGTGTTAAATTCTCTTTATGTTATTGGGTTCAATGGAACTCTAAAACTTGACGATAATTCAAGGCACCTCTGCTTAAGCCATGTTTTGAACAGTGTGGGAAGATATAAGCATTATTTAATACCTGATGACGCCAAAATGTTTTGAACAGTGTGGGAAGATATAAGCATTATTTAATACCTGATGACGCCAGTTGTAAGTGTATGGTCAAGGCCAAACTGCAAAAACCCATTTAAATGACATCATTGTCAATTTTTTAAGCTTATCAGTGAACTAAAAAGTATTAGGACACTTGAAACTAGTATAAAAGATTATTTTCTTCTTAGTTGTGCGCTTGCAGTCGGTCCAACTGTTGATAACTGAGTCAGCTAACAAACGAATCTGACGAAAGCAAGTCTGTCAAACACCAATTGGAATAGGTCTCAACTTGTCTTTTGGGGCATCGATACGAAGCACAGCTACATCTTTATCTTGGTCAAACCCCACAATTTTTGCATCGTAAGTGGTCTGGTCGGCTATGGTGACCCTGAATACAACTGGCGATTAGTTAGTCACAAATAGAATAAGACATGGTTGTGCTTCAAGATCAAGAAGTACTTTTCTTAAAGGAAAACTAAAATGTGGAAGGTCTATATTCTTATCATCAGTATAGGACCATTTAAAGATGAGCTTCTCTAGTATAGCCTTGAAGCATAGTCATTTTAGACTACTTTGCTTGTTACTTCTTGTAACATATTCAGGTTTATGAGTGACAACTCTATTAATAGAAAAGATTGATTCTTTATCCCAACTCCCAAGCCAATTTTTCTACCATCAATGCATATGGACATGAAATAGCAAAATGCAACCTAAACTTGATATATGAATGCTTTGGAGCTCAAAGCACAATTCTACTATGCAAGAGTGCAATCAAGGACTTAAATCTTTTTTGTATTTGGAAACTAATGCAGTCTAAACTAATAGAGCAGTAACTCAGAACCACTACTAAAATTGATCCATCTTTTCCAACTCTGCAAGAGCCAGAGTAATGTTCACCCCACATTCTAAGTCCTAACCAACTAAAGTGCTAGAGAAATTTATCAGGACTCGCCGAATCAGATGAATTATCGAAGACCATCATAGCCAAATGAATCATTTCAATACATGAATCATTTCAATACACTGCACGATATCAGCCAAAAAAGATAATAGCTCTATCATTGATAAATATAAACCATTTTTGACAGGAACCAACACAACTCAGTTCTTTTTATATATAGATAAATATAAGAATTCAAGACAAGCGTAATTGTTTGTCCTTATGCGGTATTCTACACATAAATGCGAAACTATTACAAGGGTCCTCCTACCACACTCCCTCAGTTCAATTCATATCAAAATAGAAAGGAAGGCATATAAACTACAAAGGTTGAATCTTTAACTACATCAGTCTAAGAATAAACTAAAATGAGCAAAAAATCCAAAGAAAATGTACATACTTAACATCAGATGCACCACGAATCACATGATAATTTGTTACAATATGACCATCTCTATCCCACACAAATCCTGATCCAGACCCTTGTGGAACCTCCAACACATCCAATGTAAAAGCATCCTGCCTAACACACCAAATGCAAAAAATCATCCATATAATTAAAAAATGAAATGGGCACTAACCAATTTCAATGAAGCAATCAAGAAAACAAATGTAACCCTGTCCCAAAAGCCTGAAGTCAGTACATTATTAGATTCGATGCACTAAACATAATTACTCCATGGAGTTGTTATGAGTTGAACTTCGGAAAAAATATAGTACTAATCAAATATTATTAATTGTTATCACATCACGCACTTTGGATCGAGACATTGCAGTACCTTGCAGCAAGGTTAGTAATGTAGACAACAGAAGGTGTATTCTCCTGAAACAGCCTGACAGTAGCCAACTCATCAGATTGCAGCTTCTTGGCAGGTGTAACAACAAAAGCAGAAGCTGAATCAACATCAACCAAGAAAAGGGACAAAGACAAAGCCACTGATGTACAAGCTACAAGAACATTGTCCACGAGCTTCTTGAAGCTACTATTATTTTGATCATTTGAGTCAGAAGTTGAGAAGCTCTTGTGAGAAGCAGATATGGGGGGGAGAAAAGGGGGGGACTTGGATAAAAATAGGGATTTGGAGAGTGAAAGCTTTGGAGTTGGAGAAGAGATGAATGAGGAAGAGATGAGTGCGAGGGAATATGCAGCCATGTGTTTTTGTTGAATGGTTATGAGGATGTGATAAAAATATTGAATTCTTTTTCAGTTGGGTATTGTTATTATTGGTTACTACAGGGTTTTGTGGTTGACTAGTGATGTTGTAATGAACATACAGTTGTCAGCAGATCATTTGGTTATCTGCTGCACAAATCCTCTCGGCTCTTCTGAGTTCTTTTTTTCATAAGCAATTTAGTATTATATATGTAAGAGTTCAAAGCGAATAGAAGGATTCAAGCCTTTCCGATTCCAGGTTCGAAAAATCGGTATTCGATTTGGCCGAAAGCTTTAGCCGCGGGAAATTTCTGATTCTTTTTACTTTACTTATTAACAAAAAATTCTCAATCACATTGTTAAGAATCATAAACCATAAATCTCGCCAGACATTAAGTATCGCCTCAAGCCTCAAAGTTCCCAACTATATCCCTACTAGCTAAATCTTAGCAATCCAAAGTACTACCTCATATATCATTAGATTTATTATTATTTGAAAATTATTTATTTATACATACAAGTTAAATCCAACTACAAAATATGCGTATGTCAATCCTCTTATTAACCTTATTGTCAACACATGTTTCATAAATATATATAGTTTGAAAGATTATGTGATTATGCGGTGACGACCACGACTATACTGAGAAGAGTGTAAAGAATTAGTTTTGAATTGCTTAAATCAAAGCAGCCGTTAGGCTTTTTTCCATTTTTAATCGCTCTAAGTGCTTTCTTATCAGAATCGACCCAAATCGATTCTACACGCCAAAGACATGTGATATTTTAATGTGTTGGAGCGTGCTTATTGGTCTAGCTTATGTATAAATAGGGACCCAGTTCCATATCATGTAACGAACTTGAATAATAAAAGTTTAACTAATTTTCTCTCTTTCTTATCTTCTTCTTCTCTCTCTCTTCGTGTATCATCTTTAATTCTTCTTCTTCTTCTTTCATTCTTCTTCCTCTGCTTAAATTTCTTTAACGGGCAAATTGAGTTTACATCTTAATTCTGCATCTACACTTCTTTTAACACAGTAGATTAAGGGGGATAAATCCGACTATCATTGTGCTTTGGCTTTATTTTTTCCCCGCTCGAATTTGGCCGAACTGCTCGCTTTACTCCCTTTAACTTCAGAATCGCGCCGTGCCTCTTGACCATCGCAACCGATCATATCGCTTCCCTAAGATCATATTGCCCCCTAAATTATTAGCGGTCAAATTAAAACTTTGGGCTAGCTATATTAGGTCAGTTAACATTGTGCTTCTGATTGATCATATTGCCCCTACGTCGTAAAGTTTAATGAAGGGGTGAAATAACATTAATACGAATATTAAATTGGCCATTCTTACATATTTAAAAATTATTTCACTTGAAATGCAATATATGTCTGTTCGATTTTATCGCCCCGTCAAAAGTAATTGGCGTCAATTTTAAGCAGCGAAAAAATGAGCGAAATCCATAAATAACTTTTGTTCGGATAATTCAAAATGGCCAGCCAGATTTTAAAAATTTAGGGGAATGGCCCGAGGCGGGCAAAGAAGAATTCAAGCCTTGTTCTTTCGAATAGACTGGTATAAAACTTGGGATTAGAATCTTCATTCATTGATGTGTTCATTGGCAGTAGCTAAGACAAAATTCATCATGATAAAGTTGAAAAAGGAAAAGAATTCATTTGGTTTTATTCTCACATAAATGCACCAAACAAGGTCAGTTATCCAAGTTCTTAAGATCTTATGGAGATAAATTAACCTAGATTAGAAATTCCATAGTGTGGCTGTTTAACTAAACTAACAATGCAAGAGGAAAACAAAATTGTTAATATAACTTGGGTTTACAAAATTTTGCCCAAGGGTCTTAGTTCCCTTGGGATGCCATCAAAATTGCCAGAATTTACATCAGATTGAAAGACTGGTCTCTTTCCACTCTTCCAGTGTATGCCCTCTGCTAAGTGTTCCTTGCTTGGGGTCAGCATCACGAAATTAGGATCAGCTCTTTGATAACTGCAGTTCCGGGGATTGATCAGTGAAAACGAGAGGAAGTTGTGTTAGGGCAAAGGCGAATCTACTTGCATTCTTAATGTGTGAAATAACATTCTTCAATGATGAAAAGCACCTAACTCTGAAGTTATAGCGAATAACACAATGAATGAAACAAAGCATACCTTGCTTCTCTAACACTGTCGACTCGAAGCCCAAAACCGAATGCTGTCTCTCCTTTGATACGATCTCTAATAGCTGCAAATTGGCACACATTTTATTAAGGTTATTATAGATACGCTGAACCCCAATAGGTCATCTTGTATGCATACATAGGAGGGAGGGAGAGTGTGTTAACTCTTGCATACTAATGGTCACTGTGAGTGGTGAATGCAAGATCATCATATGAAAATGATTTGATACGACAAAGAAGATAAATGGACAACTTACAAGACTCCAACCAATCAGCATGATAGCATTTTAATGTGAAAGAACAGAATTGCAATGTTCCGTAGTAAGATTTAAATGTACCTGAAACGCTGAAGGTGAAAGATGGTTTCCACCAGGATTTAAATGCTAAAGCTATGGATGAGCTAAGAGGACCCAGCTTTCCCTGCAAAAACAATACATCTATTCACCATGCAATTTTTATCACCGAAAGATGAATTTTGTTGAAGACAAGACAACCTTTATCAAAAAGTTCTTGTTTGCTTGCCAAGATGCAGCAACTTGAAAGGTGGAGTCCTGGATACTGTTTTTAGCCTTGCCATCTTCCACCCTGTCATAAAAATTATAGTGGTAGTTAGAGCATTCACATTTGTTTTTCTAAATCAAAATCCTCAAATCTACTCCCTATCTAACTATTATCATTTTGTAAATTCATATTTTACTTTCATATCTTAGGCCTGGTGCATTAACCATTATCTGTGCTGTGAACAAGAAGTACCTAGTCTGTAGCTCAAAACCAAAATCAATGTAATTGGTGATTCCAACTATTTCATTCTCTTCAAGTGGGTTTTTAACCTGTGGCAGCATAGAAAAAGTTAGAATCCATCTCAAGCAAAGATATATAAATAGAAACTTGCTTGGTATGCAATTCAAATATACAGAATAATTGTTTTGCCCAACTTTGGCAAATATCTATCACTACAACTTTCTGAAACAAAAGTATATATTAATTGTAGGGAATAGGGATTAAATTTATACAGATACTTTCGGAAGAAAACGTACCCGGCGCTGAACCACCACATGCTGATAGAAAGAGGCAATGAACTGCATTGAAACAATTTTGAAGTAAGAATACAACAACAATCGGGATAAGCACTCAATAACGACTGTCTCAATTAAGGGAGCAAATTGGTCCTCTGGCCAAATAAGAACTAAGAGATTCAAGTATTTCCCAAGTCAAGTGTAAAGTTACCGAGGAATACAGTTCAACGCATATGGCATGGACAAGTAATCTGAGATTCTGTTATGGCTCATAACTTATGTTGTAATCTTAAGAGGAGCATGTACTCCAAATAATAATTAACTGATCAGTTGCCACTATATGTTAATGTTTTTACTTCAAACTCCAACCAATCCATAAGTTCGCACGTTCTTTTCTAGTTATAAGGACTAGACAACAGATAATTCTAAAAAAGGTGGAAGTTTTCTGAAGGTGATTAAGACGGATTAAAGCCACTCAAATCTATGGAAAGAAACAACAACCGATCTCTTTGTTTGCCCCTTGCATTAACACTTAACTGAACTACGAAACAATAACAGATGAACCATTTTCGAAAACTTTCTAATTATTTTTATTTTTATTGTAGTAAACCCTCCCCTTTCAAAATCACAAGCGAGAGAGGATTATTTTATTAGAAGGAGGACTTACCAAATACTTAATATAGTTAAACTTTCCATTGGTTTTCATGAATAATCAACATATACTTGTCTCTTCTCACCTGAGAATTTTTTGCTAATTCAAGACCAAAATTGAAGGATGGGCTTAAAGGACTTCCGGATCCTAATCCATAGCCAATAGCACAGCTCCAATTTTCTAAGTTTTTGTACTTAGGGATGCATTTGCCTCCAACTACATCAAGACGAGCATCAAACAATATATTAGTTGCAATCGATCAGCCAAGCTAATTAATTGACAACTTTATGTAAAATGTAGCAAACTCTGAGTACTGCAACCTTGGTCTAGCTTTAACTAATCACA
The DNA here is from genome assembly GCA_019722365.1 of Lithospermum erythrorhizon. NCBI lineage: Eukaryota > Viridiplantae > Streptophyta > Magnoliopsida > Boraginales > Boraginaceae > Lithospermum > Lithospermum erythrorhizon. The sequence goes on from JADFUC010001453.1 coordinate 884,538, forward strand.
AAGGAAACAAACTAACAGAAAGCAGTTGATCCTGGTGTCAAAAAACTTACATTGTGGTTCATACTGCACACCAGCTGTTAGTCTACCCATCTTGCTGACCAACCATGCACTTTTTGGAAATTCATCACCTACCATGTGGTGAAGTTAAAGAGTCAAATGCTGTACTGAATGAAACAACTGGTAGTTTAGCCAGTAACATGAGTGCTTCTGTTAGCTATTAAGATAACACGACCAGAAATGCTGAAATTTCAGATTTTCTTACTTCGATTAGAATCACAAAGGAAGATGGGAAAACAAACTAATTGACTATTACTAAGAGATGAAAACTTTTTTAGAATAACATTATTAAAACCAAAATTGATATACTGTAATATTGAGCGGATCTACTTTACGTACGAGCAAAAGGCATAAGTGTTGCTCCAACAGATAAATTCGAAGACCCATATCTAAGACCCATTACTCCATAATCTTCAGAAGATGACCTACAAACCATAATCAATCAGACAAACACTGGGTTGGTGGAAGGAGGGAACAGGGAAGAACAAGAACTAGTTGTAGTGATCTAAACTTGTGAAAACCAACCTATTCTTCACAAGCACTGGAAAAATTCCAAAAGCTCCAAACCCAAGTTTGGGATAATAGGCACACGATCTTATAAGTAGAACCCTGGAAAATGAAAAACAACAAAGAAAGGCTAGGAATATGTTTTCACATTTTCAGAAGAAAACAAGAGTATGCATTAAAAGTTCATACTTACGGCTCCGTGTTTGATACAAATAGGTCCATGAATGTATGCGGATCGTGAACGTCACTACAAATAACATTACATCATGTTACGAAAGAGATTTGAAACACAAGGGTACATCCAATTAACAAGACAGACCAGTAAAAACTTAAGTGTACCTCTGCCAGCGAAATTGCGCATTTCCTATAAGATTTTCAGTAGGCTTCTGATCAAGTGGACTTGCAACCTAACCAGGCTAAGGAACAATCTTTCATCATTCACGATAATAAAGATTCCTTTAATTCTACTGAACCAGACAACTAGTTATCCTATTAGCTATTTTCACCATGCTAGTAAATTTAGATCCACTCCTAGTCGTCTATACATGCCCTCTCCCCACCTTCAACCTAATCATTGATGTTATTATACAGTCAAACATAGGATGCTAAACATGTTACAAACTGAATACAACGAGATAAATTTAAATTGGCTAATTTGAGAAATTCGGACATTTTATTTAGCATTTAATTCAAATGAGCTATGAGTCCAAAAATGTTGGCATATCCAAGTATAATGTGAAATCATAATGCTTGAAAGAAAGCAGTAAAAGTATAGTAATATTAGTAGATGGTGTGGATACAGTAGCAATCAAATCGACGTGAGGGTCATCAATAGGCTTGAGCATAATTGTGGAATTGAAATGGCGAGCTTCTTCGAAGTAATCTTGGAACAAACACCTCAAAGACAGCTTTCCAAACAACAGATTATACGACGATTCCAGCATCCTACATTATCCATTCCCAATAACTATATATTAAGGATGTTCAAACAAACAATGAAGTTAAATAAATTACTCCCTCCATTTCAAAAAATACCGTCCAATTTCATTTTCAATGTAACCTTAATTGTCCCTCGTAACTTTGATTTGATAAAAATAATCATGTTAGTGGTAAAATAAGTTGAAATATCATCTTATGATATATTTTTCATCAAATATCATGCTACGTTCATGTCCACTTTATTTATCAATGGTCAAAACTAACTATGCAGACTTGATTGACAGACAAATCAAAATTATCAGGTTAGTAGTAAATTATATTGAAAGCATTATATTTTGATATATTTTGACAAAATTTTATAGTGATTCATATAAATTCAAAAGTATTTTTGAAATAATAATATATAGATTTACCTTGTACGGGAGGCGAGAGGAGGGAAATCAAAGAGAGGCGGAACCAACACCATAGGTGGTGGTGGCTCTTTCACGGCAGACCAAAAGTTGCCCATTTTAAAAAAATCTGTATTATTGTTATTATTATTTTGTAGTAGTGATATTATTGGGAAAATGAAATAGTTTTGTAATTGTGTGATGAAAGTCAAGAATGGTGGAGGAAGGGGAACGAAGACTGACTAATTTCAGACACTGCTGTCGCAAACTTGGCGTGGCTTACTTAACAAGCTCACACGCAACTTGTGTATTGAAGCCAAGCAAGCTATGCAAAAATGCTTGGCAGAAGCAAGCGAATGTGCAGTGATTGTGGCTTGGCGAATTCGACATAAACAAACAAACAAAAAGTTAAATGAGCTGCCCAGATATCAACCGTGAAATTTTATTAGTTTATTACGCATATGATCGTGAAAGTAATTTCTTTATATTGCTACAACGTTAAAGTAAATTCTTGAACATTGCTTAGTAAAAATGCAAAAAAATTAAATAAAATATCAGTACAAAATATTTTTAAAAAAGGTATCTTATATTGAATCAAGTACAAATATTTATTACGTTGTGAAATTTGGGTGATTCTTAGCGATTTGGCAGGTAGTAGTTTCCAGTATACCGTTTGTTTAGTCGAGCTTAGCCCGCGTATTGATCCCAACAGAAAAAAATTACACTTTATTTTTTTATTTAGATAAAGTCAAAAGTTGTTGTTATTATTATTATTATTATTAAATATTATAATTATGAGTATTAAGTTATTTTAATAAATATAAAATTTTCTCGTTCAAGAATAAATGCTTTTGAAAATAGTTTTGTAAATAAAAAGAAGGAGTAAAGTGCATTAATTAAATAACATAGTTCCGTAGTGTAACTAATCGTTTAAAATTGATTTTGTTTAAGATTCACAATTTCTAATAATTTAACAACAATTTAATAAATAAATTGAACCCATAATTTCAAAAATTCTAATAATTTAACAACAATTTTATACATAATTCAGAAATATTTCACTAGTTTTAATTAAGCAGTTAACAACAATTTGATAATCATATTTAACAACAATTTAATGATTTGCTAGTTTTAATGTGAGAAGAGTCTACAAAGTATCACCTGTGTCTCAATTTGAATTCAAAATATTACTTGTTGAGTTTAAGGAAATTCCTACGAAAGTATATAAGAAGGTTACCAAAATTGATAGATAACAATCTAAGTTAATGTTTATAGCACAAGAAACATAGAAATAATTTGCTAGTTTCTCTACAAACATGGAAAAAATTAGCTTCTTTAGCGTGAGGCATGAATTTGTTTGTTTCCTTATGAACATGGAACAAATCGCTACTTTTACTCTGACGTGGAACAAAATTGAATTTGTTTGTTTCGTTATGCGTGAAAGTTAACACACAAAATTGAACAACACTACTATCTTGTAACTGATATTTACTTATCTGCATTCTGATCATAATTTGAATTGAGATAAGATGGAGAAAAAAATGAATATTTGAATAAGATGGAGAAAAAGCGATATGGAGTTTAGAATTACCTGATAGAGAAATCTTAACAACAATTTAAGAAATATTAACAACAAAATAATTTCATATGAAATAACTATCACATTTAACAACAATTTGAGAAATATTAAGACATAATATCAATTCATAATTGACAAACCTTCTCACCGAAGTAATACATAATCTTAAGGTATACATTTATAACATAATCTCAATAATTTCATAATATGTAACACCAATTAACAACCACAACGTAACAACGTTTATTTACATATTGGATATAATTTGTCAAATTTAATTGTACACATTCTGAGGCGGATGAACTATGTGGTAGCCAAATATATCAGGCTGGCGCCCGAGCTTGATAGATTTAGCCATTTTCATCATTATTTAATTCATTCTTATGTAATTAATTAAACCCCAAATTCATTTTTTAAAAATTCTTTTCTTATGTAATTAATTATTTAATTCATTATTATGTAATCAATAGATTTTAATTCTTCATTAGCTTGTTTTGTTTTGTTTATAATTAAACAAGCGTTAAGAAATGAACTTTGTTGTGCTTATAAGCGTTGGGCGAGATTCCCTTTAGTTTTGCTTTATAAGCATGGATATGGCTTTCTTTGTTGTCTTTATAATGAAGCATTAAGCGTTTTGCTTTGTTTCATGACAAATTAAGTAGAATTCGCTTGTTTTAACTTTCGCGTAAGCGAAATTGAAACAGCACTTGCTACAAGCGTAATCAAAGTGCGACTTTGTTTTCTTATAAGCGTTAGGCGTCTTTGGTTTGTCTCGAAAGGGGTAAAATAGTAATTTACGCTTTCGTAATACTTTGTTTTTTGGTGTGTGTAGGAGGGTGGTGCCCACTTGTATACTATGAGTGAGTATAATAAAAGTTTTCTTTAATATATACCTCCCAACTATTTTGGATCAAAACGAGGTTGGAGCAAGCCAAATGGGAGTTTCGTATTACTTGAATAATCGATTGGGTGTCAAATTTAATATCGTAGAATGGGAATTTGATTCGGAATCAATTATTTTGGCACTCAAAATGTGGCCCCACCGGAAATAAAATAAAGCCTCATTCAAGAATTTCAGCCAGAAACTTAGTAGGCTATTTGGTTGGTTGTTTATTTTCTTTTAAAAAAAATACGTTTTTGTAATAATTAAGTAAAATAAAATATACCATTATTTTTTATTTTTCGAGAATCTATAAATAAAGCCAGTTTTGTATCGTTTGAATCAAAAAAATTGAGTTTTTCTGGCCCCTTTTCATTAATTGTATTAAAATATTATAATTTTTTAAAATTCAAGTAAAAATATTTTGTGAAAAGAGGAAGATAAAGTGATATGAAAGATAGAAAATAATTTGATATCACCGAATAACATCTTGATAGGTATTCTTGAAAATTAGGTGTTATTTGATGGTGTTAAGATGATATAGCGAGGAGAAGTATTAAATTTGGCGGTCGGCTACTTAAGATAATTAATAGGAGTAAAAGAGGTGTTTGTTAAAGCTAGATTCTTGAAACTAAAAACAGTGGTCGATCTTAATTTATTAGGCTTTGTTTGTTAATGAATTATTTTAAGTAACTTAATAATTGAAATCTTTATCAAAATCATTAACAAAAAATTAAATTAAAATTTCTAGATTATTTTTTATCTATGCTTAATCGAATAATCTGCTTGATTACTAACTATTCTTTGATTTTAACACTTTTAAAAAGCAATCTCTCGCCGTTTCTTGTATCGTTCTTAACTGATGTATTTGTTTTTGTATGATAAAAACCTATATAATATAATTCTTGTAGCTAGCTCAGTACAATTCTTCACCAATATTATGTTTGTTGACTATAAATATTCAGATATTCTCTGCCACTTAGTGCAACTCTACTAGAACTTCATTCTTGAAAATTGCATAATTAATCATGGAGGTTACTAACAAGACAATATTGATTTTGGGGCTAATATTTCTACTTGGTGACAAAGGAGTGAAAGCAAATGGAGGCAGTGTTGCAAAGAAGTGCAAATTTTCTGCAATATTCAATTTTGGAGATTCAAATTCTGATACTGGAGGGGGGTCAGCTGCTTTACGTGAGATTCCTCCACCTAATGGAATCACTTTCTTTGGGGTACCTTCTGGTAGAGCTTGTGATGGTCGCCTTCTTATAGACTTCATAGGTCACTTCTCAAACTTGGCTAACCTTATCTTTTTGGAATTCATTTCTAGGAATCTTTTGCTCTATATATGTACTATTTACTAATTTATACGAGTATAGTTTATTTCAACTGAACGTTTCATGCTTCATCCGACTTGAAATACTTGATCATTTAGTTTAGAACTATTTCACAAGTTGGAAAATTAGAATATAAATTCATAAATTTATATTATATCGTTTTAAGATAACCTTTTCCGAAACAACCAACTATTATATTACCTTTCTTAGTATTAGTTGCTTAAAAATGTTGTTTCCAAACATACTCCAATATTTGTTTAAAGATGGTACTAGTAGTTTTAAACATATCAGTCTGTCTAATCATATGAAATCACAAATTATATGTTTGGGCATGAGTAGTTAGCAACATCCATATTTTACTAGTGATAAAATCTCATCTCTCATTACCAATGTTTTTTTTTTTGCAGCTGAAAGGTTGGGTTTACCCTATGTAAGTGCATATCTCGACTCCTTTAATACAAACTTCAGGACCGGAGCAAACTTCGCCATAGGCGGTTCGTCCATTGTACCGCCTGGCTACAGCCCTTTTCCTCTTGATATCCAGATATCTCAGTTTGTGCAGTTTAAGTCTCACACTATCGCGCTTTTTAAAAAATTAAATGGAAGCAGTGAGTTTCATATTTGTGTTCTTTATGTTTTGTAATCCAAACTTGTTTCAGAGTAACTTATGTTAGTTTGATACAATTCAGGATCAGTCCAAGCTTTCAAAAACAATCTGCCTAGGCCTGAAGACTTTGGCAATGCTTTGTACACTTTTGATATTGGTCAAAATGATCTTAGCTATGGTTTCCAGCATGGTTCAGAAACACAAGTTAAAAAGAGCATCCCTAGTATCTTGGATAAGTTCTCCCAAGCTATTCATGTAAGTTTAAGCCATGATCATAAAATATTGCATACTTAAGGCATTCTTGAAAACATTGAAAGCCTATTAGTGGCGAATTTGATCCTCGCCCTGTATGATGATTACGTTTAAATGGTTGACAGTTCACTTTTGACACTAGCTCATGTTTGTTTCAGAATAATTTTTTTGGCGTGATCAATTTTTTCAGACACTATACGCTCAAGGGGCAAGGCGATTCTGGGTGCATAACACTGGTCCTGTTGGTTGCTTACCTTACAGTTACATCTATTATCCTTACAAACAACAGAATCTGGATAACTCAGGCTGTGTAAAGCCACAAAATGAGGTGGCTCGAGAGTTCAACAGGCAGCTCAAGAACAGGATTTTCAAGCTGAGGACACAACTGCGAGGCGCTTCTTTATCCTACGTAGACGTGTATTCGGCTAAATATGGACTAATAAGCCGTGCCAAGAACATAGGTAAACTCTTACTCCAACAACGGCAATGGCGATTTACTGATTTAACATATTGCAAAATTCGAACTCTGTATTCTATGGCAGGTTATGGAGATCCAATGATGTTCTGTTGTGGCAGTTACTATGGATACCATATTGATTGTGGCAAGAGGGCAGTAGTTAATGGTACTGTATATGGGAATCCATGTAGAGATCCGTCGAAGTTTATTAGTTGGGATGGCATACATTACTCAGAGAGAGCAAACAGAATGGTTGCTGCAGCCATTCTAAATGGCACCTTAACTGACCCTCCAGTTTCAATTGAAGGGGTTTGTTAGAACTCCCATTTCAGACTCCATTGAAAAGTATTACACATAACTTTTTAAGAGCTATAGACTAAGAATTTATTTTTTGGGTGCAATCATTGTGTTTATGTGTTAGATGGTGTGAATTTGGTGTAACAAAAGCAGAAAATGAGATTCCACCATTACTTGAATATAGAGCAAGATGCATAAAGAAAAAAGAATAGAAAGGGAAATTTAATCTTCTCATTTGATGTTGATGTAACAATTCAAGCAATATGTACATTTCTCGATTACATAATCTTTTCAATTCTTCAAATATTATTCTCTTTCATTCATTTAACAAACACACAATCAGAATCTGTAAAGCAAACCAGTACATGCTATATCTACCTGTACAATGAAATATGAATTGAATCAAACATTAAGGTTTGCTGGTGTCGCCAACAACACCAGAGTTTTTAACAAGGAGGGTTTCAAGTGACCTAGATTTCCAATTTCTGACTCTTCCAGCTTCCTTTAGTAACTCGGACAATCTCCGCTTCTCGTCATCAACATCAGGATTTGCTGTTCCAAGCTTCTCCTCTCTCATCCCAACAACAAATTCCAAAATTTCAATTGCATCCGTAGTTCTGCAAAGGCGAAACAGCAACATGAAAATATAATCGAAATGATATATGAACGCTAATAAAATCTCTAGACCTCTAAACAACATTTTCTTTGTATGCAAAAGTTAACTAAACAAGAAGAAACATGGAACATATTATATAACTAAGACCACTTAAAATAAGCTCACAGGTGTAATCATCAAATATAGACATCATATTATTTAATAGTGGCTACCTTCCCATTGCATCATATGTTCCAGCAAGATTGCTATACACGCCTATAGTGTCTGCATGGTGTGGACCGCACTCTGCCTCCAGTATGTACCTGGACTCCTCGAAATAATCTGCTGCCTCGTTTATTGCATAGAGTTGCACACAAGCAAGGCCTACCTGGTTCAGTGCAATGCCTAACAGAGCAGATTTCTTTTCTCCAATCGCCCTAAACTTTGCGATTGCTTCTTTCAAAGTATTATATGAATCAGTGTAGCTCCCCATCATATAATACAATACCCCCATTTGAGACTTAATACCCGCAATTGTACTTTGCTGACCCGGTGCTTTACCATACACCTTAATTGCTTTTTGAAGTAATTTGAGAGCCTTCTCAGGCTCATCCATAGATTCAAATATAGCAGAAACGTCCACTAGGCCACTGGCAATCTCTTCTGCAGGGCTTCCAGGAGTCGGATTTTTATATATACGCAACGATTTTTCACAATAAGATTTTGATTCACTAAACTTCCCAATCTTATTGTACAGATCAGCTAATCGGACAAACACTGAAGCAATTGAAGGATGATTTTCTCCTTTAGCCGCCTTAAATGTTTTGAGCGCTTTTTGATATGCAGAAATAGCCTCATCATACTTTGCCAAAGATAAATATGCATCCCCAATGTTGCAATCAACAGAAGCTACATCTAGTTCATGGCCATTGGCAGCCAATGCCGTGCTTGCCAAAACATAATGCTCAAGGGCTGCTTCATAGTCCCCCTTGGCATCACAAATAAGCCCAAGAAGTCTCCTATCTGCTGCTTCTTCCGGAGAAGCAGGTACACATTTTTCCTTGTGAATATCAAGAGCTATCTGACACATCTTCTCAGCTTCATCAAACTGCATAGCCTGGACATGGGCTTCAGCCAAGTACCTGCACGTCTCACCAAATCGTGTGTCTCCCTCCCCAAGAACCTGTCTTTGAATCTCCATACCTGCTGTGTAGCACAGTATTGAATTCTCGATCTGCCCAAGCATTGCATACGTATCTCCTAATTGCATACAACCAGAAAACTTTGCAAGAGCATGATTTTCACCTAAGTCCATTAGAGGAACTTCAATTGATCTTTCAAGCAAAGGAATTGCCACAGCATACTTGTCGAGCCTGCAGTACAATGCAGCTATAATATGCAAGCACATAACATACTCAAGATTAGGCTTGTTGTTAGCAGACTTCTCAAATGAATTCATTGCTCGCACAGCCACCTCTAAGACCTTTTGTGGATTGTCTCCAGACGAAAGTAGCTGCTTGGCCTGTTTAAGCAAATAAGCTCCAATGTATGCTGTTTCTGATGAACTATCAGTCCCATTCTGTTTCTCCGTTTTTCTTGTTGTTCTGACTCAATCTTTCTGGTACATATCTCATCTCCATCTCCCTTTTTGTCATCACGGTCATCTCCAGTCTCCTCAACCACCTCTTTCCCCTCCTCCATCTCTTCATGATCGACCCCAGCGAGAAACTGCAACTCAGAATCAATCCTCGACTCTCCACCATATGACATTAAACTACGACTGGAAGGTGAGTTATCAGAACTCTGCATCTCATGAACGTTATTATATAATTGCTCAATTGAAGTATCAATAGCCCCATCCATCGTTAGATCCATAGAGTCGGTACCACGAGTATAAGTACTCAATGGACTTCTAGGAGACCTCCCAGAAGACTCTTTAGCACCGTTGTTTTCATGTAATCCTTCCATGTATCTTTCAAGAATTTCAAGAATAATTCAACGTAAAGATGCAGATATTAGATTCTTCTGCAAATGAAACAGAACAGCAAACAATCAATAAAATATAACAAAATGCCAATCATTAATCATACCAAAGCAATTCCATACGGATTACTTCAGAAGTCTCATTATTCTATTCACAAATCATTCTGTCAACTTATGTTTTTTTTTTTTTTTTGGAACCCTCACCTTGCAAAATTGCATATGTCAACTTATGTTATTCTAACGGAAACATTAAGCTCAACAATTTTTTGTTGTTTTAAAAAAGTGAAATTCTCAATATCATGTTGTCTTAAAGGTTAATATGCAACATTTAACAAACAAACAAAATCAAGAGGGAAACATGATATGATCAAATAACACAGAATTACCAACAAGAAAAAGAAGCAAAAAACATGAAAAGATAAAAAGCTTTTACATGAAAATCGAAGGCAACAAAAGACTCAAAACACATACACACATAACATTAAGAAAACATGAATTACCCGAAATTTGCAGAGTCTCCTCAGAGAAAACCAAACAAGATGCAAAATGCAAAATCTTTCTTTATATATACTTATATAAATATATGAGTTAATGGGCAGAGAAAGAATAATAGGCAAAGACAAACAGGGGAAAAGATTATGTTTAAGAATGAAACAATTTTTCAGAAATGATGAATGCAGTTTTGGCTGAAGAGTTTTCTTTGAAAAAGATAATGCAGACAATGTAGATGATGATTAAAGAGAATGGAGCATGAGAAAGAAATATGAATAAGAATGTGGGGTTAAGAGAGGTTGAAATGTAGAACTGCATGAGGATGACTTATCATCTGCCAACAATGTCACACCACCTCTAACAACCGCCCAAATTCTTGTATTTTCAATATATATCTATACATGCAAAAAGAAAATCAATATATATCTAATTATCTATACATGCAAAAAGAAAATTATTTTTTTTAAATTTTTCTGCATGCATGGCATTTCCATGCTTGGTGCCATAAACGGAATTCAAGGGTAAACGTATTTATTTCATTTTATGCTACTCCACTTATATCATTCACCAACTATTATAATTACAATACCAATACATCAATGCCCAAAATCAACATGGATTCAATAACATATCTACACTTAATGTTACAGCAAATTTATTTAGTAAGATGATTTTTCAAATAAAAGTACTGTGACTTTATTATATATTTCATCCATAGAAAAATATTCTTGAATAATTGTACAACATTATGAAATTACATGAGCATACAATCCACATGTAGGACTTATACACATCGAGTCCTTAGAACTAATTTCGGTTATGTAGTGGATCAATATATTCAGAGGAGGTAGAGGTTGGTTTTGGAGTGTATAACTAAAATCGGATTTAATATCAGGGACTAAAATACTTTTCGACCCTATATACTGACATCATTAAGCGGTCTCATTAAGTTGACTAATCAAATTGTTAACTTTCAAAACCAACTCGAGATTCGACTTAATCTAGATCATATGAAGTTTCGAGCTTTAGTTTAACCAAACTTAACCGGTGTAAACATTCGATATCACTCGATTCATGTACATATCTAAGCAATGAATATATGATGATGTTTCTTTAAGTCAATGGCAATGATCCATCAACCCTTTATTTTTCTAAGCAAATGCTACCTTGGACACTGTTCCTCTCAGTATTTTACTCAACCAGAAAACTCTGCCTCTTTTCCTCTGTTATCCCCCTCTAGGTGTCTCTCTCTGCTTCCTCTCCTCCTTCCCCCAATGCTCTTTATCCTAACTTGCTCATTCCAAAGAAAAAAACATACTCCTTTTCAGGCCCCACACCATCTTATAAGAGCAAAAGAAAGCACAATATTTTGAATTCTTTAGATTTCTCTCTGCTGAAATCCAAATATGGGAAAGAATTGGATTATTTTCCTTCTCATTGTCCTGCTTCTACTAACATGTTCTTCTTCAGCAACACCAACTCCAGCTGCAAGTAAGAGCAAATACAAAAAAATCCTCTGTTTCCTCTGTTTTTTCAACTAAAAAATCACCATTTTAAGCTCATTTCATTATCATAATCTTAGTTCATTTGATTTATTGGTTTTTTTGTTGTTGCAAGAAGTTGTAAGTGGGGTAGTCACAAAAGTTGTTTCTGCTCTGTTCAAATGGCTGTGGTCACTAAACTCTCCACCAAAAACTGGTAATTTTCACTTGATCACACATTTCAAGAACTGGTTTTCAAAGTTCTTAACTTAATTATGTTACAGTTGTTTTGGTAATTAATTATGTTTATGAGATAATAATGTAGTTGATTATTGTTTGGTTTTCAGCAATTGCAAGTCGTTCAATGATCAAATTTGAAAGTGGATACAATGTTGAGACTGTGTTTGATGGTAGCAAGCTTGGAATTGAACCATATGCCGTGGAGGTTTCACCTTCTGGGGATCTTTTACTGTTGGATTCAGAGAACAGTAATGTATACAAGATCTCAACACCAATATCTAGATGTAAGTTTCCTCTTAAAGTGTTCTAAAATTTAATTTGTTTTGGCACTTAGGCCATGTTAATGTTCATTAGTGTAAAGGAGACATGATTAGGTGAGTGACCAGTGACGAAACCAGAACTTTTATGTAGGGGGTGACAATGAACGATAAAAATTAGTAAAAAAATAAAAAATTATTGGGCTCATCAAATAATTTTTTGGAAAAAATGCGAGTATATTAAGATCTTATTTTTCAAAAAATTATTGACATGCAGTTTCCCTATTCCTTCAACACAATTTCCAAATCATGGACTTAAAATTTGTTTAGGGACCAAACTAGGCCTAAATCTTTGAAGTTCTTGCAGAGTTTGTATATAAATGTCACCTTTGGTTAGTTTTCTGGATTTGTGAGTGTGGAATGTGGATATAATTAGAAACTCGGGAACGAATGCAAGTTCCCTGTTTCATGCTAAAGTTTATATTCTTTTCTGGGTTAGCTCCATAAGAATCTTGTTTTATGAAAATCTTACTCCAAGAATTTACATTTGCTTTCGTTTAAATGAAGACTCTGCTTTGTTTTGGTATCCTATGTCATTTTCAGTTGAATATAAAATTGATTCTCTCTTTTTGGAGATTTGTTGGGTTTCTCATTTATTTAAAAAAATTGGATGTACTTTATTCTTCTTGTCTTTTCATGTTGCTATCTTCACAATATTATTCTTAAGTTGATGCAACCAATTTATTTTAGATTTTTCAATTATACTAAGACTGAAGTTGTTTTCCTTTTGAGGAGTATAATGCCCAACTATGAAGATGATAGTCATTTTTACTGTCTAATTGATCGAAATATATTAACGGGCTCAATACCATGGAATGTGGAGTGCAGATAGCCGTCCCAAGTTGTTAGCTGGATCATCTGAAGGATACTCAGGGCATGTAGATGGCAGGCCATGGGAAGCAAGGATGAATCACCCAAAAAGCCTTACTGTTGATGACAGAGGAAATATTTACGTTGCCGATACTGTCAATATGGTGATCAGAAAAATCAGTGATGATGGTAATTCCCATAAGTTCATATTGTCACCACTTGATCAATGAATGATCCCTTTTCTTTCAGAGTCTAGACTAATGAAATAATCTTCTTTTCGCCCTAAGGCATTATAAATCAGATCTGTTACAAGTCTTTTGAAAGAAATGAGCTTTATTTCTTACTTTCTGCATCAAGTTACATAATTCTGTCTATGCAGGGGTAGTTACAATTGCTGGAGGGAAGTGGGACCGGGGAGGAGGTCATGTAGATGGACCGAGTGAAGATGCAAGATTCTCTGATGATTTTGATGTTGTTTACTTAGGGAGCAGTTGCACGCTTTTAGTTATAGACAGAGGAAACCAGGCAATTCGAGAGATCCAACTCAATGATAGTGATTGTTCTGAGAATGAAGATGACAATCTTCATCTAGGTAAGATTTGATTTTTCCTAATCTCATGTATTTGATGATTTTGAAAGATTGAGCATTTTGTGAATGTAGGTGTAGCACTGCTTGCTGCAGCTTGTTTTTTCGGCTATATGTTAGCCCTGCTGCAACATAGAGTTAGAGCCATATTTTCATCTCGAGAGGTAAGTTGCTAAACTCGCTTGCTTTCGTTTGAATTAAGGACCTCTACTATTTCTCCCTCCCATTGAGCAAGTCCTTTTACCACTTTAGTTCTTTATATGTCCACCAAATGCTCTACCTGTGATACCTGAAGTAGTGGCTTTATATCAACGTGTTACCTCACTTCTCAGAGTCGAAAGATTTTCTTAATTGATCACTAAATGTACTTTACATGTCTTTAATTTGTAGGACTCGAGACCTCCTATCAAAGATGTAAGACCGGCACCATATCAACAGCCTCCTAAATCAACAAGGCCGCCTCTCATTCCTGTACGAGATGAGTATGAGCAACTAGAGGATGGCATATTCAGCTCGATTGGAAGGCTTGTTGTGAACACTAGCTCATCAGCTCTGGAACTTTTTGGTGGATTGTTTTCAAGGTCAAGGAAGAAACCTCTCCACCCTCATTTTCAGCATCAATATCATCAGTCATTTGGGCACAACAGTAGTCATAATTGGCCTGTACAAGATAGCTTTGCCATTGCAGACGGAGATGGCCCCCCTTCAATCGAGTCAAGAGACCCCACCCCTGGGAGAGCAAAACCTGTGATGACAAATGACCTGGAGCATAATCATCATGGAAGGCAAAGCCAACCTTTCCATGGTGGTCGAAATGGTGAATTTACTGTGCAGTATAATCAACATCACGGCCCGAGACTACAACAGTACCACCAACATCATCAGAAACACCAGTCTTCAAGTGCCCAGACTTTCTATGAGCCCAGTTCTGAAGCGAAAGAGATTGTATTTGGAGCTGTTCAAGAACAGGAAGAACAACGTGAAACAATAGTGATCAAGGCTGTTGATTATGGGGATTCTGTGTACAGTGATCAGAATCTTCGGTCTAGATATAACTACATGAGCTATTCATATGGCTATTGATCAGCAATGCCATGACTTAGATCCCTTGTCTTTAGAGCTGTTATTAGTCGAGCTCCACAATGGCTAACGGCAGGCTTAGGAAGAAGAGGCTCGGCTTCATTTGGGCAATATTGGCCTGTGCGCTCAGCTCGTTAGGCTCACGGCCATTTCGATAGGCTCGGTTATGAAATTATTATATATTCGCCCGGATTCGCTTTTCTTTCACAGTTATTTACACGTAGATTAAGAAAAATAAAAAGTAATTCAATACGTTAAACGTAAAATGTCGATTAATTGAAGCTTTTATAATTGGTTGGTTGGTAATTTAATAAAAAAAAAAAAGGTCAAAATTAGGTGAAAATGCTTAGAAACACAATTTTTACATCTTTAGAAGAACAAGTATTTTTGAAAGCAAAAAATTAAGGCTAAAAAAACCCAGTATATAAAGCAGGAGGGAGCATTAAAGACAGTTTGTTATAATTTTTTTATCAATTGTGATTAATGTTAAATACATTATTTTTTGTCTTGACTTTTATCGGCTACAAAATTTGAAATTTCATGTGTGTGGCTTCGAGCTCGACTCGGTGAGCCAGCAACGAGGCCGAGCCGGGAACAAAAAATTCTCAGGTTAGAACCGGCTGGAGTAGCAGTATACTTGTCTTTATAAAAGTAATATTAGAGTGTGAAACTAGGAGTTTCTTGTCTGAAAGTAGTCATAGATTCTTTCACATTGTATGCATGTTAAAACTGTTCATTTCTTCTCTTTATTATCGTCGACCTTACCACATGATTACTTTGCGTCCGAGAACATAGCATAAGTGTTATTAAAGGAATAACTATATGACAATTCTATTTAAATAGTAAATCATACAACACGCGTGATCTATCTACCACAACATTGGAATAAAAACTAATCATACCAGTCTACAAATACATATTTCGTTCTAGTTTCAGCAAGTTCCATCACCTGCTGAATCCTTCGTTCGAAGCTTCAGAAAGGTACATGGATTTATCTTCCTCCTCTTTAAGAGCGTTGATCATCAAAGCCACTTTATCCATGCTAGGCCTACTTTCAGGAGAACGATTAACACACTTAATTGCTATCTGCAGCAAGCTAACCATCCTCTCCTCGCTAGCTCCTTCTCGGATCAAGTTTCTGTCAAATACTTCTACTGTCCATTCTTCTTTGACAGCAGAAACAACCCAAGTAGCCAGGTCCACTCCCTCGGTCATTACCAACTTTCCTGTCAGAAGTTCTAGGAGCATCGCTCCAAATGCATACACATCGCCTTTGAAGTTTGCGTGGTTTACTTCTAATGACTGGTAATGATCACTATCCCCAACCATAAGACCGTATTCACTGATGCATGGCTCCAAGTTCTTATTCAGCAAAATGTTTGAAGACTTCAGGTTGCCATGAGCAATCCTATCTTCATAGAATTCTTGATGCATAAATGCTAATGCGTCGGCTACCATTCCAGCAACGTATAACCTGCTGCCCCAATCAAAGGCTTCCCCTGTTCCGTTTCCTGAAATATGTACACAGATACCATAACCGTATAATAAGCATATAAAACGAGAATATTATTACTGTTCTTAAAGTGGGACAACGAAGTAAAAACAACTTACCATGGATGAGTTTGAAGAGAGATCCGTGCTCTTGATACTCATACACCAAAAGCTTCTCTTGACTTGAACTATAGAAGGTAATAGCAGGCAAAACATTTGGATGCGTCACTTGGTTAAGCCTTTTCATTCTCAGCTTGAAATTGTTACCGGATATGTTCCAATTTCTTATTCTCTTCACAGCCAAATTCATTTTTAGATCTTCAAATATGACCTTATAAACACTTCCATGCGTGCCCCTTCCAAGCAACTCAGCAGGAGCCTTGAGCAAATCCTCGAACTTCAGTCCATTTGCCTCGGGGCTTGCAAGGCTTACTAGCGAAGATGATGAAACTAACATGCTATCGTCGGCTGATATGGCTGAAATCCCTGACTTACTGAAACCAGTTTTCATTTCAACTGTCGCGAAATCAGAATTGTTAGTGCTGCCATCAATGGACGCAACCTTCTTAGCCACCTTTTGATCATTATCCTTATTTTTCTTGCCTTTCCTACAAACCCACAGAGTGATAATAAGAATAAGGACCAAGGCTATAAGAAGATAACCAGCATACATGAAAATTTGATCCTTCGATTTTTTTGTTTTATTCGGCTGTTCGGCATCTGAAGGCGCCTCAGAAGATAATGAAGAACAGTCGTTTGGTAATGGATCACCACACAACTGAGGATTTCCAATGAAACTTGACACCTGATGACGCTCACCACCAGCAGGAATAGGTCCACTGAAATTATTGAAGGAAACATTGAAGAACTCAAAATTTGAAAATTTGAAGTTTGGTATAACACCAGAGAGCTGGTTGAACTGAGCTGAAAACTCTTTTAGACTTGATATCCGAGCCAAATCAGGCACATCCCCCAAGAATTTGTTTCGAGAGATATCGAGTTGTTTCAGAGTATTTAACTTTGCAAGTGCGCCAGGAAGATTTCCAGAGAACTTGTTTCCTCTTATATGCAAGTCCTCAAGTTGCTTGCAGTTTCCGATTTCCTCAAGGTTTTCGCCAGTGATGGCATTGTCATTAAGAAAGATTTCTTTAAGAGATGTTGAAAGAGATTCTTCATCACAAAGTGTGCTAGGATCGAAAACACCAGAAAATCTACGCCGATTAAGAGAGATTGCCATGACAGACGACGATCGAGTGTAGCATTTGATGCCATCCCACCTGCAATGGTCAGAGGTAAGATTCCAACCAAAGTTAACATCAGGTTTTGCATTGTTGGAAAGTTTTTCATAAAATTTCAGCAAGGCAATTCCGACATCTGTTTCATCAGATGTTGCAGTGTGTGGTAGGAGAAAAAAGAGAACTAGACAATTCCATATGAATATTTTTGTCATTACAGATTCTACAAACATTACTGAGATACAACTGGAAAACTGAATCAGTTTGGAATTGCACAAGAAAATTCAATGTCTAGTGATAGGTTACTGCTAATTATACTGCCATTTGCGGAGAATTCAAGGAACTTTTGTATACTTCTTATCATATTTTTTATTGACAGAGTCAAATGAAACATAACTAAAAACACAATCAAATGTAGATGCCGGCCTACAGATATAGACATATGGTTGAGTCTCCAATCTAATTCGTCTTTAGAATGAGAAATTGAAAATGACTTGCAACCCTCAATAGAAAAATGCATATTGAAGCTGTATCTAGCTGCAGAGATTTGCTTTCCAAGCTGAAGACAGCATGGCAAAGATAGTCAAGAGCCATTTTCTAAAAAAAGTAAAAAAGAGGGAGCAAAGCTCACGTATATTTACGTCTTTTAATCAATATATACAAAGATGAAGCAAGTCGAGTATAGATACAGTCTCTTAAGTGAATGTTTTAACTAATTTGGTTTTCCGATTTACATCCAAGACGAAAGAAAGAACACAAAACATGGTCACAATGGCTATGGGAACTACCCTATGCCGCTCGCTGATAGGATATTAAGCAGTACCCTCATCATTGTCACTTTGTTCACTGGAGTCTTCATCACTGCCTTCCTCATCACTTGCATCAGGTTTGGATTCCGGGATTTCCATCTTCTTTGCATAATGTTCACAGTACTCTGTCGACCAGTAACATGTGTGTATTACAAATTCAATTGTGTATATCACCTAGACAAGATGGACTAAGAAAGAGAATTTGCCTAGGCAATGATGGAAGCTATTCTGACCAAAGGTGGTACCTTTCACTTTGAGTTCATACTCTTTTGGATCTCTCAACAACAGAGACCCTGCCTCACGATTTAGAGGGTGTGAAGGATTTGGATAGAGCAAAAGTTGTGGGAGGAAAACCTCAAACACATTTAGTAGATCTGCATAGAAAATGCGCAAATTAAGTGACAACATCCTTAGGTCGTGAAAAAGGAAGAGATAAATATAACTGGTTTTCAAACCAGAATTGGGTTTATTAATTCACAAACTATTAGAGGAAGCACCAAACATCGGACTCCATGATTGTCTGATGACGTCCAAGCAAACAGAACCAGATCTGTCGTTAAGAAAGTGGAATAACTGAGGATGAAATTTTGCAGAAGAAACAAATTCACCAGTGGAGAATAGACTTCAAGGTAATGTAAGTCCAATGCATAAAAACTTGTAAGATGTTATACCAGTAATTAACAAAGATAGAATGATGTTAATACATTGAGGAGATAATTTATTCAATAGCTAGCATTTTATCATAAATTGGTTACAAAGTACGAAAATGGCCAACAAAAACTTCAGATAACTCACTTCTCATTGATATTTGGATGGAAAATCTTATTCAGGAACTTAATGGACGGACACTTGTATGGATAAGCATCCGGTATCACTACATGGACTTTCCAAACACCACATTCGTAAGGGCCTGCGACCAAATAGACAATGTTAATTCAGCAATATAATCACCAGCCTCGTTTGTTTTCATCAGAAAAGAACATAAGGGTGCATACTTGATCATAAACTTGTACAGCATGTTCATGCCAGATTTTGTACCCAATGTAACTGAGATTAAAATAAATTGGTACCATTTTACGGACTCTTTTAACTAAATTTATCAAAAAACTGTAAAAAGGTGAACAAGAGATAACGCGGGAAAAAACATTTCAAGCAAGAGAAACGACGCCACATTCATTTTAGCCAAGAAAAAGATTAGCGAGTTAGCACACTATAAAGGAGGAGCAACATTTTAAGCCTAAAAACAGATCTATACTAAGTAGTGCTCCGTACTAAAGAAACTAGAAACAATTTATGTTACTAATGCAATCTACAATATTCCTTGATTAAATTTTCGAAACAATCCAAAACAATCAAGGAGTGTGATTTACTAAGAAAGGGAGCTGATTTTTACTGTCTTTTGGGCCGTGAAACTCCACATGGAAGCCGTTGATCCCATCATCGACTGGCTCCACTTTGTAGTCATTCATCATCCTGCAAACAAACAACATCACATTACTTGCACGAAATACTTACAACTTCATCATCAACATGAAATGCTTACAATTTCATTAAATCGATGTCTTTCCTCTTGCTTGGAGAACCCATTTTGCTTAAAAGATACTTTAGCAACCTAAATCAAATTTAAAAGTGCCATTAGCTAAAAAGGCACAGTTATGCTAGTCCACTAAATAAATTGATATCAACTATTGAACACAAACAAAATAGAAAATAAGTTGACCTCAATTATCACTAATATGACTTCATTTAGCATTTTTCATTGAAAAATCAGCATTAACAGGGACTAAATAACACATTAAACTCTACTTAATGTCTCAAAACTACTTCATTTGTTTCGGTATAAAAGCGATTTCTACAGTATATAGCATAACAAAAGTTCAATTAAGACTAAGATCGATAAAAATGTAATCTTTTTCATTAAATTCTACTACCTCCATTTCAATTAAGGATAAAAAATACTCAACTTTGATTATAAATTATGGTTACATAAATATTTTATTATTAACATGATTAAACACGTATTATCTAACTTTACTAATTTTTTGATATGATTATAAAATTAAACGAATGAATTATAGATAAAAGTGGATTGAATTTTTATTGACGAAAAGCCACACAGTTAAATATAAAAATGAAGGGAAATGAATTTGGCAATTTAAAAAAAACCCAAATCATGAAAGTAAACTAAGAATGATATTACCAATAAACATAAAATAAAGTAAAAATGAAATTGGAAATGTGCCTCTGCTTGATTTAGAATAAGGAATACTATAGCGGATTTTTAGCCTATTTTCACGTGCATTTTATATGATGGATTGTTTTTTTTTAATCATGTTTTTTAATTTGGCGTAGAAATAGGTCCACTCCTATTAAATCCATTCACAAAAGAGAGGAAGGCATTTTAATACAGATATTTCTACGTCAAATCCAAAAGGAATTTTAATAGAGCTATTTTAATACAAGGTACAAGGCATAGACAAATTTCTTATGCAATTGTCAAGTCCCTCTCGGATCTTATTAGAGTGATTAAAGCTTTTATTATCTTAAGGTGCCCAAATTATTTAAATAAGGATAAAATTGATTAATATAAAAATCTGTGATCAGCATTATTGATTATCAGAAACGTTCGTTTTTTTTTGTGCTCAGCTTGTCAGGTGACATGAAAGCGATTGTTGGAAGCTTAAAAGCAAAAGTAGTATATATGATTTGATATATCATATTCTTAAAAATTAAATAATGCACTCTAAATTAATTTATTTAACATTTTTATTAACATCGTTAGTTGGGTAAAACTTAAACTTCATGTTATTGTTTAAAATAATTCAAATTTTCATTTAACATTAATTAAATGAATTTAAACGGGTTAAATCTGAAATATGTTTTTTAAGCGCAGTACGCAGGCCCCTCCCTCTGAGTTTCCCGTATCTCACGAACATTTATACTTTCATCCAAACCGCAGAATACCAACGATTTATTCACTACTCTTTAACAATACACTTTCCATAACTTTGAAAACTTTTTGACTTTATCTTAAAAAAAAAAAAATGATATGTCATTTCGTTTTAGGCGCTACTGTCCCTTCGGTAAGCAGAGGAGGATAAGCCAAGGGATGTGCGCCGGGGTAGAGAACTGCCACGCAATGAAGTGCCAGGCATTTGGAGTAGCCACTGTAGCACAGGCGACCCCGACAAATGCATAAGCATTTCTTAGGGGTTCGAGCCGTGTCGATGTGAGCGCTTAGCTTAAGTAAGCGAGTCAAGTATCGGATTGGGATGTGCCCAGGTAAGGGCGACTTTTTTTTTTTTTTTTTTTATCTTGTTGATACCTCAGTGGGGTTAACACTTTGTCCTCAGGTTATACTTAATCTCTTTTCGATTTTAAAATAGATGATTATTTAGTTAAAAATTATTTTATTAAAGATATCGTGAAAATTATATTGAGATTTTAAAAAATTACATTGAAAATGTAAAAATTTACATTGAAATTGTAAAAGTATATATTAAAATTGTAAATAATCAACTATTGTAAGCCAAAAATTTGAAGATGATCGTGTATTTTGAAAATCGAAAATCGAAGTATTCATAGTGGACTCAATGGTCGGAGTCTACTTAAAATTTGTTGGAAAGAGTTATTTTTATTTAAAAATAAAATTTTACGATAATATTTATAAAAAAGTAAATGGTTCGTCCGTTTAAGGAATATGATCTTTCCGTAACAATTACGTTATAAATATGTGAAGTTACATATTAAAACGAGTTAATTTTAGCATGAAACATCATGTATTTTTAATATAATATCGTAGAACCATTGTTAAGTCATTATTGTAAATTAAAAGGTATGTGAATATAGTAGGCCAAGATTACACGTTCAAAAGATATTGAAGGTTCATATATTGGTAAATTAGCAAATTTGTAATGAACGTAGACCGCTTTTCCTATCATTGATTTTAGAATTATATCGAATTCCTTTGATAAACTTACATAAAAATCATAATTAGACAATAGAGTACATTTCACCTCTATTTATCTCCCTCGCCTCCCCCCCTCTCTCTCTCTCTCAAAATATTATTTGTTCTGTTTAAAGAGTAAGCAATGGCGGATATAACTCATTTTCCCATGGAACAGCTTCAAGACCTTGAATACTGCATTGACTCTAACCCACCATGGCGTATAATTCTTTACCCCCCAACATTTATTCATGGTGTCTGCTTAATTATGTGCTTTTTTATAACGTTGTTCAACATTTCTTTATTCATGTACGCATTTTGTGATTATGTGTGCTAAAACATTACTGGCTGAACTATACTTCTGAGGTTTATGTACGTTTACAATTATGAATGAAACTTCCATTTTGTTAGTTCAAGAAGCTCACTAGCACTGGCAAACATTAGTTGTTACTAAATTTTGTATTTGTATTTATGTTGCCTCATGAAAATGTTTGTGTTTGCCACTTTAGATTAAAGAAACTAAGAAAGTTTGTATCTTCAAGATAATTTTCTATGTTTTCTACTCAATTTTGTACAACACCATGAAGTTCATTTTAATTGACGTTTCGTTTTTCCGTATAAACTTTTGACCATGTAGTACTTTTCATTCATAACCATAGTCAAATTTTGATACACTCCATGAAATTCGTTTTAATTGACGTTTTCGTTTTTCTGTATAAATTTTTGACCATGTAGTACTTTTCATTCATAACCATAGTCAAATTTTGATACGGAAAAAACAATATTCATTATGATGGTCAAATTACACGGAAAAACAAAAACGTCAATTAAATTGAATCGAAGTTATTAATTGTTTGTGGGTTGGTATTGGATAGTTTTAGTTTTGTTGTTGTTGGCATGAATGGTCAAATGAAAATGAGAAGACTCAATGTTGGATCTTCTTGTTTTTTTTCTCCTTTTTAAGTTGCTTTCATTAGTGATAAAATAAATGTTTAGATTTGGATGCTTCTTATTGTGGGACACCTGGATTTAATAAAAGGACAGTTCTTTCTAACTATTCATGATTGTCATTTCAATATGATCTCTACAGTTCATTTTAATTAACGATTTCATTTTTTGTATGAACGTTTGACCATCAATTTATCATTAGATTGGTTTATAAAAATATTTTCACAATATTACTTTCTTCTAATTTTCATTAGATTACTAATAATTAATTGACGGTCAAAGTTTGACACGAAAAACTAGAACATTGATTAAAAGGAATTGAAGGAAGTATGTATTAAAAAAAGGAGCTTGATTCATTTTTAAATATCTGACAGAATGTACCTTTCCAAATGAAGTTAAAACTCAAATATGTTAATGATTGTTTGAGTATAGGCATAAAGATTCATGTAGGAGTACTATAATTGCTAATTCAATTGCCTAATTAAATTGGTCAAGTCCACAGGAAACTCCAATTGTTTAATGATTTCTATTGATACTTGGATTTTTGTAGATTCTCATATATTCTTCTTTCTTAATGATGCAATGTGTCAAACTATACTTTGCAAATCCCTGCATTAAGTATCCTTCTTACATAAGATAATAATTTCATATATTGATGCTTGACAATACATGTATATTATTCTGGCTTATGGGTAGCATCTAAATTTTTGCTTCTTATATATCAGACGAAAAATCATGCCAAGTTTGAGCAGTTATTGAGCTCTTGAGAATATCTTTTGACTTGCATGATCCATTATTTAGCGAACATGGAAAATTATTTTTTATGCCATTAATGGCTTGCAGCTATGAGTTATGGTATGTGTTTACATCTTCATGGCAGTCTGGAAAAATGTTTTTTTTTTAAATTTACTTTAGATGAGCATACTGAATGCTCTTACTGTTTCCTTATATTTCTTGCTTTGAAATTGAGATACCAGAAACTATTTTCATTTCTATATGGCCTCGTGACAACGAGAACAAATTTCTCGCAGCGGAAACAATCTTGCTAGCATTTCAAAATTACATTTTAGTACTCGGCACCAGTGTGATGATTCCCACTGCACTAGTCACCTTGATGGGAGGAACTGATGTAAGTCGAACTCACCCTTGTTGTCATATTTTTTGCTAAACTTTTAGAAGTAGATTTTAATTCTTTAATGTTGTACGGAGTAATAAATTCCAAGTGATCTTCTAAATTCTTTCTTCGTAGATTACCGAAAATATTTTAGTGAAGCCTTTTTGCGAAATTTTCTCTGCACGTCTTGTTAATTAAGATTGCAATATAGTTGGTCATGAATAACGGTATCGATTGCCATATCATAATTCATTTTTCTTCGTGGTATGATAATTACTCTTATAATGACTAGTCATGTTTTACTGAATCCTCTGTTAAATTTCTCATTCTTACAAGATTGGATACATATTGTTTGTTATTCAACCAGTGGGACAAAGCACGAGTATTGCAAACACTTCTTTTTGTTGGCGGCATTAAAACACTTCTCCAGACACTATTTGGAACCAGGTTGCCAGCTGTAGTCGGAGGTTCCTTTGCTTATGTTGTTCCAGTTCTATACATAATTAATGATTCTTCCCTGCAACAGATTACTGATAAGCATGAAGTAAGTAGTATGACTCAAACTTTTTGTTTGGGCATTTTGCTGCTGTTTAAAGAATACCTTTAAACATGACTTCGAAGTGAAGTTTCAATTAGATTCTGAGTAAAGACCTTATGCATGCGCAATAATTTTTTAAGGCGGATTTAATGTGAAGTTCCATCCACAAACATGAATAATCGGTTACCCTGCCTAATAATAGTTTCGGAATTCACAGAGATTCATGCATACAATGCGAGCCATCCAGGGAGCTCTGATTGTTGCTTCAAGCATTGAAATAATCCTGGGATACAGCCAAGTTTGGGGGCTATTTTCTCGGTTTGATATTTTCATTCGACTCCTAATTGATTAGTTGGGATATTGCTGTTCAACTGAGAAAGCTTACATGATAACTTTTGACAGTTTCTTCAGTCCCCTTGGTATGGCACCTGTTGTAGGATTGGTTGGGTTAGGTTTATTTCAGCGTGGATTTCCTGCGGTATGGTTTGTTTCTTTGTGCAGAAACTTTGACTTCAATTTCCTAGAATCTAATCTATTCAATATGTAAACTTGTTGGTTGCTCATATAACCTGCTAAAGCTGTGTTTAGTGTTTTGGCCCCAAAAGTCACACATATTGCCAACACTAAACTAAAATTGTTACCAGAATGAATTGCAATCCAACAACTATCAGATATATTTAGAAACTGCTGAGATGTTTAAATGGGTCTTTAAATGCAACCAATTGATAGACATCGCACCATGACCATACGTTGCTACCGTGTGCAGACTTTTGACTTAGTTGTCCTCTAATAACGATTAATGAAATAAATTGCCTAATATAGTACCATTGGTAACTTACTGTATTCTTGATATTATATCATGCTCTTTTGAGGTGCAGTTGCTTGATATTGAAGAACAGTGATGCATGTTACAGTATGCTTTGTACTTTCAATATATATTTTCTTGGCAACATTTCTACAAATACTGGTTGAGATTGATGAAGGCCTTGAAGTTTGTCACTTTCTATCTTGTGGCACTCACACCATCTGATAACATTTATAAAATTTTACTACCCTTATATTGCAGTTGGGAAATTGTGTGGAGATTGGGTTGCCAATGCTTTTGTTGATCATCGCCTTGTCACAAGTAAGGCGCATGCGAATATTTGGAAATGTTCTTTCACTTGTAGTTATATATTGTAAAATCATACCAGCATTTATAACTAATAATTGCAGTACCTGAAGCATGTCAAGCTGCCGCGTGATTTCCCAATATTTGAACGTTTTTCTGTGTTGATTTGCATCTCGGTTGTGTGGATATATGCTTCTATCTTAACGGCAAGTGGCGCATATAACCACAAATCTTCAAGAACCCAATTCAACTGTAGAACAGACAAGGCGAATATCATATCTACCGCCCCATGGTTTGTACTTCCTTGTACCTTATTTCTTTCATGATTATTCACAGGTATAAATATCTCTGAGTTGTTTCAGGTTCAAATTCCCATATCCTCTGCAATGGGGTCCACCAACATTTGCAGCAGGTCACTGTTTTGCGATGATGTCTGCTGTTCTTGTCTCAATGGTTGAGGTATTAGCTCATTCCCTTCATTAATAGATATTGAATGGTCGATATGGTGTTATTGCTGACTTTCTAAATATGTCTGCACTCTGCATGCAACTTCAAGATCAAGAAAAAAGTAAATGTTGATGGGGAGATCAGTAAATCATATTCCCTCCATCTCTAGATATTTGATTGTTTAGAACAAAAGTGTTGTTTATTACTTTATTTACTTGATCATGCATATAGGATTTCAATGGTACTTTTTTCACAATCTTTTCAATTTTGTCCCTATAAAGTTTCACGTCTCATCATAAAGTGTAATGATTATCTTTAAACAATAAAGGGATTTTGATGATTGAATCTTCCCTTAGTATTCACTGATTGTTCCCTTAGTATTTGTACAAAAATCTGTGAACACGTTGCTGTTGGCTTATTATGAATGTAACCTAGTTGGTAGCTCCTAAATCAAACCCTTCATACGATATACAATCATTGCTTGTTTTCACAGTTTTTTCTTAATCTTCACAAATTCTATAACCCTTGCCTTATTTTATTCTTTACTTAGTTATCTCCAATTTCTCTAAGTGCTTCTGTTTGATTTTTGTGTGTAGTCAACTGGTGCATATATGGCGTCTCGTCTTGCAATTGCCACTCCTCCTCCTGCTTATGTATTGAGTCGAGGAATCGGTTGGCAGGTTAGCAACTTCGACTGTTATTTTAAGCTTATTTCTGACAAGTACCGTTGTACCTGGTAATACTTGAATGGGCATTATGTTCGACATTATTTGGTTAAAGGCGTTTAATGTTACATAGTTTTGAGAATCTGAGTTTATTATGCTACAATTTTGAAGGGGATAGGTACTTTGCTTGATGGTCTTTATGGGACATGCACTGGCTCCACTGTATCAGTGTAAGAAACTATATAAAAAACCTGATCATAGTTTTGTGTTCATGTATACAAATTGAGGCACTTCTCAAAATACATTGCAGGGAGAATGTGGGGCTTCTTGGGCTTACGCGTGTTGGAAGTCGCAGAGTTGTTCAAATCTCTGCCGGTTTTATGATATTATTCTCCATATTAGGTTGGTCATTTCAGCTCCTTGACAAGTAGCCTCCTCAAAGTATAATAGAATTATATATCATGCAAGGTGTTAAGCTAGTTTAATATTACTACAAACTTGCATTTTATCATGGGGATGTAAAACAATTGAGTCTACAGTTTACTTCCCTGATCTCATTCAGTTATATGAACAACCTCTTAATTACTGATACACTTGCAGGTAAATTTGGAGCTGTTTTCGCATCCATCCCTTTTCCGATATATGCAGCCTTGTACTGTGTTCTGTTCGGGCTTGTTGGTGAGCTATTGTAACATGGATGCTTGCATATACAACGTTTTCTTTTACCTTTTTTTTTAAAGTTCATTGTTTCTGCTGCCTGCAGGTTCAGTTGGGTTATCATTTCTTCAGTTCACTAACATGAATTCTATGAGGAACCTCTTTATAACGGGTCTTTCCCTATTTCTTGGAATCTCGATTCCCCAATTTTTCCATGAGTATTGGACTCCCCCTCATCATGGTCTTGTTCGCACAAATGCTGGATGGGTGAGTTCTATGTCTCAACGACTCCTTCAACGGAAATTTTGTTTATCTTTAACCTTACATGTCAATCCCCAGTGCAGCCTATCATTTCGAAACTATATCTCAACACCAATTTATAACTAAACCTCAACTTTGATTTCTCTTTTATTGCAGTTCAATGCCCTACTGAACACGATATTCTCTTCACCGCCTACCGTTGGTTTGATTGTTGCTGTCTTTCTTGACAACACATTGGAAGTAGAAAAATCGAAGAAAGATCGGGGAATGCCATGGTGGGTTAAGTTTAGAACATTCAGAGGCGATAACCGAAATGAAGAGTTCTACACTTTACCCTTCAACTTGAACAGGTTCTTCCCACCTACATAGCTTTCTTGGTTAGACACAATTAAGTTAACATCATTGAAGTGCAGTTAGCCTTGTTTGGATATCCCAAATCATCTTTTGAACCAATCCATCTGACATCAGAACTATAGTAGTCGGTAGCATCTTGTGGGTCATTTGTAAGGATGTCCCTAAGTAGAAATGTAAAGCTTATCACTGTTTTTCAGTGCTAAACTTAATAAATTTTGGGAAGAAGAAAAGTTGTTACCCTCATTTTTGGACCATGGAAGAATATGAAGATTCTTCCTGGTTAGAACGATATTGTTCAGGCAAACACTTAAGGTGTTCAATGGAAGTTGTTGCTTATGCTTATGCATTATCTATCTTGAACTGTTGCTAGTTATATTGAGAAAGTTGGCTGAAGAATCTCACCTTTCTGGACAATAATAGCAGAAAGGATAGATAAATTTCCACTTACGTACTTCAAAGTTCAAACTTTCTGTATGTGCAGCAGTCCATTCCTAAAAACTAAAAGAGAGGGAAACACAAATTCATTAATTTCCATTTAAATAAAACCAGTACTGGAAATCATTTTCAGGGGGCATCACCAAGGACATAATAAACAAAAATTTATATGACAAATAATCAAAATTAATGAATTTGTGCTTAAAGATAACAGATTTAAACGGAATTGAACAAAAATAATCAAAATGGATTAATTTTCAAACATAAATGATGTTCAACATTCACCCTAAATAAAAATAGGGTACATTTCTACATGAGAAAATAGATGATTCATTTCAATTGACATCAAGATCCCCAACTACATTGCATTGACACAATTTCTAGGAAATTTCTCCCATAGCACTTGAACACAATTTCTACACCCAACTTTTCAAAGCACGAAGATCAATGCTTCTAAACTGCTTCTCCAACCATGGGTTACAGAGCTCTTTATCAAGGAGTTTGAACTTTCCAAAAAGCGATCTAAACTGATTAGGAAGCCATGTGTAGGTATCGGGTTGCCATTCTTAGTCCCTTCCATAAGTCACATTCACATAGCGATCCTTAACAATCAATCCGACTCATAACAACATCCCCTTGCAGAAATCTTATAACATTAAGAAACAAATACAAAACAGATCCAAAGAATGTGATGTAACCAATCATTGAGAAGATAACTAACTAATTTGTTAGGATAACATGAACTATATCAACAGCTACAAGACTAAAAGAATAGAAATCTGAACACATGATAATAAGCGAAAACGAAGAATGTTTCATCCAATTATGATCAACTAACAATAGAGTATGAAAGCTGACAAAGTGAATAGATGAAATCAAATATCCGGGACATGAATTTAACCTTAAAGCTACGACAAAATTTAAGCTTAAGGGATTAATCTTCAGTCCCTAAACCATAAGTATGTAACCATACATATATATATAGCTATGGTAGCTAATAACACTAGAGCATCACTTCTCCAAGCTTTAAATCTTATTTCACAAAACATCTAACTTTTCATATCAAATAAAACCACATCAACCTCAATTATCTTTATCCATATCAAATGTTATAATTTACTCAACCTCATCGGTTAAGCTCAATCATAATTATAATCCAACTATTGAAGTTTTGAATAATTTATCCCGACAAGTAGAAACGCCTGGCTTGACCATCTAGATAGCAAAATCACTTGCTATATGATTTGGTCATCGTACTAGTAGCACCATGTAAGAGTATAAGACACATGAACGCAAATGTACATGCTTTTTTGAAACAAAAAGCACTTTCTTGGTTATGAATAAAGCGTCTCAGACATCCAAGGAAGGTAAAACAGAATAAGCTCTCAAGCCCAGCGAAAGGCGAAAGCTCTTAGGCGGCCACTGCGAATGTTCTAGAGAAACAAGCCTCAATGGATAGAGATTAATGTGAATCCTCAGATTGTTGATCTTAATTTACATCAAAGTTAAAACTCAGATGAGAATTAGGGATAGAGATTAAAGATTTCCTCAATGGATTCACATAATACAAAATCAATCAAAATTAAACAAAACCAAAGTACAAAAAAAGCCTCAGATAGTCGATCAAGCATCAAAGTTAATTTCAGACGGTAATTCCAGATATGTTGATATTTTCTAATCCTCATCAGCTTCAAATTAATTTAATGAAAAAGATTACGAAACAAATAAATGTAATCGCAAAACACGGCTCTATGGATAAATTGAAAAATCATCCAAGGTTCCTATAAAATGCGAAAAAAATAATATTGGTTCAATCATAGCATTACTGGTCACTGCAATTTCAGCTACCAGGAACGTGGCATCGAACCTTTCTAATAGTTAACAAAAAAGATACTAATATTTTTTATTAATAAACTTTTATACTTCATCCATAACGATTTTTTTATCAATAATCAAAATTAACAAACTAAAATCATTGTATTAATTGTATAATAGGTTGCAAAATAGTACTAGTGATATACAATATACACAGAATTAATCGATATCAAAATTCAACATATATAGTAACATTTATGTTGACACAAAATTATAGTATTAATTATAAAATAGGGTTGCAATATGAAGAAAATTAATTGATTTTAAAAAATTGGACAATATATTAGGGATGTAGTTATTAATATCTATAAATATAAATGAGAATGATGAAGATAATATAATATAGCTCAGAGACCCGTTGAAAATCACAAACACAAAGGTGAAGAAGCGAAAACCACAAATAAACCAAAGGCGATTAAACAATAAAATTTGACAAACAAATTAATTGAAAAACGGCGGATTGGAAAATGGTGGAGGTCGACTTGAACAACACATTGTTTTGTAAGTGTCATACGGCACTTCCTATTCTTGGGAATTCTTCCTCATTGGTATAAACTATGACAACTCAAAACTGGACAATTGAATTGGGACATAAAATAATTCATAGCTAGATTAATAAAGAGAACAAAGCCACTGAAATTGAATTAAGGATGAGGAGACTGTGAGGGTATGAGCTAAATTTATACAGTAAATACGAGTAAAACCCTAGTTAAATCATTACACTGCGTTGGTCTGTTGGACCTCGGAAAATAATAATGGGCCTCGATTACATGGCTCAATTTGGATAAATAAATTTTTTATCCAAATTTTAAAAGGTATTCGGCAAGATTACTCAATATAATTAACGTTATCAAATTTTGTACAATTCATTGATACAAACATATGACATAACTCTAGACGAAACAAAATTAGTGTTAATATTGAAGTACGAATTGAACTTGATTGAGATTTTTGATCATTATTAATTATTAAATACTCCCTCCATCCCTATTTATAGTATTTAAGTAGGAATTGAACTTGATTGTGATTTTCGGTCGTTATATAGTATTTTTAACGTATTTTCTTGTTTAAACATTAATTTGATTGATTAAATGTTTGGGCGTTAATTAATATCGTTAAATTTGTTAATTTTTATCGCTTAAAAAGGTAAATGTGGCAATCTTTTAGCGTGGATGTAAGTATATGTCAGTCTTCTCAAGTCTTCTCAAACGTGGTTTTCAGTGTACGCTTTAGTTGGTTTTATGATTTGGAGGTCGTGAATTTGAATCCGTTTACTATGATAAATATGTCGTTTTTGTTGTAACAGTGATATATGTGTAATATATGTCATCCTGAATACACGCTCATCAATTGGACCTTTTTATCAATATTGAGGAAATTTTGAAAATTAGCAAAAGTCAACTCTTGATTTTAATTTTTGCCACCAATTAATTTTTTTTGGGTTAAAATACCACCCCTCTCTTGAAAAATACAGAGTACTAAACTGCTTCTACCCTTTCCTTTCCATGTTTTTGTTATTTTCAACCTTAGATATAGTATGATTTAGCAAAAAATGAAAAAAAAATTAAAGTATTTTATCTTATTTAAATTTCCTCGATTAATTATATCATAGTTATCTCTTAAAAAGGTATCTTTGACCACAAATAAATTAGGCCATAAATCATTCTCCAAATGTGAATAGAATAAATTTGGATGAGAGACTTTCACATGTATGACGAATTTATTATGACGAATTTTTATTGTGTATTCTCCCTTTTAAGTGACGAATTATTAATGCGACTTTCAAAACTTTTAGAAATATCAAAAATAATCAAACATAATGTTAATATAAATGAAAGATCAATAAAAAAATGCCAGAATGGCATGCTCAAAGTCTTTTTATTAAAATATAAACAATAAAATGTGAATTTTAATGTTTAATTGAACATTAATTATCGGATCCCTCCTATGATTTTGGGATGATATACTTGATTAACACTCCCCTCGTTAATAATCTCAATTTATTAATAACATCGTATTATTTCATGTTACATGAAAACAAGAAATGTTCAATTAGATCATTGTTTGAGCAAAAAACAAGATGTTTACCAATGTTCCACCACTTCTTTCGGCAACTCTTAAAAGTCACAACAACATATTCTCCATTGAAATAGTTACAAATTCAGCCTCAAACTTCTTTTTATTTTACTTTTTTGAAAAAAAAATGATAATTCAAACTTGTAAACGCTTATAAGTAAACTCCATGACAACGGCGCTAAAACTTTTAGAGTCTTAATTTATAAGTTAGTTATAAAACTAGTTTATCATTAAAATTGAATAATAAAAAAAATCATATTTTATCATTAAAATTGAATGTTAGGTTAAACTTGAATCGAACCCAGCTGGCACCAGACTCGAATAGAACCTCGAATTTTCCGATTGTTTGAGCCGCCGTAGAATCGAGCGCCGGCTTGATTAGGTCAGCGTGAGCTACAACAGAAGATTTCGAAGTGGAAAGATCTGCGGGAGCATATTAGAAATGTAATATTTGCTACAAACTTGGTTGGTCAAGTGAATAAGTATAGTATTGAAAAAGTGATTGGTTAAATACATTAGAAAGACAGAAGACATTTATAAAGGATATGCACGAGATTTAGGAGAGGATGTTCGGGAGATTGATGAGTTTCATAGAGATTGGAGTTTTAATAAAAAAAGACTTAACAAGACTTGTGGAGAGAGATTGTGTTATAATCTATTGGCCACAGCTTAGAATTAGCTTCAGCCGATTGTTGTCAGCGCTGTAGCAACGACCTAAGCACAATATATGATTATATATATTAGCTTTTTGTCATCTTCGTATTGAAACAAAAGACCAGTCTTACGTCTTGGTTGTTTTGTGCGAGCATTCGAAAACATTGCTTTATTCTCCTACTTGATAAATATCTTTTAATTAAGCGGCTTTTGAGGAGTTTGGAGCGCCGGGTTGGGTTATCAGCAGACGATTGATGAGTACGTTTGACGTCGGTTTGTCAGAATCAGTGTCAGGCGATACGGTAAAAGCGACAACAATTTTGCTCGATTTATAATCTCATCATATTGCATCACGAGAAAAGGGTAAAGGGAGGAAAAAAGAGGATCAAATAATTTTTTAGCAGACGGTCAAATTTCATCTTTGCAGGGACAATTCTTTTGGAGGAAATATTCGGTAATTTGGGATTGAAGAATATAAATGTATCAAAGTATGCTTTGAACGAGGAAGTGAATGTGGAAATGACAAAACATGTATAAGGGTTATGCTTTGAAAAGTTATATGTTGTTGTAGTGAGGCTCTTCATCACAAGGTTTATAACTAAGAAGATGATTAACTCCATTTAATGTCGCAACTCGTAAAAATGAAAGATTGTCTCTTATCATTTTGTGTTTTCGTATGTCTTCTTTCCTAGCATGAGACTTGGTAATTACAATAGTTGTTTTTGTGAAACCATGAGCTAAGATTAAGAGAACATGCGATATTGAATATCATGCGGCTGCTTAGTTGCTCAAGTATTAAAACTTATATGGACAAAAAAATGGTCAAAATCCATTGTACGTATTCATCTTCTGTTTTCTTAAGATAATTGATTTAATTTTAATAAAGGTACATACACCATCACAAGAATATAATTGGTTTTATTTATACTTTGGTAATTATTTTTCTTAAAAAGAGACATGATGTAGCAAATAGATTGGGGCGTCTTGGATCTTCTTTCTTTTTCCAAAAACAAACAAAATACCGAATATTGTTTTAGCTCTTTTAAACAATGGAATCCAAACTAGTCCTTAAATAATAATAAATTATGCAGATCTTGATCATGCATTCATGCCTAGTATCTTTGCAACACATTTGGTTGGATTATATACAAAGAGGATGAGTATGATTGCATGGATATCAGATTGGTAAGTTGGTTTTTGTCGTATGTTGATGTCCATGATCTACACATTATTTGAAGAGTTCAAGAGGACCCTACCATGATGGTAAGTGGGTATGTTGGATTAAATTGTCTCAAAAAATATGCGCCCATGTTCTTCAGAGGACTAATTTGGAGTGGCAATCATTCAAGTTATTTTGAATCATGGAAATTTCGTTAGGTTAGCCATAAGTTCGGGTATTTCATATTTTGATGGAAGCTTTATTTTATGATAATTATAGAAGGACATATAATTATATAGATGTAATCATGTAGAAGAATGTGATAGTTCGAGTTGAAGTTCGGTTTGATATAGTTCGAGTCAAGCTCGAACCTCAGCTTCAAGTTCGGCTCGACCAACATAAAATTATTTTATTTTTATTTTTTTCATATTTTATCATTAAAATTCGAATATTTCCTTAAACTTCGAACAGTTCGAATAGAACCTTCACATTTTTCGAACTAAATCGAATTTCGATTTTCCAGATTCGTTCGGACCTCAAAACCTTTTATTTGAGCCGAACTCGAACTTGTTTAAGTGTGATAGGGATCGGTTTGTTTACGGACATAATTCTACTATCTTTAACATTATTATATTTTGGCTAATTATAGTAGTTTCTTACGCTTGAGCTATCGTTGTGTTTAATTTCTTTCGCTTGAACACTGCGTCTTGTCCCGGTCTTTGTCACATGTAGTTTAAATGCTTTTCGGGCGTGCACCATGCGTTCAAAAATGCTATGCCGTTGCCCCTGCTACAATTTTTCGCATTTAAAATTCGTTTTTTTATTTAAAAAACTTTAAATGAATATTTTATGCAACAATTTCTATTTAAAGTATAGGGGCACATTTAAAATATTTTATATAATTCTGATAAGCCTTCTTTGTCACACTTTCTACCCGCGGCTTCCTAGCTTTTAAAACTTTTGTGGCAGCGTTTTTTATGGCCTTGCTTCTGCACTCACATAGCACACCATACGCTTTTTCAAGCTTTCCTTCGTAGCCGATTTTTTAGCAGCTACATCACATTACATGAAAAAAATGGGTGGCGAAAATTAGGAATCAAATTAAGCCTTGATACATAGTTGAGAGGGTAAACAATTAATTAGCCAAATATCTTCTCACGTGATCTCACAAGTGACGACGCCTCCCGAAAACCAGTTTGCCAAATTCCCAACTTCCAATCCAAGCAAAATGAAAGAATGAAGGACGATGATCAAAATAAGAAAATAAACCAAAACAAGCATATTCCTTACTGTCATAATTGACACATCACATCATATTATATATTTGTGATAAAACTGATATACACATTGAATGCAACAGATTTCCAAATTGGATCCCTCATAAATTAAATTTATCTCCAAGCCATGTAGCCGCATGCTTTTTTTGTAATAAATAGATTGAGTTGAAGTTGTTACAACTGAGCCTTGAAATTCACGCCGTTGACGTGTCGGTTTGTTATCAACTTCTACGGTGACTCATTTCTTACAAACTCTCCTTTTCTTCGTCTTTTTACCTAATTCTATATAAAACTTTTATGTGTTTGTTTTTCTTATTACAATTTTAACTAATACTTACTCTATATCGTATAATTTGTCTTTTCGAATATTGTTATTAACAAACTTAAAAATAAATTACATGTTATATTTCGTGTGATAATCTACGTTAACTTATAAATTGAGCTAACAATTTTGATTTAAATTGAAGTTATATTAGTAATATTAAAGTACTATATTTGATATATTTTTAGGAAAAGATTATACAAACGTATTCAAAAATATTTTAAAAATTTAATTTATCGAAATTTGAAAATACTGTTTATTAGTGATGGAGGGAGTATTTGATGAAATTGATATTTGATAGGAAGTGTAAATTTGAGAAAAAATATTGAATTTGATGGGGAGCAGCGACAATGGGCGCTATGTTTTTCCCTTGACAAGCTTGCAAATTGGGTAAATTACTTTTATACACTTTATAGTTGTGTTTTATTATTGAGTATATTTATGATATGCACTTTTTTTTTTGTATATTCTACTTTTTATTATTGAAGAAATCAATTATAGACGCTAATTAGATCCGCTCTTTGTATGTTACTTGATTCGAAGTAAGTCGAGAACTGGTAGATATTGTTTGCACTTTAGTCTTGAGTCAATATTGAAATATGAAACATCTTTTCTGTTATCACGGTGTAAGGTTGCATAGTATCTCACTCCCACATACCTCGCGTAAGGGGGGCTCTCTTTGGTGGCATTGGGAATGTTGAAGTTGTAATAGTTAGAGATGGGATTTTGATTGGATTTTGGAATTAACAATTTTCGTGCCCTTCGATTTGTCCCCTCAGAGATCTGCAGTCATACCTTTCACATCTTAGCTTATTCCTGGCTCCCGAAAGCAAGAAGATCTACGTATTGGTTGATAATCGGCCATGGTTGAATGAACTCGTCTCTAAACCGACTCATTTGTGGCAACTGATGGTGACTAAGGTTATTGAAACTTGTTCGAATTTGTTA
Organism: Lithospermum erythrorhizon; assembly: GCA_019722365.1. NCBI lineage: Eukaryota > Viridiplantae > Streptophyta > Magnoliopsida > Boraginales > Boraginaceae > Lithospermum > Lithospermum erythrorhizon. Next base: position 921,745 of record JADFUC010001453.1, read on the forward strand.
AATTAATATGTACGCTTGATCCAGATCATTTGATTAGATATTTGCCTGACTTTGTTGCGGTCATGAATTGAAACAGTCTAGATTGTCTCCCTTTGCAAATACCAGAGGGCGGAAGCAAAGAAAGGATGTGGACATTGCAGCAGAGGTTGATGTGACCTCAAATCTGAAGATGGGTGAATCAGAAGAGATGAAAAAATGGTTCTCGCTAGTAAATGCAGCAACATTATCCAGGAAGAAATAGTTTGATTTCTAATAGTAAGTTACACAGGACGCTGTACGGTTTTATAGTGTTTGAAATAGCATGGGATGATGTTCGAGGCTTGAATTACTTAAACGAGCTTCAGGTATTGCTATAGTTGAGCATTATTTGTTCTATGAATCATATCATTTATTACCTTATAATGATTGCAATTGAAGTGCAAGACAACCTCCTTTCATGCATTAAATTTCAATCCATGAAAAGGAATAGGAGATTTGATAGCATTGGGCATGCCTGCTTTCAAAATTATATCGGCTTTAGTTTCCCCCGGAACACTCGACGAGCAGGTTCTTTTGCAAGAGTATCTGGACTCTACCACAGGTAATCGTTTGCCATTTAGGGTTACTATTGAAAAGAACTTCGTGCTTTTAAACTGTTGGTGATTTTATAGCAACTAATTGGTCATCCAATGAACATCTCCATTCACGTGATAAAAATATGAGGTCAAAATGTCTTTCTTCATTCTAAGATTGCGACGAAAAAATAATTTTTGTGTCTGGAATTCGACTTCTCATTTTATCTGTCTATTAGAAGGTTTTTCCTGCCATGTCGCTAATTAGATATTTGGATTTATTTTATCATTGAGTCAAATTCATTTCTTTTTTTGTTCTTTTTTTTCTTTATGAATTTTCGATGCCACATTGAGGTATGAAGTGTCTTTATAAAAATCTAGTTAATTAGTGTAATAGAACAAGCCATGCTAATTTAACGATGTGTTGCTCCACACTGGTGGTACTGTGATTGTTACATCTTATTTTATAACAGACACTTTGATTTGTTTTCTCTGAGATACTCAGGGCATTGTATGCATTCTCTAATATATCTTGTCCACAGGATCGGTATTCTTTGATGCGCAAGAAAAATTTCCAAGAACTACTGCTACAGAAGATAGCAGAGATGCCAGTTTTAATAGTTGTTCTGGAGAGGGATCTCCTTCTTATCTTAATCAAAGGTTTCAAGTATATCCTGCATCTGTAGAGAGTACCACAAACCTTCTACAGACACCACCTCCACCTGATGGACCGTACAAAAGAAGAAAAGTAATGAAGTCTATCAGTATTGAAACTGAGACTGACGTGTTCTCTGGAGAAGGGCCTTCTAATAATAGTGGATCACCTATAAATTCTCTGAGGTCCTACGATAGTGAATGTGAAGACATAGTAGCCAGCCAATACAAAGATGTGTTGATTTTGTTTCGCTTTGAGGATCGTGACCTCCCTTTTAAACTTAAAGATATAATAATGTCTAATCTGCGGTTGCTCACCTTACTAGAAGCAGGACTTCCATCTTGGGTTATCTTCCTCCAGTCTTATCCAGGATTTTGCCATCTCTATCGTCCATGGATGTGTCCTCTGGCAAGAGCCTTGTATGTTTTGATTTCCATTGTTACTGTCCTGATCGGTTTTTATGATTTATACAAAAATGTGCCCCTCCTCAAAACTACTGTGTCACATTTGTTTGGACCTCTTTTCGATTGGATAGAGACCTGGGAAATGATATCAAGAATTCGATATCTAGGAACAATGTTATTTCTTCATAACTTTGAAAAAGCAGTCCAGTGGTTCCTCATGACAACTCGTACAGTGAGATCTTTTCTTAAAATGATCACACAGCCAATGATGGGACCATTTGTAGAGTTCTTGGATGTCATTCATCCTTTTTTGAGTGCATGTATGGAACTTGCTGAGAGTGCAGCTTCGGCAATGTGGATATTGATAGAGTTCTCTTGCAGTCTCGTAGGAGACTTTCTGGAGATAATCTTGTTACCCATATGGTATCTCCTATCCTTCATCTGGAACACTGGTAAGTTAAAAAAGACAATTGAAGTCAATATAGTAAATCAAGTAATGCATTATCAACGAGAGATGATGTAACACTGTTTTTATGACATGTTCTCTTGCAGTAATTTCTATTTTCTACCCGATCTTCTGGATTCTGTGGGCAATACTTTATGCTCCGATCCGCCTTGCTTTTGGAACATCTAACCTTGTATTTATCTTCACTTTTCTTTGCCAGTCTATTTATATATACATGGCAGTGTTTTAATTGGCCTATTTAAATGCAGTTACAAGTTTAAGTTGGATCAGCAGTGAACTCATATGAGGTCTCCATGTGGCGGTCTCTCTGGAATGATCTATTCTCTCAGGTTGTTCAACATTATTGTTTAGTATCGTCTTGTGAACATTAACAGAGGATTTGAATGTTTGTATGACATCTCTTCATGCCAGATTTTCCGAGCTGTCCGTGCTATTCTTAATGGTTTTGTTGCCTTTTTTGCTGCATGTAACAGGCACAGGCTCAGGTTAGATTCTAAGCTATTTTATGCATGAACCCAACATTCAGTTGTATGACATAATCTCTGAATTTTGTATGATCAACGATTGAAAGGGAAATGGAACATAGTTACCACGTCAACAACATTGGACATGACCGTATGCTTTACACTGATGTACATATTGCAATTACTGTTCTACCTGGAACTTTGAATGGCTAGATCATTAAAATTGCTGTTACTGTTCGGCCTGTTCCTGCATGTAGCTGTCCTTGTTCTTTTTGACAAATTATTTAGCTTATTTTTCTGATGGATCCTTTCTGGTTGTTTCATTTTCAGCATATATAATCACGTGCTTGAGTTTAATCGAAGGTTGTCTTTGGCTAGAAAGAGATCACAACCTTCATATTCTAGGCATGGATGTCCATCATCTGAAGTTCTTTTAAAGGTTTGTTCCTCAGTGTTTTTTATGTTTCACAGATCTTGCGATGTAAATCTGCATATACGAATTTACTGGGGTTAAATCTAGTCCTGCTGAGTACTATCTTCATTTGAAGGGCTAATTTACTCCAAAGCTTCTCGTATTGACAGTTGGCCGAATCTTGTCATAGATTTACCATTCCGTTCAAATACTTTAATCTTTTCATTTAATATTCTAAAGGCATTGCTCTAACATGTTTATTAAGTTAGTGTTGCTTGAAGTAGCTTCATATCTGCACTGATGAGCTGTTTTTATTTGAGATAACCAACACCATGATGATTAGCTATACATTTGCAAATTCTCCTCCATGCTTCAACTTTGTTGCTTTGAACTTCATAGGAAGGAAGGCAGGAAGAAGGATCTCCATCAATGATGTCCAAGAAGATTAGATGACAGTGAGAATACAGTTCGCGCTTGCAAGTGAATATAGTGTATAAAGAGAGTAATTATGACGAACTTTACAAATTTTCCTCATTTAATTTCAAGTCTGATTGAGATTCGTTCACATCACTAATATAGTAATTGTATTTACCACTTACCAGTGCACTAAGCCTTTCTCCTTTCCTCTCTCCACATTGTTGTATCTAACTCGAGAAAAGAGAGGAGGGTTCTTCTGTACCCTATAACTGATGGCCATAAGGTGTATAATATGTATCTGAGTTGAGGTTGAGTCGACTCTTATGAAAGGAATCTCATTCAACTTAATATGTTAACTGGTTGGTTGGATAACACTGTTAACAATAGTTTGAGATTCTACAAATAAAGACCATTAGTATTCAATTTACTACAAATACTCCACTTTTAAAAAATAGACGATCTTACTAGGACTGAAATTTTAAATTAAATGCGGCCCACAGTTGATAATCTTTAACCATTAAAACAATTTTTCTTTCTAACCAGGATTGTGATAATAGGGACCATTAAACATCCTTCAATATACTGTTCCCCTCTTCAATCTTCCTGCTAAATTATTTCATAATTTTTTCATAGTTATTAAAATATTTTAAAAGACAAATTAAATTATATAAATTTTATATTTTTTTAAAATAATGAATAATTAACCAAATTAATGTCAAAAGTCAAATCAATTCTTTTAATAACTTTAAGATTTGAAAATATCTTCTAACAATTTCAAACTTGACAATAGACAAAACAAAGGATAGTCATGTTCATCAAAACCTCGACGGAGGTTATCATTTCATTACTAAACTGGAGATAGGCTGTTCTAATAAGGTATATAACAATTATTTATCCGTGAATGTCCTCGTTGTAGCAGATTATACTCCGTTGATGTAACATTGCATCGATCTCGTCACCATCTTCCATTTCCAGCTGTAAACACAGAACAAAGTCAACACGAGAATGAAAAAAAACTAGTCCCAAAAAAGAGCGAAAGAGCAGGAGTTCACCACCAGTTTATGTACATATGGTAAGAAAGGGTGCAGGGTCTAAAGAGGATTTAAGATTGGGCAGAGTGGAATCTGTAGGTAACTCTCACGATGGGACTGTTCAAAGATCAAAGATTCATATGGGTGGCATGCACTCATCTGGAGTCTGTTCTTGTAGCCATCCAAACAAAGGCAATAGGGCCAAAGTTCTGACTGGCGCGTTCACAATTGAGCGTTCATAAGCTTCTTCAGTTGAGTGCTCCTCTTGATCCTAAAGAACACTTCATTACCATCCTGCACACAACAAATCTGTAGGTTGTAACAACTTCACAACATACAAAAGCAACAGATCACCATCAATGTTGGTATTACATTTCAGTTCCTTATATATCTTTATACAGATCAATCACAGACTTTGCTGAATCATTTCCTCGTTAAAATCTTCAGTGGTTGTACAATTATTTTCAAATGCTCCTAAAACCATTATATGAAGCTTTAATTCCCAAATCGAAAATTATCTTGGTGGCACTTATCAATGGCATGAACGCTAAATATACAGTTATTGATTCACTCACTCCTACTTAACTTCGATTCTAATTAATCTTATTTAAATACTTTGCTACTAACGGGCAACATCGTAACACACAAGTGTGTAGTGTACATTATCTAATTTTATCGATCTCTATAAATATAAATATGTCTATTTGTCGAATAAAAACCTCCAAGTTAAATTGAAATGGAGGGAGTATTAATTTCTAAACGGAATCTAAATAATTACAGAACTAACCCTAATTACAGAGTATTAAATCATAAAACATCAAAAGCCTAACTTGTATATAAATAAAAAATTAAATAAATAGTAAAATATTATGAAACCTGGCCTTTGACTTTAAGGTTAATGTGAACACCACCAGATTGGTCGGCGCTAGGCTTCTTGTCTTCCTCACCAGCGGGCGACGACATCGTTTTTGTGTTTTTGATTTTTTGATAATAAATTATTAAAGTGGTCGAGATTAATAATTCAATGTTGAGAAAAGATGTTTGAAAGGTCTACGCAGTAATTACATACGGAGCTAATTTCGACTAGCTTTCTTACTACGCTACTATTGGGTTGCGCTATCACACGTATTGGATTTATGTTTGCTTTCAATTCGTGGAAGTGATAGACTCATTAAAGTCGGTAAGCCCACGATCTTTCGAGTCGGCTTAGTTTTTGGACTGGTTATTAGAATCTAATAGTTTGGAGCGTTATGGGATTCTTCGGGTATATTCACAATATTCGTGAATCTATTGAATTTTAAGTTGATGTTTCTTTTATTATTATAGATTCATGAGTTTTATTAGGCAGCTTAAGGTGTAAAGGAGTTATAATACGCTATAGTTCACATTGATTCCTCACAACAAAGTGTAACGAAACTTTAAAGCGTTCTGTTCCTTGAATATCTCGTTTAAAAGCTAGCAATGGGGAATGAAAATGTCATTTCATCAAAACTAACACTGTTTGCCTGTGTATACATCCTAGAACCTCTAAACATACAGTTATAGAAAGAGAGAGAGAAAAAAAAAAGACCCTCTATTCATTGGTGGTGACTTTATATGATTTTTGTTTAGGAATTTTTTTTTTCCTCAAGACAATTCAATTTCATCTCAATTTATCTATAGTGGAGTAATGGTATTCCAAAGTTGGATCTGTCTCAAAACTATGACACTCATATATATGCTTCAAAATAATAACACCAAAAGGAATTTTCTGATATAGTTTATTGGTAACAATAATTCAATTCTCCTCTGTTTTCTTATAGTACTTGAACCTATTACTACCTTCAATCACAAAGGTATGGTTACCGAAGGAAGTACATACAGATGTAGTCATGTAATGCTGCACGTTGAAATTATTAACAAGCACTGCTACTCGCTATTGTAAAACTATAATGTGATGATAAGACTACCTTGCACATGAAGACCTGTAATTTAACATGACGATTGTCTTTGCTAGCTCTATAATTATTAATGTCTCATCTTTGGTCTGTTTTTTTTACTATATAAATTAACACAATGATGAGTGATGACTCACCACACGAGTTGTGATAGATACAACAATATATACTTGTGAGTCGTAAATAGTTTGAGTGTTAAATGTCGACGTCACAGCATTTCATGAAGTGTAGGTTAAATCATGTAGTAGTAGAATCTAAATATTGGACTTGAACTAAAAATTTAAGTCACGTAGGTTCAGTACTTGTCCTTGTGATTTATTCGCCAGATATCGAAAAGCAGAGTGGTAGTTCATATTTTTAACAATATCCATTAGATCCCAAAGAGGCTGCAGGTCTAGTTTCTGAGTTGGGATTTGATAGTAATATGTCGTCTTCCTTGCTTTTGCTTGGTTCACTTATTGGAAAGAGGAACCGGGAGGTGGTCTCCTTGCAAGATGGAAAATGGAAAGAATTCTCATGAATCTTGTTTTTGCATATGGTGAATGTAAGGCTTGCTATATGGAAGCCTTGTGTGGAAGAAAGAGTATGAGATCATCTTTTTATATTTAAAGGCGTTGTATCATTCAGTTAAGAAGCAGAATCTTGTTAACTAATAATATCATTATAATGTAACGTAGTCTCAAAATTACCATAGGCGATATATTCACTGAAAAGAAAAAGAAATTATTTTTGTAATTCAGCTTCATTTCCTCTTTTGCATATGGGAAATAGAAAGAACTCATCCACTTTCAAATCAAAATGAAGACATAACAGGTTTATTTTTCAAAGATGAATTGAAGACTTAAACTTCTTGAAAATGCTAGGATATTTTGGGTAAATCATTTCTTTTCTTAAGTTTTGTGAACCAACTAAAGTTAATGAAGTTCAGATTACAATCGTTCAAATTTATAGCATCAATAGTCAAAGAATAAGACCCATTGGACATCAAAGATATAGCTACTGCTCGGAAAAATAGTAATAATATCTCCATATATATATACCTTTTTAGGGGCAAAAGAAAAAACAATCAAAACAAGAAGGTTATGAACAACCTTTGCCAAAACAAGAAATTTTGCTTCCAAACCATGGTCCATGTGGTTATGACAAAGGAATGCTGATCCACAATTCATAATGTTAGTATAGCTTCAGGTAAATCACATCAATTATTACGACTACTACTAATAGTATTCATTCTAACAACTTGAGCTCTACTCTACAATAAATATAAGCATAAATTAGACATCTATCTTCCAACCACTTCTCTGTAATAATCTCCCTGCTTTTCCTCAATATCCAGTAGGCAATTCACATTTGCCAAATTCTGCAAATGTAAACCAATTTCCTGTCAGTCAAAACTCTTTCACACACATTGATGAGTACTATATTTGAGTTAATTCAAGTAAAGATAAACAAATGGTCAGTAAACCAAGCAAACAAAGTCATTTAGGATACTAGACGATAATTATCACTTTCATCTTTACCAAGACAGAACATTTAATGGTACTCTATGTGAATATTCAAGTAACGACAAAAGATGGGAAATATTTTATAGTTTTTACAAGACTAGCCGTGTCTTTTTAACACCATTTTCTAAGAAGTACTAGTACTGAATTGCTCACTAGATAAAAGTTATGTTCCCCCAGCCCCCAGGTGTCTAAAGAAAGATGCAGTATAAATTAACTTATCTTCAGTCCTTTGTCAAGAACTCAAGATTACCAAATGTTATAGAGTAATTTTGAACCCAAATGATTACTGCCTTTCACGTGTTGTCCACAAAGATGGATTACCTGGAATGCACCACTCTACAAAGTGCCTTGGTGGACCGCCTCAGCCAAAAACAACCCGGTGCACTTTTTCACCAAGGTTTGTTTGGTAGGGATATTGAAAGGAATCCCGACCAAATGGGTGGTTGACAAGTAGGGTGGTTCAGGGGTGACACATTCCTACACTATATCGGTGTCGATCGAACCGGACCACGTGACCTATGACCCTTCAACAAGACTAACAACTAAAGTGACTCTTCACAAATACTCTAAAACTCAATTGTCTCAATCTTTGTTTTAACCAATCATCATTCATGTAATAATGTTCGATGTACAAAAGCAGTAAAACTTGGGCAGTACTTAATACTCAAAATAAGCAATAGTTGCTTATCATTTGGGAAATTCTAAAACAACAAGAAACAATGATGTTGCATCATTACTTGTTCCCATTATTGTAGGTTCATAACTAATGCTATCATTTCATCTGTATTTTTACAGACTCTCTAATAGCTTACAAAAACCTGATCAGACAAAACATTCATGACATGATAGTAATAATAATATAAGACAAAGCTAATTAATTTAATAGATACTACTTCTTCAACTCCAAAAAGAAAGAACATTAGAATTTTTCAAGTTAACATGCTAGTATACAAATTCCAGAACGTAAAACACTTCACATTGCATTAGAATTTTTTCAGTTAACACATACTAGTATACAAATCCAAGTATGAAACATGCTTTTTGTCGTCACGGATTATGTTATAGACATAATTCATAGCCGAAAGAACAAAATAAACATGCTATGCGTTACTAATTATCAGATACTTTGTGCTTGTTTATCTCGCTGATACTCATACACAACAATAAAGTATGTTAAAGCACGAATACTATTCCATAAATTCATACTTTGATCGCAATTATCAATTTCTAATTCAGGTACATGTTTTGACTCACTGGTGTCAGATAAACAACAATTAAATTCAGAATAAAAGAGAAAAACATCGATGAATTAAAACCAAAGTGACTTAACTGGGTTGTTGAGCAATGTCTCGCGCCTAGTAACAGCTACAATAACGCTATTCTTACCTGATAGTAACTATTGAAAGCAAACGAAGCGTGCGCCTCGAGTGTATTAGGATCATAACAGTGGACCTGGCTGAGATCAGGGCATTGATCGGCCTCAGCCACAAGCATAATCCAATGCCAACTGCAGCTTCTCTTCCCCTGCACCCTCATGTGCCACACACCAGCTCTCCCCGGCTCGGGTATACACCACTATCTCATTGGCCAGGGTCTCAGTCCACCCGGCAGCATGTTTCATGTTCAGCGATGTCTGCGCTTCACTTCGAGTTTGTTAGTGGAATATCATAAACTTTTCTTTGGCTCGGGTAAAATAACCCGAAATTTCTTTCGGATGTGGGACCGGGTTTCGACACCATTGAACCGCCACCCGAACAAAATAAGCGATTAGATTGCTTTCGGCCTCCAAGGTTACCCCATAAGAACCCTCCGTACCAAATTGCCGTATACTTGCGCGTACGATATACTAGCACCGGCTCATTCTCAAAATACATGAGGGCCAGCAGTCTCGTTACAAACGTGTCAGCGTTGTCGTGCTTCAGCAGCCGACATTACTGGCAAAACCGCGTCAATCTGCGCATCAGGCTGAGCCAGTCGGCAGGATTCTCCTAAACCAAAGCGGTCGAGGGGCCGCATCAGATTCCTCCTGCTTGAAAAAAGGGTGAAATGTTCATCCGTACGGCCGTGGACTTCAAAACTCGAGCGATGCTTAAACTAAACGGGTCTAAACGACCCAGCCGAGGATGGGTACGAGTTCCCCAATGCGCTTAAAGCAACAAGGAGAGAAACATGGTTTCGTCGATAATTAACTCGGCGCATATGGATGTTTCTCATTGCAGGTACGAGGTACATAGTGGTTTTACGAGGATCAACAAACACTTCATTTCCGACAACGTGACTGGTGTGTTTGTCGAATTGTAGATGATGCGCTTACTTCTTATGCAGTTTACTGGAAATGATTGGTGTTTTTAACATTGTAGAGTTGTTCATTTGGGAGTTCACCTTGGCCCGGGCCACCCGACCCGGATAAGGCCTTTAGTGAAACATCGTGTCATGCCTTGACTTGTTTATTCCTTGGGATTTTAGGAGGGTTACTACTTTTCTTGCTGATGGGAGGTTGTTTGCTACTCTTCATGGGAGTTACTCCTACTTCCCTTCTGCATAAAAAATAAATGTAACACTAGTTAATTTATGTTCATTTTTACATAGTCACAACTATTAGTTTTAAAAAATACTGTGTATTAATTTAAGGATGTTAAGTGTAATTAAGATATGTCTGTACCTGTAATGGAGAAGAGGGTGAACATTGCTAAGAATAGAGCTATTTTAGTGGGGAATGCCATGCTCTGGTTCTTGAAAAAGCAGATCATTTTGGGAGGGAAGGAGAAGGGGGGGTTGAGAGAGGGTGTGTGTGTTTGGGGCAGAGTAATATACAGAAGTTTATGGGGATCTATAATTTGGAGAGTGGATCTGTGATCGAGAGTGTAGGAGATACGTTTGTCAGAAAATAGATGACACTTTGTTTTGGTAGCTTTACAAGGTTAAATTTGTCAGGTGTTCATGCTAAAAATGGTGGTGTTAATTACCAAATCACCTCATTGCAAAAAAATTAATCTGCTAATTATCCAACCGCCTCGACTTTTTATGCATTGTTGATTACAGTGTCATAAGGTTAAAATAGTGTAAAACTTTAAGTAAATACCATGATTAATTAGGGTGATTTTTATATTTCGATATTAATTTTCAATAGTCCAAAATTATAATTTAACAGTAAATTATGAATACATAATTAAATGTACAAAGAAGCGTTCAGACTGTTTCGATAGTCAAATTTTTTAAATTCAACCAACAAAAAACTTATGAAAATGAGTAGTCTTGGCCATTATCTACAAAAGGTTAATTGATTTTTCTTTTGAATAGTTAAATTATTTAAAGTCAACTATCCATTTAAAATGTACTAAATCTTTAATTCATTAAATACAAAAGATGTTAATTTTCTTGTTTCAATAAATTCAAAATTATTTAAAAACTCAATCGATAATTAAAATGTGGCTTGCATACCACTTTCATCTGCAAATGTTAGTTTTAACTTTGATAGTTAAAAGTATTCACTTCCATTATAAAAATTCAAAATTTATAAATACTAAATATGGCGTCGTTCTAAAAGATAATTTCTTTTTATTAGTCATGATTATTTAAAACTCCACAGCAAAATTGATCATCTGAAAATTTTTATTTTAAAATAATAGTTGATTGTTTTATTTTAATATACATTTTCTGATTTGATATAGTTTCACAATCGATATAGCTTTTCCACAATCCTTTAAAATTTATCTGATAAGCGAAATTATTAATAACACTCTTTTTTTAAATTTATTATTTCGCATTTATCTTACCATAACACATCTTAATAATTAAATCTTAAATTCAATTTATCTACTATAATGGTTTGTTGTAAGATTTTTCATCAGCTTTTATCCCCAATATTAAACTACTTATATTTTTTATTTTATGATTAAATAACTATAATAACTATGGATTTATAATTAAATAAGAATAATTAACATAAATAAATTATTTTTGATATTTTAAAATAGGAATTTATATAAATATTGTTAAATAGTTGTAATCTCATATTTCTAACTCTTTTTTGTGTAACAACTCAGTTCGAAAGAGACTTTTAAACATTTCACTTGCTTTTATGGGTGGGTTCAATTAAATTTGTGCGTTTGTTTTACTTACGTTTTGGTTTTTCAGGGCTTTAGTTCACCCCAGTTATATATTATAAAGTTTCTGAAAATATTAAAATGGTAACACGATACTTCTCGAGGCGTCACAGACTCTTGGAGCCAATGTGTGTGTGTGTGTGTGATATGTTTGAAATATAGTTGGTTGATACTAAAAGCCTCGACAGAGATCATCTGCTTTTGGGCTGTCATAAAGCTCCGATGTTAGCGTCTTGTTTGGTGTAGTCTAGGATGGGTGGCCACATTGGGAGTTTCTCCAATTGACAGTGAGTGAGAAAAAAACGTCTTTAAAATCTTGGTGGTTTGTGGTAGTCATCAGATATCTTAACAGCCGTCTGTGCCCAGGGAGTGGGGGAGCACAGCTACAAAAATATTGTAAAAATATATCTAATACTAATCACAATAATAAATTAAGACTAGTTAATAGTCAAGAATTGATACATAAAAACAAAATTAATAATTAAAATGAATTTTAGATTAAAAAAAAAAGAGTATGAGGAACAGGGGGTGCAGTGCGGACCATAATTTAACAGCGGAATCAATTTTTTGTGTGGAAAGACTATTTTACCTCACCTTACATTACAGCAATACTCCATATTGATCTTTTGTGTTTTTCACATAAGGACCTAGATCAGTGACTTGTTTCTATAAGGTTGCTAAGATGTCTCACTTTTTAATTTGCCAATTGGCAACACCACTTTCTATCCAAGGTTGCATATGCTCATTTACATACGAAGTTCGCGTGCTGAATAGGCGCAGGAGAGGCGAGGCATTGGATTCCAAAAAGGTTCAGGTTATCTTGGCAAAAGTCAGAGCATAATGGCATGTATTTTGCTTTTGAGTGTCTTTATCACTAATTGTGGGAATAGATGTAAATATCTGTTTTCAAAGAATCGCCGATTATTTTTGTCATAATTGTTAAGTTAGTTAGCGAATGGAATAGAACAGTTTGGGACCTAACCGGTTCGTTTCGAAAATGAACTTTGTATTGAAATAAATCTAGTTCACGATTGAAGGTAAATTGAATTTAAGTCTAAGTTTAGCAATTGAATAAACAACCGATTAACTAATGGATTAATAACAACTTAAATTGGGGACTTGTTTCACCGGTTGTTTGGTATAAGTTTGTAAAGTGGATAAAATAACTCAATTAAGCGAGCAATTGGTGAAGATCGCATCAAATTGGAATTTAGGACTAATGAATCAATTTGGATAATGAATCGTAACCGGTTCGAATTATAAAATCAAACGAATTTCGACCAATTTTGTAAATCGATTAAACGGGTACTGGTTTTGTCAATACCAATTGTTGGGCTTTTATTGAAAGGTCCATTAAAGGTCCCAGCCTCAAGGCATATATTCCTTTAGCCCAAAAAGGTGAAAAGTCGTTTTCCTATAAATGTGTGAATTTTAAAAGTATTTCAAAAAAATCAAGTTCTGCTAAGAAGCAAATTTTAATGTGATTCAATCAAGTTGATGATTTGGCACCGATACTACTAAATAATTACAATTGTTTTATTGATGATTATAGCTGTTGAAAACCAATTTGATTTCGCCCATCAACAAAAAAGAGTTGAACGTAAAGATAGTAATGAATGGAAAAGCATTAAACATGGAGGCCCACATTGCATGAATATACTTTTAGAGGTGTGAATAAAGTTAGCTATCTTTTTGTATTTTATTATTAATTTTAATATAGAATTACAAATTTTATCAAATTTAAATTCGATAACTAACAAACTACCCACTGAGAAAGATAAATAAAATAACAAAGAAACAAATTATAATTGTAAATAAACGAAAAAAAGAAAAAAGCAAACAATATAATTAATATGAAGTAAATAATTGAAATGACAAGGGAAATAAATGGTACCGTGATTTTAAGCGACTTCGATTCTGTGACAAGGCAGAACTTCGAGTTTAGAGTAACGATAATATATGAATGGAAGAAAACTCTAAGGTTATTACAAGCGATCAACTCCAAAATGACATTGTCTAACTTCATGTAATCATAACACAGAAAGCCAAAATCCATTTTTAAATTTATTATCTTAATATAAGATTAAAATAAAAGCAAGCTTAACATGAGTTCATCTAAAATAAATCTAATAAGAATTTTAATGTAACAGCTGAAACTCTATCAATCAATTAGTAGTATACTTTCGGAGTGCCTTTATGCTTCATAGAAATATAGGAAAAAGTTATTGAAAACCGTGCAAAAGTATTGAAGAGGTATGTTAAAAGTTGTTTTGAATTAAAACTTTTATAGGACATGAAAGTGTAATTGGAACATTAAAATTTCCATGTCATAGCTGGGTTCAAACCCGAAGTAGGACTTGTTTGGGACTTGGTCTGCTTGTCGAAAAAGCGGGCTTGGACTTGTTTAGGGCTTGCTCAGAGTCCCAAGCATATCCCAAAAGTCTTGACCAAGCAATGAAACTTCAGGGGCGTGTTAGTGACTTGCCAAACTCACTGCTTGTGTCCCGATAAGCTGGTTTTAGGCCAAAATAAAAGAAGGACTTGGTTTGGTTTGATTTTCCAATGCTTTCCTGTTTTAAGTTCCATTTTTTAGTGACAAAGTATGCTGCTGGAACTTAAAATGGTTTTTAATTCGAATTAAACTTAGAACCAAACTCTGCCAATTCAACCAATTATTATCTTTAAAAGAGCGTGCGGTGTTAAAAACATTGCAAAGCATTGCTCTTAATTATTCAGTTAGATTAGATAGAATTTCTTAAAAATATCTAACTCGTTAAGACTAAATCTTCGAGAAGCCAGGATCTTAGGAATGACTTGAAATATATACCTCTATGTATGAAATAGTCAACAAATAAACTCGTTAATATTAAATAATTTGTTATCATCCAAATAAAAGTTGATGATCTTTCGATCCTTCAATTTCCCAAATGCAATTAAAGTTTTGTTAAAGTGTTAAATGGGCGATGTTTTCATGCTCCTTATGTGTTGATTATTGAATTCAGTACAAACTACAAACTAATTTTACAAATAAATCTCTTTATTCCTCAAAAATTAAACATACCAACACCTCAATAAATTACTAAAATCTTGTTTCCTTAGGTGATCCCAGATAAAATTTGAATAAAATTCTCTATTAATAATTTATTATTATCTCTTCTAGATCAATTATATTTGGTTTTGATTTAATATCTATTTTAATCATTTATTTATGGTCATTAGGAAAAAATTGAAGTACAGGCAAATAAATTTTGACATCACAAAGAATCAAATTTAACACTGAATATGGTTCAATGGACCATGTTTCCGTCTGAGATGGTTAATGGCGGATAGGACAATTTTAAATTATTCCATCTACTATGTGGTCTGAACCTATCGAGCAAGAATTTTTCTTATCTTAGGCCCGTTATAGTAATGAACACCGACGTTCATGGTAGTCAATTATCCTATCACTAGGTCATCAATTTCATATTTAAGCACTTACTAGCAATTTATACGTCAAATCCCATGGTCGCTTTCACGACTTTACAAAGACCTACTGTGTTTCAGTATTCACTTTGGTCGTGGATTAACGAAGTTAGAATTACATAGATATAACGCAGTCCTTCCAAGGAAACGGTAGACTAGGACTCGGCCCATTATTAACATAAGCGAGCCCAAAGTCAAATCGGACTCGGGTCCGTTTTCTTCTTTAGGCGGGTTTGTTAAAGGAGAAGCTTCTTAAAGTGTGAATTTGCATTGCCAGATTTAGGTTTTATCGGTCAATCGAGGTCAGCTCGTTTAATTGGCCCAGATGCTAGGGGAAGAGAGGGTGCGTCAAATTGGTCTCAGTGGTTTAGAGATGTCGGCTTATAGCAGCAATTGAGACAAAAATATTTTATGTTATTAAAGAAATTGCCTAATAATGCTTACTACAATACTCCGTAGATGACAACTATTTCATCGTTTACTTTTTTAATTCTTTCACTTCAGATTTAATTATTATTGACGTTTTGAGATTGCGATATTAAAAGAACTTGATTACAATTGCATTCGGTACTTAAATATCAGTGATATATTGAATTTATTTTAAAATATTTTCATAATATTTTTTGTAATTTTCTGTATACTAAGATAAATTGATAGATTAAAGTTATGTCTAGAAAGAGTAAAAAAAGTCCCAGATTAATTTAAAATTAATGTGACATTTTAAGTCTGTTGAAAATGTCGCTTTGGATTTTAAAATACAAGCATACAATTTCTTCTATGTCATGCTTAAAAATAATTACTAAACAAAATCTTAGTATCAAAAATTGGATTTGAACTCATAACTTCTCCCAAATTAGAAAATGGAGGCCTATTTACAGGTTCTTTATGATCTGTTTGAGTTGAGGTGTTGGATTGTTTGAGTTAATGTCTAGTTTAAATGGTTTCACCGTTAAAAGCTGTTTTAATTGCTTCAAAATTGGGATGTAATGTGATTAATGATATTTTAAGTATATTTCTTCGTTCATCTTGATATGTTACTTTAAAAATTCAACTAGATTCTTCCCCATTCTGTTAAGTTAATTTTTAGAGATTTTGAGTGCTAAATTAGTAGTCAGATTGACAGAAATCGTAGTTATTTAAACCAAAGCCCTTAACATCTGTTGTCAATCCCAGCAAATAAAGCCTTGCAAAACCCCATTTTACTAGTAGGCCAACAGGCAGACATTGGCTAAAGGGAATCAATCAAACATTTGTTGTGGTTATTAATCATAGATCAAAAGCATGGGATATTCCTCGACTATTGAGGAAACAATTGCTAAACAGTCATGCTCAGCAGCCACATTGTCCCTTCACTCATCCTCCGGCCCATGAGCGCCAGCCAAACCGCCTCATCCTCGAACGTAAAGCTCCATTTTTATGCTTCACATTATTAATTTAGGATGTTGCCAAAATTATATCAGATGCTAGTATTTTCTAATGTACTTTATTGTTGTAACGTGATAATTTCGATTCAAATAAATGTTACCTGTGTCAATTAATAAGTATGTTAATTTTCACCATACAAAATCAGACTAGACAATTTTATTGGATTCAAGTCATGCTATTTGGTGCGGTTTCGGTTTTTCTCGCTTCAGTTTTTTCACTCGATATCGGGGTCGAATTTTTAAATTTAAAATTCAATTGTTTTTATGTATGTGGTATAATATTGGGTGAAGAATATATCAAATGCTTTTTAATGCACTTTATCATTAATATGACAATTTTGATTTAGTTTAAAGTTATGCGTGTTAGTTAATATTGCAAAGTTATTACTTTTGACCAATGAAAATCGAAATAGAGAATCTTGACAGCACGGATTATAATATTTGGTCGTATTTTCATGTACTTTACTATTGAGTATTAATACGATAATTTTGATTCAAATGGATGTTATGTGTATCAACTAAAACGGAGACAATATTTTGGGATGGAGGGAGTAATATAATTCTTGAATGTAGAAGATCTAGTTAGTATTTTTTGGTATTGTTTTTATGTGTTTGCAGGTCTATTGGATAAATGGAACACTGGTCCGCACCTAACCGGGTATGTAGACTTGGCTGAATCAATCAAAGAGAACCACCCTAAACATGGACATTCATATCCTTGGTCATCGTGGTATAATTGCCCTCCTCCTCCTTTACAATCTTTGAGGGTACAATTAGAACAATGCCTTGAATCAATGGCGAAAAAGGGCATCAATTTAGGGCTTATAAGTTCGCATCAAATTTTCAAAACACTTAACAAATGGCATGGAATATCTACCGCTCTCAAGCAAATTTTAGAGAAAGACAATGTAAGTGGAGCAATTACGACTAGTAGAGGGAAAGATTTGAGTTTGTGGGACAGGGCAGTTTCGAAGTTGTCAGTTCGGTGTGATTTGGAGGAGAGTGTTGGAAAGAGGGTTGTCAGTCTGGAAGAAGCCTCGTATTATAAGGAGGCCGTGGCTGCGTTGGAGTTGGCTAAGGAGGTGATCTCATTGCAGCAAATGAAGAGAGGTAATGCTATAAAGGAGTTGAATAGGACTGGTGGGTTTTCGCGGACCTTGGCTCATTCTGCCACAGATTGGCCTTTATTGTTGTTGGAGCTCTTGTCTGCTGCTGCTGAAATTGATTATTTTCAGGTACATATAAATTCTTGTTTGGCATATAAAATAAATTATTTGAACGTTTGATTCTCTTTGGTTTTCCATTTGTTTGGATAAGATATCTGATTTGTACTGTATTATGTTTTCTTCTAAAGGTTTTAGGATTTATTGGTTATGTCATAATTAATGTTTTATTGTATAATTAATTGTCTTTTCCTTTTCAATTTACAATTGACTAGCCAAAGCTGGTGATCAACAACATTGAAGTTCTAAAACATGCAGTTCTGTCAGATGATACTTCAGTGTGTGGATCATTGTATCATGACAGTCTGATATGGAGAATTATAGCTTTAGGAGCGAATGAGAGATGCCTTCCTGTTTTTCTGGTCACATCAGATGGGTAATGCTTCTTTTTGTCCTCTCTTCTGAAATGTAAACTAATAGTATAGTTGAATTTTAAATTTCAGAACTTGCATTATCTTCTTATTGTGGTGCATTTGTTTGTTTGTTGCATAAATATCATGCCTATGATTTTCTTCTAGTGTAGAACTGTAGATTGATCCTTATTTTGCTCATTTGCATAACTATCTTCGAATTTCGTTCCAGAAAATCTAACAAGTGATATGGGTTTCTCCAGTTATTATTCGTACAGAGCTTATATGGATTTCGGCTTCCCAGACATTTTTATCTCTCGTGAGGTAGCTGATCTTATTTTATTTGCATATGTTTCTCAGATTTACATATGACTATTTGAAATGTGAGCCGATGTTTCTTACCCTTGGCGTGTCCTTTAGCAATTGTCATTGGCATACCTAAAAAGTTGTCCAGTAACGTGGGTCTTAGATTATTGTTGCTACATATCTCCTTTGCTTCACAGAACTCTCTTGCCTGCACTCCTGCAAGAAGGCATCGAATGAATTTAAATATGAGTAATGGGGTCATTCGAGAATGAGAATAAAAGAATGGTTGGACTTCGTATGAGCTTTGTGGCAATACATGGATCTGAATCATCCTGATCTATCAAATGCGTGCACTTCCCTATTCTTGTTAATTTTCATTGTTGATGCTATAGGTTAGAAAGTGCAATGGGATGGTCCAATAACTTGAATAGCCTTTAAATGAATTTATTCGTCGAAACTGATAGTTTTTTCACTACAGTGGGGGTGCTTTTTCTGTTTTATCTGTGTATGTTGAAATCATGTGCTAAACGTCTAAAAATCTGGAACCCGAGTTATCATATTCTTCGAACTGTAGATGTTTGGGTGGTCTCCAGCAGAAGCGAAACTGCATATGGTTGGTGACTATTTTACTTCCTCTGAGGTAGGATCATGTTATTTGTTTGATCATCAAATTACTTTTCTCTATGTTACTCGTTCTATTACACGAAATGGATTTGCATGCATTTCCATTTAAAATCGTTGATTAATTATGCTCACTACACTGCAGTGGAGTGTGCTTGTAGACGTGCTCGGGCCAAATTCACGACATCTTTTTGAGGTTTTTGCTCTGAAGCTAAGTAATCATTTCCAAAAGTAAGGGGATGATCAGTTTAGTGTGAAATGATGGAACTTCTAGCTCACTGACTTGCTTTTAGCATTTGATTCCTGGCTATATTTACAAAGAACAGTAGTTGAAGTTCAGTTTAAGGTTTGATATCAAAATTCAGATTTTTCCAGACAATCTTTGATAATAAGACTTTGAAGCGATTTAAAAGATTATGCATACCAAGAAATTTGGAGTCCAGTTAGCTTTATCAAGGAAAGAAGGCAGGTTTTTGGTAGGTTGGAGAGAAAGAACGAAACTGATTTATTTAAGGTTAAAGAGGCTGGTGACTCCCCAGCCAAGATTAGATATATACCTTTTTACTCCAATTCTTTTGACATTAGGAATATGTCTCTGGTAGTTTAAAATTTTGAGTTACCTTTTCACTTATTTTTCGACATACTGTAGAGTCATGGATGAGAAGGGTGGTACTTTTGAGGACATTTTGGATGCATACTTGGCATATTTACAAGTAAGCTGAATTATTGTCAGTAATTGCAAATTTTATGGAGTTGTTCGATTTGTGGTCACATATTTTGCAGCCTGAAATTATTATCTAACCGTTAAGATTTGTCCCTCTTTCCTCGATTGAAGTGTACATGCCATCTCATATAGTGCAAGATACATGAGTCTATTGTTCCATCATTAAAATTAGCATATCTTCTCACACTGCTGATTTGCCCTGCAAATTCAGGTGACTGTGGTTAATCCTGCTATGGATAGAGCATTGTCAGTGTTGCAAAAATTTGCTATGGATGCACATAGAGGAAAGATTTCAAAAGACAAATTGCGTTTTGGTGCCCCTTGGAGGCATCCTCCACGGACAGACGACCCTGGTGTGTGTCATGAGTGGGCCAAGATTCAGCTCATGGACTTTATCCAGTCATTGTCCAATACAGAATTTGGGGTACACTGTTCTTCACATGTTTATTGTTTATTTTCTTCGGAAAATTCCTGAATGATATGATAGAGCTCAAGTTAACATTGTATTGACTAAATAGTAACTGTAATCTGTCTCCTCTTATTCCTGTAATCATGTATCTGCAATACCTATTCAATTGAGTTTTCTGAAAATTAAAGGAACAATATTAACGTCTTAGCATATTCAATCTCCTTAAATAACCTCTAAGGTGAAATTTTAGTACCAATGTGAATGGTTTTAGTTCTTAATTTATTCACACTCCCTTTACATAATCATTTGATAAACTATAATCTCGCAAATATTTAAGTCTTTTAGATGTTTTGGTACAGGTCAATTATCTAGCTGACTGTAGTCTTGAGATCTTTGATGATCCTTCGATGCTTGCAATGTTAGAGGTACTATTTTTACGTTTCGCTGTCGTATTGTGGTCGAACTGCTCATGATACTATTACTTTCCTTTTTTATTTATGGTTTTCGCTAATTTGCTGTGTTTTGGGGGTCCTTAGATATTTATTTTGTCATGAAACTGATGCACCCAGTAGCTTACTCTTTTTCTGCTTGTTTGGCTGGAATCCATATAAGTGCTTGTAACCTCCAGTCTGTAGATAGGAACTTTACACTTTTGACAGAGTTCTGACATGGTTATCTTGTTGATACTAGTAATACTTTCTTATACAAAGAAGAATATTCTCCCGTTCCATTTTGTGGGTGATTTTAGGTCATGGTCTTAATCTGCATCTCTTTCCTAGGTTGGCTTGCTGTATGCCCAAAGAGATCCCTCATTTATTCGGCCTCTATCAAGGGGCATTCAGAGATGTCTTGTGCGCTGGTAAGATGGAAGGTTTTCTTGATTTTTATAATTGAAGTTCCAACAAGTGCCCTAACTTATGGATTAACAGGCTTGTCCAGGAGCGAGTAAATATGAGTTATATTGGAAAGCTTCAGTTTCTATGGCAGAGAGTCATACGGGGCCGCAGCTATCGTCATCTGATGTTACAAGAAGGATACAACAAATGATTTCTGTAATACTACACTAGTATGAAAGGGTAAACAATTAGAAGGTGAAAATTCCTAATACTACACTAGTATGGAAGGGTAAATGTGGAATATGTTGTTTAAAATAAGGAAGCAAGGAATTATGTTTGCATGACTCTTTTTAGAAAGTAGGTCGTTCAAATAAAAAGTGAAGAATGCACTTGTTGTCATGTATCTTCTCACTATACTTCTTTTTATAATTGTACATTTTTACACTAAGTCACCCACTTACCTTAATATTTGTGAAAATTAAGGTAAGTCATTTAAATAGACTTGGAGGTAGTTCATTGTTTTCTGAGGGTTACTCACACAAGACTAATCCATGTCTGAGCATATCAAGGATAGTTTCCTAATTAGAACATGTACATAGTTAAGATAGTATACAGTTGGTGATCTATTGAAAACTTACACTTTCTGCCTGTTTCCCTTTATTAGATTAACCTAATTCATGTTATTAACATTCTCTCATGTTCCTACAGGTTGTAATTTGATTTTGTATGATAGGGCAGTTTCTCCCTCCCACATTCACAGGTTTCAAGTGTAACTTAAATTACTTGGTCTGAATGACATTTTTTGATGGATTTTGACGGATGTATACCTCTATTTTGCTGTTAAAGCTCAGTTTCTGAAGAACACAGGTCCCATATACTCTTTATCCCTTTAGGTAAACGGTAAACCTTTTCTTTCTTATCTGTATGATGTACTCACTCAGATTCCTTGAAGTTGTCAGGCTTTTTTTTTATAATTGTAGCTTTCAATTTTGGCTTTGAATATATTTGTTTGAATTATATAATATTTTATAAAGACTGTCGATGGAAAGAGTTTGAAATGTATTTTTCGTTGATATAGTTAAATAGTATTATCTGTCTATTGAAATATACGTCCAATCGAGAGGTATATAGTAAAAATGGATAATTTTTGTGGGATGGAATTTAATATATTGTTGCTTACTTTTATACTTTCCATCGCACTTGTTACAGTTAGTTGTATGCGTTCATTGTTTTTCAGTTCAGAAGTTTTTCACTTGCTAAGTTATCTCTGTCCTACTTTTGATGAGCAGAGGCGAACTCCATTAATGAGGAGAGCGACCTAAGATTTCAGTGTCATTTCATTGCGGATAGGCTTGGACCATGATCTGGGGTTGCAAATTTACCAATTTCTTGTAAATTTTAATTTGCTCATGTCAAATTGAATCCTATAGGAAAAATTAGAAATAAATTAAGGCAAGGAGCCTCATATACAAAGTAATTATTTTGTAACAATTCTTATGTCCATGCTTCTATACACTATAAATTTGAATCTAAGTGTTCATCATTTCACAGTATTAAATATTTGACATCCTTGTTTGTGATGTGTGTATTCTTGGGCTTTTCTGAAAATTAAATTTGTGTCTTTTTACTAGAGAAAGGTAATTTTAAAGAAAGCAACTGGAAGCAGAACTAGGTGAAAACTCATATTCAGTGTTGGCACCGAGCATACATTGCGTAATAGAGAATCCATTCGGCTTGATTTACCCGTTTGATTTTCCAATCCTAACCTAAATCATCACCGTGTTTTGAGGGTGTATTTTTTAATGTTTATGAAAATGAAGTAGATGATCATTTTCCCATACCGAATCGAACCCTAACGAAATAACAAAAAAAAATCAATAAAAACCAGAAGTTGTCCGGCTAGTTCCTTGAACTCAGCTGTAAAAAAATGGAGCATCAAACTTTTGCTGATTCGCAAGAAACCTCAGACTTTGATGAAATCAACAAAACCGTAGAATATCTAGGATCATACAAAGGCCAAGTCAGACTTGTAATGAATCCTGAAGAAGAAGAAAATGAAGAATTAGCAGCAGAGGAGATAATGATGTTGTGGGGATTACAACAACCAACTTTCTCAAAACCCAATTATTTTGTTTCACAAACATCTCTTCAACTGCCCATTGATGCTTGTGGACGTGCCCTCTCCATCCTTCAGTCCCCTTCTTCTCTGGTAATCTTAATATCAATAAAGATTCCATTTTTTCAAGAATATGCCAATTGTTGTTGTTTTTGTATTGGTCTGTGGTGTGTTGTAATTTGTAAAGAATTTGTTGATTGTTTCATAATATAGTGATGCTAGATTATTGCTACATCTCTTTGTGCTAGGTTGAACCATTTTAATTAATGAATGTGAATCTGAATAAAGATTGCATTTTTTCCAAGAATATTTGTATTGTTGTTGTTTTTGTATTGGTTTGTGGTGTGTGTAAAGAATTTGATGATTATAAGTACAACTCTTTGTGCTAGGTTGCACCATTTTAATGAATGAATGTGGTTGATGGATGTAAAAATGAATAAGATTGCATCTTTTTCCAAGAATATGTGTATTGTTGTTGTTTGTATTAATTTGTATTGTGATTACAAGAGTTTGTTGATTGTTTCATGATATGGTGATGCTAGATTATAGGTACAACTCTTTGGTCTAGGTGTACTATACTTTAATATGAATGTGGTTCATCAATGAATATATATATATACTCCCCCGTCCCTATTTCTTAGGGACTTTTTTTCAAATGGAAATCCCAAATTAAGTTATTGTTTTGACCATTTGTGAGTTTGTGGAATGGAGGAAAGATATGGTATAATAGAATAATTTGAAATTGCATTAAAATTTGTGCAAAAGTAAATGTACTTACAGTTGGGATGGAAGGAGTATATATTTCCGATGATTCTATTATGAATAAAGATTGCAGTTGACTTGGAGTATATATCTCAACCATCTTGTACTAAGAGTTTTGATGCAAATTAGAGTATGTTTGTTAACATAAGGGGTACATGTTTGTTAACGTTAATTATGCTTTCACGGATGGGAAAGTCCGACTATGAGATAATTAAACGAGTTTTCAGAATGGAATGAAACTAACAAAATCCAAACCTCTTTCTGTTAATTATGACATCCCCTTTTCTTAATTATATTAATTGTTGGAAGCTATGTTTCAAAGTGTAGGGCACTCCGGGTGTAACAGGGTCTGTGATGTGGGACAGTGGAGTAGTTCTTGGAAAATTCCTAGAGCATGCTGTTGAATCAGGAAACATTCTACTTCAAAATAAGAAGGTTGTTGAATTGGGGTCTGGATGCGGTCTAGCTGGGTAATAATCATCATTTAGATATGCTTTCGTTCATTGTCAAATCAAAATTTATATAATCCCTAATTTGATGCGTCAATTAGGTATATTACCCCAGTTATGCAACTTAAATGGAATAAGTGTCACAGTTTAGTACCACGTATTAATGATTCTCTCTACTCTCTGGAGTTCGATGCTCAGAAACTGTATCCAATCTCAAAGTATTACTTATAAATATTGTATTTCAGTTGCATTGCAGCTCTTTTAGGTGCTCAGGTTATTCTTACTGATTTGCCAGATAGATTAAGACTACTGAAAAAGAACGTTGAAGTGAATTTGTATGGAGATGTACGGGGATCTGCAACAGTAGATGAGCTGACATGGGGGGATGATCTTGACCCACATTTCACCCAACCTATGCCTGATTTTGGTATAAATATCTGTTTGTCCTCATTTTCTAAGATAAATGATACTTCATACATATTACATATTGTACTTCATATGATTGCCATACTTGTCCAGAATTTAGAATCCTCTTGTCTTGTTGAATTGAATTGAGTCCCTACTTATTTTTGCAAAAAACATTTCAGTGCTTGGCTCAGATGTCATTTATAGCGAGGGAGCAGTTACCGATTTACTTAAGACATTAATTGGGCTTTGCGGGGATCAGACAACAATTATTTTAGCTGGAGAACTTCGCAATGGTATATACATGAGGTATCTTCTAGATAATGGTTAGTTCTCTGATGTGTGCTGTGCTTAGATACCTATTGTTTTGACAGATGCTATCCTTGAATACTTCTTGGAAGCTGCCATGGAAGAATTCATTATTGGACGCCTTGATCATAAACAGTGGCATCCAGATTATTGCAGTCAACGTGTTGTGATGTACGTTTTGGTGAAGAAGAAGCCGAAGAAAGAAGGCTAACTTTTTTGTTCTTTTCAAGATTGCTTGGTTGCAATTCTAAATATGGATTACCTCCTTCAATGAAAAAGTTGTAGCTAAAGTGCATGGTGATGTTCATTATGTTGTCATGGAGAGAAATACTACTCCATTTTTACTACCTGTGATTCTCATTGGAAGAAGAGTTATTGCAAGCTTAGTTTCAGTAGAATATTATTTTAGGTAGAACTCGTTGTACTTGTGAGCTTCAGAGTTCAGACTCTTCTTTCTAGTTGTATGATATGTCAACATAATTCCGGAATAAATTGCAACTTATTAAAGGAACCCTCCCTCTATATTATATGATTTCATATCATGTCAATTGTATACTCATGCATAAGAGGGGAATTCAAATGGCCTCCAAGTGTGTTTGCTGAGCGCATTTGGAAACTTTGGAACATGTCTTCTTCCAGAATCCTGTAGCTATTCGAATTTGGAATCATTTTGCACAGTTTATGGGCATCAGGCCCGGTCCTATTGAATCTGCTCTTCATCTTCTTCAAGTGTGGACCTTACCAGTGAAACAGCCGGGGCACATCCGGCATGTAATGCCTATTGTGATATTGTGGGCTCTTTGGGAAGCTATGAATAAGGCTAAACACCTCCATGTCCCTTACACCTTTCACTCCATTTATGCCAGGGAGATGTATATGCTCCACAACAATGCCAGAGCTAACATGTGGCACTCCAAATTCTGGTCTGGGGAACACAATTTTGCTTCTTCGATGCAGGTCCAGATTTTTGAGAAGGGACCTCAACCTCCTAAACTGCTGAGTTGGGACAGACCTGTGCAGGGAGCTATTAAGTTAAATGTTGATGCTGCTCTCAAAGGGGGGTTAGCTGGTTTTGGGGGGATCCTTAGGGATCACCATGGGAATCTCCTCCTTGCTATGGATAGGAAAGAAAAGAAAGATTCGGTAATTGAGGCTGAAACAAATTCTTTACTGTATTGTTTGCAGGTTTGCATCTCCAGAGGTTTTAAGCAGATCCTAATTGAAGTTGACTCAAGTCTTTTAGTGCATATGATTAAAGGGAGGATTGCAAATTGGAAGATGTTCAATAAAATTATACACATTGCAGCTTTGTTAGAGCCCTCTGGTTCCACAATTGCACATGTTTACAGGGAAAAGAATCAAGTTGCATACTGGATGGCCAAGCATTCTTTGAAGAACAATGAAGAGTATGTCTGAGCGTGCATCCTGAATTTTATTTTTGGATCCATTTTGGCTTATTGCCGTTGTAGTTTTGCTTTTACTATTTCATTTTTAGCCCAGATTTTTAGATACGTTTTAAGGTTAAGCACATTAGTTTTTGTTTTGGGGTCCCCAAAAAATTTTTATTGTTTTCAAGTTGATTTTATTAACACGTAGGTCCCAGTCGGGGTTTAATCTAAGAAGAAAAAAAATGTACACTCAATGTTGAGAAATTGATAATCTTATAACTATGTTACGGTATTAGCACAATAAAGAATGATAAATATGCCGATATACATAAGAGGATAAAATTAAACGATGTATGGGGAGGTTGGATTGGATGCGGCGCTACGCTAACGATAACAAAGAAGTTATGCTTGAATTGATCCGGCGTGAAGTGTAAGCTTCTTATCTCTTCTTTCATAATATATAAAAAAAGTTTAGGTATTAACAATCAAATTTCAGTTGAAGAAAGACTAAACAATTATCTATAAAACAGAGACTAACAATCAAGGTTTCAAGAAAATTCATCCTGATCATTAACATCAAAATAAAAAAAATATGCAGTGTAATCAACATGGTCTTAGTTTGAGCAAAGCTCAGTTGCTTATTACTGGTACTAATTTCTGTATGAAATATATGGTTGAGCAGCACCAACAGTGAATTTACTTGGTTTGACAGCATCACTTGCATGTTGTGCAGACTGAAACTCAGCAAAGGCATGGCAAAAATGACCCGAGGATCCTCGACTTGTTCGTCTGATTGTGATACTATCAAGTTTCACAGGTCCAAATTTCCTCAATGCAAATAGTAATTGTTGGACTGTTACATCAACAGGCAATCGAGATATGTATACACTCTTCTGTTGATTCAATGTCGTTTGATCTTTATGAATTACCACTTTCATCCTTCCTGCATCTTGTTTTTTTACTTCTGTGTTCGCTAATGCGGCTGCAAAGTTCAAATTCATATTTCCCATTGCAGGTTTTTTTGTTTCTTGATAGTTGTCAGGTTTGTTTTCTGGATTTTCATTATCAGATTGTTTCGTTGGGATCTCTTCTCCATTATTTTCCAGGGCTTTTGAATTTTCATTTTCAGGCATGCCATTGTTAATGTCATATGTCTTGGCTTGATCATTAAACTCTTCCTCAGGCTCGGGGTGTATTTTTATATTAACAGAACGAACCATAATAGCAGGGAATTCTTGGGCATAATCAAGATTTTCCATATCTTTTTCCTCTGTTGTTTCTGTTTTACACAAGAGTTCCTCAGGTTTGTCAAGACTAAGGAGATGTTGCAGTATTTCTTTCTCAAAGTTTCTGGGAGGATTGGATTCAAAGTTTTCCTCTGCTTGAGTTTCATTAGGTTCGGCTGTGTTCGGATCAATGGCTTCAACGACTAGCTCGACTTGAGTTTTGTTTTCAGTCGTGGTTAGATCATTGGCTTCAAAGTTTTGCACGACTTGAGTTTTGTTAGGTTTGGTTGTGTTCGGATCAATGGATACAACGATAAGCTCGACTTGAGTTTGGTTTTCGGTCATGGTTAGATCATTGGCTTCAACATTAATTGTCTAAATGCATGTCCAGAAATATATACAGAATAGTTAGAAGAATTATTTTTACTACCCTAAACTAAGTAAACAACGCTTCTAACTAATTGCTCAATGACTAATAAGAAGAGCTTAAAGAAATCAAGAATAGTTCGAAAAATTAGGAGCATAAAAAAATCTTACAACGTTTGGAAATAATCGTTCTTTGAGAACAATAAACCGGTAGGGTTCGAGTCCTTATGCGATTAGGCGTGGTGAATTGAAAGTTAGATTCGATTCGCGTTATTGGTACCGAAATAGTTGGGTTAGTGTTGCCGGTTCGATAGCGGCGTGGCCCGGCCAACCAAAATCGTTAAATGAATGGGACGAGCAGATTGAAATAGTTGGTCAGTTACATTTGATTCGTTATCGACATATATGATGTAGCGCATGTTGGCAAATCACAATCTGGTATAAATCATTTATACCATTTTAGCCGTAATGCAATACACTGCTTATCCATTGGATTCGGTCCTTTCATAAAAGGTGTTGAAGCGTTCTTTCAAGCGGTTAAATTAGGTCCTTGAGAGTTAAGAACCGATTCGCGGTATTAAGCATTATGTCAACGTTAAATTAAGATTCGGCAACTTTGGCGTGTTCGAGCAGATTCGCTTGCTACAACGTGTCTTTGGCTTATTTAAATTCGGTATAGTTCGATTCGTTTAGGCGTAAAATGATAAGATAAAATTTAAAATTAAAAAAACAATACAATATTGAGATTAATAGACTCAAAGAGCATACATATATTAATCCTAGAAGTTGCCAAAGAGTATATCACCAAAATGCCAAAATGCTCGAATATTAGACGCAATGTTAATTGGAATTTCCTAATTCCCTAATTTCGAAACTCAAAACATATATTGTGAATTGGAATTACCGAGTCGTTTATCTTAACTGCCACTTTGAGATACCGTTATTATTGGTGAGGGGCACCTTATGTACCAAGGTGGAACCTGTGTAAAGCCTACCAGGTGCCGAGGATGTTTTCGCTTCAATTCTGCCAGTAGGAATGGAGGTGAAGAGTCATATTTTGCATCCAGTTGGTTAATGTATCAGTCCAGTGATACTCTCTATTTATCCTACTTCTGCACTTGCAATAAAAACTTCTTTTTGAACCCACAATGAAGTGCATGCATATGATGTTAGGCACTCCTTATTTTACACAAGGTCTGACAAAACCAAACATAACCAATTTAAAGATGGAAACAATCCAATCTTTTCAAATGGACTATATGAAAAACCAACACCCCAGTATTTTCAAATAAATAGACTATATAAAAGCCAATAGACAACTCACTTATCTCACGTAATCAGAACAAACCATGAGTCTAAAGTCTAAACAAAGAAAGCACGTATGACACACTTAAAAAAAACTCATGACTTTGTTACAGCAGTTTAGATCTTGGAGGCAAAGGAGAGACCGTCCTTCGCCAATTGTTCTAAGCTGGCGGCTGGAGGTTGGACTTTCGCCACCTTAGCTATCGCTTTGTTCTCTTCCGGGGTTCCACCCTCTAGAAATACTCCGACCACCTTACCATCTTTAATCCAGTATGCTCCAAATTTGTGAGTAGCAGATGTCGGGTTGTTGTCTCCGAAGATTACAGAGTCGCCCACATTGTCTCCATAGAATTGCCATGACAGATCAAAGGCACGAGAGTAGAAGAATGGAAGATATTCATACTCATCAATTGACTCCCCTAGATCACCAGCAAAAATTGCCTGCAAAGACCACAATAGTCGCGAGCTTTAATTGTAAAAGGGTTGACATTTAGATGAGAATAACTGAAACGTAATTGATTAGGGAATTCCGAAAAGATATCATAGGAGTTGATCTGCTCCTGAATATTTATGCAGTAGAAATGTAGAATATTGAAAAATAGCTGTTGGCGCGGATTATAATAATTTGATAACATAGTGACACTAAAAAAATAAAAGATGGGTTCATTCAATATACCTTAACAGCCTGCTCAGCAGATTTACGAGCATGATCAACATGTTCCACTCTCCTAACATCGTTGTATATTTTCATTGGGAAAGTGGCAACATCTCCTACTGCATAGACATCTGGAACGCTTGTTTTGAAGAACGCATCAGTCTGCAATCATTAAAGCAGATATGATATCCTACTTCATGGCTATAAATTCTTACATAAAACATAATTAGCATTTGAGAATAGATACCCTTCTAAATTGTAGACTTTTAGTTCCATAATACTCCATATTAATTAGTGCAGCTATGAAAATAGAACGTGCTATCACAATATTGTAATTAGACAACCACAATATATCTCTTAGACTCTTAGCTCTCTTTAGCAACGTCTCATCTAGATATGAAAGTGATTATGTCAATGTACAAACTATAACAGATGCTTCTTTAAAATGAAGTAACTAAAAATGATAGAGACACGAACCTTAATTCCACCTTTCTCTTCTTCAACCTGCCCTTTGAACAATCCTGTGAGAGGTCTCGCCCCAACACCAACAATAACTATATCGGCTTCCAAAACCCTACCATCCTTGAGCTTTACTTCCTTTACCTGAAACAGATTGAAAAGAGAGAAACATTTGATGCCATATAACAAGACACTGCCTCAACTGGACCAAACACAAAAATAATGTGCCAAACATGACACCTCTCCATTGCCATTCGATTCAAATCCAACAGCTACTGTGCCTTTAATGATACCAATTCCCTTGTTTGCATAATATCCCTCGTAGAATGAAGCTATGTCAGCTGTGAATAGTCTGGGCACTGTAAGAACATAAAACATGTGAAAACCAAGATTCGACATTCTCAAGATGTCAAAGGTGAGTGCTCTGTAAAAGATAATACACATGAACAGTCAGAGATTCAACATTGAAGTAACACAATTTACACATGACTATACATGAAATGTTTTAACTTACTGCACCAAGGCTCAGGATACACCATGCTGACATCATAGTTATTGATCTTGAGTGCTGCACTAAGCTCAAGACCAATGTATCCCCCTCCAACAACCACGGCCTTTCCACCCTTCTTTTCCTTGATTGTCTCCACAAGTTTATCAGCATCATCAATTTCTCTCAAGTAAAGGATGTTTTTGGAGTCAGCCCCTTGTACACCGAAATCTGTCAACTTTAGGACCTGCAAATATCAAAAGCATGGATAACGTCAACATCAAAATGGGAAAGAGTGCATATATGACTCCTAGTTAAATGGAATCCGAGGAAACATAGTACTCACTGTGGCACCAGTTGCGATGATCAAAATCTGGTACTTAAATGTTTCCCCTGATGCACTAGTAAGTGTCTTGGACGCAAGATCAGCTGTTACTATCTCTGTGCTTAAGATCAATGATATCCCTGAAACATGAAAATAAGCATTCCTAAGGTAATTGATAACCCAATAAACATTTCCTCAAAGATAACATGTGAAGCTTCGCTATCTATTTTGAAGATGATGTTTGGCAAAAGTAAATATGTACTCAAAACAAAGGAAACATACCCTTCTCGGTGTACCACTCAGGAAGCAATCTCTCCCCTCCACTTCCAACACAGACATGAAAACCTGGAAGCCTTGCTGTTCCTGTAAATCCAAAATATAAAGACAGTAACATTGATTCTTAGAAAACTGTGAAGGGCACATCTAACACTAGATAAACCATCATTGAACACAACGAATGCAACAATATGATCAATTTCCATGGATATCTTCTAACCTTCAGGGAAGAGGTATGCCTTGCTAAGAGCAGGACGTTCGTAAGGAGCCACCTAAAATGAAGAGAGGGGATGGGGTAACAAAAATAATAAGTTCCATCCATTGCTGAAGCAACAAACTGATGAGAAGGAATGCGGGTTGATATTTTGGAAAATGGGAAACAAGGGCAATAGAGACAAAGAAGTGCAGTTGACAATAAGACGATTGGAAAGTAACGAACGAAGTTGGTGGAGAAGAATCAATAGTGAGATTTAAGAAATCATGGTTACATACAGAGAATTTGATTAGAGTAAAAGACGTAACAACAGTTCATACCGCCTCTTTCGAGATAATTGCAAGCTCACCAGGCTTAACTCCTTGCTTGGAAAACTCCCTAGCAGCGTACCCCTGAAGAGGTAAACAGTGAGCACGGAACACAAATATCAGCATATAAATACCGACAATGGACTAGTAAGTATGTTAGTGTACTACAGATTATTAAAAATGCATTATTTATATTAATAGAATGTCTCCAAAGCAACTAGCGCTTGGTAAGACTAACATCCACACACGAAATTAAGTACACTTTGAAGTTCTCGCCACTCTCCATAAACAAACACAGACCAAATCAGTCAACAATATACTACTACCACCTAGGTTGCAGTAAACACCAGCATCAGCAATTTAGCAATGAGTATATATATTTATCGATTAAAAAAAAAGCAACTCAGCTAGTTATATTGAGACTAGCTAAAGATTTCTAGACTTTAATCAATCAAATACACGTTTACCAAACCAAACCAAGTTTATCCGACTAAGTGGGGTTGAATATATGAATACAACGTGTCCAATCAAATACACGAAAAACCAATATCCTAACGAAGCCTAGAATATAAATGTACATATATATACTTACGGCAGAAACACCGCCGCCGATGATGATGTACTTGAATGATTGCTCTGCCATTGCTTTTATATACTCTTGTCAAATTTATTAAACTGATCAGAAAAAATCAAGTTCTTTTATAATGAGATGAAGGTGGAGTGAATATTGAAGATAATATCTCATTTATCTCGTTTGGATTTTTAAAATATTATTTTATCTAGAAAAATTGAATTTAACTACATTCAGCTAATATAGATTATATATTTTTTTTAAACTTAAAATTATTAGAAGAATATATTTACTTGATCAAAGTTAATATTATTCAAAAAATATTTTAATAAATTCACCTACATTACCCTCAATTTCCATCTCAATTCTCATTTTATAGATTAATTTTATAACATTATCTTTCCCTTTCCTGTGAAATTCCGACAATTATATAAACTGGGACATCAATTGCTAGATGAC
This sequence comes from Lithospermum erythrorhizon, assembly GCA_019722365.1. NCBI lineage: Eukaryota > Viridiplantae > Streptophyta > Magnoliopsida > Boraginales > Boraginaceae > Lithospermum > Lithospermum erythrorhizon. Next base: position 955,131 of record JADFUC010001453.1, read on the forward strand.
ACGTGGATTATTATGTACCCACGAATGAGCTGCTTGTGAAATCGCGTGTAGTAGTTCAGTCTTCTCAAATGTAGTGATAAATTTATTTATTTATTTTCTTATTAATCTTTAACCATTAATTATAGTATTTTTCTATACACAAATTTAATTATATCAAATTTATATTTAGTAGAATTGTTATAACGTAGACATCTTTGTTATAACGAAATACGATGCGAAATTTATCGATTAAGTAAAGAGCAAAATAAATAACGTTAAGAATGTTACGATGGTATTAACCAAATTTATTTGGTATCGCATAGAAATTCCCAGTATAACGTATGAAAGGAATAATTATAAGCTGAAATAATTGAAGTGTCTTAATATATCAATCTATAGCTATTTGAATTAGGAAAATTAAAAATCAATGAAATATATAAGGCCATTATTGAAGCTAGCTCTTAAAGTTTAGATGTGATACTTTACTCAGCTTAAATTGAGAAGCGTTGTGAATCTCATGTGATTTAAATTAACCCAGGATGTCGGAATAGCAGAAAACAAATCACTCATAGGAAAAATAGATACTTGAAAATTATGCAAAATGTCTTTGAGATGCGTCATGTCTGTGGGATCTTTAGTCTTAGATGTGTCGAGATATTAAGAACATATGTGCCCGAATGTGCGAGGAGCGTGCCGGATGCGCGGTAGCCGGATGTGGTACCTGCGCCGGATGTTGGCTGCGAAGCGACTAACGACTCACGAGCGTTGTGCGAGTTGACAAATATTGAAGCTAACTTTGAGGCAAACGTGGCAATATCGGTAGGGTTGTCCTCTTGGAGCCACGGCTTTGTTTCATGATTATATTTCATTTCGCCGAGGAAATGATATCTCGCGTCGATGTGTTTGGTCTCGTGATGAGCTTGATCTTTGGTCAAGCAATATTCTTGTTTCAGCTATCATGACGCCTGATAATTTGGTCGTGATGTAGCCTTACAAGTCATTTATTAATCATATGACGAAATTCGCCATTAACGAGCATGTGAAGCCATATACTGCTTTCGATAGTAGACAAAGTCAGCTGCTTGAATTTATAGTAGCCTCGACTCGCGATAGAACCACCGAGAATGAATAGCATGGTAGTCATCGATGATCTTACATTTGTCGCTGTCCCAGGAAGCGTAGTCGAATCAAAATATTCATAAATAATCTGTTAGCCTCAGCATGCTTGAGACCAGCGTGGATGTCTCTACGAGATATCGACTATCCTCTTTTCTGAACTGCCGATGCTCCTTTCGAGGCTCTCCGTGAACCTACTTAACAATATTATTTGCGTAATGGCAAAGATCAGGTCTAGTCTTGAGGCCAATGGCATCATCGAAACCAGCTGATAGCGTAAGGAACCGCGGAACATGTATTCACTTTTGTTCGGGGCGACTTAGATACGAATGCCACCAATAAATGTGTATTAAACTTGAAGCCATACAAAATCTTGATAGAATGCTTACAAATGTAGTACTTTTGTAGCAAAAAAGGCTTCCAGGCTTACATCTCTATAGATCTCCCAGATTCCTAAATTTTCTTGTGGCCTAAATCCTTACGTATCAAATTTTGCACTTAGAGTAGTCCACTTGACTTACGAATGTTTGACTTGTTATTTGCTGACTAACAACATGTCGTCTGTCTGATCATAAAGTAAATGAATGATCCGTCTTTGACACTTTGTTGTAGTATACAGTATCGTATGGACTCCTCAAATACTGATCACCAGCGTATAGTATCGAACTGGCAATGTAGTTAGCAGGAGTTAACTGAAATATATAAAGACTTTTGACTTACGAGCATAGTCCTCACTAGTGTGCACGGAAACCATCTGGTAAGATTAAATGTATGTCTCTTTTTTACGTCTGTGTAGGAAAGTTGTGTACGTATCTAGTTGCTTTCAGTACAAAATCGTGATGTCTGTTATGGCAAGCATGATGGAAGTATATTACCATTTACAGGGTGAAAATATTTCGTGTGAGTACACTCCCTCTCTACATTTGAAACCTCTATGTGACTCGGGCACTATCTTGATCCCATAAATGGTGACAACCACTTGTTCTTCTTGAGCAATGAAACTGCAGTGTGGCCTTTTCTTCACTTGTTGGTTGTGACTCCCAGTACGATTCTTACGAAATTGTTTCCGTTTCTCTCTTTATGTAGTGGCCATGGAAATATTCCCGCGTCCGAGCATTGCGTAGAGTCGATAACCGTTTCTCACCCATGACATATATGATGAATTCCTCGAATCCATACAGCAGCATCGGTGTAATGTGTGTCCATTGACAACTAATCTTGACCTCTTGGACTTTGAATGCGTCCTTAATGACAAGCCGGTCCCACAGATCATTACAAGTGCCACTGCGTCTTGGGACAATCATTTATTCAGTGAGCGCCTCGCTTCTGATGGTTATGTATCTCACAGTTTCGGACCCACTTTGTATGATTTCTTGGAAAATTAGCACCTTTCTTTGGGTTACCGTAACTCAGTTGTTATTGGGCTACAAGGCAGCGGCACGATTATCGAGCTGGCAGCGCCCGAAGTATGTAGAGTTTACTTATGGAGGCCACGGCACAACTGCAAAGATAAAGAATCGCTACATTTGTCGTTGATGCCAAAATTCTCGCCCAGGATAGGTAATGAGGCTAATAATATTAATGCGAGTCTTAAATCGTGATTTTAATCTGATAATACGCAAATCTAATAATATTGAATTTAATCGTCACAGATGATCTTCGGAGATGTACATTCTAACGTCCGAAGGCCAAGCAGAGGCGTTGTAGCGGTTGGTTAAGCCGCGGTCGTGTAGAATCTATACGAAACTACGCCCACGTAATCCGATGGTTGTGTACGTTCGGGAAATACTGCCCGATGATGTCGTCACCGATGATAGCAACCGGCGTTGAATGTGCCTATACAGAGATTCCATATTTTTTGATGGAGGGTTTGGCGTTGAATTGTGAGAGAGGTCTGCAGCATACCGTTTGGTAGCCTTTAAACAATTTCTTGCTTAGTGACTAACCGCCCGCGGAGGCTTACCAGCTGGCGAGCTTTTACGCGTGCAAGTCGTGATAACTTTACTCTTTGATACCGGTTTGTTATAGCGAGGCGTCTTTTTGTTATAACGAAATGCGGTCCCAGTTAGGAATTAAGTAAAACTGAAAAAATAGCAACTGTAGGAATTTTCTGCGTGGTGGCACGACAAAGTTTGTTTGAATTTGTCAGAATAGGCAATGAAATTTATTTATAACGGATGGGAGGGAATACAAATTATAAGCAAGTGGTTGAGTAATCTTTATAGCAATACATCTTGAATTTAGTTAATGAGGAAAAGCCCAAGAAAATGAAACGTTTATATAGGGCCAAACCCATTATTAAAACTGCATAAAGTTTAAATGTAGAACATCCATGAGAGTGAAAACGTTCAACAAGAATTATGAATAAAAAACAAGTAATGATTAAAGGTTGATACGAAAAAATAATAACCGAAAATTAAAATGAATTGAAAGAAGTAGTTTTCCTTTCCCACTATAAAATGCTACTAGTAATATTGAAATTCTTCTAAGTTTTCCTTCTATTCTTTTATACATAAAGAATGGTAATTATGGAGAAAATACTTTTTTTATCCGAATTGTTATACACACTCGAATAATATTTGTTTGAGGGTAAATATACTTATTTTTCTTTTTATTTTTAAGTGTAGTAATTATAAAATTATATTAGAATGAGAATTAGAATTTTCGATATTAAAAATTCTTGTTTGGGTTGATGTATAGCGTTCATCGTTTTTTATAGATAACCAACATTTCAAATGAGAATGGAAAAATATTCGTATCCACCTATAATCAAATCTCCGAAAGTCAATTCTATTATCATATTATAACAAGTTACTACTAGGATTAAATTCAAATGTGAACCTATATATAGGTGTTCTAGAAGTTAATCCTATAGTTCTATAAATACTTAATAAATAGGTTAGTATATCTTCACGCATCTTAATCATTGACTCTAATGATAGGATTGTAAGACAATAGCTATTTGCAAGATTAAAAATTTTCTACCAAAAAACACCGAACGCATGAAGTGCACGGTGAAACTATGCACCGAGCTAGGCAAGTATTGCCGCAAACTGTAAAATAGTTTGACCGGATTGTAAGATTGACTTCTATTTATAAATCACCTCCATTGTACTTTTATACTTGGGCCATGGCCATTACTCGTTGAGTGATTATTGGATGAGCGCCGGGCGAAGTAATGGCGCCTTAATCGTATAAGTTAAGCGCATTGACAATGGTATGACTGATTTGGCCTGAAAAATATTGATAGAAAGAATCGAGCGTGAAGCCTCCAGGTTTTTAGCACAAAAATATGAAACACGTGGATGCAGAGCTCCGGCGGAAACGTATACCATGTGGATTTAGTTTTTGTAATAAATAGACGAATAAAGTTGATCGAAATTCGAAACCAAATCACAAAAAAGGCTTTGCATATAAAAACAATCGAAATCATAACAAGTAGATATATTGATGGATATAATAAGGACAATAAAAATTGAATGAGAAAAAGAGAGAGAGAGAACCCATGTGGGATATGTGGGCACTACCACAAGTACGAAGCAGGCGAAGTGTGTGGAATCTGCGGGCATCGTCTGCCCGTGCTGACCGACAAAACTCCTCCTATTCAACTAAGTCTATTCCCATCTGAGATCCTGCCCGACTTCCTGTATTTGGGCAGCTATGACGATGCTTCTCGTGCTCAACTTCTCAAGACTCAAGGAATCTCTCGTGTCCTCAATGTAACTATCCATTCTCCTTTTTAATTGACATTTTCGTTTTTTATACGTCACGCTTTGATCGTCCATTATGTTACGAAAACTTACAAAACTTAATACCCCGTCTTATGAAAATATATTTAAATACGAATCCAATTATATTAAATGAATGAAACGTAATTGATGTTATAAAGATTGGAGTGAATATGTCCGGTTATGAATTTGGATGCTTGGATTTTTAATTCCAACTCGAATATTGTTATATATATAGCATAATGTTTGGTGGAAAAGACAGTATTTTTTCTTATTTTACTATTAAGATTATAGTTTTCAAATCTAAGTTGTGATTGTCAATTAAGGCTTTAAAGTTTGTTAATTTTGACTATCTTTTAGAGATGGAGGTAGTGTTAATTATCAATAAGTGACATTATGTTGCAAGGTTATAGCATTGGTACAGTTGAACTGATCGAGGTTGTGACTTTTGGTACTCAGGAAAGATTTTGTTATTAATTGTTTTAGCATAAACTAGCTAAAAATAGTCCCTTTTCATTCCTATTATTGTGTACTTTGTTAATGGTTGTTAATTTGGCCGGAGATGTTAATTGGTATTGTTATTTCTGGTTTAGGATCTTATCAATTTGGCAGGAGATGTAAATTGGTATTGTTGTTTTTCGGTTGAGGATCTATCTATTTTGGTTAGTTGGGATACAAGTTTCGTCGTTGAAGATTATGACTGTGTCTTTATGAGCATTCATTATAACTTCACAAAGAAACAATTGGATAAGGTAGTACTTGCAAATTTACTGAAGAAGACATCTAAGCAAATTATGAAAAGCAGACACTTTTTTACCTTTCCATTGATAAGAAGCCTTGTTATGCCTTTCTTTTTCTTAGATTGGTTTGGTTCTGTTTAATGGAGGTTGGGCCATTTCTAGTATCTGGATTTCAATGGGTTATGTAACGAATACTGGTGATCAAGAGTGCAGAAGTAGTAAAGTCCTTATCTTAAGCTGAAATAATGGTTATAAGTGTCAACCAAAGGGATGGATTTGATTATCTAGCTAGCTTATTGGTGTCAAGTGAACATAAAGATTTATCCTTTTATTTTGATTTGGAAAGCCTGAAGATCAGCAACCCTCTATTCATCTTGCAATAAACTGATTATACTTACCCTTAAGTGTCGTTGAATCTTATTCCTTATTCCTATTATGAATTCTTTAAAGTTGGCTTTCTTATCTTCTTCAAATTGGATTAAAGCTCAGCTAAGTACACTTGATATGTTCTACATCAGTACATTGATGAATCATGGTTACTTGGCTTCCTTTATTTGATGGCCTATTGTTCAGGATTGGTTTATCAAGATCAGCAGGATGAACTTATCATTACTTAAAACCCTCCTAAGTTTTTGTTATCGTCATCAAACTGCAGATAACTTTGTTAATTTAATGTTGATTTATTCTATATGCAGACTGTTCCTGCTTGTCAGAATCTGTACAAAAATTCTTTTACTTATCACTGCCTCCAAGAAGAACAGAAATTACCTTTTGATGATGCAAATCAATTTTTAGGTAAGAATGACATGTTTCCAACTATTTTCTTATATGTTTAAGTAAGTTATAGCTACAGATGCAAATCAATGTTATGTGAGATTTCCTTTTCCCAACTATTTTCTTATATGTTTAAAATAATTTCAACCGAACGAGCTATTATACTAGGGATTATGTGAGGATAATAAGTCGATTGACCATCCACTGAATATTTTGAAATCAAGGACTTGGTCGACTGCTACGGGTGCTCCTTTGCATAATAATGATTTTTTTTGTTTACGATGTTCATATGACCTCCCTTTTAACTTCCAGAAAAGAATCATGTTTTATATTTATGTGTTAGTTTCTTCCTAGATTTCTGAAGGATTCTCCCATCTATGTTTTCCGCCTAGTATATAGTATATACAGAGTAAAAAAAAAAATTTAGTATATACAGAGTATTATATTCTGGTGTAGGATTTTCACTCCAGTTTTTTGATGCAGAACAATGTGCAACGGATAAAGCTCGTGTTCTTGTACACTGCATGTTAGGAAAAAACAGGTAAGCCAACGTCATGCAAAATGAGCTTCTTAGAAATTGCCTCTTCTTTACATCGAAGACAAAGACTGGGAACTCTTGTAAACTAAGTTTCTTCCTATGTTTAACATTAAAACTAAGCCTCATATACCAGTACTGCTGCAAATTTTAATGCTGGCATATAAAGTTTGTAGTAATTGATTTGTTACAAGTTGAGCAGCTTCACTTGTGTATCTCCTTTATTGTTTCACTATAGTTTCTTGGATGCTGTAGTATTTAATATTCATAAAGTTACCATGTTGCTTCATTTGGGCAGATCTCCAGCTATTGTAATAGCTTATTTGATGAAAAGCAAAGGATGGAGATTGGCTCAGAGTTACCAGTGGGTGAAGGAAAGAAAACCTGTAGTTGAACTATCTGAAGGTTCGGTTTAAAACTTCTCTATCTAGAATCATGAATCTTTCTTATTTCTGATGTCATGATTTCTTTTAACTGTTATCCTTGAAGCCACAACTGACTGTTGCTAAGCTTTATACCATGCCTTCTTCGATACTCACATTTTGTTGTTGACAAGAATGTGTTTTCCTTGCCATTTTAAGCTGTGAATACTAGTGGCTCCTCGCAGTCGTGAATTGTTGGTGAACCTCTCTAATATTTGTCATGCATAATAATTTTTTACAGTGGTTTACCAGCAGTTACAAGAGTATGAGCAGAAGCTGTACGGGTCAACAAATAGCAACCCTGGCCTTCCGATCTCCCCTTCTGGTGTGCCATCCTTCAGCTTTGGTGTCACGGAGTCTAGTGATCCATCTCTTGTTCCTCCTTTCAGTACTGCGGGTACTACTTCCATATTTGCACGCCCTATATCAGATGTTCACCAGGCGTTTACTTTCGGAGCTGGGCAGGCGCAGACAAATGCATCCGAAAATCCTCTTACCACAGCTCCTATTTCTAGTGGCAATGATATTACTATGGATGGCTCTTGAACCAGTTGCCATTTTTCGCATGTTCCCTATTGATAATAATGATCCACCCAAAGTCGACAAGTTATACCCGAAATATTTCATGTAAAATGGGTCTGAGGGAGGTGCAGACTGTCCTGGACAAACCTCGACAGTTCTCTTACAGTATCCGGTGTTCCGTTCATTATACAGCCAGATAATTACTTGTTCTTGAGATGTGACAATACAGAAGATTTGTTAATGTTGTTTTGGTTTTCTGTCGGTCTCATTATCTTCTGGAATTCTATTTACTCGTTTGTCATTTGTAAGTATAGTGAACCATCAAAGTACATGAGGGTAAATGTGCTACAATACATGAGGGTAAAAGACCATGCCTTAATTCGCCTCCCTCTGCACTATAAGTTTTTTCACAAAATTGAAATCTTAAAAGGTTCTATTTTGATTTGTGAAATGATTTCAAGTTTATCGTAAGAAAATTGTAAAAGATGATAGGGCGCCCAAGAATGACACATTCGTCCAAATTGGTTGCAAAACCTTTATGTCCTTGGTGTATGCCTAATTTTCATGATAAAATGAAATAAATGCAAGTAAAATACTGAGCTGTTATACACACACCCAAATAGTGTTGAATTTGAGTGTGAAATATTTATTGCCCCCACTCCTATTTGTAATTGTAGTAGTTAGGAAGTTTAGAATTTAAGGGTAAATTGTCGTTTATTTAAAAAATTCTTAAATACGATGTATGTATAGTGTGCAAAATATTGACTATTCCGTATTGTTTATTTTGCATTTTCTTTGGTTTTGATATGAAATTATATACAAGTGATAAAGTTTAAAGTTAATTAGGTGAGGTTTGGGTGGAGGAGAATTCCAATGGGTTTCAGCATTTGCACAAGCAAGCACAGTGTTCCTCCACCACTTAACGTTAATGGCATCAAATCTTCCTCTTCCAATTCCTTAATACCCTTTACTTGTTTTTGTGCAAGCATTATTTCAACAAACACCACTATTAACAAATGGAGGCGCCACTCACTTGCTCCATCTGTTCTTCACCTTGGTGGACTCAAACTGTCCAAACAAGGTAACTATTTATTTATGTTTTACTGGTTTCTGTCTCTGTTTATTTTACTTAGTTTTCCCTCAATATTTAATTATTATTCCACTAAGTGGCCTTGGCTATATACTATATATATTTGCTCCCTTTTATTAAGTTCATAAGCTCTTAAAAGGAATTTGATATAGTCTCGTTCAACTACTCTATCGACTCTTATTATCTATATTCAAGTAGTAGATGATATTTGTACTTAATAATGGGTCAATTACTCAATTTTGAAACAGCCTCCCTCTTATCATAGGGTAGGGGTGTAGGGCTGGGAGCACGGGGCGTTGGGACATGTTGAACAAATATTTTGCAATTGTTCTCCCATCGTTTCTACAGTTCATATCTGTAAAACTTTACAATTTGGACAAGATTCTACATTTTAGTTTCTTGCATAATTTATAGTTTATGTGGAGTATCTCATGAATGCCCAATTTTAGGCGACAAATGATGGACTCAAATACCTGCAACAGAATGATAGTCTGATAGACATAAATGTGGAGGACAAGAATCTTGTCCGAATTGTTCAAGTTCCGGCCTTTATTACTTTCTGTGCTCCTAAGCTATCTGGTGTCGTCTGATGTTAGATAACCTGAACTTATATGACTTGTTTTGCTAATTGTAGTGTTATGTTGACTATATTCTTGATTATTCATGACATGATGCTTATAATGGATTGAATTTGCAGAAATAGTCAGGGATGACCCAACTAACAATGTACCTGATAATATATTTTGGAAGCTTGGGTTGCAGCTTCATAGGAGAGACCATCATCCACTTGGCATTTTAAAGAATGCTATCTACGATTACTTTGATGCAAACTATCCTAACGAATTTGAGAAATTCGATGATCTCTGCCCAATAGTTTCCACCAAACAGGTAATCTATTGATGTCAAAGTTTTTTTCTAGAGCCATAACGTTTGGAGCAGTTCCCAAGGATTTTGATGTACTTGGGAAGGCGGTTTGTTACTTTGTTTTATGTCATATTTATATTTCTCTTATACTAACTTGAAAGCCGAATGGGCTAATCTATGTCACTAGTTTTATGTAATTCTTCCCAAGGATGTAATCATTGCTTCCATCGGAATTCCGTGACTCCATACTTATCTTGCCTCAGTCACCTCCTGCAGAACTTCGATGATGTCTTGGTTCCTGCTGATCATGTCAGTAGGAGTTACAATGACACATATTATGTGGATGCTCAAACGGTTTTAAGATGCCACACCAGCGCCCACCAAGCAGAGCTGCTGCGGAGTGGGAAAACACGTTTTCTTGTTACTGGAGATGTTTATCGTAGGGATTCAATTGATTCAACCCATTACCCTGTATTCCACCAGATGGATATTTGAGTAGTGTATTATTGTACATCCTTTTGATGGCTGTAAATGTCACCAAATGTTATCTGCAGATGGAAGGAGTGAGGGTTTTCTGTCATGTTGTTTCTGTATGTGTGTTTTCCCTTTACAAACCAAATGATCCATTTACTATGATTAGAACTAAGTGATATCTGCCCTGTTGCTTGCGTTCTCATCGGTAACTCCATTACCAGAACTGATGCGAGTGGGAACTCCTTACAAGGAATAAGTTGAACAATTTGACCTGAGAATTATATGTTGGCAGACCTTTTATGACAGAATGATATGGGAATATAGTGATGAAGATGGGTTCATGAGCTAATATGACATTTCAGTGCACTATCCTGAGATATAGATATCTGGTCAGCAGTAATGTGATGGACCCAGATTCTTCACATACAATTAACCAGTGGCCGTCTTAATATTTTTCAGCATTCAAAAGTGTATCTATTGGTTATGAGAGTGATCAATAACTATGAAAAAAATTTAGATTTATCACTGGAAACTCATAATCTGGAACTATATTGTACCAGTCATTGACTATTCTCTACGGCATTCCACTATTAGGCATAAATTCATTAGAAGTTTACTCATTTCTATTTACATATTTTACAAGTGATCTGAATTTCTTTTCAGTGAAAGCTTAGAAGTTATGTTATGCCTAGCAATGCAGTATTTGATCCATTTTCATCACATGTCCTGAAATAATTGAAGAAAAAGACATGTATGTCTTTGTCAAAGGTTTTGGATTAACGCTATTTGCCACAGTTCATCAAAAACCAGATTTTCGATCCTTTTAAGTGATAAATATAAGGAAACGGATTACTATGTTGTAGTTATCATGTCTGTATAATACATAGTAACTATTCATATGTTAAGGTATTAAAACACATTTTAAGAATGTTGGCTTGATACTCTTTCTCTCTTACTTCCTCTGGTGTGCTAAGCGAGATGTTGTAATTTTCATTCTGATTGTGGTACCTACAATTTTATCTACTGCTATTCAGCCTAAATTATTTCTCTATTTCAGGTGGTGTGGAAATGCGATGGATTGATACATACTTCCCCTTTACTAATCCATCTTTCGAACTTGAGATTTATTTTCAGGTACTAATTATGTTCTACCTTTTAAAAGATACCCCTTTTCCCATTTTATTTTGTTCTTGTTTCCTTCACTTCTTTCTGTGGAGTTCATGAATGAGAATTTACTCCGCAAAGCAGAAATTTAGACCATTTATCTGGTGGGAAGTTTGAATAACAGCTATATATCTAAAGTAATTTATAGCAGCGAATAGTACAATGACGGATTGTGTTCAAACCTTTTTTTTATACCCTCACTTGTGAGCAAGCTAACGAAACACTCTTTTTGGGTTACTTGATTTCCTCATGACAAAATGAGATGCTTACTTTATATGTCCTGATATTATTTAGCAGTTATCACTGCCAATTGTCCGTAATTATTGCTCTTCAAAATTACCAGTTAAAGTGTGGAACTAGCTGAACAGTTAGAGATCTTGTTAATTGGCTGATTGATATTGAATTAGAAGGACATGGAAGACAGAGTGAGGGTGTTAAATGTACTAGTTGGGCATTACCTTTCCCCCTATCTTGCAATAAGAGCCATCTGCTTTCAGGATTCCCAAAATTTACAGCATAGGGCACATGAGTAAAAAGTTTTTATTATTTGCCATATGGTGAAGTCACAAAAACACAATCCGTTGTGTACCTACCATCTTGAAAGTTGGGTTAAAAGCTTACAATCTTTTGTGGCTAGATAGCCAAAAGAGAGTTACGGGATTGCAGTTCATATTGCAAAATTGTTTTAATAGGCCTACTACTAAAGTCTAAAACCACTACCCTCAGATTGATGATTGTTCCCCTACAGGAATGTTTCTGTATACTTCGATTTCTTCATTTTGTTTATTCTAGAGGAAGGATTGTTTCCTGGTAGGCTGATACTGTGTGGACAATTACGAGATGGTGATAGCATTGAACATCTAATAGTACCACTGGAGTCAGTCCATCAATCACAACAATAATGCTAAGTGCTAGTTCCTAAATGTCCTGCCAATTACATCACCTCTATCTATGTATTGACTATTGATCAGAATCCTCAGATGCAAAGGCAACAATTTTTGTTGCTTTTGTTGACTTATGATGCTTGTCAATAAGAGATTTTTAATTTTTATAATGTTGGCGTAACTTTAAAATGGTTAGTTCATGATCGGTTAAAATTTCTTACAGGAAAAATGGTTGGAAGTTCTGGGTTGTGGGGTGACGGAGCAAGAAATATTGAAAAGAAGTGATAGAGTAGATAATGTTGCTTGGGCCTTTGGTCTTGGTCTGGAGCGGCTAGCTATGGTTCTTTTCGATATTCCAGACATTCGACTCTTCTGGTCAAACGATGAGCGGTTCACTTCTCAAGTAATGTTCAGAATTTGATGTACTTGTATTGTCTTACTTTCTATATATAATGACTTTTTTCTGCTAAAACAATCTATTACAGTTTGCCAAAGGTCAGCTTGGAATGAAGTTCAAACCCTTTTCAAAGGTATAATATATTCGAGTGAGAACTTATCTTGCTTTTGTGATGAATTGTATCTATTTTAAATCTTTCAATGTTCCAGTACAAAGAATATTTCTGGTTATTTAGCTCAGTTATTGGCCAGTGCACTTGTGGACCTTCATGTTTAAATGGTTACAAATTTCTGATTATTAGTGGGTGACATTTTTATTCTGACCCAGTTATGATTGAATCTTTTGCAGTATCCTCCTTGTTACAAAGACATGAGTTTCTGGATCAGTGACTCGTTTACTGAAAACAATCTTTGTGAACTAGTTAGAGGAATTGCTGGGGATCTTGCGGAAGAGGTACACTGCTGTTAGTATTTGATCACTAGCAATTAAGAGCCTGCCAAATAGTGGTCATTAGCTTGATTGTGTATGAAACTGACATATTTATACAGTTATGGGGCCTGTTTATTTTGGATGCATTAATTAATTAGACATTGTGATCTTAGAACTTAGAAAACGAGCAACAGAATGGTTACCAAATTATGAGTATTTCATCTTTGTTGAATTAGGAGTTGTGTATAATAATTTGTTCTGTTATAGAAAATGTAATATTACCGTCATGTCTGCAGTCTTAATTGAATGAATGCTAGTTCTAACAAGTTAGGCAATAATATAAGATACACAGCCTATTTTAGGTTAACCTTTAATTGGAAGACGGATCTTGTAGTCATTTGAGCAGATTTCAATATGCATTTATAATTTGAAAGTTGGAACGTTAAAACAAGTCTAATAAACATGCGCCTTTTTATTTCATCTATTCTAATTTCATTCACCTCAGGATAGTTTAGAAGCTATTCAAAAACTTTCTTTTCTTTTGAATCAGTAACTTGATCAAATAGCAGGTTATATGAATGATTGCGGTCCAAACTTTATATTCAGGTTTGCTTGATAGACAACTTCACAAACAAGAAGGGAATGACCAGTCACTGCTACAGGATCGCATATCGGTCTATGGAGAGGTCATTGACTGATGAGGAAATAAACGAGTTACAGGTAACACACTTTCTTTAATTCTATTCTAATACCTTTGCCGTTTGGTTTGGCATCTCTGAATCTTTAACTTTCGACATATGGTGCAGTGGAAGGTAAGGGAGCAGGTCCAGAGCAAGTTGAATGTAGTTCTAAGATGATTGTTGTTTACTGGTGATATGTGAAGTTATCTTCCTTTCATCTCTTGCGGCAGGCCTTTTTGGCAACAGAAAAAAGAACATAAAGTACTGTCTTCAATTGCTATACTCTCCCTTTGATAAGCTGACTAAGGAAATACAAAAAGAATATTGTACTGAGAAGTGTTGTCACCAGAGCTCTACTGTAGGAAATGTGTACAGTGCAGTGCTTTGATTGTTTTCAAAGACGAAGGCAGATTATGACAATAGACAGTGTTTGTAAATACAATAAAAAGTTACCTTGTATCGCTACCTTTGCACTCTTATTCGGTGTGTTCCCTTACATATCATTGGAAATCAACTTGTTAAATTTTTGTTTGAAGTATTAACAGTGTGTAGCTAATCCTGCTTGGGGAATAAATAATGTGAATGGTTTCCTTACACTATGACTTTGAGGTTAACTTACTATTGTACAAAATGCATAAGGACAAATAGTTAGATGTTTGGATTTGTAGGATAATCAATATTGTAAGTGTTGTCCTTTAAGGGGTTGTTACAAAGTTGCCTTAAGTGAATTGATTCACTACTAAATGCAGAAAGGAAATCATATTAGTGGTTTTTGTTAATTGTTGACAGGACTATATTGTTATTGTTTGTACCTTTTGATTGCTTTGAGCCAAAAGTCTAGTTTGAGAAACTCTCCACTAGTAACAAATGCAAGTACTTGTTGCAATTGGTTTCACTCTCCAATTAGTTTCACTGAGAAATAAATTATGACCAAGTCAGCTCTCAGCAGTGGTACAATGTGAACAACCCAAAAGTCTTCTCTGTCCAAGTCAATGAAGTAAACTGTTCAATATTTTTATATGTATTTTCCTCCTCAGAGGTTTCAGTGGTGCAAGGAAAGCGAAAATGGCAGATGGTGCTGTCAGCTTCCTACTTGAAAAGTTGACAACAATTTTGGTACAAAATGCATCACTGTTAGGAAATTGTCAGGAGGATATTGAGGAAATCAAGCTTGAACTGGAAAGCATGAGGTCCTTCTTGAAAGATGCAGATCAGAGGCAGGGTAAGAGCGAGTTGGTTGAAACCTGGGTGAAGCAAGTCAGAGAAGTAGCTTATCAAGTGGAAAATATTGTTGATGAATTTATGTACTTCAAAGATGCAGGGAAACACAGTAGAGGAATTAGCTATCTGGTCAAATTTCCAGGTAATGTTATTTCCAGACATCGAATAGCTTCTAAGTTGTCTAGGATCAAGCTGAAAGTGCATGAAGTTTCAGAGAGGAGCAAGAGATATGCATTTGATGCCAAAGTAGAGGAGAACAGGAGCAAAGTTGTGCCTTCTGACTGGTGGCACCATCATGGAGAATCATCAATTTTCGATGAAGAGGAACTGGTAGGGATGGATGAAAATAAAGAAAAATTGTTTTTCTGGCTAACTGAAGATGAACCTCGGCGGACAATTGTGTCGATTGTAGGAATGGGGGGTTTGGGGAAAACTACTCTTGTGACTAGAGTGTACAAAAATGAGATGCTGAAACAGGTTTTTGATTGTTGGGCTTGGGTATCCGTGTCTCAAACACATGGAGTGGAGGAGCTACTAAGAAGCATGATAAAAGAGTTTCTCAAGGATGATCAAGCAAGGATTTCTACTAACGTTGCGTTAATGAACTATCGCCAGTTGATGGAGATGCTCGTTGACTATTTGCACACTAAAAGATATTTAGCTGTCCTGGATGATGTTTGGAATATAGACCTATGGAGTAGAATACGAGGTGCATTTCCAGACAATAATTGTGGAAGTCGCATTATTTTCACTACCAGGAATCAGAATGTAGCTACTTCTGTAGGTCGAGGAAGTCGAATCCATCGTCTGGGGCCTCTTCAAGAATCTGATGCGTGGACCCTTTTCTCTAAAAAGTCATTTTGGAATGAATCTGATCATCAATGTCCTCCAGAGCTAGAACCACTAGCTCGGGTTATTTTGAGGAAGTGTGAAGGATTGCCTCTTGCAATAGTAGCAATTGGCGGTCTCTTGTGTTCAAGAAGCAAGTTGGTTGTGGAGTGGAAGAAGGTATTAGATAGCCTCAATTGGCAACTGAGCTACAATCCCATGCTTGAACGAGTGAAGGGAATATTACTGTTAAGTTTTAATGATCTACCTTACTTTCTCAAGTACTGTTTCTTATATTGTTGCGTGTTCCATGATGGTTATCTGATCAAGCGGAAGAAGCTCATACGGCTATGGATTGCAGAAGGGTTTATTGTGGAAAGAAAAGGAGTTACAATGGAGGAAGTAGCCGAGGAATATCTCGGGGAACTCATCTTGCGGAGCATGATCCAGGTTACAGAGACCAGTGATACAGGGAGGGTTAAGACACTCAGAGTACACGATGTAATGCGCGAACTGGCCCTGACTACATCTGAAAAGGAGAATTTCTGCACTACATATGATGCTCATGATTCAACTCATTTCAAAAATATTCAGCGGCTGTCAGTCCATAACAGGGGTGCAAAATTTCAGTTAAGCAGAAATACATCTCGTTATCTTCGTTCTTTATTTGTTTTCGAAACAGATATGCGTGCCACTTTCCCTTTAGATATTTGTGCATCAAGTTTCAAGTTTCTAAAGGTCCTTGATCTTCAAGGGGCTTTTATTGAGAAACTACCAACTACATTGTTTGACCTATTCAATTTGAGTTATTTGAACCTGAGAAAAACAAGGATTAAAGTTCTTCCAGGGTCAATAGAGAGGCTTAAAAACCTTCAAATATTGTATATCAGGCAAACTTATGTACAGAAGTTACCAAAAGGGTTGATGAACCTGGTGAAACTTCGACACCTCTTTATATCCCAGAGCGATGATCTTGCTCCCTGTGCTTTTCAAGTACCAACAGGAATCAGTAACTTGCAGAGCTTGCAAAGTCTAGCTTGCATCAAGGCAGAGGAAGAGATCATTCAACAAATTGGATTTTTGACTGAACTCAAAAGGTTGGACATAACGATGCTCGGGGAAAAGGATGGGGGTAAACTTTGCAGTTCTATTCAACAGATGGGATGTCTTCACAGATTAAGTATCACGGCAAAACATAATGAACACCTTGAGCTTGATGATCTGCATTTGCCTCCACCATTTCTTCAGAAGCTTTCACTGATAGGGAAGTTGCGAAAATTGCCTCACTGGGTTGGATCCTTGCAAAACATCGCCCATTTGTACTTAGGCTCATCTTGCCTCCTGGACGATATGCTACTTGATCTTGAAAAAATCCCCAATCTTGTGTTCCTCGAACTTAATGAAGCATTCAGGGGTGATCTCTTGCACTTCAGAGATGGAGGATTTCTTAAGCTCAACAAATTGAAGCTGCTATGGCTTCATGAACTAGTAGGCGTTGACATAGATAATGGTGCATTACCGCGGCTAAGGGAGTTGAGTCTAATCCACTGCCAGAAGTTGAAGGTGTTACCATATGGCATTGAGCATGTTGTTAGCCTCCAGAAGTTACATTTGGAGGAGATCCCAGTAGAACTAATTCAGAGAATTCAAAGCGATGAAGGAGATCGCGCAAAGGTGGCTCACATAGGAAATATTACTTGCGTCTTTCAAAGAGGGGAAACTCGAGTCGTCGAGGTGCTATGAGTATTCAGTCAGGTAGCATCGTATTCATTGATCAACACGAATTAAATAGCATGGGAGTAGAATAGTACTTTGTTGAATATTTTATTCTTTAGTTCTTTTTTTATTTTTGTAAATGGTTGAGAGAAATCTGCATCGGTTATTCTCACAGGAGCTAAGTAGGAACTTACAGGAAGTAGATTTCTAAAATTGTTTCCCCTGCTTTTTTGGGTGATATGTAGAGAGTGATGATCTTGAATTATGTACTCGTTTGCTTGTTTATCATTTTTCTCTTAAAAATTAGGTTCTTGTCATTGCAAGAGCTCAAACACCGAACACACAGGACCTCATCTTTGAGAGTAATATCCCGTGACCACTAGATTAAAGCTTACTGATTATAACCCCAAATTACTTTACTCTTTAGATTTTACCTTAATAGGGTACAACAAGTTGTAATTTTCTCTAAAAACAGAAATAACTAGACTAACATTTTATTTATCACTAATACTTTTTATTTTTCACTTGGAAAATTCTACCATTTTTATTACTTCGATCGAATGAAAAATCTTCAAGATCTGCCACTGCCTGTACCATGGTGTATTTTATAAGACAATTGCACCTTCTGTAATTATTTTACATGTACCACATTGCAATTGTTTCATAAAATAGAGTTAGTAGAATGTTATCGTACATTATCCTCACCCTATAGGTCATCTCCATAAGGCAAGATCCTAAGATATCATTTAGGATAATGTACAAGGTATGAGAATGAAGATCTAGATCTCCCTCTTCACGAATTGGAACATCAATAATCATCAAACCTCCATGAACCAACACAACTCCTCTGCTCGGAGTAGAGGGATACTAGAACACCATAAACATGGTATTATTGTATATCTTGTGCAATAGATTTGAAGATAGGGTGTTCAAATCATTGGAGGTGTGATCATTGAAGAAAACTTGAATTTGTATGAAGGGAGTAGACATTACTACAAAAAAAAACTTAGACATCGTTCAAAAAAGATTTTAGACAACACTAAAAAAACGTCATAAAAGTGTTGTTTTGTACTAGGATTTTACAGCATCAATGATGTTTTGCATGGAAATGAAAGTATTTCGTCCAATTGAACATATCCCAAATCAGCACTAATACTATTGAATGGCTTTCTAAATGATAAATTTTAGTTTCCAAGTTTATGGCTTTATTGGAGATAAGCTCATAAATGAGTGGTGTGATTATATCCTATCTTTTGATATGATATTATTGTGATCTTTATGATCATAATCATCTATGAATGAAGGATTAAGTCTTCATTCAGATTAATGAAGTCATAATTATCAAATCATATTATTCTTTAAATAAATAGTGAGAGACTATAAAATAAATCACTCAAATAAATCAAAATGGAGGACGCATGTAAATATTAAACAAAATGACACAACATGATCATTTATTATATATTCATTTTGACTGAATGAAAATACAATAACGGTACTCAATCACCCTTATTTTCCAACAAAGGTATACTAAGGTCAAGTGTATGGTTCTTGACACATTATTCCTGAAACATTTAGACATATATAGCTCCCACTCTTATTATTTCTGATCATCAGATGCATGAGAGTTGGACTTACGATCGAGTGCTCAAACAAATCATTATTAATGAACACCATATCAAGATGAAAAATAACATACTTAAGAAAACTCAAATTATACTTATCACAAGCATAATATGTATATTATGATTTTTCTCGTGTATATATATTTCTTAATATGGCATCGATAAATTTGGTTTAAGCAACAACATATCCGCCAGCTCCAGAGGTTTTTAGTATGGAGATTGACCTATGTAATTACCCGGGGGATCATAGCTACAAATTATGAAATAATACCCAGCATTATTAGCACATGGAGCCCTTCCACACCCAATACGAACCGATTTTCTCCACACAACTTGTGTATAGTGCCTACACTCACAATTGGTGCAACTATTAGTGTCATGATTATAGCAACTTTTCTCATTCACCCAAAGGTTAACTCCGGATTTTCCGGTGCAATATTTTCACCATAAGGACCACCTGAGTGAACAAGTCCACAATCGCCCGCTGCTCGTTGGTTAGCGTAGTTTTGGGCATAGGCTGCAAGATTAGTGTCCCATGTTACCGGTGGAACGTTCACCTGAGAACGAGCGGCGTTATGGGCATCTACGTAATCTTGTGGCATGTTTTGAGCATGGATAAGTGAAGGGAATGCAAAGGTTATTGCAAATGCTAGTAAGAAGAGGAAAGCTGATGAGTGTTTGAAGGTTTCCATTATTATTGATTGAACTTTGAAGTATTCTCAATTTTCTAATGCATGCAAATTGTGAGTGAATAAAGAGGGGTTCAGTTTATGTATTTATAGACGAATTGAAAATAGAGTGGTAAATAAGTTAAAGATCTGGTTGTAATGGAAAGAAGAATTTTTATTATTTATGATAGGACGTACATAATAAAAATTCACACATGTTTATCGAATCGAAGGATCATTGTTCAAATTATGGATCCCTAAGCGTTTGCTGACGATTTGTGAGATGTCTGACTTGCTTGACTTGAGCTTGATTTGATCTTCATAGAAGCTTGACTTGGCTTGATTTGATTTGATTTGAGCTTGAACTTGATTTGATTTGAGTCTGACTTGATTTGATTTGGACTTGACTTGAATTGGATAGGAGCTCTATGAAATTTGGATATATATACTGATGTTGATGGAGCTTGAAGCTAGTCTGGACTTGGTCATAATTAAGAGCCGAGACTTAGCAAGCGGCGTGATCGTGTTGGTTGTATGGACTTGATCTTGGGTCTTGGACTTGATCTCCGGTCTACTTTGGACTTGATGGACTTACTGCAAGCGTTTGCAAAGCGTGGGACTTGCTTTGAGTAATGCTGGTGGGACTTTGGATTTAGTGCTTCACATTTTGTGGTAGG
Organism: Lithospermum erythrorhizon; assembly: GCA_019722365.1. Classification (NCBI taxonomy): domain Eukaryota; kingdom Viridiplantae; phylum Streptophyta; class Magnoliopsida; order Boraginales; family Boraginaceae; genus Lithospermum; species Lithospermum erythrorhizon. The sequence continues at coordinate 975,664 of JADFUC010001453.1, forward strand.
ACTTGATAGCTAGATAAGTTATCTGTCTTTGGTGGGACTTAGTGCCTTGATATGACGCTTGATTTGGGATAGGACTCCGAGCTTCGAGTTGTATGGAGTGATAGGGAGTAAGTGTTGAAGCAGTGTTAGCCTTGCTTGTCTTCTGACTGGCAATTTATTCTTTGTATAGTAGGATTTAAGGGATATGACGCGTGGGACTTAGTGGTTGGCCTCACTTGGGACTTGATTTAAGCTTTGAGCTTGGCGTTATTTCTAATTTTATTACGGCGGCCTTAGCGGCTTGTTTGTTATGAAGTGATGATCGGTATGAAGGTGGAGCTTTCAGCGTTGTTGGCGATACTTATCAACTAGGCGGGGCCACTTAGCGGCGTGTTTCGTGCCTGGGAGAATCTAGCTATAAGGTGAGCCGCTCGATGTATTCCTATATACAGAGTTTGATGAATCAAACACGAGAGAGATTTGCTCAGAGATGTTAAATCAAGTTTTTGAATAATCAGGGGCTACGTAGCTTAATCCTGAATATTCGAAGCGTTCTTGAGAAACTTTCGTCAGATTCTCATCAGATTTTGCTTCTAACTTGAAGAATTATTGCGTTTGTGCAATAATTCTTAATTTCAGGCGCCTATTTTGGCCACCTGGAGGTGTTTTCCAGCCACCACGTGGTGTTTTGCTGGCGGCTTAGAGAAATCTCAAGGGTTTTTCTCTATATTTTCTCAGGGGTTTTGTGTGTATTTTTTGTGGTGGAATGTTGTGTTTGTGAGTGTGATTTTTTCGGCCAAAGGGGAATTGTATTTATAGGTTTTTTATGACTCAAATGCTTGCTTACGATTGACGGTTTGATTTTAGGTAGATCACGATCTTGACGTTGAATTTTGTTAAGATTTGGACCGTCGGATAATTTAGGAAGTAATTTTCCTCCAAGTAATCATTTTGGGCGCCTATTTTACTTAAAAAGAAGGTTTCACATTCTTTTTCTAGGTCAAAAATATTTTTATATTAACCCAGGACCTTTTGGAGCCTTGATTTTGCACAGCCATGACAGATGTTGATTTTGAATGCATAAACACGTAGTGATTTTGAATGCATAAGCATTGGGTCTTTTATTTTAAGAAACCCCATTATTTTTTTCGATCCTAATTTTAATTGACATTTAATAAAGGCATTTTCTCGGGGAACCCTATTTCGAGTTCAATTTTAGGGTTAATTAATGTAGAAACCCTTATTTTTTGATTTCGATTAATTTCGAGGGGCTTAATTTAAAGAGACCCTTGTTCGTCGAGGGGTTTGATTTGAATTTAGGGTTTAATCAGGAACCTTAATCGGCCGCATTGACATTTTTTAGTGGCTCGACTCTTAATTAATTTGATTAGTTCGTCTTAATCAATTTAATTAATTTTTGATAAATTTTCGATGTTTATTTACACTGGTATCGAGTAACTTGAACTGTTGATATTTTCATTTTATCAAAGCTGGGTAAATTTCTATGTGATTTTGAATATCGGCCAAAACAACCACATGCATGCAAAAGTCCTTCTTCGTCAAGTCATGTTAACTTGTAATTTACGTATAAAATGTGGCCATTATTAACCAACGTGAATTTCTACCCAATAGACTTGCATTCCTTAGTCTTTATTTGTTTTTGCTCGGCTAAGGAATTGAATAAATGCTGATTTGAATTTATGAAAAGTGTGGTCGGGGAATTATTGTGGATTTAATTTCTTCCATGATGAGTACGTACTAATAATCTCGAGGATTGATTAGAAAACTCATGAGGATAAAAATTAAATTCTATATTTTAATGACATTTTTTCCTTGTAAACCCTCTTTTATTTCTTTTTGATAGATAATATAAGTCTACAAAGCTCTATCTTGAGCTAATATTGTTGTCTTTGTTTGAGTTCAAAGAAATCCTCTTTAGTTTCTGATTCGCGAGTCGCAAGATTTTGTTGTGGATTAATTTGATCTTGATTCATATTTACTATTTGACGAACCAAATCTGGACTCGTTATCACTGTGATTTAGCGAGTAGAAATCCTTCGAGGAGGTATACGTCGTTGTGTTCTGGGCTTTGGTTTACTTGATTCGTCAATGGCTTTCCCTTTAGCTACTGATATGTCTCCTTGAGTCGCCGTTAGACCTGAAAACGTGGTCGGGGACCGACCACAAACACTCCGACGATCAAGTTAGTATCGATTCAACTAGGGTGAAAAGTAGTAAGAGATGGAATTTCGTGATTACTTCAAATGGATGAATAGTACCGGTATTTATAGGCACAGTAGAATGGATGTATTGGGCTTAAGCTGAATCAATACAGGCGTGCCACATGTCCCGTGACAGCTAGGTTGGTACAATCCGAGTCCAACCCAGCGTGTGTTTGGGTTGGCGGCTCATATCCGTACGACTCGTGACTTGTATAAATATATATAACTAATCCATACCATAGGTCATTTATTTTAACCCACATCAATTGCCCCTTTATTTCTTGTGTAATCGACATTCTTGATAACATAAGAATGGATGAACAAGGAATAAGTTGTGTCTTCGAGGACAGGTTGAATCCATCATTATATGATAAACGTGTTCATATGAGGGAGTGTCCTTATACAAAAGTTACGAGTCTCGAGCCTCGCTTGGAGTCTCCTGTGACTCGCTCCTTTGATGTCGAGTCATCCTTATCTGCGAATTCACCTATTCTTGATGTGACGGTTGAGAATAAAGTGGTCTCGAGAATCACGCCCGCTAATGATGATGTCCAGACCTCTACCCGTATAAAAGGTAATGTCCCTCTCTTATTTGTACTTTCTTCTTCTTCAACTCTTTCTTAAATTTCTTCACGCTTATATTGTCTCAACTGCCTTCTTGCGGAAATTTCAATTTATCCCTCTCTCCGAGCTTGTTCTCCTAATCATTCATCTCCACAAAGGTATGTTATTCTTAGCAGATTAATTTCGTTCGACTTTTTGAGATTTCTTTACGTCTTGGTGTGTAGAACATGAGCGACTTTAATGAAGTTTAGGATTTTACGGGTTCAAAAAGCGTGATTCGGAGTGTTGCCTTGTCCTTATTGCATGTGTAGTGTAAATGTTACCTTGTTTAGATTATATATTAACTTGGATTATTCCTTGCATCTCGGCATCTAGTTTTTGGTTTGGTGGTGAAATCGATTTTGGGCTTGTTTACAAAATTGAGGATGACGATTGGGGTTTAAGCGAGTCACCATTGTTCCTCTTTTAACTTCGGTAGTAACTTCGATTTATAAATTTTAATTTAATATTTTTTTGGGAGGCGAGGCCTTAGGGGAAAGGGCGACCAGCGCCTCTACCATGAAACGACCTTCTTTTAGGAACCGCCCGGATAATTAGCCGTGGATGCGATAGCGTATCGAGAAGATGTTACCTCATGACAATGGTGGAGAAGTCACCTTGGGGATCACCGGGCCCACTTAAGAGCCAACCGCTTAGAATAGTCTACTCCTTCCTCGAGTCGAGCAGAAACTTGAGAGGGTTTTTTGGGAGGGACCGCCTTCTTGACCTTCTTCGAAGGTTTGGAGGTAGCAGTAGGAAATTCACTCGCTATCCTCTTCAACATTGGCCTATTTGGGAGCATTGGTGAAGGAAGAGGCTGGGAGGCGGTACAAAGTCCCGGGGGCACCGCTAGATTCTCGGGGCTTGACCTTGGATTTGATCTGCTTGTGCAATCAAAAGGAAGATTAACCACGACATCGCATCAAAATCAACGTCCTCCATTTGGTTCGTGAGGTAATAATCATCAGCTCATGCAGAAGCAGCCAGAAATGCTTGTTAAAGTTAGAAAATAGCCGAACTAATAAAAACAAAGGCGAGGTCGGTACCCCAGTCGGAAGATCGTCCTTAGCTTGAGGTCAGAGCTCCTTATGATAAACAAGACCCGCTAACACCCACATGGCCTCATCAACGAATGCATACCAAGGCAATGCATGCGTGTTTTTTACATTTTGTGGAGAAGAGTGGCGGATCTTTTCAATAGCCACAATATCGAGGCAATAATTGATTTTAAACGAATACGTACTTATGCAGCGTAGGCGCCGTCAACGAATGCATAGAAGCGATAATTGATTTTTTAAATTATCTAGAATAGTTTTATGTTGAACCAATGGTGCATTAATTGTCAGAGATTACTTGAGAGTTGAGACATTTCAATAATCCTGCATTTATTCAACATCATCCACTCCTTTCAATTATCAATTGCTGTAGATAGTGCTAGACTGCTAGCCATTGGAATATTATCGAGTTTAGAATTTTCAATAACTTTGCATTTATTCCACATCATCCACTCCTTCCAATTACCATCTTGCTAGCCATTGGAATATTATCAAATATCAATTACTTACTGTTGAGCATATTTCTAGGTCGAGATGGCATATTTCTGGGCTCGTTGCATAAGAGGGGGGGCACTAGAATGTCTGATTGGTCTTGGTCCCTTGATCGGAGTGAGACGTACTCTCAATAATTATATTCAACTATCAATGTTATTTATCCATCAATGTAATACTCCATACCAACATAAATTATTTGGCTTATGCACAATAACTACAACCGACGCGAACTTACCTTAATTATATTTATGTGGCAAGCTAAATCGGTTTATGTTGCAACCCGGTTTTAGATTATGGCAAGGTTTTAATAATTTAATTAAGATGTAGGTATGTCGTTATCCCCAAAAGCTAATTTTCATATCGTTGTTGCCCGCCAAAGCCGGAGGAAGCGTCGAGGGTATTTTGGGTTGGTGAATCGTTGTTTTACAATAAATCCGGGCCGTAATATGAGAGATTTGGTTCATGTCTTATTACGTAATTCTGATAAACTAAGCTATAAGCGATTACGAATGAGTATGAGCGAGGGAGGGAATCCCAATTATAATCAATTTAAGAAGGATATAATAATTTAACATTTTCTAACTTTTCTAAATCTTAATGAATTTATTGGAAAAAAAAATACTATACCAGATACTTGGTTTGCAAGCCATTCGTAAAATATCATCATACACGGACTATATATTTGGGCACAATGACATTCAGTTATCAACTAAATATATGAATTTTAAGGATGAAGGTGATGAATCTCGTACAGGATAAAAATATGAAACGGACCGTGTAAATTACTTGTAGTAGGGAACAGCAAAGGAGAGATCCATGATTGCGATGATACACGAGTAATCTCCAAAACAAGAAGACGAAGTTCATACGGATAACTCCATCTTTGACACCAATATACCATCAGTATCTGCATAAAGCCATTCTCCATCAAAGATTCGAGTCCCTCCAAAGGTTACCGGAACATGCTTTTCACCTATTCCCTTCTTACTAGCTTTCAATGGAAGCGAAGCTAGAGCTCTTACGCCAATATCACAACCATTGATTTCATCAACATCTCTTACGCACCCATTCACTACTATGCCCGCCCATCCATTGTTTTGAGCTTGTACTACAGGGTTGCCACCCAATATTGCACATCGCAAACTGGCACCACCATCAACAACCAATACTCTACCATTACCCTTTTCTTCAAGGAACTCACGGACCAAGACGTTGTCTTCAAAAACTTTTAGAGTGACGACAGGTCCAGAGAACACTTGGCGCCGGCCATATATTTGGAATATTGGTTGAAGTGCTCGGAGCTCACCACTTTGGAGTAGCTGTGGATTTGCATCACAGACTTCAGCAGTAGTAACCAAAGCCATCCAACTGCAAGCATCTCTTAGGGAATGAATATCAATAAGTAGATTCTCAACCAGAATATATGGGGAAAATGTAAGAAAAAGAGAACAAACATAACATATATGCACTGGGAGCAATCTAGCATTTCATATTCTCGAGAGAACACTGTTAAACAGTATTCACCACCTATTGGATATCTTTGCAAATCACATAATATCTCATATGAACATTTATGTAAGGAAGAATCCCTCTCAAGAGTGGAGACACAAAAGATTTAAACTTGAAATAGCACAGAGTTGAACATTATATGTGATATGAAGGACTATATATTAATTAATAAATCTCTACACAAAGTAAGATTAGTTCTTTTGATTTGAAACAGGAGTGGGTTAAGTGAGCTTAAATCACTCACCTCTATTCACCTAGATTCACAATCACTCACCTCTATTCACCTACATTCACTATTCACTCATCTCTATTCACCTAGATTCACCCTGTTTATGCTCGAATTGTGGTATAGCAGGGTGAATAGTATTTCTAGTTATATTTCATCTTAGTTCATCTTGATTCACCTGGACAAATAAAATAATATCTAAACAACATTTTAAATTATTCACCTCAACTACCCTCACCTAAATTCAGCAAGATCCAATTGATCCATTAAGGAACAAAACAATATATTTTCATTTGAAAAACAAATACAACTTATTAAACTCATCCTTTTTCCATACAAATCATTGCATATGATTATTCACATCAAATCCTGAGCACTGAAATTAACTATAAGCCATGGAAGTCATAAATAGCTATAAACCTCAGTAATAAGTCTCACCCTGATTTGTGTATCAACACCAAGAAGAACAAAAGTGATCTTCATTACTCATAAGATTTATCAAGTTAAGACTCTCAAATAATCATTCCTCAAAAGGATTCCAAAAACTAAAATGATGGATTTAACAGTTGATATATGAATCTTGAAAACGAAACCAACCAACATAAGTTGAGTGCATATAATTATATTAACATAAATTACATAATACGAAAATTAGCACTAGAACAAGTATCACAATTAGAGATCAATAAAAGTGAGATCCATGCATAATTTATAGATGAATGAATTTTGTGTAGAGTAATGATTAGAATAGTTAAGATACCTTGAGATCCGATTAGAAGGGCGGACAAGAAGCAAGATGAGCTATGAGACAACGGAAAGAGAGAGAGAATATTAAGTGTAAAGACACTTCCGGGAGTTTATGTTTATGCTGTTCTTTTTAACGTCCCTCAAAACAACGTAACATTCCGGGAATATTTAAACACGTGAAACATAAGTAGAGAACACGGCAGTTACATTCGTCGGTTTTGGCCTGGCCAAGGCGAATCTATTTAAATCGGTTGGCTTTAATGGGTTCCAATCCTATCGTCCATCGGTTCTGGTACAATTTCGGTTAAATTTTGGTTTTGAGACAATTTTGTAGCATATTGTCTTGAACTCAACATTAAGTCATTAAACTAGATTTAATCCATGTAATTTAAATGAACTCATTTTAAGATTAATTATACAATCACACATACGCATTCAGCTCTGATACCACTCTTTTTACAAATCTTTGTATTCCTATATTATTAGTTTTTAGAAAGCTTTATATATATTTTATTATTATACGATGATGAACAAAGTTAAATATAAATTACATGCTTAAAATATCTGGCATTACAAATATCTTCTGAATCTTGAAAAGGATAATAAATGAAAATTGAAAAATTAGTTGGTTCAAGGCGAACCTAAATTAGTTGGTTCTCTCGGGCCTTGAACCTAAATCGGTCAGTTCGTCGGTTCAAAATTTCGATTATTTTCAGTTCGGTTCCGGTCGGTTTCAGATTTTGTCCCCTAAACTATAGCGTAAAAAATAGGTTAATTCCTATTTTGCCCCCTAAACTATCGCGTAAGTTTTTTTATGTGATTCACGGTATAGAGTTTGTTTAGAGCGCAGTCTCTGGCTATCGTTTGGGGCCATGGTTTCCTAAACTATTGTTGTTTCGGGATGGTCCCTCACCTCATTTTTTACCCAACCATGTAGCATTTCGTCTGAAATAAGCTATTTTGCCCCAACATTAACTAAAGTATAGGGTGCACATTTTATATAATTAAAATAAAGCATAGCACTTTTCTTCTTAATAGTACACCCGCCCCTTCCCTTCCTTCCACGAACTTTCACTTAACCATCGCTTCCCCACCAGGCTTTCAACATCCGCGCCATGCCTTACGCGCCACCGCTTCCCTTTGGCCCCATGTAGCACTTTCTGCCATGTGACCGCTTGAGCTTGAAAGTCATGAAACTCAAAAAAATTTTTATACGAGCACATAGCATTATGTGCAATTAGTCATTCAAAACTCAACAGGCATCAACATAAACGGACAACAAACCCATTAAAATTTAAGAAAACTCCCATTTTGACAAAAGGAAACTTCCCCCCTCGACTTTAAATCTTTTTCAGTTAGTGATTCCAAATCCATCAAATCTTTCTTTTCTAATTCGCCAGCTCATCATGGAAACTTGTATCCCTTTGACAAGCGCCTTTGAAGCGACCATTAAAGATCAATTTTTATTCATAAAAATGATGGAATTATTTTTAAAAATTCAATAATGATGCAAATGAAGACATTAAAGATTCAATTTGAAAATCAATAATGAATGCGGATAGAAGATATTAAAAATCACTTTTTTAATCAATAAAAGATGTGAAGATTATTAGAATCTAGTATGAATTTTGCTCGTGATAAAACACGGAAATTCATACATCGGATCCTGAAATAATGTATATTAATTTCCAAAACACATAAATTGCAATATGAATAAAGAGAGTTCTTACATTGCGGCGGAAGATGAAATAAAACGACTCCCTCGAAGCCAACAAAGCCTGCGCCGAATGCCCCGCGAAAAGTCTCCAATTTTATCGACACCCAACTGATGTCTTCTAGATTGTACACACGAGGAGAGAATCTAATCACAGAAACTTGAACTTGCTAGAGTTGTGAGGAACAAAAATTGGAAGGAAAAATCTCTTCCAAATTAGGGAGGCTGAAGGAGGGAGAGCGATGGGTTTTGATTTCGTGAAAATAGAAAAACCGCTTCTTTCTTTAAATACCAAATGCCTAATTCCACCGTTAAACGCTTCGTTAAGAAATCGGTTTAACTTTCGTTAACTTAATTAGGCAGTTATGGCTCCTAATACAATAACGAGTCACTTAGTTCCCATTTTAATTAACCCAGCGAGTCAATTAAAGTGCTAACAGTCACTATCGAATAACATATCAAGTTATTCATCAATTTCCAATTACTTAATTGATTAAACTTACCAAGTTTAACCTGTTAGAGGTGTGTGCATAGTTTAGCAACATTTTGCGAGGCAATTCGGTTTATCATAGGTGGACAAATAAAAAATGTAGGTGAGCTCGGTTTAACATTTTTGTTAATGAAAAGGTTGAATGATCTAACAAAATCACTTACTCCGTATTATAGTTCTTATTACTAATTTTTTCTTATGTTTTTGAAAAATTATATAGTAATTAAATTGTTAAAGGAACACTTATTTTTTAAATTATGGATTCGTCCCAAACAGCTATGATTGGACTGTAGTAGTAATTAGTCCATCATGCTAGTCCATCCCCATGATGGACTGGACCGTCTATATCCGTCTATTTCGATGGTATATATATCGTAGAATTAATGTTGTTTATGTTGGGCGCTGTGTATGGGAGTATTCTGAGATATGCGAGGCATCTGGGATAATCTCGCGTTGGTGATGGGTAGATGCGAGGCCTGCGTTTAGCGATATCAACGTATAAATTAATGTTGTCATTATATTCCCATATCAAGAAGAATTAATGTCTCCTTAAAAAGAGTAATGTTTTGGAATTTTTTCATTCCTTGGAAATCCATTTAATGATACTTTTACTGAAAGGGATATTTCTGACATCTAAAGAGGAAATGATCAAGAGAAACATAAATATTTTGATTTTTCTAACATCTAAAAAGGAAATGATCAAGAGAAACATAAATATTTTTAGAGCCCAACTTAATAAAGAACAAAGTTCAATTTTCAATTTTAGCAATCCTGCAAACTTATAAGCAAGAAAAGTATAATTACTTAAACACACAATTATATAGACAACTCCATTTTTGAAACAAGAATCCCATCACTATCTGCATAAAGCCACTCTCCATCACAGATTCTTGACCCACCAATTGTTACAGGAACCCTTGTATCTCCATACCCTCTCTTATTAGCCTTCATTGGGTGGGATGCTAAAGCTCTCACACCAACATCACAACTATTAATCTCATCAATATCTCTTATACATCCATTCACTACAATGCCTGCCCATCCATTGTTCTGAGCCTGAACCACCGTGTTGCCTCCCAAAATCGCGCACTTTAGACTACCGCCACCATCAACAACCAATACCCGCCCGTCCCCTTTCTCTTCCAGAAGTGCTCGGACCAAAACGTTGTCTTCGAATACTTTTAGAGTTACAATAGGACCAGAGAATGTGCGTCGGCCTCCATATATCTGGAAAATCGGTTCAAGCACTCGTAGCTCGCCGACCTCAATCAACTGTTTGTTGGCATCACAAACTTCTGCAGTTGTAACTAAAGCCATTTATGTACCTTCATATGAAAAGAGAATGCACATCTTGTTAGAAATTTTTAAAGATACCAATACTATAAAGAATCAATTCATTTATAACAATGTTGGAATGTCTATGTCGAAAATTTTAAGGAGATACAAGTAATAATAAAATAGCAATTCTTGGAGCACATCAAGAATCAATTCATTTGTTCAATAAATAAAATCTTTCACTCCTACTTTCTTTAAGATCATGGGATACCACAAATAATATGTTAGGGATCTCACATATCCAACATAATAAACATACAAATGTGAAATGATATACATTTTCTACTCCAAAAAAATAAGTATAATAAAATTTAATAATGGCAGTTGAATTGTACTTCCAAGATCATCTATTCGTATGTACGTGACTCATTCTATATATCTGTTTTGATTAATTAATTGAACACCATGGTTTATGCACAAGTATTATGTGAACACATGATTTACAAAGATATTCAACACGCACATAGAATGTCACAAAAGGGTGCATGATCCTCATCGATATTTAGAATTTACTCGATCATAGAAGAAAAATTAGAAAGTATAATTCTCGTTTAATTAGTATAACTTCTCATATCTTTAAACAGACGGAACAATAATATCTTTGGCTATGTTTAGAAACTAGTTGATTAATGGAATTATGTGACATCTTAGGTTTGCAATTCAGAGTGGAACCAAAAATACTTCATATAGAAGTCTCACATTCAAATCAAACAACAAACAATATTAAGATGGTAAATTTGTAGATACACAAATTCTATAAATATTGGGAAGAATGATTACCTTAGGTGAAGATAAGCTTGGTATGACTTAGAATTATGATCATAGATCGAAGACTAGACATGGGTGTGAATAAATAAGGAGAGAGTCCAAGTACAAGTCAAAAAAGCATGTGTATTATTTATTGCCGGTGGGCTAATAGACAAAGTCACACAGTTATGAAATAGTAATATTGTGTAGTCTAAAATAGACAGCACTATTGAAAAGTGGTGTCTATGATATAATCAATATTATACTTATTTCTCTTTAAGGACATATACAAGACTACAACTGAGAAACTTCAAAAATGGATCAAAAGTGAAGATTCCATGTAACTGCTCAACTAATTAGAATATTACAGGACAATTGTTTTGAGACGTTATTACTAAGAAGGATGTTAAACTGGTTCCAAGTAGTTGCTTGTGGACTCCCACAGATAAAAGCGTACTTTTTGAGATAAGTTGGCTAATTCGAACTTTATACTTTATTATCTCCAAACAAGAAAGTGTGGAAATGATCATATACCTTATTTCGTGTACTTATTATATCATTATTATGATTGATTGCATAATATGTATGCAACATCATTAAAGATTATCATCTTGTGACAATTTCAAACATCTCTAGAAAATTTGTTATTTATCAAGGTCGGACGCGGGATTAAAAAGGTAGGCATTAGAGATGCAATTGCTAAAGTTTAATTTATCCTTTTGTAAATATAATTAGAATGCAATTGCTAAAGTTTAATTTATCCTTTTGTAAGTACATATCTGAGAAGTCGGTCCTGACATTTCGAGTCTAAAGCGAAATTAAAAAATGGGCCCCTAATATAATCAATAAATTTGTATTTGGTTGTTCACTACCTACTTGAACCGTCGTAGTGATTGAGAAAAATTTATAAATAGCTCCTTTTTGCGATTCAACTAGTTCGTCTATCCTCTTTCTCTATTTTCTTTTTTCACTTCTAGATAAATGTTTCAGAGATGATATCTTATAAAATAAACAAATAACTAAATAAAAAAATAACAAAATAAATAATAAAAAATATAAAATTGTACAATTAAAAAAGTAGAATTTATAATAAAATAATTTACACAATAATCAAATTAAAGGAAAAGTATCACCTGATCCTAACTTATAGAAAATTGGATGACAATAGCCATCAGCCCATAGTGTCAATTAAAATATAATAATTGATTATTGATATTTTAATTTCAACTTTACTGCTTTTCCAAATTTCAATTTGCATATGCATATATAGTGTTCAACTCTTTTCTATTTTCTAATCTATACTCTCTATAATGCTCAATTTCAACGGAAATAAGCAATACATTGAATGAAGTTTAATGTCCAACTCCAATAGAAAGAAAAATGACAAAACATTGAATTTGTTATGGAATAATAGATGTCTTGACTTGTCAACGAGTAAATCTCTGTTTAGTGAGGCAACGTTTTATTAAGGTTTAATGAAGCAGCGTTTTATGCTTATATTCTGAGATATGCACTCTTTTTTCCTTCCCTTTGAGATTTTGTCCCAAGCGGATTTTAGTAAGGTTTTACTTGAGACAAATTTTTGTTGATTAGGCTTGTCCGAGGAAGTGTTATGAAATAATGGTGTCTTGACTTGTCAACCAAGTCGTCTTGTTTAGTAAGAAAAAGATAGTTTGATTAAGAAGAAAGTAGGCTACTTGTTTATCAAGTTATATCATATGTATTGTATCTTGAAGCCTATAAATAGACACCCTTGTAATGTATTGAATATCAAACAATAAAATTCCATTACCATAAACTTTCTGCTTTATTCTCTACGTCTATTTCACGTTGTTTATAGTTATATTCGCAACAAAATTGAATAATAATAAAAAGAATGAAATAAATTAAGGATTGATTGAATACATTTGTCGTGGACATTTAGATTAGTTAGGCTATTGGATTGATTTAAGTGGATTATTTCTTTCGTTTTAATTAGCTGTTAATTTCTTGAGATGTTGGGGCTTGTAAAGCTTTAGGCCAAAGCAGAAATATAATATGGGTAATAAGAAAACTTTAAAAATATGAGCCTCCTAGGAAGGGGACCTGGGCCGTTGCCACTGGCTAGGCCCAAGGCCTAAGGCAAAGCCTATATATATATGATATGTGTTTGATTTTGTAAAATAGCATTATTCATTTGATTATTTTGGTCACATGTTTCTGCTAATATTATCCTGATGCAGTATTTATGTATACACTTGCAACAACTTGCTTCTCATACAATCACCATCACTGAATTGACGGATCGGAGCATCATAAAAAACAGAACCTTCCAATTTGGTTTTATTTCATCACCACCACCTTACCCATATACGTTGGGTTTTATTTGTATTATTTTTGGACTTGTTGATACCTTGATTGTGATCAATTTGATAGGAGATTCTTATCCCCTCCCCCCTCTCTTTTATGCGCTGTACTAAACGGACATTGTGCCCTGGATAATCTAGGGGTACTTTTCATTCTTACACAAACCACAAGCATCTGGAAGAAGTGAGGTGAATGGTAATTATCAAGCCAACTTTTTACATGATTTCGCCTACTTCACAGAGGTAGGATGCTTATCAATTTACAAATATAAATAAAGAATAATTCTCATGATTTTAAATATTGTAACATCAAGTGTCGTATAATATGATTAGTATGTAAACTTGAGAAGTTAGATTCGATTCGGAAGCTTGATTCATTTCAGTATAAAATTTCGGGAAATGAAATATAGTAACCCTTAATTTCCGTATTAAATCAATAGAACCGGACGGTTAAATTATTTGACTTCGGTTCCACTATTTTGTCATTAAATATATGGACCAAGGTTCATTAGTCTCCCCCAGCCCCCCGTTTGATCCCCTTATTTGATTCAATAAGGCCCAAAGCCAATTCTCACCTATTTACCTCCTCCCCCAAATCAGATCATCCTCCCCAGTCCCCAGACCCCAAATATATTCTCACCCTCAAATCAATTTTCACTTTGAGAATCTCACCTTCAAATGGATTTCAATTATGTTTTGATTTTGAAATTTTAATTTGATGTTTTTTTTAGTTTAATTGTTTCAATTTGTTGTCTTTTTAGTTTAATTGTTGGTTAATTTTGGCATCGGATCGAACTTTTCGAACCGTTCGAGCCGAATATTTTTGTAAAAATTGATCTCGAATTCGAGCCGAATATCAAAAATTAATATTTGACCGAACCGAACCGAATCTCAAGTCTGGAATTGAGCGAGCCGAATTCAAACCTTTGAATATTCGGTCGTATTCGACTCGTTTACTGACCTATACATGATCCAATCTCATGCAAATACAAGCCTTTAGATGTATTATCACCAAATAATTACAGAAGAAGAGCAAAACCAAAATATTGAACAAAGATGACTTCATTTTCATAATAGAGGCAGTCTTATTTCCCTCAAGTAAAATTACAAATAATTAAGAGATTTCAACACATAATTGGTACATAGGTAGCTCAATCCAAAGGTGTCCATGCAGAGGCAGTCAACAAAGACAAATCCTTCCACCCCAACTTCAAGCAACCATTCTCCTCCTCCACCAAAGTGTACCCTCTAAACGGGAACATCCCAAGCAACAACCCCGCCTGAGTGGCGGCCGGGCTACCCGATAGAGACACGGGTCGAAACCCGATCCTTCTCAACTCATCCCCCCACCTCTCCACCTTAACCTCCCCAGTCCTCTTAGGCCCACCTACAGCCACAATGTTCCTAATCTCACAACCAAACACTTGCTGCTCCACCATATGCCTCTCTACACTCTCCTCACTCAACCCATCCCCTAACGCATCAAACAAAGCCGAATAATAATGCAACGCCTCCACAAACCGGCCTAAAAAACTCCCCTCGTGACTCAAGTCCTGTTCGACGACTGTGATCAATTTAGGCCTCAAGGTAGTCAACAATCTCAACGTCCCCAAATCACTCGCGGTCACATCGTACAAACAATGATGCATCCAGTGCACCACCACAGTCTCACCATTCACCTTCACACCCAACTCCCCCAAATCCTTCACATTCCCTATTTTACCCTCCACGGGGTGAAACTCGAAGGGCAACCCGAGGGAACTCGCAAACTCCCCGAGTCTACGCCCCGTGGACTCCAACAGCTCAATCGACGGTCCCAATCCCGTGATCTTCAAACCCTTCACTTTCCTCGACCTCGAGGCCAATATATTAAACAACCCCGGCCATTGCAGCCCCTGCATAATATCCAAATCAATAACATGAATATAATCCACTCCCTCCAACGCCTCGTAAATCGCTTGATTCGCGGTAAAATGCGAGAATTTAATCGATGGGCTTATCGAATTATACCCTTGTAGTGCATTAAAGAATTTCAGGGACTGATTTGCAATAATCGATTTATGCATAACACTAACTGCAGGAGAATAAATTCCGAGGTACGAGGTGATCACACGAGCCGACAAAGCTTCGGCGAAATAAGCAGCGACACGTTCCGCAGGTGACCCAAAAGGGGACGATAATTGTCCAATTTCAGGCAATAAATTTGTGGCATCTTCTAGATTATCCATTGCGACCCACTCTGCACATTGGAGTAATAATCCTAGGAGGTGTAATCCAGCTGCTGATTCATCAATTGATGTTACTACATCTCCATCGTGATGAGTTGATGATGAGTCGTCTTCTTTGTCTTCATGGGGAGAATTGTTGGTGTGGTGGTGACGTGGGCGTTTTGAAGGGGAGGGGTCTTCGGAGGTGGGGTGGTGGTGGTGGTGGACGGTGGCGTTCATGGAGAAAGTGGACATCAATTTTGGGACAGTTAAGTGGAGTTTATGAGAAAGTGGACATCAATTTGGGAAAATAAGAGTTTATGAGAAAGTGGACATCATTTTGGGACAATTGGAGTTTATGAGAAAGTGGACATCGTTTTGGGACAATTGAGTTTAGTATGGGAAAAAGGAAGAAGTGATGAATGAATGAAAGTGAGAATCCAAAGAAGGGAAGGTGTATAAGAGAAAGGTGTCAAGAGAAAGCTGACAAAAACATACCCAAATCTATTCATGGAAATAATAATGAATAAAAGGGTGTCAGAAAGGATTTTTGCAGGATATTGATTACTGTGAATCTGTGATGGATACTGTTGTATTAATTTATTTCACTGAATTATTTTTATTTAGTTCACTATAAAATATTATTTAGTTTTAAATTCTAAATATTTAGGATTAAAACAAATTAAACATCCATTTAAGACGGAAGTAGTAATTAATTAAAAAATGTATGGTGTAAAATAAATTATAAATGAAAAAATAATGATAGAAATTGTTGAGGGGATTGAAAAAAAAAAGGTGGAAATGGTGGGGATGGGTCATGGATGGCTTTTTGGATGTATCGACGAGAATGAAGACATAGGACTAATAGGAGTGAAAGAGAGGGGTTGCTTGTTTGCACTGTCAACTGTATACATGGAAAGTAGAACAGCTTTGTTATTCCTCATTATTGTGTCTTTATGTGCTAGGTTATGTTCATCTTCACTTTCTTTAATTTCACTCCTTTCTTTCTTATTGTTTTTCCTTTTTAATATCAATTTTTAACATTAAACATTTTGAATTCGATTTAATAATTACGAATAATATTTGAGGTAAGCAGACTAATCTTAATGGTTTCTTACAACTTTTCTAATTTATTTGATCTTATAAGAATCATGACTTTATGTATCAATCTTATATTTAGTAAATTAAGAGATAAGAAATAATTAGTAAACTAGTCATCAATGAGAAGGAACTAGGGAAGCGTGTCGCGTGGGAGAGCAGTAATCCTCTTAAATTTGTATTATTATTATGTTTGTGTAATATAAATTATTTAATCTTTCTTATATAATATTTCTGATTTTCCTATTGCTAGTTATGTACCATTAAGTCGAGGCATTAGAAGTAAAAAAGCTTTTGACCTTTTGTAAGTTTATATCAAGTTCTTGATACAGATATAGATTATGACTCATGAAATATAGAGATTCATCCTTCAGGCACAACACATATATATGCAAAGGAGTTGGTCTAGTGAAATTAGAAAATGATATAATAGTCTGACAATTTAAAAGTTGTAGGTTTGATTTTCGCTAATATATATTTTGGGAGGAAATCTGTAAACTGTAAGTGTTGAAAAGAAGCCCAGAAGGCATGTCGTATTCTTGATTTTGGCCTTGTCCTTTTATCCTAAACTTTTTTCGATCAAACAAAAAAAATTAAAATAAAATGAAAGAGATTGATTGGTTTTGGTCCTTCTTCCATAATTGAGACTGGAAAAGTAACCATGCATCTATATGCTCCATACATTTGGTAGGAGAAGTCTTCAATACCAAATTGAAGTACTACCTAGTACCTAAAAGTTACCATTTTGATTTAAAAAAATTGTTACTTCAAGTATACTACTGAAGGAAGTTTACAATATAATGCTTTGTTGTCCAACATGAATTTGAAATTAAAATTTGTTAGTATTAAATTATTAATGTACAATGATGTGCAGGCCGGTGGCTTTGTATATGTGATGTAGACTATGGTTGATTTATTTAGCCTTAATTGATAATATATATGGATGAGGATGAACATGTACGTTTCAATTTTAGTCAAAGAAGTGATGATAAAGCCTGGTTGGCCTTTTGGAGTTTGTAGTTAACAAGTAATAAACGCACCTAATAATATACTGGAAGTTTGGCAAAGTGTCTTTTCTTCTGTTGTATGCGTTAAAAACATTTCCATAGGTCCAATAATATAAGCGAAGTCGACATTGTTGGTGGGATCGACAATGGCAATGCTCTTTGTTGCATTTTCTTGTTTTTCGAATATAAAAGGGAATGAAACAAAATTCGTCACCTATTTTTAATTAATGGTTCTTGACGAGGTAAATTGTTTAGTAACCTTGCATAAAGGGGTGAGTTGGAACCTAAATGGCTCTGGTCATTTTCTCGGGTCGAGTCGGTCACTTTAATAATTTGATAAAATTGGTATGTAGCGTGAGTAGGGGTGGAAACGAACCAAATCGAATCAAATATCATCGAATTTGAAATTTTATAACAGTATTCGAATTTGTATTCGAATCGAATGCTAAAATAGAGTTGATACTATTCTATCAATATTCGAATTCTAAATGAGCATATTAGAAAATTTTCGAATCTAATTATAAGACATTCGTATTCGCATTCGTTTACCATTCGAATGGCAAAATCGGATTGGACTTCGATTCGTATTCGACAACATTCGAATATTCAATATTCGAATAAAAAAATATTCGATTCGTATCCACCCCTAAGTGTGAGTGATGAACTGTCGAGTAGATATGCTCCAGTCAAACAAGGGAACTTGTCTTCAATAGGTCAAGCTCACCTACAAACGAGTTGAACTCTATCAAACCTAAACTTGTTTGAATTCGGCTCGAATAGAAGGATTCGAGATTCGAATAAATCAAAACAGTAGAAGTTCGCTTTGGCTCGATCAGTTTTGAAAAAAAAATAGATTTTCAATGATAATATATGAAGCAACTCCTTTTTATAAATTTATGTAGTGCGAGCCGAACGGTGCCTTCGGCCAGAGTTCGACGGATAAGAAAATAAGGTCCGAACTCAATTCGAACTACACCAATCCGAACCTCGAATCAAATTTTTCAAGTCGAACTTCTCGAATCAAATTTTTCAAGTCGAACTTCGAATCGAAATGAACTTTGATGATCTTCTAGGCCTAGCGTTAGTAGAGCCTCAGGGTCGGTTTTAGTCGGCTGTAGCGTACATTGTCACACTACGACTGGTCATGAGTTTAGAATCTCACGTTAAGAATCAAGAGACCTTTACATTGAGCTACTTCTCAGCTTATTTGGAGAAATGTATTAATGTTAAGTAGTATATATAACTGATACTGAAGCAAAAGAAATACAGTAGAATTGTACTATATGATATGTGAGAGGGAGCAGTGGTAATATTGTTCGTAAGTTGACGTGGTGGTTGTTAGTGTGGCATGGTGGTGGTGTTAGGGGGAGGACGCTTAAACGAAACAAGATTATCGAAGTGCTAGAATTGTATATGTGGGAGGAGATAATTGGTGTCGCTTTAATTGGCTCGATTATATCTTCACCCTAGTGAGTTTGGCTTCACTAGTTAGAACTCGACCCTCAAAAATCAACTTCAATTTGTGTAAAAGTAAATGGATTTTATTAGATAAAGGGATGGAGGTAAGATGAAGTAATGAGAAGAAGCAACCCCATAAAACAATTGAAAGTTGAGCTTCCAAATGACAAATCTATACAAAGAAAAAAACACAAAATAAAAACACTAACTGCTACACAGACACAAGTTAACTCATCCAAGACTATTGCAACCTAAACAGACTAAATAATCGATTTTATTACCACCTAATTCATCCAAAACACAATCCATCATATATTACAACTTACAACATACTCCATCCCATTGTATCTTCTAATTTAACATTATCAAAACTAACAAACTTTCCACATTAATTCATATACAAAACTTCGATTTAAATATCAAAATTACAACATAACTAGTAACACAAATAAAAAATGTCAGTCAACCATCGAAAAGTAGAAAATCTTAATCTTAATTAATAACCAAACACATTCAACAAATACACTCCAGCATCCATAACCAAAACAACATAATCAAACTAGTATCTATAATATAGAATACTTCAAAATCATAATAATTCATAAATACCATCATCAAAATATTCAAAAACAACAAAAATCCATTAAAGCATAAAACATCCCAAGAAAAACATAATTAATTCCCTAATACAAATTGCTCAAAACCTGAGCTTAGTAAAAAACCAACGATTCTTCCCAGTCTTGAACCTCTCCTCAAACCTCCCTTTGACCTCCTTCAAAGCGGCGACCTTTTTATCCCTACTCTGCAAAGCCTCGGCAGTAACCACATCCTTCAAATCCACGTCGAGAGTATACCTAGTGGGCATAATATGGTTGTAATTAACCATCTTGACAAAGCACTTGACCCTAGACTTTTTGGCTTGCTTTTTAGCGGAGTCCTTACGGATGACTTTCTTGGGGTACTTGTAGATCCCTGCTACGAGGCAGTGCCCATAGAGGCGGTCGCGTGTGCCCTCGTCGAAGGAGCGGACGATGACTGCTTTGCGGCCTGCGTAACGGCCTTGGAGGACGATTACGGCTTTGTTGGGTTTCAGGAACTTCACCATTTTGGTTGGGGGAGGCTAAGTGGGGTTGTTACTTGTTACAACCCTAGATATGCTTTTAAAGAGGAGATCAAATTGGGCTTTTGTTTCGGCCTCTAATATTTTCATGGGGCGGCCTAGCATAAGAAATGTTATTGAGCTAGTAACTACATCCACAATGGTTTGAAAAGTTTGATTAAAGGTTTGGTTAGATGTACAAATTTGAGTCCGAAGTTTGATTTCGATTCGCCTCTGCTCGAATTATACACATTTGTAGTTTTTGTTTTATCATGAACGATTAGATAGTTCGATTCGGCTTGGGTTCGGACGAATTGAAAATTTTGAAGGTTAGAACAAAAATTCGAATTTTATATTTAAAGAGAACCGGATCCCGATGAAGTTCAATATAGGTCGGCTCGTTTGTTGCCCTAGGGATAAGGCGTAATAGGATAAGCACCACTTAGAAATCATTAATTACATGTGACTAGTGGTGTTAGTGGTCCCAGTAAATTGAACAACACAAGAACAGGATGACTGGTTTTATCCGGATCGATTCTCACTCACTAAGCTAACCGTTCACGGAACGGACATTTTTTTCAATTAATACTCAATTAGAAACAAATCAATAACCCGATGAATACTCGAAATATATGTTATATGTCCAAAAACATATGCGTAATATTAATTAACCATCATCGTCTTAATTCACCTCAACTACCTCATATAAATTAATTTGAACTTTTTTATTCTGAAATCAATGCCTTGAGTTGTTATACACACCCAAATAGTGTTGGGTTTAGGTGTGAAATGACTATTTTGCCCCCTATTTGTAAGTTTAGTAATTAGGAAGTTTCATTAAGAGTAAAATTATCATTTTACTAAAAAAGTTACCATTCTGGTGGGTGTATAGTGTTAGCCCGATCCAACCACACCACCCCACCGCAACACGGAATGGTACGCACTTGACTTATTATCTTAGTTTCATTTTCACGCAATTGCTACTACTATAATTCTATGTGTTTGTTTACCACTTCTTTGCTTCTGAAATTTCCTAAATTCCTCGCCGATTAATTTGCAATTCCCATGTGATTTCTTCACTAAACAATATATTCATACATATTATTAAATGCACCCTTCTCTCTAGGGTTTCAACAAAGAGAGAGAGAGAGATTCAGAATTATGCAGAGATCTGATAGCAAAGATTTCGGAGACGTTTCTAGCTCAATTTCTGGTTAGCTAATCTTATTAGTATTACTTTATTTCTATTTTATTTTGTGTAAAGATTATTGTTTATTTGTTTTTACTGTTTAATTGATTTGATCTCTTTTGCCCAAGTACTAAAAAGCTCTTCTTTTTTATAAAGTTTGGTTTTTTATTGTTTTTGCTTGGATTTTAAGTTTTGGGTTTCAGTGATTTCATCAATCAGCTCGTTGGTTTTTGAGTTTGGTGATAATTGATGTGGTTTTAGGTGTGTTTTATTGGAAAGTTGTTGACTTTTTTATTTTTGGTTGTTTTTTATTGTTTTACTTTGGTTTTAAGTATTGGGTTTCACTGTTTTCATGAGCAAGCTTGTTGGTTTTTTAATTTGGTAATAATTGATGTGGTTTTAGGTGTGTTTTATTGGAAAGTTCTTGACCTTTTCATTTCTGGTTGTTTTTTCTTGTTTGGTTTTAAGTAGCGGGTTTCACTGTTTTCATGAGTAAGTTTGTTGGTTTTTTGAGTTTGGTGATTATCGATGTGGTTTCGGGTGTGTTTTTATTGGGGAGTTGTTAATTGATGTGATTTCTGGTTGGTTTCATGTGAATGCAGGTAATTCTATGTTTGATGCATCCCAATACGCATTTTTTGGTGGTAAGGATGTAGCCGAGGATGTTGACTTGGGAGGGATAGAGGAGGAAGATGATGGTAGCAGTAGTGTGCCTGTTCTTGGTGGGTTTGGTGGTGATGATGAAGTTCATGAGTACCATTTGTTTGATAAAGATGAGGTAATGAAAGCGTCGCTCCAGTAGTATAGTTGAAGTTTGCTTGGATTAAGCGAGTCTCGTGAATTGTTCATGCTGTGTTGGATTTGATTATGTATGCAATTGGCTGAATGTTTTGGGATCTGGATTTGTTGTACAATTTTTAGTGCAATAACATTCTATATGTTTACTCAAAAGAATGTTTGGGAAAGCAAACTTTAAGGACTTGGTCTTGGATTTGTGCAGTCCCCTTAGATTATTTTTATCAATTATTATCTTATTTGATTTCGCTTGTCGACCAAATTGGCTAACAGACAACTAAGAGATGATAGCTCCATTTTAAAGAAATTTTAAGAAGCAAACTCCAAATTTCTTTTTGGTCCAGGCTTGTTACTTTGAGCTATTTATGGGATCTTTATATGTTCATTACGTCATTCATTGCAGTTTCTGAATTTCCAAAATTCATTTTTTCTAGTCAAATTGAGTATTTGGCAGTGCACATTTTGTTATATACCATGGAGCATTACTATGGATTAGAGTTTTATAGATAACTGTGCACACACATGTTTAACTAGCAATTATGTTGTTTAATATTCTTTTGTGCCTGATTAGAATCTGAAAGCTGTCTTGGATGCCCCTTTTCCAAGATGGAAGAGGCTAATGATTACACTGTAGTGCTGAACAATGTTTACATATTTTTATTATGTGCATCTTATTCCTTGTTTGGATCTTGTTCAGTCTTATCTTTTCATGTATTGATGCCCTTTTAGGTTTTGCAATATGTATATCATGTCTGGTTTAGTTGTTCTCTATCAACAGTTTTAATCGTCACACTGTGACATAAAATGATTCATTCATTTCACTCTTTGTATATGTTTGATCATGCATGTAAATTGTTCCCTTTTGTAAGCTATGAACTCCCAAGCAATTGCTTTGCAAAAGATGATCACTAAATTGATTTTGTTTGTTTCATTTTCTCCAGGGGTCAGGTTCAGGATCATTATCTGATATGGATGACTTGGCAGCCACTTTTGCGAAGGTCAGTATTTTGGAGTAAACTATTTGAAATGAATTTCATGGACTACTATCTGTAGCAAGTATGTTCCAGCCTATTTTCCTTTTAGATTTGATTGAAATGGTGGAGAGGAGCCTCTTTTCTACCCCAAATTTTAAAACGTGTAACACCTTAAACATGTAATTGCACCGTATGCTTATGGAGTGGTGAATGCAATCACAGTTACATTAATTTTCTCTAAGTTTAATCATTGGTATAGACCCATCTACACATTCATTTAATGGACCTCACTGAATAATTTTGTTTGTGTCATCTCTATGAGTGAAATATTATATTACATACATACATACATGCATCACAAAGATAATATTGATGAAATATTCCAGACTCCCTTTACAAATTTAAAACTACTTCTTTTTAGAGGTCAATGAACTAGCTAAGATGAAAATTTTAAACTCCTGAAAAAAATATAAAGATAATTTTGAAGTTTTGTCTGTTTGGATAATAAATAAACTGGAATTTCTTGTCAAGCTGAACCAGCATGGCAAATAAACTGGACAGTCCTAGTAAGGCATAATAAAATATTAAATGTTGGTCAAATTTTATTAAAATAATGAAGATGACTTCAAGCTAATCTTGACCTAATTTATGTGATGGTTTTACATTCTTCACGGCTCATGGATTCTTTTGGCTTGGAAGCTACCTTGTTGTATTGTACATGCTTTATAGATTGAGAAGGATTCATTAGTTTGACTTGCCTAGTTCCAGAAAACCCGCTTATGTGATGCTTTTACATTCTTCACATCTCATTAAAACCTTTTGGGTATGATAAGAATTATGATATAATGTTATTAATGTTATTAATATCATACCTCACTTAATCTTTTGGTTTGTATCTTTTGCTTCTGCAGTTGAACAGAGTAGTGGCTGGACCAAGACATCCGGGAGTTATTGGAGATCGTGGTTCTGGATCTTTTTCTAGAGAGAGTAAGATTATGATTATGATTGTCTTTTTTATTTATCTTTTGATTTGTTCCCCAGTGAATTTTAACTTGTTTTGAATGCTCTGATGTTTTTTTCGTTTACTGCTTTATTTTGTCCTGAATTAGAATATGGATTTTTTGAGATCCAACCAGATGTGAAATTAATGGGAAACCCACCTTGAACGTTTTAAGCACTATTATACTGTTGTTGGCTTTATGTATGTGCCTGGAAGGCTTGTAACCAACTACCCATGCAATTTTACAGAGTTCAATTTATTTTTCTATTTTTCTTTAAATGGATGTGCGTAGTTGTATTGTCTATATTTTTCGCTCATGTTGAATGTGGTCATAGTATAAATTTTCTTCAATTAAAAGATGAGTAATGTTGATGTATCTTACAATATGTTAGATAAGACATTTGTTGATTGATGTAATTTTGATTTTGGGAATGGTTGCTATCTACTTGAGTTGCTCTAAAAAGTCAATGGGGAAGAATTGTGGAATTTGAAATCCACTCTTGACAACTTTGATGGATATGAACTTAGTATTTAAAATCCTTCTGACAATTTTCAGTTGTTCAATAATGTGATGTTAAACTTTTAGAATTTTCTTCATAACTTTTCACTTCTCTATTGTATTTTCCATCTTTATCTGAACTTAAACCCATTTGTAGAAATTGGCTTCCTGAAGTTAGTTTACAATAGGCATCTTTATATGATTTTCGATTGCAGGAATCTGTTGTCTGTTCTCTTCCATGTTAAATATGTAATTTCTTTGTCCCACATTTGTTCTTATACATCTCGTTTCCTCGTATTAACCAATTTGTCGTTTTGCAGGTTCATACTCTGCTGCTGAATGGGCTTCAGAGACTGATTTTACTGACTGGTTAGAGCATCACATCTCTGATTCTGAATGTTACCAGGACAGCAAGAAGTGGTCATCACAACCATATCTCTCCCCATTGCCTTTACCAGAAGTGAAGCCATTGTACAGAACATCATCTTACCCTCAACAGCAGCCACAGCTGCAGCACTACTTGAGTGAACCTATCTTAGGACTAAACTCATCTTTCAGCCCATATTCCCCTGGTAGCAGGTCTCAGCAAGCTTCTCCACGTAGTCATTCATTGCAGATGAATATTTCATCACTTATTGGTGGGTCCCATTCACCATTGTCTTCGCCAAATATTTCTTTATCCAACTCAAATCTGCAGCGAAGCGGCTTGCCTCTTGAGTTCCATCACAGTGGGAGTATGTCACAGTTGACTACTACAGGTCTTTCAGTTAATGCAAGGCAGCAGCCACACTGGAGTAGTCACCCGGGACTCCTTCATGGGGATCACTCTAGCCTCTTGAATAATATCTTGCAACAACGTATTTCTCTTCAAAATGGAACATTGACCCCTCAGCTTATCTCAATGCAGCAGCAGCAGCTGCAGCAACAGCTGCAACAATCAAGAATGCATCTTTTAGGCCAACAATCTTTACCTCCTGTTTCGGCACTTCGTTCTCAACTATACAGTAGTTTCCCTTCACCATCCCATCTGAACAAATATGGATCAGGTGAGCTGAGAGATTCAAAACCTAAATCATCTCATAAAAGCCGGAATAGCGTGCGCTTTTCTCAGCAAGGTGCTGATTCTGGTTTGCAAAGGAATGATAGTACGCAACCTCCGTTTAGATCAAAATATATGACTGCTGAAGAGATAGAGAGTATCCTTAAAATGCAGCATTCTGCAACTCATGGAAATGACCCTTATATGGATGACTATTATCACCAAGCTCGTCTTGTGAAGAAGTCATCCGAAGCAAGGTCAAAACATCGTTTCTGCCCAGCGAAGTTGAAGGAGACAAATTCTCGTTCCCGCAACAGTACTGAAACAATGCCTCATTATCAAGTTGATTCTCAAGGCAGGGTGTCATTTTCTTCTATTCGTAGACCACGTGCGCTTCTTGAAGTTAACCCTCCATCCTCAGCTTGTGGAGATGGCAGCAGTGAATTGAAAATGATGGAGAAGCCTTTAGAGCAGGAACCAATGCTTGCGGCTAGAATTATGGTGGAGGATGGACTTCGTCTTCTTCTTGATGTGGATGATATTTATCGGTTTCTTCACTTTAATCAGCCCCAAGATGGTGGTGCGAATCTCAGGCGAAAACAGCAGCTCTTGTTAGAAGGTTTGGCGACATCGCTGCAGCTTGTTGACCCATTAGGGAAGAGCAGTAACCCGGTTGGGTTGGCTCCCAAGGATGATATAGTGTTCTTGCGCTTAGCCACACTTCCCAAAGGCCGAAAACTTATTTCAAGGTACCTTAAGCTTCTTTTACCTGGTGGCGAGCTGGCCCGGATAGTATGCATGGCTATCTTCCGTCATTTGAGGTTCTTGTTTGGTGGCCTTCCTTCTGATGCTGAGGCTGCAGAAACAATCACTGAGATGGCAAAATCAGTATCCACGTGCATCAGTGGAATGGATCTTAATTCTCTTAGTGCCTGTCTTGCTGCTGTTGTGTGTTCCTCTGAACAGCCTCCTCTCAGGCCACTGGGGAGTCCTGCAGGAGATGGCGCCTCTATTATCTTGAAAGCTGTCTTAGAGAGGGCAAGCCTTTTGGTAAATGATTCACACATTGCCAGTAACTATAACGCACCCAACTTTGCTCTATGGCAGGCCTCTTTTGATGCCTTCTTTGGACTTCTGACGAAGTATTCCGTTGGTAAATATGAGAGCATAGTGCAATCAGTATATTCACAGGCAAACACAGATGTAACTGGTCCCGAGGCAGCTAGGGCTGTTAGCCGGGAAATGCCTGTGGAACTTCTGCGTGCTAGTCTTCCTCACACTAATGAACACCAGAGGAAACTGTTGCTGAATTTCTCCCAGCGATCGATGCCAGTAACCGGTTTTAGTGTTCATGGTGGTAGCAGTGGACAAATAAATCCCGAGTCTGTAGAAATTAGCTGAAGTGAGGGAAGCAAAATTTGAAGCAGTATCCTCCATTGGCCTAGAATGTTGATATCCTAGAAGGCATATCTGATCCACCTTTTTCCTTCAGAATTTCACTATTGAGGAATAGATCAAGCAATGGGGCGTGCCTGTCATGCTATTGTTCCATATGCTCGTATGCCCTCTGTCCGAACACCCCCCCCCCCCCCAAATCCCCCGAAACAAGCCAAACAAGAAACTCTGGACAGTTCTCTACTTCTCTCTCTGAGTTGCGATATCCTTTCTGCTAGCGTGACTATATTATGTCCTAGATCGTGAAAGGAAATTGATCTGTGAAGATTTGTGACCAGGAGGAGCTTTATTATGATGCTCTCTTCCTGGACGTTTTACTTTTGTATATGTACAGGTTTGACTGTGTTTTAATGGTGGTCTCTCCTGTTTTTCAATCCAACTTCGATCGACGTGGGACACGAACCTCTCTGATCTGAACCGCCATAGCCGTTTTGGTATCTGAGGGGGTCCTCAGTTAATGATGTACCATTTCTTTCAACACCCCTAGTCGCATTTGCGAGATTGTAATATTTATAAAGATGTTCTGTATGATGGTTCATTTTTAACCCTATGTTACATGTCAAAGTTAGCTATTGCAATGTTGACAATTCTAAAGATGATTCATCGGTCATTTAGTGCAAGGGGGTATAATATGGAAAAAGTTGTCGGTATACTGACAAGTAGTAAAAATGAGAGGAAGTAGAAAGTTGAACATTGTTGATCTTGGATGTAGTGAGTAGTTACATTCCAAGTTACTTCATTATATGGTCAGAAAATGCTATTGACGAATATGGATCGAAACACACAATAATTTCGGTAGCAATGCAAGTCACCTTCCACTCCCTCCTACAATTTAGTCAATCCACAGAACTTGGATTTCATGTATTATTCAATGGTTCATTTAACTGCCTTTTTTAACCCCCTCTTTTTCTTGCTTTGATCATATTTTTCTCAACAATCAACATGGTCCACTTTTTTTTTTTTCAATCTTCCTTTTTTCTTAATAAAATATTCTTAATTAGCAGTAACGTATTCTTTGCATTAAGTTAGCATTTTCCCTTTCTTGGGATATTGTATTTTCGTGTTGTAGCTCTTTAGACATTGAAAAGCCACTCGAATATTCAAAACAAATTCAAGAAAGATTGATCTTTTCCTCAGAGTATGTTGTTTTCATCTATAGACTCCATTTTCTTTATTGTATGTTTAGCTTTTGTTTTGGGATGTTTGCATGGAAAAATCATTAAAGCTTCATGCGTTATGTATGATCTCATCATTTTTCTTGTTTACAGTTTGTTTTCTGATTGGTTGAGTATAGTATAGGATATTGCTTGTGTTTGGTGTTGAGAAATATATGACATTGAGAATGCATTTTCCAAAGTCCATGTGATTTGTATGTGATGTCTAACTAGCCAAAGTTCGCATTGATCATGTGCTCTGCATTCTTGAATTCCCTCTCTTTATCTCTGAATTTGTTGTCATTATAGTTCTGCAATCATATTTTATGTTCTTGATGAAATGGCCCAACTCTCTCTTTTATGAAGATAGTATTTGTATTTCATTCTCGAGTCAATTCGGAAATAGCCTCCATGTTATCACAGGGTAACGCTGCATACTATTCGATCCTCACTCCCTTACCCCGCTTAGGTGGGAGCTTCTTCAGAAGCATTGAGGCATGTACATGAACTGGCCCAACTTTCACTTTTTTGAAAACTTGGCCTTTTTGTAAGTGGGGGGCTCATTTCGAATTAATTGTCTGATTTAGGTGATCATCGATTCTAGTTCTAGCTGCAGTTTGGTATAGATTATAAGAAGAAGGATGGATATTATGGACTACAGACGGAGGAGTCAGCTCCCCCGGAAGCTTTTCCTGGCAGCTGGTATAACTGCATTATGCTTCATTCTATTCAGGCAAACAGGTTTCAACTCAACTAGTCAGGTAACGACTTAATGCCAATCTTTTTGTTTGGAGGGAGCCTCTTCGATGGCACTAGGACATGTGCATGTTGATGCTGTTTTTCTTGGGATTAGAAGTTAATCAATATTCATGACTTTGATAAACATTGTTTGTCAAGTTCAACCACTCTATTCATTCTTTTAAGTGATTTGATGATCATTTGAGAAAATAAAGTCTGATCTTTTTTGAATGCATAATGTGTTTGTTGTTTACATTAACCAATTCAATATATGCAGTACTCTCTTTCTTCCTTCCATATACTTACATATCTGGCTTAGTTGTCTTCTTATCTGAGACTTAAAAAACTTTTGGCAGTACTTTTCACGAAAGGAACCAGGGATTACACATGTATTGGTAACCGGAGGTGCAGGCTACATAGGCTCTCACGCTGCCCTTCGCCTTCTGAAAGACTCGTACCGTGTGACCATCGTGGTATGTGTGAATAACTTTCTGAGCAACTCGCGAAACTAATTAGCTTGTCAGAATGTTCAGCTCTGTCGTATGAATTTTTCCCATCCCTTTTACTTTTACAGGATAACCTCTCTCGGGGAAACCTTGGGGCGGTTAAAGTTCTTCAGCAGCTGTTTCCAGAGCCTGGAAGACTCCAGTTTATCTATGCTGACCTTGGTGATGCAAAAGCTGTATGCTCCTACTTCATTCCTAAAGTTTTAACACTTGTTTGATTATGCTTCAGTGCTTAGCAACTTTGGCTGCAACTCTAGTGCAGATGATTTTCTTGTTAGATATTTAATTCTTTCCTTAACAATGAACGTTAGGTCAACAAGATTTTTGCAGAAAATGCATTCGATGCTGTGATGCATTTTGCAGCCGTGGCGTATGTAGGTGAGAGTACAGCTGAGCCTCTTAGGTAATAGCACTAATTGCCCATCCTAATACTTTTTCTAGACTTCATTTCTCAATGACATAAAACTTACGATCTCTTTTTTTCTGAAACTTAGGTACTATCATAACATTACCTCAAATACATTGGGAATAGTGAAGGCAATGGAAGCTCATGATGTAAGTACACTCATCTACTCAAGTACTTGTGCTACATATGGTGAGCCTGAAAAGATGCCCATCACTGAAGACACTCCTCAGGTACATATAACTAAAATTTCACAATTCACTTCTTGTTTATTTCACGACCTGTTAATACATGTTTAAAGTGAGATGAACACTAGATATTAACATTGATCTCCCAGTCGAAACAATAAAAGAAATGTATTTCTCCCTTGTATAAGAAAAATAAAAATTAATTTTGTTCCAGGATCCTATCAATCCATATGGCAAGGCGAAGAAAATGGCAGAAGATATCATTTTGGACTTCTCAAAGACTACTGATATGGCAATCATGATATTGAGGTTTGCCTAAAGAACATCAAATACAACAGTAACCCTTTTGATAAATGGGAGCAATTACTAAAATCTCAACAGTTCTTTTGTTATAACTTGGCTTAATTTCTTATAACAAAATAGTTGCGAATTTTAAGGCAATTATGTAAAAATGCGAAAATGAGACGGATATTTTGCGTGGTATGCGACAATTCATGACGACCTTATCTGATTTCACTATATGGAGGAACAAATTCTGGCTTGGCTAGCGCAGGCTACCGGATGTATGGAGATAAAAGCTGCACTAGGCGAATAAATTATTCTCTGAGAACCTGTATTCTCCGAATGAGCAAACTATGTTTCGAAATATAGCGCAAAGCCTCACAAAGGCAGAGCACATTAGCTATGATTCTTGAACTCCAAAGAATAAGGCAACAGGACAAATCTGTTTAGCTCTTATTTGATACCCAGAATAGAATATGAGATGTAAGTTATTCGGGAGGCACTGCTTCTACATTGATAGCACTCTGCTTGTCCAGTTTTTAAGGTTCTTGATTCAAAACCAAGTGGAGGGTATTTATAGGCTGAAAAACAAAAGCAGACTTAGAACACAGCAGTTGCCAGCATCGGGGACTTGTCATCGTCGATCGAGTAGAACTCCTCGACTCCAAAAATTGGCCGGCCGTCGGGACTTGCCGATCTTACACAAATTCTTGTGCTGACTTATTCAAGTCACTAGTTCCAACCCCTTTTTTATCCCATTCTCAATGGATGCCAGAACTTAATGAAGGTTAAATTATGGCATTGTTTCAGGTACTTCAATGTGATAGGGTCCGACCCTGAGGGAAGACTTGGAGAAGCTCCCAGACCAGAATTGCGAGACCAAGGTCGTATCTCCGGTGCTTGCTTTGATGCAGCCAGAGGATCATTCAGTCTTAGGTTAGTCCCCCCCATGAAAGTTAAAAGTTCATTCATTTTTGTTCTGCATTATATGTTTGAATATGGATTGAAGTACCACTCGTGTATCTTTTTTATCCTATCTTTGGCATATGCAGGTTAGAGGAATTGACTATAAAACTCCTGATGGAACTTGTGTAAGAGACTACATTGATGTCAATGACTTGATAGATGCACATGTTAAAGCTCTAGCTCGGGCGAGACCTAATAATGTCGGTATCTACAATGTTGGCACAGGAAAAGGTAATACAGATTAATACCAATCATAATTGCCTGCCATGCCTAGAATTTCTATCTTTCCCATCTACCAAACGTACTAATAGAGTTTCGACTGTGAACTGTACATCTACAGGAAGTTCGGTGAAACAATTTGTGGAGGCTTGTAAAAAGGCTACAGGAGTTAGTATTAAAGTGGATTTCCTAGGCCGGCGTCCAGGAGACTATGCAGAGGTCTATAGCGACCCCTCCAAAATCAACCGCGAATTGAATTGGAGAGCTCAATACACCAATCTTGAAGAGAGTTTATCCATTGCATGGAGGTGGCAAAAGGCACATAGGAATGGATATTCTAGTTAAACAATGGTTTTTCGTAGACTGTTTCTACCTTAAGTCATACTTCAGTTAAGATAGATGAGCAATTCTTGGAGAATTTCAGAGGGAGACTGGTGAAGGCAGAGGCAAGGCTTCATCTTTGAAGTTGCAATAGGTAGAGGTAGCAAGTAAGATGATGTTTGGTAGATAAAAATAGAATAAGTGTTCTACTTCATCTTGGTCAAGATGAATTACATTGTACATGCTTCAATTCTACCTCATATTCAAATACCCATAGTATGAAACTATGAATTGTCATGTAAAACAAACATGGAAGGGAGGCATATATTGCATCTTCTATTTTGTTCCATTTTTTCTTTGAACATATACAGTATTCGACTTCTTACTAAATGTGGGGAATTTCTTCTTCTCCTACTTCTCAAGTTGCTATTCAATTCCATCATTGTGTACTATATCTCACTTGTCTCAACTTCTTAGAGCCTTAGGGGCAACGACATCATATTAGCTTTCCCAGCGAATGTTGAGCTTTTCACTATGTGCGTGATTCAAAATAATGACTACCAATGGTGCATATGTAACCATAGTGTAGTGACATTGGAAAATAATTCAGAATATATGGTCGATGATTATTATGATCATGATAGTTGAGACATTTTGTAAAGAAAATGTAGAGATAATTTAGCAAAGATGAATCAATTCTAAAGATTGACTTGAATACCATCTCATAAATAGCTAAACTAGTGGCGTTGGTCCGTCAAATGAAGGGCAACATGATTTTTTAAGTAATAGTTGGTCCAACTATATGTATTTGCAATTAATATATTGATGCAATTCATAAAAAATAAGATATAAGTTACAAAAGGTAAAATGTTGTAAGACATCTTTGGCAAGATTACAAAATAATGCAAGTCACAAAAGATAAGATATAAGTCAAACATCTTAAACAAGCATGGCATTATGTTTATTGTTAATCTAAGGTTTTGATTATGGATGGCATTTTGATTATAACATGGAGTTGCAAAAGGTAAGTCACTTATAGGAAAATCTAACGGGAGGATTGTACTCGAAATAAGTGAATCAAAGATAATTCACTTATATATTATTTGACAATAATACTCGCACAATATTTGTTTAAATTAGGCACTTTAATTAACACAACTATGTGACTTTAATATTTATTGGAAGACACGGCACACAATTTAATAACAAGTAGGAGGAGGAGTACCTTACTAATATAACTATCACTCTTTTCTTCACTTGGTGGACTACAATGAAAACAAAGGAATACATGCATATTTATACTATCTATAGTCGGAGGTGTGGTGATGATCCACCGACTTTATATTAATTATTATAGAGAAATGAAGAGGCAACACTATACACACACCAGAATAGTAACTTTTTAGTGAAATAACAATTTTATCCTTAATGAAACTTCCTAACTACTACACTTGCAAATAGAGGGGGCAAAATAGTCATTTCACACCCAAACCCAACACTATTTGGATGTGTGTATAACAGCTCAGGAAATGAAGTTGATTGGATAAGCTTCCTGGACAATCTTCTAGGAAAATCTAAGACATAAATAATAATAAAGAAAATGACGACCATTCCCTCTTTTATAACTACCTATTAATAAGAGCGATTCAAGAGCTACGAAGAGAATTTTTATTCTAGCTGCGGAAATGATTGTACTCATGACTGCCCCAATCTATTTTATATGGGGTTAGTATTACAGTTGTACCACAAAATTCAGGATCAACTCCTACCAATAAGCAATTTAAAAACTAATGTACCTTATAATGGGGGGATATCATTTCCGGGACTGCTCCAAAAAGAAAACCCCGAAAAAATTGAGCTCAACGTCTACCTTTTAATTTCTACCATATAGAGCATCGCCTTCCTGTTATGCCCAGGGGTGCCTATGCATAATTGTTCCTTACGACATGCAGGTCTCGTCATTCCTAACATGCATGCTGTCGTTGATCATAGCTCATCATGAACTTCCGTTTCAGATTTGGCATTGTCATTGCTTTTGTCTGAGTCGCTACTTCCCTGATCTGTCGGTGTACTTGATTCGTCAGATGAAGGGGTATGAGTATTTTCTTTATCGTCGCTTTTCTCGGTTTCATTCTTTACATGCTTCTCGATTATGGGCTTAGGCTTTGGGATTCTATCAACTCTTGAGACCTACACCAAAAGATCAATATGGTAGATAAATCCGACCAGCCTAGAAAAAATAGAAGCATGATTAGGCAAACAATGAAATAAAGTTTAGCACTTTAGCAGCATACCTTGTCTTGAAGATTAATGACCTTGTCATATATTTCATCAGATGTGAATACAGGGGTGTTAAATCCAGGAGTCCTACAGGTTAAGAATCTCAATGTTACAGCAGGAATATATGAAGTTGCATCTCCAATGAAATAACGAGAAGCCGGACAACATAGGTTGAACAGCATCTTAATAATACATGAAAAACACAAATTGCTAGCACAATATATAAATCAACATTTCACAAATGTATCTCGGATGGGCAAACTACATCGACATCATAAATCAGTAATGAGAAATTGAACAGTTGATACTACAATCTGGTATGCAAGTACTTAAAAATTGGCACTAGAGTTTCAAGGAAAAAAAAATAATGGGTGGAAATGGAAATACATACTTCTTCTGTTCAGCCTCTTTCTCATTCAACCACTTCCTCAGCTTCTCGGCATCATTTTGAACCTAAATGACCAAGCCGAATTTAGTTTGGGTTTTCAGGCATTAAGTGTAGAACCCAACTTAAGAGAAAAGTTACAAATGAACCTCATCAATCTTCGCTTTTGGGAGCCAGGACTTATCAGTTTTCCATTTTTGTACAATCTGGAGACATTCAGAAGAGAAAACAACATATGAGCATAAATTAGTGCCATCAGACATTCACGACTGATTAAACGAAGAAAATAAACATGTGGCCAATATATGAGAAATATGCTCACAGAAACCAAAATGGCCACCATAAACCACAGTACCTTGAAATCAAAACCTCTAACTAAGAGAACATGGGATCAAAACCAGAAACATGTCATTATTCATGTATACCCATTGTACATCTCTTAAAACTGGTGAAGAGATCTTCTTGCGCAAATACGCAATAAACTATTATCTAAATCACCGACAGTTTAACCAAGCCTCTTTACACAAGGAGATACCTAATAAGATTTGAAAACCATGTCTTTATCACTAAATGTACTCCTTGTCTCTTAGTAGTTTGATGTTTGACTAATTTAGGATCAACTTTGACCATTAATATCTATTTGTACATTATAACAAAAAATATAAATAACACATTTTCAGTTTCACTTTTTTAATTGCTTTCACTTTGTTTTAATAATGTATCCAACAAGTTATTAGCTATCAAAGTTCAACCTTGCAACGTGGGAACATGAAGTATTCAGAGACTGGTAGTATGAAGAAAATAACAAAAATATGTTGCCATTCAAGGAAAATTGGTGACATTCAGAGTAGCATTGATAGATTTAGAACTATTTTCTAGCAGTTGAATCTCTTGGTAATAAAATATTATATTTTTATTGATAATGGATGAAAATGATATCTCTGCATAAAAAAGATTACCTGTTCCACCTCATCGAAATATTTACGAGCATGTTCAGCTGCTGCCGGTCGTGCAGTGACCTCATCATATCTGTAGAACATAAATAAACACAAGGTCAACGCTATAGTATGAAATTATATTTTGAAGCTTCAATTCGGTAAGAATTTGGGACACACCTAAAAAATATAGGATCTCCAATGGATTTCAATTTATCAAGACGTTCCTGGAATTCATCTGCAGAAGCATCTTCACCATCCATGTATAACCAATCTTGCGCCTGCAATGATACATGATGGTACAATTAAAATACCAGTCATAAACAAAATGTAAAATAGAATCACAAAACAATAAATTCTAAAGGAAGAGGCGGGAAAGTAAACCTCTTCAAGCTTTTCAATGAAGGATTTGCGCTCCTCACTAGAAGAGATTTTTTCAAATTCCTCCGAGTCAAGCTGGTATTAGTGCCAAAGGAAAAGTAGGTGAGATATTGATCAAGGGAATGGTGTGTGCAGTAAACACATGTCAGTTATGATAAAATGCTAAAAGCTGGAAAACTGAAGTACTTCTTAAGACCAAGTTCAAACGTGAACCAAAAAACAAAATATAACATTGATTAATAATATCTGAAATTCTAGAACGCCTAATTGCTATTATTACAGCAACTGTGCACAATCAAATTTGTAATATATGATTGAGAATGATCACTTAAATACTCTTGTTTGTGAAGTTAGTAGTATATTATAGTAGCATCATGGGCAAAGCATAAAACAGCACAACAGTTGGTTCGGTATAAAGATAAGATGGCAGTAAGTGAAAAAATTATAGCAAGACCTTAAGGGATCATAAAGTAATGAATCAAGTTTCCACTACTTTTCACATAAGAAATTTATAAGATGAGAATCATCCTACTCAACCACCCTTTGCTTTTTCATTCTCTCGGAAGTCCAAAAAACGATATGCACAAAACCAAAGTAAACACTGAGCTAATTCATCCCTACACACCATGAATTGCTTATTTTTTCCTTTACAAAATTAATACACCAGACTATGCACTATTAATAGCATTGTAGTCTGCAGTGTGCTTACATAGAATAATACTGATAGAGAAGATTGACTTGATACCCGCCTTACATCAGTTACATTGACTTCTTAGGCTGATACTGATAGAGAGATCAGACTCCTATGTGCCTTAGATAGAACACTACATTGTCTAGAATAGAATGTAAATTAAATAATCTCGTGCACTATTTCTAATGTGCTGCATTACACAATAACAATAGTACTACAGGCGTTCTATACTGCACTATTGACCACCTTAGTAATATTGCCAGAAAAAGATGATGGAATGAAAGATGTGACACATCTAGAACTACACATATTATTTTTGAAAATGCCAGTACAGATGATGGAGAATATATTTGTAGGTATCTAATCTAAAATTGGTGAAAGTCATGTGCTTCTGACCTTTTCTCTGGTAGCATATATGTAACTCTCCAAGTTATTTTTCAACTCTGCTGTTCTTCTCCTTTCAGCATCCTTCTTGTCCAGAGCTTCCAACTTACGTCTAGCATCAGTGAGAGATTCTTCCGAAAGAGACTTGCTAGGCCCCATTGTCTTCTCAGTAATCTAAGACAACGAAAGAACTCACAACTCTCATGATATATTTCAGGAAAATAAAGAAGACAAAACTGCATACAAATGAGACAAACCTTTAGTGGAGATCGGAATGTCCGCTTCTTCAGCTTCTTTTCAGTATCAGGATCCTTAGTGGTGCTACCATTTGCTGTAGATTCGGATGAGTCATCCTTACCACCATCAGCCCTAGCTTCACTAGTGTTGTTGGAAGAAGATGTTGAGTTATCTACAGTTAGATTCTTTTTTGGCACTTCCACCCACTCTGATATTTCAATGACAGCATCTGCACGATCCAAGGATAATACACTGCTTCTACTAAGAGAAAAGTGCAGACTTGCCTTGATTGGGGCTGAAAGGTTTCGTGAGCCATACCTTTCTGCATAAAAATAATAGAAGATAAATCAAATAGTCATGTTAATCCTGAAATGACACAAGGTAGTAGCAACCATACCTTTCTGCAGCTTCAGCAAGACCAGAAATGGAATATTGTGCAAATACGGATGAAGTAACACCTGGTGGTAACAGGCCCTCGCTCTCATATGAAAGGGTAACTTCAAAATCTTTGTTGTGAACAATGGATCTGAACATCTGTGGAAGGGTCAAACTCATGAGAATAAGCGATGTAGAGATGAGCATATTTCAAGATTTCGACTTCCTTTTGTATTGTCTGATCTGGATAGGAGGAAAAGTTGATAAATTATACGTATATTACCTTACTGGGTATCTTTTTCATCCGTGGTACAATCAATTGTTGAGTGTTTTCATCTTTCTCCAGATCTGGACCATCTAAATGCATCATATATCCATATGTCGAGCCATCAATCATCCCTAGCTTACGATTCAGTTTTATTCCGTCACTTATATTAGCAGCATGCAAGGAAGCACCCAAAACAATAGCTTCATCTGCATCTAAATGTTTGTCTAGCTCTTTCCTCCCAACAAACTCCTGGAGCTTAGCCTGCAAAAGGGAAAATATACATTAATGTAAGCAGCGAAAAAATTGTACTAACAAGCCATAAGACTAACTATGAATTACTTTGCATCTGTAATGCAGGTGATATGATACAATGACACCAATCAATTCGTAAAGATAACCTTTTGATTTCCCATTCTAGATGTTAAGGTAACAGGCTCCAGTGCACACTTGACCCGTCAAAACAGAGGCAAGCAGTGATGTAAGACAATAGGGTAATGTATAAATTTGGGAATATGTATTGAAATACCTTTAACTTTGGAACCCTAGTGGCACCACCAATTAGTTCAACTGCATATATTTCTTCAGGCTTTAAACCAGAATGCTTAATAACTTCTCTTAAAGGATTCAGAGCTCTCTCCCATATGTCTTGACAAAGCTCTTCGAATTTTTCCCTCGTTATTGTGCTCCTGGAGAGAAAAATAAATTGCATGAGATCAAGCATAGATAATGAAGCATATGCCCACATTGCAGACCTTCTAGAATAATTCAAGTATTAATTGTTAATAAATTGGAAGTGGTAATCAACAACAAAAAGAGCATGCATATATAGGAGCATTCTCACATGAAGGGTGTCACATTATATAGTCCAACCAAACACAACCTTTATTATCCAACTGTCCTAATACATATAGCATATGTTCACCAACTCATGAAGAAACTGAAAATGAAACAAAATAGGGGGAACATATTCCTTGCTAAAACAGGGAAAGAAAACATACATTAAAGAAATACCAGCCTTTTAGAAGAGCATCACATAACATATGGCAATCTGTAATCATCAAAATCAAGTTAAAGTTCACCTGAAGTCACGATCATCATGGATAGATTCGACTGAAATCGGAGCCATTGTGTTGGCACTAAGAATTTCTTTTGTACGCTTAACCTGTTTCTTTAATTTTGCCATTGCCTTCGGAGAAGTCCTCACATCAAAACCATTTCCAAGCTGTTTGTTAAATTCATCTGCAAAATACTCTACCAGCCTCAATTCCATATCTTGACCTCCAAGTTCAGCATCCCATCTAACATCCTTCACCTGTGCCGTATATAACAACTAGTTAAATGATCTATAAGTATGAAACATAACTTTTAAACGACATTAAAATAAATAAGCTGCAAAAGATACAATCTTTTATTGCAAGAAAAGGAACCTAGCAACTTCTAGGCAGTGTTCCAAAGCCTTGGACATGCCCAAATTAGCAATGATCCAAATCAAACTTGTTGAAAAGCTACTGATGAATGATCCTATTTTCTGAACTTAAGTGAAACACGAAAATGCTAGGTGACGACTAAATAACTTCTGTATTGCACGATGAAGACGTTGAAGATTGAATGACTATAATAAACCATTTCTTCCCCACTGAAGTTACAATAATCCACTATCTTATAAAACCACATGAACTAATGTATCAATTAAACAGAAACCTGGAACTTTCACATTCCATAAAAATGGCGATAGCATCACAAAACATACGTTAAATATTCAAAAGATCCTTACAAAGTAATAAAAATGTGTCATTTACTTAAACATAACTATAACATAATACATACTCGTATAACCTTAATTACAATTAAACATATTTACCTTGTCCACGCTACTCTCCTCGTGTAATAACACATTAAACCATACACCAATATAATCGTCATAAAACTCTATCAAAATCAAAACACTAAACCAAACCGAATTAAAACGATATTCTTTCGAATAAATCGAATTACCTGAAACTGATTAACCGAAATAGTCTTCCCAAACTCCTTAGCACTATACGAGGAGAAATAAACCAATGCAGCATAAGTACTGGACGCCCCCATATCATAAAACACCACAAATCTCGATTCCTCAGTAAAATCCTTATCAATCCCATACTGCAACGCGGCCCCACAATGCTCGTTAACCAACGCCAACACCTTAATCCCGGCCAACTCAGCCGCAAGCAACAACCCCTTCCTCTCCGCAACCCCCATATAAGGCGGCACAGTCAACACCGCCTCCCTAACAACCCCCCTCACATGCACCTCACCCAAGCCCATCCCAAACCTCAACACCATCGCCACTAATTCCTCCGGCCCAAACTCCCCCAAATCAGTCCTAAAGCCGACCACACCGCGATTTTCCTCCAAAAAAACGTCGTTGCTTAAATAAAACTCCTTCATTCTGGTAATTGTGTAATTATAGGGTTTTGATATGAAATCGCGGGGGTTGTAGAAGACTTTGGTTGGGTATCTAGCGAGGAGATTAGTGGCTTCTTCGCCGATTAATCGAGTGTTCGACTCGAATGCGACTAACGACGGGGTTTTGCGTTTGGACATTTCGTTAATCGCGATTGCAATCGGGGCTTGACCCGGTTTCAAGTTCACCACCGCTACTTTTAACCATTCCGACCCGAGATCTATGCTTACTACTGCTGATTCCGATGATTTTAAGTTAATTAATAATAGGAAAATTGATAATGTTGAGGTTAATTGGAATAATAGGAAAATTGATTTGGGCTTGTGCGTTGTGATTGTGTAGATCTTGTTTGATGAAGGAGCTGGAGATTTGTAGTGTTCAATCAACTTTTTGTTCTACTTGTTTTATTTTTATTTACTCCGTATTTTTTATTCTCTACATTGAATCCTTCATGCTCATATTCAACTTTTTTTTGTACCTTTCTTTAAAAAAAAAATCATTTTATTGAACTTCATTTAAAATTAAAATTATAACTAAACACTTTATCCGATTGATTTTGAAATACTCCATATAATTTTAATCATTAATTATTTTAAAAAACATAAAATCAAAACTTTGTTTTCATGACCTAAGCTTTGTTCACATGTCATATGGAGTAAAAGAATTGTATTTTCTAACTCTTAGATATGATGACATAAATCAAAATGGCTCGTAAACACTACCTATGCTTTTTATTTGTTGTAGTAGTAGATATTGGGTTGCACTTCATCCTTGGATCGAAAACAACTTTCCTATTATTTCAAAAGACTTAACCTCCTTATTATTACACAAAGGTAAGCTTGCATATTATTACAAGAGGCTTAAATCAATTAGATGGAAGCGTGTTAGGAACATAACACAGTTCAAATAATCAAAGCACTCCTTGTATTATCCCCAACATTTCAAATGTTCGTTAAGGAGTAACATATTTTAAGATCTTCATATTTAGCCCTGTTCCTCGAGCCATAAATCGATTATAAAATTTACCAAAGACATCACATTATATGGCCCTTCATTTTTCCTTTAGAGCTTTGAATTCACAAAACGATTTTTCATTTGATTATATGAATGATGATTATGCCAAGCATCTTCTCAAATTCAATTCAAATTAGCCAATGCCAACTAAGAATTATTTTGTACCAAAATCCAGATTTATAAATTTATCTATTACTAATAGAATTTCAATAGACTTGATATAGTTCAATATTTCAAACATAAAGTACACCCTGAAGGCTTCTTTAGAAGCCATTCACATACAGCTGATGCTTTGATCACTCATCGCAGAAACATATACTTCCCACGAATATCACATAGCAATCAGCCATTGACAAATATCATAGACTCTAGACGACTCCAACACTTCCTGGAAGTTACATGCGTGATATTAATAGAGGTACGGAGATGAGAGAATCTTCCCCCATGAGGGGCGAGAACAAATCTAAGCCCCCATATCGTTCCAATACTCGCATTCTGCAATCTTCGGCAGCCATTAATCCAGTTGAGTAAGCACCATGAACGGAACCTGGGTAGTCCATACTTGTTGCTTCCCCGGCAAAGAAAATGTTATCCACAGGGATCCTGATCCTCTCATACAACTCGTGGGGTTTTCCTACCTTATCATAGCTGTAGGAACCTAGCGAGTTGACATCTGTGCCCCAATGTGAAACCAGATACTGAATCTGCAATTAAGTTTTGTAGTGTGTTGAGAGATGAGGGCAAGATTAGCAGAGCATTGATTCCGATTAGCTACTTATTAGTCGAATTGTAATTATTGAAAACTACAATGGCATTGAGGTTGGAAGAGAAAGCAAATTTACCGGTTGAGATGCATTGGGGAGGATTTTTTGTAGTTGTGTGAAAGCAAAATTTGCAGCAGTTTCGTCCGACATCTTCTCTATATCCCGAGCCAATTGTCCTGCAGGCATATAAACAAGTACCGAGTGACCAGTGGCCTTGTGAAGATTAAGGAAGTAACTGCATCCATAAGTGGTCTCTGACACGACTCCCAAGAATTCTACATTTGGCCAAAAGACATCTTCAAAATGCAGCACTATCTTATTCTCGATCCCCACTCCAAGTTCATTGATGGCGGACTCCTTCCACTCAGGTAATCTGGGCTCGAACTTAATGGAATTTGATTTCAGAACACCAAGAGGAACAGCAATCACAGCAGCATCCGCCACAAATGTTCTCCCATCTTCAACAGTTACTTTAACTCCATGATTACGCCTAACTACTTTTGTGACCCTTTATATATGCATAACACAGTAACCCGTAAGTTAACGTTCCTGATTTTTTTTTTTAAATCTTACTGATCAACTATGCTGCTTTTACCTGTGGGATAAACGAATGTCAAGTCCTTTGGCAAGCGTGTTTATAACTGGTAGATATCCACGAACCATAAGTCCATGACCACCAGGCAGCAACTCCTCCTGTGCATATCAAATCAAGATATGATTCAGGTGACGAAAGAGAAGTTCAAAGGGTGGCCATGCATCACCAAAAATCTAAATATAATGCAGGAAACATCATTTTCATTGTGAA
This sequence comes from Lithospermum erythrorhizon, assembly GCA_019722365.1. Lineage (NCBI taxonomy): Eukaryota > Viridiplantae > Streptophyta > Magnoliopsida > Boraginales > Boraginaceae > Lithospermum > Lithospermum erythrorhizon. Next base: position 1,018,693 of record JADFUC010001453.1, read on the forward strand.
GCTGGTTTTCTCTATCATGAAGGATTCAGCCATTTGTTGACAAACTCGATATGTTGAAACATCAAATCACTAGTTAAAGTAGTTGGCAAAACAGAAGTTTATGCCTAGTAACTGATACAAACCTCGTCCCAGCATTTTAATGATATTGTTTCCGAATCTGCAGCAAACCAACCCTCCATTCTGCAAAGATACCACTGCATTACCTTGTTGGCAAGACCCTCCAACCTGGAGTAGAATCAGATTTCAATGTTAGGAATTTCGGATACAGCAGGGTGGAATATAGAAAAGTTAAGGACAGAGCACAAAGTGAACCTCAAATCTGGCCTCCTATCGAAAACCATGGATATCGCTTGTTTCATAGACATGTCTTCGCCATACTCTTGTCTTATCTGATCAGTCTACAATAAGTGGAATACAAGAAGCAGATAAATAACATGCAAAACTTTTATCACTAACCAAAAGCGTACTAGTAAAGAAAATAAGATCAAATTCTTCCAAAGGACTGCATGAATCCTTCGGTCGAGAAACATGGCATTCTTGTGGGAGATTCACAAATGTAATACCTCTTTCAAGACGTTCTCAAATGTTTCGCCGACCTTTGTGACTAATTCTTGAGGTACTTGATTACCCTCCGTATCGTAAAGTGCATAGCTGAAGAAAGCAAACATCATGAGTCACAGTCAATGTTTAGAATTAATATGAAGTGCTGAAATTCATTCTTTGTTTCAAATGAAAAACAAATATTACAAAACATGGACCCCAGGCACGAACAATCTTTGATGCAGAATAGTCATCACTTATCATGAATATAAAATTGTAAATTACCTAACTATGCTCTAATTTACAACATTAACTTTGTGTGATTTATAAGTTTCAAGACTGCTGATTGCCAACAAGTTAGTTGAATATGCACTAACTGTAATTTTTAAACAAACTGTAGTTTCCACGGATACTAAAATTTGGTTAAACACAAACCTCTCCAAGTCATGATCATATAAAACTGAGTTGTCCCCGCTGGTTCGATATAGAGGCAATCCTAGTCTCCCAATTACAGGTGCCAAAGGATTTTCTTTACAGACCCCATGTAACCTGCAATATAATAATAGCTTGTGAAAAAGTCATTACGAGATGGAAGACTGGGGGTAGAAAAGGAAGGAAAAGCATGGGATACCATGATGCACCAAGGTCAACTGGGAAACCAAAAGAATAATCAGTGTGAACTCTGCCACCAATTCTATCTCTAGACTCCAGTACGACGACCTGTACAGAGATAATAATTTCACAATGTTTCCAATATAGGCAACAGAGAGTGTATCTACATATATTCGTACATCATACCTTAAAGGAAGCATCATGCAGGGCCCGAGCAGCAGCAATGCCAGCAAAACCACTTCCTATAACGATAACAGATGGTGTTCTGGCAAGCTTCCTTTCAGCAGCAGAGAAGCAAGGAACTATGTAGAAGAAAGTGAAGATCAATGAAAATACATACTAGTGCACTAAGTATAGCATGAGAAAATTAAAGGCGCTTCATGAACCGTATCATAAGTATAACACGGGATATTTATTAGAGCATGAGATTTTTTGGTATTATCTTTCATATGGTAAGGACGGAATACTGGAAATTTATCTGACTAATGAAATGATATTTCGTAAAAGAGAGAACCGTGTAAAACAAGGTAAAGAGTAGTGGCAATAGGAATGAATTCAAAATAGATGTTTATGGCCCTTAATCAAAAGTGTTTGTGTATATATCACCAATTACTAATAGCATTTCTTGCTTGTGAATTGGTCTAAAATTCAAACAAGAAGCACTAGTTTCCGAACTTCATTGAACTTTCTACAGCCAGTTCCATGGCCAAAGCATATATGTGAATATAGAGGATTAAGCATCTAAACTGATAATACAATAGCCAACTAGTCTCAATCTTGTAACAGAAGAACTGCATCATGTTCTAGTAGTTTGATGTCCAAAGCATCTGAAAAATATATATACACTGAAAAATGGAGCTGCCAACTGCTAATACTAAAAGAAAAAAGAAAAACACAAAAAAAAAAAAAAAACATCCAAAGCTAAGACTTTTACATTACTAAGCAGTAACAAACATAGATTAAGAAAATGCAAACCTTTTTGCAATTGACGATTACTCCTGTCCATGATCTGATGCTCAATAAATTACTAAAATCAATTACTTAACTCCGATAATAACGAAATTAAGCTTCCAAAATCAGAATTATCAAGGATGAAAAATAAAGGTGAATAATGAAGAATAAATATCAAAAGACAAGTAATGAAGTGATTTGAATTCGAATTAAAATAGCTCATACGTCTTAGTATCCTAAAAAACACTTTTTTCCCAAAATTGATAACAATAGTAATAGTTATAATAATACTAATACTAATATACGAGTAATTAATTAAACCCCCAATTTCCCCTTAAGAAATTGTACCAAAATTGATGTCCGATTAAGAAATTGAATTATAGAAAATGGGTTTGAATAAATTAGGATAGGGGATCGGAGGAGGTGGAAGGATCTAGAGGAGGGGGGGGTGATCTTATGGTTGGTGATTGATTTGAGCTGAAGAGTTGGGTTAGCTAGATATTTATTTATAGACTTCATCACATACTAGTTGTCAAACTTCATTATAATAATACTGTCATAATTCATTTATTTAATTTTTATTATATCAATCGACTAATAAAATTAGATAGTTAATACACATTGTACAATTATGAGTTTTCTGGTTGCACTTTATTAATAAAATATTTAAATAAAGTAATTTAGGATCAAAAATAAATATTTTTTATTATCAAGTCAAATCTTTCTGTTAAATTAAATTGTAATTCGTACATTAATTTAATATTTAAATAGTCAACTCGCCAAATAAAAAAAAGTCTCTAGTCAAAAAGTCTATCTTTACCGGTTTCAACTGTTATTTAGAATTGAAGTCATATCCAAATGAAGATGATTGATGTAATAATTACTGTATAAAAAATACGAAATTGTTTATTATAAAAGCACCGCCCATTGTTAAGGTTAGAAACAAAAATATGTCTCATTTGTTGATCAATTACTAACAGGTCAATAAAATTTTGTTAATTGCTTATGTTTTTTGAATAAAAATGGGGATCTACTATAAGTATTAATATTGTACAATTTGTGGACAACTTATTTAGTTATGTTAAGATTTGGTACATATACCCAGAAATGTGATATCACACTATATATACACTTTCTCCATTTCAAAATCAAATAGATTTTTTTCAAAAATAAAAATTCTTAAATAAATTACTATTTTGACTAAATTGTCAGAGGATAAAATGTACATACAATTATTGAAAATAAACAAATTCAAATTTATATTAAACTATATATATTTCCAAACATTTTGGAATATACTCCTTCTGCTTCAAATTAATGGGGACTTTCTTACTTATTATATATATTATGAAAAAATATAATAAATTAATATTATGAAAATATTTTTAAAAACAAATCTAATAATATCAATTTTATATTTTTGAGTAAAGTTGAATAAAAATTAATTACACAAAATCGACAATGAACTCGAAACGTTAATTAATTTAAAATGAATGAAGTAATTATAAATTAAATTGATCATGTCATCATAATTTTGATTTGATGATATGAAAAATTGATCTGACATTATTAATAACAGTTGTCAGACAAATTGTGGCAAATTGATAATATGAAAAATTGATCGGACTCTAAAGAAGAAAGAAGCACGTGAAAATCACTTCTCTTATTGGACTCAGCTTTCCTCTTTTGTTGGTTTCACTTTCTTTCTCCGAAAATGACATTTTCCTGTGCCCTACTACACGTCTTGTCTATCGATGTTACGCGTCCTCATACAAATAGTGATGCTCACAATGAAATTGATTTATTTTAATCCTTAATATTCTCGAGTAAGAAAATGTATAGTGAGATCTTTATATGGTTGACTTCAAGATATATTTTTTGGTTTAAAGGGGTTCTCATTTTGATAAATCTTTTATGATTTAGTTCGTATATTTTACATATCTACAAGAGATTGTGTAGTTTTTTATTTTAATAATTAACTTTTTAATTTTAAATCAAATAAGTATAATATATTTATGATATCTGATTAAGATATATAAATAAATTATATTTTCAATCTACTTTAGTCATTGATATAATAAAAATAAAATAAAAAATTGTTGAATATGTGTAAATTAAAGAAGAAGTTACTAATAAATACTATATGTTATTTTAATTGATAGTTTTTTTTCTTGAAATGTATTTTTTAACTTAAACAACTTTTTATAGTATTTAACTAAAAATTACAATAAAGTAATATGATATACATATTTAGAAAATGAAGTCCAATTTTTTAAATTTTATTATTTGTGATAATAAGAAATAAATGTTATCATGATTGGGGAGAGTCATTATAGCGTTTTCAATCAATGTCCCATACTTTTGGAGATGTGGTTATCTATAGCAACACTTGTAATACTTATGATAATATGTTATTGTCATCAGTCTTTCAAAAGAGATAAATTGGTGAAAAGGTGTACAATAATCACAATATGCAAGAACCTAAGCCATGATGAAATAAGTAGATCGAAGGAATCATTTCAATTATAATAAAAACAAAGGAATCAAAATAGACGAATAGAAAACAAACAATAATAAGGATAACAGATATATGATGTCCATTTACAAATATCATAAATGTTGAAAACATCATTTAGAAATAATTTAAAGTTAAATACAAAATTGATATTGATTGTGTTGTCATTATGTTTTTTTAGGTACGCTAATAAACGGACACAATTTAAGTTTCACAATTCTAAAGTTGTGAATGTTCAATCCATTTCATAAATAACTCTTTGTACCACGACATACTCTGGATAACTAACACTTTCTAACATGGTCCTACTCCGATGCAAGATATCAATGGCGCCTAACGTTGGGGCCAGAAATCACGCGCTAGTTTACCACCAACCAATACGCATTTTGGAATGATCATTTGAAACCCCACAACATTAAATGAAATCACTTCAACATTTATCCATTGTTATACCTATCACAACACCAAGACACCGCCTATCACAAATATGGTTTAAGAGTCGCGATAAGTTGCACAACTTTAAAATCGACGATACTTCGGGCTTAAATTTAATGGTGAGATTAATATTATTTGATTATTATTTAACACGATAATAGCACATACTCAAGCAATATGCACATCATGAAAAATAAAACAACCATACATGACTATTTAGATATACGATATGACCCTGAAAATAAATAGACCTATCACAACACTTTAGAAAGTGTAATACTAATATAAGACCCTATTTCACCATTTTACAAAATGCAATCTTGGATTCTTCAACTTTTGAAAACTTTTAAGTTTAAGCAAATTTAGTCTCCCGCGAAGTCACTATTCAATGCCTCCAATAACAAAGACATTTATTTACTAGCCTAACTAAGATAAGACGCAAGCCAAGGGTAAAATAAAATAAATACGACTCAGTTGGTCGTTTACAACGAATAAACGGTTCTCATATCGTATTTAAATAAAAATACAAAATTAAGTCATATCAAAATATCCCCTTTTCATTCTCATTATAATATATATATGCAAGAAATTAAATCACATGGCATAGATTTATACATATGTTGAAATAACCCGTTACGCCTAAGCGATTAAATTATATTATATATATATCGGTTGGTGGTGGGACCCAGAGATGGTATCAATAATTTCGGAATAATATCGATATACCGAGACTATTATTGACGGAAGAAGAACTTACGCAAATAATACATTTGAAATCGTTGTCATTGAAGTTTTATGCCAAAAAGTGGAGAAATAACACCGCGAACCAAACGGGACTTAAACACCATTCTAGAAATATCTCCCACCAACCCCTCCATCCACTATTCATCATCATCACATCTCACCCACCCCCTTTTTTCTCTCATTGTACGAACCCCTATCTCCCCTCTTGAAGCTCCATTTATTCAATTCATTTGTGGCTCGTTACTAAAGTTGGTTTTCATCTTCCCTCATCATCCTCTAAAGCACATCAAGGCAGTTAAATGTTGAATCTTGTCGATATTTCATAAGTTATGAAAGTTTGATTTTTATTTTGACTTTATGATTTCGAGAGTTTTAAATGGTATGAGGTTTCATCTAAGCTTGGATTATATGGTTAAGTGATAATAATCAATTTTTAAAAATAAAACGTTAAATGGAATAGTTGACTTTTTAGGTTGACTTTTTCCAAATTTTCTTAAATTGTATTATGTTATTACGGGATCCAATATAGTTGTTTTGGAGTATAAGGCATTTTGATGTTGATTCGGAAGAGAGCATGCTAAGGTAGGATTTTGTGTTGATTAATATTTGGGCTTTGATTAAAGGTCATAGAAACGGATTAATTAGTCGGGAAATTGATTGTTGGATTGATTAGAAATTGCTTGTGAGTGTTGGAATCGAGATAGAGGGAAGCGGGCCTATATCGACAAGGTCAGTAGTCGGATTTTGTAGTTTTATTACTGCTTAAACGCGTGGGTAATCTTTTTTCCACCTGTAGTCAAGTTGGTAATTAAAAATTGTCGAGTTGGATAATTAAAACTAAAATGTGTTATGGTTAAGTTAAAACTTTAAGTCAGTTGACGACCTAAACCCTAAAATGGAATTGTTGTTGAATACTAAAACGGGTTACGATCAGTAAGTAGTACTGTATTTTTATATGGACGCTGTGGACAGCGTGAGTCGCTGGAACTTGGATTAGCTAGGCGCAGATGTTTCATATTGTTAAATGAGGCGAGTATTTAACTCACCTGCGTAGATTAATTTACTTTCGTGAACGCGTTGGAATTTGACGATAATTATGAGCATTATTCTGGTATATGTTTCGTGTTGATTGCTTGTGTATTTATTGAGTTGATTTTCGGTGGCCGTGGTTGATCATTTCAGTCGTGATTGCCATATTGGATTGACATTGGGATGAGTTGTTTATGAGTTGTTGACATAGATGAGTCATTACCCGGTTTAAGGGTCTTGTACTGTACGAAAGGACATGTAGCTGGGCTTTGTACTCGGCATGAGCGTGATGTATTTGCCTCGCTACGAGCGCGATGTTTAGCTTATATCGACGGATATAAGTTTCTCCTCGCAGGCCGAGGTTGATTGCTGTGCGCCTAGTTGTAGAACCGGTCTGGCGTCGAGTTGATCGAAGCCACAGTTGATATCATTGAAGCCGATTGAGTTGTTTAACAAGGGATCGAAAGCAACATCAGTTGGCTGGGTAGAGTTGTGGTCTTATTTCAGCTACGCCATCAAGCTTTCGAGACGCATGATTATGGTTGTATGTTCTTTAGTAGACCGCGCATGTTAGTTTGACGGGGCCTATAAATTTATGATAATTGTAATGTCGGTATTAGTATACTTTTATGATGCCAGCATGATTATGAACTCGCTAATGATATTCTCAATCTATAATGGCCTTAGATCATGTAGTATTCTGAAAAACATCTATCTATGTTTCTGCTAAATTAACGATTATTATGTTACGCTACGAGCGGGGCGTTACACTTTTTCATTATTCGATAAGTACTCACTAAGCAGACTCATATCCTATTCAAGCATGGGCTTACATTTTTATTTGTGTCAACACAGCGGTGCATCAAAGATTGATCTGCTCGCAGGATCGGCTCAGTGCTTAGGTGAGAATGGGCAATGTGAGATCCTTACGCCTTCTTTTATTGTTTTGGTCAGAGTTTGGAATGTATGGTTTGCTTGTATTTGAGATTTCGTGATCAGACGGCTGGTCATTTTCAGACTTGACGTCATTGTGATATACTGAGGTTTTGTGCGGTTAAAATACCACGATGGATTATTTTCTTAAAAACCGTTTCTTCTCGCTTGTATGTTGCGTTATCAAGTTACAAAGAGGCGGTCTTTTTCAAATTGAAATATCCATCGATGGTGACTCTCCGTGTCCGTGACTTGACCTATTCTAACCTCGTATGGCCGACCAAGCATGGTCGTTACATATGTATTAAATGATAATAGAAAATATGTGTTCATCTAATAATCCATGTTAAAATAAATATACTTTATAATTAATATTATCTATAAAATAGATACATTAATTATCTTGTTTTTACAAGTGTATAATTATATTTAAATAATTATTCCAAGTTAATATAAGTACTTACAAGTATTTATATTAAATTATACTTTATTTTAGTTTTAATGTTATATGTAATTTACCGACACTTTAATTAATATTAAAATTGGTAATAACTAAATGAGAAAGTTTTAATCAATTTTCAAATCATTAAAAGTCATGACAAATATTGTTATACTCAAATAATGATTTGTGTGCATTAAAATTCAAAAATTAAAATTACCAAAATAGAAAATCCTAATTAAATAGAATAATTCTTAGTTATGTAGATTTTAACCAAAACTCTACCACCAACTTCATCGGCTACTTCGACCACCACCACCGGACATGATAGCCATGCGCCACCTCATTTTAAAGAGGATGATGTCAGCTTTCATTAGCCGTCGACGACGTCCCATCATGACACACCGACGCGCCTCACCTCCCAGCTGAAAGCGGGCGTGTCCTAATTTTGGTAGTTTTTCATTTTCGGTTTAATTCACCTATTTTTCAAAAGTGATTTGAATGACAAAAAATAGAAAGTCACACACATACAATGATCGCCAGTTATATTCATGTACTAATTAAATCGGTGATTGCGAAATCAAGGCCATTGAAATCAACGAGATACCGAATCGATAGTTTTATGTTGATAATGTAAAACACAAATTGGAAAAAACTGAATCAATACAATTTCTATTTCAATTGATGGTTTAAAGAGGGAGGCTCATTAGTAACTTGTTAAGTTACTTGCTCGTTTAGTAATAAGTTAGTTAACGACTTAACGAGTTAACTATTTATCAAACGAATCAAGCTATTCGAATCAAAACCAAGGGACTATATAAGGGAAAAGATGAAATGAAAAACCTAAGAATTTCATTTCATCCTCTCCCCAAAAGATTTCGTCGCCTCCCTCTCCCTTGTTTTTGAAGTCAAAAGTTTTGACTCAAATTCTGTCAATTGTCAGAGATTCTAGCAAGTCCAATAACGCATTCAATTGCTCTCGTGCGACTAACTCCCAAGCATTTCACTGAGGTGCTAAGTGATTCAACGGAGGATTCGAGATTGAAAGTTCATTATTTCCGCATTTGTAAGTACTCTCTCGTATTCATACACGCGTATGAACAATTATATCATAATTCGTTATTATACATTTATTCGATCTTGGTTGCATTTTATTATTTTGCTACGGATGTTGCGTAAATTTCCAACATGACTAACCCAAGAAATATATCGCTACAACAATTGTCGCAACACGCATACCACGTACGTGAACCAATAAATATTGATTTCCGCACTATTATTGTAGCTAGTTTAAATTACTTGTATACTTGAAAAGTTTCAAAGAATGATATTCGATTATGACATCTGTATCAATAATACATGTTACTAATTTTCATCATCTTGTGAATGGTTGATTGTCCATTAATAGGACTTATGACTAATTAGTTAGTTGTTTGAATTCTATAAAAGTGTTCTAATGACAATTGAAGTTATAAAACATTGCTATACACCGTATCCTAAAGTTGGTTTGTTATTTGAATTCTATAGAAGTGTTCTAATGACAATTGAAGTTATAAAACATTACTATACACCACAATTCTAAAGCTGTAATATGCTTGGAATTGTAGAGGCATGTAGCTTTTGACATTCTCAAAATATGATTGAAATTTGGAAGTAGGAAAATTAGTTACGAAAAACTTACAAAACATTGAGTAAACATTCATGTATTCCACCTTGTAATATACGTAGTATATTCTAGAGGGTTGGTATTTAAGTATGGTAACACATGTGTCTAGTATTATAAGGAATTGACTCTCATATCTATTTTGGTCTTTCCAGTAATATCATAAACCATTTCTCATGTATTTTTTTGTATTGCTAACAATGCTATAATGTGGTTAACAATAATAACTTCTTGTGAAATTTTGGCACGTTAAAGAAATATGTTGAAGCCAAGTAGTAGTGAATTCCTCGTATATTGAAGTGTAATCATAATCTTGGAGTTTCATAATGCTTGATATGCATTCTTACTTTGATCGAACGAACTTCACAATGTTTGAAGATTCTGGAGTAGTACTCATCATTGGTGGAATTTTAATCAAATGGATTTTATAATTCTAAGCTTTTAACAGTTAGTTTCAATAGCTTAATGTCATTTGAAACTAATTACAAGGAAGTTGCAAGTATCTATAATCATATAAAGCCTTTCTATTGCTCAGTTCTTCATTTTTGGGTAATAGTGATTTAATATTTGCATTTAAGACAAGGATGCCAATGCAGTTCCTCTTTCTTGTTATATATTTATTCCATGAGCATCCTACTATGTTCATGTTCTTTTTAATCACATGAAAAGTTTTGTGGACTTCTTTAATTTTTTTATTTCTTTTTGTTGAGCTCTTGTCCTGTTTAACATAGAGGTTTTGACGTCTCTATTTAATGAAATGAAATATAGTGGAGTTCCTCCTGATGAGGAAGCCAAGAATGTTATGCTTTCTCTTGCAAAAACAGCAAAATAACAAGAATAAGCTAACCTGCTTGTTGATAATGTACATGTGCACACTTAAGCACAATACTACAGTAGTAAACTATCCATGAGCATATGTGATGCTAAATATGAAGATACTTATAGCGGGAGTGTTTACAGTGATGCGGAAGAAATCAATTTGTTAATGAACACCACAAATAAATTATTATTAGTTGTTGAGTTCGATTCAAAGGTAGCGTTCCTACTTATCAAGAATCTATGAGGTCCATATTAAAATCAATTAATTTTAGATGGATAAAGTCCAATATCTTATCAACAACCTTGTATGTTTTGACATATTCAATCCAGAACACCGAATGAGTCCTCCTCCAATACTACTCGCTCGATAATGAGGATTTTGTATGTTTTGAATGTAACTAATCTTTCTATCCTAGTTAAGTGAGGTAAATGCAGACTCTCACTATAGTTCGTTTTGTATTCAAGTGAACACTGGATTAGTTATATATCGGGGCTTTCTTTTTTGTTTGCCCTCTTTCACATTGAAGAGATATGATGTACTATGTATTGTAATGTTTAACTGACTAAAAAGTGAACATGTCCTAAGGATTTGTTGAACATAAATGTGCGACTTCACTTGATAAATGAAAAATGTGTACTGGTGACAACCTTGTTTAGATGTTAACGAATTAATTAGTAATACTTGGAATTATAGTTGAGCCAGTGAAGTTATGTTGAGTAGTCTGTTGGATTTGGTCAGTTGACTAGTTGTGACTTATGAATTACACTAGACTTCAAAATTACAAATACATAAATACTTGATCGAGTAGAAAGAACTTCATTAAATTACCCGATTTAACTTAGCTTGATTCTTTATCAAATCATGTCGAATCTTATTTTCATATTTTGACGATGAGATGTTTCGAAATCAATACACACAAATGATCAAGTATAGTTGATCATGTGTATTGAGTTTGACTTCACTTGATTCGACATCGACTCGATTTAAACAGTTTCCTTAAAACAACGTGTTAATACATAATAATAATATATTGTTAATTTACTACTCAGGTATATTATTTATTGAGACTTCAAACAAATTATCAATATATACATAACTTAATTTAGTATTTATATATAATATATATCAAATTGAACTTTTGATTTAAATTGATCAAGCTAAGTAGAGTTTCACTCGGTTTAAAGTACTTCAAAGTACAAGTAGAGTATTCGAACGGAAACTTCTGTTCATGCCTGTACAGACATGAAAATTTCAGACAAATATATCATGAATAATATAATACTAGGACATAGGGTTCCAATGGTTTGGTTCGGTTTTGAGCCAAAATTAGAACCGAACCTATTTCATTGGTTCTCTCAAAGGTAGAACCTAAATCGGTTCGGTTTCTCATCGGTTTCCATCTGCTCCTGCTCGGTTTCTAAATTTCTAAGCAAGAGTATTTTTGAAGATATCGCTCAACTCAAAATTAAACTTCTTTAAACTAGATTTAACCCTCACTTTCAATTAATCCCTTTAAGATACACTATACAATCTACAATATTCAATACACACAATACCATTATTTTTACATATCTTTGTATTCTATATTATTAGTTTAGAAAGATTTATATATATTTTATTTCATTATACCAATAACGAACAAGTTAAATCTAAATTCCTTCTTAAAACGCATTACGCAAATACTACAGCATTCTCGAAAAGATAATAAATAAAATTTGAAAATTCTACACAAAATTTAGAAATCGTTCGCTTGCTCGTTATTTCAGTGCCTAACCTACCATTTCTAAGCTTTGACGCCGAACTCCAACGTTCGTTCCAAAATTTATGTTATTTTCTGCTCGATTCTGGGCTTGCCCGGGACGGCTTTATATTTTGTTGCCACCCTAGTAGGACATATGAACGAAATGCTTAAAAACTAATAAAACAACAAGACATATTTGGAAAGTGTCATGCTCTAAAATAAATGCACTACGAATTAATTGTGATAAATGAACAAGCAAAATTAAGTGAATGAATTTATATAGAGATGACAATTTTTATTTTTTTAAAGTCACGTATACTTGCATTGCAAATACTCCGTATTACGATATGAAGTTAAACTAGAGTACCCATATTATTGCTTTTATCGAAGTGTTCTTCATGGTAAAAAAAAAATAGATTATGTGATCGTTTTATCAAATAATTTTATTTGTAGAAGAGAGATTACATGTATATTCAAAACTTAAAATGAATAACTAACCATCATTACTTGCCACTTCGCAATAATTAATCCAACTAATCATAATTAAAAAGAAAAGAAAAGCTCATCATTAATCAGTATCCTTAAATACACTTTCTCTATTTAATACTCCCTCTATTTTTTTTAATTTATTGTTCTATACTAAATTGCTTTAAAATATCTATATTCTAAAGATGTAGTTGTGATTTTTATATTTTCAACGATTTCTTTTAATTCAATTTTTCATCAATCTACCAATGATATCGTTTTTACTATCACACACATTTTCAACGTATATTTCGATTACTTTTATTTTATTAATCTACACAAATTGCTAAAATAACAAATAAATAAAAAATGGAGGGAGTAATCAACATTATTACAAGGAAGTTTTGTTATTTATGACAAAACAAATAAGAAAGTAAAAAGATACACTCCTAAACCATAATTAAGTTTACGATTAAGCTTAACCATCTTCTTACGTATAAATATATATGAACAGAGAGATTTAGAGAGAGAAAGAGAAATAGAGAGAGAGAGAGAGAGAGATGAGAAAAAGCTAGTGTTCATTAGTTGCCTTTTTCTAGCACTTGATTGTCCTCATTTTTTAGGGTTTCAAACAGTACTTTTTTCTATGCTTAGCTCTTTAGCTCCAAGAAAACTTCGAGATCTGAACAGTTTAAGTTTGTTACCATTTTCTTGAAATACCCTTTTGTTTTAGCTTCACTAAGCATAGGATTCTGTTATTTTTATTGTTATTAGTGTTGTATTTACTCTGTTTTGTTACTTTAGTTAGTTATATTTGTGCAAATTGAAGATCTAGAGAAGTAAAGTAGTGTATGAAGTAGCTGAAGAGTAGAATGGGTGTATTTGGTTGTGGGGTTGGTCTTGGTTGATGTAAAGTTGTGAACTTTTTGGTTCTTGGTGGTGTTTTTAGGGGTGGGGGAGGGTGAAATTAGTTAACTTTAATATTAATTGTTCTTTTGGGTGTGTTGGGCATAGTTAATCATTTCAATTTAGATAAGAGTAGTTGTGTGCTTAGTAATGAGGTTGTCAACTTCACCTTCTCCGGGATTTAATCCTCACCCTGAAGAAGGTTTGGTTTACTGATATTATATGGTCTTGTCAGTACTATTGCTGTTCAAATTGGCTTTCGAAGGGTGTACTCAACCCTTTTGAAATGTTTGGTGTGTGTAGGAGAAAAGAAATGCTTGAATTCGGAGCTGTGGCATGCGTGTGCTGGTCCTCTGGTATCTCTGCCAGTTGTGGGGAGCCGCGTGGTATATTTCCCCCAAGGACATAGTGAGCAAGTAAGTTGGCAAAGATTTATGAGCTTATGATATGTGGATTAATTTTCTAGCTAGTTGGTAGCTAAAACTGAAGTGCAATGTAGTGTAGTGTGAACTTGTGACTATTTTAAGTTTTTTACTCTCTGAAGATCCCACATTGAAGTATGCTGGTTCTCCAACCAGTTTTAAATTTTCATTTGTCGTTATTGATTCTTGATTGTAATCCAGAACACGTGGCAGTATATTGTGTCTTGTATAGTATGTCATGTTTTGATACTGTATAAAGATGCTAACAAAATTTGAAAAGGAAAAAAAAAACCTTCACCTTATCACTTATGTAGTTTGACCTGATGCTAAATTTTACAATCCTTCCAGAAATGGTAATATTTCAATTGTAGACATTGATATCCATACGCTTAGAGTTTTGGGGATATAAACTGGTCCTATGATTGCGAAATTAGGGCTGCGCTTTCACAGTCCCATGTTTTTTGTTATGTCCTCACATTAGATTGGCACCCCACTGTCTGCTAAACAGGTTTCCGCATCAACCAACAAGGAAATTCATGCCCAAATTCCTAACTATCCTGGTTTACCACCACAACTTATGTGCCAGCTACACAACGTGACGATGCATGTAAGTTATCTATTCCTTACTTCTGCTTTATTGATTCACATGTTAAGCTTCTGGTTGGAAGTTGTGACATCCTTATTTTAAACCAAAACTCCTTAGCTAAGACTTTAACTTTGAGTTTTCAGGCAGATGTTGAGACTGATGAAGTGTACGCTCAGATGACATTGCAGCCATTAAGTCCTGTAATTCATATTGCCTTGCAGCAAATTATGTTGTCTATTTGTTGTATAATTCCTATAAGTCCTTTTTTTGTTTCTAATTACAGCAAGAGCAAAAGGATGTGTGTCTATTACCTGCAGAACTTGGCAATCCAAGTAAACAGCCAACCAATTATTTCTGCAAAACATTGACTGCTAGTGATACCAGCACACATGGAGGATTCTCTGTCCCTCGTCGAGCAGCTGAAAAAGTGTTTCCTCCTCTTGTAAGTCTCTTAAGCATATAACCAACTTTTTTTTAATTTGTGTACTCTTTTGGCACCGTCATTCATGTTATTGTTGTCAATCTTTTTTCTATTTTGAATTCCCAGGATTATTCTCAGCAGCCTCCAGCTCAAGAACTTATGGCGAAGGATCTCCATGGAAATGAATGGAAATTTCGTCATATCTTTCGAGGTGAACTTTTTTTAAGGAGAAGTTAGGCTCCGATGTTTATGTTCAGTAGAATATAGTAGAAATTGTCGCATGCACAAATTGTCAAGAAAGTGAATTTATTTCAGAGATTCTATATTACAAATTGATGAGCCACTTGACCTTGAAGTCAAAAAGATATAATTCTACCTTAAATCATTTGTACTGTCGTTAATTATCTATTTCAACCATAAGAGGTCTGGTGTTAGTTTCACTGACTGCTATTATATGGGTGCTTTATTTTGTCTATCCACTCACCCTTCTATTTCCCCCTCCCCCTTTATACTGCTGTTTTCACTTCTTTTGCCTGCACATAATCCCTCTCATTTGATTCTGATGGTTATAAGTTATATAATTTAAGTCTTTGCTTATAGGTCAGCCGAAGAGGCATCTTCTCACAACTGGTTGGAGTGTCTTTGTTAGTGCCAAGAGACTAGTAGCTGGTGATGCTGTGATCTTTATCTGGTACAGCTCCTAGGGGTCCACTTTTTGACCATTAAAAATAAATTGTTATTTCTCAAGTGCGATATTTCTCATTATTGGATTGATTGCTGCTTTGTCTCGTATCACTTATGGTTTATTGAAATGATTCCCTCTGTCATATCAAAGCTGAACCAATCTCATGTTTACAAAATTTAAAAAATGTACTTGCTCAATTTCATCATTTGCTACCCAGGAATGAGAATAATCAATTACTATTAGGCATTCGGCGGGCCAGCCGTCCTCAAACTGTTATGCCTTCTTCAGTTTTATCAAGTGACAGCATGCATATTGGCCTTCTTGCTGCAGCAGCTCATGCAGCATCAACAAATAGTCGCTTCACAATATTTTACAATCCAAGGTAGTACTTGTCAAATTTTGATGTCTTTTACAATTAATAATCATTCACTTTTCTTTGTTGATGATTTCAGAGCTAGTCCATCGGAATTTGTCATACCTCTAGCGAAATATGTGAAAGCAGTATATCATACACGAGTGTCTGTAGGTATGCGCTTCAGGATGCTGTTTGAAACAGAGGAATCAAGTGTTCGTAGGTAAGGTCCTACTTACTGTTGTATATTAAGATATGCATCATTTTTCATGCAGTCATGTTTACTTATATACATAAAATGGAAAATAAATTTCTTGACAATGGACTTTACCCTCTATGGCTGTCTTGATGCAGGTATATGGGAACCATTACTGGCATCAGCGATTTAGATCCTGATCGCTGGCCAAATTCACACTGGCGCTCTGTTAAGGTGTGCTGATAGCAGATAAAATGTCGTTTAGTAGAACTTGGACATAGGTTTTGGTTTTCTGAGAGAACGAATTTTGCGATAGGCAGATGCATGTGTCCTTGACATCATTATCTTTTCATTTTGAAGATTTTATATGTCGAAGTTGGATATGTTTATTTAATCATATGGTTGATGTGTAGTCACTTGAGGATTCATGTATATAGCACCTGGCTTCTATTAACTTCAAGTGTCCATGAACTAGCAGCTGAAATTATGATGAATACTCAAATGGATTACACGAACACTAAGATTAGGAAGACATTTGAACAAAATTATCTAAATCAAGATAATTACCTCATGTTCCCATTTGATTCACAATTAACTATTTTGTGGGTTGAGTGGTACTAATACACTTGCGAAGATGCCACATATTCTGCATTGTTTTGGCTTGGTTCTCTCTTATTATGTGGGTATGCAACATTGTATTGTTGTTCTGCATAATTTACTGACCTTTCATAATCTCTGTGGAGTCATGACATCCATTGTTTCTTTTCATTCTTTTATTTAGATGGGACGTGTATCTGATATATCTATGATATCTTTTGTGGTTATAGGTTGGATGGGATGAATCAACTGCAGGAGAGCGGCAGCCTAGAGTTTCTTTGTGGGAGATAGAGCCTCTAACAACTTTCCCTATGTATCCGTCTCCTTTCTCCTTGAGATTGAAGCGTCCATGGCCATCAGGACTGCCTACTTTCCCTGGTATGTTTCATTATGCCAATTTCCCTTCGAAGATATACTAGTTTACTAGTTGTTCTCAAATCAGTTTGTTAAATTTTTCTTGTTCCTTTTTGTCAGGACTCAAGGATGGTAATCTTAGTATGACTTCTCCATTTACATGGCTTCATGGTGACATTGGGGTCCAAGGGGTTCAATCATCAAGTTTTCAGGGCCTTGGTGGTACCCCGTGGATGCAACCAAGGTTTGATGCTTCTTCTATGCTTGGTTTGCAACCTGACATGTACCAAACAATATCAGCTGCTGCACTACAGGACTCGAGGACTTTAGATACATCAAAGATCCCGAACCAGTCACTTCTGCAGTTCCAGCAAAATGTTCCTGGTGTTTCAGCCTCAGTGCTCCAAAGTCAACTTATGCAGCAGCCTCATTCTCAGTCAAACTTTATTCAGAGTTTTTCAGAAAATCAATTGCTTTCCCAGTCTCAACTGTTGCAGCAACAGTTGCAGCAGCAGCAACTTCAGCAAACCCAACAACTGTTACATCCTCAATATCATGATCAACAACCGTCTTCCAAGACACTCTCCAGTCTCTCGCAGATCAGCATGGCCTCCCAGGCCCAGTTTTCATCTGCCCAGGCACTTCCCTCGACTTGCCAACAACAACCCTTTTCTGATATAGTTGGGAATCATGTGAATTCGCCTACTAGCTCTATGATGCAGAATCTCTTTAATTCATTGTCCCGTGATGGTGCATCCCAGTTGTTAAATTTGCCCGATTCGAATGGTCTTGGCTCACCCTCTGTGCCTTCGAAGCGAGTTGCCCTTGGATCCTATCCTCCTGCAAGTACACATTATGGTATGCCCCAGGCTGGAGAGTTGAACAATAATAGTTCTAAAGTCTCTGATCTGTCAGCATTGTTACCTCCATTTCCTGGTAAAGAGGTTCCAGATTATCGAGGCATCTCAACTTCTCAAAGCAATTCATTGTTTGGTGTTAATGCAGACTCACATGTTCTGATGCCAAGCAGAATGGCAAACCTCCGAAGTAACTGTGGTGAAAATGAACATTTGTACTCAACCACTAACTTCTCTAGTGCAATAGGCACTGATTTTCCACTTAACTCGGACATGACAACTTCAGGTTGTGTGGATGAGTCAGGTTTCTTGCAGTCCTCAGAAAATGTGGACCAAGCAAACCAATCCACCGGAACCTTTGTGAAGGTGATTATGCCCATGATTGCTTGCTGCATCTGTCTAATAGTGATATATCGATTCCATATCCACTTATGTTTCTTAACTAGGGAGGACTATTATCCTTGACTTGGAAGATCACATACTTTAATCTAATGGGGTCAAATTATTTCCATTATGTCTCTGCATCCTGATAATTTATTTTAAAATGAGAAAATAGTTTTTTTTAATAATAAAATGAGAATAGTTTGTGCATGAGTAAATTGTTACTTCTTTGTCTCCCTACTTAAGTTTATTCAACTCTTGGCCTAAGGCGACAATGTGAATCGAGCTTTGACAGCAGTTATGTGTGCTTCTTTTAATGCTTGGTTTGACTGAAAGTAATTTCTAACAGGTTCACAAATCAGGGTCCTTTGGGCGGTCTCTAGACATATCCAAGTTTAGCAGCTACCATGAACTACGCATTGAGCTTGCTCGTTTGTTTGGCCTAGATGGATTGTTGGAGGACCCTGAGAGATCAGGCTGGCAGCTTGTATTTGTTGACCGAGAAAATGACGTTCTTCTCCTCGGCGATGACCCTTGGCAGTAAGTACTCCTCAACATATATTAGGTCTTTCCAGAAATATATGGCTTTGTTTGTTGCTTAAATTCAACTTAAGAGCCTTAAAATAGTTTTTGTTTTGCCTACATTGGTTGAAAGGTTGTTCATCAGGTATGTGAATGAAGTCTTAGAAGTGGAATTTTTGAAACCCGACTCCAAGTCATGGAAGTAAAATTTTGGGAACTTGATCTAAGTTAGTACTATCTAGCTGCTGATCAGTAAATTTTTCCACAGCACATTTTGACACATCAGTAAATTTTCCACAGAACATTTTAACATATCAGTAAATTTTCCTAGTTGAAGTGAACTGATGACGCCCCAGACTCAAATAGTTTCTGATTTAGGGCGGAAGATATATGAATCTTTACTACCCCTTGGCTCCCTGTTATAGGGCGGAAGATATATGCATCATTACATCTTTGCTTGTTTAGGGACAATTGCAGTCTTATAAGCCCTTAATTCTTTGCTTGTTTAGGGAGTTCGTGAATAGCCTCGGGTACATCAAGATTCTCTCTCCACTTGAAGTGCAGCAAATGGGAAAAGATGGTCTTAAACTTCCAAATTCAGTCTCAACAGAGAGGGATTATGGTCATGGCATTTATATGGACCAGAAGGATCCGAAAGGCGACGTTAATCGGTTATCATCAGTGGGAACTCTTCACTACTGATGTCCGAAGTACTTGAAAATAATAGAGATTGAACTCTATGGTAATTTGTATCATATTAGTTTCTTCTAGTGAGTGAAGTTTAAGGTATCATTTTTTTTGTCATACACTAGTGAATGAGCTGTAATATTATCTGTTTTTATCCTAATGGTGACTATGAACTGTTGACCACTGTAGTTCAGTCACTGTAAATTTTAATATGCTGTGGCATCATTGGCATAAGACCACCTTATTTAAATTTTCTTCTATCCTGACTTGTAACTATGAGGTAGGCTGTAAAGAAAATGAAAATGCAGTCAAATTTCCACCTGGTTTCAAATGGCATTTACTAAACACTATTGTTGGTAAGTTTTTTAAGGTGCCATACATAGAAATAAATTAAATTAAATTCTCATTATATTTTTTAGAAGTTACTTCTTATTCATTGAATTTTACATTACATTCATCTTTTTATCACTAAACTTTCAAATCGACTAATTTCATTATCCAACTTCAAATAATTGATAAATTTGATACAAACGTTAATTTTTCGGATTAAATCGCTAACCTAATGCCACATTAATCCACATGACCTAAACCAAGGATATTTTAGTAAATTTATTAATTAATTAAATTCCAAAAAATATCAATAAATTTTGGCCTTAATTAATTAATAAATTTTTGTATTTAATTAATTAATTAAGGCCAACATTTATTTTGTACATGAGCACTTATTTTTTGTGCTAAAAAATAGCAATCGTGTAAAATATATAAAGCAACAGTCCCTCAGCGTTCCTCCTTCCATTCGAAACCCTAGCAGAACCCTTAAACCCTCCAAACTTCAATTTCCTTTATCACAAAATGAAGACCCTTCTTCTTCTCAGAAGATCTTCATCTTCAAACCCCTTCTCCAAAACCCTCACACTTTCTTCAAACCCTAGAAACCTTCTTCAGATTTCTCAAATTCACAACTTTTCTGATGATTTAATCGATAAAGATTGTGGCTTTGTGAATAATAAGTCATTTTCTAGTGATCCTTTTGAGAGATTGGATTTTACCAGAGGATTTCATGGTGGAAGATCTTCAAACCTTAGAAATATTGTTCAGATTTCCCAAATTCACAACTCTTCAAATAATTTAATCGATAAAGATTGTGGCTTTTTGAATAGGAAGGCATTATCTAGTGACCCTTTTGAGAGGTTGGGTTTTAGCAGAGGGATTCATGGTGGAAGGGCTTTATACGCCGCGGAGTATGCGGTGGTTCGGGATTATTCGGATGATAAGAAGGGGGTTGGAAGAGCTGGGGAAGATGGGTTGGAGATATCCAAGCTTGGGGTTGCTGATTCTATTGTTAAGGCTTTGGCTCAAAGAGGGATTACTAAATTATTCCCTATTCAGGTATATTATACCCTCCATTTTAAGACAAAAAAAGTTGTCTAGTTTTGAATTATTTTGATGGTTGACTATGTATGATTTTGAATATTCAGGGTTGACCTTTGGAAGTTTTTACTAATATATTTTTGTATTTAGCGAAAAAATATAAAAAAGATGGCATTTTTAAAAATAACTTTACTATAACATGAAAAGTTCGATT
The DNA here is from genome assembly GCA_019722365.1 of Lithospermum erythrorhizon. NCBI lineage: Eukaryota > Viridiplantae > Streptophyta > Magnoliopsida > Boraginales > Boraginaceae > Lithospermum > Lithospermum erythrorhizon. The sequence continues at coordinate 1,040,131 of JADFUC010001453.1, forward strand.
CAAATTAAAGTTGTGTGGAAAGTAAGGCGTAAAGTATGGTAGTTCTGACTATTGAAAATCAAACTAGGCTATCTTTTTTGGGTGAAGATGGTATTGATGTTGTTTATCTGCTAATGTTTTTCGCCATTTTTAAACTAATGAACAATAGATAGTGTTTTTGTATGGTTTATGGAGTGTGGTTTTATTTAAATAGGCCGTTGTTTATTGTTCTCTGGTTTATTGAATGGAGCTTGCTTCTATTCTAATTTGAAGTGGAATTGTTTATTTTTGAAATCTATTCAGAGAGCTGTTCTGGAGCCAGCAATGCAAGGGAAAGACATGATTGGCCGAGCTAAGACGGGGACTGGGAAGACATTGGCTTTTGGATTACCTATCATGGATAAGATCATAAAGTTCAATGCTAAACACGGGTTTGTTGTCTTTCCTACCTTGTTTGTACTGTTAAAAGTGCATGTGGTGTTATTGATTATTTGTTTTCGGGAGAATGCTATGTATAGTATAGTGTACTACTCAAAAGATTATCGAGTTTTTAATTTTGATGGTTGAGTGTTTAAATTTCGAACTCGGATATTTTTACTTATTTTGTATTATACTCAATGAAAAGTATTTCAGTAGCATCTTTAATGCACTTACATATTGACATTTTTTATTCAAATCAAAGTTATTTCTGTTTGCTAAGGCTGCGAATTTTGGTTATTTTGACCTCTAAAAATCAAATTTGACAATCCTTTAGGGACAGAGGTAGTAGTTAATAATCAGCCCACTGCAAGTCTGCAATGCATTTTTTATCATTGTATATTTTATATTCTGATTTCTCTTCATTTTATACAGGAAGGGAAGGAACCCTTTGGCCATCGCATTGGCCCCAACAAGAGAACTAGCTCGTCAAGTTGACAAAGAATTTTATGAGACCTCACATGATGTGGATACACTGTGTGTATATGGAGGTGTGCCCATTTCACGACAAATGAGTGCACTGGATCGTGGTGTTGATGTGGTTGTCGGGACACCTGGGCGAGTTATTGATCTGATCAAAAGAGGTGCTTTGAACCTGTCAGAAATTCAGTTTGTCGTTCTAGATGAAGCTGATCAGATGCTCAATGTTGGGTTTGCTGATGATGTTGAAACAATCTTGGAGAATATTCGACAGGAGCATCAGACAATGATGTTCTCTGCCACAATGCCTAAGTGGATATTGAAGATCACAAATAAGTTTCTAAAAAACCCAGTTCATATTGATCTTGTAAGTCTTTTGGTCTCTCCATTGGAATCACATATTCCTCCTGTCGACTTAATTGCCTAAGAAATAATTGGTGCCATTTGGATTCTTCAGGTGGGAGATGATGATCAGAAGTTAGCTGAAGGAATTTCCTTGTTTTCTGTTGCTTCGGATGCCCGCCAGAAGCCTGGAATTCTTGGACAACTGATAGCAGTATGAACACACATTTGGATTTCTCCTTGCTTTTTTAATCATGTTAGTTTATGTTGTGACTAAACTCTCTATGTTCTTTCAGGATCACGGGAAAGGAGGCAAAGTAATTGTATTTACACAGACAAAACGGGATGCAGATAGGCTTGCATATGCAATCAAGAAGAGCTTTAATTGTGAGGCTCTGCATGGTGACATCTCACAAAACGAGAGAGAAAGGACATTATCTGGTTTTCGAGATGGCCGGATTAATGTTTTGGTTGCAACAGATGTAGCTGCTCGTGGACTCGATGTACCTAATGTTGATCTGGTTAGTCTGTTATATTTTTGTATCATAGTTGGATTGCTCGATATGGATGGACGATGAACGAACCTGGTTATCTCCTTAAACTATAAAACTGATATCTTTACTGTTCGCTGATAACTAAGTTCTCAAATGTTAGTATAAAAACATTACTTTCTCCATCAAATATTGTTTGGGTTGTTTCCTTTTTTGTAACTCTTGAAACCAGTCTTAATTTTACATATTCTGAGAGTAAAATGAGACGGAAATTTAAAAATGGGAGTGATTGGATTTGTTCTTAAAGGTGCGAAGTACATTTGATAAGTAACTAAAAAATTAGCGCTGGAGTGTGTGAACGTCAGTTTCTTCGTTATGTTATCACCAAAATAGTTGTCTACTTGTCTTGCTTTTATGCGTTTAGCCGTCTACTCACTACTGCTTATTTAACTGACCTGCAAAGACTAGTTTTTTTTGGTTTCTCACTATTATGGAATGCTGAAATTCTGGGCAAAGGGCTACTTTGGGGGGATTTAGTGCATTTATATTGGTGAGAATATGCACATAGTTCCCACAGCAATAATAATATCTACATTTGCTAGAGTATTGTTACTCCTTATACAAGAGGGTATCCATCTAACAAAACATAAAATGGAAGTTATCCTCTTAGAAATCTGGTTTTTACAACATGATGCCATCTTGCCATAGAAACCTTCTAAAGACCTGGGTATTTCGTAATCAGTTGCAAAGATAATCTTAAGTTCATTACTTTTTGTGTGAGATCATTTTATTGACTGTGTTTTGTCACCTTCTCCATTTGCCTTGCAGGTCATACACTTTGAACTCCCAAACTCTTCAGAAATCTTTGTGCATCGGTCTGGCCGGACAGGGCGTGCCGGGAAGAAGGGTAATGCAATTCTTATATATTCACCCGAACAATTTAGAGACGTGAAGGGAATTGAGCGGGATGTAGGCTGTAGATTTACTGAGGTATGTTAGTTAACTTCATTTTATTGTAGTGCCTATGTGAATTACTATCATTTTCCCCCGTTTCTTTTTGTCTTCTGAGATCTTTATATGTGTGTAATTAACCACGTCAAGCAAATACATTAGAGTTGGCTTAAAAAATCACGTGCCTTAGGTATGGGATTGCCTTGGCTTAAATGGCTTAATGCATATACTTTCCTTCCTGACTTTCTTTGCCTTCATTTTCTTTGGGAAATCCTAGCTAGTTTTAATTACATTACTATGCACTGAAGATAAGAGAAGAACATGCGTGTTTGAACCTAAATGTTGCTTGTATATTAAATAGTACAAAGAGAGTAAGGAGGGATCAATTTTTTCAGTTCATGTGATACATTCGGTAGTATTAGTGTTATGTAAGGTCCTAATGTATTTCTTATTATATGATGCCCAGTCTCAGATAGTAAATAAACAGTCCATTGCTGATATCAAATTTAGCCCAGCAGTCTGTTGTATCTTGCACTTAATAAGCTGTTGTTGATATGACGAGCATTATGCTTCTCATACTCGTGTCCAGAACTGCCAAAGTACATTGTGATGTGAAAAGCATTATGTATTATTAGCCAATTTAAGTTATTGTCTGAAGAGTATCCTTGTAATATTACTGCAATAAAATCCTTCCTTATTCTTTTTCTTCCACAAAACCATATCATGCGACTGGTATTTTAAACTTTCAAAGCAACCGCCAATCAATAAGTGCAAAGTGCTACATATCCTTATTCTCTAACCTTGTGCAATTGTACTGAAGTGCTAGTTTGTTGTACTTTGTCATATGTAAGCTTCCTGGGATCTCTGGTGATGCTGAAGCGACAGACTTGTTCAGTAGCATGGCGCGTTCTGGTGGTCGTTTTGGCTCCATTGGTAGCATGGGAGGTGGACGTTTTGGTGACTCGGGGTTTGGTCGGTCAGGTGGCTTCGGTGATAATAGGGGTGGGGGTGGGGGACGGTTTGGTGGTTCATCATCTGGAAGGTCTGGTGGTTTTGGTGGATCTAGTGGAGGATTTGGCGGTCCTAGTTCAGGTCGCTCAGGCGGTTTTGGTGGGTCGGGATCTGGCCGCTCTGGTGGCTTTGGGGATCTGGGCAGCTCCAATTGGTCAGGTGGGTTTGGAAGCAGCTTTGGTAGTTCAGACCGTAGCAGTGGTTTTGGCGATTTTGGTTCAAGGCGCTCTGGTGATACTCAGTCTGGTCAGGGTTCTCGATCAAGCCGTTTTGGGGGCTTCAGAGATGATACAAAGAAATGGTGATCACTGATCACCATAACTGCTCTTCTAGAGCTGCTTCATTTGAGGTCTGCCACGTGCATTATATGGTAATGGCGATCTTGAAGTTTCTTTCGGCAATAATATTGATGCTGAAGTCGTCCTAGGTTTTTAGAAAGCTACTATGCTGCGGGCTGGTTATTCAAGAAGACAACTGAAGTTGTATACAATATGTTATTCACTCGCTTATCTCCTATTATATAATGAAGTATTTTGTTTGAGTTCTTCAGGACACATTAGAATAACTTGTCTACTTTGTGATAGTGATATTTTAGTATGTATCAATATGTATTATGTACTTCATTTAATCTATTAGAGGTGCCTTTTAGTTTTTGGCTGTTTTTCTTTTGGCCCCTCAAGTTCAGGCATTGTTTCTGGTGTCTTTTTTTAGTTGTTCACATGCTTCAACAAAGAAATTTGTCTACTGTTTGCCTCCTTTTTGGCTTGTATTTCTGTATGTTCCTGATTGTGAATCTCTCAGCAATTCTTTTCTGTTAAATAACTATAAATCTATTATCAAGATCTGTTTTCAGGTGGGGGTGGGGTTTTTTTATTTTTTATTATGTCTCATTATGAGTACATAATACATGTTAAAATTAAGCTCCACGTATGATTTTACCTTCACCTTAAAAAGATGGTGTACTTGGATTTTTCGCGATCAAATCAAAATTAATGAATGTTGCAACTTTAATATACAAATGTTGCGAGTTTAAGTTATGTACATAATTTTGATTTTAGTAAAAACTATTATGGTAGCAGTATAATATGTTAAAATATTATATTTTTTGATATTTTAATCAAATATTATAATATACTCCATATATGAAAATATGCAAGCTCAAAAAATTAAAATCCAACTATCAAAATACAAAATTAGTTCAATTATGAGATGATAGAATTATTAGTGTAGTTGATCATCGTTAAGATCACTTCATACAATTGATGTTCTATTACGTGACATGTAACTACTCACTCCTAGTATATAAATATAATTTGTTAATTTTAATTAAAATAAATGTTAATGTAAAAGTTGATTATTCATGTGTCACTATTAAGACAATAAGTTATGAACTCTAAAATATAGTTTGGCATCAGTTGTTTTCAGCTAAGAACGGTTAATATCATTGTCCAAATAATATGAGAGGACAATTTAAACTTGTCAGAAATGTTGAAATGAAATTGACTGTTGGTGGAAAAAACACTTTACTGCAACTTTAAGTGAAAATGATGACAATAACATTAAAGAATTGTTCCACTTCTCATAGTACTATGCAAAATGTCTTGTTCTTGTTAGATTCTTTCTTTCAATACTCATCTACTACAGTAAATCATTAGCACAAGCAAGATGTCAGAGATGATTACTACAACATCTCAACTTCATACTAGCACCTCTAACCATCTTAATCCCCAGGTATGTTACATATATACATTACGTATATCTTTATATGTTATATACAAGGACAAGGATATGTATGGAGATCTCCATCAGAAGTATGGAAGAAGGGAGGGGGGATGAGAAGGAGAGTGATAGTCTTCTCTAAGTCAATATATTATTCAACCTCTTCACTGTATGTGGATTTGTTTATTTTGATGTCTATTAAAAAATGAATGAGAACCCACTGCTGCATTAAATGAGTCAAAGTGAGTAAGATTAAACAAAGAATAATAATAGGAAGAAAAAAACAAGGGAAAATTTTGACCATTTTCTTAAGAAATGAAGACAAGACTTGTATTTTAAGTTTGAGTTGAGTTTGTTTCTTGTAATTTCATAACTCTTATGTTACTTGGCTGAATTTGTAGATGTTTAGATAGTTTGTGAATTTGGTAAAAACAAATTGAAGTCTAGGCAAGAGTAATTGATGAAGGTAGTAGGTTGCTAAATATTGGGACATAAGGAAAGATTGAAGGCTTCACAATACTGAAGTAGGTGATCTGCTGAATTTTATTATTATTTGTGATTCCTTGTCATCTTGATTGGTATGATAAATAGTGGATCAAATTTATTATTTCAGCTTGTTGAGTTTCTAAACAGTGGAATTCGATTACTGCCTGTGCATTTTCTTGGACATTTTTGCATAACCATCTTCTTGTATGTTTAACCGAGGGCATAGATGTGTTTGTGGTTCAGGAAGGAGAAGGAGAAGAATTTTGTTTAGTCCAGCAACAAAATCGACGACCGAACATCACCCTTCAATTTTTAGAAGGTTTGGAAAAGCACTATCTCTACAAGAATAGGTCAAGTCTAATTGACCAGGCCAGGATTGCCCCTAGACCAAACTCGGCTAAATTGATATCATCTGTTAAGAATCTGCTTCCTCAGAAAAGCTATAAAGCCAAAAATCCATCACAGGATGTGGAGAAGGTAGTTTTTATTGTTCCGGAGGCACCCTCTTCGGATAAACCATCCACATCAAGATCCTTTTCACTTAACAGAGTCATCTTCCCTTCCTCTACTAAATCAGCAGCTCATTCGATGCCCGTGACTCCTGTGGCAAATGTGCTTAATAAGCCCTCGGAGGATGATCATAAAACTGACCAGTCCATGTTACCAGTAAATTCAATTTACTCTCTCTTGATGTCTTTGCTATAAATTTTCCTTATGATGCTCTTTTTTCCACGTTCATTTGGATAATCTCTGTTGTTCTTTTCCTACCAAAATCAGATATCCAGCGTCATATGAAACGCTCGTTGTCGGTTCCTCTAAATGTTAAAGCTAGAAGTTTGAGAAGGACAGATTCATCAGGAAGAATGATTCGTGTTATAGCGGCAACCCCTCGACCGGAAACAACCAATGATGCCTTACAAGATGGATCATCAGAGATCCAAATTGGTAAACACTCATATCTCCATTACTAGGTGATTATCAAATTCTGTATGATAAAGCTACTAAACACCCCCTCCCCTCTGTGTATCTTGCTTCATAATATACATAGTTGAAGAAGATCCTGGTGAAGATATACCAGAAGAAGAAGCAGTTTGCAGAATTTGTTTCATTGAACTTGGAGAAGGGGGTGAAACTCTAAAGATGGAATGTAGCTGCAAAGGAGAGCTTGCTCTTTCCCACAAGGAATGTGCAGTGAAGTGGTTCACTATCAAAGGTAACAAGACATGTGATGTGTGCAAGCAGGAAGTTCGCAATCTGCCTGTAATGTTGTTTAAAATACAAAACCCACCACCAATTGTAAGAAGGCCTCCAACTCGACAACAGAGAGATGCAACTCGATATAGGTACCATTTTCATATACCCAGTTTTTAATTTCCAATATTTTCTGGATTGTGATTTGTGAAGTTAATTATGTTGTGAAGGCATTGCATTTACTTTATGATGATATTTTGGCAGGGTCTGGGAAGATGTCCCTGTGCTAGTGATGGTCAGTGTGCTTGCATATTTCTGTTTTTTGGAGCAGCTTCTGGTATGATTAACTCTTCGGTAGAATTTCTTGTTGGTTTCAAGGCTGTTATCCTTTTTCTTCCTATATCTATAATGGTAAAACAAGTCGCCTTCCATGATTTTCTTATTTGTTCAATCTTGTTTTTGGTCAAGGAGTCGTCTGTTGCTTAAATTCATTATTTTCTTTAAGGTTTTCACCCCTAGTTATGTTGGATGATATTCACGAGAGAGCTAAAGACTTACAAATAGTTGTTAATGGAGTTGAAGTTATTAAATTCTGAGTCGGTACCAATTTATGTCGAATTGCTCCCAGCTGTAGCCTGATTGTGTAGCCGCTAATGTTTAAGCCTACATTTCTCGTTCTCTATCAGTTTCTCAAAGTTAAAGCTTTCAAACATTAAAGAACATCTGACTTCTCACTGAGATCTTAACTGGAAATGTATTTTGTTTCTATAACGAATGCATGCACTTCTATGGCTATTGATTCATTTGAAATTTGTTACCTGAAACAGGTTTCTGATCTGGGTGTTCGCGCTCTTGCTTTGTCATTACCTTTTTCCGTGATTTTAGGGTTTCTTTCTGCAGTTATAGCTTCTACTATGGGTAAGGTTTGCTGGAATTCTTCATTCATTATTATCATTCCTGTGCTCAACAAGTTAACATGTTACAAATATTTTGTTGGTTTTATAGAAGAGCCAATATTTGGTTACAACATTTTTTATCTTGTGTAATTTCTTATGGTTGGGCAGTGAGCAAAAGTTACATTTGGGCGTATGCTTCATTCCAGTTTGCTAGTGTAATACTGTTTGCTCACATATTTTATGCTGTGGTAAGCGCTTTCTTTTTGCTTTTCTAAAATGTTACTATTTCCCTCAGATTATGCACGACATGCTTCATCATTTTCGTTAATACTCACTACTTTCTGAGGAAAAATGTGCAGCTCGATGTAAATGCCATCCTGACAGTGATGCTATCCTCCTTCACTGGATTCGGAATAGCAATTAGCACAAATTCTCTTCTTGTGGAGTACTTACGGTGGAGAACAAATCAACGTCGACATTCTCAGCACACAATCTCTCCGAATGTCAATACTCAGCGTCAACTTCCAGTGTCAACACCCCAGCTTCACCAACAAAACCAGGCTCACCAGTACCATCACCATCAGCAGCAGCATGGTCACAACCACTACAACCACAATCATGACCAGCAACACCGCCAGCAGCTATTTCCTGTAACAGAAAATTCCTCGCTGGAGCAGATTGAGGTTTCCAGGGTTCGCGAAGATAGCAGGGCACACAATCCCTAGAGAGGGAAATTGAAGAAAAGAGTAGTAAGCAATTATGTCGCCATCTGTTAGATTAGGATAATCGAAGCCATCGGGGTTCTCCCTAATATGAGGATCAGCTTGAGGGCTTAACATTATGCTTGTTTTGGCAAAAGTTGATCACAGAGAGATGCATCTTTACACGCCTTCCTGGAATCGATGTCAATATGTTTTCGCCTTTTCTAGATGAAGAATGATGTTCAATAGCAAGCTTATAATGTTGGCATATGCAATTGATGAGTTTCTGTCTACTGCAGTCTCAGCTGAGTCCCAACGTGTGTAACTTAATGAAGCTTGAGGAAATTCACTTGCAAAATAGTAGTCTTATTTGCTAAATTATGACTTCTTTGTAGTATGGAAAGTTGCTAACTAATTTGAGTCATACATAGTAATTTGACGGTTGAATTGAACTAGTAATTTAGCAGCTTCATGTGAGTTGGCTTGAAAGATATGGTTAATGGAAACAATACTAGGAAAATATTTTCATGAGTCTACTTCAGCATAATAAGTAATAGTAATACATTAACAGTCATTACATTGCAGTTTTAGCATTGAATCATAAAACAATCAATGTCTTGCAACAAATATGAAATGAATATCTCCAAACGACGCAGAGAATTATTCATTCATTTTTCTTTCCCCTGAAATTGCGTGTAGGAAATCGTCTGAGAACGCTAGTATCCATCTTTTTGTAATGATGCTGAAATTGATCAAGGAGGCGTGTTACAAAGCCATCAACTTCGTCTTCATACTTCTCATACAGAACAGGTAGAGTGTGTGCCCCAACAAAACCTTGAAAAGAACATCATCCAGTTTAAGAATAAATCACAAAAAAAACTCGAGTAGAAATGGTTTATCTAATAGTATCGAATCAAACCAACGTCACTATGAACATATGACTGATGAGATCTCCGCTAACTTCAGCTTATTATTTATCCTGAAATCAAGGTCTTTCATCTTATTTTACCAAGACAAATGACTCCCCCCCAATAAATTATGGCAACCATTGGAATAGGTGAACACATTTTTCTCATCTTCTGAATTGTATCAAACTAATGTAAATTGAAGCACCAGGAAATAACATCAATTGTGTCATAGGCTATCTACCATTCATCCTGGTTCACTTATGCCTCAATGATACGACTCACCGATATATATCAGAGTCAAAAAATTGCACCAGCTTCCAGCTATTGCAGCTGCCCACAAGCTCAGCACAACCTATCAAAATAATGAGAAGACATTTTATTTGTCTCCATAAATGAGAATTTAAAATGACACTAAATTTAGCAAAGAGAAAGTCACTTGACTCCTGCCTTGATAAGTCTACTCACTCTATTATAAGAGAAGAATAATATGGACAAAATTCATTCAGAGAATATTAAGGAGAGATTGCACATTTACAGGGCTATGGCTGTTTCTATATAGACAGAGAATGATAGTTAAATTCTATTACAATCATGACTATGCCATAACATCTACCGAATAAGAAAACTAAGAGACAAGTTCTATTAGGACTTGGAGTCCTCGATAGTCTCGGCTGGATGAGACGTAGCATGAGTCTGTCTAACATGCCTAACAGAAGCGTATAATTAGGCAACTGTAAACTCACAACTCTGGTAAATGAACCAAATTTGGGATCGCCTAACAAAATCACACATAGCAAACACCTGAGTGAAGTTCACGTACAAAGATATCAGTGTAGAAAATCTTGCATGTCTGGGAAACTTTGAGTTATATACAATGAAATAGACAATTGATGTTGACATCTGTTAATTATGCCTTTACCCTCTCACCTAGACACCTGCCACATTATGTCTACTTCACCTAGACAATTGTGAAGAATGTAAAGAAAAGACGAGTATTATATTAAGTTCTCTTCTCATTGCAATGCATCTCAAGTTTGAGTATATAATGCAATAGGTATGCCTCTTAGTTGCACAGAATAAAGTGAATTACGGAGCAATAAGCTGATTAACTCAAACTCACCACTAGGAATTGCTTCAATGTTCCCTGACAAGCAATATCCTGAATGAAATATAAACCGTGGTTTACCTCAGCACCTACTTTCCTGGCTATATTGACAAAAAGCTCATCGGGAATGACTAGACGAGGAATTTCAGATCGACGCCTGTTGTGATTCCATATTCCCCACGATTAACATGATTAAATGATATCACGACATAATCAACAAAAGATAAAGTACTCCCTCAAAATCGCTTAAGATTGTCGCTTTTTTTTATAGTTGTAACTTTAAATTTGCCGTAAATATATTTGTTTGTGTTGTATAATATTTTTATAAAAAATATATCAATGCACGAGTTTGAAATGTATTTTTGTTGAAGTATAGTTACCAAGCCAGTATTATGCAATCTGAGCAAAAAGTATATACGGTGAGAGTCGAGGATTTACAACGAAAAGTGAAAAAGTAGAGGCGATGCTGCAATGAGATAAATAATGAACACAATGGATCAGTTACCCCTTCAATGCATTTGCCCAAACGAACTGCACAATCATACCAATCACGAGCCCAAATGCCAGAAATGTAAGCAGATTGTAATTTAGCCATTCAAAAATTACCCAAATAGCTGTAGCACCAGTCAAAACACTTGCAGATATCTTCTTATTCCTCCATAACAGCATCCTTGGCTAATTTTAATAATGAAAGATATTAAACTGTGACTGTAACGCTAACTTGAATAAAGTAACATCAAAATGAAGAATCTGACACAGAAATCTCAGATTTCCCTCCTCCCAAAATATGGTGCACTGGCTTTTGACGCCCAAACAGCCTATTAAACTGGCAAGTGACTGAACTTGTCCGATCTTCCTGAAAAAATGAACCAGAATTCTGCCTAGACATGTTATCAGAAAGGGTATCCATGATGTTGTTTAGGAGATTCTCCGGAGTTATTCCTTCAGGCATTCTTCCTATAAATAAAACAGAACATACGTTACATGACCAGTCGACCATTATCTCCACTTCAACCACAGTTACCTTCTTCAATCGAAAAGCTCGAGACAAGCAATACTGGCTTCTATCTATAGGCATAACTTTTGCAGAATAAATCATTTACAGAAAAATAGATTGTCATATCGAACCCAAAATGAACTCAGTAAGCATATAAGTTCAAGCATAAATGTGTCACTAACTACATAACTTGATTAAGCATTTATATTAGATTATATAAAAATCCATAATGGAATCCAAAATGAACTTAGTAAGCATATCATAGCAAACAGAACACTACCATCAGCACTATTCAAGCATAAATGAGTCACTAACACAACATAATTTAGCATTTTACTGCAAAATCTACAAAACCCATCAAAGAAGATGTGAACTATATCCAAATTTCCAAGAATTGGAAAATCAAAACAATTCAACAGAGATCTGTGAGATAAATGTTCAAGCAAAGCAAATAATATTCTACCAAAAAAAAAAGAGCAAAGCAAATAATATAAGAACTGGTTTGACTGATAGTCATTAAATATTACTCGAAATAACGAGTTTCTGATACGGGTCGAATTTTAAAAAAAGAGAATCAAATACTCCGTAATATAAAATACTAAGGCAAATAAAAAATAAAAACATAACCTTTTTGAAAATGTAATGATTGAGAGGAAAAGGGTATTTGGTTGTTGATTTATTGATAAGGAGACCATAAAAGAGTTTGGTTAAATCATGAAGAACAGAATCTTCAATCAATAAAGATACTACACCTGGGTTTTTTTTTTTAATTGTTATTCTAAACTTTATTACTTTGACACGATCATTAAAAAATACTCTGTATTATTTTTATATTATTTTATTTGTATATTTGTTGTTATAAGAATTGAAACATTCTGAGAGTGTCACAAATTCGCATATAATATTCGAATTAAAAATGAAATTATTGATCATTTATATGTATGGATATAATAGGAAAAAGAAATATTAAAGTGCTTAGAGTATAGGTAGCTTATATCGGACTAGATTGTATTATGTTACGATTATTATCAATGTTAATATAATTGAATTATTAAAAAGAAAATTAAAAAAATTTGATACGATGACAACTAAAAAAATGAAGCAAATATTAATGAGTTGAAAAATGTTGAATCTTGAAAGGGGTAAAGATTGGGTAGTTGGACTCTTGAAGCCGCCGGGGATGAGACCAATTGTGTCGGGTCAGTGTCAAGTGTTTGACGACTTCATTTGACTTTAATTTCTTAATCATCAATTGTTTTATGATAAAAGACACGATTAATCACTCATGTTTTTGTATTAATCAATTTCATTCAGTAATAAAATAAAAGATCTTAGTCATTGACTCATAAATAAAAATTGGAAACATACAATACTTCCGTTAAAATTTCATACAAGGTCACATACATATGACTTTTAGTAAGGGCAATTTAGTAATTTTCCAATCCTAGAATTTTTTTTTTTGGATTGGCCAATTTTCTGCTGCTAACATGTGATTATTTTGAAATAATCAAATGGCATATGATTTAATTTAAGCGTCGCCGATCGGCGATGAAGGATTGAATCACCATTCTGAGAGAGGTAGGTTGTGAATTATTGTAATCTTAATTATCCAAAAAAATAAAATGTGATCATTTTGTTGAATGGATTTTTATTATTAACATGGGATTGATGGAAACACCTCCATAGATTGCTCAAAGATTGACCATTAAAATAACATGAGAAGTTCATAATTTATGATAAATGTTAATCCATATAACACAATCTTGTTAGTTGAGCTTGTAAACTGACATGAAAAAAGAAAACCAATTAGAATTTACACGAGCAACACTGCAACAGAAAGGTACAAATCTCCAACATATTGCCTGCTTGAACTCAAGAGTTTCCATTGCAGCAGACACCATTAGAATGCACCCTTCCGTTTGAATGCGACTTCACCTGATTTAAGCCCCATATGCGAATTGTATGATCGTCGCTAGCGGATGCAAGCATGTGTGGATTTGCTGGATTCCAGCTAACGCAGTTAACAGATCCAGAATGCCCTGCCAATGTACTGATGAGATCTCCTGAAGCTCTATGCCATATATAAACCTACAAGTACGACATCAAACAAGATCGAATCAGCACCAAATTCAGATGTACAGTATCATATGTGTGAATGAATCACAATGAGCTTGGGTCATTGCTACTTTTCCTTCAATCTTCAGGTTTCTAAGTTGCATATATGCTACTAAGAATTTGAGGGGGGCTGGTGTTAGTGTTACCGATATTTCAGAAGACCGCATGAAAAGAAAATGATACGAACAGTTAAAAAAACTTGAGAAGTCAACCCCAGAATCATATTACATGATAAACATCTTGACATACTTGTGCATACCGATTAATGAAGTTAAATAAAAATCATTAGTTTTTGTTTAAGGGCAATGGCTTTTACACTCCATTTTTTTAATACGACACTTGTTAGTTTTAATCAACTTTTACACTAAAAGTGGAGTGCCATTATCACAGTGTAAACATCATTGGCCTTGTTTAAAGGTCCCTAATGAAAACCATGTCCATGTGTGAAGAGCACAATGAAGTAATGATACCTGTGAGTCTTCACTTCCGCTGGCAACAAATGATTGGTTGAAGCCACCAAAGCAAGATCTAATCATAAACCGGGATCTTTTGTGACCTTTGTACTTGGCTATAAGTTTAGCATTTTCTTCTATGTCCCAAAGATGAATTTCTTGATTCAGAAGGCTAACCAGCAGAAATTTACTATCCCTGGATAATGCAAAATGAACTATTGTTTGATCTTCCTCAATTAGTCTTTCAGTTTTTGTTTCCAACTCGACTAAAGATATCACGGTTTCTTTACTGACAGTGACTATCTGTTTTCCATCACCAGTGATCCCCAAATCTGATGTCTTCATAGTCCGCTGGCCTTTCCAACATTCCAACTCATTACCCTCAAGATCCCACATGCTGATGCTTTTGTCTGTTGCACCAGAATATATCCTTTTGCCATCCAGAGCCCATCCACAAGAGATAAAACCACAACCATTCTTGGCATAGATGCATTGGCATTCACCGGTAGAAATTTCCCATCGCCTAATACGGTTTTCTGATTCACAAGTAAGAAGTTGATGATCATCGGGGCTCCATGCAATATAGATGACAGGTTTCTCATGGTCAGTTAACCTGTGCTTCATGACAACTTCACCATCCAATTTAACCTACAAAAGGGGTAAACTTGAGTTAACAAAATAAATTGAAAGATCTTCAGAAAAGAGTAATTTGACGAGGAAAATTTACTCTCTAACCCGATTACTGCCAAGGATCACAGGGGCAGCAAACAATTGACAAATAGTGAAGAACTACACATTTAACCTCCAGACAAAAACAATAATAAGAATGGACCATGCCCCCAATTTTTTGCAAAGAGAGTAGAACGATGATTACAATGAGAGCAGATCATTATAGTGCCAACTTTACCTCCCATATAATCACAGACCCATCACTGGACGATGAAGCTAAGTATCTACCACCGTATGAAAATTGTAAAATCCAGACTTCACCAGTGTGACCTGACAGTATCTGTAGTATTACCAATAACAACAAAATAAGAAAACCAAGACCTTACTAGTTATCATGTAGGATAGTAACATAACAACACAAGATACCATAACATTAACATACCGCAATGCCTATGAAAGGCGGGGGAAGGGTGGGGGTTAGGCGGATAGTATGCAATCTGCCACGAGATAACGAGGAGTTTGTTTCGAATGGGCAAGAGTGGAATCACCGAAGCTGCTCTAACTAACGCGATAGATAAATTGCGGGTAGTGTATAGAAGCCGTTGATATATTTCATGATATCAAAGAGATAGAGAATATAAAATCTTGGACTCCATAGGACATGTAAAACACATCATAGGATATTCATGAAATTTTCACCAAGCATTTCTCCCAAATCTATTCCTCGCTTGTGATACAAATATCTAATTAAGTTTACCACATAAGAACTGTCTTAAAAGACGCAATACTTGTGATACAAATATCGAATTAAGTTTACCACATAAGACATGTCTCAGAATACACAATAGCCTTAAAACATAAGCAAATAATCATTTCAAAAGAAGAAAAAGAGAGAAAGTGCAAACGGAAACTAAGTTGAATAAATTTGAACCAGTATCTCGATAACCTACCTGTATAGTTTGAGAAGGAATTTGATCTCTACCACACTGATGATCTGAAAGTAAGGACATTTCCATCACCAAAGAGTTGTGATACTTGCAGGCATCCCGTTGCAAATCAAGTGCCTGTTCAACAAGGTGCACCAGTCTGTTCTCAGGTATCATTACTGCAGGTGGAAGTAATCTTTGCAACTCTTCCAGTAATTCTGACGGCAACTTAAGCCTCAAATCAGTGGCAGATTTTCCACCATTATGTTGTGGAGATACAATACAGGATGAAAGCTCCCTAACTCTATCATTCTTTACGCTAAGTGGTGCAATCTGTGTCCTTAATGTCTTCAAAGCATCCATAAAATTGTCTTCACTCAAAAGTTTAAAAAACTTCTGTTCCAATATTATGAATGATGCCAACTTAACTATAACATCATCAACTAATCCAAGTTTATTTAAAGTTTCTACACTCTCGTCCCAATTACAATCATGAATTTGCTGCATAAAGATAGTAACTAGAGAGGAATGCAATGGTATCCCAGACTCTTCCTCTAGAAGCTCACTAGTCCTCTTGTACCCAAGAGAATATAATGCTTCGGCTATTATTCGGACAAACTCAGTTTTTTTTACAACCGCTTTCGAACCAACAACCTCATCTTCCCCTTGAGATGGTAGGGGTCGAGCCATGGAGTCAGTCGAGGAGCAACTTGCAAGCTCTGAGGATGTTTGGAAGCTTAAAATACCTCTCAGTTCTGCAGGAAATACTTTCACACGTTTTGAGGGTGGTTCATCATCTGCTACTCCTCCCATGAAATGTACACCTCAGCCCATGTATGGTTCCACCGTTGCACAGAGAAAAACAAAACAGATGGAAATTGAGATGCCCAATGTGCTCTCTGGTGTAATATGAATACTTTCTGCAGTCACAAAAAAAAGATAGACATCATGGACTATATACGCAATGAATTTCATAGGAATTAAGAAAAAACATCCTGGAAATGAACAAAACAGATTCAACACCCAATACGGCCTTAAACACATCGCCAAAACAAATGCCAATTGCAGAAGCTCTGCCTTTGCAAATTACACAATCTAATGAATATAGATTGTCTAATAACAATAACCTCAAATTAACAATTAGCTGAAAACAAAAATTATGTACTCGCACACTGAATAAGTTTCATAAGTTGCTTTAACACTTGTAACATCACGGGAAGCTTACACATTGTCCTAAATGAAACTTAGAAACCATGTCATTCTTCCTAAATAATCATTTCATCGATCACTCTGATTCAATTAGAAAAGAAATACAAATATATAACGGTATCTACCTATAACCGCAATCATAAATACTGATAATCATGTTATTTATCAAGCAACACTCAACTCTAAGTCATATAAACAACAACACCATCTCATTCAGGCCGATTTCATCAATCAATAATGAACAAACAACTCCAAACAAAGTTAGTAACATAATAATTCGACAATAACTAATCAAATCCAATAAAAAATACCATATGGATCAAAAGTATCACTGCACCAACAAGTTCAACACAAAACCAACTAAAAAACATCAAAAGATCATTCAAAACCAAACAAAACAACAATAAAATCAACAGATGATCAAAATAATCAATACCCAGATGCAGATTTCCCAAATCAGATCAATCAAACATCCAATAAACACATAAAAAAATCCCAAATAATTATAATAAATAGATAAAAATATCAGTTTAATAATCAAATCAATAATCAGTACCTTAAAGTACACAACTAGATATATTAATTAAATTAAAAAAAGAAATGAAAGGAAACCTTAAGGAAGATGCTAGGTCTTATGGTCCTTTGTTTGGGTAACTCATCAACAACATATCATATATTTATATGGTGCTTTTGGCATTTACTATACACTTTTACTGCTATTTCTATAAATTATTTTATCTTCATTTACTACATTAACTTTTATATATAGCACTCGTAATAACTTTTAGAATAATTTTATATGTAGATTATTGTAGAGTCGGGTTCGAGTCTTTCAATGAAATAAATGAATGTTTTTTCAATCAAAATGTATAATACTATATGTTTATCAATGTGTATATTATAATGGAGTATATTTATATATGTCCTTTTGTATAGGGGAAGGAAGCTTTGTGTAATAAATTGATTGAAATTGAAGAAAATGATAGTTTGCAAAGTATAATTAATAAAAGGAGGGAAGAATGGAATCATTACTTGATGTTTGGTAACTTCTTGTGATAGTATGTGTTATATCTTGTTAACATGGATGTATCATAATATTAATAGAATAGAGCATAATATATATCTTTACATATATAATGTGCGATAGGTGAATTAGCGGTTGCTCAGTAGGCCGAATTTTGATTTTCTGTTACTACTTTTTAGTAATTAATATTTGAAAATTAATCTCATGATTATTTCTTTCACTAGGATTTTACTTTTATAAATAAGCTACGTGTAAATAACCATTAATTCTTTCGAGGTATATTGTTAACAAATTTTATATATGAGTTCACATCCATATAATAGATTCAATTATTTTCTTAGTATAATTTTGAATTATATAAAATCGCTTTTTCCTCTTACATAATTTAATTAATTATTTAATACTTATAAAAAATATATTATAAAATTAATGGATTAATTTACTGATAAAATTAATGAATTAATTTATGCAGGAGTTAGGCATGCCTTGAATAAGCCCCAGTAAAATATAACGTACAATCCATTGTTAATTGAGATTTGAATCTCGTAATAAATGTATGTCGCGTGTCGTATTATGACAGTGTATCTTTTTAATATATAATTTAATAAAAAATAAATTAATTTCGTAATGATTTTTTAATATTAATAAAGTATTTTTATGGCGTGAATTGCGTCGTGTTAAAATCACAGAGTCTCATGTTGTTAATTGTCAATAAATGGATAAGGTTACATTGATACAAGTTGTTACAACATGCATCGACTTAAGTCGATTGATAAGGAGGCATATAAACTTGTGAAACCTAGCTCCTCAAGTATGGTTGTTTTTAGGAATGGTATTGGATAATTCGATCGAATAAGTACATGTGAACCGGTTATTTGGCTTGAGGTCAATTGATCATATTGAGAATATGATGGTAACAAATTACCTTTATCAATTTTACGTGTCAACTACTATATAGATGAGCAGGGGGGTTTAACATATAGAGGGAAATTGCAATTACCATGAATTATTTTGGTAGATACGTGCTATCTTCGTCCTTGTCATTGTTTTAGCTTTGACTACAACATGCAAGTCATTTGGTATTGGGGGTACTTTCTGGTAGTATTGAGCATGAATGTCTAACTCGATTAAAAATGAGTCGAGTCGAACAAAGTCGAGCTTATCTTTAAACTAGATTATTATCATTTTCATAAATTAAATTAGTAGTACATCCAGTTCATGATGTATCTATATATGTAGACTTTCCTATTGAAATTAAATGCTAATTGTTTCATGTTTTTATACTTTTTATTTATTAAATTAAATTTTATTTATACTCAAATAGGTTAAATTCGGGGTTCGGACGAGGCTTTGATTAAGCGAGTTAGCTCGAAGCTCAACTCAAAGAGCTAATGCTGAGCTAAACCAAACATTTGGCTGATGCAGTCGGATCGGCCTGGATTTAAATTTAACTAGAATTGTAGTTCGAGGTTAAATACGTATGCTGATTTTATATCTTTCTTATTCGTCTGCTAATCTGAACATTTACCGCTATTTAAGCCGTAAAGTCATCAAAGTTAAATAAATTATATTTCTCATATTATAAGAATATAACTGCAAAGAAAGAAATTAAAAAGGATTCGAGAGTTGTCGAATGATGTCTGAGCTGTCGAAGGTGTCAAAGATCATCCAAACTCCATCGAAGACTCGGATTGAAAACTTTGATCCAGAGTTGTCAAAGCATCATCAAACTCCATTGAATGCGATTAAAACTTTGATCGATTTCCAACCAATAAAACAATCAATCTAGATTTAAAATTTGATTTCTACAAGGATATAGTTATTCTCAACCCAGGTTCGAATATTCAATTCTTTAGTACTTTCTTTGCTTTTTGTATTTACATCGGCTTTGATCATGCTTTCAGCCTCGTCTATGGGTATAACTAAAACTACACCTAACTGGCTCATTAACGCTTGGCCCAACAGATTCATCGTCACGCGACTTGGATATATTTATTATTTAATAATCAACATTTTTTTAATGCAGATAATATTTTTATGAAAATATATGCTTCGATACATGTTAAAAGTGTCTGAAATTTCAGAAGTATGAGAGTGTCTTGTAAAAACTTAACGAAAAAATAAAACTTGACCAACTGTTTTTATGCCTTCGATCAAGCGTACACATATTACATATATACAAAATTCATTTTAGTTTTAGTTAATGATAATTCAATCTCAATAGACTTATTAGCATTGATAAAATTGAAGAGCAAGACTTCTTTGGAGAGGAAGAAAAGAATAATACTGAAACTAAAATATAGAAAAAAGAGGGAGAAATGGCATTGGAATTACCGACATGCTCCATGCAAGTAGTAGCAAAGATAGCTTAAATAATGCCTTAAATGAGAATTTTTTAGATTTATTTCCTACTAAAAACATATTAGTACTAATTGGTCACCTACCCCTTCAAAGTTCAAAATCTTGACTTAATGGACATGTAATGTCAAAACCTAACGTGGTATAGAATATACATCCATAATCAATAAATAATGATGTCTTGTCTTATACATCAAATGTATTTTTTTTTTGTTTAGTAGAAAAAATATAGTTTGATTAGTAATAAATTAGGCTACTTTGTTTATCGAGTTATCTAGTATATATTGAGCGTATAAATAAACGTCGGCATAGCGTATTCCGATTCAAACAATAAATTCTATTATCTTTTTTTTCCACATATTCTCTCCCCATATTTCGTTATTAGCATTTATATTCATGTAACAAGCAGCGGCAATTTGAGGTAATATTGCGGCACTAACGTGTTTAATTTACCATGAAATCGATAAAATAAAAAGAAGCCCAAGATCTGATATTAATTTTAAAATCGGGTTATGCGTTTATTCTTCTGCGAATATATATATGAATTTGTTAGTTATTATTTTCATAATCATGGTTTATGGACACAACATTAGTATATCCCAATGTGACTTCAAAATATTCTAAAAGTCTGACATACTTTTTACAAATTTATTTCCAACAATCATCTTTGAGATGGAAATAAGAAAATATAATATATAAAATTTGGTGTAACGACTAATCTAAATCATCCAAATATTTTCTATTTAAATCAAAGTAATTGTTAATTTAAAAATGTAAATTACTTACATCACTAAGGCAAATAAGTTTACTGGACTCAATTTCATTTATAAAACTTCAATTTTTCAAAGAAGAAGCATATTCTTAGGAAATATAATATTTTACTAAAAAAAGGCAAATAGCTTCATATTCTCTGTTATAAAACCAGAGTCTTTGTGTCCTCTCAACACAAGTCACAAACTAGCCCCTCAAAAATTCATCCAATCAAAACTCTCCTCCAGGTTCCTACTCTTTTTTTTTTTATATAGATAAAAAAATAAAAAGCAAACTTTATTTATTTTTTATTATAAAAAGCAAACTTGGTATTTTTCATTTTTTTTCTGTATATATATTTTTATTATGCATGTTAATTTTGTTGTGTAGATCTGATTCAGATCCTTGATAAATCACAAAAGTTGAATTTTTTATATGATTTGATTGCAGAAAAAGGGTATATTAGATTTGAAGAAAATGGGTAGTGCAGGAGATGCATTTAAGCTAAAAGCTCATCCAAAGCTTCCAAAGGACAAGATTATTGCTTTGGTTGTGTTGGATGGTTGGGGTGAAGCCACTCCTGATCAATATAATTGTATTCATGTTGCTGAGACTCCCACTATGGATTCTCTTAAACAGGTACTTTTATTTTATTTAATAGTTAATACCATGATGTTGGTAATTTGATTATTGGGTTATTATTTGTTTTTTTCTATTGGAATTTGAGTGGTTGTTATTTTATATGATGTTTGGTTAGTGATATGAGAAAAAGATTGAGTCTTTTTGCTTTTTAGATTTATATATGTATGTTTGTTGGGGTTTTTGGATCTATGATTGGTGTTCGACTCGGCTTGATCATTTATGTGTATTAGGTTTGACTCGACTCGAATAGGTTCAACTCGACTAGATTTATAATACTCCGTATATCCACTTGAAATTGATTGAGTTTAATATTAAATTCATTACACTACCTAAGCTATCTATTGTGAAGTAGTATAGAGTGTTTTCACTCCACTCTTCAAAGGCATTGGGGCATATTAATGTAATGTTAATGTTTTAATTTCATCAAGACAAGCTTTCGAGTCAAACTTATTAGACTCAGCTTAGGCTCGGTTAGAGGCCTAGTTGCAAGGTTAGTTATTGGAGAAAAAAGTGCCGCGTCCACGTCCATCGTGTTATAGGTTATCTTGAACTTGTACTTGATTTCAGACGTTTCGTTTTAGTGTGTTTTACTGCTATCTGGATCCCCAAATTGTATTATGCTGAGTTTGTAACAATTAATTTTGTACAAAGGAAGAGCATAGAATGTTCGTTTCTTGTATGTTATGTGTGGGACTATTTGGTTTCATTATATTGTTATCTTTGTGAAGGGGGCTCCGGATAGATGGAGATTGGTGAAGGCCCATGGGAAGGCTGTGGGTTTGCCCACAGATGATGATATGGGAAACAGTGAGGTCGGGCACAATGCTCTTGGCGCCGGCAGAATATATGCTCAAGGGTGAAACTTCTTATTTTTTCAATGCTAAATGTATATGTTATGGTGTCTTTTACTGAAGTCTTACATAATGGTAGAAACATAAATTTTCCATATGATAAATACCTCTTCGTCGTACATGTTTTGGTTGTGCGATTAGGGGTGTTTGATAATTCTAAGTAATTTGGGGATATTGATGCAGTAGACATCACAGGAGAAATATATCATTTCCATTTTAGTTGACAGGAACAAATAGGTTCTTTGTGTTAATGTTCTTCTCACTTTAGTTCGACAACCATTTCTGCAGTGCTCAACTTGTTGACCAAGCTCTTGAATCTGGAAAGATCTATGATGGTGAAGGATTTAACTATATCAAACAATCTTTTGCCACTAATACATTGCACCTTATTGGTTTAATGAGCGATGGAGGCGTTCATTCCAGGCTTGACCAAGTTCAGGTAGAATACCATACTAGTTCAGACTTATGGTTTTTATATTTGCAGTATTGATAATAAGCATGGCCTCCATTTAACTATGATTGGAAGATCACCTTTTTTCATCCTTCAACTCTTACGAATTGATCAAAGCTTACAGAGGCATTTTAGTCTATGATAAGGTTATTTAAATTACCTAAACGTGGTTGCAGTTACTTCTGAAAGGTGCTGCTGAACATGGTGCCAAGAAAATCCGGGTTCATGTTCTCACTGACGGTCGTGATGTTCTAGATGGCTCCAGTGTAGGATTTGCTGAAACCCTTGAGAATGATCTTGCCAAACTCCGTGAGAAAGGTATTGACGCTCAGGTTGCATCAGGTGGAGGCCGCATGTATGTTTCAATGGATCGATATGAGGTGAGCGTCTTTTCTAGCTGACTGTCACTTGTGTAATTACAATGGAGTTGGAAAGACGCAACTACATGTCTTCTTTCTTCTTTTCCTTTGATTGCATGCTTATGTTATTTACTTTTATGGGAATAAACTTGCAAGGATCCTTGTAAGTGTTTCTGAAAGTAGAGTCACATTCCTATCCCCAATCCCTTTCATGTTGTTTCCTTTCTTTTAAATTCCGAAAACTCCAATTCATTTCTCGAGATTAGAAAAAAATCAATATCTCAAATAAAATTACAATGGCCTATACTTTTTATCCTGGTAATGCATATGCAAAACAATAATTATGTGCCTTAGTAACTAACACTAAATTCTACATCAAGATTGCTAGATTGCTCATCGTTCGATATAACTTCTTATGCTTTGAAAAATGAACCGTGACCAAAAACAAATTCTTTTTTGAACACACACTAATAAATGATATCCATTTGCATTGCAGAATGATTGGGGTGTTATCAAGCGAGGTTGGGATGCTCAAGTTCTTGGTGAAGCTCCACACAAGTTTAAAAATGTTGTGGAGGCTATTAAAACTCTGCGGGAAGAACAACAACCCAAAGCCGACGATCAGTTTCTTCCTCCATTTGTAATTGTTGACGAGCAAGGAAAGGCTGTTGGTCCTGTTGTGGATGGTGATGCTGTTGTAACTTTTAACTTCAGAGCAGATCGTATGGTTATGTTGGCCAAGGCTCTCGAGTATGAAGACTTTGACAAATTTGATCGGGTTAGATTTCCTAAAATCCGATATGCTGGAATGCTTCAGTATGATGGTGAATTGAAGCTTCCAAGTCACTACCTTGTTTCACCTCCAGAAATAGAGCGAACATCTGGGGAATTTCTAGTTCACAATGGCGTCCGCACATTTGCCTGCAGGTATGCTCCATTCTCTTGAGTTTTCATCTTAGCGTCATCTTCATTCTTCACTGATTGAAAATTATCTGTCCTCGAAAAATTTGGCTGTTAAATGTTGAGACTGGGCTTAACAGTGCTGAGGAATGGATATGATTTTTAATGTGATTACTACTCATATAATATCCTTTGAAAAGAAACACTCACAATTACCATTATTATCTTTTTGTGACAGTGAGACTGTGAAATTTGGTCATGTTACCTTTTTCTGGAATGGAAACCGCTCAGGATACTTCAAAGAAGACATGGAAGAATATGTTGAAATTCCTAGTGATTCTGGAATTTCTTTCAATGTTAAGCCAAAGATGAAGGCTTTAGAGATTGGTGAGAAAGCCAGGGATGCGATCCTTAGTCGCAAGTTCCACCAGGTACATTGAGTAATCCTCTTATTTTGCTCTTAAAGCATTTGCTCCTAGTTATTTAATAAAATACTTCAATTTTCCTCCATATACTGTTTATTAAAAATTATGTACAACCATACAGCTTACTTAGTTTTTACTACATCAGATTCCCTATTTCACAAATTGAAGTACTAAAATGTTACTTCCTCCATCCCAAAAGGATTGTCCAGTTTTAAATTTTGATGAAACATATGATGAAACATATAGCAGATGTATTTTACTATTAACATTATCATTTTTATTCAAATCGAATTTATGTGTATCATTTAAGGCTACAAAGATTGTCAATTATGACCACTGAAAATCAAACCGAGCAATCTTTGTTGTTACGGAGGAAGTATTATCTTTCATCTTCCCACTTGTTTCCCGCAACAGTGTTTTCCCTTTACAATATCTGTAATCGGACGTAAAGCTCATTTTGATACCCTTTCTTGATCCCTTCCCTACTCTAAGTTTGAGCGAGTGTTTAGGTGCTTACACAAATGCTCTAACACTATGAATGATGGTGGTTCTGTGGTATAATTGACTATTTTACCGGAACACTAATACCCTTGTTTTTATCCAGATACGTGTTAATATTCCAAATTCAGATATGGTGGGTCACACTGGTGACATCGAAGCAACAGTCGTAAGTTGCAAAGCTGCTGATGAAGCTGTTAAGGTAACATTTCATAAAAATGATGCATTGTACCAAAATTTTATTTAATAACAACTGCACATTCATTCATAAATTCACCTATTGATATAGACAATTCTTTTTATGTTTCCATTGAAACACTTTCTTCTGCAACATTTCAAAAATGAATAGGCAATGCAGTTCAGTTGTAGACTCTGGCTAAGAAAGACTTCCATTATGGAATTTTGAACCAAGACTTACTATATTCTGATTTGATTGCAATGTTTTGTGTGAATTGCAGATGATTTTTGATGCCATAGAGCAAGTTGGTGGAATATATGTTGTTACTGCTGATCATGGAAATGCTGAAGACATGGTCAAGAGAAACAAGAAAGGAGAGCCTCAATTGGACAAGAACGGAAACATCCAAATTCTTACATCTCACACCCTTCAGCCAGTAAGTAATCTAAACAGTTTCGTCGATGAATCTGTTGCTTTTAACAGTGACCTTAACATAGTCCATTATATATGCAGGTTCCAATTGCAATTGGTGGCCCTGGGTTGGCACCTGGTGTTCGCTTCCGCAAGGATCTTCCCGGAGGTGGCCTGGCCAACGTGGCTGCTACAGTAATGAACCTGCACGGACTCGAGGCACCCAGCGATTATGAGCCAAGTCTCATTGAGGTTGTTGACAATTAGGTCCACAGATCAAATGAAAACAAATTTTACGAATAGGAAAATGTGATGAATATGTTGAATACATACATCAAATGCATTTGAAGGTTGAATAATGAACTATGTTGGCAGTTGCCACTTTTCTGATTTTCATTCTTGGCAGCTGGATACATTTTGCCAATGGATAGATAGAGACTATGAGAGTTAAATCAACTATTCTGTAACTGAATTTGCTTCAGATTTGTGACTTCTTTTTGAACCACAACATACTATTTTGAATTAGTTGAAGTATTTTTGTTTACTGTTTTCTTCAACTATTTAGTGAATGCGCCCAGAAACATCAGCAGTGTCCAATAAACTGCAGGTTCTGGGCATAATGATACCCTGAGAACAGAACCCCTTTCTCTTGGCTATAATATACGAGTTAATTGTGCCAAGTCTTTGGGGTTCTATAAAGTCGAGACTTAATTCTCGAAATTTACATTATTTTGTTTTTATTTTTCTTGGGTTATACAGTAATGGCGGTGGTTGAAGACTATTTATGATACAAACTTTTTGTCAAACTTAAATTATAAAGTCAGTGGTGACCCCACGTGGTGAAGACTTGCATATCATATATGGATAAGTCCATTGTCATAAAAATATAAAGCCAACACGTATGCAATAAGAAGAAAAAGATAAACATTACCAAAATATTTGATCATTTAACCAATGAATCATCTCATGATCGAGGACATCCATTTTGGGACAAGATGAAAAACATGCAGACAATCATCATAGCAATGAAAGGGCATCCAGGCAGTGGCAAGAGCACACTAGCAAACTCCATAGCCTCATCTCTCAAATGCCCCATCATAGACAAAGACCACTTCCGTGACTCCACTAAACCAATTCAAGAATTCCTCACCAATTCATCCCCCTCCACCACACAGGACATAACCAAACTCCTCAATGACTTATCCTATCAAGCCATGTATCGAGTTGTCTTAGCTCAACTCGATAATGGACTCGATAACATTGTCGTCGACTCGCCCCTTTCTCGAAAGGCTCACCTTGACCACCTAATGGATATTGCTTATAGGACTAATGCAAAGGTGGTTGTTGTGGAGTGTAGAGCTGAGGATGAGGGGGAGTGGAGGCGGCGGGTTGAGACGAGGGGGGGTGGGTGGCATAAGCCAAGGACATGGCATGAGATGGAGAAATTGTTGGAGGGTTATCAAGGGTGTTGGGAGTATGATGTTGGTGATGTTCCAAAGGTGGTTGTGGATACTACAACTTCAGGAACTGTGGAAGACTTGGTTTCTATTGTGTTGGAATTTGTGGAATCTAAAAGAGCTTGTTAATTCATGTATATTTTCATAATTTTAGATGTGTATGAGCCGAGTCATCAGTCATCTTGCTCGGTTAGGCTCGCAATTATATGAATACTCGTATAAAGTAAGTCCAATTTCGAGCTTATTACCTGCTCATAGTTGTGTTAAGATTTTTATTAGTCTATGTCTCTATATTAAATTATTAATACAGGTTATATAATGTTTCTACTCATGATGCATTTTTGTATTTGATTTCATTTGTTGTTAGAATTCACGACTAAATAACATTTAAATGCTTATTGCGTGATCGATTATGTGTATATAATGATGATGTTTATAAAATTTGAATAAGTTCGTAAATAGAGACTCGTTAGTATCAACCATATAAACACATAATTTAATTCATACTTAATTTACAAAACATCAACTTATTATTTCAAAACACCTATCTACATAAATATTGTTGGTATGGTCCTTATCAACCCTTATGGTACACAATTTGCAAACAATAATACTCCGTAACAAACAATTTCATACACATACCTTTAAGAATAGCGTGACTTATTTGGGAGAAATGACTAACAAACAATTTCATACACACACCTTTAAGAATACCGTGACTTATTGGGAGAAATGAATATTATTTCGATGGAATTCTTTGATCGTGAAATTAAAATTCTTTCTCTTTATCAAATAAAGATTGTCCATTTTTTTATAATTATAATTTTAGCTTTGGCCTTAAATGTATTTATTTATGTTATATAATATTTTATAAAAATATATGATGAAGAGTTTGAAATATATTTTTTTTATTGATATAGTTTAAATTAAAGTGTGCTAAATACAAACAAAAATATATGCGGTCGAAAATTGAAGTTATAATAATAAAATTCAAAAGTGGACAATTTTTATTCAGGATGAAGTAGTACTATTAATGATTTGATTAATATTCTTAGCATGTCACAAAAAACTACTTTGTCAAAAATTATTTAGTGTCGTGAAGCCAAAAGTCTTTATTAAAGGGATAAAAGTATAAGATGATAAATAAAAGTTAAATTTGAATTTACATGTGATCAAGTAAAAGAAATAAAAGAAATTTTGATACGTGATCGATTAAAATCGTGATCAGATTAAATTGGGAATGGAGTGAATATTTTTTCTTTGATATTTAGTGTCAAAATTACTTTTATGACCTAGTTAGTGATAATCAATAAACAATAAAGACTTAATTTTTTTACATCCACACACAAAACAGCCGAGGCAGATTCGGTTTGTCGCCAGCCAATTTTGAAATCACGTCAGGAGTTTGTGGACTCTTTGGAGCAGGTGATATTAACCTATGTTTAATAAACTTGATTCACAGACCATATAATAGGTCGGGCTATTAAGCTGTCAATCGTATTAAAACAATAATAGTTTTAATGAAGGATAAAAAATGATATTGTCTGAAATATTATATTGATAAATTAATTTTTTGTATTTGAAAATTCACGCACAAGTCTACAATTTCAATAAATTAGTGACTACATTCGGATTCTTGCCGTTGACCAATTTTGCAAAAAAGGTATTTAGTCAACTGTTGATTTTCTTCATTATTTTTTTTGCTATAATTTTCATCATCAGTTTATTATTATTCGAGTAACTAGGTTTAGTAAGGGTTGTTGACTTTCTATTTTGACTCCTCATTTTTTATTTTATTTTCAGGTTTATTATTAATTAAGCTCATATGAGTTCATTTTTTCGTCTGCAGTAGATTTATTTGATACAGGTGGGTGAATAAATTAAATTCTAGTAATTTCCCAAATTAATTGTCCACTTTTGAAATTTATTATACAGCTCACTAACATTTGAAGCAATAGTTTATGTAGTTTTGTTATAATAAGTTCAATATCATTATATACAGGGATTCGGTTAGCTTCCGTATTTTTAACATCTTTCTTTTATTAACGTGATATGTTAATCGATTCAAATTAAAGTTAGGTGTATCGATTAAGACCATAAAGTTTGTTTTTTTACTATTGAAAATCAAGATTGACAAGCATTTTGCGATAGAAGAAGTATTACATAGAAACTCAGAGAATTACATATTTTTGTTGTAGTTAGAGTATGAAAAGGAAACCAGAAGACATGGAAATTGTGTGGCAAACTCCAGCTAACCCACCCGAGCATCACGATTACATACGTCGTGATGGTATGTGATATTATGTGTAGTTATGGCCAGTTTTTTAGTCTAAGTAAATGGAATTGTGTTGCTTATAGTGTGTTTGGCTCTGCAGGTATACGATACGTGAAACCTTACTACTTCGAGTTTATTTCTCATGTATGTTTATAATCATTCTCTCTCAAACTGTTATGGGTGATTGCATAAATGATTTTATTTAACGTTCTTATGTTCGTTTATGGGCAGGCTAAAAATCGATGGGCTGGGAAGACGATTGTTGATCTATTCTCTGACGAATTTAAAGGGCGCCCTCCTGAGTATTATGTATGAATGTTGGTAACTAATTCGTGTTTCTGCGATTTTGTTCCAGATCATGGAATTTAAGTTTATTTTACTACAGCCCCCATGCCTGGTCTTATGACTTTTCCGATACCTGTGTTTTCAAATAGCAGTGAAATAGTGTAAAAAGTTTGATGTGTTCGACAATCTGATCAGATTCATTGTCATTGTTAGATTAGGTAAATTGATTGCATGTTGAGTTCATCAGCTTTCATGACTCAACTGCAGGTATCTGCCGTTAAAGATGGACGAATACAAGTTGATGGTCAGAAAGTTCCTATATCTCATGTGGTGAGGTCATCACAGAAGATAAGCCATTTCTTGCATAGGTATGTCTATTATGTTTGGCTCGTTATTATTGTCCACTGACAGAAAATTTTGCTCTGTATCATTTATTCACTTATTCTGAGTTGAGATTTGTTTTGTGCATATTTATATTTGGTATGGATATCAGGATATGGATCCACTATTAGAATATAGTACACTTCCTTGATCTTTTATCTGAATTTCATATGAGTATGACAATCACATTGTGTTGGTTGTAGGCACGAACCCCCAGTAATGGCCTGGGATGTGGAGATACTTCATGAAGAAAAAGATGTTGTAACTGTTTGTAAGCCTGCATCTATACCTGTAAGCCAACTGTGATACTGTCTTTACTAGTGAGTTTATCATTTAGTACTCATTTTTATCCGTGTATTCAATTTCTGTAGTTGTTGCAGTTTATACTAAAGCTATGAAATTGGGTTTTGATCGTTTAATATATTCTAATAATTTTACTCAGAAAAATGCACATGAGTAGTCCTTTCTCCTGATTATATTGGTGCTGTTACATGCATTGTTTAGCTAACTTCATAGACAGATAAACTAATTCCTGGGCATTATTTTCTGATCAAATTGCATGGTTTTTAAAAGTTGATGCCCTGCTTAAGTTCTTAGTCCTTGTGTCTTTCAGTATTGCAGCACGTGACTGTCATGACTTTGAACATTATTTTTATATGTTAAAGCTCTATGTTTTTTTATTTTAGAAACGAAACACATGATTCATCTTCTTGGAAATATTCTTTCACTTGTTTTTGTATGTGGAACCTTATGAAGTGCTCATTTCTCAACCAGTTTCTAATGTAGGTTCACCCATGTGGACAATATCGCAAGAATACAATTGTCGGGATCCTTGAGGCAGAGCATGGGTTGGCACCATTGTTTCGTATCCAACATTCCTATTCTCTTGTTTTAAATATATGTATTGTGTAGCCACCTCCATTATGATAATTATCATTCATTGCTTGTCATATGCATTCTCCATTCCCTACCTCTCTCTTCGTGGCCAGGAGTTCTTGAATTTACTTCTTAATACCATATTCTTAGTTACTTCTTAATACCATATTCTCAGCTGTTCATCGATTAGATCGACTGGTCTCCGGGCTCCTTATCTTGGCACGGAATGCTTCAAGGGCCGACCTTTTTAGGCAAGAGGTAGGTATACGTAAAGCTTTTTGTTTTTCTGGTTGACCTTTTAATGGACGGGTGTAACGCATGCCTTCTTACTCCGATACTCCCTTCATTCCTATTTACTTGTCTTTCTAGACCAATTTTTTTTGTTTCAAATTACTTGTCTTTCTAGCATAGAAAATTCTACATTTTCAATGTACTTTTTGTTATTAAATTATCAATCAACCAATGATATAGTTTCAATTAATTGTCATTCTACATTTTCAATGTATTTTTCGACTACTTTTTCATTACCTTAATCTATGTGCAAATGGGTAGGAAGACAACTAAAAAGGAACGGAGGGAGTATTATTAGTTATCCCTCAGAAATCATACTCTGTTCAACTAGTCTCTAGAAAGGGAGAAACCACACACTCACACACTCCCTCAGAAATCATTCCAAATTGTTGATCAGCAGTCCGTTATACACACTTGAAATACTCATCTACATTTTTCTGAACAATTTCCTTAATTTTTAGATTGAATCGGGGAAGGTGCAGAAACAGTATATTGCAAGAGTAATTGGTGTATTTCCCGAGAACGAGGTACTTACCACGTTATGACTCAACTGTACCACATTAGCAATTTTATAGGGTGTTTGACTTAGCTTAAGCGAGGAGCTTATAAACTCTTGCAGTTGGAGCAGTTTTTTGTTTCCATTTTTAGTCAACATTTTCGCATACAACGTAATTGCAAAGCTCCAGAATAGTGCAGTCAACACCTACTCTTATTATGCACCCTCTTGTTGGTGTCGGTTTTCCTTACCTTGGCTCCTATATTTTATATTGTTCTTTCTGAAACTTATTGGTCAACTTTCTAATCTTTGTAGCTAGTAGTGAATGCAAATGTCCATTATAATGCTCGTGAAGGGAGAAGCACAGTAGAGGTGAAACTTTGAATTTATGTTTTTATTAGTCCCTTTACTGTATATGCAGAATTCACATGTCATACACGCATCAGGGATCTGCTTTTCTGTAGGGGTTGCTCTCTGTGTTAACCTTTGTTGTCAAAAGGAAGAAACATTTGATTGATTAGTGGTATAGCTTACTTATAAGAAAGAACAAAAACAATGCACTTCTAATATTGAAGGTAAAAACATGGGAATTGATCTTCATTATAAGTTTGCTTAATGCCATTACATTGGAGTTTACAGGTTCCATTTCTAATAGGGGTTTGGTACTGAGTAAGTTTTAATCACACTCTCTAACACCTACGATTATTATGTGGACCTAGAGTTTATGTGCTTAACTGAAGAGATGACCCAAGATATAACTAATTGGAGATGTCATATTCATATAGTCGACCCCACTTTGTTGGATAATACTAGGGTTGGTTTGGTCTCCATGTCATTGGTTTGCGAGTTTTCTCAAGTATGATTGTATGGACATCTTGAAGGGAATATGAATGTAACTAAAAATGCGAAATTGGACCTAAAGATAGCCGCAATAGGTAATTTTACTTGCTTTAAAATTTTGGATGTAGTGAAGTAATGAACCATTTAATGTATGCATTGTATCTTGTTAATCAGTCCTCATCTTTAAGATTATGCTTCTCAAGTGTGGTATATATAGGTGGGAGATGATTATGGAAATGATGAAAACCTCTTGAAAGGGAAGGCGGCTTGTACTAAATTTACTAGGATCAGTACTAATGGAACTCATAGTATTGTTTTGTGTGAACCAGTCACCGGCAGAACTCATCAGGTTAGGAAATCATCTTGGACAATCTCAGCACACCATTAAATCTCTAGGCTAGAAAAAAAAAGTATTTGCATTCTGGTTTAATTTTTTTTTTTGTTTGTTATTGAATAAATAATCTCAACTATGTAAAAAAATAATAATAATAAGAATAATAAAGTGGAACGTCAGTTGAGGAAGAAGGTAGTATTTTATTTCCACAAACAATGTAGTCTTGCCTCAGTGCTAATAGTCTAATGTTCAATTATGCTATTACAAGGCACCTTGTTATTATTTATGATTTATGTTTCCGAGATAATTGATAAAATATTGTACTTCATCTTCCCCAGAAATTCAAATGGGGTCTGTTAAAAATATGAGAATTATTTATTTGATCTACTTATAACAGATACGTGTCCATCTTCAATATACGGGGCATCCTATAGCCAATGACATGCTTTACCTATCAGAGTCCGTCGTTAATCGATCAAGTGAAGGGTTGGCAGCTGATAGAGCTGCTTCCAGGTCTGTTGGCAGTCTAATGCTTGACTGCTATGAGACATCTAACGAGAAATCCGGAGGTGATTCTTGTGAAGATTTCAGCATTGACCCTATGTGCACAAATTGTCCCAATTTGGCCCCTAAAGGGTAAGTGACGTCCAACACCAGTTTTGATAGTCTATCAATAACATGATTATTATACACCATCAATCAGTTTGTATCCATCTACTTGATGATTCATCAGCATGCTCTAAGATCATTACTGCATTTCTCTTCTTAATGACTGAACTCTCGCTCCTTTCATAATTAACTTCTCTTATTATTTCCTCATTTTTTGTTCTTTTTTTAAAACATTTCTCGAAGTTGTTCATATACTTACGAACCCATTGCTGGATAGTCATTTCTTTTGTTTCAATTGTTGAAGTCTCGATATACTTTCTGATTGCTATGATTCCCTATGAGTTGAATATCCACACGCATTTTTCTTGAAATTTAACATCATCGTTCATTCTCAGCTTTTATTCAGTTGAAATTTCTCTCTGTCGAATGTTTCACGGCCAGTCTGTAACGTATGTATGTTACATCATTGGTGCCTTCCTCATTTATACATTGTGATGATATGATGGTGCAGATATGATGGACATGAAGAGGGTCTATTTCTGCATTGTGTTAGATACACTGGAGAAGGTTGGTCATACGATTGCCCACCTCCAGATTGGGCAGATCTTACCTAAGACCATCTTCTTTCTCAGTTTCTCATTATGCTACTGCACCTGTGATGTTTTTCATCATAACATGTATGTGAAACAGTACTCCCTATTTTTATTAGTCAGATAATAGAACACGAACATTTTTTACATTTTCAAGGAAAACTATAAATATTTCTTTAATTATATTTTGAAGAATTGTATGGTAATAATATTATAAACATCCTCATGCTCCAATATTTTTGAAGAGAGTCTCCATCTAACCTAGATAGGGGGCGAAGCGTAATAACCAAAATATGGTGTGCATAGATTATTGGGCTAATTTTATTTCTTTGATGGCTACATTATTGATCCTCGTCAGTCATCATGTTCACGTTTGCACTACAAAAGAATCCATGCTAGACGATGATCCAAAGAGCACCAAAGCTCGAAGTATTTAATTTATACAAGCTCCACAGTATTTTGTAAAATCACCAACAAGAAACCATAACATCAACATTTCGATTGAAGAACTCTTTCCTACAATTTTTTTAGAATATAATGTACCAACAAATACATATGAAAGCTGAAACAAGCCCATTTTACAAGTACAAGGCGATAGCTTCAACGATAAAACTCTCCTGGGTGAGCTTTGTACTCCACAATTTTTTGGTTATCAGCCACATACTCTCGGTCAAGTCATACATATATTAAACACAATCGCATCTCTCCAGGACGTGTATATCAAAAGATGATCATCTATGGCTGATCAGAAGAGTTGACTTGCTCATGGTGAGAATTTGGTGGGGAATTAACTACAGGTAC
Organism: Lithospermum erythrorhizon; assembly: GCA_019722365.1. NCBI lineage: Eukaryota > Viridiplantae > Streptophyta > Magnoliopsida > Boraginales > Boraginaceae > Lithospermum > Lithospermum erythrorhizon. The sequence continues at coordinate 1,075,258 of JADFUC010001453.1, forward strand.
ATCAAAGCTGCCTCTAGGGGTCTCGGATGCAACCTCTCTCACATCTGCTATTCTTGCCTCGGTAGCTTGAATATAATCGTTTGGCTGAATATCATTCCATTCACTATCTGCAATAGGCTGCGGATTATTTTGGTCTACTGCAAGATGCACTATGCTTTCCCCAGGCACAGATATTTCATTGGAGATGCTAAGGCATGCTTTATCCACATTCTCATCAGATGCATCCACATGCTTGGTCAGTGGTGAACTATTAGTAATATCTGAGCAGGACTCACCCTTCTCCTCAAAAACTTGGTTGGAATCCAGATGTTGCCTATCAGTAGAGATAAAGAAATGAACTTGAATTCACAAAAATATAATTTTCAGTCAATGTAAATGAGTTTATGAGGAATAGTAGGAGCTCTATGTATGTGTATTGGGGCAGAGGAGGCCATTCAGTGTATCAAGAATACAAGTGGCTTATTCATCAACAGTGTCGTGAATGAGGAACACAATGCCAGCTCGGTCATGGGGTTGTAATGTTGTATTAGTAAAACCTTACATGCTTGTGAACTTTTTACTTATTCCCAATAAAACTATTCAGAAGCTTCCATTCGGACGTCCATATATATTTAAGAAACTGAATATCCAAAATATTATCGTCGACAAAAAATCAAAAGCATTTATCTAAATTCGTATGGAGTAATACATTACAGACCATTTTACTGAAAAAAACAAAGTTTAAATATCAAAATTCCTAATCTGAAGTATTTGGAATAAAAACTGAACCTAAGTACCTATCACGTCACGTCTTAGCAAGCCTGACAGTTAACATGAGATGTACGTGACAGAGAGTACAGACCTGTTAAGCTGTGCTTGTAGCATATTCACATACTGCAGAAGCTCTTGTTTCTCCTTTGCTGCAGATGCTTCGTTTTGCACTGCTTCCCTTATTCTAGATTCTGCATCTGCCTCGGCAACTCGTGCCTTTTCTTCAGCTCTAACAACAGCTCCCTCCAATATTACAACACGTTCCCTGGCTTTGGCAAGCTCAGAACGCCACATATTGGACTCTTGAATAGCTGAGTCTCGCTGCTTTATTAATTGATCTCTTTCTCTGCTCAGATTTTTCAAATTTTCTTCATTCTCCCTCAACTGAATAGGATTTGTTTCAAATCAGTTGAGAATCATGATAAATTTTATGTTTCCAGATTGCGGAAAAGTTTAGATTTTCCACACGGGTAATCAACATTTAACTTCACTATCACCCATACCTTTAACATAAATGAATCCAACTGTTGCTTTGATTCTTTTTTTAAGCCTTCCAACTCAGCACATGTTCTTATTCTTTGCTTATCTATCGTATGAGCTGCAGAAGCTGCAGCCTCAGCAGCTTCAGCTGTTTCTGACAGTTTATCTGCTAGCTCTTTTAATGTTGAATCTTTGGCACGGATGTCTCTTGACAAATTTTGCAACTCCTCATCTTTCACTCTTAAAGTTTCCTGCAAAATAAGAATGTAAACAGTGAGTTGCAAAAGACAGGCTGAAGAAAATAATTGCATATGTACTAGCTCGAAACAAACAATAAATCTTTTAGAGTCACTAGAGAGCATATGCATTTAATGTGAAACAACTCGATGGGGGCTGCCAAGCTATAAGCACCCTACAGGGGAAAGAGTTCTTACTTTCATTATTGATAAATCATCCATGGGGCCATCAGGCGTTTTATTTAAGACAGCACCTATAGCATTTCTCATAGTTATCTGCATTGCTGCTTCAATCTCTTTTGAAGCCTCCAAAGCTGTGGAGTTAGCTGCAGCTACTACAGTAGCAACTGTTCCAAGTTTTGTTGACCCATTGCCACTTAAGGAGTTCACAGCTTCTTTGTGGGCCCTTAGAACCAGCTGTGTTGCCCTAATTCACAAAACAGTATGATCATATAAATATTGACTCTGAATCGCTAGGTAGAAAGATACAATATTTTACAGCAACTGCTGTCCAATTATCATCTCAGATGCATTTCAAATAAAATCAACCAACAAAAAGGGGAACAACTTACAGTAAAGTAGATACCCATGCTTTAGCTGAAGCAGGCGTTTCTGCACAAAGAAAATAGTCTTTTTTCTGTGGAGTTCCGATATCTATACAACGTGGTTAAGGGACGAACAAGGTTAGCTACTTAGTTTCTCTTGTTTCTACATAACAAGCATCCTTAATTGGATGACGTTTTCCAAAATTTTCAAAATCCTCTCGCACATATAAAGGAGTACAGAAAATTATAGAATAAAACGTTGAAGGATACAAAAACAGCAGCCATCGTACTTCGGTAATCCACTGAAAGAAGAAGCAAGCATCAACTTCAAATAAGTTTGGAAACTCAATATGCAAACATACAGTTTTAGAAAAGAAGAAAATATAATTAGTTGAAAGTAAGAAGGTAATCGTTGATTTAAACGACTATCTTACTGGAAGTTCACGGGAGAAATTGTAATCGTGCTGTTTGTGTCGAAAACAATGGTCCCCTTGACAGTTGGTTCATTTCTTCTGGTCCTGAAGAATCGATGGGGGTGTCATTAGACAACAAACATTAAAGAAGAAGGGAAGGTCATGAAGAGGATAGCACTGCTGGTGAGATAACTTACTTGTACTCCATTTTTCCTGTCGTTGGGTCTAAAACCACCCACCTTTCATTCCATTTCTTTAGCTATTCAACGAAAAAATGAAAACAGAAGCTACCTCAATTATTATTACATAGGGGAAAACCCTTTTAACTTACTTCACATAATAAATGTAGCACTATGAAATAGTTATCCAATAATATGATCGTATTGAGTAATATACTACAAAATAGTATATAATCCGAGTGAAAATAATAACCTAGTTCCCGTGCTACATCAACTTCGCCATATGTAACTGATACTTCATACGTTTTTGGCTTCCATGAATTTACATACTTATTACCTCATTAATCTCCTTAACAAAAAATATTCAGAAGCTAATAATAAAGCTCAACTATCTTCCCCCAGATAAGCACATAATTCAAATTTCATCGACACAAAAAATTTCCGCATGTTGTTGAACCAAATTACTCTTCTTTTTTGTTTCTCCAAATTAAATATGATGTCAACTTTACAATACACCATGACTTGATAATAGTGGCTACGTCATTGACTATGTTGCACGTTAATAACAAAATATTAAACAATACTAAGTTATAATCAATAAGTCAAACCTCCCAATTAAATCCATCATAATAAACAAAACAATAGCGAAATCCTAAATTCCTAATACCCGATCCCGATACTGAATTATTTATCATAATACAAAGAAATTAAACAACATAAGGTGAAATATAATAAAGTAAAATCACCGTTTCGGATCGCTTGAGAAGAGGACCTTGTAGTAAATTCCTTCCCGACCCAGATGCCAGCTGGCGCTTGATCTTCTCCAAGCTCGACTTCGTATCTCCCTCACCCTATTAATATACAATTAATTAATCCAAAAAGAGTAATTAGAGTAGTGTCAGTTTATATATTAGGAGATTAAATATGATTATCGAGTAATTAAAATAGAAAATAGAGGTGGGGGTGTGTGCAGGGGGGGGGGGACAAGGGGGGTACCTTGACTCCATTGGTGGACATGGTGGAATAATAATTAATCTAAAGGGGGGTTTTGGAACATATGAAATGAGGAATATGTTGTGAAGAAAGGGAATGAAAAAGAGGAGGAATATTATTTGGACACCCAAATAATGTTTTGTTTTTCGATTTTACCCCAATGAAACGTCCACTCAGAACGGTGATGGAACAAACAAACGTACATCGAAGGCATTTTGGTTAGATTTTAATATCTCTATCGGACGTGTCACATTACATAAATTTGATAGAGCAATTTGCGGGGCGGTGTAGTAAGTGAAACTTTGTGGCCGTGGTCGTAGAGTTTGATCACACTATCAACCAACTTTTCTTACGTCAGTGCATCGCGCGGAGGCTTTGTCGAGTGTGGTTTTGCGGTATTGCGTCGGTCGAGGTTTACCCAAACAAAAAAAAGATAGAACGAAATTGACGTGGTGAGTAATGGCCGATCCAATGTGAATGGTGTGATAAGATTTAATTGATACTATGTAATTACGCATATAATCAAAACGCACATTCTTTTATGAGGTTCAACTCCTAACAACTCCAACGTTAATCGTGTTTGACATGGAGCAACCGTAAACGGCTTACCCATTGGATAGTTTATGTGCGAGTGTGTGACTGAAGACAAAAACCACTAGTTGTTGTTTGTAAGTTCAATTGAACAAATCTAATAATGTACAAATTTCGAATTTTTTTGGATGAAACGTTAGACGTTATATTGTCATATCAAGTGGGCGTTATTGCGAGTTTGATCGAACGTCTTGAATGTCAACTATCGGAGATTTTATTTTATGATCTATAAAATGCAAAATTTTGAAAAATTGTAGAGATATCATCTTATTTAATTTCAATTGCATGGATGAAACAAACACAGTAACGCACCCTTATACTTATTGAGTTATTGTCGAACAACATGATGCTTCCTCAAAGTCATCCAATCTAAATCAAGCAGTACATAAAATGCACTCTTTATTAAGAAACATGATCTCTAATCCAATGCAACTATGCAAACATTATTAACCTAGTATAAGTGTGATTATAATATTTATCATTTTGTCACAAATCTTGGATCCTGATGTTGAGTCTTCTAAGCCAAACTGAATGGACAATCATGTGAAAGAGGTCATATCTTTTTGGTGAACCATTAATCACAAAGTGTCTTTGTACTTGCTTGATTCTCCTATGCATTCTCAAGTATTGAGTTTGAGAAATCCCCAAAAGTATTTTCTTGATATTTGGTATATCCTCAACTTTAATAATAACTGAAAATGATCTCCAATTTAGTACATCACTAAATGGTGGAACATATCCATCAGAAATCAAGACTGGTACACACTCAGCATAGATTGCTTCAACCACTCTTGGACTTGCAACTTCATAACCACTTGGGCACAAACAAAATTTGCTACTTCTTAACATTGATTCATAAGATGTTTCCTTTGGAAGGTTGTCATAGACTTGAACATCCTCATCTTTTCCTTTCCATTGTTCAAGAAGAAGAGACCTTATATGGCCATGTAATCGTCCAGCGAAGAAAGCAAGGATTGATCTTCTTGACGGGGATGGACCTCCTACAAGTCCTTTGATTTCACCAGTCTTGAGATTAATCTCTGGTAATGAAGCATCCTTCAGAGGATTAAAGCCTTCTGAAGTATTTGCATTGCACAATACTCTAATGGAGTTGTTATACAACTCTGGCACATAAGCAGACGTATATGGCCCCTGAAAAATAAAATGCAAAATCACATTGAGATAAAACTATACAAGTTGCATGATGCTAGACTAACTAGAGCGATCATTTAAAGTTAGTTTAGTGGTCACGAATATACTTGTAATTACAAGGTTTCAGGTCGAATTTTGAGCCGAACTTTTTATTTAAAAAAATGAGTACACGAACCCAATCATGACAAGAAACCATGAAATGATCAGCTCCAAGACTTCGATTCCAATAAGGATGCCTTTGAGAAATGAGATTGATGTAGTCCACAATGGCCCTACCCATAGGATGGAAGTGATGAGCACCTGGTTCATATAGATATTTTACCATGTAAACTACACTAAATGGTAAGAAATAGACCAAAGCCTCCTCTGGATTTTCTGTTGTATACAAATTTCCTCTTTCCATTTCATGAATGAATCTTCCTTCTGTTGTGTATATACTTGTACATGGCCCAGTATGGAACATTGGCATTTCCCCTTCTTTATAAATGTATATCTTGAACCGATTCTCCATTTCAATATAGCTCCTGATGATCAAACAATATTCAATTTTTTCATCCAAGGAAATAGACTAGTTTTGCAATCGCATTTCATGCACAATGTTAAAATTTCAAGACTTATGTACAATTACTCATAAAAATATTTTGAAATTAAACAACAAAGGAAAGTACCTGTGGAATGCATTAGCATTTCTATAAATTGGTCCATAAGGAATGTAATCATCATCATGGCCTTGATTTCTTGATATCATAGTCATGTTGTTTCCATTTTTTGCGACCTCTTTAATAGAAGCTCTAGCTTTTGACAAAGTGGCTTCAACCCTTTCTAGATTCTTGTTTGTATACCTTTTCCTTCCCTCAAAATCAGTAGCTTTAGTTATATCTTCATTCCAAGAACATGGAGAAGGTGATGGAGCCAAAATTGGTCCAGAATCCTCAACATTAAGGTCTCCTTCATGGTGTTCTTTAGAGATAAATTTGAGGGGCAAACTCCCAGATTTTGGAAGGATAATAGATGGTCTTCCAGGAAATCCTACTAGAACACAAATTATTATGGATATAACAGCTAATGGTACAAAAACTAGTGCCAAATTTGAAGAGGAAATTGATGAAAAGAAATGCAGCTTTCTATGAACTGATATTTTCAACATGTTTAATATTTTCCAAATATAATTCACATCACTCGCTCCCGACTCACTCATGCAACACAAAATGAGGCGTTCGCTCCTTGTAAGACAACCATCAACATTAACATGCCCCAACTCCTTGTACGACAACCATTTTGAGAAATTTGTATCTATTTATCTATGAATGGAATTAGTACTAAATAATGCATGGTATGAATACGGTGATGTCAGTGAATGTTTGGATGCATTACTTCATCAGAAGTTATTCTTTGCTGCAGACTAGTTTTATTCTCAAAGATCTGCAGATAAAAATGGACAGAAAGTCCTGCCAGCTAGCTTTATGGGGATGGATGTTAATCTTTATTGTATTGCAAAGTTTACTTGAAAACAAAGACTCCATCCTATGTAAGTGTGTATGGCACTGATTTATTAGAGTATCAGATAATAGCAAAAACAAGACAAGTTATGTATGAGTTGCTGCATTTTTTAATTACTCCTTTTATCCCTAAACAAATAATTCTATCAACATATTTAATTTTTTTCCATCAATTTAATCCAAATCACCAATCAATTTTTTCCTTACCCACCTACAATGGTTTTAAACTATTTAATGTTTGGTTTAAACTATTTAATGTTTTTCAACATGCCATTGTAGTACTAACTACTAAGTAGTCTTATTAATCGATTCAATCTAAAATAGAGAAACATATTAAGTACACACTTGAGGCTCATGATCCATTTAATTTTCTCGTACGCATACAAACTTCAACTACTCTTAACATGCATGTTAAAGAAATTCTTAGATAGGATTTCTTTATTATACGAAGATTTTTTTGGTTAAGAATTACTGTATATATTAATGCTACTGAGATGCTAACAATAGTACTTAACTTGTGGCGTACGTTTATAACAATCGTTTATGTCCAATGATTTTTATACTAAATCATTTGCAATAAATCATCTATGATCGGCACAAGTAAAATTATAATCGTATTGGAAACAGACCACCACAGTTACTACTTACTAGTACGTATTAAATAATGGCAACAAAAAATAAAGAAGATCAAATGAGCAAGATATGTAGCCATTCATTATTCAATTTCTTAGTATTGCAAACATGTAGGAAGAAATATATTCTGCAGAAGAATTCTAGAGAAGTAGATTATCAGTAAAGCCTTCAATATAGATCTCGCAATTATCCTCTAATATATATAGAACTGCACGCCGACTTCCAACTTTATGGAGAGGTAGATAACTCGCAGGTGCTACTTCATAGAAAGCCAAAGACATGGCATTCAATTTTCAGGAACTGTGTGCGCGAAGACAAGGCTCATAAGCATTGTTCAATATATAGGCTCATCTGCAAAGACAAATACAAATCAGCAAAACCAATTAGAAAATTACAAGTTATCAATGCGACAATCCAATTTGGGAATTCTAATGATACATGGAAGAGGAATAGAGGATAGATAACTTATTCAACTCCACCTCTTTGTATTATTTACTTTTCTATTGTTTCTTGGGAAATTTGGGAAGGGACAGAAGTTGTCTTCATATATCTAACCAGTTATAGCTATTTTATATGGAGTAGCAGTTTCCTCATGTTCTTATTAACATTTGATATTCTTCCAAACAAAAACTATGAGTGAGAGAATCAAGCTTTGGAAGGAGATTTACATACCATCACCGTCATCTGCCATGTTGTAGTCATCTTCATCATCATCAAAATCAATATTCTATAGGAAACCATCCAAATAGATATGTGATAAATACATGTACATTACACCAATAAACACAAAATCAAAAGATATAGTGTTTTCATGTGTTAAGAGCTAAGTTGTAGCAGCAATTTAGTTATGGGAACCACAATTAAATTGCATTTTAATTACTATAATGACATCAAAATTACTAAATATCTACTACCTCCGTTCTGGGTGTCAGAGCACCGAGCTTTTGATATGGTTAATGTTTAAAAAGCTTTGTGTGGGTATTTTTTGTTTGTATTGTATAATCTTGGTAAGCCCATATCGATGAAAAATACATTTCGAGTTAACTTTCAGGTGTATATTTTTTATCAAATATTATCTGTATGAAACAAAATATATTTAAGGTCGAAATTTAAGTAAAACTATCAAAAAGTCAAGTGTTTATCTTTAGAAACAATACTTCAATACAATATCATAATTCATAAAAAAATCTCAATTTTTAGTGTTAAGGTTTTAAACAAACTTACACTTGTCTTCATAAAGATGTATATGTAGAGACCCCGTGTTTTAACATTAGTATGAGAAAAGAATTGAGAAAATTGATTTCGTTTACACGGTTGTAATTAATGATTATCGAATATTATCTGTGTAATGTAGATATATTTAAAATTGAAATTAGAATTAAAACTATCAAAAAGTCAAGTGGACAATCTTTTAGGAACGGATAAGCATTACAATATCATAATTCATAAAAAAATCTCCAATTTTTAGTGTTAAAGTTTTTTAAACAAACCCCCTTGTCATCATAAAGATGTATATATGTAGAACCCCATGTTTTAACATTAGTATGAGAAAAATTCAGAAAATTGATTTCGGTTTACAGTTTGTAGTCACCAGGTATCAAATATTATCTGGCCTTGAAATAATATATTTAAGGTCGAAATTTAGAATTAAAGCCATCGAAAAGTCGAGTGGGCCAATCTTTTAGGAGCAGGATAAAGCATTCTGATATCATAATTCGCTTAAAAAAATCTCAATTTTTAAGGTGTTAAGGTTTTTAAACAAACCCCCTTGTCTTCATAAAGATGTATATATGTAGAACCCCATGTTTTAACATTAGTATGAGAAGAATTCAGAAAATTGATTTCAGTTTACCTGGTTGTAGTCACCATCATCACTAGATTCCTCGTCTTCCTCATTTTCTCTTTCCTCGTCTTCCTCCTCGCTTTCCCCCTCTTTCTTTTCATCCGTATCTCGGTCCTATAAGTTTGAAGTACAACCACCAGAAATTTAGCCTTTAGAAACCCAAATCTTGATGATTGTCACACAGACAAATCATTATTATATTCCATATAGGAATAGAATCTCGGTAATTACATTATAGATCTACTGTCCCTTTTGAGATATGTAATTATTAATGTATAGTACTACAAGTTCTTACCTGGTGCTTTCGCTCAAGCTTCGCAAATAGATCAAACTTGCTCAAATCTATCAAAATAGTTTGATTAGTTAGCATGGGTTAAGCACTCATGTAAATTACTTCTGAGTGTACTTGATGTATTAGGCAACATTAATATGAGAGTAACTCTAGGCAACATTAGTATGAGTGTAACTCTAAAAAATTATAAGCAACTAGCAAAGCATTCAGATAATCTCGCTTTCTCAGTTTCTTGTGGACTTGCCTGAGTCAGGTTTCCACTTTATTTGTTTTGCAGGACGCTTCCTTTCACCTAATTCAACATGAAAAAAAGCTTACTAGGCTATGCTTAAACAAGATCAGATGAATAAAGGTAAATAATGAACGTCATGCTTAAAGCTTCTAACATTTCATCTTTGTTTTTGAAGTGAGGATGGCTAACAGCTAACCTCTTGCCAATTCTGCTGGAACATATTCTGGTTCCATTTTAATAAAATGAGAAAGAGGAGGCTTTACATTTGTTTTCGAAGTAATCATGTCCGAGAACCTTTCTATTTCGTCCTTCCTTGCACCTGGTATAAAAATAGAAAGTTAAATACTCCATTTCAAATACTGAATAAGAAAAAATGCTACAAGAAACAGATTATAAAACTTACAACAAAATTTGCATCCAACTAGACAATTTAAGACTTAACCACACAATCATCCTTGAGCGTGAACCAACTACCTCATCGCAAAGATATACATAACCATACTCTTCTATTTATCAAATGGCCCATGTGATCACATTACCAAAATAATTATTACACCTTTCCAACCTAGAGGCCGGAAGCCAAAACATATCATTGAAAAGGAAAGTCTTCACGACAACCACTCAGATCTTTATATCACCAAAAGCATCCAACTAGTACAAAATAAATATATTGCAAATTGCAACAGATTATGAGTGCTCGGACCTGTTGAGGACGAGAAAAAACATACGTAAACCTAAGAAACAATTTCAAATGTTTTATACATTTGCAATTAGATTAGCATACAATAGGCACATCTATATGAAGAAAACGCTTCCGACTTTCTGGAAATAGAAGCACCTCAAGCTCTTGAGTACAATACACTTAACACACTCTTACAAGCGCCAAGAGTATTCAATTTGCTTACTTAAGGATAAGATTAGCTAAAATCTTATAATGTTTAAACACCAGAGAAAGGTCAATTGCCACAATTATTAATTAACAGTCTAACTATTCTGTCTCACGATCCGTACATATCTGATTTACCATACTTCATAATCTAAACTCTAAAGCAACTCACTTTTCGAAACTAAAAGTCCAGAAAAATAGAAAAGAAACTGTGAGAAACAGCCAGGGTTAGCCTAGTTGCCACGGGCATCACTCGAATGTCGAGGCCTGGGTTCAAAAAAAGGAGGAATATTTAAGCTAACCTTTTGAGCTTGCATCGTCAACACCTTCATAATAGTAAGGAGAAGCCCTCCAATAGCTATGCAGTTTCGAGTACCACTTTGCTAAAGCTAGTTTTTCAACAACACCGGCTGCTGTACCTAAATCCTCAATTTCCTAAAAAATTAAGATACAGAATTTACCGGCTGCTGGATAATCCTCAATTTCCTCAATTATAGAAAGATTATCCAGTTTGTTTTGCAATGATAAAATTTACCAAAATTTTGCGACTTTAATTGAAACCCACAACTTAATTGAATTATTATAAAAATGTAGGTTGAAAAATACCATCTTTCTCTATATTTTTCACTAAATATTATACTCCGTACAACATATACAAATATATTGAATTCATAAAGAAAATTAAAAATTCCAACCATACAAAATCCAAAACCTGACAAATTTTTTGAGATGGAGGGAGTAATTCTTTTGGGTGTCAAATAATAGAAACAAGTTACCGGGAAGGGGCACCAAGATTCTTGCTTTCCAGAGCGGAAGCTACCAAATCCTCGGCCGCGGCCTCTCCCTCTAAATGACATTGTCAAGTTGCAGCAAATGGGCTGAGAAAGAAAAAAAATGAATCTGTCAAACAAAAAAGAGGACAATTAAAGTGGGATATAGGCAGGGGCGGATCTACGACTGATGGAGTGGGTTAAAAAATATACACAAATTTTTTTAGCGATAAGATGCCAGAAATCTGAGAAATTAACATAAAGATCAGAATCAAGCATGAAACACAAATATGATCAGTCTAATCATAGGTCAAATTATGAAGTATGTGAATTGGCAGCTCTATAATATTTTAAATCAAGCAGAAGTAAAAGAAAGCAGATTGCAAAAGAATAGCGACAATACATATTGCAGAAAGCAGTACCAATCTATCATTCTCTTACTGAATACATCCTGACGATTCTATTATCTCCTATAAGCTAATTAATTAACTAAATTTAGTGGAAAAAACTAGAGGTGCGCTGTTTGGTCCGGGCGGTTTTTTCGGGCTAATATTGTACCGTCCGAGTCAGTTTTATGAATCGAAAACCGAAACCTGTTCATTTTTCAGACTCGATTTGGGACTTTTGGGCCTTTCACAGTAAACCTATTATCCAAAATAGATAGAAATTTGATGAAACAGACAGAAATATGTACATCGACAATGAACAGGTTTGAAATCTCAAATTCTAGTATTGCTGATAAGTAAACATAAATTTGAAATGTAAATCTAAAATTAACATAAACATTTCGAAATCCTAAAATAACAATAATCTACCATAGACCTGGAAGGTTGGAGCTGACAATTTGGAGATTGGATATGCAACTAGATATTAACTGTTTCGTAATTCTGAATCAATAACCAAAACGAAATAATAAAAGCAAAAGAGTCGAAGCAATAAGCAAAACAGTGGATATTTCTTCGAGAATGAACTAAATAAATTTAAGAGCACTAACGAAAGTCACAAAAATCAATAGTTTTACAATGTCAATTATAGATTGAAATCGATGCAAAAAATCAACAACCAAAACAGAGAATAATTCTGACATTAGGAAAACATGGAGAATAACATGAAAAATTAGGGTCAGGGCTGACAACCCCAAAATATGCATTCGAGGTCAAGTCCGGGTCTTGTCAAGCGTATTATTTATTTTTCGATATCCTTAATTAACTAATAACGAATAAGCTCAACATGATCCTCAACTCACGACAACGACGCTAAAATATGCAATCCACGTCGTGTCAATTAATATAGTGGACAACTAAAAGTATCGTTCCATGGAATATGATTGATAACTACAGTATAACTACCACATGACTCACTGGAACAAGTAATTACCACGCAATAATTGAACTTAAACAAACAATATGGAAAATACTACGGCAATATGCAGTAATTAAGTGGCAGAAATAAACAAAACTAATAATAATAATTGAAAACACACTCAAGAGATGTAGCTGGTGGGTCGTCGGAGCAAGGATGAAGAAACTCCTGCGTTTTCTGGTGAATTGGGAGTAGAGTGGAGAGTTCTGTTATGGTCCGTTTGCATTGGGCCGATTCAACTTTCATCACCTAGCTTAATTCGAATTAAAGGATCACCTAAATTTACTTACCTTTCCCTTAGAATAATGCATCATTGGCCCAATTAATCGTCATTTAAAAATATTTAAATGCTTTTATTAAAATAATAATTGGTTTCTTATTTTCGGAAATATGAAAATATTAACCGTTAAATGATTACACGAAGTTTTTGTTGGATGATGAATTAAATTAAGATGAAATTGACCTCTAATTACAGAGTTGGTAGGGTGTTTTAATTCACCTCTATTACCAAATCCAAAACTGACCTTGGAATGATTAAAATCAAAACACCACCACCTTATATTTGTTGCACATCCCTAATTATGGGGTGGGGTTAATGGAGTAGGATAATGGTGTGTTCCGAATTAATTTGGCAGCACTTGAACTCGTATATATGTCTCACTTGAATTGCATATCTACTTTCGAGGAGAACGAATATAGATGCTTGACAAAATTCCTCCTTGTAATGATTCAGTAGGGCAAAAAGTTCACGTTGAAATGGTCTCAGGTGCAAAAAAATACATTATTTTCAGTTTAGATGCCTATTTGTAATATTGAAACGTTTATATATCAATTTGAAAAATTTAGTTGAGTTCAGGTGTATGTTTGAAATTGCTTTATTTAATGTTAGTCTAATTTTACATTAGTTGTCATTCTAATAGTTTTTTCTTTTTGATTTAAATAGATAATTGATATCACGTTCATAAGCGTAGAATTCACAGATACAATTAAATTATGAGAGACATACACATTAACACAACACATGAAATTGAAGTTATTTCCTAGAAATAAGTAATTATATTACAAAATATTAGTATGAATTTGTTTGTTTCAAATATTTACCATTCTATGATTTAAATACATATTTTACCTTATTAGTACTCTTATATCTCTAACAAATAGCATCCACTTCACTCATGTATGCTTATTCTTTATAACAAATTCATTTCTTTATCATATAAGAAATTATGCAAAGGTCATGATTAGAAATTCCGATGCAATAATTAAGGGTTTAAGGATCCAATTTTATTTTTTCTTAAAAAGCTATAATGACAATTAAAAAAAAGTAATTAACATTTTCAGTTATATTTCACTTAATAATCTTCATTTATTTGATTATTAAAATAATATTTAAATAACATTTTCAACTACTCATCTCTTTATAAATTTAGACCTTAAACATTCTATTATCTACTATAAACTAAATTTAGTAGAAATAATTATGATACAATATTTAGTTTTACCGTCTTTTCTTTACTAATTCCGAACGAGCCTCAGTTTTATTCACCACAATTACTATCATTAAGGATCATTTTTAAATTGTAATTTTATCATTTTTGAGTGAAATTATGATATCTTTCAAATAAAAAATAATACGGAATAATGATGTAATCTTTCAATTACAAATTAATTTTGAGATGTATGTCCAAATTTTTCCCTTCTTTTCCTTCAAGAAATAAAGGTCGAACTCGAAGCTCAACTTTATTTTCTCTCTTTTATGCATCAAATCAAAATTAGAAAAAAAACTCTCTTCTCTTTAAGGATTTCCTAAACACCTCAAATATTTGCGTTTTTCCCTTTTTCGCCACTGTTTAATCCAAAATCATCAATATTTTTCTTCTAATTTTTATTAATTATTTTTTCCTTAATGAATAATTAATTGAGTTTTATTACAGGATTCCAAAGCTTGATTTGAATTTGAATTTAAATGGGTGATAGTCAATACTCTTTCTCCCTCACTACTTTCAGGTAACAAACTGAATTTATTGTATTTTTTTTTTTTTACTGTTTTGAGCATTTTTAGTTGTATTATTGATATTTATTGTATTTTTTTTGCTGGTTTGAATAATATTAGTTGTATTATTTATATTTATTGTATTGTTTTGAACAATTTTAGTTGTATTATTGATATTTATTGAATTTGTTTGTTGTTTTGAACAATTTTAGTTGCATTATTGAAATTTATTGTGATGTAGTCCATCGGGGAAGCTTGTTCAGATTGAACATGCTTTGACTGCTGTTGGATCTGGTCAAACATCGTTAGGGATTAAAGGTGATTTACAACTTTGCTGTATTGATATGAGCTGAATCGTTAGCACTGATTTGTTTGATCTAAGCCTATCCCAAAAAGATCGTCCAGTTTGATTTTCAGTTGTCAAATTAACGAACTTTAAAGCATTTTATGTTGAATACCTGCATAAAGAATAGTTTTTTGGGTGAAAATATATAGAATTTGGGATTCTGTGGTGCGGGATTGAACTGAGTTTTGAGCTAATTCCATGTCCCTCGAAATTTTTTGGTCTCATTAGTTGCACGCTTACATTATGTATGTGTTAGTAAATAGAGAGTATACTGAAGTGTTTAAGTTGTGCTACGAAGAGTTTTCTCATATATGATTCTTTGCAGCTTCTAATGGTGTTGTTATTGCGACCGAGAAAAAACTACCATCCATCTTGGTTGATGAGGCCTCGGTAAGTTCAATTTTATAAAATGTATACTGAAGAGTTGTTATATCCGAGGAGTCCGTATTTTTGAGTTTGTCTCTTAGAATTCACTCCTTCATTGGACCGAGCCCTTTGTCTCTTTAGTCTCTTATAATTCACTCCTTCATGGTATTATACAAAACAAGTTCACTCCTTCCTGGTATTATACAAAACAAATTCACCACCGTGTATTAGTTGACCTATGTTATTTAGTCAGAATTTTGAATTTTAAGGATATAATGGTACATATAAAGTTATAGACTAAGTCAATCACTTGCTTTCATATTTGGGCCAAGTCAATATGATTCATTTAAATTGGAACAGGGGGAGCCCAATATAATCTCTTTACTAAGTACTTATTACTTACAAAATGCATTATTTTCTCATTTTTTGCATTTGACTTTTATACTGTAGGTTCAAAAGATTCAGATATTGACGCCAAATATTGGGGTCGTGTATAGGTAATAGTTTACATTTGTTGCACCAATGATTAGCGCCTTAGTAATCATCTTTACTCCTGGAGAATAGCATGTTAGCCTTTTTCGCAACATTCTCCCTGAGTCATTGGGCTAGATTTCCTGTAAGAGATGTTGTCAATTGCTAATAAATAGTTTTCGCTTGAATGTTGGAATTGGGTTCAAAGTCATATTTATATTGGTGTTTTAAGATTTTGACCAAGACCAATTCAGTTCATGTCTAACCCAATGTCCTTGATGCCAGTGGTATGGGCCCTGATTCACGTGTTTTGGTTCGTAAAAGTAGGAAGCAGGCTGAACAATATCATCGTCTTTATAAGGTATCTATTCGTTTTATCACCCTTTTCAGATGTTAACAAAAATCTGTTTAATTTTCTTAAAGTGGATGTGTTTTAGTCATTGCCCCTGGTATTCAATATGCATAATTTATAGTTTTATACCAGATTATCATAGTTACCTTTGAGTTTCCATGTCCCGTGGAGTCAAAGCTTTTATATTATCTGTTCTTGGATATAATGGAAAAAATTAAAATGACTCGACACACTACCTGTGCTTCTTATTAATTGTTAAAACAATATATAGTCTTAGCACATGTTGTGTCAATTTGGAAACATCCTCCCTGCTATCACAGGGGTAAGGTTCCGTACTATCCACCCTTACCCTACTTGTTCTGCTTATGCGGGGGCCTCTTTAGAGACATTGATGCATATTATATGTTGTATCATAGACACCTTTGAAAGCCATTTATAATCATCATCATATGACAACTAACAATTTTCTGTAACATGGGTTCACCAATGGTCTTATCATCAGTATGTGACAGAATCTCGTCACTCTAGAAATAGTGATCAAGGGTCATGGGATTATTTTTAATGAACCGTACATGTAACAATGTTGTTTAATAAACATAAATATGAGCACTTAAGATTGACTTTAAGCTTAGAAGAGTCAGAACACTGGATCATCTTGGCTGCCCTTAAAATTTTTGGGTGGATTCTTTTAACATCTAATTGAATGATCTTCTGGTTTCATTTTTCCCTAATGCTGATATTGACTTTATTTCTTTTACCACATTCAGGAACCAATTCCAGTTACCCAACTAGTCAGGGAAACTGCTGCTGTTATGCAGGAATTTACACAATCCGGGTATTTTTTTTTCTTCTTTTCCAAGACTTTGCTTCACTATATGCTGCACTATTTAGATTCGAGTTTTAATACTTCTGGCATTTAAATTATTTCGTCTCCTTAAATCAGTGAGGCACCAAGATGATAGAATTTTGGAGGATTCTTCTCTCCTTTCTTTTCTTTGGATTAGTAAATTTGGCCCATTTCTGCTTTTGGTTAGCTTGCTTGTAGCGACCACTTCGAGGTCGGCAGAGTTAGGCTCGCCGGCAACATGAACATCCGGAGTTAAGCATTACAACTTGGACCAAAATAATGAACGAAAAATACAACTTGACTATGCCTAGACGGTGATCTAAGACAACAACAAATATTACATTTTACTTGAATTCTATCAATCATACCGTCATATCTGACACATTTTCTTAGCCATGCTTTGACATAAAATAAGGTACATACGTGGCAGTTGAAGAAGATAATAGCCACCCAAATTTAGTAAAGTTTACTCAACTCGTAAGCCACCGATTGATGTTCTGATACCCGACTTTCACGAACGATATATACAGCAATGAGGGTCTCGAAATAGAAGGGTGGCCTTACAGCTTCGTAATCTTCGTATAAGTCGTATTGACATTGTATATAAACATGTAATATCGCGCCAATAAATTAATTACTTTCATTATATCTTATCATATTTATTCATATCACTAATCAGCCTCTTTATGATCATAAATAGTTTAATATCTTGGCCAGTTTTAATCCTGATCAACTTACAAAATAATTCCATAATAATAGATAATACTATAATATCAAAATAGCTTTCGAAAAACATCGCATAATCAACAATAACTACATTGCATTTATTAAATTAGCTTTTTAATAGAGGAAAAGCGTCATTCGTTGCCTACTTTGAAATCAAGCGAAGACCTTGACAATGCTTCTTGTACCTCTACGCGCAGTAGGCGGGCTTTTGACTTTGTGGAGGGGCGGCGACCGTCGTTGCGCTTTACCCGAGCAAGCGAAGACCTTTCTTTAACTATTCCGTTACACCACCATGCAGTAGCCGGGGTTAGCGCGCCTCGACTGCCGGGAGGGACCAAAGAACAGTAACCGAATAGGACCGCTACATGAATATATATTTGTTGATTCCATTGAATACGGAGTATAGGCCGTTGATTTTATGAGCACGGACGCGCGTACAAGTGATTTGCGAATACCGGTGATGCTTGTAGGACGCGATTCTCAAATACCCGAACATATCCATCGTAAATCATGACACAAATGCATGTCAAACCCCGTATGACCGTATACATCATTTAATACATAACTTGATTGATATCGCTCGATGTCGTGATACCTCGATAATGTCTCAAATACGTATATCTCTCATTTTATTATCTTCGATATACGGCATTGCTTTCATATATTCTTATCCATTATGACTTGAAATCTGATAAATCCGTGCGTAATGCGATACATATATTATTATTTATTTATTACTAATGTAATTGATGAGTTGATAAATGCATTACTCCCTATCAAAACATATCGATATCTTATGCTACAACCGTAAGATTATACGATACACATATGAATATCGAATTTATATAACTATCTGTGATAATGTTAATAAGCACTTGTTATTAACTCACCGTATAAATCGTATCATGACTTCAGCATCGTATCAACTTTTATAAATACACCACGATTTCTATTATCATGTTATCATGACATAACCTCATAAATCTCGGCGTCATCCCACATATTCACGTCAATATCATGACCAGTGCGTTTCGGTATTTTTATGCAAATCGCTTTAATGTTATCAGTAGATGATTTATTTATTTCTATTCATTACATTCATAAACCCATATAATCTCGTTTAACAATTATTTTGTAACATTTAACTTTTACTCATATGTAGTTAAAGATCATATCTAAAATACATAATATTCAAATGTCTCGTATATTGATATTGACATAATTTCTCAAATATAACTTAATTAGTTCAATCATTAGATTCTGCATCTTATCTTAGCATGTACCATTCTAATATAATCGAAGATGTGAAACTTTTACTAAATCTTACCACCGATAATTAACTTTCTATATATATACTACCTTATTATCATACTTGTAATTTTTCTAATAGTTATTCAGCACAATGACCCAAAATATACGTCTGTATTAAATGTATGAAAGATTATAAATTTGTGATAGGAGTACTCACCTCTAGTTAAGCCAAATATCAACAACTTATTACTTCAATCACCTATTTGATATCAATCTTTTTCTTCTTGAAGCTTGAAACCAACTTTAGGGTTTTGATTTAAGAGGATAAAGAAAAATTTTGTAGTAAGAGGTGGAGGGGAGTTCGGCCAAGATGAAGAAGAAAAAAAAATTTATATAATGATTATTTGGCTTTTGAAGTAAGGTAAGCCTTGTGAGGTGGCTAAACAGAGTAGGCAAGTAGGAGGTGTTAATGCGAGGATGCCGTGTCTTTTCTTAGCTAGGAGGGAAAAGATGAGTAGTATTTAGCTATACCTTAATACAGTTCGAGAGTTTGTTTTAAGTAAAGCAATACTCAATTTTTTAAATCAAATCATAAAAATTCGGGGTTATTTCATTCAACGTTGTCGGCTTAAGCTGTTGATAAATCGACTATCTCATAGTGCGTTTAGTATATCTGCTTTTAGAAGTGAAACAAAGCTCTGTTAATGAATGTAATCTCTCTGGAGAAATTTTATTTTTGGAGCAGCTGCTTAAACAGTTACCTCGCTGTCTACTGAATTTGTGAAACTTTATAGTTGTAATTTGACATGTTATTGTCTTAGTGGCTGAGTTTTCTCTTGTTAAGTGAGAATGATGTTTAAATTTACATATGTGGCCAATCTACTCATTTAATTTTCCCTAATTCTCTTAACATTGTTTAAAGAATTCTTTTCTTTTTCGTTTTTCAAATGTGAAAGAAAAACAGTCCAGTTGATATATGGTCTTGTGACATTTTCTTTATTTTGTTGTAGTGGTGTGAGGCCATTTGGCGTTTCTTTGCTGGTTGCTGGATACGACGACAAGGGTCCACAGCTATATCAGGTATTCCATCCATTAATCGTTTGTCAGTTTCCCCTATCTGCTTCAAGTTTACATGTAAAATGTCTAAATGGATATAGAATAAGTCTTTAAATGAGTGTAAGTACAGTAAATTTGTACCTCATTTTGTAGGTGCGAGTGGCGAGTAAGTATAATTAAAGTTCAAACTTTAGAACATCTTTTCCCCCTACAGTCACGCCTAAAACCACACACTTACGATTTTGATCTGGACTAAAAATTAGACCTTCACCCTGTATAACATATTTGAGTGCTTGAACTCTCAAGATATTTTGTCAATATGTGATGCCAGGTGGATCCATCAGGATCTTATTTCTCTTGGAAAGCTTCAGCCATGGGGAAAAATGTGTCCAATGCGAAGACATTTCTTGAAAAGAGGTGCGTGTTTGCATTCCTTAAAAGTGCTCTATGCTTTTTGATACATTACAGACCTAAACCTCTATATACTCCATTATCTTGAAATTGGAGAAATTCAGATAATGGTTATTATAATTACCCCCTTCTCCCTCGACTATTTGTGGCTTTCATCTAAATGAATCAGACGAAGGTCTATATTCCTTTCTTCATTCCTTGTTTTGGAGTAGATTGACCGAGTTTTGGAATGTCCAGCTTTTCATTTGCATCTTTTGAGATATGATACCATTTCAACTGATATTCTGTAATGTAGATTTCTATTTTTCTATGGAATATGGACTTCAGATAAAAATCTCCTGCAGGTACACAGATGACATGGAACTTGATGATGCAGTGCACACTGCTATTCTGACTCTAAAGGAGGGGTAAGTTTCTAAATTGGTCAGTTTCTTATGATTTTTATGAACTCAATTGGCTGTGAACTTTCATTCTGTGATGTGTTTGGCTTTTATGGTGCACGAGCATCATATAAGGTGAACTCGCATTTGCTGAATTATTACTACGAATGTATACTCGCTCCTTGAGTTTTTGTTTCTTTTCATGCCCCGTGACTTGTTTATGTTACTCCTTCATTTATTAGTCAGTTTTACTTCCGTGTCACCATGCTTTTTTAGAATTTGCCTCATTATTATCTTCCTTACAGGTTTGAAGGCCAAATTTCTGGCAAGAATATCGAGATTGGCATTATTAGTGCTGACAAAAAGTTTAGGCAAGTGCTTCCTATATTCACGTTTAGTTGTTACTTGTTAGTATAGTTTTGCACTTCAGCTGATGTTAACCTTGATATTGTTGTTATCTTACAGAGTTCTTACACCATCAGAAATTGAAGATTACTTACAGGAGGTTGAGTAATTTAATCGGGGGTTGAGTAGCTCGTTTATTAGTTGTTATGGGAGACGTTCCTCCAAATGCGAGATTTAGTGTTAACAGAGCACTCTTAAGACTTGATGTCTCCTTTGAGATGCAAGACTCATGAATACTGCACTTTGCCACAGCTTTGAGCATATCATATTTATCATTACATAAATTGGCCTTGCATGTTGTATCTCGTCTTTCGTTCTAATTCCTTCATTGAATTCTATCTGATGGCGCTCTGAGAATGATGGATTAATTAATGGTTGATGTGTTGTCTTAGTCGTGGTCTAGTTGGCCACTATATGGTGATTTATTTTGTTTTATAAAAAGTTACATATAAGTATGTATTGAAAAATATTAAGGCTACAAATGCAATTTGAAATCAAAAGTGGAGGTAGCTATCACTTGATAGAGTATAAAAATTAGAGTCTTAGGACTGAGAGGGATCATACTTGTTAATTAAAGCTACCAAGTTTGTTACTTTGATCAATGAAGTAAGGATTACATTTGTTAATTTAAGCTACCAAGTTTGTTACTTTGATCAATAAAAATCAAACTGGGCAACCTCTCCAGGAATGGAGTATATAAATTGTTGAAATATGGACTTCATTCTTTGAAAGGTGTTTGTTTTCAATAATAAATAATTATTATTATATACGATTTTGATTTGAATTAAAAAATTTAATGTTAATAATAATTAATAAATAAAGACGAACACAATACTCTCGACATATCATTTTTTACGATATTCTACAATATATAAGAATTTTTTTGAATTTAATTAAAACTTTAATAATTCTACTTCCTTCATTCTTTTTTTTAAGGAATTAAAAAATTGAATTCATTTTATAAAAATAAATTTTACTTCATTTTTTATTATTATTTAATTTGGTAAAACGAGAATCCAAAAAAAATCAACATCAATCCAATCACCCTAAAATCGTGTTAAAAGTCGGAGCATGAGCGCACACAAATATTTTCCCGCGCAACGATTAATAATTTCAAAACCCTATCTCCACCCAAAATTCAAAATCAGCACAACTTCGAAATGGCTTCCACCACCGAAGACGACGCAACCCTCCCCACCACCGACGCCATCCCCTCCGCCGGCCGGAGCGGCACCGCCACCACCACCACCACCACCGCCGCGATGGAGGAGCAGAAGAACAAGCGCGCGCGGCGAGTCAGCTTCGCGGAGATGACGTCCATCCACTTCTTCGATCGAGACGATAGCGAGACGCCTTCGGGTAGTGGAGCCAAGGAAAAGGAAGAAGGGAAAGCGAAGGAGAATAGCGAAGAAGAAGAAGCGGAAGATGAGAATGTGAATAATGATGAGAGTGAAAATGAAGACGAAGATGAAGAGGGGGAGGATGAGGATGTGAGGGTGTTTTTTCGGCCTATGGAGTCGCCTTCTCCGGGGAGTAATTTAGGGTCTGCTACTTCTAATGATGGTATGTTTTACTGGATTATTAACTCGATTTCGAACAGATCGTTCAGTTTGTTTTTCAGTGATCGAAATTAACTAACTTTCGGATGTTAATTGATATATGAAACTTTTATTTGAGTCATAATTATCGTGTTAATAGTAAATTATGTTGAGATTACTAAATTATTTACTTGATTTCGAAAAAAGACTGTTCAGTTTGTTTTTTGATGATTGAAATTAAGTACCTTGAGGATGTTAACTTGAACATGGAATTTTTATTTGAGTCAAAATTATCGTGTTAATCGTAAAGTATGGTGAAGTGAGGTTGTTGTTTCGGCCTATGGAGTAGCCGTCTCCTGGAAGTAATTTAGGATGGAGGTAGTAGTATTTTAGTCAATAGAAAAAGAAATTTAGTTCTTATAGCTTTTTGGTACCACTCTGCGAGTGTTGCGAGAAAAAGTTAGTAGATTTTTTATTTCTTTCGTAGAACAAATGCTAAAATGGAGCAAAATGTGTAGGAAAGATAGTACCAACACAAATTTGCCTGAAGTTTTACGATATTATCGTGTTTGTAGGTTTGATAGGGTTATGTTGAATGATTTAATTCAATTAAATGGCTTTGAATCGTGGTTTTACATAATGTTGAGTTCAAATACATTTTTGTTGGTTATCATCTCTGTTTTCTCCTTCGGGGCTGAGTTGAATGTCGGTCCTTTTATCTTACATTTTTCTAAAGATATGCTAATGTCATGGGCCAACTCTTTCCATCATTGAGGTCACATAGACTGAGCATTATGGCATTGAAAATGGTGGTCTTCATCTTTTGCAGATTCTAATAGAAGTTTGTTAATTTCTAATTAAGTTTTGAACAAAACAAAGACGAAGATGAAACTTTTGGAATTATGGTCTGATGAGTTTCTTTTTATATATACGTTACCATTGATTAATAATATGCTCTTTACTTTTCCTCTATGTATCCACCTGCAGAAGATAACTTTTTTGGCCCGGTATCAACTAGTTTTATAAGGCCTGGTCGCTTATCAGGTTCTGCTACTTCAGACGACAATCATGATATTACCATGGATTCAACTGCCTTCTCCATGCATTTCCGTAGTCTAGCAAAATCTGAGTCGGGAGAACAATTGAGAACACCTACAGGAATTAACCTTTCTTTTGGAGAGAAGACACCCAACCAGAGCACTCTTGGAAGTTCTATGCTTCTCACTGAAGCGAAAAGACCAATTTTGAAATCTGATTTACATGATGCAAATATAAGTGGAGGCAGTGATAGTGATATGAGTCTTGTAGTAGAAAACTCACGTAAGTATGAGTACGACAGGTTGTTACCTGGGGTAGATGACAAATTTTCAGAAGTCGAGAAGGATTTGCTCGTGAATTTGATCCCTGGAAATCGAGATTCAAGTGATATGAGTCTTGAAGTAGAAAACTCTAATGAGTCCAGCAGACTGTTACCTGATGTAGATGATAAATTGGCAGAAGTTGACAAGAATGTGGAAGTGAATTTGGTCTCTGGAAATACTAATCATTCTAGATCACCTGGGGTCGTGAGAAGCGATTTATTACATTTAGAAGAGCAAAGGAGTGATCCCAATTCCGAAATTCAAACAACTGCATCACATGCTCGTAATGATATTCTGATAGATCGTGGTCTTGAAAACCAAATGGATGTTGCAAATGGTGGTTCTACAGCTTCTGTTACTCATTATTTAACTGGCCTGGTTGCACCTTCTTCTTTAGATCCTCATCCATCTTCTGATACCTCTGTTGATAATGCAATTGTGTCCTCAAACATGGTCAGTTGAGAATTACATATGAGTCAACGTCATGGTTTTAAGTTCCCTGTTCAATTGTTTTCATTAAATGACTTGCACTGCCATATGCCATGCTGAAGCTATCTACTGTACAAGTTGTAGAGAGTTTCCATTTTCTAAATGAATTGCCGGAAAATATTTGTTTCTTTGTAGGTATCAATGTTCAACTTTTTGTTGCATGCTTTTTTGTCCAACTTTTTAAGTTTAACTAATTGCATATCTGCTTTTAGCCTGTCTTTGTGATCTTAGTCATCTTACCAACTTTCCTCTTACTTTAAGCTCAATTCATAGTTGTCAAAGGCGTACCTTTATTGAGGAAATTTAGCAGTTTACTCTATACTTAGTAGGTTGAGTGGGCTGTACTCGTTTTTTAAAAATTCATCAATGATGTTTTGTAAAAGACCTAATGCATCTTCTGGAAATATATAGTTTAAAATGCATCTTCTGGAAATATATAGTTTAAAATCCATCTTCTGGAAATATATAGTTTAATTTTACTAATGTGCTTTTTCCATCTAAACTGCACTCTTTCTCATATAATCTGAAATTTGTATCTTTAGGACCAAATAGTTGTTAACAGCAAGAAGCTGGATGATCACTCTGCACTCAGTCGTCCCGCCGAGCATGATCAGGATACTGAATTGATGAAATCAAATGACTACAACCAGCATGAAGGTGAAACCATGTTACCAGCGTTAAGATATTCAACTCCTCAACTGAATAAATCAGTAATGGGCACTTTAACTCCATCAAAATATTCATTGCTGGTTACGCCTCCCCATAATCAAAATGCTGTGCTTCCCCAAGGAAGCAATTCGTCCATTCAGAAAAGCATTTTGAAACTTGAGAAGCTTAAGATTTCTTCCATTTCTTCTTACCGGAGCAAGAAATTCAGTGACTCATACATCCACCATAGAGAACCACCTGAAATATCCCATAGATTTCATCATACTCAGTCAGAGAAATTCCTTGATCAGCAGGAAACGTTGTCGAATTTTGAGAAACACATTAGTCCTTTGAGACAGGGGGGATCACAATCGCTTCACCCTAAGGCATCAGATGGAACTTTAACAGCTAGAATGAGCCCCTCCGAGTCAAGAAGTAAACTCTCTAAGGATGAATTCCGAGCCATCCCAGGCTCTACTTCCTTGTCCAGTTTGAGAAACTTAACCGAGTCAAGGCTCCAAAAGGTTGGTGATGGTTTTTAATATTTGGTGTTGAATTATCTTCTATTGCATTCTGTTGGATTTACTTTATTGCAGATTTTCTTGCCAAGTATATGAAATTATTGAAAGTTTCAAACCTCGAGTAGCAGTTAATCAGCAGTTACCTTTTTCATTGTTATCCTTGTCCTTTTTTTGGATTAGTATGCAGTACTTATTTTTGGTGTGGTTGTTATGCCTTTTTGTTCTTATATCTTGTTTGCTAGTTGTGACTTATATTGTCTTTTGCAGAATCTGTTACAATGTTTTGAGCCAAGTCCCCGAAAGCAGTATGTTCTTGATGTTAACGTCCCTGAAGACAACCATCCATCAGAAATGGATAACTTCTTATCTTTGTTTCATCTGACTGATGAGTTCAAAGACTCTTCTTCTCGTAAAAGAAGAAACAACTATGAAATCGAGTCTGGAGATAATAGAGATGTGAAAATTTCTACAATGAAAAGTCCTAAGCTCCAGAAGATTGATTGTGATGAGTTCAAAGACTCTTCTGCTCGTAAAAGACGAAACAACCATGAAATCAAGTCTGGAGATAATAGAGATGTGGAAAATTTGACATTGAAAAGTCCTAAGCTCCAGTATATAGGTAGTAATAACGCAGAAGTCTTGGAATGTCCTAGTGAAGTTTACAGTGGAACACATACAAGTGTCCGAGAATTGAAAAGATTGACTGATGTACGTGCTGTAGAAGCATGACACTTGAGTTTTTTCATATTGCAGAAAATGGATCTAGGTCATTATCAATAAGAAAAGATGACTTTAATAGTACTACATAAGTTGATATCTGAAGTACTTTTATATATCTTACAGATCTATGCAAAATTCTCAGAGGATGCTGAAAGCTTGCTGCCTTCTTCAGCTGATAATCTCTACTTGCCTGCTGTATATTCCTTTCTGTTCAGCTTCTGAAGGCGTTTGTAGATTGGATAAATGAAATTGACATTTGTTTTGCTCTCACTGATTTTTCGCCATATCCTCTATATTTTTCTTTTACTGATCCCACTTTTTTTATGATGATACTTTTAGATTGATATGATGGATGATGTACTGGATAACTTGCAGAGGTCAAAGTCTTATGTAGTTCTGTGTGATGGAATCTTGTTACGGGTATGCTATGCTAGGTTAATTGTAAATTATTATTTTTTTTTCTCTTAGAAAACAAGAATTAGAAAATAGGGTGAAATTATTTTTGCCATTGACGCTTTTACTCAAATTGTCATAGGAATTCAGTTTTTGTTTATGAACTCATACTATGCTCATTGTTGACTGTACAGAGAACTTCAACCCTTAGTGACATTGATTCCAAAAGGTGAAATTCGGTCCTTTTTTAAGGCTTAGCTTAATTGCTCTACATATGCATGGACTCTTGTGCCTGAATTATGCATGTCGGCAATTAAAAGTTGTCTCTTAACTGAAAATTACATTTTGGTATGGTCTGATGCAGAATAGTCAATGCACGATCAATGCTACAAAAACTTTTGTATGAACGAGCGAAGTCACAACTAATGCAGTTGAAGAGAGCAAAACTTCAGGTAATTATTAGCACTTTTTTTAAACGTTTCATAGAAATATAATTAGAGCTTAGAGCCATTATTCTGCTATAAGAATTTCACGTCTTTACAATGCAGTTTCAACTAGTGTAATTAAAATGAACCAAGTTATGTTATCTACTGATAGCATATGCATGCAGGGTAAATTACAACAATTAACCTCTGGCTTACTGGGATCTCAAATGTTAAAGTCTAGTTTATCGCCACAACATTTCCCCATTGTTGCTCCTTTTGATGCTGCTTGTCATCAATCTTCTTCAGTTGTAAATAAGGATGGCAAGGAGGTAACCTGTGTAATCCTACGACCTTGTGTCATACTTTTGCAATTAAGATATGTGATATTGCTCCATATGCCTCAGGTTTCTCTTCATTTCAATAAATTCATCCATTTCTTTGTATGAAAAAATCTGAAAGGAATGCAAATTGTCTTTAAGGCAACATTATTTGGAAGTATAAGCAAAGTAGTCCTTGTCAATGGTTTTACGTATCTATTTGCCTTGAAAATGTTGGATTTAGGTTTTACTTATTAATCATTGATAAAATAAGTGATACCGAATTCAAGAAAGGTTTCATGGAGCGATAACCAACAAATGTGAAAGTGTAACTTACTAAAGTACATTGTTTTCAATTGGTGGTTCTACCATTCTTTTCGATTGCTGGATTGCACATTTATGACAAGTAACTTCATCCCTAGTGCAAGTAAATTGTTAACTGTATATGACATTGTGCATAGATTCTTTAATAATTTTTATAAACTTTTATCAGGTTACCTGTGATGGAGTTACTGCACTGCTGCAGCATCTCGAAGATTCTTTCAACAAAATTTCGAACTCACTTACAAAGCTCCAGTTGTCCTGTGAAATAAAAGGAGAACATAGCTGTGAGGACACTCTTGTCCTAGTTAAAGAGCATCTAATGAAGAGAACCCGTTCTATGTCTGTTCGTCTGGATATTCAGGTGCATATTTCCTTCTATTTATGTTAGAAAGGAAGAGAATATGCAGCTAGTAGCATGTGTAGATTGCCGAGAATGGTGTTATCCTGACCCTCCTTGAATCAGATGTGGGGTGTTCGAGCTGCTGAGAGTAGGAAGGGGCATTACACTTTCATTCTAAGCTACCTTGATTTTGTTATCCAAAGGTATTTTAAAAGAATTGTTATATTCACCTTTTAATAGGTTTAGCTAAACAGACCAATGAATCTTATAATGTTTATTTCATCTATCACATAGAATAACCATCAACGCTGGTCCAGATTCAAGCATTGCTATTATTAATGAAGTCAATGACATTGAAATCTCAAAGGTAATGATTTTAATTTGTTCTCGCCTCATTGAAATTTGTGTCTTTTTGTTTTGTTTTGTTCTGTTTGTTTCTAAAAATATTTTATACTTTATAGAAATTCCCGAATATGGATGCTTTCACAGCATTTCAATTTGTATTGAATAGCGAGTTCTCGAGGAAGTATGTTGGTGTAAGAAGTTTGGCACAGGAAACCCAAGTGAGTTTATTTTATTGATATCTTTCATATCACGCTTCTTGTGTTTACTTGCACACTATGTCACACTTTTGAAGAATGCGTGTCCTCGTTAGTTGGTATTGTTACCTGAAAGATTGGGGTCTGATTGCTAGCTTGTAGCTCACATGAAAGAGAATAAGCCAGATGGCAGGAGACAACTTAGTGGAGTAAAGGGCTAGGCAATTTGTAACCCTGGTGATTGATTAATGTATTTGATTGCATGGAATTTTGGTATTTCAGAATTGTTGCTTGGTTTTATTGTTTATTCTTTGTGTTGGTCTTCAATGATCTTGTTGGTTCTTCACTTTGGCTTCTCACTATGGATTCATAGTCAAACCATGGACTCAATATAAATGCACCAGTACATATGTACAAAGACAAATATGATAAGGAACAGTTTTAACCATACAAAGTTTCTCAGTAGTTCCGACACATAAGGAGATTAATAGTGGATCTGCTCTTATAATGACAAGAAACAGCTATGGTGCTGCAGTTTGATATTATCTTCTGGGTTTGGCATGACACTTTTCTTCTACTTTTTGGTTGCAGGTAACCAGTTCAATTATGAGAAGCTTGCTTAATGTACTCGAAGAGGTACAGCTAGCGCAGATAGAGATTCAGAATTTGACCGGAACAAGCTTTTGTTCTCAATCTGGTATTAATTCGTCTCACCATTGATAGTTTGATATACATGACGACAGAGTCTAGAATCTCCATGCTTACAGACTATTCCAATGCATGTCTTTAGCCTACATTTGTTATGCAATTGGAGGAGTTAAAAGGGAAAATGAATGGTTCCTTATGCCCTGGGAATAAGCATGAACTTTCTCGTATTTAAGTTTTTCATGAAGGGAAGATTCATTATCAATTTTATTTTACTTACTTATCTTTCCATGTCTTAAAACCGGAGGGAGTATTATACTTTTATGTTTTTTCATAGTTATCTTAACAAGAGCTTTACTTGCAGCTCAGCAGCTTGGTCTACGTCTTTATTTTTTAAACTTTAAGAATGTGAAGAAGCTGACATTGACACTGGATATTTCTTGTTTGAAACGGTAGGTTCTTCTTACTCTCTCGTGCCTGTTATACAATATTTCCTATCTGTAGTTCTGGAATACAGTCCAAAATTTAATACTACGGTATTAATTTGCACAATAGTACATAATATTCAAAGTAATATCATGCCTCCACAAATTAAGAATAAAAGGAATTTATACTGAATTACTCTAATTCTGGGTATTTGGCCATATAAATCTTAATCTCATGGCAATAGTTTCCTCAACATTCCCCTTAGCATGTGAAAATTTAGATGTAAACTAAAAAGTTGGGACATTGGTAGACCTCTTGTAATTCTTCATGTTGTCTGCATTATCCTTTTTGCTACGAGTTCGTCTCAGTATGTTCTCTGGCTTATTTATTTGTTGTACTAATTGAGTACCTATTTGGCTATTTCGGTGGAATACCAATCCTGTTGTTTATTATGCATAGTGATGACCTGTCCGGTGTGCTTCAGTAACGGTTTATTTTTGTTTCTGACCATGTCATCCTAGATACCTTTTCTAGATATACAAAATCTTCTTACACCTTGCTGTTTTATACATGTACTCTATGAAATTATTCCACGAACGTAGGGAATCTTGAGAATCTAGTACTTTCTCCGTTATTTGAATGACCTCCTTGATTTTTCACAAAAACTGAGGAAAGTGATGAATTGCAACTTTACCTTGGTTTAAAGTTAAATAAAAATATTTGTGAAAATATATTGATAAACAGATAGAAGGTGATAAATTTGCAATGCTACACTTGTATGAAAGCATAATGTTGTTAAATTAAGTAGATAGGTCATTCTTGCACAACTTAAAAATACCTCAGCACATATATCCATTTTTTATTTCCAAAATAGATCAAAATACTATAATAATGTTGGCTACATGTTCTTGACAAATTTTGTATGCCACTTTTGCCATCTCTCATAAACCATGGAGGCATGGACCATTTCAGTCATGGACCTATTAAGTTCAGGACATAACATGCTATGTTCAGAAATATTAATTGCGTTCATGCTGTAGTATTAGTTTCCACATAAGACGAGACGTTGACTACTCAGCATGAAAGTCGAACATAGTGGTTATCTTTGAAGCACCATTTAGAGCTGAGCTGTTATACACACACCTAAATAGTGTTGGGTTTGGATGTGAAATGACTATTCTCTTCCCCCCCCTCCTATTTGCAAGTGTTGTAGTTACGAAGTTAGTAAAATTGTTATTTCATTAAAAAAGTTACTATTCTGATGTGTGTATAGTATTTGGCTTTAGTTGATATCTTATAAGGAGAGTGGGAGGAAATAAATGAAGAATAAGACAAAACATGTAGTTGGATTGATTTATTATTAACAGTGTGTCAAAATATCTCTACTTGTTATTTTTTAATCTAAAACATGGGCTTAAGGTAGGGTAAGTTCCCTTTATTTGAGATCAAAACTTGTTCAGATATCTTAAATTCTATCGAAAATCTATTTGATATTTGCTACAATCTTCAGTTATTTTTTTCTCATTAGGGCCACATAGATGTGGCGTTGACTACTGAAAAAAGTGCATACATAGTGGTTATCTTTGCAGCACCATATAGAGTTTATGATAAAGCATTTGGCATTGTTTGGTATGGTGTAAAGAGAGTGGGAGGAAAGAAATGGAGAATAAGGTAAAACATGTAGTTGGGTTGATTTGTTAGTAAAAGTGTATCAAAATATCACTTGATCCCCACTTTTCATTTATAAATGAAAAAGGCACAGATCACAAATATCTCTATAATTCTATCCCAAGTCAATTTCTATTTCCTAATTCCTACCATCTTTTCATTTCTTTTTTCTCATTGGGGCCACCACCTTTATGGTTTGATAGCAAATCTGATTTAAGTTTATTGTATCTTTCATGTCTTTAAGAAAATCTGCTTCGCAGAAATATAAATTTAAAATACAGTTATCAATAGTTATTCTCATTTAACCCGAAAAGTTGGTCACTCTCATTTTTCTTTTTCTTTTTGCGTGACACGTTGATTTTGTCTGAAAGATGTGGTTGTCTTTGATATTTCTTAAATATCTTATTAGTAGGTGACTATTGCTCCTTCCATCATTAAAAGATTGTGCAATTTTGAATTTTGATGGTTCATTTTTTATATATTGAACATAAGTTTTTTATATATGTTGAATAATATTTGCTAAAAAATATATCGAACGCAAGTATTTTTAATGTATTTTATGAATAATTTTGATTCAAACTGAAGTTATGCGTGCCAATTATAGTAACAAATTTTAAAACT
The DNA here is from genome assembly GCA_019722365.1 of Lithospermum erythrorhizon. Taxonomy (NCBI): domain Eukaryota; kingdom Viridiplantae; phylum Streptophyta; class Magnoliopsida; order Boraginales; family Boraginaceae; genus Lithospermum; species Lithospermum erythrorhizon. Next base: position 1,107,693 of record JADFUC010001453.1, read on the forward strand.
AAACTAGGCCATCTTTTTGGAACATAGGTAGTATGTTAAAACTTAAAAGGTTCGTAACACTTTGGTTTACTGTCCACAGAGGGATATATCCTTCAGATGTTTCACCAGAAGAGTTTTCAGCATTAATTGATGCAAAAGAAAGTTCAGGTGTTGAACAAGTCCAGCTTTGTGAAATCAAGAAAGCAGTTCAAAGTGTCAGATTTGGATATATGAGGATATTAAGGCTCTGCAGATGTATTTCTCAGGTAGTTTAAAATCTAGTCCAATAGAAAGGAGCGTGAGTATCTGTAAAATTGGCCTCTTCAATTGGAAAGGAGCGTTTCAACCACTTTTGGACATCTTTTCCCCTTCATTTTGTTTGTGAAAAAATGCCATTTTGATTTCTCAGCTTTTTGTTGATATCATAATAATTTGTGTAAAGATGATATCATCAGAATAAACTGTATGTAAGCTTGGTTGGTAGCTTAGCTTGTAATCTGAAACCACTGGTTTTGGCTTGACAGTTATTATTCGGGTGAACTATTCATTCGTGGTAGTGTTGTTATTGAGCTGATTCGAGCCTGATTTCTGACATATTTGGTTCGACTAAAAACTATGGCTTGTATATCAGACTATGTATTACTCGGTACTTTTTATTCAGCTGGACACTCATTCGAAATGTTCAATACTAAAATGGACGATACTATTAGAAGTTCAAATAATGGTTAAACATTTGGTTTGAGAATTCATAATGAACGTTTGTAATGAAGGTTGAAACATTATGCAGACATTTAAAAATAGTCGTTCAAAAGCAAAATGAACATCCGAATTCACATACCCTTTTTGCCCATTAGAACACAAGACGTAGTCTCTATTTTAATATCCATATCTGGAGTTGTATTGGTGGACGAGAAGCAAAGTTGTGGCTTATCTATATCCACAGTGTTTTAGCAAACGATATCTTTTTTGGTTTTTGGCATGTCTATTAAAGGAGAACGTAAATAACTAAAGAGTTTGGAGATTACGTGACACATTTGATGAATAAAATGTATTCTATTATATTTTGTGTGATATGATTATTCTACTTGATTAATATATATCATTATATACTTTTATTTAAATTATAAATAATACATGAGTTATTGTCTTAAGTTAATGTAATACTTTATTTAATGTCTCGTCTTAACATAGATTTCAATCATTATGTTTAAGTATGCATTTGGTTACTTTTAACTAAAAATTATTTTAATATTTTTTAAATAATCACTTGTACATTTTTTTTATTAATGTCGCATAAGGCAATCTGATGTAACCCGACACTACTCGTGTTCTTAAAAGATCCAAAAATATGTTTCAACAGTTTTCGAAAATTATCCATTTAGAATGATAGAGATATGGTTCAATTAAATATTTGTTCATGTGAGTAATGATTCTTGAACAAATAATTAGGAAGACATGTCATAAACACGTAAACAAAGTAGTATTTGGATTGGAGCGGTAATAGTATTTAGGTACTAAAAAAGTGTACTTTTCAGTCGGCAAATTAAATGTAAAAAAAGTAGCTCCTAATCTTAGATATGAATTAAGGATATTTTGTTAAAAAAACACTTAAGCAGTAAGCAATACATTGAATAAATTATTAGCACTTTTAAATGGAGGGACCCAAAGAAGAGAAAATAAATTAGTGAGGGCCTAATTTTTAATCTTTCCTTTTCATGAAAGTGACAAGGTCCCACCTCACACTACCCATCTATCATATTCTCTCTCTTGCACTTTTTATCAACTTCAATGGTTATATTTTACTCCATTCATTCTTAACACATTGATCATTTTGTTCTGAGGGACTAGGTAAGCAAGGGCGTCTAAAATAAGCGATATTTTTTTTAACACATCAATCAATTTATTTATTTTATGATCATTTTTGATAAATTTTATGTCTTAATATATTTATATAAAGTAAGGTAAATGCAGTACTATTGCCATCCATTTTTTAAGACCAATTTTTTAAAAGTAAAAATTCTGATTTTTATTTCGATTATTATGCTTATAATAAATTGAGGAAAAATATAATTTATGTGAGAAGAATTTAAATAGTTTAAGGATTTGGAAATAAGTGAAAAAAATTTAATATGATTTTTATAAACTATTATAGTACAATATATTAAAAATTATTAAGTCAAAATATCAAAATCAAAAGTATATGATATTTTAGATATCAGTTTTATTAATATGGCTAATTGGCCAGAGATCTTTTTAGTGCTCCTTTATTTTCAGTTTGATCTGAATTATAGGTTCTTTTCTACTAGTCCTTGAACTATTCACTAGTGAGTATACGGAGAAACATAAATGATTATTTTACACTAACTTGGCCCAAACTAAAGTATAGAGGGGTAGCATTTAAAATATTTTACGTAATTTGAATAAAACCACCATCACTTTTGATACCTCACTACCCACTGCCAGCACTCCCTAAACTTTCGTAATGTCGCTCCTCTCCCTCCCCCGTAAAACCATACTACCCCACCTCCAATTGACACCACCATACAACCCACTTGCCCGCCTCTTGTATCACCCCAATTTGCACCTCACCCCAAATCCCCAATTATATAAAGTTGATGCATATATATAGCTTGGATGGCTTGCCGGTGCATATCACATTATATATGAATTGCTATTCTGTCAAATGGACCTTCCGATATTTATTTTGTCAATTTTAAATGGCATATGAAGAATGTTATAATATTATGCTTAACACTGATATCTTATTGTGTTAACTCTATAACTCCGCTTATTATTTGATGCCATATATTTGTTTTGAAATTTATTGTTTTATTCGTGCAGGTGATGTAATAACCTTATCCTACATTCCTACACACTGAATGATTTGTGTAAACACAAAACTCCGCTTATTAACTGATGCCTTTTTTATTATTAATATTTTATATTCCTTTTGATTTTGGATTAATTTGTGTCGACGATGAGAAAGAAGCGAAGCGGGGTAGACTTGATGCCCAAATTAATTATTAGGGGTGGGGTGATATAGGAAGGTGAGAGTGGTGGTGAAATGAGTGGGGGGTAGGGTGTTTAAGGGGGATGGGGAGAGGGAGTGATGTTGGTGAAAGTTTAGGGGGAATGGATGGGGGGTAAAGTGGGTTGTGTCAAGAAAGAAAGAATTGAGATTTTATTCTAATTATATAAAATATTTTAAATGTGTGTCCACTATTAACTTTAGTTTAATGTTGAGGTAAAGTATTCGTTTATTGGATTCGAGGATGGCGTCGAGAAAAGAAAGAATAGTACAAGGACCACGAGAGAAAAGAATTGATAGTTCAAGGACCAAAATGAAAATAAAGTGATAGTTCAAGACCCATCAACTAATTCGCCTCAATATATTAGTTAATTCGCTTTTTGGTCCTTATACTATGGCATAACTTTCGATTGATCTCGTACTATGCATTTTTTGGTCGATTCACAAGTTTTTTATCTTTTACCGAGATGGTTAGCATCTCCATTTTGCTGATAGGTCCACTATGTTATCGGTTTAAATGCAAATAGTATATTGTACTTAGCTAAGCAAGTATAGGGGACATTTTACATAATTAAAATAAATGCAATCTTGTCTTTTTTAACATCTGCACTCTGCTCATCTTTAGTTTAGTTTAAAATATCACTATCACTTTAGTTTAGTATTAGAATGAAATAATTATTTTGTGCAAAAATTGATACTAAGGAATCCATTCCTATTAAAAATGGGAATAGAAACCATTCAAAAAAATATAAAAAATTTAGGAATCAAAACCGAAAAGAAGCATAATATATTAACTAATTATAAAATTAGGCCATTGTTACACTAATATATTTATCTCTATTATTGTCAGAACATAGATTTCATCAAAAGACACAAAAGAAAAATCCAACACCACCCAACTCAGGACACACATCAGATAAAGAGAGAGAAAACTCAGAGAGAGAGAAGTGGGAGAGAGAGAGAGAGACAGAGAAGTGGGCAGAGTTAGATTCTTCAAAGATCTGATCTTTACTCTGTTAGGTTAACTTGTTAGTTCAAAGCTGCAAAAAGTGATTCATTTCAGTTGCCTTTTTTGGTAAAAACCCAAGAAAAATCCCATCTTTTCTGTGTTAAAGGTAAAAACATAGCGGATTTATTATTTCCTAGTGATTTATTTACTTTTTTTGTATTATTTGTGTGTTTGATGATCTAATTTTTTTTTGGGTTATCAAGAATTTTGTGTAGCTCTAAGTTTTGTTTTTATTTTTATTTTTTGTTATCTTCCATTTTTTCGGGTTTTTTTTTTTGAAGATATTTATTTTGTGGTTTATATTTAGTCCCTTCAGCTATCAAGTTTGACCATCATCAAAGTTGTGGACTTTCCAGCTAGAATCCCATGACTTTTTGGTTTTGTATTTAACGTTCTTCAACTTGTTTACCTTTTTCTATAAAGATAATTTTCCTCCTCAATTATTAGTTATTTTTTTAATTGTTTAATTATTGGCTAAAAATTGAAAATGAATAAATATTGAAATTATTTTGCTTTGCAAAGGTAAGATGTCCTTTTTGTTTGACTGTTTTTTTACTAAGTCATGCTCTTTTGGAATCAAATGATTTATGTAGTTGCAGAATATGAATCAGTCTCTTTTTGTTTGGATTCTTGATGCTCCATAATGTTGGAGAATTGAAACCTTTGTTCTTATCTGATAAATATTTGGCTATGACTTTTGTGCCCTTTTTAGTGTATCTGAATTATCTTTTATATATCATCTTATTTGTGTTTAAACCTCTTACAACTTGTAATGTTATCTTATTTGAATTGTAATTAGTGAGATCTGTGGTCTGAATTATTATAGCGATAAGGTTGCGCACTTGCGCATTATCCAACCCTCCCTCGCCCTGCTCGGGTTTGAGCATTGGGACATGTTAATGTTAAAAAAATGTGGTCTGACTTATTGATTTACGATCTTAACTATCTGTAGATGAAACATTGTTTAATGAGAAAATCATTTATGGTGCTTTGATCTCGAAAAGAGTTCTGAGTTTCTTACGAAATTGAACTTTTATTGTTTCAAGCAGACTGTTGCATGCATTGAAGAGGAATTGGTATTCTCAACCTGACCGTCTGGTGAAGAATTGGGTAGTTGGACAATGGGCTATATGTGTGATTTTTGTGGTGAACAGAGATCTGTTATTTATTGTCGTTCGGATGCTGCGAGTTTGTGTTTGTCTTGTGACCGTAATATTCACTCTGCAAATTCCCTTTCACGGCGCCATTCACGAACACTTGTATGTGAAAGATGCAACAAGCAACCAGCACTAGTTAGATGTATTGAGGAGAGGATATCACTTTGCCCAAACTGTGATTGGCAAACTCATTCTAATACTAGTGCCGTCTCAACACATAAGAGGCAAGCTGTTAGTTGTTATTCTGGTTGCCCTTCAGCTGCCGAGCTTTCTAATATGTGGTCATTCCTCCTTGATTTTCAATCAACTGGTGACACAACATGTGAGCAAGGAATTGGTTCCATGAGCATAACTGATAACCGTCCTAACGATAACTCAAAGGCGGAAGAAGAGAACAATATTCCAGGTGAATCTGTTGCTACTGAGGCTGAAGGGCTACAAAAGATGGATAAACCCACTTTTCGGATGGGGATGGGGTCTTCGGTGCCTCTTAATGTGGAGCAGGCAACTGGAGCTGCAAGTGCTGCTTCTCCAAGGGTAAACATTTCTGCCCAAATAATTTAACCTTTAAGTTTGTGATATGTGGATAGATCATTTGTTGGTAGTGGCTTATCTTTCCAGGACCATCTTAATACAGACTTTACTCCAATACATTTTTGTTTCTTCCAAATTGAGATGATTAGCAGTAAACTCTTTCTACAAGCCCCGTTATTATTTGCCTTTTATACCAGTGGAGCAAAAGAAGTTGCCTCTTAGAAATTTTAAGATAACAATGGTTATTGTCTTTAGAAGATGCCATTTTTGCATAATAACCCTTTCTGCATAATTTTTTCATTAGCAGAATGCCATTTTCTATCTATATTAAATAACTTATGACCTCTGTTTTGCTATGAAAGCTGACCATTGGATAACTTTAGTCTTTAATCAATCCTTTGGATTGGCCCGATTTAATGGTATCTCTTCACTTTTCGAATTGAAAGAATGGAAGAAAAACAGTGCCACTACATGTGTTTACTTAGTATAATACTACTTGTATTGTTTAGTGGAACTTTGACCGAGTGAATTCCGGAAAGGTAACCCCCGCCAAAAGGGGTGGATCTAGCCCATTGAAGATGGTGGTTCGAAATATACATTAAAAAAATTTAGACGATTTTTATACTATTAATAAATTATTTACAAGAAACTTTTTATTATGGGATAAGAAAATTTGTTAAAATGAGTAAATGTTGTCTTAAATTAGTCCATCAAAATGTGAGTAAATTGTAATTCGGTCATAATAAACTACTAAAAATGAAGTTAGAGTGGCTAAGGTACTAATGCATAGATACAAAAAAATATATGGTGGTGCAAAGAGTAGAACCCAAGACCTTGAGGATACATAATAGACTACTTACCAATTGACCTATACATATTTTGGTGGTTCAACTGAACCACCTTGAACCAATAGAGGTCTGCCCCTGCCCGCCAATTGAATTTGCTGTTATGACATTTCAAGAATTAATTGAATGGATCGTAGCTTATGGACCGATAGACAAATGCCATTAATGTTTTAGGGCTATTGATAGAATTCAGTTTAATGTATTTCGATGTTGCCAATATCCCAAAAACTGATGTTTGTCTTGAATTTCCTTGTCATGTAAGTGCTAAACAATCTACTATTATGCAGCTTTCAGAGACAAAAGGAACCTTTTTGTATGATGGTGCTGATGGTTTCTATGATAGTTTCAACATTGATGAAGTTGATGTTGACCTAAGTATGGAGAATTATGATGATCTTTATGATAGAGCTCTTAACAATCCTGAGCAGCTGTTTGCTGATGATGACATTGGTGATTTTTTTGGAATGAAGGACATGACTGGTGTCGATTCAAACTGTCAGAGTGGACATCTACTGGAGGTTTAATTCTATCTCTTGGTTCTGATAGTTGCCACATTTGAATGCATATGGATTCTCTTCTTCTGGCAATGTTTCTAATATTTTTTCTGCTATTTTGTTATGTTAAGTGGTTGTCTTTTTTAATGTCATCTTCCTTTTAACAATTTGGAATCTCTATTTGAGCATCTCAATCCGAGTCCTTTTTACTCCCTCTGCCCAACTAAGTGCACCATACTGAACTCGTTTTGTTTTCTTGTTAGTGTTTCTTTGAACCAACTATATAGAGCTTTATGATTTCGAAAAGGATGTTATCCCCTGCTTAAATTCCCTCCATCTTTTTAATACATTTCCAAGATCTGTTAAGACTATTAATGATCTCTTTATTGACACTTATTATGCTAAGCATTGGCTTCACATGAGTTTGATATTTTTTGTCTTTAGCATCGTAGTGATCAGACTCACCATTTTGAATTCAATACATAATTATATGCTTTTGATAAACAGAAGGGTGTTTAGTAGAACAAAATGTTGAATAAGATATATTCCGTAATATATTTGAAAGAAACGTTGATGAGGAAAGACATAATTATAATGATCAAAGTCACCATTTTCATTGTTGGTTCTCTGAATATGCTGGCATACATGAACTGGATTTCTAGATGTTTCATTAGCTGCAATGTCTCCTACAAGAGGTTCTCCCTTCCCATAATTCTCACTATTGTAGGTGTCATAATAATGATGTTTGTTAGCCATCATTTCCATCAAAATATAATAGCTTCTAATATTTATAGAAGAATTATATATTTATGTTCGAATCATGTGAAACTCATCTGGGCTTGAAGAAACGTGTTTTTTGTCCTGCACTATGAAATCCAATTGAAAGTATTGCAATTCTGACTGTAATATATTTTATATCCACTGGAGGGACCACCATCTGGACTGATTGGTAGAATTCAGCCATCATGTAGTAATGCAGAATCCGCAGAATCTATGATGAGCTGCAAGACAGAGCCAGCAAACTTATGTTTTGCTAAGCAATTACATTCCAACCTTTCCTTTTCTGGCCTCACTGGGGAAAGTAGTGCTGGTGATTATCAAGATTGTGGTGCCTCTCCTATGCTTCTTATGGGAGAGCCACCATGGTGTCCACCAGGTCCTGAAAGTTCTCTCCCTTCAACCAGTAACAGGAATGATGCAGTTTTACGTTACAAAGAGAAGAAGAAAACACGCAAGTAAGATTGTTACTGATTCAGATGTCTTTAACTCGTTGTATATAAAAGAAAAATTACTCCCCTCCGTACCACTTTAGCAAGGTTTTGATTTGTCAAGAGTAATAATGTTTTGAGTCTTAATTGACCTTAGTGCAGGATCCTGTTTGCTATGATTATTTTTATTTCCTTGTTATTGATAAAATGATAACACCTTTTGTTGATACCAGACTTTTCGATAGCTTGCTGAATTTTGTCATGTTGTGTAGATTTGAGAAAAAAGTAAGATACGCTTCGCGCAAGGCAAGAGCTGACGTCAGAAGGCGTGTAAAGGGACGGTTTGTAAAGGCTGGGGATCGTTATGATTATGATCCTATGAATCAAACTATGAGCATTTGAGTCTAAGACCTCCCAGAAGGCGTGTAGGGATAGAGATGCCAGTCATTGTATGGGGGCGAGACCTGTTGATTAGCTCCGGAAAAAATGTGACGAGGCATTATTATAAGCTAGCTGAATCAAATGCCACATGGATCTCAGAAAGCAGTCGGTCTACTCAACTCTCTGATTAACAACATTTTTTCGGATATTCATTGATAGCGATGATCAATGACTCGCCCTCGAACTGTACTTTTTGGAAAAACGGCCATGTATTAGGTACAAGCTCATATATCGGCTCGCTCATATTTCTCATCTGTGTTGTTAAGAATCTGTTTACTGAAGTTTGGTAGTTGTGTCTGTTTACTGAAGTTTGGTAGTTGTGTACTAGAACAATTAAGATATATGTGCGTTGGAACCAGATTGTGTTATAATGAGCCTCATGTGTAAGTTTTTTAGGTGTGTAGAATGTGATATGTATAGTATTGGACACAACTATAGGTCATGTAGCATCTTGTAATTTCACTATTCACTAGTTGTATGGTTAAATAATCGTTTTGTAACATTTGTGCATAAATCAATATTTTTGTAAAGTTCTTCACCCAATACAGTACTCCGTATTATATTGTGGGGGCAAAAGATCATACAACTATGCAAGACACATCTAGTGTAGTTTGCATAAGAATCATCATCGACAAATATGAAATAAGGTAGTGACAGATTTTGATCTAATATAGAGAGGAGTCGAGAATGTCCAAAGTATTAAATTAATTTTTATTCATTTATAATTGGTTTCTCTTAACCTCCCTCATAAGGATATCACAATCATTTCTACTAGAAATGCACATCAAACTTGTCATGCTTGTATCTCAAGTGAAAAACACATGGAATCTAGAAAATTTCCAGCTTAAGATCATGGTTTTTGTCCCAACAAGACAAAGAATGAATTTATCCCATTCTACCCTCTATAGTAAGATGAATGAAATTACTTAGTACTAATAATAACTACTAGTAAAAGAAAACTAATTCCATAGAACACCCTCCAAGGAGTGAGGGGTCTTTAGTTAGATAAGTCATTATTCAATAAGATGGTGACTTTCAATACCTTTATCGATGAAGAGTGTTTTTTTTTAATATTTGGCGATAATATTATTTGAAATCTGAGAGTATTCTGACTTATGAGAGTATTACAAATATGAGACTCTTTGCTAACTAATATACAGTTAGAGAGCAATTAAAAACTAATACAAATAAGAGAAATATGTCTCCACTGAGACTCGAACCCAAAACCTGATGCCACTAGGCTAGAAGTGATCTGTTCGGATGAAAAGTGTTTTATTAAGAGATTGTGAAAAACTATATTGAGATTGTAAAAAGTTACATTGGAATTGTAAAAAGGTATATTAAAATTATAAACAATCAACTATTATGAAAAATTAATTTTTTTTTAGATAATTTTGAAACTGAGTGAGTATAATGTAGTTATCAAACGAAAGATACCCGTGATTTGGAAACGATGTCTTCCCCTCTTCGTGCCTACTTTTGTGCCTCCTTACTTTATAAGATTACCGCATGTATTATGAAGATCATGAATAGTTATAAACACTCAAGTCATAAACTTTATAAATAAGGTAAATGATATTTGGCGTCGATGATTTATACATTTTTATTGAGGGAGGAGAGACTTTGCTAATCATCATCTTCAGTTTATTACTTTTGGTGGGTGTTCTTGAATTACAATAATCTTTTTTCGCCTTTCTTTTTTTTGATAAGCTTCATTTACTTGGCCAAACTATTATCTCAGTCTCATTAAATTTTTGATCGGTTTAAAGAACCACCTCGGTTATATCTGTAGAGTACTTTCTTATAACTTTACTTATCTTTCTCTCTTGTTATCTAGAGTTCAAAAAAGTAAAAAGTTTACCCTTTTTTACATGGTTGTCACGTATACATTTGATTGGTTTATACATTTACGCCTTCAAAAATCACGCAATCGTTTGTGTCATGGCCATGTTCCCTGTGGTATTCGCAGTATTGTCTCTTGTCCCTCTTCCCGATTGGCCCGTGCATGCGGCGGGTTTTAGGCGAAGATTTTATCTTGCACTTGGAAAACATACGCCACCGAGACCGATGAAATTGCCGGTTATAGTCCCCTTGAGGTCGGGGTTGGATTTAAAGCGGACAAACCTCGTTATGGACTAGCTTCGCGATGTTTACCCTTGTCTGTTGTATCCTTTCCCCAAGCGGAGGCTCTTGGCTTCGGCACATCCTTATTTGATAATGTCTTACAGATTGGCCTCCCTTTTTGCTTTCTTCTTGGCTCTTCTTTCTGATATCTTTGTTTAATCTCTCACGGTTAATGTGTCTTTCAGTGGCGTCTTTACCCGACAACACTTTTTGAAGCTTTCCATATCGCGAGGCCATTAAAGAATGCCATGTGTCACGACCTTGTAAATCGACCGTTGGGATATTAAGCAAAAAAGGTCATTATCGTTTGTGTACTCAATATTTCGTTAAGTACTTTTGCGATGTCCATAAAATCCGCTCATCTTTGCATGGATTGGATGCGCCCCGTTCGAACTTGGCTATAAGTGCATGTTGTCGATTGATATGAGTCAATCGATTTTAATGTCAGTAGCAAATCAAGAGCCTTGTGGGTGAGCTATTCGGGAAACGTCTTGGCGGCGTATACATCGAATTATTAGAAGGTGATGGTTCATGTGGGCAATAAACCCTTTTAAGTGTTTTAATGGGTCTCCGTTCCAGTGAAGAGGTTAGATGGGGTAATTTGAATCCGGTGGCAATCTGACGCCATCCAACCCTATCGGAAAAGGGCATCTTTGTCATTGTGGCTGGTGGGGTTGAGCCGGTAGGGATGATCAGCCATGTCTGCCAAATCATTCAACTTCTTTGTTGTGGAGTGAGTCTGGCGGGGATCCGTTTGAGTTGCGGGCACTGTGGAAGGCGTGCGGACTTAGTTTTGTCTCGAAATTTGTCGAGGTGCGTATGTGGACAGGGGAGATTGATCCCTAAACCGGCTCGTGAGATGTTATAGCGATGGGATGGATATACTCACAGTGCCCTGCTCCCGTTCCACTCTTTCCTCGCGTCGTTCTTTGGAATGTAACCGGCTTAGGGGACCGATGTTGATGACTAGCCGGTGGGGCCTTTGGCGGTGGGATTAAATGTTGCAGTCCAGAACATATTTGTTTATGGGATATTTAGGTCCCAACAGACGGCAAAATGATAAAGTGATTTCGAGACTTATTTGGCTATGCTCACTATGCTGTACTGGATATTTAGGTGTTGCGGGTTAGAATGGTTCCTTTGAGGTAGCCGATATAACCTCCACTTGCATGAGGATCACGAGAGGAGTGTGATGGTCAGCGAAGTGATTCACAGTATGGCCCAACTTGACCCACAGTCACTCCGGCGATCAAGTTAGTGCGAGGCCAGGAGGGTAATAAATATGTAGGAGACAAAATGACATTATCTTTAATGAAGTGATGTCGGGAATTATTTATAGAGGATGCGGAAGACTCTTACCATACTAGCATTGAGGGTAATCCTCTAGGACAACGAAAAAAGAGTACTTTTGGCTTGACTGAACTCACGGGCCCCAAAAGCGGTAGTTTGTGGGCCTTTCAAATAAAAATAACGTGGATCCGTCAAGTTCATCAGTTTCTACGAAATATTCGAAAAGTTTCTTTTATTTAATTTAAAGAAACAAAAGTTAATGTAATTTTAAAATTACTTTGTTTCCAAAAAATATATTTTTATTTTGTGTATCATTTTCAAATTAGGTAGCTTATAGTTTGTTTATACAAATTTACTTATATATGACTCTCAGGAATTATCCGACATTTGAGATCACTACAATTGTACATTAACTTATGTTAGATTTAACTTTTAGATATTTTTCAAATAATACTAATCATAGAAATATTTTATTTAAAAGTCCACAAATTTATCAAAAATTTATCTCAAGCATTTGAAATTACATAATATTAATTTTAAAATATTTTATTTATTTATTTTAATTTAGTGGGTCAATGGTTAGGATCATCATACAACTTTTAACTCATTCTTCAATCCATCAGTGAACTTTCAAAATGTCATATTACATCACTGAGCTTTTAACATTGGACAATTTTGATCTTTCCGTCAAATTAAATGTTAAATTGATAATCTAGAGTCCGTGAGTACCCGGGTGATTTTAAATTGGTTTGCCTACAACACAAAGTATTTTTCTTTGTCATTTCTAATTTAGTAGGATTTTAGTTGTTTTAGCGAGTTTGTGTCATGTACTGAATCACGTGACATCGGGCTTATCAACTTAACGCTATTTGGACGGATCATCAAAATTGTCTCATGTTGGTGGTGATGGAATATGTCATTTGAAGTTTAGTGATGGGCAGATTGGGTTCTGAGTTATGTATTGATCCGTCATAATCCTAATTTAGTTAATGACTTTGAACATTTATATTTATTATAATATCTATGTTTATACAAATATCTTTTAATGTATATAATTTCTAAAATTTTACATCGTTTCTTAACTGTTTCTATAATATTTCCGAAATATTTTTTAATTTTATTATAATATCTATGTTTATACAAATGTATTTTGAAGTTTGAAAATGCTAGAGTGAAGAAATTTGAGTACAGAATAATAAAGACAAAAGGGAAATTACAATAGCATAAATTGTTCAAACTACGAATTATACACATACAAACCATTGATTAACACACAAGGTTTGAAATTTAGTCAACAAGATATCTGGATATACAGTGAGAGAATGTATAAAGAAAATAAAATAAAACATGTGCTCTGCTCTTACATCAAGCATGAATTAAGAAGGATATATCCTAAAGATCCTACCCATTATGCAAAGGATAGCGGCACTGAAGCATACTAATTACAGTGGATTAGAAAATGGAGCAACGACGAGGAGGAGGACGATGATGAGGTGGTTCGAATATGGGCACTCGCTCATGACAGATCCTCTGGTTGGTTACCTGGCTAGTTCGGAAAGCTTAGCGCCAACAGAGAAGCTGTTGCGAGTAAGACCTCGAGACGTTTGCTTGTTATTCCTGTGGTATCGACACCTGAAAGAACCAGGGTGTGTCGTTGGAGAGCAGAGACAGTTGATCTTGCCGGCTTGTTTTAGGAGAGGGCTTCTAGGTGATGAAGGCATTGATAATGATATTGCTTCTGTTGATGCTGCTGCTGCTGTTTTCTTACCAGATTCCAAAGGTAATTTTGGTATACCAATCTTGGATTTCTTCAGAAGTTCCTCTAATTTTTGTTCCTCATCCATTTCTTGATTTTGTAGAGTTGTGAACAAACAAGAAATAAATCATTTCAAATAGGACAACAAAGATCTAAGAAACATCATATGCCACAAACTGTATTCATGACTCTTTGACAAGCCATAATGAACAAAACAAATACCTACTTATTATCTTTTTAAATTGAATGATTCTAAATCGATTGATATCCAAAAAGTTGATTCGTTCGAGTAATTCAACTCCATCGATCTTATGTCAACGAGCAAAATTAAACTGCATGAATATATTTGTATATCAAACATGTCTCGAATTCGAGATATATTGTGATGGATTCAAGCTAAAGTTTAGCTCGAATCCATCCATCAGGAACCCGAAAATTTCTCTATCTTCTAAACACGCAAGATTGGTTTCAAGGATGACAGAAAATTAAACAGTCATCTACTTTAACTTCTTGCAAAATGGATGCATGCATACACACATGGTTCTTGATTTCTTATCCCAGGATTAACTCGATCATAGCAAAAAAGAAATGAAATGTTGAAGGATTTACCTGAAATCGACGTTAAACTTGCAAGTTAAAATAGTACTTCAAATGAAAGAAATGATGGATTCAAAAGGGTGGTTGTATTATGTTGAAGAAGAAAAACAAAGAGACATGGAGAAGAAAGAGAATTTGTGTTGAGCACCAAAATGGACTGTTTCTATAAAATAAATGGTCTATTATTGCGCTTATTACTCAGCTCCTCTCATTCATGTTACTGGTCCCTTTATTTCTCCTCATCATTTAGTTACTCCTAACTTTGGCTCATTAGCGACCATGTTTTATAAAGAAAAATCAGCAAAATTTTGCAATTTTTCTCATTAAGACCCCATTGGTTTATGATGATATTGACTTCATAAGACTGTAATTCTTCCAACTTTGTGAATAAGGTGGTGACAATAAGGAAAATACTAGCCACATGTTTAGTTGGAGGGGAGGAAAATGAAGATTTAAGGACATCTTGTATAACGTGTATTGATATAACTCAAATTTATGACTGATTCATATGCATTTTGGAGTTTGATTAATAATTCTAAATAAGACCAAGAGAAGGATATAAGTTTCCATGACTTGGTATGTTCTCAACCATTTATCACAGATATTTATTGTTTTTCTTTGCACATCTCAGCAAGAAAATGGGGGTTGAAACTTTCTTAAAGTGGCGATTTGTCAACTTAGCCTTTTCAAAATGCTGAAAAAATCAAAGAAAACGCCATGGTGGTGGCATGTTGCTATCGTTGGCGGATGAACTAGACGCCCTCTGAAAATCCCCTTTAGCTTCTAAAGAGAAAAGGACCATCACAACGAAGGTGGCTCACTTAACATGTTTACCAAATTCAAAGAGATCAAAAAATGTAAGACATGCTATAAAAAATAAACCTTCCTTCAGGTTGGGACTTGGGAGGTGCTCAAAGAACAATTTTACCAGATGTCACAAGCAAAGAAAACAAATCAGACACACACAACTATATGTGTTACAATACAGATTTAAGATCGACCATCACAAATTGAGTAATCAAACTGCTATAAGTCTGTTGCCAGAGAAGAAGATGGTGCAAGTGCATTTGATCAAAACATGTTAGTCGAAGAGAGGAAAAAAAGTAGATCTTCATGTATGTATATTAAATGCTAATACAATTCATGCATGTGCATTTTTCCATAACTTGTATTTTTATTTAAAGCACCTTTGCAGCCATAGAGAAGTAAATCCATACGAAGCTTTCCCTGAGGTGCAAAAGTGGCAGCATCCGCTTTATAGCGTCACTCACAAAAAATACCGCATACATGACAAAGAAAGATGGAAAAATTAAAGTACGGTTCAATCAACAAATGCTCAAAATCTTGAAAGAAGAATCAGAAATAACCACAAGTTAGGAACTGGAACAGATTCGGGTATTTATCATTAACACAGGAATGTCATTAATAGAATTATTCAGTGCCTATTTAGAAATAACCACTCGAAACCCACCTGAATCAGTCGAGCTCAATTAATTTCAGAAAAAACTGCACATCCTAGTTATGTAAGCGTATGCTAACAAATGCTCATCGAAAGGAGGTACAATCTCTGCTAGTGGCATTTTTCTTAATAACGAGAACTAAAAAACATATGGAAGAAGGTAAAAAATCACTTTCAAATTCAATATTTGCATTGCTAAAAAGAGTTGGTTTTAATTAATCACTACAAGGGAATTTTTTATCACATATAAAGAAGCAACTAAACTCATCAGGTATAATTACACCATCAACTACATATCTTATTGGTAACTTAGTAAAGAGATGTATCATAGGATTCATCATTCTAGTATAACTGTAATCTTCTATAAGAAACTGAACTATCGCGTCATTTTCACTTACAACAAACACAAGAACTTTAAAAGTTCAAAATACTGAATAACGATAAACCTCTAAACACCAACCTGATTCTAAGGAAGTTCCGAACTGTAAAAGTGGCAAAATTTCAATGAAAACTTTAGCTGGAAGCAGGACACGTATTTACACCATCCTTGCAGTCCTTTGTGAGATCATTAAACGTCTCTATCTGTTTCTTTCCCCTCAAGAAAACCTCTGTATCTACAGACACCTTCATGTAACCATCAAATTCAACTGGAGCTCCATTACTAAGTTTTGCCATCTCCGAATGCCACACAGTATCCGCATCCCAGAGATCCTTATACTCATCAAGAAAGTGAGTGGAATACTTGTCCTTCAATGGATCAAAGAACGATCTATCAGGCTCATCTGTTGCAATGTAAAGATTTCTACCAGCTTGAGTTTTGTCAGATATTGTCGATATAAGGGCCTCAGGAGAAGTATCTGCATCGAGATTGGGCCACAATTCTTTGTTTCTTGCCTTTTCCCCTCTCACAACATGAACAGAGTCATAGTCCCAATTCAACCTTGAAGCAATGGCTGAGACTATGTCCATAAGCCTTCTAGACTTCCAGATCAAATGCCATGGCCGTTTAACAACAGACTCTGTCTCTCCTTCACACACCCTATACCAATAATTATCAGGCTCCACCAAACCAAACTTCCTCATAATCAAAGCATCAGACACTTTTTTCAGTTTCATTGGTGTGATTCTGAAGTCCTCCACTAGATTGAGGGTTAATCTATCTTTTCTATGCCATTTACTCCAGTCAACCCAGAACTGTTTCTGGTCCAGCACCGAAGCTGAATCTTTCAAGTGTTCAAAATCAAAGTAATATCTGAAATCTTTCCCTTCTTCATTCTGACCAGATGAAGTGTATATTGAAGACAAACAGATGCTCATATCCATAATCAGCGTACGGTTTAGATACTGGGCTTCACCTAATGCACACATGAAACTCCATAGATAGTGATTCATGCTCTTGCACCTATCCCCGCCACCAGAATAAATTAAATATTTTCCACGGACAAATGACCCTTCTGATTCCACCACAGGAAGAGAGTCATTCACAACCTCTCCAACTACAGGCAGGTCAACAGTCTCCTTATCGTCATTGGGCTGAGTCTTCTCAAATGGCGTGAGGTTCTTCTTCCTCTTCCTTGCATTCTCACCTGAATGATAACCCCCAATCTTAACAACACTAAGAGTACAATTTTCTGACCTAGTGAGCTCAAAACTCCTGTAATCCTTATATAAAGAGGCAGTCTTCCCATCTTTAGGCCTAAAACGCCAAGCCATGTGACAGGAAAGACTATCATTCCCCTGAACCGGCTTAGCAAATCGAAAGACATGTATATCCGGAAACTTTTCAAGAGCCGCTTTCATCAACAAGTGATATACCTCACCGTCTCCTCGACAATCAACGGGTTCATCAGTTTTCCCCTTACAATCAGATTCAACACTCTGATCAGAATCCTCGATGGCAGGAGGAACATCAAGATCAGTGAGGTTAATAAACGTACCAAAAGCCGTCTGATTTGAAGCCATAAAATCCTCACCAGTCTTGACAACAGTATTATCATGATTAAATGTAGCACTAGAATCAGATGTCAAGAAAGTTGTGATCTTTGATGAAGGATTTATCAACGGATCCTCAGGCTCATAAGTTGCAGCAATTATAGTAAAAACCAAAACCCCAATAACAAAAAAAGTAAAACAAAGATTCCCAATCAATGCGAGAGCATTTTGTCCAAGATTTTCTGGCCTAAAGTGTCCACTTCTTGAATGCAACAAGGAGTTCCTACCCATCATTTCTTTTACACACTACAACTCTAAAATCACACAGTTAGTATTAACATGCATTCAGAATATACTTAGTATATATACGAATCCAGAATATATAAGAAAATATTATGAGATATTAGTATCACGAAATGTAGTATATTACATATCATAAAAGTGTGAAACCATCATAATATAATGCTTGACCCCTCGAGTACACATACGAGATCTGGCGAGGAGTTAATAGCGGATGTGTCTCAATTGATGACTAGTGTTTTTCTAACCAATTTAATACAAGATTCGGCTAACTACGAGAATGAAATACACAGCTACATGAAGAAAGCGGGTGTTCTCATTCTTTAGCAGTTGAGCTAATATACTAGAAGCGAGGGTGTTCTCATTCTTTAGCAGTTGAGATAGTATACTAGCTATCATATTAATAAACTAACTAGGAGATACTCCAGTTTTTTTTACTTGACATCCCAACATTTTTCCTTGAATTAAAATGATTAAGAATGAAGTATATTTAAATATATATCCTGTCGATAAGCTAAAACAATAATTAATAGCATTAAATATAAAATAAAATAAGTAAGGGTTTAAAGGAAAAGCACTGTGAAGCGATGCAATGGAATTCTTAGTAATATTATTTCAAAAAAAAAATTGCTAAGTAAAAAGCAGAAAGTATTATTTTTCATATGTGTAATGCGTTCCATTGTCATTAGTAAACTTAAATATTCTATTAGGTGCGGGGCAGCCGCCAGTTATCGCGTATCAACGTTTAAATATTCTCTCTGCGACAACAATTATATTAAGTATAAATTTTTCTTGAATATATCTTATCATTTAGCTAAAAATATTGCACAAACGTCAAAATTAACGAAATGGGGTTGTGCAGATCTGACAAAACCAAGTGCCCAAATGAAAAACCCAAATAAAAATTGAATCTTTATTAGATATTGAATGCAACTAATAAGGCTAAAATATTTTACCTTAATCCTGAAATGGAATTTTGGTTGATTTAAATTAAATGTAATGACAAAAATACATTATATTGATAGGCATTTGGAGAATATGCAGAGTCTAAGCATTGATCTGGAGTCTGGACAATACAAAAAGGATGAGTTGAAAGTGTTGCTTGACCTCAGTAATTTTAGCATCTGGGTTAGAAATGAATCTGGATTAATAAAATTATTTGGTTTAATTTTCATTACACTATGAAGTTATAAAATTATTTTATTTCATGAATTATACTTTCAGTCGTTAAAATTATTGGTAAATTGTCATTTTTTAAACTTATCCTTTGATAAAAAATGAATTAGGATTATGAAATTAACTATTATTGAAACAAGTATAAAATTAAAAAGATAAAAAAGGAGTTAACCTCTTTTAATAATATTTGAACATTAATTAAATAAATCTTTTCGAACTAAAGGCCATCGACTCGAGTTACGGTGAAGGTTCGAGTTAAGAATATCAATGGGTAAGATTAGGAAGGATTTTGGTTATACTCTCCCAAGTTTATTTGCAAAATCCAAACCTAATCCTACCTTGAAGCTACAATATCAACCGGCCTTAATCCAAAAAATTAGATGGGTAAGGTTCCATCCCTGTGCAGCGTGCTCATAAATACTCCATCCAATTTATTTTACACTAGTTGTTGTGCGTAAAATGCAATACGTGAAATTAATCAATTAATTTTATAATATATTTTTATAGTACAAATAATGAATTAAAATTATGTAAGAAGAAAAAAGGTGATTTTATTAATTCAAAATTATACTTGAAGAAAAATAGTGAATACATTATATGTGATGTAAACTCTCATATATAAAAATTTGTTAACGTATAGGTGAAAGTAATTCTTTGGAGTTCGATATGAGAGTTATTTATAGCGAAAATCCTAATGAAAGATATAATTGTGAGATTTGAATTTTGGGGTGGTTGATTCTTAAGGGTAAAATAGAAAAATCAAAATTTGATTTCACTTTAGTAGCCAGTCGTCGCCCCGCTTTAGCGATGCTATCTATACATATCTATATCTATATCTATATATATTAAAAATGCGAGTTGTCTTAAGTGTTTAAATGCTTTTTTAACGGACTAAATCTTGCTTAATAGAAGGAAGCGTAATTGTATTTTACACTTAATTTTATTTTAATTGAAGCCCAAAAAGAGCTACTGAAATACAATTCCTATAACATAAGAATCTACGCTTAGAGATTACAAAGCTATGACCCATGAGCAGGGTTACTCGAGCCATGAATAACTTTTTAGAGATGGTCGTTTGGCGGTTCCATGAAAGTTAATTAATGCGTATACGACCCGGTTCAATGTGTAAGTTCGATATATGGTTAAAGGAATTGGGTCTTGATTCACTTGGTGGGTATACCGTCATCCTTAAAAATTATTTTGTTTATTCATTGATCAATTTTAACAAAGTTATAATATAAATTGACCCAAACAACTTTAATGTGAATACAAATTACCATATTAATTGCAAGAAGGTTACCGTATTAGTTATCATAAAACTTTGGTAGTAAATTATTATTTATTAGTTGTTTTAATACATTTAAATTATAATTGAATTTTCATTTTTCATAATTATTATCTTCATCTTTGTACATAATTAAAAAGTTGGTAAACTTACTAATAAAATCACGTGGCCTTAAATAATTCACTAATCCGTATTTAACTGCGAGATTTCATTAATGATTTGATGTCTTGATAAGACACTATAACATTTCATATTATATTGCTTTAGTATTCATACTTGATTTTAATTTAGATAAAAAATATAAACATTGACTTTCTTAAGATTCTTCTGGGTTGAGAGAAATTCTAAATTAGAAACCATCATGAATACATGATTACTCTAACAGAATGGGGTGGTACACCCCACCCCTAAAGTTTTTTATGAGCATCATTGCCCTGTAAGCTTAAAGTATGCTAATACTCCCTTATAAACTTATAAATCGACCACCGTACCTATTCTTAGTTAACTAACCAAATATTACTAATGGCGTAAGGAAATATATAATTTTACTTCAAAATATTCTAAATTTTTTAATTGTCTAACTCATATATTAACGTGAGATATACTAGCATTTAGGTAATAAGTAACAAAATTTGTAAAATTCTTAATTGTCTAGAATTAGCAGTTTTGGATAAATTAAAATTAGTACATATTATCTATATAACTTTTATAAATCCTAAATCCTTATATATATATATCAATTAATTAATACATTTAGCAAATTTTTGTATATGAAAAATATTTAGTTTCGAATTAATTTTAGTGTGTATAAACATAAATATCAATAATATATGTTCAACTCAATTATTTTGATATATCTTGTACAATATTCGATGAAAAATATATATCGAATTAAAACATTTTAGTGCATTTCTACTATTAGCAAAATTTAAAATTAAAATGATGAGTATATTTGTATAATTTTTTTTTTTTTTTTTTTTTGATCATTGTTTAACATAACAATCTTCTTTGGAGGCCCAGAAGAAGGTATTTAGTACAGTTAATATAGAATTATTGTGGTACTAATCACAAAAATTATATGAAAAAAAGTTTATGTAGACATGTCAATATATTTGTTGAAATCATTGAATGAAGTCGATTAATCTGTAATAAAATAGATTTATTTAAAACTAAGACTTGAGACAATTGAAAACTTTATCTAAATTATGATGGTTGATTTATAAGTTTATAAAAGCATTATTAGGGGTTGATGTTCATAAAAAACTTTATAGGGCATGGGGAGTGCAAATTACGACAAAATGGTAAATTGTGAGCATATCTA
This sequence comes from Lithospermum erythrorhizon, assembly GCA_019722365.1. Lineage (NCBI taxonomy): Eukaryota > Viridiplantae > Streptophyta > Magnoliopsida > Boraginales > Boraginaceae > Lithospermum > Lithospermum erythrorhizon. The sequence continues at coordinate 1,129,628 of JADFUC010001453.1, forward strand.
ACATTGAAGAAAAGTTATTATAAGAAAAAAGACATACGCTTTAGAGCAACTGAGTGGAATAATTTATAACAAATTAAAGCCATGGTATGTATATACATATTACCAAAAAGAAGTTTAAAAAATCAATTACATGATGCTCGCTAGACGAAAATTCAGGAAATTCTGAGGAATCAAATATATAATAAAGTACCAACGTATAATCTTATAAGGTATGTTGGTATGGAGTTTTAAAAAAATTGACTATTGAGAAATAAAATCGAATAACCTGGATGGAAGTAGAATATTTAGTACTCATAAGTTTTGAATTTTGTTGGTTGAGTTTTAAATAATTTTGATTATTAAAATGAAAATCATGAAGATCTTTTAGAGATGGTTTAGTATGTTGTCTTCATAACTTTTGAATTTTGATAATTGATTTTTGAAAAAATTGACTATTGAAAATAAACTCAATAACCTTTTAGGGGATGAAATAGAGTATTTAGTACTCATAATTTTTTAAAATTTTGTTGGTTGAGTTTGTTCTAATTATTAAAAAAATAAATTGCACGATCTTTAGAGATGGATTTAATATGTAAGTTTTAAAAATTTGATGGTTGAAAAAATGTTATTGGGTTTTAGTTACAATTTTTCAAATAGTTATATCGCGTGAACATATAAAAATATCTTAGATGATGTAATTATCTTAGTATTTTATATGAAGAGTAGGCCCCAGCTTGAAAGAATCATGGTTAGAATTCATTAACATACCTCTTTGACAATTCACTTAAACGTATTACAACAAACAATTATACATCATATACAATAATGTTAGAGTTGAAAATTTAAAAAGTCAACTATTGAATGACATTTTAGGGATGGATATAGTAGGTAGTATTCACAAGTTTTGAGTTTTGGTTGTTGAGTTTTAAATAATTTTGACTATTGAAAAATATAATCAAATAACCTTTTAGAGATGAAAGTAGAGTATTTAGTACTTATAATTTTTGAATTTTGTTGGTTGAGTTTTAATTAATTTTTATTATTAAAAATGAAAATTGCATGATCTTTTAGAAATGGATTTAATATGTAGTATTCATAAGTTTGAATTTGATAGTTGAAATTTATTGGGCATTTAGTTAGAATTTTTTAAATAATTATATGGGTAATTTATATTTCATTGAACATACAAAATGTCTTAAGATGATCATGGCATGTACTTTAATTTATTGTCTTATATAATTTTGCTTATTAGGATAGGTTTATTTATTAATATACTAAATAAAAATATGATATTCTTGACTTGGTATGTATTTATTTTAGTTTGTTTATTAAAAATTCATAATCTTTTAAATAATGAATAGATATATTTTCTTGTAATAATCTAATTATATTTATATATTCAAGTCTTATATACTTTTTGAAACTTCTAATAAGTTCTCTTGATTCCTTTTATTATTATTATTATTATTCTTATCTATCGAGAGATAGCGAAATAATAGTATTTAATATAGATTCACGACATCGTATAATTTTTCTTAGTATATTATTTATTGTAACTTAAAGCAGAAGTTTTGGTTTTTGTTCTTAAAGTTTGTATTTGAAATATAACACTCAATGCTTAGTTAGCAATGTATGAACTACCCTACTAGGTAAATATTACTATAATTTTTACATTATTGAAATTTCATTTCATATTACTTATCATTGTTTATATGTTGTATCCATGTATTCAATATTGTAACACGGTAACGATGTACAATAAAACTCTATAAATTAATAGCGTTGGGATAGAAATGAAATTTATTAATTTAGATAGTTATTAATTAACGATAAATTTAATAATTTAAAGAATTTTAATAACATGAAGACATGTGTACATTTAATAGGCTTGAATTTATTGAGATTGATCACTTGATAGCAGATCATCAGAAGATATCGAAATATAGTAGAAATATTATGGGTAGTAAGAGATGAAGTGTTGAATCTAGGTGGATTAATTCTTATTGAAATACATTCAACAATGTTGAATGGTGTAGGAAGCTGAGTCCCACATTAATGATTTAGTTTGATTTTGTTGATGGTTTGTAGAAAGTGGACCCGCACATGATGATTGAGATTTGTTAATTTTTTTAAACATATCCTAATTATTTCATATAAATTATTTCATAATAACATAATTTTTTTTTATGAAAAAAGAATAATCAAAATTCATCAATTTTTACTTTATAAATAATGTGGTTCATTTTCTACTTTATAAATAGAGTTTTCTTATATTTTTTTATTATGTCTTTAAGAGTTTGATTATAATTATTAGATCGATTATATTATGCAGTGTGATTATTTGTATTTCATTAGTAATCTTTAACGTCTTTGTTTATTGTAGCATTTGTTGTTGTTTTGTAACTTTTCTTTGTTTTAATCATTATTATACATACTTGTTTTATTTATTTAAAGAAAAAAATTAATTAGAATATGAGATTAAAAAATATTTGTATAAATTTTATTTTTAAAAATGTCAAAATAATTTATTTAAGTGTTAATTATTATTATTTAACTATAAGCGATAATTTTTATCTTATTTAATCATAAAAATAAAAAATTATAAGTAAACAAGAATATAATATAAAAGTGGTGGGGGTGTTGAATTTTATTAAACAAAACCATTGTGGAGTGTAAAAGTTGAATGATTGTTGAATTATTATGTGTGTAGAGAAATGATGTGGAGTGAAAATTGAAAAAGAAATTGAATAACTAAACTATTGTAGATAGCAGAAGATAATATGGAAATAGTATTAATTATTTCCATATTAGTTATAGTAATTACTTGAGTATTAAGTTTAGTATTATTACCATAAGTATTTTTATTAAGTTTGAACTTTAAAAGAAAACAAACAACTATAGAGTCATATTTTCATTAAGTTGTAATAATTATTTTTTCAATTTCTAAGAATTATTAATTTATGATTTTCTTGGGACCTATATTATAAAAGAATTTTCCAAAAATTATTATCTTATTATTTTATCGATTTTGGAAATTTTAAGCTTGGTCGAAGTCGGGCCAGGACAAATTAATTATTTAGAGTTTATTAATTTGTCAAGTATTGATTTATAGAGTTTTTACGTATATTGGAAAAAGTTAGGGACAAGCAAAATTTATCTGCGTAAAAAATAATTGAAATGTCATGATATACAAAAGCAAAATACAATAACGGTTCTTTTATAATTATAACAATGAAATTACGTGTAATAGCTACCAACGTCTGGCAAATCATCTCTTAGTATGATAGATAAATGAATAAAAACCCAACCCAACCATACGGGTGCCCAATTGAACAATACAATTTTAATCAAATTTCCAAATTCAGTATGTGCTCGAACCTAACTCGAACTTTATTTAAAGTTATAAACACTTACAAAAGTTGTGTTATTGTAGTGCTAGATAAGGCTGTCCTCTCTTCTAGTTTTATCCAAGTACTCAAACCAAACCATTCTTCAAAAAATGAGTGAAGCTTCCTTCCTTGCATGCACCTTACCCTCTCCCTTCCCCCAAACAACCCCCCCTTTCCCTCTCTTCTGCTCTCCCCCAAACCCCACCACCACCAACTTCAAAACTCTCACCCATGCATCCTCCTCCTCCTCCGTTTCAACAACTACCAACAACTCCAAGAAACCCCAACAACAGAAGGACATGCAAATCCCATGGGGTTGCGATATCGAGTCGTTGGAGAATGCTTATGAGTTGCAGAAGTGGTTGGGGGAGTCTGGATTGCCTCCTCAGAAAATGGGGATTGATAGAGTGGAAGTTGGAGAGAGGGGGTTGGTTGCTTTGAATAATATTAGGAAAGGAGAGAAGCTTCTCTTTGTTCCACCTTCCCTTTTCATCACTTCTCATTCGGTATTTTCTACTGTTTCTTTTATTTATTTTGATTGATTACTAACATGCCAGAAAACTGTAAAAGTTTTAGTTTATTTAGTGATCAAAGTTAACAAATGGTGTGGAACTAATCTGCATATATAATCAAAGTTATTTGGAATAAATCAACATGGCTCGTTATGCTTTTTATCTTTTGTGAAGTAGTAGATAGTGTTGGCACTTTACCGTTAAGTCAATTTGCTCACAGGGGTTAAGGTTGCATACTATCCACCCCATATACCCCACTTAGGTGGGAGTTTCTTAGAGGCATTGCCGCATTGGGGCATGTTGATGTTGATGTTGATACAACCAAAATTATCATAATTAATAGTTAAGCATGGTAAAGACTAAAGAAGATATCTTTTGACATATTTACACCAATTGTTTTGTAAGATCTACAAAAAATATTTGAGCTCAAAATTTAAAAAGCCAACCATCAAATTCATAGCTTGGCGATCTTCTTGGGATGAAGGGAGTATTTATTACTACCCTTTCAATTTCAACAATCACCTCAATGTTTACTGATTTTGTCAATAAACTAAATGTTGTATTGCCTCCATCCTTAAAGAATTGTCGAGTATGATTTTCAATGATCAAAATTACTACATTTTGAGTTATTTAGTACTCCCTCAATCCCAAAAGTATTGGCTCCATCCCAAAAATATTGGCGTGTTTTAAATTTCAGTGGTTGAACTCAAATATTTTTATATAAGTTGTATAATGTGTGGTGAAAATATATTAACAGATAGAGTTATCAATTTACTTTACTCAAAGTCATGTGTCAACCAAAGATGCAAAGTTTTTAATTGAAAATCAAACTTGACAATATTTTTGGATGGAGGGAGTACATTCTTTACTAGGGATACTAATATGTTACTCAAGATTGTGTTTTTTTTCCATTTGTTTTGATGAAATTATCAGGAATGGAGCCGGCCAGAAGCTGGTGAGATCTTAAGACGGTATAATGTACCTGATTGGCCATTGCTTGCTACCTATTTGATCAGTGAGGCAAGTGTCGACAAGGCTTCAAAATGGAGCAACTACATCTCAGCCTTGCCTAGACAACCATATTCACTACTCTACTGGTAGGATTTGTTGTCTCTCTGCGAGATGAATGAAAAAATTGTGTTATAACTGACATGATGAGTTCACGTTCAGTTAATTTCCCTACAGCCGTATTCTTTTATTTGCAGGACTCAGTCTGAACTTGATAGGTACTTAGAAGCATCACAAATACGGAAGCGGGCTATTGAGAGGATCAATGATGTTACTGGAACGTATGGTAACATTGTCATTTTAGTTTTCAAATCTAAGTTTTCGGGATAGTTCCTTGTTGAACTTCTTTGCAGTTACTTTTGTCTGAAATTAGTATCACTCCATTTGTGCAGGTACGATGACTTGAGGCTTAGGATTTTTTCCAAGTATCCCGATGTATTTCCGGAAGAGGTATCTATTCAGGGATTATCCCCATTGATGATCTTCTTACATATTTAATACTGGCTACCTTTTGGGGAAAATTATTTCCTTTTTATTAGTGAGTTCAAGAGGATCGCCAGCTTATTCTTCATGTAGCCTCAATCATATTTCTCAAAATCTAAGGCATTGGAGATAATAGTGTAGTGAGTGAAATATAGGTTAAATGAGAAGAAAAAAGGAAAACCTCCCACTTAAATTTGGATGGAGGTAGTGATAGTATTAGATACAACAATGTGCCCCAATGGCCCAATGCCTCTAGGCTCTAAAGAAGTTCCACCTATGCGAGGTAATGGGGGTCGGATTGTACGCAACCTCACTCCTTGATTACAGGGAGTTTGTTTCCGAATTGACCCAAGGTGATGTCATAGTATTAAATATACATTAAAATATCTCCAGGGGAGCTTCTTTAAGTATGACGAGTTAAATTGTTTACATTTTAAAGTTGTGTTGTAGTTTGACTTTGGAGATATGAAACAATAACTCTCAGTTATATGACTTCTGTTTGCATTGCAAGTCAAAATTTAATCATGTTTAATACGGAGTATATGCTAATAAGAAGCTGTGATAGTTATTTATCTGAAATGTATATTGAATACATTAATGCTACTCTGAATGAACTAATAGTTTTTTACTGTTCTTCACGGATAGTTTATAGTTATTTTTTTTTTGTTCTTGTACATAGTACAAAATTGGAACGTGTACGCTAGCACAGTTTTAGTCTGGAAACTTCTTTGGATGGAACCTATTTATAGTATCCATAGAAGGGTATCATTTGAATTCATTGTTCAAGGTTGAGACTATCCAAGATAAAATAACAAATGTGCATTCTTGGTTCCCAAGGATGTACGGAGTAAAATATGTTACAACCTCTGTGCTGATAAACCAGAAAAATTTCATTTCTTTAAGACATGAAAGAAACTCAGAGAGTTTACTCTAAAATTCCTCATGATGGAGCAATTAACTTCGTTCCCAAGGCCTCATGTATACTATTTTGGAAAGCATCTTCAAAGGTCCTATAGCCCTTAGATTCCCATCAGTTTAGTGTCTTATATCTTTGTTTTCCAGATTGTCTTAGTGAACAAGAACAACATCAACTATGATCATGATGTACCTTTTTTTGGGATTTATTATGATGCTTTGAATTCCTACTGATCCTTCACCAATAAATTTCAGATACGTTTTAAAGTAAAACTTTGGATATTCGTTGGCAAGTTTACATCTTATACAGTTTGTGGTACGTATACGAAGTTTTCTTTGGTCAAGTAGCTGGTTATTGATAACTACATCTTATTTCAGGTATTCAACATGGAGACTTTTAAGTGGTCATTTGGTATTCTGTTCTCTCGCTTGGTACGTTGTAAGTCCTATCATGACACATTTAAGACTAGTAAATGATGTTATTCAGGACTCTGGATGCTATAATACATTAATGCAATGATGATTCAGTAAAAAAAATTGACCTCTCAATTATGTAATTCCATTATGTTATGAGATAACAATTTTTTTTGCTACAAAGCCCTCATGAGCTCTCACAAGTACATGAGTCGTTATGAAATTTTGATAGAAAAAACCCGTGCTGTCTTTTTTACTGGAAATAACATGTTGAAGTTGATGTTATCACAGGTTCGTTTACCATCAATGGATGAGAAAGTTGCCTTGGTTCCTTGGGCAGACAAACCACTTGGCCTGAGAATTGCGACAAGAGCCCTTTTTATACCTCACAGACACAAATGATGTTTTTAATTGTTGTTTTAGCTGATCAATGTGACTGTCATAGGTGGAGACATTCTTGGACTATGATAAATCATCAAAAGGAGTAGTATTTACAACAGATCGGGGATATCTACCAGGTGAGCAGGTAAAAAAGATGAAGGCATGGATAAGAATCTGGTACAGGAACTTATTCTCTGATTATATTTCACGTGCTTGACGGTCACAATGTTATGGGCATTGGCAGTTTTCCTTTTTATCTTTTTTGTTTGTCTTGCCTCTCTTCCAGGACACGGTCCTTAAGTGGGGTTAGGTGTGTTTGTTCAACTTTACTAGATCAAGCTTTAATTAATTTATTGCGGCTTCCTCTTCTTGCAGGTCTTTATATCATATGGGAAGAAGTCCAATGGGGACCTTTTACTTTCTTATGGATTTGTTCCTAAAGAAGGCACCAATCCTACTGATTCAGTTGAGCTTTCACTGTCACTAAATAAATCCGACAAATGTTTCAAGGAGAAAATGGAAGCTCTGAAGAAGCATGGCTTATCAGTGTTAGTTCTTTTTTCATTGAAATGATGTGAATTATGATCAATTCAAATGGTTCTCTCATTCTAAAATCAACAAATAAGTTTTTAGCCTCTCACAAACCTGCTAAGTCGACAGTTTTTTATGCCATCATCTCCAAGCATGCAGTTAACATCAGTATTGTACATGTTTAACAGGTCGGAACGCTTCCCGTTACAAATCACTGGCTGGCCATTGGAACTGATGGCATATGCCTTTCTAGTCGTCAGTCCCCCTGATATGAGGCAGCAATTTGAAGAGGTATGGTGCATATGCATGTTTGCTAGTATAAATATGTTCTTTTGAGCAACACCTGACATGTCGAGAAATCAAGCTGGCAGCTGCTGCTTCAAACAAATCCAGATCCCAGAAGGAGATGAGGTTCCCTGAAATAGAGGAAGATGCATTCCAGTATGTCCTAGATAATTGTGAAGCTAGCATTGCAATGTACTCGAAATTCCTTCAGGCTAGTGAACATTGTCTCTCTGCAATATCCATATTATCATTATAGTGACAGAACTAAAACAAAGATTTTTTTAATTTTTAATCACAGGCTAGTGGATCAATGGACTTGGATGTGACAAATCCAAAACAACTCAATCGAAGATTATTCCTGAAACAGTTGGCTGTAGATTTGTGTACTAGTGAGAGGCGGATACTGTTCCGTGCCCAATATGTAAGGACCAATAATCTCCTTTTCAAGTGAATCACTTATTTTATCAACAAGCATAGTAGTTGTTCTTAGGAGCAAAAAATGTGCAGATTTTTTTGTCACTGGTTTCTGAAGTTGTTAGTAGCCATATTAAATTAAGGACTAGAATCTGTTTCCCTTTTTGAGATAGAAAGCATGACTTTTTGCCCTTTGTTAATCTAGAATCTATACATGATAGAGATTTTCTCTTTATTTTATTTCATTTCTCTGCACCAGATACTAAGAAGAAGGTTAAGGGATATCAGGAGCGGCGAGTTGAGGGCTTTAAAGCTTTTTGATGGTCTCCGGAATTTTTTCAAATGAACAAACAATGGAAGCTATATCCATTAGTTGGAATAGATGGACGCTTATTGAACAACCTGAAGCCCTTGGTAAATCGTCGCGAAGCAGACTTCTATTTATCCTGTTTTTTACACTGTAGCTGGTGATGGAGTACAAACTATCACACCTTCTTTTAAAACTTGATCATATATGATCTTCGTGTTCTTCTGTATCTTTGAAAAGGTTTAGGTAAAAACAAGTTTTTTTAAACGAACATACGAGTATAATGCACAGATTATTCGCGTTTTTACTGACATGGATGTTGAGTACTCGGAAATAGTTGGCGAGAAGTGTCTAATACAATTATTTAACTATTTACAATGAATCCAACAGTTCATCAGAATCAACTAATCTCTGAAACAGAAGGTATTAACATAATCGTACTCGAAGAACCAATCAGAACAATACCTAATGATTATCATTGTGATGCACAAAACTACTTTGAAATCCAACCGGTGGTGTTCACAAGTAATCCTGTTACAGAAGTTAATAAATCATACTGGCACACCACCTTTATACTATTACAAAGACAGAATGATGAAAAGATTCAGCCATCAAATTGACTATAGTAGAATCAAGAATACAAGATTTACCAGAAACAAGAGGTCAATATGATAACATACAATATAATTTCTCTCGTCTGACGTTCACGCATTTATCACGAATACAATAAACAACTTCCAGCAAGAACCATCACAGCTTGCTAAAGCTCGGATCCCGTGGAATCTTCATTGAGGACAACATAGCTTGATAAGAAAAATTATGATGACAGATCAATCAGCAGAGGCAGACTGCATGCAGCAAAACCATTTCTTCTGCGATTAGACAGTCTATGTAAGAATAAAATGGCCAACTAATTCACACAAATGGAAAATATGACAAGAGAAACGCATTGAAGTGGGAATCAGATCTGTAACCAGTCATCATGAACAGTTAGATATTTGAAATAGACCGCACGCATGCATAAATTAAAAAAATATGAAAGAAAAAGTCTAGAGTTGAACATACACATTGCGGCTTCCCAAGAGTAGTTCCTTGGTTATATGCAGAAACTCCCTTTGGTGGTGACTCCGCTCTGCTACCTGTCTTTTTCTCATCTCTTGCCTTATTAAAGATGACAGTGAAACCCTCTGCAGAAGCTGGATCGTTGACATCCCATTCTCCAAACTTCGGTAAAGGTCTGCCACGGTCCTGTACACAAGCAATTGCATATATTCTGGACTGGAAACAGCATAATAAGAGTGCACACAAACTAGCGAGCATATAGGTTCACAACCAACCCAGAATTATTCTTAATCCTAACAGAGGAAACATACAAGCAACCTTACACCTATAACATCATGACTCACTTGAAGCAATGACACAACTTAATCAACTGCATTGATGTTAAATGCACAAAAAGAAAAATAGAAACTGACATTAAATAAAGCTACGTTATCATCCTAGTTCCACAGCTACTTCAACAACCAAATATAGTAATTTCTCATATACAACAAACCAACATAATACTGCACAAAAACCAAAAGATTTGATCATCAGCGTGTGCTCTTTTCAGAGGGCAAAGATAGCAAAAAATAAAACTTTAAACGTTAGGCGTGTTAAAATTACATACTTGTAAAGATTAGTATAAATAGGTTTGGGAGCAAGAAACATAATCAGTGGGATTTCTTACTAGCTTGATACCTTAATACTGTAATCTATCCGACCCAACAACTCTCTTCATTAACTATTGCATATTGGCAATAAAATTAAAAAAAAAAAATACAACCTCCATTCCAAAAAAATCGACTAGTTTAAGTTTCACTGGTCAAAATCAACACACTTTACGGTCTAACTGACACATACAACTACGATTCGAATCAAAATTATCATGTTAATAGTAAAACAAGTTGAAAACATTAAGCTTTTAATATTTTTTCACCACATACAACATATACTAACATATTCAAGAATTCAAACATCCAAAAATCCAAAAGCAGACATTAGTTTGAAATGGAGGGAGTATTAAACACCAACTTCAAGAATGAAACTAAATTAATCAACTTGGCTACACTCAGTGGCGAAGAGAGCGAATTACTTTATATCATATTTTATATCATACTTATAAGTAAAAATATAAAAAAACTGAAACAATTATAGTTTTTGAAAAAATGATTAATAAAATTAAATTTTTCGAAAAATTAGTACACTGCTCAGCCACGCCCCCTAGTTCCTCGAAGTGGCTACACTATCAACAATTTCAACAAATACCCATGAAATGAAAAAGCATCATACATAACAATATTAATATACCATAAAAAAAGAATTAAGGGATAATTAACAAAACCATATCGTAAAAATATCTAAACAAATGAATAAACAGTGAGATTGCTAAGAGAATTATACATACCGCCATGTAAAAGTGCTTTCTTGCTGGAAACAGAAAAGGCTGTATTTTTTGGGATAAAATGATACTGTGATTTATGTTTGGTTGAACTAATTTTATACTCCGGATTATTTTTCTTTCTCCCTCCACCTCCACCTTGTAAATTGCAATTAAATTATTTGGGGGTTCGTTGATGTTGAATAATTCTTAAGTATTGTGGTTAAAAATCACAAATATATTACTCGCTCTATCTTACAAATATATTAATCACTCCTTCTCAATTTAATTGTTCATCTAGAAATAAATTATTGTTTCATTATAATTGATTGCTTACTTTATTAATGTAACTTTTTGTATTGGAATTAAAAAAATTATATTAGGTTTACGAATATTCTTATTTTGGTTAATGTTTTTTTCTCTGAAAATTTTAAAACCAATTTTTATATTTTTGAGCTATATGATCAAGGGATGTATTTTTTTCCCCTTTTTTTATTTCAACAATTTTTTTTCAATAGCTCCCATTTTAATTTTTAAAACCACCTGATTCAATGGATTTTAGAATAATATTTAAATATTTACCAAATTTCCTAAAGGCTGACTCATAATCTACAATTGCTTTATAAAGGAAATACATGTGAAGCAATTGTATTTTGTCTTCAATGAAAGTATGTGATATATAAAATGAATAGACAAGAAAACTATATTTTCATTATTTGATTATTTATGAGGCACACACTACAAATTACTTAACGAGATAAAAATACAAGAAGTGACAAAAATATTTTGATAAAACTTACGAAAGAGCAATGCATCAAAGGGGTACTACATGTTAGAGAAAATTGGTTAAATAGTAGCCGTCAATAATTTTTTTTTTAAAATTTTTAGCACTCGTTTTAAATTATTTACTAGAATACCAGTCTCCTCTACGAAATAACTAATTACGTCCTTTAAAACTTATCACCCTTTAACATGTTCATTATCATAATATTCTTGAATTCAATACTGTGTGAAGCAAGTTTATCGCTATTATCCGCCTTTTACCTCCGCTCTACAAATAACCCTCTCCCATATTCTCAATCACCCGTACCCCTTTACTTTACTGACCCACATCCACCCTCTCGGCCCCTGCCCTAATTTCATCCACGACCGGCTTCCACTTTGATTTCGTGGCGGTTGGGGTGAGGAAAGAAGTGGAGTGAAGGGAGAGAATTGACCAGGCTCTAGGGGGAGGATAGGGAAATGTTTGAAATTCGTCGTGTTGGTGGTGGTGTGAATTGAAGAAGAAGGAGGATGAAGATGAAAAAGAGTGGTAAGTTCGAAGGGGTAATTTAGTCATTTCGTAGGGATGGTATTCGAGCAAAGAATTTAAAATGGGTGTTAGAAATCAAAAAAGAAGTTGACCCATGTTATTTAGCCACTTTTCACCAACATGTTATTTAAGTTCTACTATTTCAAGTGAGTCTTATTCCATTTATTGCCTTGAGAATCATTCATGCTCTTCCTCTTGAGCGATTCGTATCAACCATTTCGGTTTTCAATGAAAAACATGAGACTACTGTCCTTCAAACCAATGCGATTCGACCGATAACCCGCGACTCTTGATTGCCAAGTGAAAACCGTCAAAGAATTCTCGATCATCTTGTCGGAAGACCGTATTTGTGGGGATTCGCAGTTTCCATGACTTTTGACAGGAAACCACATAACCCATCATTTCCCGTGTAGCAAGCATTGGGAAGTGTTTGCGGTTAATGCGTCCAGGAAGGTATTCGTCCGTGAGATGATTGTATGATACATTCATCGGCTGCGAGGAATTCAAAACGCAAACTTATCAGGAATATGTCCATCTAACTGATTAGATGACAAGTCAAGTGAGTGAAGATTGGATAAATTTCCAATTTGTGGTGGAATTTGACCCGTAAAGTTATTGTGGGACAAATTGAGTTGTTGGATTGCAATGAGACCTCAATGGAGCTTGGTATCTCCCCTTCAAAATGGTTGCTAGAGAGATCTATACCCGTCCTGCTTGATTGAATTCTCTCTAGTTGCATTAAATTCCCGTTCAACACCATTGTCATCGAATCATGGTAATCTTGATCGCCGACATATTTGGGATACTCGTCCCCAAAGTAATAGCTGTATTTTAGCATAGTTTCATCTACACTCATCATTTGCCTTAATCTCCTGAAAAGACTAAATGGCAAGCTGCCATTTAATTGGTTGTAAGACAGATCAAGTATTTGTAGTTGAGAAAAAGCATCTGTTGAAGCATGAGGAGGGAAGGATATAGGACCAATATAGGCTTTGTTGGATCTCGAAATTGTGAGATTTGGAAGATTTCCCAACCATATAGGAAATGTGTCATTTAAATTGTTCTCACTCAGATCAAGAAATTCCAAATTCGAACAATTACTCAAAGAGCATTGGAACTCCTCCTTCCAAAGCGATTACCCACATGAAATTAGGACTCATCAACAACGAGTTCATGGGAAAGTGTCGAGGAATGGTCCCCACGAAGATTATTCTGTGAAGATCCGACTTAGGGCCTATCATCCCAATACAGTGAGGTAAAGCTCCATTTAAGCTATTGTTGGATAGATCGAGAAGCACACGTAAGCTTAGTTCACAAATTGATGGTTTAATCTCTCCATGGAACTGGTTATTAGAAAGGTCTAATGACTCAATAGATTGAGGTAGAATTGGAAGCTGTCCATTAAGCAAGTTTGATTTAAGTGAAGACTTGCTAAGTGCAATGAATTTTATTACCAATATGAGTCGAAGAAATTATTGGAAAATTAAAATTTCGATAACGTTTGGCCAATTTAGACCAAATAAAATTCAGGGGAAGTTGACCATAAATTTTGTTATTGGACAAATGTCTTCCTTTGCACAATTGATGCCAGATATCTAAATCACTTATATTGCAAATCAAACGCAAAGAATCAATTGAAATCATAGGCAAAGTGATATTATCTTCATTGATCAATGCCAAACTACTAAAAGAAAGATCTAGAATCCTCAGTGACTTAAGCCTACTAAGAAAGTTTACATCTAAAGTAGTACCAAAATTATTTGATGACAAATCAAGTGACGTAAGGTTGACAAGGTTGGAGAATGTTTTTGTTTCAATTGGGCCACTCAAATTGTTTGAAGCAAGGTTAAGATACTTAAGGTTAACAAGGTTGGAGAATGTTTTTGTTTCAATTGGGCCACTGAAATTGTTTAAAAAGCGAGGTTAGATCTTTAAGGTTATGAGGTTGGAGAATGAACTTTGGGATTGGACCATACAATGAGTATGTTGTAGATCTATCGTTGTAAAGATGAGAGCTCAAATAACTCACAGGGGCATCTTGTACAGCAGTTATCAGATAAGTCAATGATTTCTAGTTGTGTCAAATTGCTAAGAATTGAAGAAACACTCCTAGTAGTTAATTTGTTACCTGAGAGTTTCAGAGCTTTTAGCATCTTCATGTTATTAGAAGCAAACTGTGGAATTGAGGTATTAAGTTGGTTCATATGAAGATCTAAAAAGGTGAGATGTTCAAGACCTAAAATTTCTAATGGTATATGACCACTGAAACCATTGACAGAGAGATCCAAATGACTAATCTGGGTGAGATTTCCAAAGGATTGTGGCAAGGTTCCATTGAGTTCACAACCCGAGAGATCCAAGTATGTCAACTGATTTAAGTTCCCTATCGTGTCCAATAATTTTCCCGGGAAAACTACACCAGCAAGCTCTAGTTTTTGTAAGGAAGAGCTAGTGTTCCATTTGACACTCTCTGAGCTCACAAAATCATCGAAAGAATTATCACTCAAAGAAATTTGTTGCACATTTGGGAGGTGAAAAATGTGGTATGGAAATGTGCCTTTCAGATGTGTGTAACTAAGATCGATAATGGTTAGGGATGATGACAAATTCTTTGGTAAAGATGAGCTGATATTCACATTTGGAAGATACAATCCTTTTAACCTTGTCATATTTGTAGGATGACTTTGAGAAAACATGGTTCCAGAAATAGAGTATGAGTATGAGGAGATCAAGAGAAACTAACTGATTTAGTTGAGAAATTTCGGAAGGAATCTCACCTTCAAACCAACATCCTGTGAGGTTGAGGTGAGATAAATATTAACCTCGAGAGTGGGGAGATATTTTAGACCTTGACTGATTATAAGCAAGATTGAGCCTTCTAAGATGAGAAAGTTGGAAAATGGTACTATTGGAATGAATAACTCCAATGAGCCTGCTTGCTGAAAGGTCAAGCTCAATCACTTCACCAGTGAACTCATCACAAATAACGCCTTCCCAACTGCAACAATCACTGCTGCTATTCCAACAACTTATCTTTGACTCAATAATCGGATTATTATTGGCATCGCAATAATAAGGATTATTATTTTCAACAACTTCGTAGCAGTATGGATTTCTAGTGTCAATCTGTAAGCTGTCTTTAAAGTTGAGCAAAGAAAGGCTTTGATGAAGAGAACACCGTGATATGCATGCAGTATAGAATATTCAAACAAAGGAACACAATTGAAAGATACAGAAAGTAATCAACAGAAATAGTTTGCCCATAATTATTTCTTTAAAATGATGGGAGGCAGTGATTAACAATACTACATAACTCATAAATAGAAGCCAAGGGAATGCTCTAATCACTAATACTGACTCCATGCCTTAAATATCCTTGTTCTCAATTATCCAAAATTGGCGTAATTTATGAACCTATTTAATTGAGATAAATAAATTTTATTTGAACAAAAATTAATATCTTAATAGTAAATATGTTTAAAATATTTTTTACGTATTGGCCAAATTGTCAATTTGCTCTCAAATAGTGTACCACGTTGTCATTTAGTCTCATATAATTGATAAGTTGTAGATTGGTGTTGATATTCATGGTTGTCGTGTGAATTATAAACAAGAACCGTTAAATGATAGCGGTGAAGGTCGTGAGAGCTAAACATGCGCCTATAAATGTATGGAAGTCTTGAACATGAAGGATTAAAATTTGCAATTTGGTTCCTAGTTATTCAAGAGTTGCACCAAATTGTTACAATATGTTGCAGTTTGGTTCCTAAATTTATGAAGTAGTTAGATAGTAGAGCAAAATAAAAAAATGTACATACGGTGGATTAAGGTTCAATGTTTTTTTATAAATTAGAGTGGTGAACCAAGGCTCGAACCGAGGCTCAAACCTTGTTAGATATAGTCGAGCTAATATTTTTTAACGTCTCCGTCCATTTAGGGGATCAATCTATAACTTTGTGCTAATATTGAGGATTAATGTGCAACTCCTCGACTAAATGACCAAATGACCACGATTCTTTGTTTATTTGAGATCAATCGACAATTAACTCAAATATTATATAATAAAATAAAATAATTAAGTTTAATCATCAAAATTTATAACTAAATAATTTGCTATCCGTTCAAATAAACTAGATAATCTTTGAACAATGGAATTTTTCTTGTTTTGTTTTCTTCCAAACTTGAAAGCTAGTCATCCTGGACCACAGGAGTTTGGTTTGCTTACTTTTCCTGAGACAGACCAAGTAGCAAGTCTTCTCTTGACTTCACTTTCCACAACTGAATTGAAGATATGACATGCTCACTGCATCTATGGAAATAGCATACTGATTAAATATATGGACAAACTATAGCCGTACCATATCCACCTTAATTAAAGAAGTGATTACTATAATAGTTATAATATGTAACATAATTATAAAGAGACACTCAATTTGTGTTCATAATTCATTTGCTAAAGGTTGTAAGCCTTTCTCGTCCGTTTCATAATATTGATCAAACTGTTACGTTTAAACAAGAAAACCAATAATTGATCATTAACTCACAATTCATGGTAATTTTAGAATTACAAATACTGCTCTATAACTCACGTAAATAGAGGGAAACCATTTCAATCTTTGTCTCTCAACGTATGCTATGTGAATGCTCTAATGACTTGTATTCTTCTTGTTTTGTTTTCTTCCAAACTATGAAAGCTAGGCCTCGAGGAGTCTTGGTTTGCTTACTTTTCATCAGAAGACTAGAGGCCAGGCCAAGTAATCAAGTCTTCTCTTGACTTCACTTTCCACAAGTGAATGTACACCTTGGAAATTTGATTTTCTTAAATTGATATCAAATTTCTCTGGCATTGGTTATGTTGGATCTGCGTCGAGTGACTAACTCCTCTATTGACTTCATGTTATAACATATGCGAATCTAGAAATTTCGAATTACGTAAATGTTACAGAAGAAAGTAAATAACTGAAAGTAAATAGCAGCAGAAGATTTTTGCGTGATATCACGATAATATGTTAGCACTAATCCTGGGGCCGAGCCACCAGCCAATTTCATAACGAAAGAAGAGAGCAGATCTGATTTGAAACGATTATCTTCCGAGATGAATATGGTTATGACTAAAACTATTTATACTTTTCATCAAAAGTATATAGCTCTCCTATAACAATTGTCTAGGTTACAATGATTCAAAAATGTGTAGAGAAGTATTTATAGTCCAAAAGAAAACCCTAAAAAACGCATCAGATTTTCAGAATTTTGTGCATTGCCAAGTCCCGACTTAAGTCCCAATAGCGTCGTCAAAACTTGACTTTCTATGGGACTTGGTCCATGTCGACAAGTCCCATTATTGTCTGATAGAGCTCAACCATATTGCGGCTTCTATAAGACTTGGTCCCAAGTCATTCAAGTCATGAACCTCTTTGGGACTTGGGTAATTTATGTCCCGATCCAATCTGATTGACACCAGAAACACAGTCTTCAATACGATTCAAGGCACTACACAACAAATATTCACCTTGACTTGAAGAACTTGGATTTTCAATTGGTTTGGCAGCAGCCATACCAAATCTTGATAAAACCTTCTCGATATAACCTTTATGTGATAAGAAAAGCTTCCTCTGACTTCTATCCCTATATATTTCCATACCCAAAATTTTCTTCATGACACCCAAATCCTTCATTGAAACTTCGGCACTAAACAACACTTGACTTTTGAATATCGAGACTTCTCAACTACCTTCTCGACATATCGTCTATAGGCATCCATAACCTTGTTGTAGTAAACACAATTGTCCATATGAACTTCTCGAATACCCAATCTCGTCATGCGACTATCAAATTTCTTGTACAGCTTTGCCTCGAGACTCCGCCGCACCATACAAAAATTTCTTGACTACTTGAACATAGTCTTCTTTCGGGTTTCACGAAAACCATCTGGTTGGGTCATATAAATTTTTTCATCCAACTCTCCATGTAAGAAAGTTGTCTTGACATCTAAGCAATTCAAGCTCAGTCTGATGGCCTCAAGCTACAACAAGTAGCACTCTAATAGAAGTATGTCTAACTACATGTGAGAATATCTCATTGTTATGCACCCTTGGAGAACCTTTAGCGGCAAATACAGCTTTTATGTTTTGCCCCTCATCCGTGTGGCCTTATTTCTTCTTGAAAACCCGCTTGCGGGTAATGACTTTTCTTCTTCTTTGGTTTTCTAGCCAACTTCAGAATGCGATTCTTACGAGGCGATTCCATTTGACTCCCGTGGCGTGGCCGTTGGATGCGACTTAGTACTAGTTGACTTCTCTATAAGAAACCGGCTCATGAGGATCCTTCCTCACGCAGCTTTGTAAAGAAAGACTGACATATCCTGCATGCTTGATACCTCGTAAGAGTACTTCACATTAGCTTTCTTCTAGGGTGATCACGAGCTACCTTGTGATATTCTTCTTGGGATGAAACTTACGATGTTTCTACCTTTGATTGTATTTGAGAAAACTACTCTGTCCTCTTAATACTAGAATCTCTACGATCCGCTTTCTTTGACACCATCTTTTGCTTGGCAATTGTGATTTTATGGTTGAACTAAACATAAAATTTTCATCAAATATCACGTTTCTACTCGAGGAATAACTCTTCTTTCATACGGTAACCAAATTCTATACCCTTCAGCATTAGCATAGCCTCTGAATAAGCGGTGCAACCAAAAACTCTGCTTTTAAATGTGAGCTTTACGGACCACGATTCAATAGGAATTTTCGATTAATACGTGTGAGGACCTGAAGTTATCCCGGATAGCAATTTGTGTTGGTACTTCTTAAAACATTCTTGTCAACTGACATTTGAGCATACAGCGAGCTCTCTCGAAGTGTTTGATTATGCGTTACTTGCTACACGTTCTAAGGGTGTATGTCTAACCGTATGATGCTAAGCAATCCTTTCCGCCTTACAAAACTCATCGAGCTTCAGACGAGCAATTTCGGACCGTTATAAGCGACTTCTTCACATGCGATTTTCCACCAAAGTCTTCAATAGTTGAAATGCTTGAAAGCATCACTTTTTACGCTTCATAATAAAAGCCAAGTCATCCTCGAATAATCATGAATCAGCGATAGAAAATACACCTTGACCTCTAAAAGATTCAACTGTTGAAGGACCCCAACAGAAATCGAATTGGATGTAATCCGGTGTACCTTTTTGTTCTATATGAGTCTCTTTCGAATTTCTTTGCGATGTAATTTTCCAAAGACATAGTGTTCACAATGTTTAAAATCAATGAGAATTGATTCCCTTTTTATTGTGCCCGTTGCGACAATTGTGTATCAATTCATTTACCGGTTGGTTAAATGTGATTACTGGAACTTAGTGTTCACCTTAGTAATGGTATATTACTGGTGTGGGTTCTCATTTACTAGTGTGAGTTCTCACTTGATAATTTAAGGGGTTATGACGATTACTAGATCTTACTCATTAATCGTTATAATAATAGTAATTGGTCAGTATTATTATTATACAACTTACTATTATGTTGGTACTCGAAAGTCACACACATACAATGATATTCGAATAATATTTCATGAATGAAATTAAACGAGACTTGTATATTGAGAAATGTATTTCTCAATATTTATATATTTATCAAATATATATGTTGATGAACATCAATTGGTTAAACTTGCAAGTTTAATCAATTAAGCAATTGAAATCGATGAATAACTTGATAAGTTATTCGAAGTGACTCGTTAGTATTTTCATTGACTTGTTAAGTTAATTAAAATAGAAACAGCTAGTAACTCATTATTTAATTAGAACTCATAACGGTCTAATTAAGTTAACGAGTTAAGCGATTTCTTAACGAGTTGCTTGAGTGGAATTTTGGGACTTGGTATTTAGAGGGATTAGGTTTCATGGCGTTAGAATCACAAAACCTCCACCTCCCTCTCACAATAGTGCCGCCCTTCCCTTGGTGAATTGGAAGAATTTTCTCTTCCCGATTCTCATTTAATCCTCGAGCTACAGCAGTTCGAGTTACCGATTCGTTTCCCTTGGTGTATGCAATCTAGAGGGACATGCTTCGGTGTTGAGCAAGCATTGGAGAGGATCTTGAAGGGGCTTTCTGTGAGGCACTTCGTGGGGATTTAGTTCAATTGACTTCTTTTTGAAATGTAAGAATTACCGTGATAAATACGTTTGTATTTTATGTTTAGATTAATTTACGTTATTTTTTGAGAATCAGGGATGTATGAATTCAGTGTTTATCAGAATAAATTCATACTAGATTCTAACGCCTACAAAAACCAAGTCTTTCAAGCATGCACGCCAATAAGGTTGTCCACCTTGCAGAATACACATCCTCTACTCGTGATGAGTCTCATATGCCACAACTTAGTCATATCATCATCATCAACAACCGAGGATGCAACAAAAGCAGAATCCAAGCGTAGCACGCAGCATCTGACGTGCAGCAACACCTTCGAGAGTCACCTCGAGAACCCTACTTGAGACATTTATTACTCCCGCTGTCTACGAAATTTAGACCTTTTTTTGTCTAGTAGAGCATGCTCAATGAAATCAAATTCTTAAATAAATGATGGAACATGCTACTTATCTTCTAAGTGCAGAACTTACCATCATAAGTCTAACATTCCACAAAAGCTTTATCGACTACTTTGCAAACGGAAGCGTTGGCCATATAAATAATACCATCTACTTGCTCATAAGTGAAAACCATTCCCTCTTGGAAAACAGTAAAACTCGAGAATCAAGTATCCACGCCGGTGTAAATGTGTGGCTATCAACTTAACTAATGCTATATCTTCCTCAGAGACTTTGTCTTGCCCTCGGCAGCAGCAGCGAGTACCGAGATGCATTAAATTGCATCTGCCTCTTAGGACAATCGGTTTTCAATGTCCCTTCTCCTTACAATAATGACAGACATCCTCTAGTTTTGGACCCCGTTTGATTTGTTTCTTAGAAAACTTCTTTTTTCCCTTAACAAATTCCTGATTACTATTGGTAATTAACCCAACAGCCTGACTATCCGAACTAGGACCATTACAACTATGTCTTAGTTCCTTGTTATGAAGAGCATATCTAATTTCTTTTAGAGTTATTGAATGTTTACTGTTAGTCATAGATTCCTTAAATTTTTCATATGATCTTAGGTAAAGAAACTACTTGAGAATTAAGCGTCGCCGTCGTCAACATAAATATCAATATTACGCAAATCTAATAATATCTAATTTAGTCTATCTAAGTGGTCTCTTAAGGATGTACCTTCTTGCATATGCAGCCAGAATAGACGTTGCTTCAGCAACAATTTATTGGTTAAGCTTTTGGTCATATAGAGACTTTCGAGAACATTCAGCAATCCAGCCAGCGATACCGCGCTCCAAAACTTCTGTAATAATTTCATCCTCCGGCGTGCGGTAGCGTTGGAGTGTGCACTTCTCTCAAAAATCTCAATTATCTAGAGCGGTGTGAAACTGTGAGGAACGGATCCTCACCGACGATAGCCATACTTGATTTCTTATTAGACATTGTTTCTCATTAACTTATCAACTTTCAAACTTTTCTGCATCGTGTTCTTAGGAATACGTCTAAATTACGATCACAGGTTTGTTTTAACATATGCGAATGGGACCTCGAATTACGTAAAATTACGAGGAAGAAAGTAAATAGCTTAAAGTAAATAACCAGGAGAGATTTTAACGTGGGATCCCTAATAATATGTTAGGACTAATCACAGTGAGAAGCCCGTCAATGATTTATTATAATGGGGAAGAAGCACTTGTCTGAGTTGAGCATATTGCTCTCAGATGAATAGTTATGGCTAAAACTATTTTATAACCCTAAACTAGAAAATATGGCTACTTTATGTCCGGTTATGCAGGTTCTGATGATTCAAAAGGGTAATGCAGTATTTATAGTCCAAAAGAAAACCCTAAAACACGCATAGATTTTTTAGAACTGACGTTGGGACTTGTAGGTGGCCAAGTCGATAGCATCGTCAAAAACGACTTTCTCTATCAGACTTGGTCATTTCCGACCAAGTCGAGCTAATCTGATAGGCTCGACAAACAACTGCTGCTTCTATCGGGACTTGATCGAGTCAACTCGAGTCGAACCTCTTTGGGACTTGGAGTCGGGATTTATAACCCCGATCCAAATCCTGATTAACACCAAAAACATGGTCTTCAATACAATTCAAGGCACTACACAACACTTCACTCTCCACAAGAGAGTAAACACTAAGCAGTCTTCTTTTATCATAAAAAATGTGGGTGTCGAGATGTACATTCTTAAAAATTCATGGCGTTTCATCCTAAAATAATTTATCAATACGTACATGTAACTTGATCTACTTGAATCATATATACAGAAATCAATCATATATAAGGAATTTACATGTGACACAAAAGACTCAATTATCAAAATTTAAAATGAATCAATATCATAGTAATAATTTATCTTATATGTTTTTACGTTATTTCAGATTTACTCGGAGTTTGTTGAAATCCTTAGATTTAAATTGAGACTATATTGTGTAAATAAATTTTATAAAACCATTACAGATCATTCAAATAGGAAGGAAATAAGTATGTCGTATATTATTTCGATTGCGATTACGTTGAGATTTATGTCATAGACTTATAGGCGAAGTCCCAATTCCTTCATGGGCAGAGAAACAAGATCCCAAGAAAGAACAGCACATGTAATGCACCAAAATGATTGTCCATTAGCATTGACTAGCAAAGCTATAGAGATCATATATCTCTTAATATATTTGAACCTTCTCTTTTTAGTGGATGAAGATGGAGGAATATGTTGCTCAATCATATTATACAGGAAAATGAGAGATTCAATATCATGGCTGAAATTTGCTTAGCCAACAAAAACTAGGACTATGCATGCTTCTCTGCTGTGCTAAAAAACTAGGACTATGCATGCTTCTCTGCTGTGCTCAAAACCTCCAAGACTTTTCAGCTAAGAAAACCTATTTGTGCTTAGCCAACATTGTTAGTACTAAACTTGGGGATGTATTAGTTGCAATTTCTTTCAGGTTGTGTTTGTTATATAGATAAGAGGCATAGAGTCAGAACTTCAATGCAATTTTCAAAATGAAAATTCTTCAATTCTGATCAAGCAAACAAACCTAACTTCAGCGAATACTTACAAATTATTAAATTTTAGCTCAAGATGGAATACTTACAGATACGGAGGGAGGAAGAATGACAGTGAGTTTTGGGAAAGCTTCGACTCATCAAGAGTGGAACTTCTCATACAAATGCTGATGAATGTAAGAGTTGGACTCTGAAGACCATTCATCAGATTCAATAGAAGATATCTGGGTTACAACTGATATAGGATAAAATAACGATTGCTTTGGTGGAATTCTCAATGATTGAAAGCTACCCTCAAGCATTTCTAGTACTTCATTCATTGATGGACACTCGGAAGGATTTGTGTGAACTTTTTCTTAACTATGATCAGCTTTCTTCTTAGCCTTCTTCCTCCTCTGCATCAATTTGTATAACTGAACTAGGTAAAGCTGTTCCGTGCTCAAGATGTTCCAAAATCCAAATTGAAAAGGCATTCTGCTTCTATCGGCTTGCATTTCAGGGGTTGGTTCTTACCCTACCATTTCCAAGAACCATCATTCTCATAACTATGTAGACATCAGATTTGTGTGAGACACCTCCAAAGTTTCTAAAACCAACTCTGGAGCTATGTAACCAATTGTGCCTCTTGCACTACACTTGGAAAATATGCTCTCTTTTGTTTCCGACAATTTATCCAGGCCAAAATCAGAAATTTTTGGGCAAAAATCATCACTGAGGAGAATGTTATGTGGGGTTTGATAACGAGATGCATGATTCTTATGTTGCGTCAGATGAACATTCGGCTGAGCAGCACCAATTGCAATCTTGAATAGGGTGTTCCAGTTCAAGCTTAATAAAGTGACTATTGTCTTTTCCATGTATGAACTCATCTAAAGAAACCATTAAGCATAAATTGATAGATCAAAGCTCTTTGATTCTTATGATAGCTAAATCCTAAAAGAGTAACTGTGTTCACATGTGATGTTTTACTAATAATACTAGAAACCTCATTTATGAAATCCTCACCATTTCCTTTGGTCTCATCAACACCTTCACTGCTACTAGACGACCATCAGAAACTTACTTGCTTTGTACACTGCGGATCCATATCCTCCTTGTCTAACATGCGAATGACTTGGTCATCTTTTTTATCTCGGAATAGCTATACTGCTTTGGACCAACCGATCCAAATTGTCTCATGAAGACTTCAACTTTGCTATCCTTTTGATTCAGTGATCTCCACATTCTCATCTTAGATCAGGGTATGAAGAACTAAATTATTGCAACCACAATGACTATAAATATGGCTGCAAGATTTAGAAAAATATTATAAAAATATGCAAGGAACTTACTATAAGAGATTAGTTTAGATACCGTTTATTTTAATCCTTAGATAGAGCTTATAAGCACTATTTACAACCAGTTACTTAGAGATATAATTTGACTTAGATAACACTTGTACATCTATGGAACTAGCTCAGACTATAACTATGGTCAAATGAACAGTTGAAAGATCAAATAAATTACCTAAGCCACCAACAACAGGTAAGATATGCCTCGAAGATCGGTCTCCATCTGCTATATGTGAGAAAGCAAAACAAGGCATGGCAGATATCGATTAATGTTATTGCTAGATGAAAATAAAAACTCTGGGAAAATGTGACAACATGTAATGCCCACAATGAGTTTTTAAAGCAAAAAAACTTTAAGGAGGAAACTTCTACTAGACTTCTCTGAAAGGACCAGTAAACAATCTTCAAATGAGAGAGATTGAACTAACCTTTGCAGCAATCCGTACTGCCGGGTAACCAACTCCGATATACCATATACCCTTGTTTACAACACTACCGATACCCTTGTTGAGATACAAAACTATAACATGATGCTTGGACCATGTAATGGAAGGATCATACCTTCAGCAGTAGTTGAATCCAGGTCTTTGAAGCTGACAAGTCAATTAACCTGCCAAATTATTACTAAAATACTCCCAAAATATAAGTTCGAGTTTACAAGGTATATGAAATCTCGACTTTTCATGTGCTATTAATTGGTCAACACAAGACATGCTTTAGGGATCTCTATAAAAGAATGAACATGACAATTGAAGTTAATAGAGAGTGATAGATAATATGGTTATTGCTAGTAAAAACAAATGGAAAATCGAAGCTGTAAATGTTCCTCTTGCCTCAATTCAACCAGCATATTGTATGCGTGTCATGAACTCGGCACAAAATAGGATAAAAGAAAAGCCAGAGAAGATTGATGACTACAGTATCCATAAGAAAAGACAGTTGAAAAAATTATGTATTGCACATCAAATTCACCAAAGCCGTCTATGTTAAAGATTTTAAAAACTTTATCGAATGTATATTTTGTTAGAATCCTACACACTTCTTGGCAATGCATGAGTGATAATAACTCGAGATCACACTTGAGATTACACAACGACACAATATTAACATATTAACAATAATTGTGGTATCATCAATTATACTAATGCTAAGATCTTTCAGGATGATCTTCTCTAATTTGAATATGACAAGCAGAAAAATAAATTGAAAATTAAACACCGCATAAGTTCGCCGTTCGCGCGATGTGAGAGCTAATCGACCTATTTGCCAGTCTACTAATAATCACCGGAAGAATTGTTGAGGACTCAAGAACTCTATTCTAGCATCTAGCGATTGATGTGTCGATACCTCCGTCTAAAACAAAAATCTCTCGATTAGGTATTTTTACCGTAGGCATGGCAATGCAAATTCTAGTCTCGTATAAAGCTACATTTGAATCTATAGTTTTCTGTTTTGATTACCGGCTTTTGAGGTGGTGTTCCAGCTCTGGTGGTGTTTTGCAGCCATAATATATATAAACTCAGAGCTAGGTCTAAGCCTAGAAAGAGACTGGTCCAAAAACTCGCCTGTCGCCTCGGCATGGGTCGCCGAGACCACGGCCGAGACCAGAGTTACTGATTTAACTACATACAATCAGGTCTTACGGTGCGAGACCCCCATTCGAGACCTGCAGTGCCGATGGCCTCTCAATAAATCTCAAACAGGCGATGGCCGCACTTCAGCACATTTAACGGGGTCAATGGGAAGAAGAGCATCAGCTGGGGCTCAAACTCTCGGTGGCCAAATTTTACGTCTTTATAGCATTTTCAGGTTAATTTTAACAACAAATTCTCCAATTCCCCAAGTCTCCACTTTTTTACGACACATTTTACATGTTTACTGCTCAAATTACTGCTTAAAAAGAATTCAAGAAAGGAATTTTTGGTAAGGAACACATATCAACAAATAATAGAGGACAAAAGCAAAACAAAAAGAGGTTACCAAACATGCAGTTCAACAAAAAGCTAAGATGGCTATAAGTCTTTAAGAAGGTCAAAGAAAACCATGTTTACTATAACACAACATCCATCAAAATTTGGTATACGGTAGTCTCGGATATGGTGAGCAAGGAACATAAGTTTTCTGAATAGAAGATGGGCACTCTAATACAATTCCTGATACAAAAGCCTCAAAACTCACTAATGCCGAGCAGCATTCAAATAATTATTTCTAATCATCGGGTTTGAAAAGTCTGCTACAGAATACTTCGTCTAGAAAATTATTAATAGTCTCAAGTGGAAGAATGCGGCAGCATAAACATTTTGAGAAAATCACACTTCAGTTGGATCTCTTAAATTTATTACATAAAGATCAAGACATTGTCAACTAAATGTAAGAAAATACAATGGTAAAGTATATCCACTTACAGTGCAACGCTTTTAGGCCATGTAACTAGAACTAAAAATATAGACCACTGCCACAAAGAGTTCCGAGATTATAAATGACCTAGTGCCAAAAATTTCTCTAAAAGCAATTAAGCAAGCAGTGGAATTCTGACTTCACGTGGATGCTCTCAAACAGCATCAGCTATAACTTATCACTAGCATTTACTATCACAGCTGTACAATGCCAAAGTAATCACAAAAGATCTCGGATGAAGTCAAGGTTCAGGGTGTCACGGACAAGAAGGAACATGCCAAGGAAAAGGACAACCGTAATTCCAGATGACATAATTCGCTGTTCAATTTCAAGGGGAAGTTTTCTCCCACCTCTCGCTGCTTCAATAAGGATCAACGCCAATGAACCCCCATCCAAAGCTGGCAGAGGCAGAAGGTTTATGACTGCCAGGTTAATATTTAGAATGGCTGCAAATTGATAAAGACCATCGGTATTTGATTTGGCAACTTCAGCACCAACAGCTATGATGGCAACAGGACCTGAAACCTTGCTTGCAGATTGAGAGAAGTTAAGAAAAGTCTGTTTCAGACTTTCCAGAACAGTAAGCGTCAAACCCCAAAATTCGCGCCCAGAAAACCTGAAAGCTTCCAAAAGATCCCTCGGCTTAACTTTCGAGATCTTGACATTTGGTGTTAACTGGACTCCAATTCGACCAGTACCATCCGAATTCTCATCCGGTGTAACATTTACCACCAGGTCTCCTCCTCCTCTCAAAACCTTGAGCACTACACTTCTTCTAGGACTACCCTTAATGGCATCAACAACATTTGAGACCAAATTAGGCCCCGTCTTCCGCAAATCAACACCATTAACACCCAATATAACATCCCCAGAGAGTAAACCATCTCTAGACGCAGCCGAAAAAGGCCTAACCTCAGGGACAAGGACACCGTTAAACGCCTCTTGTACAGGCAATCCAACAGACACAACTTGCACAAATATAATGAAATAAGCAAACACAATATTAGCAATTACACCAGCTGAAATAACAAGCACCCTATCAAATATAGGCCTGTTTTTCAGCAAATTCTCATCATCTACTGGAATATCACTATCAGGATCATTATCTGGAAATCCAACAAAACCACCTAATGGAAATGCTCTAATCGAATACTCCACATTGTTTGCATTAACTTTAGCTAAAATTGGACCAAACCCAACAGCAAATTTACTTACATGAATCCCCTGAAGATACGCTGCCAAAAAATGACCAGTTTCATGCACAACTATGATTGCAGTCAACACACCAACCGCTTCTGCTACTGACTGGGCACTCTCAAACATACCACCACCAAAACCAACCTCAGACAAAGCCAAAGTCCTCATCTTTCTTGCTTCTTTACATGCAAAATTGGGTTTGTGGCATAAACCATGATTCTTGAAAAACAATGAGTAAGAGATAGGTCTAGAGGGAGAATAAAGAGATTTCAAAATATGGGTTTTGGTTCTTGAAGTGACATTTTTAATGGGTATTGAAAATCTTGCATTCATTTGAGGTGAAATATTTATGATCATGGTGATTGTAGAATTTTTTGTATTTTTTTATTTATTTGTATAAGTTAGCAATAAATAATACAAGAGCTTGGTGTGATTCTCATCCTTTCTAAAGAGATGATGATAACTATTTGGGGGGATAATTGATAATCTGGATTTGTGGAGGGGAATGAGTGATGTGGTGCATCTTCTTCAAATTCCACTAGTTTCTTTGACTTTTTTCAGTTGGACACAGAACAGTTTATCTAGGTTTTTTGTCCGAATTTCACTATGTTCTGTTAATTTGGGCTTGATATGAGATTCGCCGAATGTGAATTTAAAAATTGAGCTGAAATAAGGATTAATCGGATCATATGAAGTTTAGAATGGTTCGGGACTCGGGAATAGGATATCCAATTTGATAGTATCGATTCGACCCAATACCCGATTATTGACATGCAATGGGTAAGAATAATTTGTAGTATGTTTGAATTGTATTGGTTCAAAAACAAGTTACGTGGAAACATACGATTGAGGTAAAATATAAATTCGGAATTGGCAAGGTTGGAGTGATAGAGATTTAGATATTGTTGGGAAAAAATATCATATGAAAAATAATGATTGAATCTTATTTGAAGCTTAGAATTTGTAATGCGGTAGGGGATCGATTATGGTGTCGAGAAGGATCGTTTAAATGCAGCGGATCGATTAAGTGTCAAGGTGTGATAGTGGGACCGGGAGCAAAAATTGATCCGGACCATCTCTAATTTAGCACCCAAATGTGGGCCCCACCGGAAATTAAAAAAAAAAACAAAAGAGAGTCGCCACACGTCTGGGGCTGCGGGCCGATGCTGAAATTTGTGTGAGCCTTGTGGCCTTGGTTGGCCCAAATAATTTTGTTACCGTTTTTAAATTTTTTTGCACAATAATTATACTGCTTATTTTTTATTTTTCGAGCTCTATAAATAGAGCCTAGGTTTGTGTCATTTGGACACCAAAAAAAATCAATTTTACAAGCTTTTTTATTTCTTTTATTTTTTTTACAAATTACAACTTTCCTAACCAACCATCAAATCCTAATATCGACCTCGAATACAAATATGCAGCGCGGAAAATCGCCAACGAAACAGGGGCCTTGGCCAATTTTGGAGTCATGATATGATGCCACACATTTGGCATGCGTATAATCATCTACATATGTCGTATGGTTATCCGCTGTTCGGCAACTATGTTCCTCGAATAGGCTGTCAACGGTAGACAGTTACGAGACAAACACACCACGTTTTAATAATTGAATCTGCGATATCTAGAATTTTAAATCATAGTAAGAGGAAAGTGCTGATGATGATGAATTCTCAATTCCTTCCTCTTTTTATGCGTCAGAAGGTAGGTATGACAAAGAAGAAACTGAGAGCCGTTGAGAAAATCATCGACACCCCAAAGAAAGAAAGTAAAGTAAACTACTTGTGGAAGAGTTAACTAATTTAACCTGCGCTTTCGTGAAAACCTAGGAACAATCCGGGCTACTCTTTACTACGGCTATGTTGGAGTATGCGATAAGAAAGTTGGAGATATTCTGCCCGGCGTTGAAGAACAAAAGAAGAAACGTGTTGCTATAGATTAAGCGACTTATAATATGTTCTTTGGCGAAGGAGTTGTTCCCCGAACTAGTTGCAGTTTGTGTTTTTATTTACTTGAGGATTGTGTGTTTTATTTTCGAGTTGTGTGTTTATTTTCAAGTTGTGTGTTCTTCTAGATAATTTGTGGGATGTGAAATGTATGTTTATTTCGATGTATCCGTTTGAATAAAAGTGATGTTTTCATAATGACATGACTTGACTATTCTGCTTTAAAATTCCAAATCTAATAATCAATATGAATCCACTAACTCCAGACATGGCGTGACTAGTCGTAGCTCAGGCATGGCGTGACTAATCATAGCTCGACATGGCTGATGACTAGTCGTCTTTCCCGACTATGCGTGTGTCATGGGCTCATGTAGCGTTAAATTTATAAATAAAGTAGTCCTCATAATTTGAATACCACTTTCGAAACTTAAGCTCAAATCTTCTTCTTCCTTTGATAGATAGCGAACCATCTTTTAGCCTCGAAGAATTACAACAACGGTGAGACTTAGAAAGCTATACTTGACGGGCAACAAAAATTTTGGAAAGAGCCGAAGGCAAACAATCGATCAAATAGGAAAATCTATAAGTAGGGATCATGCATTTGCCCATTGAGGCTCGTGGCCGACTATTTCGGCGATCACGCAATTACAACGGAAATGCAATTAGAGACGAAGATTTGAAAGAAAGTCATTGTTCTACTAATTGTAGAAGCTTTATCAAATTAAATATCTTCGCTCAGAGGAGGAATAATGCGAACAAGCTTGGTTTGACACATATCGAAGTGTCACGATTGTCATGCGCGTGCTGTATGGAGGCTCGCGGATGCTTGTGATGAGTATGTGAAAATTTGAAATCTCTTACGCGAGTGCGCTCATGATCTTTGCAAATGTAATTGCCACATTTGAGATGATATACTTAAGGCGACCAAATGTAGAGGACTTGCAGGGGCTACTGAGTTGGTCGGGAGAAATATCAATTTCAGGAATGATTGGAATTATCGGTGCCATTGAAGTGGCGAGAATTGTCATAAGGCTTCAAGCGGGACAATTTACAAAGTGGACCGCAGGGAGCCGCGACCTTGATTATCCTCGAGGCGGTAACCCGTAATTTGTGGATATGACATGCTTTTTTACTTGCCGAAGCGTTGAGCGGCGTTAATGTTCGGATAAGTCACGGGTTTTGGCGACATTGAGTGCAGTGAAGCTCTGGTGAACCGTGAATGGCCAAACCAGTATTATAATCTTGCATTATCTTACGACGGTATATATCCTAAATAGCTTTGTCTTTGTCTAGTCGATTCAAATTTCCCAGCGACAAAGCGCAATTGTTGCCAAGCAAACAAGAATCATGCGGGGAAGGATGTGGAGCGAACATTAGGGGTTCTCGAGTAAGCTTTGCCATTGTTATTAAGCCAACGGTAGGATATGAGATATCGATGTCTTAGGTAAGATAATGAGGACATGCATTATTTTACATAACATGATAGTGGAGGATGAACGGGATACATATTCACGAAACTGGGAAAATCTCGACTTCGAACCATGAACAATCACGGGTCGACTCAAATAACACCATGTCCGAAACCTGATGCTTCCGATTTCAAGCTGCGTGTCGAGCCCGATCGAATCGGATATTCATAGTCAGCGGGGAGTACGTGATAGGAAATTCGGCGTATTCGGTTGAAGAAGGATCACCGTCGACCGTATACGGAATAAATTTGGAACCCCCGAGTAGATTTAAAAAAAAATCTCAAGTTTACTATATTTTATTGTGTGTTTTATTGTATGTTTTCAATAATTTATGTATGTTTGCTTATTATGTATGTACTCAAGTTCAAGTAGGAATAATATTTGTGTGTTATTTTTAAAAAATTATAATATTATTTATTGTATTAAATATTATGGGATTTTGAAATTCAAAAAAAAATATATATATATACTATTAAAATATACTTTTAAAATATATATGAAATAGTATTAAAAAATATTATTAAAATATTTATAAAATTAAAATATTAAAATATTAAAACCAAAAACATATTTTTTAAAATTATAATATTATTTATTGTATTAAATTTAATAATTATATATGAAATAAATAAAGAGAAATAGAAAAATATGGTAGGAGTATATGTTGGGTGATATGGAAGGGATAGAAAGTAATTTGACACCTTGTTGGGGCTATTGGTAAAAATAGGTGTTATTTAAAGGGTCTGGCGTGTGATAGAAAATAAATTAATCGAATTTGATCACCGATCATGAATAATCTTGGATTTAACTCTTTGGTCCTTATTATCCCAGGAGAGCCGTTTCAAGAAAAGATACTAAGGTGAAAAATCCACTATACCTTGTGGTGTATGAAGTGCTCGAAAAGAGGCATGTTTCTCCCACATTTGAAGTTGTAACAAACATGAAAACGCCTTTTAAATCGTTCAGAGGTAAGCAAAGTCCACCAAAGAGGACAATATGTCAATATCTCATCTGAGAACAAAGGTGTTTGAAAATCCTAAGACCAATAATGACTTTGTCAGACCTTATAATGAAAGGATTTATATCTCCGAGGTAAAGTTCAGCACATCAAAATGGACATCTCATTCGAGAACGAATATGCTTGAAAATCCTAACACAAATAATGACTTTACCTTACAAAGTTACAATGAATGTTTTATAGGGAAACAGTGTTGTGGATGGATTTCTCCCAATCGAAAATTTCAAGTTTTTATTTCAAATAATATGATATTACTGTAAAAAATCGCCAACGAGAACAATTATCCAAATATATAAAGCAACTACCTATTAGGCTATTACAATTATCTAAGCAACATTAGTTACAATTTTAAAGGAATTGAATTACCTACCCTCATGAGTCATGAGGATCTTTAAAGAACAAGGCCCTATAGTGGCAAGCTAATCTCATAAAACACCCAGGCATTTAGGCTGGAAGCTTTATATTTAAGTCTTTGGTTCGATTCCTTTTAGAAATTAATTTCATGTTTGGAGGTTTCGGCCCGGCCGTACGTGGTTTGTGATTACGTGAGGTGGTGCAATATCCAAGCATGGCGAAAACGATATTCAGCAGCGGCAGATTTAAGAAGACAATATAATTTCTAATTTCCATCGTTTGATAAAGAAAAATCTAATCTCACAAAACCGGACAAATGTGCTTGAAATTCCTACATTAGTTATAATTTTAGTCATTTTTCTTAACTCTTTACTTAACTTTTTCAAAAATAACCCATTGCATATATTTATGCAGTTAAAATTTTAAATTTGTTTACTATCTAGAACTATTTCAAAATTGCAATACTTGTTTTAATATCTACCGGTTGTTGTGCCTGATCCGAGCATGCGGCAGCTCTTATCTTTTTAGAAAACATAAAATCAAGTGACTTTAATTAAAATAACATAACGCTAAGTGGCATAAATTGAAATATCATAGAATTAATGCAACAAACTATATTCTAATCTTTGGCTTTCTTACATAAAATCCGAGTCCAAGTATACCATTAGGCTCTCTTGTTGCTTGAATAAATTCCTGAATCAAGCAGTACATATTAAGTGAAAACCCCTCAACTAAATAATGAATCTGGAGAAAGACTCAGTGGTCATAGTTCTGCACAACTAAGTCGCCCATTTTGATACTGGCCTCACTAAAGAAACCAAAAATAGCACCAGCGCCATAGTGAATTTCAGCAGTTGTACCTGTAGATAGGTTGGTTACAAGACGCACTAAAAATCAATAAGATTGTTAAATTTGATGCTCAATTGAAACATAAATATGATTTGAATCAAATTACGACATTTATAGTAAACTAAATAGAAAATACCATCTATACCCGAGTTCAAAATTTGATTATAGGACAACTAAAAATCAAAACTTTACTATTAATTCAACACCTCCAGCATCTCTCTAATATCATTTCAATACTAATTCAATAATTCGAATATAGCACAAGTCCAAACAATATGCACAATTAGAAAAGACAAAAATATTATTACACAATTTTATAATTTGATTCTTGAAACATTAAAAATAAAAAATTCAGCTGAACAATTCAAAATCAATTTCATACATACAAATAATTTAACTAATAAATTTCTAATTTACAACAGATGTGAATTTATAATCTTCACAAACAATTGAACAATTTAAAATTAATTTAATATATACACAAAATCACTAATAAATTCCGAATTCACAACATATTTGAATTTATAATCTTTAGTACAAACAGTTAAACAATTCAACAAAAATACCAAAAAAATTCACAAAAACACCAACAACAAAAAAATCAGCAAAACTAATGATAAAATACATAAATGCAAAAACATATTCACTTCCAAAAAATTCACCTCACACACTCTATAAATCACAAATTAATATTTCTACTACGAATAAATAACAAATTTAAATAACATTATGATTTTTTGTTCAATTGGATCTAAGCTTTGAATAATTTGATTAAGGATAAGATATTCGAAGGATAATTTTGAAAAAATGGATTAGTTATTTCGTTGTCGCCGTAATCCATGGCGCCACCGCCTTTGACAGATAAAGACACCTTCTTGTGGTGGTTATTGATAACGTGACGGTGGTGGTTGCTGACGTTGCGATGGCGGCGGAGCTGATTCCCTCGGCCATCTTAGTCCACCCTTATTTTTATACCATTTCAACACCACCGCCTCAAGTATATTTATGTAAATGTATATATATTTATTGGATTTTATTAAGAGAAAATATAGATTTTGGTAGACGAAATTGGGAATGAAGATTAGCTGAGGATTGGTAGTATTTTTATGATTTTTTTTTTTTAATTTTGAAAAAATGGATTAGTTATTTCGTTGTCGCCATAATCCATGGTGCCACCGTCTTTGACAGATAAAGATGCCTTCTTGGTGATGGTTATTGATAACGTGACGGTGGCGGTTGATGACATTGTAATGGCGGCAGAGCTGATTCCTTCGGCCCTCTTAGTCGACCTTTATTTTTATACCATTTTAACACCACCACCTCAAGTATATTTATGTAAATGTATATATATTCGTTGGATTTTATTAAGAGAAAATATAAATTTTGATAGACGAAATTGAGAACTTTTGTATGAATTTTTATTTTTTTGAAAAATATTTGAATTGTATCCTATAAAAGTGATGCTGTTGGAGGACGGGTTGATTTGTCCAGGAGGTTGAGTGAAAATGGGTGAAGGATTAATAAAGTAGCTACAGCGATTTTATTCTGGTGTGTATATATTGTTCCCCTGTAACCATCGCTCGGGTCGGTCGTCTTAGGTGAAAATCATTTATAATCCGGAACACCAAAATTCTTATGTCGATGGAGCAGCTCGGTTTAGCAACTCGTTTAAATCCAATTTTTTTGATTTTTCATTAAGATTCTCATAACAAAAGCGGTTTAAAAATTTCTGAATCCATCCAGTGTCTAATCAACCAACCCGTATATATATACACAACATAACCATGATAATCTTAGAGCAAGGCTACAAGCGGAAATGAAATCTTGTATTCTAAATACAAAATAAGCACTTGCACAAAATTTAAAGTTTGAAAAATAAGGCACAACAATCAAAATAGTTGACAACACGTCAAAATGAGGCTGTGAGATCCTCGGCCACCCGATGCTCACAGCCGCGGGAGCAACTCCCCAGCGACCTCGCTCAGTAGCCGTCTATCGGCAGCGCAAATGAAATGCGCCCCAAAGCGAAAAGGGGTGTAAGTCGCGAAGCTTAGTGGCTGCGGGGAAGTAAAAACACCATCTGCAGGCGAGCAGAGATAAATATTATAATAGTCAATATGAATAAATACATATATATATTCAGGGCTACCTAATAAAGTCATACAATAAAGGTTCAAGAAGGTCTCAGGCATAACATGTTAAGATATAATACAAGGTCACAATAAAGCACACAATCACCCGAGAATAAAATCACGAGAGACTTCCAGCATCATTATAAATTCTAATTAAATCATCAACTACATCTCTGCTCCACCACTTTCATTATCTGCATGCTCTAATGTATATACTCGATCCATCTACTGCGAGAATGGATCAACCGCTAATAAACACCGCTCTTATACGAGTATAAGGCCAAACCGCTATCTGGTAGTATAGGGCCACAGGCAATGCGCGACCTAGAAGTGATCATAGAACTCATGCAAGCACCTGCAAAGTATAAGACCAGCCTTATTATCTTGAAGTAGTAT
Source organism: Lithospermum erythrorhizon (assembly GCA_019722365.1). Classification (NCBI taxonomy): domain Eukaryota; kingdom Viridiplantae; phylum Streptophyta; class Magnoliopsida; order Boraginales; family Boraginaceae; genus Lithospermum; species Lithospermum erythrorhizon. The sequence goes on from JADFUC010001453.1 coordinate 1,166,177, forward strand.
AGGGCAGCCTTGAAGCAAATGCACGACAAAGTGATCAAAGAGAAGTCATACCACTCTTATCACGGTAGTATAAGGCGTGGCGTCGCGTATCCTGCCCGAGGAAAGAGTACTTTAACCCGCTTAATCATCAACTGGATCAAATCGATACTCAAGTCACCTCAAAGTCATACACCAATCAACCAACTACTACACTCCCAAATCAATATTAAGGCACCACGGCTAAAACATCCTGATAAATTAAATTAATCCGCAATCGCCCGACAAGGCCACGAAATACATAAGTGCCGACAAGGCCATAGAAATACAACGATGCCCGACAAGGCCCGCAATCGAGAAATGCTAACAAGGTCACCGAACACAAGAACATAAGTTGGGAGTTGACTATTACTTACCTCAGAAACAAATCTTGATGCCACAGAAATATAGTCACATAATCATATCATGGCTCACACAAATGGATCACACATAATCGTACAACCATTACATGTATACCATTCTCACATAATCATTCCACAAGGACATGTATACCATTCACACATAATCATACCACAAGGATATGTTCACACAATTTAAAGTAAGTACATAAGGTAACACCCATGAGATAAGTACTCGCTCTGCTAAATTTCTGCTTAAAAACTTTCATAAAGCTACAATCACAGTATCTGCCCCTTTCCACGATCAACGCCTAACAAAAACACCCGAGAAAGTATAATCGAAAACCTACTACTATCTGGGCGTTCACAGAAGATACACAACCAACTCTTAGTGGAGCGATTTCTAAACGGTCTATAATTACGGATACAACAACGAAATAATAACCCATGGGACACAACCAGACGGTTTCGCTAAAATTTCACCTTATTACTTTAACATTATATACCCGACTTATAAGTCATTCTAGTTAACCCTCGAGTCCATAATTAACGACCTATACTCCAAAATATCGATTATAACTCAACTTACAAATCGCACTTTTGACCTAACTCCACTTAATCAATTTTAAATCACCATTTTAACATCGCAACAACTATAATGAATTCCAATATAACCTCCAAGTGATCGCCTCTTTTATATATAGTATAAAAAAACAAAATGCAGCGTGGAAGTCCCAGCGTAGTCGTAAAGGCCGTAGCCAACACAGGCACTTGACATTCATGCATCACAATTTGTACTATATGCATAATTGTTTGTACATTTACACTAATTGACACACGTATGAAGTTTATACTCCCTCCGATTTTTCGACTTGAGATTCTAGAATTTTTTTTTTTGTGTTGAAATAGTTGTCATTTTGGAATTCCAATATAATGTTTCATTAGTTTTTCCTTTTAAGCCCCTATTTAATGTATTCAAAAACTACATTTGTTAATTGTTGTTTTAGTTATTGATTAGGGATATATAGGTAAAATGTATTTTATTCTTAATTGCTTCTTAATTAACGTGAAAAATGTTAGGATGTCAAGTAAAAAAATAAATGAGAATATTACAACGAGAAGGTTCTGAGTTCATTATTAATGATACATTTCATTCATTTTCATATACACGCAATTTCAATATAAAAATGATAAACATTATCAAGTTGTACCATTCTAAGATGGTACAATTTAAAAATTAAAAAAAACATACTAAAATTTTTCTATGCACCTAATTAGTATGTGTACCAATCCAAAATTCGTTGAACAAATGGGTACAAATAACCTAAAAGGTAAAATAAACATATATACTTGAAACTAATGATTTTTTATATGAAAATGGTACGTATTACCTAAAAGGTACCAAAAGAAGAAGATTTTTTTAATAAAATTGTACAATTTGTACTTTTGATCATTAATGAACCATTAATGAATAAGAAGCTTAATGAACCGAAGCTTTACACTTCGAAAAAAGCCCTATCATTTCCAATCTTTTCATTTTGTTCGGCTTCCTCCGTCTTGAGAAATCTTTCATTTATATTTCTTTCACGGATCCATCGTCGTCGCCGGACACAATGATATGAAAAGCGATCAAAGGTAGTTACTGCTTGGGCCATCCTTTTCATGTTTATTGATTTTGTATACGTCTCATATAATCCCTTAATTATAATTATTCTTTAAAGGTCAACTTAAATTAGCTGATCACATGTTGTTGAAGTTGCCGATGTTGATGCTTGGAATCAAATGATAGTGTTTGGTCGTCTTCTACTTTATGAATCTAAGTTCATTCATATTGCTTGATAATTTTCATTCATTATTTGAATTTCATATCAATTGTTGTTCCTCAGTAGCTCAATGGTAGAGCGGTCAGTTGTTACCGGATTTGTCATAGGCTTGAATCTATTGCTTGTCGATTGCCCCAGGCTAAAAATGTATTATAACATGATATTTTCTGATAATATAACTTTCAGTGAAATTATTTGTGAAATGCATTATAATATTCTGATTAGTTAGCGTATTAAATCTGTAATTTCGCCGGTGACGCTTTGCGCATCTAGTATATATATTATAATCCCAATTTGCTTTCTGGGAATCCGTCTGTTGAACGACTTTTTGTTTTTTTATTGCTTTTAATAGACTTATCTTGACTCTTTCCTTGGATTAAAATACTCAGACATATTCAAACAATTGCCCAGCATCTTAAGCAACGAACATTTTCGATTGTTTCAAGCCAATTAATATGACCCGACTTGTCTACAGGGCGGACATTTATATGTTCAACCTTATTTAATCGATAGAAAATTATGGTCCTTAATAGTAACTTTTACAGTATTGATTTGTAAAAATGTTCAATAAATCAGCATAATAATCAGGACCCTCAGTTGGACATACATGTGACTTTAAGAATCATAACAAATATAATTAGAATATATAGTCGCTCATATTCGTATAAATTTATGAGGGTCAAATCTTATACTCCGTATTAGCTAGATTTGTCAACACATTTAACAAATGTTGTCCTTGTCAAGTTTTCAATTTATTAATTGATACCAATTTGATAATAAAGAGTCCTACTCAGTTTTATTCCTAGTGGTCATGTTGTAGGATATCACAAGGATAAAAGCTATATATCCAAATTATGCTGATACGGTCTTCGTTGGTTCCACGTTCACGACTCCTTCCCAGAACTGAACAGGAAGCTAAGATGTAGACATATTTTAATTCCCTATATAATCTACATATATCATTCACTTAATAATTAGTTTCTCATAATTAGGTACAACTATGGAAAATTCAAAGGTACATGCACAAGTGTTATTAGGAACAGAGTATAATGAAGAATTAGTGTTGGATGGAAAAGATGATTTATATGGAGGACTAATGGTGGAAATAAATCAACCGATGGACTCCAACCAATTTGCTAACCGGCTTACTTCTTCGATCATAAAATGGAGGCAACAGGTATAATTCCTAAGCTATAATATCAAATATCATTACATCTCTGATAATTTTAGATTTAACAAATTTTTTCCGCCTTGGCTAAATCTAAATCATTCAGGGCAAGAAAGGCATTTGGATCAAATTGACCATTCAATATGCTAACCTTGTTGAATCAGCAGTGAAGGTAATGTATTTGTAGCCAAACAATGGTACAACTAGAAGGGATTTTGTTTCATAATAGTTGTCCACATTTAACATTGCAGAAGGGATTTTGGTATCACCATGCAGAAGCAACATACCTTATGCTAGTCTACTGGATTCCTCAAACGCCTAATACTCTTCCCGTAAATGCCTCACATCGCGTTGGCATTGGCGCTTTGCTTATCAATGATCATGGGGAGGTATTTGTCGCTTTACATGGATGAATTATTGCTTCAAAATTATGTTGACAATTTTGATAAATTTTTGCATGAATACTACTTTAAAATCTGAAGTTGATTTGATTTATAGGTTCTGGTAGTACAAGAAAAGTCAGGGAAATTTAAAGGTACAGGGGTCTGGAAGCTTCCAACCGGGGTAGTTAATGAGGTACAATTCTTGATTCCTCAGTTTGTTCATTACGGTTAGTGTCCAAATTTATAATCTGCAATGTTCTCATAATTAGTTGACTTTTTTTAAACTGACAGCGGGAGGATTTGTGTATTGCATCAATTAGAGAAGTCAAAGAAGAGACAGGAGTAAGTCAATTCTACTTTCAAGTTTAATTTGGCCAACAAATCTGTTTGATTATTCTAATGTGATTTTATCTTCATTTCAGATCGACTCAGAATTCGTCGAAATACTCGGATTCAGGTAGAGCATTTGTGACTCCCTTCACATTCGACCAAACACATACAAGTAATGGAAGAGTGATGATGAGTTATTATGATTCCATGGTTAAATCAAATGTGTCAGCTTGAACCAAAGGTTGATATTGTTGGAAATGTTGGCTTTAAATAATACATGTGACTACTTCGTTGCAAGCAAATCCACTAACTTTTAACCTAGTCCTATATAGTGTGATAGGTTGTTAGTGTATTAGTTGGAACATCCTTGACTTTGTGCCTCTTGAGAGAACTACTCTAATGCTTTGAGCCTCTTTTGTTAGGTTTCACTCTTAGTTTTGTGTGCATTAGAGTGCTTTTTATTCCCACTTCTTGGCATTCAGATTCTCTTCTATTTCTATCTTTGTGTGGGTCTTAGTCGGGTGTGTGGAAGGTAAAGGGTTGGGTTGCCTCTTGAGTCGAGCCAATTTGAAGAATGTGGAGAAGCGAGTCGGCAAACAACATCGATACCGTTAGTCAATAGAGACAAAACAAATCATTCAAATAATAACGAAGTATATTAATTTGATTGTGATTTTTTGTTGACTTTAATGTATCATAGGCAAAGTCACAATTCTTTCTTCGGCAAGTCTGATTTGTTCTTCCTGTGCATGCTAAAACCACTGTCCTTTTCAGTAGAGAAACAAGATTCCGAGATTGAAGCAGTACAGGTATCTTCTAATAATGAGATAGTTGTCAATATACTCGTGTGACGTAGCAGTTTAGTCGTTAATAATGTCATAAATATTGCAACAACGTCACATTTATTGGGACTTCATCGGCAATTAATCTCTAATAGTGCACCAAAATAATTGTCCATTACATTGACTCTATCAAAGCTGTAGAGATCATAACTCTTTACTTTTTTTCCCCTAGTGGATGAAGATGGAGGAATATGCAGCTCAACCATTTGTGCTGGAAAATGAGATCTTCAACAGCATAGCTAAAATATGCTTAGCAAAGAAAAACAACGACTATGCAGGCTTCTCTGCTGTGCTCAACACCTCCGGCTTTTCAGCTAAGAAAAGCTATTTGTACTTTAACTCTCACAATTTGTCATTGTAAAAGGAATTCTATGAAATATATTGAATACTTATAAGTGCTAATTATCCAATCTTTGGCCATTTTCCAGGTTTGGATTAGTTATATATACTTTTATTGATGAATTAACCATTAATCATTATGAAAAAATAAGTAAATTCACATCATCAGATATTAGTCAGTAGTATTCACCAGACTGTTCTGCAACGTCGCTTACTTTAACAATTCATGGATTTCATCCTAAAATAAAATAACTTTAATGATAGTTATTTCAAATTATTTTGAATGCAACATATTCAATGTATGATGGGTACTTGATCGATAGTTACTTGGGGAATTTGGACTTGTCAAACACAACAGTGTAAGATGCATGTTGAAATTGGTGATCAACATGCAGGGCGCCTACTATAGCTTGAGAAATGCTATTCTTCTAGGTTGATATATATCTCTTCCCACAATTATTCTATCCTTGTTCTGATGGAGAAAAATAGCCGCAGAGGTCCATCATATAATAAGTCAACCGCCTTAGATCATCATTTTCATTAACTGCATGAATGCCACATTGCATGTTTATGCAAATCTCTCTTGCTTGTGTGGCACAATTCACAAAATTCCTGGGAGGCAAAAAATAAAATATTCTTGATAATTTCATATAAATTCAAAAGGATAGGTTGTGTATAAGTGAGCAGAGCCCAAATTGTTGTTCTTGTTCAGAACCCTGCAGTATTTATTGCTTCTTGGTTCTGTACTTAAAACATCACAATCATTTTTGCAAGTGTCCCAAAATTAAGTCCAAAACGGTGAGGCATAAAATGGTTTCAACTAAAAGATTCATCATGTTTTTCATTGGTATCTTTATGTTCATCTTTAGTAGTGTCCATGGTGAGGAGAAAGAAAATGTTGATCAATATTCAGATGGTGTAAATTCTCACCCAAATAATACTTGCACAAATTGCAATATATGTCCAATTACTTGCAACTATCCACCTCCTCCATCCTTAGGTACTCCAACTTATGGTACCCCACCCCCACCGGCGCCGCCTACTTCAATTTCTCAAGATTATAACTGCCCACCTCCTCCAGTTCAATGCTGCCAGCAATATGCACCTCCAACGCCACTACCATCGCCACCTCCGTCGCCTTATTTCTATCCACACGGAAATAATTCTGATGTTTCAGTATTATTGTTCAAGGAATTGATGATGAAGCTTTCCTATTCAATTGTTCTGTTCTACTATTTTGTTGGAGTTGATAATTTTTTCGTCTGAACATTTTAGGGAAGTGTCAATTGATATGATATTGAGCATATTTTAGTTGTTTATCAATGTATTTATATCTCATGCATGCCAACTTAATTCTAAATGTGTTTAGTGAGTACCTAATTGAATGTTTTCATTTGTATCCAATAAGTTACTAAATGTATGTTAGTAGTATCCTTATCCATACTACTCTTTATGCAATATTACACTTTTATGCAAACAACTGAACTTAGTTGACAAAATGAGAGGGTTAGCTATATCAAACATTTTCATTTTTACACGGATTTTTAAACCTTTTTTCAGCATGTCAATGTTTGTATCATTAAGGCAACAATCCTGGACGAGTATGAATTGTATTTATGAAACGATGAGGTGAATTTGCGTAGCGGTAGAAGAGGTTTTGGATGTGAAAACTTATTAAAGAATCTTGGAAAATGTGACATGATAGCTATGTGGAATAGACATGACCAAAATTGCCTAACCAGTAATAATTATACATTGATTGCTACCAGTCTCCTTAAAATGATTCCCAAGTGGAATAAAAGCATCTAGGAATACTATTATAGTATTTGTGTTATCTATCCCGGCCTAATTCATGCTGCAATTCCTACATAGCACATAGTAATTCCTATATAGTGCTGTATTTCAATAAGCCAATGAAATCCAGTGACCCCCTCCCTCTACCCTCTTTAAAACACTCATCTCCATTGACCTTCATCTCTCCTCATTTCGGCGTTTTCTACACTCTACATATGGCTCTAACACAAGGCAAATGGCTTAAGGTAAACTCACCAATAGTATTATCAATTCATATTCAATTTTCATCAATTTATTTGGTTGTTTGAATTGAGTTTTCTGATTGGTATATGTACTTGCAATTTCTCAATAATGATCTCTAGTCATAACTACTCCCGCATAAGGGTATAAGTTGTAACATTAATAAATCAAAATGACTCGTTACAATATCGATTCTTCTCATATATGGTGAATTAGTAGGTAGTATTGTCATAAAGGTATGGTGTTTTACATGGGAAACTTTTTAGAAATATTGGGTATGTTGAAATTTGAATATTGTATATGATCAATTAAGATGCTCTTTGTTTGGATGGGATGGTATCCTTCAAAAATTCAAGTTTGACTAACTTTTGTAGATAATCTAATTACCGTTTTAGCATGAATCTATGCATTGTTATATTAGTTTAAATAGTTCTAATCATATAATTCTAATTTATTGATAAAATAAATATACTTTGTCTAAAAGTGAAGTATAGGAATTTTGGTATTTTAGATCCTAGATGTTCAATTCATAAATTTTAGACTATCTAGTTGATTTTCAATGATCGAATAGCCTTAGTTGAATCACATAACTTTGATTTCGATAATATTATTATGATAATAGTAAGATACATAAAAATACTATCTTTTGATATATTTTTCAACATGTACAAAAATATTTACGCTCAAAATCTAAAGTGTCAATCTTCAAAAATTCAAAATTGGCCAATCTCTTTGAGATGGAAGGAGTATTAGTGTACAAAGAAACCAATGGACCATAATCAAGGGTGCTGAAAAAAATGAGGAATTCAGTTTGTTATAAAACTTGATATGTTTTTTGAACTTTGATTGTAGTTAGATCAGAATGGAACTAATCCAGGAGCCAGAAGTTCGCATTCTATCACAATTATAGGGGACAAGGTTTATGCATTTGGCGGTGAATTCGCCCCTCGTGTCCCAGTAGACAACAAATTATATATGTTTGATCTAAATGATCAAACATGGTCAGTGGTTGAAGCTACTGGGGACATCCCTCCACCCCGGGTTGGGGTCACGATGGCCTCCACTGAGGGGCATCAGACCATCTATGTCTTTGGTGGTAGGGATGCTACTCACAAGGAGCTCAATGAGCTTTACTCATTTGATACTCGTACTTGTACATGGTCGCTTATCTCTAGTGGGGATAACAGTGGCCCTCCACACCGGAGTTACCACTCCATGACAGCTGATGACCGTTGTGTGTATGTATTTGGCGGTTGTGGAAATTCTGGGAGACTTAATGATCTATGGGCTTATGATGTTGTTGACAAAAAATGGATCAAATTTCCTGAGCCAGAACATGAGAAATGTAAACCGAGAGGGGGGCCTGGATTGGTTGTAGCTAAAGGGAAAATCTGGGTTGTGTATGGTTTCTCTGGCGAGGAGGCAGACGATGTGCATTACTTTGACCTGTCTCAAGAGAAATGGGTGCAAGTAGAGACAACAGGCAAAAAACCTACTGCGAGGAGCGTGTTTTCATGTACTGTAATTGGCGACTACATAGTCATATTTGGTGGCGAGATAGATCCTAGTGATTTGGGACACTTGGGTGCTGGGCAATTTGCAGGGGATGTTTATGCATTGAACACTGAGACACTAGAATGGAAAAAATTGGAAGAAAATGGCGATGAGCATCCAGGGCCCCGAGGATGGTGTGCCTTCGCGTCTGTTAAGGAAGGGGGCGGTCAAAAGAAGGGACTGCTGGTTTATGGTGGTAACTCCCCGAGCAATGATCGCCTGAATGATATGTATCTTTTCACTACTTGATCCAATTGAACTACAAAATAATATCCTTTGCTTATCTTGTTCATTTTTTCCTTTTAATTTTCATGGAGTACTGAAACAATATGCCTGTTAATATATGCCTGTATGATTGTATTTGATCAGCTTAATTGATTATAATTGAGCTTGGATGCTGTATTATCTGTGAATTATTTATGTCTCTGAGCAATATAGTGTGTATAATTACTGTAATGTATTCACTTACTCTTTTTCTTTTTTATACTACTCTCAAAACAGAGGTATGTATTATCTTAAATATCTAACGGTATGGTATCTGATCGAGCTTTTATTAGGAGGTCTGGGTTCAACTCCTATTAAAATCAAAATATTATTTTATATTTTCTTTGATGAATCAGTCTAATTATTATATTTGTTAGGAATTTATGCATTTGTTTTTTTATAAAACCTATTGCTAATTTAAAAAAAAAAAAATAGAGGTATGACATAGTTCATGGTTAAAAATGGAATACAATATAAAATGTAGAATATGTTTGTGAAAAAAATGTCAAGAAAATTGATACTTTCTCCATCCTAATTTCTAAGCCCCATTTAATTTTACATAAACTTTAATAAAATTTTAAATTTGTCTTTCATACTTGAATTTCCCTTCATTTATTTTACAAACATTTGGTTAAATGAGAATGTGTTTTGGAATTTTTTTAAAGTGGGATTTAGATATAGAAGCGGAAGGTAAATGAAAATTACTTTATTAAAAAAAGATCGTTCACTGGTGGCAGGAAAACCATCATTGCAAAGCCTTAGACAAAATATTATTATTCAAATGGCCCCATAATGGCGCAACGTTAGTACGTTACCCTGAGCTCTATAAAATCTAAACAATTAGTACAGCCTGTGAAGTGTTGTCTAGTGCAATAGAGCCAATGAGTACTGAATTTTTTAAGCGGACAATTTGACAACTAGGTGTGACAAATTTGTCAGTATAACATCGTTCAATTTTGAAATATTGATTATGTTGAATTCATCGAACGGAGTACTTAAAATTGACACGATAATCATATTTGATGTTAAAATATGATCCATTTATTGGTAGTGATGTTAGAAGTTAGAACGTGCAACATATTAGTCACCATTATCACGATAAAATTGCCTCCATATTCGAAATTGTTTGGGAGATTTTAATAATTTTATTTTTTTTAACCAATGTCTTATGTAGACTATTGGTGTAATCTTTAACATTTATTACATACGATCAAACAATTAATTGAAATTAGTAGAGGAGTGCCATACAAGCAATGAAAAAAGATTATTCCCACAAAATACATTGAAAGTGGGAATATTGATGCAAATCTCCACACTAGTTTTCTTTCTGTTAAACCTTCTTGCATGTGGTTTTATTCTCTGTTTTGAGGTGGCATAATAAATTTAAAATCATAAATTATGTAATGGGTCCAATTATGGACATGGCACCTTGTCACCAATCACTATCTAACTTTGTCTTAATAGTAAACCTGTGTTGTCTGTGAACAACTTAAAAAAAGTTATTATATTAGTTGAGAAGCTGGCATGCATGAAAAGAAAGCAACCTAACCTCATTTTACAGATATAAAACATAACCAATCATTTTTTATTAAAACAAACATTATATTAATGAAATGAAATAAAAGCAACTTCACCGACACCTCTGTGATATGAAAAATAAAATAAAAATTACTCTCATATCAACTGGAAACCAATCCTTGCACTTTATTGTGGAAATTTACATACATTACAAAAAGAGGAAATAACATCATTCATCATATCATATACATAACAAATGCCCCAAAACAATAAATATAACTGAAAAAGAACCAAGAAAAAGGTAATCACGGGGGGCAAGAATGCTCCATATTCATCTCTGGAAAACCAATCAAATAAAATCTGTAACTATGTGGGAAAAAATGGAATCTATCAATTTGATCTCTTCATGAAATGGACATTTATATCATGCAAATTCCAGCAAACAAGCTCAAAACAACTGAGACAAACCAAGCACCATTGATCATTCTGAAAGCACCATTAGCCGTCTGATCAGCCGACGTTTCCTCGTCATCTTCATCCGACGCAGGACCAGGCGCATCCGCCTCTTCATCGTCCCCTTTAGGCGACTCGGCTTTCGGTGCTGGAGCCTCCTTAGCTGCCTTAAACAATTCCCTTGGCAACAAAACTTTGTCCACTTTGAAAACTGCCAATGGCTCTTCATCAATTAGTGTCCCTGTTATTGTAGATGTCACAACTTTGGTCTTCAATTGTATGTCCTCATCATCATTCTGGACTGTGAAATCATACTTGTTCGCCCCTTCGGTTGCCAGGGTGTTCATCACTCCATTGTTTGACTTCAACATACCTAAAATCATAACAACATCAAAATCAATTCAGAACTTGCTAATAAAATAGTAATGTATAAAAGTTTGAATAAAAATTACTATGTTTTTATTGGAATTACATAATTTATCACTAGTTAGGACTAAACTAGAGGGAGCAAGGGACACATGGCTACTATTCTTTTTCAGATCCACAAATTTTAGATATACTTCCATCAATCCATCCAGTAACTAATTTATTAAAATAAATAATAAGCAAGTTAGATTGTCTAAATTAAAATAGACAAATTATTTGAAGATTTCGCCATTTGTTACTAACATAGATATTGATATACTAGTACTCCATGGTTAAAATTCGCCCCTTAGTTAATTCTTCAAATTTTATCCTTTGATTTTAGTCCTGGTCCTATTCCGATGTCTAAGTTTGTTCAAATTATTTAAATAAACACGTAAAAATTATTTCAAGATCCGTCACTAACCTAGAGATTGATATACTGGCACTCCATGGTATAACAAAAGAGATACTTTGCCAGCAGCAGTCAAGTTCTTGAATTTTGTTCTAAAGGCATCAATTGCTTTATCTGTAGGGCAAAACACAGTCAAACCACCCTCTACATTCTGCCTGAAAGTGTCGGCAGCTTCCTTACTAGACAACAACAATTCTGCAAAAGCTTTGCACCCCTGTTTGGTCATCAAAGATGTCAAATTCAAATCTGAAGGAGAAGTAGTTGGAGCTTCTGCTTCAGGGGATGTCAAAATGTGACTAATTTGGATCACAGAGATATTGTATGGCAATTCTTGAATTGATTTCACGTAGGTGGCCGTAAGCTCACCGTCATTGTCACCTGCAGCAGGGGCGGATTTAGTACATTAGTAGTAGCAGTGGCGGATTTACTATATTAATACTTTGTGTTCGGATTATATTTTATAAAATTAAATTTTAGACAACCATACAATTTACATAGAATCACAATTGTTGTAATTTTTAAGATAAGATAATATAATTTCGAAATTATTTTTTCATTTCTGAAATTTTTTAACAAGACTAATCTGCTAACTGACCTGCAGTGAACCCAACTTTACCACCTTTAAGGTCAGTAATGTTGACGTAGCCAGAGGTCCCGGTGGCCTCACCCGTAGCCTGGAAGAGGGTGGAGGCAGTGGTGGTGCCTTTGGTGAGCTGGTGGAGTTTCTTGGAACCGAAATAATCGGCAAAAACATGCAGGGAGAGGATGTTCTTGATGGTATTAATACTATATTGTTTGGAGAGTAGTTCGTCCATTGAGGCATTGTCTACTGCACATACTGTAATGGTTCGACGTCGGTTGATTTCGCCGGCGAGGTGGGTTACTGAGAGGTAGTGGTTGAAGGAGGAGAATTCAGGGTGTTTAGCTAAAATGCGAGTAATATTGTGTGCATGGATGGAGGGGGGGTAGAGGATGAAACACAGGAGGAGGAGGAGAAATGAATGGGGGAAATTCATTTTGAAGATAATAATGGGACACTTTCAAAATGAATGGTTTAATGTGACTATGAGATTTGGTGTACATATATAGATAGGGTGGCTTTATGATTCATTCTTTTCTTGTTAGTTGAAAGTAATGCCGACAGTGGATTATTGGTTTGAAATTTGTAATTTCATTATTGGTTTAATTGATTATTATTCACTTTCCTCAATCACTAAATCGTGTTTTAAAGATTTTAATTTTTTGAATCAATTTTAGTAAATTACCGTTAAGCCCAGATAAAAATAATATAGTCGTATGTGATCTTTGTTAAATTCGTTCGATATATATTTTTGAAATATCGATTTTATAAATTTTATGGGTGTAAAATTAGATATATTTATGTTTTAAGTCGTGTCTTGGTAATAAGTGAAAAGTCAAATGGTACGTCTTTATGGGATGGAAGGAGTATTAGAATTTTAACCTATTTTAAATATATGTTATATGTTGTGTGATATTTCATTTTCAATATTTTGCATATACTCAAAATATAATAACATGAGTCGTGGATGTTGTGAATGGTGGAACCATAAATCTTTTATAGTAACATAATAAATTATTAGGAAAATTATATTTTCAATAGTAAAAAATTATTTTTCAAAACATTAGAGGAGGCGATTACTCCCTCATAATCTTAATCAAGTATATAAAAAATATTATAGAAATTATAAGATATTTCTGGATTCATAATTAACCATGCAATTATTGTTTGACAATTTATGAGAGTAATTATGGATCCAAATACACTTGATTGATAATTAATCATGAAATTATTGTTTGATAATTTATGAGAGTAATTATGGATCCAAATACACCTGACAATGACAATGGTCAATATGGACACATCGGAAGAATGTGGCAGAGACGTTATAATTGATTGCCAATCGGATTGAGGTTGTACAATGGGCCACATCAAGTGTCACATTAGCTTGTTCCACCACCATAATTGGTTTCTAGGAACGACACATGAAATGCTGCTGTATCCAAATGAGTTAATTTCAATTTTCACATCTACCTTCTGACCAAAGATTTAGGTGATCTATCATAATAAATATTAAAATATCATAATTTATTAATAATGATATATAGAGTATGGCTAAAACATTTTTTAACATAAGTGGCCAGAAACATAAGCTAACAATCACGATTTATAAGTAGGTGGCTTATAAGTTATCAATTTATTTTGAGCTTATTTAGTACTTGTAAACATAAGTTGATAGAAAATCTTTGGAGTTATAGAAAAGGGTAAAATAATTTATAAGGACATTTTATTTATATATATATATCATTTTTTATCTTTGTGATATAAATAAATTAGTAATTTAATATTTAAAATAATAAAAAAATACAACTATAACTAAAAATTATATTTTATGACTAAAAATATACTAATATTTATTTATATTTTATTTTTTCAATAAAGAGTAAAATATTAAAAAGTTGGAGTATTAAATGAAGGATAAATAAGGTATAAAGTTAAATCTTAAGGGATAATTAAGTAAATTCTTAAATTGAAACCAAACACATAAGTTGGAGCACAAAAGGATTAAATTTTTTTAAGAATTGCTACTTTTTCTATTGACTTATAAGTTGATTTATTTATAAGTTACACATTAAAATTCTTAGCCAAACACTTTATTTTAGTAAAGAATCAGAAACATAAATTAATTTATTGAAAATAAACAGCCAAAACACCCTCGTAGTACTATGTATGCATAATAAATATTACTCCGTATTAAGCAATCAACTCGAACTCAACAACCTCTTGTTTTGGGTTCTATTAGTGTAATTGAGGTAAGTTCATCTCGTAACTTAGCATCCAATTATTACATGTATGTATACAACAATTATTTTAACCATTGTTATAACTTATAAGTTGCTTAAACGAGGATTAACTTCTAGTTTTAATCCCGTTTATTAATTTTAGTATTATCAAAACACTCGCTTCATTTAAGTTTTTATTTAACTTATCAAATTAAACGACCCTCATCTATCTCTATTTGATAAATGCACCCTCTATTTCGTGAAATAACCTATCAAGCTCCATATCCTCAAGGTGCCAAAAAATAAAAATATAAACGAACAATAACTTTTGTGAAATAATTTGCCTTAAATCTTGTCAACATCATCAAAATGATTTTCGCATATTAATATGTTTCCTAGTGTTTTTAATTTCTCACCAAGAGGTTTTCTCAAGTCATGAATTGAACTAGTAGCAATATTATACTGGAGGATTAAATAGAATATGCATGATTTGATAATTGCTAGATCAAATGTCTCTTTCATTTTGATTTATGCTCCACAAAAGCTAAAAGGGTTGTAGGTATATATGTATATTCTGTCTACATCTTTTATTGACATAAATCCATTACACCATATATAACTTAAAAAATAATGATATGAAATTACTCACTTCGATTAATTCTCATAATGTATGTATTAATTAAATTTAACCTCCATTCTTCTCAAAAGTATTTGCTTAGTTAGTTTTTCTTGTTTTATTGATTTGAGATTTATGTAAAAGGTTTTGGCGTTAGTGTATTAGTGGGAGATTAAATAAACAAAAATCATCTTTATAGTGCAATAATTAATGGTTCTATTCTCTATCTGCAGGCCTATCAAGCTTCTATAATGCAATTTTTTCAATTAATATGAACATACAACCAGAGAATATATCTGTAGGACCAGCTATTTTGTCGGCAGAACACATTTCCATTTTTTCTTAATAGATCTTGGATTAGTTGCAAGGCATTTAAAGTAGATATCAATTAAATTGATGGCTTTTAGCTCCATTACAAAAGGAATTGCAATTTACAAAGGATAATTGATGATGGATGAACTAAACTGTAAGTGGCCAATGGGTTGATCATTAGGCCCACCCGTTAAAGGAGTTTGCTCTCCTCTTTAACTTGGCTATATCTTGCTTGTCTTTAAAAATTTCCAATTTGAGTATATATATTTTAAATATGTATGATTAGGTAATACGTATAATAATGCTACAATCTGTTTAAACACGTTCTTTCAGTAGTATTTGAAGTATATATATGTATCTATACATCTACTACATATCTATATCTATATCTATATATATATTAAAAGCACGAGTTGTCTTAAGTGTTTCGTCTTTTTTTGAACGGACTAAAATACCCTTAATGAAGAGCATAATTGTATTTTGCACAATTTTATTTTAATTGAGCCCAAAGGCTACAAATCTGATTCATAACGTATAGGAATACGTAGGATGAAGAGCTAGCGACCCATGAGCAGGGTTACTGAGAGCATGAATAACTTTTAGAGATGGTCGTTTGGCGGTTTTCATGAAAGTTAATTAATGCGTATACGTACAGGGGCGGCACTGATGTGTAAGTTAGATGTAGTTAAAGGAATTGGGTCTTCAGTTAAGCTGATGCAAGGTATGATCATAAAAAATTATTTTGTTTTATTTTGTTGGTCGATTTTTAACAAAGTTATAATATAAATTCAATACAGCTTGACTTTAATGTGAATACAAAATTACCATATTAATTGCAAGAGGTTACACATGTGAATTATCCTTAAAACTTTGGTAGTAAATTATTATTTATTAGTTATTTTAATACATTTTAAAATTATATAATTGAATTTTCATTTTCATAATTATTATCTTCATAATCTCTTTGTACACATATTAAAAGTTGGTAAACTTACTAATAAAATAGCATTATTGTAAATAATTCCTTAATCCATATTTAACTGCGAGATTTCATTAATGATTTGATGTCTGATAAGACACTATAGCATTTCATATTATATTGCTTTTTAATTATTCATAACGATTTTAATTTAGATAAAAGAAATATAACGTTAAACTGCTAAGATGCTACGGTTGAGAGAATTCTAAATTAAGAGCTCCTCATGAATACATGATTACTCACAGCTTCGGAATGGGGTAATTTGCACCCTTTATAAAGTTTTATGAAATGCAAATGCACTTGTAAGCTTAAGTATGCTAATACTCCGCATAAACTTATAAATCGACCACCAATACCACTATTCTTAGTTAACTAACCATTAAATATTACTAATGGCATGAAAATATATAATTTTACTTCAAAATATTCTAATTTTTTAATTGTCTCAGCTCATATAATGCGTGAGATATACTAGCATTTAGGTAATAAGTAACAAATTTGTAAAATTCTTAATTGTCTCAGTCATGATTTTGGATAAATTAAAATTAGTACATATTATCTATATAACTTTATAAATCTAAATCATATATATATATATATCAATTAATTAATACATTTGGCAAATTTTTGTATATGAAAAATATTTAGTTTGAATTAATTTTAGTGTGTATAAACATAAATATCAATAATATATGTTCAACTCAATTATTTTGATATATCTTGTCTGATATTCGATGAAAAATATATATCGAATTAAAACATTTTAGTCATTCACTAATGTAAGAATTTAATTAAAATTAAAATGATGAGAATCTTTTGTATAATTTTGATCATTGTTTAACATAAACAATCTTCTTTGGAGGCTGAAGAGGTATTTAGTACAGATTAATATAGAGATTATTATGAATTACTAATCACAAAATTATATGAAAAAAAAGTTTATGTAGGCAATGTCAATATATTTTATTACAGTGAATGAAGTCGATTATAAATACCGCCAATAGATTTATTTAGAAACTGGAAACTTGGGGCAATTAAGAAACTTTATCTAAATTATGATGGTTGATTTATAAGTTTATAAAAGCATTATTAGGGAGTTACAGTGTTCATAAAAAACTTTATAGGGAGCATGGAATACAAGTACTAAATAATGGGGTGAGCAATGTCTAGCATTTGAAGAAGAAAGTTATTATAAGAAAAGACATACCGCTTTAGAGCTGATAGTGGAATAATTTATAACAAATTAAAGCCATGGTATGTATACATATTGCAAAAGTTTAAAAAATGATTACGTAGTCGGCTCATTTAGGCCAGAAAGGTCAGGAAATTCTGAGGAATCAAATATATAATAGAATACTTGGCTGTATAATCTTATAAGGTATGTTATTGTGGAGTTTTAAAAATTGACTATTGAGAAATAAAATCGAATAACTTTGGATGGAAGTAGAATATTTAATTACTTTCATGGTTAAGTTTTTGTTGGCAATTTGAGTTTTAAATAATTTGATTATTAAAAATGAAAATCGCGAAGATCTTTAGAGATAGTTTAGTATGTTGTCTTACATGCTTTTTGAATTTTGATAATTGTTTTTGAAAAATTATTTATTGAAATAAACTCAATAACCTTTAGGGGATGAAATAGAGTATTTAGTACTCATAATTTTAAAATTTTGTTGGTTGAGTTTGTTTTAATTATTAAAAATAAATTGCACCTATCTTTTAGAGATGGATTTAATATGTAGAATCATAAGTTTTAAATTTGATGGTTAGAGAAAAATGTTATTGGGTTTTTAGTTACAATTTTTCAAATAGTTATATCGCATTGAACATATAAAAATATCTTAGATGATCATAATTATCTTAGTATTTTATATGTAATTGTGAATATTGTAGCTTGAAAGAATCATGATTGAATTCATTAAATACCTCTTTGACAATTCAATTAACCATTATTACAACAAACAATTATAAATGTCTGATAATGTTAGAGTTGAATATTTAAAAAGTCAGTGATGAGCTATATTCGAGATAGATATAGTATGTCATATTCACAAGTTTTGAGTTTTGGTTGTGTTGAGTTTTAAATAATTTTGACGTGAAAATATAATCAAATAACCTTTTAGAGATGAAAGTAGAGTATTTAGTACTTGCATTTTTGAATTTTATTGGTTGAGTTTAATTAATTTTATTATTAAAATGAAATTTGCATGATCTTTTAGAAATGGATTTAATGTAGTATTCATAAGTTTTGAATTTGATGGTTGAGAAATTCTATTGGGCATTTAGTTAGAATTTTTAAATAATTATGTAGGTATTTATATTTCATTAGACATACAAAAATGTCTTAAGATGATCATGGCATGTACTTTAATTTGTGTCTTATATAATTTTGCTTATTAGGATAGGTTTTGTTATTAATATATACTAAATAATAAAAATATAGTATTTACTTGACTTAGGTATGTATTTATTTTTAGTTTGTTTATTAAAATTCGCAAATCTTTTAAATAATGAATAGATATATTTTCTTGTAATAATCTAATTATAACATATATTAAAATGTATATGGAAACTTAATAAGTTCTCTTGTTCACTTTTTTATTATTATTATTATTATTACTATCTATCGAGAGATAAGCGAAATAATAGTATTTGTATAAATTCACGACATCATATAATTTTTCTAGTATATTATTTATTATGTAACTTAAGCAAGTTTTGGTTTTTTTTGTTTGTAAGTTTGTATTTGAAATATAACACTTTCGATACTCGAGTTAGCAATGTATGAACTAATAACCTACTAGTAAATATTACTATAATTTTACATTATTGAAATTTCATTTCATATTACTATCATTGTTTATATGTTGTATCCATGTATGCAATATTGTAACAAAATATGATAATACAATAAAAAGCTCTATAAATTAATAGCGTTGGGATAAAGCGAAATTTATTATTTGATAGTTATTAATTTAACGATAAATTAATAATTTAAAATTTTAATAACATGAAGACATGTACGTTTAATGGGCTTGAATTTATTGAGAGATTGATCCATGATATGTAGAATCGTCAGGAAGATGCGAAATATAGTAAGAAATATTATGGGTGAAATACGATGAGGGTGTTGAATCACAGGTGGATTAGTGCTTATTGAAATACGTTAACTGATGTTGAATGGTGTAGGAAGCAGGTCCACACATTAATGATTTAGTTTGATTTTGTTGATATTTTGTAGAAAGTGAGTACATGGCATGATGATTGAGATTTGTTAATTTTTTAATCGTATCACAATTATTTCATATCAATTATTCCTTAATAACATAATTTTTTTATAAAAATAATCAAAATCAATCATTTTTTTACTTTATAAATAGAAATGTGGTTCATTTTTCTACTTTATAAACATAGTTTTTTTTTCTTATATTTTTTTTATTATGTGCTTTAAGAGTTTGATTATAGTGTCAATCAAATTATCCAATACCCAGGTGATTATTTGTATTCGTTAGTAGTCTTTAACGTCTTTGTTTATTGTAGCATTTGTTGTTGTTGTAACTTTTTCTTTGTTTAATCATTATTATCTATGCTTAACTTTGTTTTTATTTATTTAAAGAAAAAAATTAATTAGGAATGAGATTAAAATATTTGTATAAATTTATTTTTAAAAAATGTCAAAAATAATTTATTTAAGTGTTAATTATTATTATTTAACATAAGCGATAATTTTTATACTTATTTAGTATAAAAATAAAGAATAAGTAAAACGAATATAATATAAAAGTGGTGGGGGTAGGGTGTTGAATTTTATTAAAAGCAATAGGTAGCCAGGTGTAAAAAGTTGAATGGTTGTTGAATTATTATGTGTGTAAGAAGATGATGTGGAGTATTGAAAATTGAAAAAGAGAGTGTTGAATAAAGCATTAATAGGTGTAGATAGCGCTAGAAGATCGTAGGAAATAGTATTGATTATTTTCATATTAGTTATAGTAATTGAATATTAAGTTTAGTATTATTAACGTAAGTATTTTAAATTAATTTATCTTTAAAAGAAAGCAACATTATAGATACAATATTTTCATTAAGTTCTAATAATTATTTTTCAATTTCAGAATTATTAATTAATGATTTTATTGGGACCTATATTATAAAAAAGAATTTTCCAAAAATTATTATCTTATTATTTTATCGATTTTGAGATTTTTAAAAGCTAAATTAAGTCAGGATAGGACAATTAATTATTTTAGAGAGTTTATTAATTTGTCAGTATTATTGATTTATAGAGTTTTTAAATATATTGGAAAAAGTTAGGGATAATGGCTTAAATTTTATCTTACGAGGCGTAAAAAATAATTCCAAAAATATCATGATATCACAGAGGCAAAGCAAAGCCCAACAATAATGGTTATTTTATAATTATAACAATGAAATTCGTGTGACAAAACTCACAGCGTCTGGCGCCGTCCATGCCTACTAGTATATATAAAAAGTAGATTTTTTTTAAGAGTTTGTTTCATTTTCGTGATTGAACATACAAAATACACTAATGAGGAAGCAAATTGTATTTTGATAAATCTATCTATATATTTCTATATATATATATATATAAACACGAGTTGTCTTAAGAGTTTGTTAAAACTTTTTAGGTAGTTGAGCGGACTAAAATACTACTTAATGAAGGGGCATAATTGTATTTTGATAAATTTTAATTAAAATAAATACTACAAATATTATAATATTGGGTTACACGTACAAATAAATTGTTTTATTGTAGGGGCTACATTACAGAGTTGTATATGGTATGAAGTATAGGACTACTGCCCAATAAAACTATTAATTTTGATACAAAATTATACATTATTTTACTTGAATAATCAAAAGTATTATGTTAAGAATAATTATGGGTTAAAAATACGATGAATTTTTTGTTAATATATAATGAAAAATATTTAAAAGTATTAATATATTTATGATTTACTAAAAAATATTATAATTTGTGGATCAAATGATATTTATGTATATAAATTAGGATGACAAAGTTTGTTAATTTGATCATTAAAAAATTAATCTAGACAATCTTTCTCTAATAATAATTTATTAATTTTGACTATTGAAAAATCTCTTAGGCATGAAGGTAATAAGTATATAGTAATCATAAGTTATCAATTTTGTTGGTGGAGTTTTAAATAATTGTGACTATTGAAAAAAGAAAATTGAGCGATCTTTTAGAGAATGACGTCATATTTAGTATTTATAAATTTTGAATTTGGTGATTGAGTTTTAAATAATTTAAGCTGATGAAAGAAAATCCGTGAACATTTTAGAGATCGAGGTGGTATGTAGTCTTCATAATTCTTTAGTTATATCTTGAGTTTAAATAATTTTATTGTGAATTGAAAAATGAGCGATCTTTAGAGATGGATGAAATTCGGTATTTTAAATTTTAAATTTTGATTGTTGACTTTTAAATAATTTTAACTATTTAAAAAGAAAATCAATTAATCTTTTAGAGATGGAGGTACTATGATGTTTTCATAATTTTTAAGTTTTGTTGGTTGAGCTTTTAAAAAAAAATTTGACTATTGAAAAAAAGTGAACGCACTTTTAGAGATGAATTTTGTATGTAGTATTCATAATTTAGTGGTTAAATTCTTAATAATTTGACTATTTGAAAAGAAAATCGAACAATTTTTTAGAGATGGAGGTGGTATATATAATAGTCATAATTTTGAAATTTTTTTTGTTGAGATTTAAATAATTTTGGTTATTGGAAAGAAAATTTCTGATCTTTCAAAGATATATTTAGTAGCATGTAGTATTCATAACTTTTATATTTAAATGGTTGAAAAATTATATTGGTTATTTAGTTAGATTTCTCAAAGATATAGGGGTCATTAATTTACTTAGATGATCATAATTGTCTTAGTAGATAATAATGTACTTTACAAATGTCTTAGATTATCATAATTGTCTTAGTATTCCTATATGAAATAAGAAGAATTTGTTTTAAATTTACTTTACTATAATAATAATTTAATTATAATATTTTATACATATTTCATCTTGTATACTTTTATAAAACTATTAATAGGTACTACATACAAGCAGGGATAAGTTTGTTCATTTTTTTATTAAAAATTAAATAATACGAATAATATCGAATTATTATATAAAATTTTCATATTATATTATGCTATATATGTATAATTTGAGAAAACTCTTGTTTTAAATTTTGTGGCTGAACAATGATGTGAATCTTCGGTGTGTATACATACAAGTTAGATATGTATTACAAGTTTTATATTATTGAATTTTTACTAGATATCACATTAGCTTATATTGTATCTTTATTCTACCCATATATTGAATATTAAGAGAGAAATATAACAAGATAAAATAAATTGAAAATAATAAGAGAGAACTATTCAAATAAAAATTATCAAGAGCGTAAACAATACATCCAAAATACCAGAGATAATAGACAAAGCTTAAGAATTCATATTTGAAGACATAATTGAGAAGACTAATACTTTGACAAATATAAAATTATTATGAAAACTTAAACTCTTCATTTCTCTTTGAGCGAGTTCATAATTAATTCTGGATTAAATAGAACAATGATATGATTTCATATTATTTTCTTTTTAATATGCGTAGTTCTTAATTTAAGCAATAAAATTGTTAGAATATCACAAAAGATTAACATTGGCTTGCTTAATATTCTTTAGTTGAGTCAAATTATTAATTTGAAGCTTGGAGTATGAGTGAGCAATATATATAATAAAAAAATAGAATGGTATATAAGAAAAAGATAATAGACCAACAAAAAATAAAAATAGTAAACAACGAAGAGGCAGAAAATAGAATAAAGCGTCTTGATAAATATGATGATGCATTGAAGATGTCCTTTAATTAACAAATAAAAAGATAAAAGTTGGAGAAATTTTGACGATTTAAGTATGAAATTGAATTTTTAGATTGTAAAGTTTAAAACATGTAGAGAATATTTCAGATTTTACGATTTCATAATTTTATTAGGAATTTGCTGTGAAGATCTTCTACCTCCTTTATGAGCATCATTTGGTGTCTCCGACTTTATAATATTGTACATAATGTGTTGGGTGTTCGTATAGCTACTGTGATGCCGAAAATCGCTCGCGAGATAGGTCTTTATAAAAGCAGGGGATGTGCGAAAGAGGCATGAAGAGGAGGTAGGCAGTCTTTTCTGAAAATTGATATTCTTTAAAATATAAAAGTATATTTATTTGATAATTTTATTTTTTCTCTACAGTTTTATGTTACCTTTTATAATTATATTTATAAAAATGAAATCACGTGTATGAAAGCTACTCAATTTTTATTTACCTTTTATAATTATAATAATGAAATGCGTGTAACAAGAAACATCACGTGCAACCTTGCGTCCGCCCTTTACTTAGTATATATAGAAGTACGAGTTGCCTTAAGAGTTTGTTCCTTTTTTCGTGATTGAAAGGACAAAAATATCCTTAATAAATGACAATTATTTTACTTGACAAATTAAAATCAATAACTCATACGTAAAAAAGAGATACACTCCTACTTCCACTATAATTCTTGAACTAATAATATGGTTCACCATAGACACATGAGTCGAATGTTTGGACTTTGCGTCTTAATAATACTCCGTAGTTAATATTGTTAAGGAATAATTTGGTCAACATTAATAATGGTGAGGAGGAGTTGTATTTTTAGGCTTACACTCAATTGTAAGCATGATGCTTATAAAGGGTATCATGGTAAATTTATCATGATTTTTGAAGAAAAAAAAATTAAGCCGATCCCTGTCTGTACCCATCCTCCCTTTAGTATACTTCTTTTTCATTATCAAACTCGTCATTAAAATAACCACTTTTCAATCGATATCAAAATTTTAAAACCAAAATTCCTCCCGTCAAAATCTCCAATTGAGAAGGAGCCATTCCGCCGAGCAATTTCACATTTCAGAACCACAATCCAGCAATGACAAACATAAAAGCGGAGAGAAATGGTGAAGAACACTAAAAAACATAAATGACTTTTAACACAATTTTCTGGTTACTTTACTTTTGTAAAGTTGTTTTTTCTTGTGATCTGATTCAATGATGAAGTTGGAAAATATGTAATAAGTAGGGATTTATACCATAATTGATCTATTTTTGTATGCAATTGATGTTCACTTATGAAATTTTTCATTTATGCACGTTGTTTAAGAGTTTATTTTTTAATTTCATACTCATATTTTGGTCTTATATGTGAAATTATGTGTTCAATCTGGTTATTTCGATGGCATTTTGTTAGTTTATTTTTTATTTTTCATGATATGTTGTTCAAAATCTTTCATATATGATGAATTTAAGTGTAACTTGTACCACTGAATTATCATTTTCAAATTATTGATGGAATTAGGCTATGCTACTTAAAACCATAATTGTCCACTTTGTACTACTATAGTGTCAATAATTACAAAT
The DNA here is from genome assembly GCA_019722365.1 of Lithospermum erythrorhizon. Lineage (NCBI taxonomy): Eukaryota > Viridiplantae > Streptophyta > Magnoliopsida > Boraginales > Boraginaceae > Lithospermum > Lithospermum erythrorhizon. The sequence continues at coordinate 1,191,274 of JADFUC010001453.1, forward strand.
AATATAAATTTTAATGTTTGAGCACCATATTTAAAAATCTAATACTCCGTACATATTTATGTATTCTAAAATGTCATACCAATGAGTATAATGGTATTTGGTTTGTTTTATATAATACCATATGTGTGTATACAATGGTATATCATAGAAGCATTATAAATGAAATTGTTATTAACATATTTTCGTATTTTAGATACATTGTATATGATAAGAACCATGGCATAGGACAATATCCACCATCATGGAGTCTAAGATAAACTCAAGATGACAAAGATGATGAAGTACGTGGTAGAGGAACGGAAGAAACTAAAGAACAAAAATTAAAAAGAGCAGATAAGAAAAATTTTATATGTGTTTTGAATGTTTAAGAAGTTTTCTTGAATACGCTTTGTTGTGTTATATGTTATTTTTATTATTTGTTCCATTATGCCAATATAGTCTTCGATATCGATTAATAAAACTAGTGCATACCATTGTTAAAAACTGATGGTATTTAAATACTTCTTACTACATACTATAACCATATCATAAATGGTATTTGGGACACTGTCGCACGTAAGTTCCCACGGTCTCTTATGTAACAACACCACCATATTATTATTATTGTATTTTTCAATTATGTGGATTGCTACATACCATATATAGATAACAATATGGTATTCTTGATATATTCAATTAATAAAAAACTATTTCCATTATATATAGAATCGAATTAATAAGATGTTTTTTAAAAAAAATGGGGTGCGTACCATTGTTCAAATACAATGGTATTTTAGTAAATGCGATACGTACCATCTCCGTAACACAATGTTATTTCTTACATATTTATTAGATAAAATGGAAACCGGTTTGATATTTTTGATCATTTATTTGAAGATAGAAGTGTTTCATAATATATTAATAAAGACAAGGATGGTATTTGATCCAACTATATGAAATAGCACAATAGTAGTATGTTAAAAAGGTAACAAATAGCAAAAAATTATTATAAAATAATGATATGAAGAAATTTATTTGCTAATTAATCATAAAATATTACATTATCAACCAATAGATTCATAGAAAATAGCGATGTATTTGTTACCACATAAGCCATATCGAAACAAATCCATGGTATACCATTGCTAATAAAGTGATACCGTTGATCAAAACAAATGGTATATAGAATCACGAACAATACCGAATCGTACAAATCTGACTCCTTAAAATATGTTTAAAATTAACAACCTTAGTATTCAAACTCTGAAAATACTATAAATCATAAATTCGTATTAGTTGTCATCTTGATTAGAAACACTCCTCTATAGAAAAGAAAATTGGATGATTTGAAATTTGAATTTCGGATGAAATAGAATCTAAGCTTCATACAATGAAAAGGTAACGAAAAAGTAAAAGAGAAGCGAAAATAAGGCGAAGGGGGAAAAGAAGAATAATTAAGAAAGGCATAGGAAATCCATTTGAGATCATGCATGCAATTTTCAAGGATTTTTATAACTAAAATTGTCAATTACCTAAATTGCCCAATTTAATATAAACCATTAGATAAAAAACTAGTAATTCGATTAGCCGAATTAGAGTTAGCAGCGCAAAATTGAAACACCTGAAAATTCTCGGTGAGGAGGCATTCAGCATGTCGCGGTATATCTGATGATTTCGTTTAAGCATTATGTACTTTCAGCGGATATCAATGTATGATAATGTCATGTTACATCCGAAACAAGTTATACAAAGAGTCTAAGGTTGTAGAATGAAGTGAGGAAAAGCCATGGATGTGGTTGTCAAAGTCTTACGTCGCAATTCTGAAAAAGCTTCTTGATTGTTCGCATTGTGCTTAATATAATTACAATATCCACATCTAAAATTAAAGTTACCGCTTTTCTCTTCCTATAAATAAGTCTTACCTCTACAGGAGGAGATTAGATGAAAAAATTAAAAACTTTATATATATTTATATATTAAAAGCAGTCAAATATTATTCCATTCCGAGCTTAGCAAAATAGACAACCTCATTTCATTTTTCTCAAAAGGAAGTGGTGCTTGCGCCCGTCTGATATTTACCTATCGTCGGATGACATATTTATCTATCGTCGGATGACATATTTTATACATCATCGGGTGACATATTTACACACCGTTGGAATTCTCTAAATCACCATCGGTAGACTTGACACCTTTCAACACCCGAGTATATTATATTCCACAGTCATTGACGGTTGTCACGCGAAAAAATAACGTCGTCGTATGAATGTCTGACTAACGACAGTTGATCATTTATCGATTAAGTATTTGGATTAAGCTACATGTGGATACCTGCGGTCTCCCTCTTGTTCTAAACTTAGATATCGGAGATCCTTCGGGGCACGCTCCGGTTGGATTTTGTAGATTGTCATTTGGGAGGCATGAGCAAGAGTGAAAGACCGGTAGCCCTCTTACAAGTGTTTGTTGATTAATGATAGGCAATCGGAGGAGCTTTGATTCTTGAGTAAATACCGTCATTTTATCTCAACAAATAGTTAATAGATATTATTCTATTATTAGAAAGGTTTACGTGAGTATTTGAGATTTGTATGGCTAAAAAGCCAATCCTTTGTCATTAACACTGTTCGTAGGAGAATCCCAACAAGTTAATGTCTTCAACTCAAAGGCCACCAATATCATTATATATAGAAATGCCGCAATTTTGTTTATTAAACTCTTACGTGGATATATTCCTGTCAATATAGTTCTCTATTTCCGAAGACTTTCTCAGATAGAGCCTTATTGACACAAAAAATATCTTCCAAAATTAATTGGTCATTAACTCACCATAATCTTTTTTTTATATTTAATTTTGTACTATATTTTGATATATTTTCACCAAATTTATGCAGTGTATACAAAATATTTAAGTATAAAAGTATAAAACCATCATAAAAAAACTAGAATAGTTATGGAGTCGATGAAGTATAAGTTAACAAAAAAATATTAAACTTAAAACCTTTAACAAAAATTACTATATCTTTAAACTTTTTAGAATATATACGGTATTCTTATATCGTATTTGTTAGGATTTAAATTTTCATCATGGAGTTCAAACAATCGATAAAAGCGATAGAAATTTAGAGATGTGAAATAAGCGGACACAAAAGAATTTTATCTGAGTTTTCGATGTAAAGGTACGTCACATTTAACATTGCGAAATCCACTAATAAACGAGAAGATTGTTACAAGCCTACTAGCTATAATACATGTTGAGTATTTTAGCATATCTGAAAATCTACGACCCTGAAATATCGAGAACTAAGATAAACTCTCTAAGTTGAGAACAAAAAAGCATGTTCTTGATAATATTAAAGCCATAATATTATTCTAGGATGATTATTCTATTCTAGTATTTTGTGTGATAAATAAAACTCATGAAACATCCTATATTTATAGGCAAAGAGGTATAACTGGTTAGATTCGAATTAGGAAGAATTGGGCTAATAGCGCCAATTAGGTGTACCGTGCCGTCGTGACCCCCGTCGTGACCCAAACACTCGGCTATGGAATTCGCTGACGGAGAAAAATCTTACTCATAAATACAACTCACCATCATTGACCCCCATCGTGACCACTACTGGCGATGGAGGTCCGCAGCTGATGACAAAAAAATTCTTCACTTTTCAACAACATGTGATTCTAACTAACAATTTTTTTAATCGTAGCATTTAAAAGATGATCGAGCTATTGCATTAGTCAAAACATTCATCGATAATCGATAAAAGTTGGAAGTTACAAAGGTCAATTAAAGAAATAAATTTTTGTAATTTTAACCATTAAGTTACATCCACACTAACGCCGCACAATATTTGATATATTTTCATCAAATTTTATATGCTTTTAGTGACGATTTAGGTTTCTTGAGCTACATTGACGTTCTTGGTTTCTTTGATATAATCATATAAAGCATCGGGGTTTTTTTTTTAATTTATTTGATTAATTCTATAATCACCTTTTGATTTTTGATGGGTTGACTAAAAATTTATTTGAGTAATTCTTTTAGTTAATTTTTATTGAAGGTATTTAATTTATTTTTAAATAAATACTTCCTTCATTAATTCTACATTGAAGCATTTTTCTATGTATTATATAATATTTGATGAAAATGTTTAAAATGCTACTCCTGCAGGTTTTTTAGTTATCATCTTAGTTATTTTCGTCAATTAAGAAAGCAAATTAAGAATGAATGATATTTTACATATATATTTGTAATTAACGAATCGAACAATAATTTAACAAATGTGGTATTAGAAACTTTTTATTGCATATCATTAAATAGAACACAAAAAGAAAAATCAATAAATATTACGTTGGAATTTCAAAGTGTAGTATTTTAAAACAATTTTTTTATATAGGATGACAACTAAAAAAACCCCGGAGGGAGTAATATTCATGTAACTAACTAAAAATAATATAAATTTAATTCAATTCAAAGTTATGTATATAAATTATGATAAATTTGGTTAAAATCAAAGTTATATATGTCAATTAAAATCATAAAATTTATTATCAATTTGTATTGAAAAGAGGAAATTGAGCCAAATGCTTAGGGTGAAGGTGAACTATATAGGATCCTTAAGTTTTGAATTTTATTACTTGACTTTTAAATAACTTTGACTATTAAAAAAAATTGAAAGATATTTTAGAGATGGACATAATATGTAAAATTTATAAATTTTGAATTGAGCAAAATGCAGAAGCGCCCATTAGTGTATTTCGAGGTTTGCATTTCACCCATTATGATAAATAACATATATATGAAATACTATTTGAATGTACACACGAGTAAAGCTTGAATATTAAATAATCAATTTCAAAAGTATGTGTAATTGTAATATTGATAAAACATGACAAATTCATATCCAAATAATCAATGCAGATATACCCAACGAAAAAAGAAACTACAAGGATAATTAACAGGTATGTATATTTAAAGCAAATATTTTTATTTTGTTACTTTTTAGTTGATTGTCTTTTCTAATTTCATAGGTAAAACATTGATGTTATATTGAGTAATTTTATTATTGAAAAGAAAATTGAATAGTTTAGAGATTTATATGTACCCGTTCATAAGTTTTGTTTGGTGACCGAGTTTAAATAATTTTGACTATTCAAAAAGTAAATTGAACAACCCTCAATTTAGAGATGAAGATATTATGTGATATTCATAAATTTTAAATTTTCTTGGATGATTTTTAATTAATTTTGACTATTGATAAAGAAAATTACACAATCTTTTAGAGATGGATTTAGTATATCGTATTGATAAGTTTTGAATTTGATGGTTGAGAAATTTATTTGTTATTTACTTAAATTTTTTCAAATAATTATACATTTATGTGTATAATATATTAGGCATTGAACATACCAAAGTCTTAGGGGATCATGATTATCACCAGTAATATCTCTATATGAAATTATAGAATTTTTAGTAGGAAATAATCATGATTAAATGCATCAACATCTTGCTTTAAACAATTGACTTAAAAAGTATAACAAATAATTATACATCATATTAAAAAAATACTTGGGTTCAAATTTAAAAGTACAAATGCTACTAAGCCCATAAGTTTTAGAAAATATAAGCTATACAAAGGGAATAATTATTTTCTCATTACCTTATTAGTTTATTATTGTCATTATTTTCAAATCCGTGTGATTTCTTTCTTAAACTCATCGTACACGTTATTTCTAATGAAACAATCTCCTTCAGTAATAGATTCACAGAGTGCATGATTAGATAGAAGATAAATACGAAAATGCATCTTTGCGTATTGTTATGCTGAAGAGAAATGTGAATCAACTAACAAAAGAACTAAAGATATTATGATTTCGTAATTTTAGGAAACTTCATTAACACAATTTATAAATATTTGTTTTAAGAAAAAATATGATCTATTATAATTTTTTAACTTTTATAATTATAATAAAGAAATCACGTGCAACAAAACTATCACGTGCAGCGTCTACGTCCGTTTTACTAGTATACTCAAATGTGTATGATTCGGTACATATGTACTCAATATGCTTAAACCATTCAACTGCAAACAAAGTATTATCGGAGTATGTATATACTCGAATGTATGATTCGAACACGTCACATTACTTTCTGTCTGACTTAAAAGCGATTCAACCACAAAACTAAATATTTTTTAGAGTATAGATATATACTAAGAAAAATCAAACTATATATATACTCGAGAAAAAATCAAACTAAGTTTTACTCGGCAGGTCAAACAAAATCAAATTCGCACAACAAGCTAAAATTAACACAAAAAACAAACAAAAATCAACAATTAAACATAAAAGCAAACAAAATCAACAATTAAACATAATTATGCAAAAATTAATATTATTGTGAAATCAGTACTAATTTAAAGTCAAAATAATAATAATCTCCAATTTGTTATTGATTTTTCAATTTCAAAATCCTAAAATCATATAATTTAATTTCAAAGTATATTAGAGCAACAATATACACAAATCGACATATGAATCCAGTTTTTCATAAACTAAAAAAATAATTTATTGCTATAAACATATAAAAATTGAATATTTAAATATACAGTATCATATTTTGGTTGAAAAAAAATAAAAGAAACATATAAGAATTGAATCTTTATCAAAATATTCTGAGAATATACCTCTTATTCACTTTTAGGGGAGGAGGCGGCGAGATTCAAGAGATTTGTTGGAGGCGGCGTTGCTAGGGTTTGGTGTTGTGATGGTAGGGGCGGATTTGTGAGGAAATGGAGGGGTTGAGATGAAGTTTGGAGTATTGGTGGTGATTGGAGGGTTTGGTGCTTGCAACGATTTGGAGCGTAAGATGCTTGTGTGATGGATGATGGTGGTAGTACGATGGGGCACTAGAAGTGGATAAATGTGTGTGTGTGTGAATAAGTGTATTTAGTGTGTGTTAGCAGTGTTAGCGAGAATTATGTTAGCGTAGCCAGGGGCTCTCAGTTAGAGCGAGCGATGCGGTCGTGTCTTCGTCCGTTGGGCAGACCACAGTTTAGTAGGTCGGACGACTCACTAAGGTTATATGCAGTAGCGTGTTATTTAGAAACAAGGAAGCTAGTGAACTTTTAGAATCAGAACTCAGAAGTTCAGGTGTACACTTTGAGTTGAAAACATTACATTCATATGAGTTGATAGCAAAAAATGAGGGGCCAGATTTTGTTAGACACAAAAGAAGAGGACTAAATTTGATCTTACTCGAGCTTGATGAGCATTGAAGGAGAAGACACAGGGTTGGTGTGAATAATCAAGAATGTTGCAAAATGTTGTCAACTAATACACCTATCAATCAGTCAAGAAGAATAGAAACATTACGTGCAAAGTAAAAGTTGGGGAATAAACACTATTATTTGTCAAACCAAAACACATGGTATTCGAAACAAAAAATTCAGGGAATTGGATAAGAAACAAAACTTCTTTTTGAAGTTTCAAAAAGGAAACAACAGTTGAGATCTGAAAAAACAAAGAGAAACAATCCGAGTATCGATCATTTTCCACCGATTAGGCTAAGGACTTCAGATTCGGTGGGAAGTGCAGGGATCGCTCCCTTCTTGGTTGTTGTGATTGCGCCGCACGCACTTGCAAATCGAAGGACTTCCCTCAACCTCGGTTCCTCCTGCAATATTATGTCATGTTAGTATGTTACTCATGTATAAACTGCTTATCAAACTTGTTCAAAGACACAAACACTGCTATTTTACTGGTCTATAAGTCACATGAAGGCAAATTCCTAGGTTATTTGGTAGCATGGAGAAACACAAATTGTAACATGAGATTGTTCTGTTTTAACTTGCTTTTTTGTTAGAATTCAATTTTATGAACGGAAATATCAATCTAATACGGAGTAATATTCAACACGATCCTGCTGCTAACAAGAATCACAACCTAAGAGTAGGGAGGCGGCCATAAAGAGAAACATCACGAGGGATGTTCCTTAGAAAAACTGCAGTGGTAATGAGACTTGCAGAGATCATGAAGGCCATGGATTTGAGCCTGATCACTCGTGAATGTTGTATGTATATTCGTACTGCTTAAGGTTTTTCTAATGCACTTTTGTTTAAGAATCCTTAAAGAAGGCGAGAATTTATAAGGCGTACCTCAAGTATATTTTGGTCATCGACGATCTTGCACAATAGAGCTCCAACAAAAGAATCGCCAGCTCCAGTTGTGTCCACTGTTTTAACATGGAAAGCATCTACAGCCCCACGGAAATTCTGCACACCAAGCATAGAATACGGTGAGCAATAATTGAGCATCATAGTGAAAACTGAAAATCCCACATAGCACATTGATCAAATGATTAGGTATTATTTTAAATCTATCGGTTACTTTTGAATAAAAACTCCTATAACTACTAGAATATTTCATTCAACTTGTACACCATATCTAGAGTATGAAGCTATACATGCAATAAAACTAAGGAAATATATATATACCTTGGTATAATATCTGCAACCCTTTTCACCAAGGGTGACCAAGAGGAGCTTCAGATCAGAGTGCCATAAGGTCATGGCGGTCTCGTCGTCAATCTTATCACTGCCAGTTAGAAATTCCAACTCAACATCACTCACTTTAATCACATCTGCCTTCTCCCAAATGCTCATGATCTGCTCCTTGGCCTCTTCGGCCGAAGGCCACAATGGTAGCCGGAGGTTGGGGTCATAGGAGAGCAATGCGCCAGCATCCTTTGCCACCTCCATTGCCTTCAAGTGTGCTGATCTACATGGCTCCACTATTAAGCTTATTGATCCATAATGGAATACCTTGGCCTGTTCACATCAGGTTTATAGTAATTATAAAACAAGCAAAAACCATGTAGTCCAGCAATATGTTTAGCATACTGTTAAACATTAACGAGATAATTGCAGCAATATGTTTAGCATACTGTTAAACATTAAGGAGATAATTGCAGATTTGGTCCTACAGAATCTAATTGCAGTTTAGTCACGCAAATTAGTCTCGAAAGTAGTATAAATGTACACATCCATCTCAATTTTTAACGTTTAAATTAGAGATGAATATGTAACATTTGTCATATTCATGGAGCATACTGCAATATTTATATCATTTTTAAGATCTATATTACAACTTCATCACACTAGATAATGACTTTAATTCATTCACTTTATAAACTTTAAATGATGATCCGTTATGATAGTTTGAAAGAGGATGCCCCACGCCACCTTGGATAGGAATATAGGATATGGACAATTATGAAATTAACTTATTGCCCACCGTTTTCTAAAAACCACTGCCTCCACCAAATCCCACTCTAGTTAAAAAAAAACTAAATCAATTCTAAAAAAGACCGATGCATGTTGCTTACCACTACTATAGACTATAGATGCAAACGAGGTGCGTCAGATTCAAAATTTTCAATACATATATCGAATCCCTATACAGTACATCACTTTTGACATTTAATCCGAAAATCTTATGTTAAATTATTTTATTGATTATTATTTTAATTTTATAATAGAAAGTGTTTTTAAACAATTTATATGAAAAATATGTATTCTGTTACTAAATCAATATAACATACAAAAAATCATTCACCAAAGTTTAATAATTTATCTTAAATTTTATATGTTAATAACATAGTTTCAACTCTATCCATCCACAACTCCCACCTACCCTTGAACATTTACACTTAAAAAGAGTTTTTAAATTTGTATCAATGTAAATCTCGCATTCATTTTTCTTAAAAGCATTATTAATTAATTAAATTAGTAGGTTTTTTTATATAATTGTAATATAATAATTCCAACCCCCCTTACATAGTTGCATGAATATAAAACTCAAACCTTAAGGGTCAGTGACTTAATTTAACCACTAGACGAATGAATATTCTCATTTATCATTTTACTTAAAAGCATGATATTTAACGACATTATATGATACATTGATTTTTACTATTTCAAATACAGTATATGGAATATCAATGTGACATGATCCACCAATCTATATTGATCCCACTTTCTCACATCAACTTGATTCTTAAAGCTAAACATACAATTTCCCAATATTTCAACTTCCAAAACAATAAAATCTGCACAAAAAATACTCATGCATATCCAAACATTCAATTCCACAATAAAATCATCAAAGACCACAAATTAAATTTTGACTTACAGATCTAATGAGGTCAAGATTCAACTCCTCAGGAGTCAACAACATATCCGCACTCGGATTCCTATAAAACATGAATTCCCTCTCTCCATCAGCTCTCAAAGTCACAAACGCTAGAGCAGTACGTGCCCCTTTATCAAAACAAATCCCTTCACAATAAACACCATTTTTCTTCAATATTCCAGCCAACATGTGTCCGAACTCATCGTCCCCTAGCTTCCCGACGAAGGCGGAGACCCCGCCAAGACGTGTGACAGCAATTGCCACATTGGCGGGGGCTCCGCCTGGAGCTTTGAGAAAACCCGGAGCTTCCGATAAGGAAACTCCGGACGCTGTCGGGACGAAGTCGATCAGCATTTCCCCAAAGCTCACTATTAGACCACCTTTGTTAGACGAAGACATTTTTTTTTTTTTTTTGAAAAATGAATGAATGAGATTGTGTCTATATAGAGAGCGGACTTAGGAGGAGGAGGAGAGGTTAGAAAAGAGAGAAAGAGGGTTATATAGAAAATGTGCTCTGCTATTATAAAATGGAGACAATGGGGATTGTTCTTTTTTATTTCCATTATTATAAAAGGCAAATATATTACAGTAAATTTAAAGCAATATTTGACTCAACTACCATACAACCTTAACCTTGCCATAATAAATGAGATGGTCCAAGATTTAAGTCATTAAGTGACTACCTTCGGTTTTACATTGAATAGTATTGATTAAATATTTCAATATAGAGAGCAATACATATAGGAGTGTAGTCTCAACCCTGCCTAATTAAATGTGATTCTCAATTTTTTGTTTCACATTAAATAGATTTATTGTTTGATTATATAAAACAGAAAAAAAAAATGTGACAATTATGTGTAAGAATTTGACATAATTGAATAGGGATAATTATTCTTCATGCAAATATTGATATCAATTTGATAATTTTGCTCTGGTTATATCATCTTTATAATACTTTTTGTTAATAAAATTGTTAAGTTTAAAGTTTTAATGATTGATTTTATAAATATTTTACTCAAATATTTTTACATATATTGCTGAACGATTTTGGTGAAGATATCAAGATATTGTATTTTTTATTAACATGCATGTCAATTAAAGAATGTACTCTTTTTTATATAGTTTTGATTACCGAAAATTAAAATTGATCATTTTCTTGATAGAGAAAGTATTTTTTATTTTTTGAAGAGATTTATATTTCTTTTATTGGTTGATATTATTTCCCTTTGTCTTTGGACTTTGTTGGAAAAGATTTTTTGTTTTTTATCTTATGCGGCAAGGCATTGATATATAGATAAGGAAAAAAATACACTATAATAAGAATGTTTAGAAACAAATTGAACAGCACGTTATAGTCAGTACTGGTTAATGAGTAAGTATAATATATTAAGAAGATAAAACCCTAGGCGGTGAGCGTTAAAATATTATTAGCAAACCATTATAGTTACTTTTATGGTATATCCGTAGAGTCGATTTTAATGTTAATAAATGTCATCGAATTGTAATTTAATTTTAATAGGTGACATTATTATAAAAAAATTAGTTGATTAGTTATGTCTAAATGTATTATGTGATTTATTTATACAAGTCATGTTAATATATAGTTAACATACATTTCGGCCAATTTGGAGGCCAAACTCATGTATATTAGCTATTATTATCAAATTACAATTCAATAATACTTGCCGGGACTAAATTAACATTTAACTACAGGTAATAATTTTTACACTTTAAATTTTGATTGTGACACTCCATTCCCTTATTACTTTTCATCATTTTTTACACTAAATCTAACTATAGCAGAATTTCATTATCACATAATGAAATATAAAATAATAAGTATAACTATATATACTTGTTCAGTAATAGTGAAACATACTTTTAATGTAACTATACCAAAGTTTTATATACTCCATAGTTCTTTGCTGAGCAGATTGATTTATTGATTTAATTACTATTTTCCATTTTAAAAAATTGTCTAATTTTAATTTTGATTGATTAATTTTTAAATTCTAAACTCTAATATACTTTTATCTATTTTGGTCAACAACGTATTAGAGGATAGCAATTCAAAGTATTTTATTACTAAAACGAGACCTTTTTTTTAATGAGACTCTTGATTATACGCTTAAAATTATACGAGTCAATTATATATGCTTACATGATTTGTGAATTATAATAATTGAAAACGAATTTCACAATATTTTTGAAATTAAAGTAGCATGTGTTTTTATTCAAGCATTATTATAATAAGTTATTATGCCTATTAGACATAACGAGTGAGATACAAGCATCAAGGGACAATAAGTTACAACGTTGACGTCAAATGCAGCAACTAACCTTGTGGATTTTGACATGATAACAACGATCGATTGATGACTTTCTCCACATACAGTGGTTGCCAGATTACTAAATAAAATCATTTTCTTAATTATATACTGTACTCTATTATGGATTAGATTCTTAAATACTTATGTCCTAATAGTTTTTTGTATAGACGACATAATGCAACCAGCTCGGGTATAATAATGTAACGCCTCATTATGTTTTATTATAAAAAACGAAATGGATGATCTCTGAACAAGCCACCTATAGTAACATTGTCTTTAAGAAACATGTTTATATTAATTACCTCATTTGAACTCCCCATTAAACTGCTAATATATATTAATATATATCCCTGTAGACTTCAATAGCTGTCTGCAATCGAAAAAAGTAGTTCACCTATGGTTTTGATTATTTCATACTTTAAATAATGACCCTATCTCTTGTTATACCAAATAGACATCATACACCCCATGATAGATTGTTTGGCCAAAAATGATGAAGGACGGAATTTGGAGAAAGATTGTTCACTTGCACAGTATTCAAATCTAAGTTGCATTATTGTTAACGCCGTAACGTACATTTGTACAAATCTAAATCTTGTAGTACAAACTTTCCACATATTCTGGCAAGAAATTTAAATTGATCTTGGCCGGTTAAAATATGAGGCGTTACTTTAATTAAGGCTTCTTATAAACGCAAATAATGGTCTCATAATATCAAAACTCTAAATAATCATGATTTAACCTCTTACAAATTGTCTAATCGAATGTGAGAGAAAATTACCCGAATGATGCAGATATTATAGCGCTTGAAAGTTATACTTTGATACCGATGAATGTCATATAGCGGTTTCAATAAAGTAAGTGGGACAAAAGTTATCTTTAGTCTTTGAAACTAACGATTTTCGTTAAATTTAAATAAGTAGGCTATGTATATGATGCCAAAAATTACTTACTGGCAGTCAAAAGAAATTTTTTGGCGACAATATCATTAAATGCTTTTAGATTAACTACTTTTAATTATATTTGATATTTTACGTTCTACACGTTGAAACCTTCATATTCATTACTCCATTCTAAAATTCAATACATGAAGTTTCAAGATTTTAAATTGGGTGAAGATGTAGAGAATCATTTGAAACAAAACACTAAGAGTAGGAGTATTTATATTAGTACCGTTTTTCATTTGAATTATTTAGTCGACTTTCTTGGTAACAATAGAAAATTGATAATGATCCAAAACCCACTTTGTTCGACTTTCTTGGTAACAATAAAAATTATCTAGTTGAAAATTAAAAGCGTCGATTAAAATGAATTTAATCTGCAGTGGATAAAATAGATAAAACGCGAGTCCCTAATAATGTGTCTATTGAGGCAGGGGAGCCAAAGTTTGATGTAAATCTTCCTTCCATCATCATTACTCTCGCGATAGAGCTTGGAACCCGAGCGGCGACTGCAGATGGTATTACAATATAAATCACTTGATTTTTAAATAAAATTACATTAAGAATGGCAAGGGGATTAAGGAAATATTAAGGTAACAATTATTAAAGAGGAACAAGATAATTAATTTTGACTGCATTAAATAGTTAGGAATTTTGATTATGTTTATTGTGTTAAAATTATATGAAGGATAATTTAGTCAATATTCAAACTTTGACTGCGTTTAGAAATTTTTTACGACTGTATATAGCAGCACCCTTTAAACATTTTGAGATTAATTATGACGTTAGTTTGGCAGGCCACGAAAGTCAGAAACTTAGAGTGGTTAGATTTAAGCGGAAATGTTGGTTTGGAGGAAAAGTGCAAGCTTTTTATGTCGACTTCACGTGAACTAAACTATTACGGCGACACTATTAGGGAACATTACAAATTGGTCTTATTATGAAGAGGATCATTAAATGATTAAGCTGCGGATGTGAGCGGGCGTATGAGGTCTATTTCCTTTTTTATGAGGAAAAAGTTTAGGACGAGGGATGGTCTTACTAAATCACAGGACAAAGCGTGCCTCCAGACTCTTTTGGCGCTTAAGGAATTCTTACAATTTCAAGCTAAGCAGAAATCAATCTTGTCTGTGAAGCTTTAAGTTGTCAGCTCTTCTATAGATTTGTGTACTTAACAAACCACCTTTGGATAAACTATATTCCACTAGACCGTGTCAACATGTGGACAATACTCTTTGGGCCATTTCCTCTAACCAATAAAAAATGAAAACAATTAGTAGAAAATAACATGAAGCACATCCAAAACAGTGAACCCTCACCACACCTGACCTTCCCCCAATCTCTTTGACTGTGCGTCTTCATATCATTTTCCACTTTGATCACACATCTTTACTAAGTAAGTATATAAATTCAACTCATTTCAAATTCTACTCTTCTTTTTCTTCTTCAATCAATAAAATTAAAATAAAAAAATCAAGAAAATAGAGTAACTAATGTTAAAGCTTTTATTTTTATACTGACTATAGTATAATATTTGGTGAAAATATATCATATGATGGCATTTTTAATGTATTATATAGTATTAACATGATGATTTTGATTCAAATCTATGTATGATAATTAAGGCTACAAAGTTCCTTAGGCTACAGAGTAACTTCAACCCATTTCAAAATTTACTGTTCTTAATCTTCTTCAATCAAGAAAATGTAGGTACCGACTTGAAAGATTTGATTTTTATTCTTGATGAATAGGGTCTGATTAGTCTACCATGATATATTTCATTAAGCTTTTATTACCAACATAGGGATGAATGGAGACTTCGTATTCATATATAGCTGACTCGACTTAGTGGGATAATGTTCGATTTAGCGATTTAGTCATGATTATGTGTTAAGAGGGAGGTTGAAAAAATGATAGTCTGATCGAAATGTTTGGGCAGATGACAAGTTTGTGTTTGATCAAGCAATTTAAGACCTTAAATTGCATATAGATTTTTTCTCGAAATTGAAAATGCAGTTGTTACGGCAGAAACAAATTATGCAAAAACTGTTTTGTATGAGCTATCTTGATTTTAGAACATGGCTGTAATCGTTCTGACATTTGATGTGTATTATGTTCCCAATTCTCTTGACATCTGAAAATTATTTTCCCCTTTTTTCCCTTGGTATGGTTTATGTTGCAGTGGAGTATGAGGTTGATGGAGATGTCAATAGTGAGATAGTTGGTAACATTCTCGATGTTGAAGACAGGAGCGACGATGAAAACGCACTTGTAGTTAGTTCTGATGATGCAGCAAGTCAGCCGGGGTGGGATGTGAAGGCCGATCAAGCTTTTTGTGTAAGGCAAGCTCCAGATGAGCCACAATCTCGTAGTGGTTTAGCTCCTACAGATGAGCCGTATGTCGGGCAGGAATTTAATTCTGAAGCTGCTGCTCATGCGTTTTATAATGCGTATGCTACAAGAGTGGGGTTTGTCCTTCGGGTGAGCAAGTTGTCTCGGTCAAGGCGTGATGGAACCGCCATTGGCAGGGCTCTTGTATGTAATAAAGAGGGCTTTAGGATGCCTGACAAGCGTGAAAAAATTCTTCGGCAGAGGGCGGAAACACGTGTAGGTTGCAGAGCAATGATATTAGTTAGAAAAGTAAGCTCTGGCAAATGGGTTGTTACAAAGTGCGAAAAGGAGCACACCCATCAATTGACTCCCGGCAAAGGCCGCAAGGATCTAATTTATGATCAGTATCCGGTTAGTTCCTCCTCCTTACTTTTTCACTAATGGGCCTGCATTCATTTAATTTTGTTTCCTTTGAAGTACCTACAATATGTCGACAAATAATATTTTGTCACCTGCTCCGACATAATAAGGAAACAGGCAAGCTCCTCCTATGTTTTTGTAATTACCTGATGTCCTTCTCATTTTGTGCTGATGCTCTCTTGCTAGCTTTTATGTGAATCTCTTACTTAAATATCAGTAGACACACATGGACAACTCGTAATGCTTAGTATACATATTTTCCCTTTGAATTTAGAGTTGAAAACCAAGATGTTGAAAAATATTTATCCTTGCCTATTGGCAGCTTCCAACAAGTTTGTGATCTTATGTGTAATAGATAATTTGACAATCTAATGTTATCAATTATGAAAGGAGTCCTTTACCATTTGAAAGCTCTTGCACGGCATATGCATGTATTATGAATGTAAATCATCTATAATATTTTATCCGTAGACTACATTTAAAGATATACTCTAGGAAGTTTAGTCGGGCCTACAATTGTTTGTGTTATGTTTGGGACAAGTACTGTTCTGGAAGAGGAAAAGAAGGGTGATTGTTCATAATTTGTAGTTATATGATGAATCTATCAAATGATGACTCATTCTCTCTTAGTAGCTTGGCCAGTCGTTTTCCTGTATCACATTGTCAAATATCTTCCATCACTTATATGATTACAACCCATTGTTACTAGGAAGTTTTTGCTGACTATGGTAAAAAGCATATGCCTCCAACTAAACTGCTGCTTACACATCCTCAATGACAATTTGACTGGTGTAATCATGGACTGGGATTACAACCCATTGTTACCACTATCTTCCTTTTCGCAGAATGAACACGACAAGATCCGAGAATTGTCACAACAGCTAGCTGCCGAGAAAAAACGTTCAGCAATATATAAAAGGCACTTAGAGATGATATTCGAGCATATCGAGGAATACAATCAGTCATTGTCAAAGAAGATTGAAGGCATAGTAAACAATGTCCGACAGATAGAAGCAGAAGAGCTACAAAACCAATAATTTTGCATAGACAAGGTCCTTTGCAATTGTAAGTATGAATTATGCTGACGTTTTGGTAAATGAGGACTCCTGAGTTCACAGCATTAACCACACTCTTCAAATACGTTCCCAGATTTTCGAAATCTATGTCTCGAAACTTTACTTGAAGCTGTTCTTACTTCTTAATAAGCTTTTCCTTTGTGAAATTCTTCGGATTGCTCATGTATGATTCGTTTTGCTTGTTTCCAATACCTATTAGGCTATTACCATAACTGGTGTATTGTTGTTCATTATTGAGATATATACTACGTATTACGGACTTACGGAGTATTATTCTTAGGATACAATTACAACAAAACTAACCATCCAACAACCTTTTAAAATCCTATTCCTTTATAGCTTCTTACATAGTGCATACCCATTATTATGTATAAATTGATCTGGTAACCAATACTCGATTGATATTAAGACACACCCTACGACATTACGGTGGTTCGAGTAAACAAAAATTGCTGCGACATAAGCTATTGGAAGGTCAGATAAAAACAATAGGACAATTACCTTGTTGGATAAAGTGTCTATCCAATCTAATTACTCGATACCCGCATGAATCGTACTGGATAGCAACACGAGTCCCTACATCCATAATGATGACTTTTTAAATTTTGAGGTAAAATATTTTCTGGAGATGTTTACCTCATTTAAATAAAATTATAAAGAAAAAAATACTCCTTAGTATTTTGAACTTATTTATTTATTGATATGATAATTTTGATTGAAATCGAATTTATTAATTTGATAATTGAAACGTGAACAAATTTAAGGGGCCGAATACATTGGAGGGGCAATAATGGTAAATTGCAAATGTTCCCCCAAAATAGTTTCCGGTAAATACAAATGATGATAAATGAATTTAATAGAGAACATTACGAAACTGCGATTCAATCGACGATGAAAAGCCATCTTATTTTATCACAATTCTTACTCCTCCTTCCTTTCATTTCATCTGTCTCGGCCATAAGGTGAGTAAAAAATCAATCAATTTCAAAAAACATTCGATTCAAATTAAAGTTACGTGTATCCGTAAAGGTAGTATTGCTGTTATTATCATGTTTACTGAGATTAGAGAATTATTTGATATGCTTCATTTGGACTACATTCATGAACTACTTAAGGTTGCTGAAAGATTCGACGAGCAGAAGAATAGGGAATAATTGTTCTCATTTAATGTAGGATGAGATTGTTTTGAGGGATTAAGAGTTTCGAATTATATCAGGGATTAATTAGATGTGAATGTACGTTGTGTTTTGTTCCCAAAATTACAACTATTTGCGTGATGTAATAAATTGGAAGCTTTTATCGTTTTAGGTGTCATGTAACAAGTTTCTATGTTTCGCTAATATTTCTAATTGTAGCCTAATTTTTTTGTTTTGTTCCTCTGGTGATTGTAGCTAACTTTAATTTATTCTTAGATGTTTCTGAAAATCCGGAATGCATCGGACATAGTTACTTCATTACGAGATGATACTTTCGCTTTAGAAATCTTATTCTATCAATTTCGTGTATTTTTTTTTTTCAGGAAGGATGGAAGCCTTTTAGAAAAACGTAGTTGCAGGACAACAGTTCATGGAAGATACATGCTTTCTGATGATGATGGTATGTTTTCCCATTTCTAAAAAACTTCATCTGTAATTTACTCTTCCTCGTTCAATCTATCTCCGATCGGACCTGGTGATATTTTATGTACAATTAAGGAATTACTCCCTTCTCCATATTTATTTACAGCATGATAATGCCATTTTTCAGTAAAACATTATGGTGATTGTTCTAAGTCATATTTATATCATCATGGATCCAACTTATCTCGTGACTTATGTTGTGAGTGTTTCATTTTCTCTTTTCCATCTGTTGCATTTCTCATGACTGGTATCAACTTGTAGGATATGTATGTGATGCATTATCATTGGATCCTCAATCTCAATGCTGCCCTAGGAAAGGGGAGAAATTTTCTTGTCAGTGAGTTATCGCTTTACATTTTTTATTAAGTTGCAATGCATGGAATAAAGTTTTTGATGAAAGATTAGTTATCACATGAGGATAATATTTGCTTTTACATGCAGGGGGTGCAACCTAAACTCACAATGCTGCAAATCATACGAAGTTTGTGTTTCATGTTGCCTTAATCCCTCTAAGGTGATTCTCTATACCAGCATGTCCTTTGTTATAAATATATTCTGTATTCCTGTATTTTCTGTTAACATGAAACTTACTCTTTTGAACACAACATGAGTTGCAGACCCCAAAAGAACAAGTATTCAAGATGAAGATCGCCAAACCTGTAACAGCTGGTATTGTCCGATATTAATATGGTTCCATTTAGCGACTTTTATGATGAATTGTTCTAATTTGAGATGGTTGCATACCAACTCTGTATGCATATGTATATAAGAAATGCCAACCGTGTTGAGGTCTTTTAGGATACTCTGCTTGCAGTTTTGAGGTTTATTTTCAAATTTACAATTAGATATGTATGGGTTAGTGGTTTTGCTAGCTGGTTTGGGACACTATAATTGAGACCAACCAAATCCTTTGTGAAGTTCTATTGTCTATATCAACGGTGGAAGGTTTGAGTGGAAAGTAGAGGAGTAGTTGGATAGAATGAGAGGGAAGCTATAGAAGTGAGGGAGTAAACATGATTCTCATTAGATGAAAAGTAGAGTGTACATATATATAGGAGGCTAGCTTAAAACACCAATTACTAAACTACCATGCCCACTTTCAGATTCTTACTTGTCTCTCCTATATTCAAGTGTTTTTTTGCTTTGTTTTTCTGATAGGTACATACTCAAGTGTTTTTGACTTCTGTGCTGGGCGCTGCCGTCATAATTCTGAGAGTGTGGTACTCTTTTGTCCCTCTATCATTTCTTAACTGTTACCCAGTGAGCAGCCCTTTGGTCCAATGAATCATTCTTATAGTCAAAACTCAGTACATTATATGTTACACTTTTTTTATTTCATTGGTTTTGCAGTAATGTTTAGACACTGGTCTCTCATAGTTTCTGTATTTTCAGTTCTATTCTCAGTAGTATCCAAGAAATCGTTGTTAATTTTTGTATCATTTTTCATGTTTAGGTCCACGAAAATGCTTATCTCAGTGATTATCATCATTGTTTCTCTCTGCAGTCTAATTATTCAGGTGAGGGGTGAGCAAGGAGTTTTTGTATGAATTCATTACTCTTTTTATTCTGGTGAAAACCTCCGTAATTTAGATGTAGTTTGTAGGATGTATAAATAAAATATAATTGTCTATATAAATTTGTATCTTTTTCTCAGCTTTGCTGTGTTATATTTTTGCATGGCAGGAGGTTCAAAATTAGAAACTGAAGCAAGATTGTTTGGCATTAATATTATTACCGGAAGGTAAGGGTTCGCTTGAATATTTGTGATGTTTGAAAATTCAGTGTTAAGATCTATTGAAGTTTGTGAAATTTCTTTACATTGTACAACAGGCAAGGGGAGTCCTGTGACTCTGTGTGCAAGTCAAATGGTCAATCTTGTGTACCTAACAAGTTGGCCCTTCTGAATGAGTGTGAAATGTAAGTTTATTAAGAGTATTTCCTTGGTCAATTAGATGTTTTTTGCTGGCTTATTTGTTTGGAGTCTGATGCCCTGTCTGGCTATCTCTTAACATACAATTTCTTACTTGCTTCGTTGTTTTGGTTCATGGAACGGTTTCTCGAGATGTGTTACTCATTTGTTATTCACTTCATTTTCTCAACATCATATCTTTTGATTGGGTTGTTGTTGATAAATTATTTGCTGCATCATTGAGATCTTTTTTGCGAGAGAAAGAACATAGATTCCGTTACATGTGGAATACTTGATTCTTTACTGTCTTATTTGGCCAACTATTCTAGCACACCACTTTTTGGTAACGACACTATCTGTGTGTTATTTGCTGGCTTGTTGCCTAACTTTTGACTCGTAGATGGAGTTTTATTATCAAAAGAGCGAGTGCTAAGACTAATTCCTCATCCCCTTACACAGCCTTAATGAACTCAAAATAATAGTTGATAATGACACAACCATCTCTACATTTTCTTTTATGCCCCATTTCTTACTCGTAGATGGAGTTCTATTATCTTAAGGAAGAGTGCCAAGATTATTTCGTTATGTTCTACATGGCCTTGATAACTCAACATATGAGTCGAGTGCTACAAATTTCTTGCATGGCATTATAACCGTTGCAGTTGCTATTTTCTCTACTGTCTACAGACTTTATAATGCCGCTTTAGGTTTTCTTTTAATATAGGCGTACTTATACCCAATTATATGTATGGCAACTGCAATAGGTAGCACTGGTCTAGTACATTACGAGACTCTGACATGTAACGCTTCAGAATATGCCCTTTCTTTTTAGTCGTTGTCTGATTTCTCTGAACTTGATTACAATGTCTTATATGCCCAGTCAATACTCAATAGCATTTTGTTTTGTTTTGTTTTGAGTAGGTTGCAAAAGTACTTCAGTTGTAAAAACGGATGCGCGATCAGTCTTGAACCAGATCAACCTGCTGAAATTGTTGCTGATGCTCCCCAAGAAATGGTAACTTCTTTGACCTCTTAGAATTTATATTCCACATAGCAGTGTTTTATCCGATCTTTCAAACGGAATATTCCCCTTCTCTCCTTACCGAGCTTAGATGAACTCGAGGGTTAAAAGTTGGGTTTAAGTTTTGCTTGATAATTCACTATTTTGGTTGGAACATTCATCTTGAGAACTTCTCTGTTGAAATATTAGATTGTAGTTTATACTATTGTGGACTTAAAGAATGAAGATGTGAGCAATACTTGCTTCCATTCATTTATAGAATAACATTTTGGTTCTGTTTTACAATTTTCAGAATCCAAGCTCCTGCCTGTATGCTCATGTATCAGCTTCACTTTCATGTGATGGAGCACATCTTTATAGAAGGAGGATTTGCCCATGTGCATAGATCAACTAAATAAGGTGACATTTCTTCTTGAAATTAGTTTCTAAAGCTTGATTGCTTTTTCCGGCATTACAGTGGCTCTTCGATTGAGGGTTTTGCAATTATTTTGAGATTTCGATTATTAGAATAAAACAATTACATTGTAAGTTGGTGCTCTATGCCCGTTGCATAAATACTCGGATTTTTCTGTTTCTAATCTTAAACAATGGAAATATCTGTATATGCAGGTAATCCAGAAGTTAGATTTCAACTTTTGATGTACAGAGTTTTCCTGATATGGTTAAGACTTAAGAGTGAACAGAAGTTAACCCGGCACTCTCAACATGATGTTCTCTTTGTTATATCAATTATGGCATCGAGCTATTGAAGGAAATTGGTAGGAAAAAAGTGGTTGGCTTCAGGATTGTTTTGAATTATTTTAGTTGATTAAGTGATTATGTGAAATGAATGTGGTCTGAAATACGACTTGATTCGTTCAACAATAATCAACTAATTAAAGTAGTAACAGATCAAACCTAAGTTGGTAGTTCGATTCTTGGGAGCTACATCTTGATGAGACATTTGAGGTTCATCACACTCGGATCAGAATTGTGGTCTGTGGAATGTGGATGCAGTCTAACCAAATTTTTATTATTAAAAACTAAATAAATAAAGGAAATTGATACAATGAATAACTGGCTTGTGTTTTTTTATGTTTAAAACTTTATATTATGTAGACATCTCTATACTTACCATCTTTACCTACTTATTACTACCATCTATTCCTAAAAAACCGTTAAATTTATTTTTTGATGATTAAAAGTAAAAAAATTTAATTTTCGAACATGCTAAAGTATAACATAACAAACATGAAATTAAGTAAAATAAACAATCATTTCATAATCATTAGTCTTCTTTATCTCGTTCATCCTAAGTCACTATTCCTAAAAAATTATGATAAATGGAGGTGAATGATATTTTAAATATGTTTCATCATAATTCAACCTCGCGGAAATAGCCAAATATTTAACAAAATTTAGAATATTCACCTCGATTATACTCTTTTAAATTAATTTTAATATTTTACCTTTTCCTAAATACACCTCAACCCAAACATATCAATAATATTCCAAAAAAGTTTCAATTAATCTAAAATAAAAACCAACTAAAAGCAGCAGTGGAGAAATGCAAGGAAACTGATAGCTCTTCTTTACATTACTCAATATTAAAGAAAATGGTAGCTCTGCTTCTTACAGTTTCAGCATTATCTTCATCAACCAACAAATGGGGTTTCCACACTACTCAAACACACCATTTATTATTCCCAACATTAAACCTTTTTTCAGGTTTCTCCTAAATCCATATCTTCTATTCCCTTTGTCCCAAAAAGATTGTCATGTTTAAATTTTAAATATTTGAATTTTTCATTGAACTCAAATATGTATATATGTTGTATAATATTTGGTAACAATATGAAAGATGGTATTTTATATTTATTATTATCATCATAATTTTGTCCTGAATACATACTATTTGGTGACAAATATATCAAAAGATGGTATTTTTATATATACTTTACTATTAATATCATAATTTTGGTTCAAATAGAAGGTATATGTGTCAGTTAAGCAGCAAAGTTTGTGCTAAACCCATATGTTACTAGTAATGTAGTGGTTGACTTTTTCAATTTTGAACTCAAGTATGTTTGTATATGTTGTATAAGATTTGGTGACAACTATATATATTATAAAGAGAGTATTTTTATATCTAATTTACTATTAATATGATAATTTTGATTCAAAGAAAAGTTAGATGTGTAAATTAAGCTGCAAAGTTTTTAACATTTGACCATTGAAAATTGAACATGAGAATATTTTTACATCTTTGTGTTATTTGATTCCCAGAGAATGCATGAAACACCCAATTCGATAAAATTAATTTGTACAGGATTTTATATATACAACAAAGAGAAGAAAAACAGAAAGAAAGAGGCATATAGAAGCTTATCAGTTAATGCTAGTGGTAAAAGAACCAGTGAGGTGATCGAGAAGAAGGGTAGTTTAAAGGGTCAAAGAAAAGTTAAAAGATTGATTTTGAGTGAAGGAAGAGTTGAGGATGAGAACGATGGGCTTATTTGTCCTGGTTGTGGAATATTTATGCAAGATGAGGACCCGAATCTGCCGGGATACTATAAGGAAAGAAGTGTGGAAGAGGATAAAGAAATGGGAAGTGAGGCCGGTGTGGAAGGATTGTTCGAGAATGAACTCGAGTTGTTTGATGATGATGAAGAAGACAAGTTTTCGGATGGAGGGCAGGAGGGACTTGATGATGACAGTGGAAAAGAAGAGGATTTAAAAAATATGAATGTGACTGATTGGGATTCTGAAGAGTGGGAATCTGACTTTGAGGATGGGGATGATGATTTGGAAGAGTTGGATGGGTTTTCTCCTGCAGGAGTAGGGTATGGTAATGTTAAAGAAGAGGTTTTGGATGAGGGGAAGAAGAAAAAGGTGTGGCTAAATCGGAGA
Organism: Lithospermum erythrorhizon; assembly: GCA_019722365.1. Taxonomy (NCBI): domain Eukaryota; kingdom Viridiplantae; phylum Streptophyta; class Magnoliopsida; order Boraginales; family Boraginaceae; genus Lithospermum; species Lithospermum erythrorhizon. Next base: position 1,215,980 of record JADFUC010001453.1, read on the forward strand.
GGGAAAAAGAATTGCTCGAAGGGAGGCTTCAAAAGGGTGAAAGAGAGTTATACAGTTTAGCAAATTGTCATTCGCTTGGAACTATGGACAAGTGAAGAACCGGGCAGCCGAAAACTTGATACCAGATTTTGACTTTGATCGTCTGGTTGCTACTAGGTTATTGAAACCAACAGGCACCGCTGATTCAACTGTTGTGGTTATGGTTGTTGACTGCGTGGATTTTGATGGGTCATTCCCCAAACGTGCTGCAAGATCATTGTTCAAGGCGCTGGAAGTTAGCTATGAAGCTTCTGAAAAGAGTAAAAGGTCGCCAAAGCTTGTTCTTGTGGCCACAAAAGTTGATCTGCTTCCATCTCAGATATCCACAAAGGTTGGATAAATTAAGTTCGTCATAAGGAGGCTAAAGCTAGCAGTGCACCTAAGCTCCAGTGGTGTGTATGGTCAGGCGCTCGAAAGGACTTAGGAGTGAAGAATCTGTTAGAATTCATTAAAAATTTAGCTGGTCCTCGTGGGAATGTCTGGGTTATTGGTGCTCAAAATGCAGGGAAGTCTACCCTAATCAATGCTTTTGCTAAAAAAGGAGGTTCTGTAATCAAAAACTACTGAAGCCCAAATTCCTGGGGACAGCAGCCCCAGAGTTCTGAGAATCGGAGGAATATTGTCAGCGAAGGCAAAGATGTATGACACTCCAGGCCTTCTACATCCGTATTTGTTGTCCATGAGATTGAACAGTGACGAACAGAAAATGGTTGAGTTGCGAAAAGAGTTGCGTCCTCGTACTTACAGAATTAAGGTATTGTCTTTTACATCTATTATAATCTACTTCCCCTTCTACTTTCAAAGACAACTTGTGAATTTCAATTAATGTTTTCGTAGTTGCACTTATGGCCAGGATTCCTCTTTAGACCGAAAACATTATTATCAAATAAGAGTTTAGAATGATAGCTAACTCCATATATGGTGTACTATGCATGTCTCCAGTGGATTGTATACCTTTATCTGAATAGGCGATGGAAAAGTAAACTAATGTATGGCGTATGTCATGTATACAAAGTGATTCAACTTTTTGTTTAAATTCCTACTTGAGTTCAGGATAGGGTTGATTTTCTTGCTCATTGTTAATCATGAACACTCATACTTTGCAGCAAGGGCAGACAGTCCATGTTGGTGGCATGGTCAGATTAGATCTCGATCAGACTTCTATGCAGTAATATAGAGACAGGGTTCTTTCTAGAACAAAACATGTGAGCCTTCTCAAGTGGATTTTGCTTGTGTTGAGAAACAAGTGGAGGAACTAAAATTCTGTCAAGACTTTCTTTTTATGACTTAATTGTGCTAAGCCTTCTTTAGTTCTGAGGTTGTTTGAGGGAAATTAGTTGAATAATCTACTTTAAGTTGTATTGATATCAGAAGGAGCATCTTAGCCTTCATCTCGTTTCCCTAACTCTACCACTTGTTAATATGCACATCTCTTTCTGCGATCAGTGGGTGCCTACTCTTCCTTGAGCAACTGAAATATCAATATCACTTAAAAAAATTCAGTGTACATGTCCAGTTCTTTCTTTTAGTGCAAGTCACTCTTAAACATGCAAGTTATCCCTTTATTGATTATCAAATCATTTCCAATGGTTTCTTTATTTTCTAATGCCAATCTCCTTGCAGCCTCCAATTGGTGTAGACAGAGTCGCTGAATTGGGAACATGGAAGAAAAAGGAAATTAAAGTATCAGGTATAAGCTGGGATGTAAACAGCATGGATGTTTCCGTGGCTGGCTTAGGCTGGTTTTCTGTAGGTTTTAAAGGTAACGCAAATTTGACCCTCTGGACATATGATGGCATTGAAACTACATTAGAACCCTTGGTTCTTGATGAACCATCCATTGAGAGACCTGGATTTCTGTTACCGAAGGCTATATCAGACGCCCTTGCTAACCAAGGCAAGCTCGAAGCTCAAGCAAAGAAGGGTCAGAAGATTTTGTAACTAGTTGATGACTATTCTCCATCTCACTTTAAGTGACAGCAGAAGATAGCAAGCAGCTTGGCGCCACTCAACTTGTTTGTTATTTTAGCCACTTTTTGATAGATTGGATTTATAGGAGCAATGTCCTACGCCATTGCCTTAAAATATGCTAAGCAAACATGTTTAAGATTACCGTCTCTGTTGTGCCAAGTCCTACGGACGAGTCCTTGTGATAGTTAGGTCTGCAGTTGTAGTGCAATCATGGTCCTTCAAAATGAGCTTTAACAGTGAAGTTCTTACATTTGTCTTGCCTTACAAGGGAAATGCAAATCATTTGGTATTGCCTTTGTTCATTACATTTGTTGATTCTCAAAGTCCACTAGTCCAGCTTGTGCAGACATAATTTTACATAACCAAGTCCAAGGACATTACAACATCTTGATGCAGACAAGTTACGTTACAATTTACAGAAGAGCCCAAAATGAAAGCCTTTTCTAATAGATATGTTTAACTGGCTGATCTGTCGAACTAAAAATCTTATTCAACCCTATTCCTTTTTTTTTTTATGATAGCAATAACAATGGCATATATTATACCTTGAAATTAAATTTTCATTTAAGCAAATAAGAGTTAAAGAAAAAAACAACTACCGTTTGATTGACATCAGATCAAATTTGAGCAGAAAACAATGTTCAAAATCTAAATCGAATAATGACCCGAGCTAGTAAAGTGTCTACCCGATAAAATTACCTAATATTCGTTTTAGACCTTTCGTTAAGATATTAACAACTAAATACTCTAATAAACTCCTTTCTTTGTGATCAAAATTAAATGACATTCACGACACTTTTCACATGTACTCGCTGGTTATTAGTATAAATTTGCATAATGTCGTTTTGAGGAAGTTCCACGTTCTTTGAGTAATTGTTGAATTTGAAATTTAGCGATCACAAGTGAGCAATTTAAATGACACGTTTCACATATGGTTGAAATCTTCCAAATCTCACGATTCGCCGGGCGGGTCAAGCCAGTATATGGTCTATATCCTTATAAATGCTTTAATAGATGCTTTTCTCCACTACAAATACTTGATGTCTTCTGACCAATTAAATGGCGGTGCCCGTTTTAGTCTTTTAGGATTAAGGCAAATACTTGATCTGTCTTACAACCAATTACGAAAATCCTAATCGTTTTTAGGGTTTTCTTTTGGACTATAAATACTTCTCTATACACTTTTGAATCGGTAAAATTTAGACTGATTGATATAGGAGAGTATATTAACATGGTTTAGAGTTATAGAATAATTTTAGCCATTACTATTCATCTTAAGAGCATAATCTTTGCTTTCCGAATGCATTTATGTTAACTTTTCGTTATAGTGAAATACATAATTAAACCAAATCTATTCATCTTAAAATAATCTACCCAAATACATTTATGTGTTAACTACCGTTATAGTGAAATCATCGATTATTTCTGTAGATTAATCTGCTTAATATTGTTAGGGATAAAGTCATCTACAGTGTTGTTTTATTTTGATTATTCTTTCTTATAAACACTACGTAATTCGAAGTTCACAGATTCGCGTTTGTTATAGCATGAAATTAATAGAACTTGGTCACTCGGTGCAGATCAAACATAACCAATACCAGAGAAATTTGATATCAATTTAAGAAAAAAAATCTTCAAATTTCCAAGATTGTAAAATTCACTTGTGGAAATGAAGTCAGAGAAGACTGATTACTTGGCCTGGCCTCTAGTCTTCTGATGAAAATAAGCAAACCAAGATTCATGAGGCCTAGCTTTCATAGTTTGGAAGAAAACAAAACAAGAAGAATACAAGTCATTAGAGCATTCCCATAGCATACGTTGAGAAACAAAGACTGAAATGGTTTCCTTCTATTTACGTGAGTTATGGAGCAGTATTTGTAATTCTAAAAATTAACAAGTAATTGGAGTGAGTTAATGATGAGTTATTGGTTTTCTTGTTTAAACGTAACAGTTTGATCAATGTTATGAAACGGACGAGAAATTAAATGCTTAAGCAACCTTTTTAAGCAAATTAATTATAAACACAAAGTGGAGGCCCTTTATAATTATGTTATTCCATATTATTATAAACTATAGTAATCATTTCTTTAATTAAAATTGGATGGTAATGTGACTATAGTTTGTCCATATATTAATCAGTATGCGATTTCCATAGATGCGCTGTGAGATGTATCTTCAATTCAATTTGTGGAAAGTGAAGTCAGAGAAGGCTTAGTTACTTGGTCTGGCCTCGTCTCTGTTGAAAAGTAAGCAAACCCAAACTCCTTTGTGGTCCAGGATGACTAGCTTTCAAGTTTGGAAGAAAACAAAACAAGAAAATTACTCATTGTTTAAAAGATTTTCTAGTTTATTTTGAACGGATAGGAAATTATTTTTTAAATTTTAATTATTAAACTTAATTATTTTTATTTATATTGTATAATATTTAAGTTAATTGTCGATTGATCTCAAATAGTGTCGCGTCGGTGGCCATTTGGTCAGCTAATTAAGGGAGTTGCGCGTGTCCTCAATATTACCCAGCGAAAGTTGATTAGTGCTGGCTAGGCCCGGAGGCGTTAAAAATATTTGCTCAATCTATATCTAACAAGGTTTGAGCCTCGGTTGAGCAGCAGTTCTACTCAATTTATAAAAATATTGAACCTTAATCCACCATTATGCGCATCTTTTTATTTCTTTACTATCCCCTTCTTTTATAAGGTAGGAACGAACTGCAACATGTTGTAACAATTTGTTGCAGCTCTTGAATAACTAGGAACCAAATTGTAAATTTTAATCTTTCATGTTCAGACTTCTATACATTTATAGTATGTTTAGCTCTCAGCTGTGTTATCGTTTAACGATTCACGTGTCGTATTAATCGTTTATCTCGAAGGCGTCTATTTTATGATTATATGAGACTAAATGACAACGTGGTACACTATTTGAGAGTAAATTGACAATTCGTTCAATAATATGTACAAAAAAATATTTTAAACATATTTACTATTAAGATATTAATTTTTGTTCAAATAAAATTTATTTATCTCAATTAAATAGGTTCATAAATTATGTCAATTTTGATAATTGAGAATTAAAGTAGATAATATTTTCAAGAACATGGAATCAGTATTAGTGATTAGAGCATTCCCTTGGCTTCTATTTAGAAGTGAGTTATGAGATTCTAGTATTTGTTAATCACTTCAAGCCCATTGCATATTCCATCATTTTAAAGAAATAATTATGGGCAAACTATTTCTGTTGATTACTTTCTGTATCTTTCAATTGTGTTCCCTTTGTTTGAATATTCCCATACTGCATGCATATCACTTGTGCCCTCTTCATCAAAGCCTTTCTTTGCTCAACTTTAAAGACAGCTTACAGATTGACACTGAAAAGCCATACTGCTCCGAATTTGGATATAATAATCCTTATTATTGCGATGGCAATAATAATCCGATTATTGAGTCAAAGATAAGTTGTTGGAATAGCAGTGATTGTTGCCAGTTAATTGGGAAGGCGTTATTTGTGATGAAGTTCACTGGTGAAGTATTGATTGAAGCTTGGTGACCTTTCAGCAAAGCAGGCTCGTTGGAGTTATTCATTCCAAGCCTACCATTTTCCAACTCTCATCTTAGAAGGCTCAATCTTGCTTATAATAATGATCTTCGAGGTGAGATTCTTCAATTTGGGAGGCTTACATTTATCTCACCTCAACCTCTCTCACAGGATGTTGGTTTGAGTGAATTCCTTCTTCTCCAACTAAATCAGTTAGTTTCTCTTGATCTCTCTCATAATTATGACTTATTTCTGGAACCACATGTTTTCAAAGTCATCCTACAAAATATGACAAGGTTAAAAGGATTGTATCTTCCAAATGTGAATATCAGCTCATCTTTACCAAAGAATTTGTCATCATCCCTAACCATTATCGATCTTACTTACACACATCTGAAAGGCACATTTCCATACCACATTTTTCACCTCCCAAATGTGCAACAAATTTCTTTGAGTGATAATTCTTTCGATGATTTTGTGAGCTCAGAGAGTGTCAAATGGAACACTAGCTCTTCCTTACAAAACTAGGAAGCTTGCTGGTGTAGGTTTCAGGAAAATTATTGGACACGATAGGAACTTAAATCAGTTGACATGCCCGGATCTCTCGGGTTATTACACTTAATATAATTCCGCTTTGCTTCTAATAACATGAAGATGCTAAAAGCTCTGAAACTCTCAGGTAACAAATTAACTACTAGGAGTGTTTCTTCAATTCTTAGCAATTTGACACAACTAGAAATCATTGACTTATCTGATAATCCGTTGTACAAGATGCCCCCAGAATTATTTGAGCTCTCATCTTTACAACGTATAAATCTAGAAAATACTCAGTTAACGTTACGTCCATTAAATTCTCGGCATTGGCAAAGTATCTTCTTCTTCTTCAAACAATTTGAGTGGTCCAATTGAAACAACGTTACCGGCCTTGTTAGCAGCCCGGTATCTTGGCTGGTTGAGAACAATTTGGGTGAATTCTATTATCCAAAAGACTATTAGAGCGCATTGTAGAAGTATCTTGGCCGCTGCTTCAAGCAATTTCGGTCTATTGAAATAGATGCGCTCTGGCCTTGTCGACCTTAAATCGCTTGATTTGTCGTCAAAATAATTTTGATGCTTCTTTAGATGTAAACTTTCTTAGTAGGCTTAAGTGGATGTGGTTTCTAAGGTCTTTCTTTTAGTAGTTGGCATTGATCAATGAAGATAATATCAACTTTGCTATGATTTCAATTGATTATTTGCGTTTGGAGTTCTTTATGATATAAGTGATTTAGATATCTTGAGATCAATTGAAATTGCAAATTAGTATATTTGCCCCGATAACAAAATTAAATGGTCGACTTCTGAATGGGTTTGGTCCGATAGTCGAATGTTATTAGAGAATTTGGACACTCAATAATTTTCATTTCATATTGGTAATAAAATCTCATTGCGAGAATTTAGTAAGTCTTGAAACTAGATCAAACTTGCTTAATGGGCCATTTAAATTCTACCTCAATCATTCTCTCGTGAGACCTTTCTAATAACCCAGGAGTTTCCATGGAAATTAAACCATCAATTTGTGAACTAAGCTTCGTTTATACCGATCTATCCAACAATATAACTTAAATGGAGCTTTACCTCATTTGTATTGGGATGATAGTAGGAAGTCTTGGTCTTCGCATGAATAATCTTGAGACATTCACGACACTTTTCCCATGAACTTCAGTGTTGGTGAGTCACGAATTTGCGTGGTAATCGTTTGAAGGGAGAGTTCCATTCTTTGAGTAATTATTCGAATTTGGAATTCTTGATAAGTGTGAAACGATTTAAATGACACATTCCTATATAGTTGGGAAATCTTTCAAATCCTGAGTCCTGACTTGAGATCCAATAGCTATATAGTCTATATCCTTTACTACAAATGCCCGGATACTTTCTAAATCACAAATACTTGATCTGTCTTACAACCAATTAAGTGGCAGCTTGCCAGCTAGTCTTTTCAGGAGATTAAGGCAAATGATGAGTGTAGAGGATATGCTAAAGATACCGGCTATTACTTTGGGGCAGGTAATCTGATAGACCCCGCGCAAGATTACCATGATTCGATGACAATGGTGTTGAGCAGAATTTAATGCCGGTAGAGAATTCAATCAAGCAGGACGGGTATAGATCTCTCTAGCAACCATTTTGAAGGGGAGATACCAAGCTCCATTGGAGGTCTCATTCTTGATCCAACAACTGATTTGTCCCACTGATAAACTTTCTGCAGATTAAATTCATGCAATTGGAAATTTATTCAATCTTCTACTATTTGTCATCTGTCAGTTAGATGGAAATATTCTGATAAGTTTGCAGCTCTTGAATTCCTCGCAGTGATGAATGTATCATACAATCATCTGGAATGAAAATACCTTCGGGCGACAATGCAAACACTTCCCAATGCTTCATACATGGGAAATGATGGGTTATGTGGTTTCCCTTTGTCAAAAAGCTGTGGAAATCATGAATCCCCACAACATGGTCTTCCTGATGAAGAAGATGATCGAGAATTCTTTGATGGTTTCACTTGGCAATCAGTAGTTGTGGGTTATTGTGTTGGAATCTGCATTGGTTTGGTGATTGGTAGTCTCATGCTATTCATAATTGAAAAACCGAAATGGTTGATACGAATCGTTCAAGAGGAAGCATACAAAATGATTCTCAAGTACAAGGCAAGAAATGGAATAAGACTCACTTGAAATAGGAGAACCCAAAAAATAAAAGCCTTTTCTAATGAATGTTTTTTTGTATTTAAAAAAGCCACCCATCACCCTTTCTGATAAAGAGAATCGAATCAAGGCGCCACAGAAATTAAACTGGAAGGCACGCTAACCTCTTAGATCGTTCGATATTATAAGCACTACAATAGATATGTGTTAAGCTGGATGATACGTATGTGAAAACTAGTTAGGTTGTAGGTTTCAAACTAGTCTTATTCAACTATCGGTTTTTTACAACGATAGCGATTCTACAAATAACATATAATATTATACAATAATTAAATTTTAAGCTAAGCAAATGAGAGTTTAAGCTCCAAAGAAACAACTACCCGTTAAATTTGACATCGAATCAAATTTGGTGAAAGCAATGTTCAAAGTCTAAAAATCAAGATAATGACCCAAGCTAGTAAAGTGTCTTCAAATAAAATTATCTAATATTCGTTTTGAACCAACTCGTTAAAAGATATTAACAACTAAATACTCTAATAAACTCGTTTCTTTGTGATCAAAATTAATAAATACTCATTCTGTTTTTATTTAGTTGTCGTTTTAGCAATTTGCACATAGATTAAGGAAAAGTAAAAATAATAAAAATTACATTGAAAATGTGGAATGTGATCAATTAAGCAATATTATTGATTGATTGTTTATTTGAAAGAAAAAAATTAGTCAAGAAATACATTAAAAATGTAAAAATATTATTTATTATATTAAAAGCATTTCTTAAAAAAATATTTTATTTTTCTTAAACAACAATATAAAAAAAAGGAGGTATAATTTGTGACCCCACTAATTTAACCATGCTCTCAAAGTCGCCGCCACCAACTCAACAAGAACAACATTCTCATATTATGGCATATGCTTCTTCTCACTAGGTAATTTTTTTTTTGATCTTTTTCTTCTTGTATCAGTCTACTACCATAATGTGATTATACACATTATTTATTTATCAAATTTGTGATTATAATTATTTCTTCTCCAAGATTTTTGATTGAATTTATAGATGAAATTTTGAATAATTATTTATCTGATATAATCTTGTGTTAAATTGGCAGGCTAGTGGAAAAGTTCCCTATGGCATCTAGGAGGTTGAGAGGGTTTAAGAGGTGGATGAAATCTCAACTCATAGACTGCAGTGATGCTCTTTATCTTGTTGTCACAGATGATGTAGAAGTAAAATGCCCATTGTTTTCTGTCTCTGTTAAAGCACTATGTGATTTACATGAGGGTGATGTTGTGGCAACAATTCCTAAAGACAGTTGTCTCACCAATAAAACCTCGAGTGCCTGCCACTTGATTGCGGATGCTGGACTTGATGGTTTCCTTGCTCTTGCTGTAGCTATAATGTATGAAATCAGTCTCGGCCCTGCATCACGTTGGTTTGGCTACCTCCAAATAATGCCCCACAATGAGCCCATTCCTCTACTCTGGTCAGTTGAGGAAATCGATTCACTCCTTGCTGGCACCGAGTTGCACAAGGTAGTCAAAGAAGACAAGTTGCTCGTCTATGAGGACTGGAAAGAGTGTATTCAGCCTCTTTTGGATTCTTCCTCTTTGGAGCTGGATCCAGAATTCTTTGGCGTTGAGCAATATCTAGCTGCAAAAAGTCTTATTTCTTCTCGATCATTTGAGATTGATGATTATCATGGATCTGGAATGGTTCCTTTAGCTGACCTCTTTAATCACAAGACTGATGGTGAGCATGTGCACTTCACTCTTCCATCAGCTCAGTCTGGATCCGATTCTGATGATCCTGATGCAGAAAATGATAACAATGAAGATGAAAAAGTAGAGGTTTCTGAACTAGTAAATCCTAAAGAAAACTCAGACACGACGTCCTCAAGTGACAATGACACAGAGGTTTCTTCATCTCCAGGCAACGAATCTTCTGTATTGGAAATGATCATCGTGAAAGATGTAAAATTGGGAGATGAGGTCTTCAATACTTATGGGTCTCTAGGCAATGCTGCATTGCTCCATAGATATGGATTTACAGAGCCGGATAATCCATATGACATTGTCAACATTGATCTGGAACTTGTTCTGAACTGGTGTTCATCCATGTTTACAAATCGTCATAGTAGAACGAGGTTGTCACTTTGGAGAAAATTAAATTATTCTGGATGTGTGAGCCAGAACCTAGAATATTTTGAGGTATCATTTCATGGAGAGCCCGAACTGGAGTTGTTGATTCTGCTCTATATAATGCTGTTACCCGAAGAAGAATACAATAAACTTGATCTCATGGAATTTACTGCAGATGATTTTCATAAGTTTATCAGTGTTAATACCATGGGAAGCAGGAAGTTAGGAAGTGGCAGTGAGTCGGAGTTAAGAATTTCATTGCTGAATGCTGGTGTCCGTGAAGCTCTTGTGAATGTTGCGAATATTCGGGAGAGTTTTTACGGGTCAAGATCGCTACAGAAGGATTTAGAAGTGTTAAAAAAGTGTTCATCCGTACTGGAAAGGAAATTATATCATTCTTTAGTTCTTCGTGTTAGTGAGAGAAATATCCTTGGGAAACTAAGAGGTTATGCCTTAACTGGGACTAGAAGTCTAACTGCTACTAAAGGCGCCTCTTCCAGGAAAAGGAGGCGCGTTAAACATCAATAAATTTAGTTTTGGTGTACCCTATTGGGGTTTTATTTTATTATTTCCTGATGATCAATATAGAGGTAAATAGAGACGTTGTATACATATAGCTGATTCCATTTAATAGGATAATGCTTGGTTTGATTTTGGTTTATTAGTAGATGCGGCTTTGCTTATCGGCTGGGAGGCTGAAATTTTCTCCAGCCCTTACCATTGTGCTTGATTGTGGATGCAATAAGGGTATAGTTGCTGAGGAGTAGATGCTTGAATCCCCCTTTCTTGATTCACTATCAGTAACTTGTAACAGAGCATAAATCAAAATTTTACTGTCGTCCTTTATCTGTTATCTTTTAGTTGATTTGATTGATTTTATAGTTTAGACTTAAAGGATAATTATCAATGACATCTAACCTAATGGTATCTGTCTGGACCTTCTCTAAAAAATGTCACACGTTCAAATCCTCTAAAAAAGATTATATCATGCTCAATTTGCAGGTTCAAAATTTATCACTAATTAACAAAAAAAAAAAAAACTTAAAGGATAATTAATACTGCTATATCAACTTAAAGCTCTTATTCCAAGGCTCCAAGCTGTGATATTCTCAGAATAGTGTGACCATTTGTTCAAGTTTGCCTTCCGGTTTAACAAAGGTTCACGTAAAACACTAAAAAATTTAAAATTGAATAACCTTAGCCCTTACCTCATGGACTTCCCAAACTCTGCCACTGATGTTATTCATGGTTGGATACTGTTGGAAAATGATGATCATTTTAACTACATTTACATAGATAGTGACTTCATATTCATATGTTTGGAACAATCTTCCTAGGTGTACCATAACATTAACAAACCATCATAATATTCCTACTAGGCTTATTTCTTATGTATTGTCTTGAAAAGAGAACTAAGTTCCAAAAAACAAGTACAGTTTGACAAGAATAATACTAAGCGATATGGTAAAATGTCAGGTAAGATATTGAGATTTAATGAACATGGTATAACAGATCCAGAACCTAGCCATTGTATCTTCAAGATTCCCCTTTCAAGAAGTATTACCATCCCTACATTTTTGGGTAAGACTGTTGACAAAATATACAAAAGCCGAAACAAAATTTTTTACTTGTTAAGAAGACAAATAAGAAAAATAATATACATTTGATGTAGAAAATCTATATAAGTAGACTCTCTCAAGAGAGAAAAAACTAGAACAATATTCACTTCTCCACTTAATTGTAGTTTCTGAAACAAAATTTAACTTAGCTCCATATGGCAGGATTCCTGAATTGAGTTGCCGCCAACGCTTCCGACAGAAATTTTATAAGATGAACTTTCTCGATTTCCTTCTCTTTTTTTAGGTCCAGATGGCGTACCTGTTGAAGACAAATAGGTCATAATGTCATTTGTCCATAACAAACATAAGATAAACCAATTGAAAAGACAGACTTGTACGGAGGGTGTATCCTAATTCGATTCAGGTTTCATGTGAATAACTGATACAATAAATATTACCTTGACAGAACCTTGTTGAGACATGCCAGAATCTGTAATGATGACCAAACACTTGATATCATGCTCATTTGCATATTCATATTGTTCCGTAAGGCTTGGATCACGTACAGGAACAAATTCAGCCTGAATAGTGTTGATTATATATGTTACTAATATTTGGCCATGAAAGATAAAGGGATGTGGAAACTGAGCTCTGACCTTCATATTTTCTTCCCACAGTTCAGCTGCCAATTCCATTCTCTCAACCAATAACCCACCACCTCCTCGTGAACAAATAAGAACAGTAGACCCCACATCGTGTCTGTGCAATGTTGCTAGTTAATGTATGTAGCAGATAGAACAGATATGAGAACAAATAATGAAATGAAAATTTAAGGAACACACTTGTGAAGTTGGATTTCTGAAGAATGCACCAAAATAGTCTCAAGAGCAAGGCTTGTCCCCACTGCACCTGGAGGATTTGATTTCTGCAACCATCAAAACAGCATATTGTAATGTTTTGAACATATGGTAACTTGTTCCTATCTTACCCATTGAATTGTTCACCTTTTACTTCTGGCGATTGAACATGTAAATGACAGCCAATTGTTAAACGGCATATATATATATATATATATTTTTAAATTCGATCCTTGTCATTGCAAGGACTCGAACCCGAGACCTCGTCGTTGTGAGCATACACATGTACGGAGTCATCTCATTCAAATGCTTGTGGCATGATAATTACAAAAAAAAAAAAAAATCTTAGATTGTCAATCTAAATTGACTGACGAGTGACGACTAACTATAAAATATCGACCATGAGCTATCCTTTCAGAAAAACATAATGAGCAGTATTTTTTAGATAATAAGAATATTTTCATCTCTTAAACGCAAAGGGTACACTGTGGAGCAACAACTTTAACTGCAGAATATTTCATTGGACATTTTTGTTTGAAAGTACAGGAATAATAGGATTTAAGCCAAAGCAAGCCTCACATATAGGATGACAAGCTCTTGGAAAACTTTCATTTCAACTTTTATACACTATGTACATGAGAAAAAGGATGCAGATTAACATTGTGGAGCAAGAAAGATAAATGTCTAACATGGATTAAGAGAAGCAACAAAGAAAGCACATAGTTCGACCTTTTGTACATAGCTATATTTTCTAATCATTACGTTAGCTGAGAAGTTGTAATTTGACACCATCAATGTGAATATCCAAAATAAAAGTATCATGGAATAAGAACCAATTAACTATAGGTTGGACAAAAAGAATAAACCTCTTAATGATCCGTATGTTCTGTGTGCCTCAATTCTAAGAAACTTGGAATCCAGAAATCAAACGATCAAGAAACTTACATATTCAGAGTCACCCATATGATGAAGCAAATAGTCATAGCGCCCACCTACAGCTAGCAATGTCCCTTCCGTTATTGCTCCAGGAGTGCTCTCTTTTCTACGATAGATCTTGAAATCAAGTAGGAAAGCGAAAAACTGAATGAGAATGAGTTACTAGATATATAATATATATTCTACTTCCATTCTCACCCCTTTTCTTCATTTCTGTGAGCATCATAGTGTACCTCTTTGCAAATTCAATAATAGAAATCTCCATAAAGTAACTCAACTACCAGCAAAACTAAGTTAAATCATGAAAAATTAATCATAGATTGTTAGCATAAAGGATTTGTATACTATTCAAAGCAGCTGAGCAGCTGATAAAACATCTGATTGAATAACAGTTTAATTCATAGGAATTAGTTCTTCTTTGTTAGGATTGCAACAACAAATTGAAAACAAAACCAGAGGATTAAGTTAAGAAAGATCAAATTTATTTGAACGAGTATATTTACAACAGGCTGAACTTTTTAGACCTGTATTAGAAATCTTAATCTTGTTGTTTTTCTGAAAACTGGAGAAACAATATGTGCTTTTAAGACTTCAAATTCACATACTATAAAACCATGTACTTGTTCGACTTGGTTGCCAATAAAGTTATGCAATACAGAAAAGTTATGATAACATGATGAAGACCATCTGAGATTTCTAGTTGAAATGTACTTCCTCTGTTTCTTAAAAATTGTGCAATGTCAAAATCCCTAATGGTGTATGATTGGCAAATTCTAGATATTCAGGGGTACAATTGACATTTACAATATTTGAGGCTAAAATGTTCATTCGTTTAGTGGCAATACGTTGTCAAACATTGATTTGGTTGACAAAAAGAAAGCTAACTAGCTCATTCGAAGTGAAAGGGAGGTAGTTAACATAATCATCATTTATTTGGTGTCAGGTGACAAACAACCACCACCACTAAAATAATCTGACAATTGTTGAACCCTGTAGCAAGAATTATATGATACCTGAAAGTACAAATTCCTGTGATAGATCTCCGTCGGAGGCATAAGCGAATCAATGAAAATGTCATTTTCAATTTTCCACACTCTTAAGAAGTTCAAAAGCTCCGACAGCTCATCAAGTGCCTTCCGTGTAGATTTATCTGCATGACAACTGTCATATAGGAAGTCTCCGGACGATAATATTAAGATGGCGGACAAAATAAATAAATAATAAAACATGCCTGCAGGAAGCGCGCCCCTTAATCTGGGGAGGATCTGATCTGCAACTCCACAAAACCTTAATCCTACTGTCTGCAATCTATTTACAACAGCTTCTACAAGATTAAGTTCCTGTTGAAGATAAATATTTAAAAGAATCAGAAAAGGGAACACTGAAATTGATTAGTAACTTCCATAACAAATGAATTAAAGTATATGGCAGCAACCAACACAATGTTAAGGAGTGAATTCTATGGAACTAAATGAAGAATCGAGAGCTCTGACTAAACTAAAGAACACAACATATCTGTCACTGTTTTTGCATTCACATTCAGGAGGGTGAAATTTGGAAAAGAAATACCTCATCATATGATTAACCAGTTCATGGGAAAAAACTGAGTACAATTATGAGTTTAATATCAAGATCCATACAAAGGAAAACAAATGGCTGAGCAAGCATAAGAACTTAACTAATAGCAAAAGAACTAACTATTTCTATAAAGATACAGTAGTCATGAAAGAAGGAAATGACCAGAAAGGTGGAAAAAAACCACTGAGCATTATAGCATCTATTTTATGCCTTAGATTAAACCCACATCCTTCTGTTAATCAGACAGGAAATATAAGGAAAAACAATTCCTTTCCTGGCAACTATTTCATGATAGTTATATAATCCAACTGCAGCAGAAGTTGAGTTCAAAATCTTGAACCTGGCGGAGTTGTCTTCTAATGACCACCCACTTTGACTTTCTCTCAGGTGATTGTGGACGTAAGGAACCTAGAAGAGAGAGAAGCTTCATGGAAAATATTAAGTATATGAGATTAATAATATAAATATTGAAAACTCAAGATTATAGATGATTCTGGCAAGAGTAATTAATCATTTACCTCTGCTACTTTGTATCTATGCTCTGATTTAACCCCCGCCCAACACCAAATTGCTTCAAGCAGGTCTGCATGATTTAAGTGGATATCACAAGATCCATAGTGGAAAATTCTGCATAAAATGTCTACTGAGGCCTGCATGGCACAATACAAGAGGATTAAAATGTATAAAGCATAATCAGCCGTTGTTGTCTCTTGGTCTCCGCACATTTTGTTAACAAAAGGGGGCATGGATGCAGTACGTTTAGCAGGCACCAAGGCAAAATCATAAAATATGTATCCTGACAACAATGTGATCCACCAAATGCAGTGGGAGTCATGAAAGTATGAAACTACTGACTTACGGCATAGGCTCCATAAATGATCTTGTTAAAGTACTAGCATATTTATATATAGTGTATTAACTGTTGTTTAGACATATTGTCAGCTATAATCTCTATTACTCTTGTATGTTCATTGTTGTCTAATGATAAGAAATAAAACTTCAATTATTGACTATTACAGTCACAAAGTTGAACTTATATACTAGATCAACAGTCTGAGCTACACAACAAAAACTGTGGTCAATTTCAGTATGAGATGATGGGTGACAAGCTCCAATTATAAATAACGATGGGTAAATCAAGTAAACTAAAGACACAGGAAGAGAGCAGATACATACTCACATGACACGAAATATATATAGACAGAGAGGGAGAGACCTCCCACTATTGGATTTAAAATAGTTGTGTCAGGATATTTGGTTACATTAATATGGCATTGAGCATGTTCAAGACTTCAAGTTCTCTAATTTCTGCATCCTAGACTAAAGGACGGGATAACCTTTGAGGTTATAAAAATTAGAGATTTAGTTCCTGTGTATCTAAATTCTCTCATGCATTGTGAACCCTTCAAAAATGATAAATTTACTATAAAAAGAATTCATGGAACAATGCTCTGATACATTTCCAGACAGCAAGAGTACCTTGATAATCTCTGCCTCTGTCAAGGCTGTTGCACCTCCAATGATATCAAAGTCCCCCTGGTCATGGTAAAACATCTGAGCAAGCTGGTAGAAAAGATAATATTCAAGAAGGTGCATCTCAATGTTTCGAGGAACAAAAACCTGAAGGTACCGATTTGGTGGTGAATGCCCAATTGATCTTCGATAGACATATGATATCTCATAACGTTTGAAAGAGGATTTCTGTGGAACAAATAGGGGTGAGAAGAAAAAAAGGAAGATATAAGACCCTGTTACTGAACTTCACTCGATGCATTCCATTCCAGTAACACTAGGGTTGAGAGAACTTCATGTGATAAACTATTGGGTCAGAAATTGATTTACGAAGGTATTCATTATCTGCCTTGCTGGAAGTTGGATGCAGGAAATGTATACTTTAAAAAATGTAAACTAAAAAGTTTTTCGAGAAGTCACTTATCCTCTAAAATAGATTAAAACTCTGGCCTCAAATAAAAAATTAATGATACACTGAAAATAAATTTGAGATACTTATCTATGTACTATATTCTCTAACCAATGGACCCTAAACCACCTTTTTCTATTCCTATATGAGACATGACCTAAGACCTCACACAGAGATCCAGGTAAAAACACAGATTGTGGGATGATCTAAGACTTCCAACATCTCAAATGTGTAACGATTCAGCAAATATGGTTCAATCATGGAGTGGACTATATAAAATTTAGAAGGGATTTATAATAAAAACTTCAAGAAATCTTTTGACAGTGAAATTTTAAGAATCAACGAACTACGTACTTAAGATAGGCATAACAAACAAATCTCTCTTTTCTGCATGTCATAGCATAGATGAGAAAAATATATGAAATGAAATAGAAAGGGATCTGTAGCAGCAAGAAATTATAACTCAAAAGTTACTGCAATAGTATATTCATAGAACAGTAACAATATCAAATCACAAACCTGCGTAGCTATTACCCATCTTGCAAAAGGCAATCGCAACTCGTTGCTGAGCTCAATTAAGTCTCCTCCATGGGTCATGAGTTTAACATTGTTCCTCCTTGGCAGATGAGAAAATAGAATGCTTAATTTGAGAAAAGTAGGAGTAGCTTGAAAACTGATCAGTAGAGATATAATTTAGCACACATCTATACGAAAGTAAATTACTGAGTGGTTTCATGTAGTCCAGGAACATCACAAATCAGGCCTTTTAAAATCCAAATAAGAATTTTCTGATTCTCAACTGGATTTAAGTAATCTATCAATTATGTGGCTGAACCTGGTAGCTCATGAATTAAAAAATTTAGATCACCACATACTATAGTTAATACACCATCTCGAAAAGAGAAAGTTAAATTGTTTTCCAAAAAGTTCCTAACGGTGAATTAACAGTAAACTACCAGTACATGTTAAGAATTACTGTAGATAAGAGTACAAAATTATAACTAGAATACACGTGCATATGATAAAATAAGACAACCAATTGAGAAATCTACCTATAGAGGTCTGGGAAATCACCCGAAATCAGCATGGGTATGACTTCTAAATGCTTTGCACAATGCTGCCTGAACATTTCTGTAGCGACTTCAACAATCTGATCACGTTTATCAGTCTCGACGTCCGAAATTATGAAGGATGATGTATCATTTCCATCCAATTTCAGTCTTTCAATACTCTCTTGATGGTCTTTTTTCCGCAACATCTCCTCATCAAATAGTGCTTTAACAATTTTATCATAAATGCTGGTATCTTCAGAATTATGGATTGTTCGGAGCATACCTACAATCATGTAGAAGGGAGATGAAACCATGAGCTATTGAGTCGAATGATCAAATATGACTGAAGCAGAGAACGAAAACAATGACAAAAATATACTTGAGGGCGGTTGGGGGAAGGCATTCAAGGAAATGGAAAATGAGAAAACTGGTTCACTCTTATGAAATTTTAGAGACAAGAAAGTGTTGGGTGCTTCAACTCTCTAGAAAGCATCAAGCACCTGATCAAACGTGCTGTGGGAATCTTATACATTATCATAACAACTGGTTCAAACACACAAGATGGTAAACAACGGACTGTTGTACATGAAACTCATAGTTACAATAGTTTTACGATATGTGAAATTGAGGAAAATATGAATTAGCTTTAAACAGGACTCACTATACAAGTGAACATCACCTTTAAACCCATGGAGATGCTCACAAATCAACAAAAGAAACTTCCTTTTTTCCAATAGATCCATTCCAGTGTAATTCAACGTATAAGAAAGGACATGGAACGAGTATTTACTTACTATCTAGAAGTTCAGATTCCATCTTAGGGGGAAATGCATGCTGGAGAAGTTCTGTAGCTGATGGTCGTTCTGATGGGCTTTGAGACATTAATTGCCGTAATAATGCTGCCTGCTCTGGAAATTCGGTAACCCAAGTTGGAGGAACCTCGCCTTTTTGCTTTAAATTAGAAAGAAGGATGTGCCTCTCCATTGCTGTCTCAAAAGGATGCCAAAGCTCAAAGAAGACAACACCAAAGCTGTACATGTCAGCCTAAGTACATGAACAAGAAACATTCCTTGTAAGCTCATAAACAAAGAAAGGCTGCATTTCAGAAATCACAACAGTGACAAATAAGGGAAAAAAATCACCTTTTCATTGATTTTTGGCCACCCTTGTTCTATTTCAGGAGCAGTGTAGAAATAGGTCCCAACTTGACCAGTACCATCAATAGATATTCCCACTGTTTCTGCAACTTCAACATCCTGGTCCAGTTGTTCCAGCTTCAAGAATTTTGCTGAAATGGGAAGGCAACATTGCAATGTCTAATTTGCAACATCTGCATGTTACAGGGCTAGCTTCCTTATGGCTAAAGTGAACATATCTTATATCTTTACAATCTTGAAATACATAATATATATACAGGAATAAGCAGAAGAGGACTTCAATCAATTACTTGCAATGATTTGAGATGCTAAACAAGTAAGCAGAGACCAGAAATAATCCATGTCATGATCATATTAGTCAATGTTAAGAGGCTTGGTGATATATGGGAGATGGAGACAACGCTTATTGACGACAACATCAAAATAACTGACTTTTTAAGTAATGTTATGATTACGATCAAGATTACACCTAATAAACATGACTTTTGGTGATGCTACTGCTATATGTATGCATCTAATAATGGAATCGGATGCCTTGGACATACAGGTCCCTAGATAATTAGATCATTAAATAGCACAGAACAGTCAAAACTGAGACAAGCTCCTCCAATAGCAAAGGTTACGATGGACACTCCTTTACTTGCATGTTGAAGAGAAAACCCAACTTGATTTAATTCATTCACTGCAGCATTTCAATTTGCATACTTAAAATGGCAGAATACGTAACTTATCCTAGTCATACTGGAAAAAGAACCATTAGTGAAAGATAGAGAAAACGAGATACTCGCATATATTTCGGAAGAGAAAGTAAGAAGATACCCATTTCATGTTTACCAAGAGCCAGAATACATACCAAGTCCAAAATCTCCAATTTTAATATCATTCCGAGCATCAAAAAAGACGTTATTGGGGGTCAAATCGCGATGAATAATGCCCTGCCCATGGATGTGAGCAAGGCCTTCTACAATTTGGCGGGATAAGTGCCAAGCAAGGTCCTTGTCAAAATGACTATACGATTCAAACATTTGGCGAAGCGTCCTTCACAATGTGAATCAAGTGAATATATCAGTTTGGAAAGAACATGTCAGGATTAACATAATGAAAATAAACACAAAAGATCAATTGGAAAATAAAAGGAAGACCATCCTTCCAAAATACTAATCACATATATAGTCCCTTGCAAATTTCGTTAAGAAGCACTCTACAAAAAGAATTCGGGTTCAACCAAATAGAGAAAATGCAGCATAACCTTCCCAACATGAACCTTTTCAATCTTACACCGCACTCCTTCAGTCCCTTCAAGCTAAAAGAGTTATCACCATACTGTTCACTTACGGGAATTGTTTGTATTTTTTTATAGAGAGGGTGCTAATACTCTTTTTCTAGGGACGGGTGGGGAGGATCTAACATTGTAATAGTATGGGGGGTAGGCACACATAACAGTTTACATAACCACATTTTTTTTCTTTTAGAGGGTGTTTTGTAGTTACCTTTCTTAAGAAGCAAATAAATTCTGGGTAAAAAAGAATAGCGAGCTAATGGAATGACTGATAGAAATCTGAACAAATGATTGAAGATAACGATGATAAAAGTGAAGAGCTAAATTCAATATTAAAATAAAAGGTACGTGAATGGAAAAAGGAAAAGTCACTCAAAAAGATCCTCACTTATAAAATATTTTGCAAACATGCTGAATTTCGAGAAATTATTAAAACAGGGAAAACTTTGACCTTGGGCAATATTCCATTTGAATGTAGAGATAAGTTGATTCCGCTTTGTTTTCTTGTCCTCCATCAGATGAACTTGCATCCAAGTAGCTGAAATTAGAACTGGCTGCTGTTCTTGAACCAGGGGAGTTATCAGCAAAGCCACCCACAACTCCTGTTTCAAACCATGCTTGATAATAGCGTACGACATGCTGGTGCTGCAATCGGGAAAGTGTTGCTACTTCCCTAATTACCAGAGGATAGAAAGAGTCAAAGTAAACCAAAGACCTATTATCTATTAAAACCTATAGCAAACTCATGAGAGAGAGAGAGAGAGAGAGAGAGAATCTAATTTTTCCATTGGGAAAAGTCCTGCACGGCAGAAGCCAAATTAACTCGCTTGTCCTCAAACATAGAATTCAATTACATCAATTATCATATGAGGCTGCGGTATGTTACCTACTATGAGTGTCAGACCCATGACAACATAAATGCTTATTATAAAATTAAACCATTCTAGATCATTGACCTTTTAGAAACTAGAATCATGCATATACTATGGTTCAAAATCTGCCTACATTCTACCTGTATGGCTATATCTTCCACCTTTCGTTATTATTATTGGCACCTCTGCTCGGACGCGTTGACAAATGCAGAGGTAAATCAATGACATGAAAAACTCATAAACTATCATTGACTGATATTAGAGCTTAACCTTAACCATAACAAGGCAAGAGGTGAAATAAGAAAGAATATAGGAAGGAAACAAGCTCAAGTGAAGGAACTTCCAATTTTGTAAAATGTAAATATCAATTGATTGCCAACCCCACTTAGTGAGATAAGGATAGTTTGGTTTGGTTTGTAAACAGAACTTGATAATCTATATAGATCTCTTAGTGACGATCCATGGCAGAAAATAAGTTATTTAAGCACAAAAACTGCACTTGATAAGCAACTTAGATCTCCTAATAATGACCCATGGTACATATCAGTTAGAGTGACAACTGAAAAATATATAAGAAAACCAGTATTAATGTTTACTCTCGCAAGAAGTTGGATCTTGTTTCTGCAGAATCTAAACATGTATTCTAAATCACATTTAAAATGCTCCCAAGTACGGCTCAGATACAGACCTTAAAATACGGTCATTTACTGGAGGTCTTTTGTCCTTCAACCGTATCATCTTGACAGCATACTGTCTCCCATCTAGCTTGTTTTTGCACAGCACAACAAGACCAAATCCTCCATGACCTTTTGCGTAGAATATGAAGGCATGTGATTCAAGTACAATATGGCATGTGATTCAAGTACAATATGAAGGCTTAAGAGTGTACTGTTGACCCATACCAAGTGTCTGGAGCTCCTCAAAGTCATTTAAGTAACGAGAACTTGGAACAGCTGAACTCTGGGAGAAATCAGAAGCAGTTTTCCAGAACTGGGAAACCTTCGATGACATCTACATGAAATAAAAATAAGAGATCTTGCTTTCAATAGATTAAATAAAGTTAATCAAAACATGACTAAATCAAGAACCATTTCTCACCATATGATACCCAAATACATCACCTAATGTTTTGTCAAACGAAGACGATGGTTTAGCAGCCAGATCTTTAACACGTTTGTCAACTATCTAAAGAACCAATAATCATCAAGCAAATTGAAAAACAAACAAGTCAAAATAATAACGATGAGAAACAATTTGCTATACAATACTTTGTTTCGCAATGAGCAACAGTAAATGGCATACCCCTAGATTGCAAAGCTCTGATGCTATTTCCTGCAAACCTTCAGCTAGTGGGCCTTTGGGAGAACAAGCAAGACGAAGCAGATGAGCCTAAAGAATTTTAATTGAGCCCATTACTCAGTAGACAATTAGTAAACATGCATAGAAGTAGATGATGAGTCATTACCATGATGAGATCTCTCTTCAGTGTATGACATAATTGTCTATCAGTACCGGATTCAGAAGACTCTGACTCTGATGTAGATCTTGCACTCTCCAGATCACCACTGTCATCATCAGTTTCAGTCTCCTCCATCACAAATATATCCTTGAAAACTATGAATAATGAGCCAAACCAACAGATAAAGTTTGTACAAAGGAGAAGCTTCATAGATGATAAGATTCCAAAAGATCAGTGGAAGCTAATTTAAGTGAAAATAGATTGACTGGTGGAGTACACTAATTAGGTAGATGAAATACTATAAACAACAATTGAAAGGAGGGCTATGATAGATTAGAAACATATAAAATAACAGAGGTTAGAAGAATTTGAGTAGGAGTGAACCTAAAGGTCATGGACAGATTGTCTAGGAGGTCAAAAGAATTTGAGTAGGAGTGAACGTAAAGGTCATGGACAGATTGTCAAGGAGGTGAAAAGCATGCATAAAGGGCCGTGTTCTGCTAGATAGGATGACTACTTCTATCAAATATATATCCTACCCCGTCATACCCTGCTTAAGCGGGATGTTTGTAATTAGCTTCAGAAGTGACTGCATAAAAGTTTTTATTCAACAATCCTTGCGGAGAAATAAATTAGAAACATGGCCAGGTGTGAGGAGATCAAAATTATTTCGGAAGTATAACAACAGAACTTTGTCAAATCATACTGAAGAGAAGCATGTTCTGTAAGCCAGAGTAACGTCTAACTGATCATATATGTTTCACCTCTTCCTCAGTAATTAGCATTACTAATGACTGCATAAAGAACTGAATAATACATGGTAGTATGGTAAATTTAAATCTTAAAAACACTCAACAGATGGATTAGTGGTAAGAACAAGAGGACGAGAGAGGCTAGAGAAAAGGTCCAATAAAAAAAAAAAGTGGTAAGAAAGGTATATATCAAGTGAAATATACTGCCTGAGAAAAAAGAATATGTAAGATTACCTTCCTCGTGTCTCTAGCAAAATTTCTAACTGATTCATCAGAGAGTTCTCTACTTAAGTCAGTATTCTCGTCCTCCGCTACTTCGTCAAGAGTATCTAGTTTTGTTGGAGACTTGCGCAGAGAATCTGGCTTTGAATCAACAATAGCAACCGAATCCTTATTATGTTCCCCTTTCTTTTCTGTAGTGGTGTGCCCTTTATTTGGACTAGTATCAGGGAGTACTGCCCCATTTATCTTATCACTGTCTTCCACTCCCAGCAACCAGTTCCATGACTCCCCTGAGCCAGAGAAGAGATCTAGGAGACCATAGATGAAAGGCCCTCCAGAAGAGCATATCTTACTATGTGAATCCACTAGTCCTTTTTTAGAGAGGTCAACCCCAGTAGCTGTCAATTGGTTCAGAACCTAAAGGACACAAGCCACGTGTAATCACACCAATAAATGATAATAATCCATGAAGAGAAGAAATATATCAAGTTGGAGTGGCTTGGTGAAACTCTGTATCCAGGATCAGTATTTCTTAATTCTGTAGTGTGCAAAGCTGCTTTGATATCCAGGGAGTCCATCTTTTAAAGTAACTGATTATTTTGTACTTGCTTAGATTTACTCTTTTGTACTTATTCTAACAAAAGGTCGCAGAATGAACTTTTATTTTATTCCTCACACTAAATCTGTAATGTAACATTGTAACTTCCTCCTACATTCATTGAACTTTTAGATCCATCCCTTAAGTTATAGATCACAGGTGGACTCCCAGAGTAAAAGATTAATTATTTTACCATTTTGCTCCTTGAATTGTATTATTTTGGTTAAGTCTGTTTCAGTAAAATACCAACTCACACCTTTCCATGAATACTGCTGTTTATTTGTGAAGAAATGTAAATTAATTAACTGATTCTTTGATTCCAAAGAATAAGCATTTCCTTATAAAGTGACAACACAGATTCATACAGCAGAACCTAGGAACAATCTCAGATAAGAATTCTTGGGCAGCTTCCACCAAATTGTAAATCATTACACGTCCTTCTCGAGCATTAGAATTTGCCTAAATTGTTTTATTTGCAGGCGGAATCAGCATAGCAAAAATCTCCAAATGAGACATGTAAGGAACATTTTATAAATAGCATCACTTAAGCAACAATAACCACTAGTTATTTGTGCACAGTCTAACCTGTGCTATTTTATTAAGGTGTTAAATAGATTTTTATATTTTATATCGTTTGATTACATATACGTAAATATAACATCTTAAAAAAATGATATTGGACATAATACACAATGATATTTATTTGCTTGCTAAAAATAATATAGAACTAACCCATTAATTATTATTAAGTTAAACTAACATTTGGATACACGCGATGAGTGTAAATTAAGAAATAATTACCGACAATATTGTTAACGTAACGATACATAAATGTCATACTGGATCTTCAATGGTTTCTTTTGTTTGGTGCATTTTATGTCGATTTTATGACATACAGAATGTATGACAATATAAGTGTTCATATATATAGATATATGATGTAGTTAAAAGCAATAAATATGTTAGATAGTGGGAAGTTATTGTCTTACATGAAAGTTATGAAATTTATTATGTAAATTACTATTATGCCCTCAAATTAAAATGTGATAATTTATAGTTAGTAAAGGCATTAAATGGAAGAAAACTTGTCGAAGCCGAATAACCGCCTATTTGCTTTATATATAGTATAGATACTGTAACATTTACTAAATAGGAAAAAAATAACTCCTCCTAAATTTAAGGAGGCTTCACATCATGGGGCTTCATTAGTGGCAACTTCCAAGTCTCCCTTTGCACTTTATATATGTATAGATATAGAAAGTTCATTTAATGTTTGTGATATAGATGCCTCATATAATATTTAATTATTTATAGTGGAAGCATTGCAATGACTACCATGGCTGTAAGTGTCTATTGCATGCTCAATTATAGGGTTTATATAAAATAAAATAAAAATGCACTTCCGGGTTAGATTGAGCGATCCTGATTGAACCAGATTAGAGGAGATACGTAAAAAGTTAAGGATAGAATATTCACTGTATATAGCTTACGCCATTGAATTATGAGAAGATTATACCTGCTTAACTAACATTCTGTTCAAAATGTTCAATGGTTTACACTTTACAACCCAAATTCATGTTGTCGAGGAAGAGTGCAGTTATATATTCACCTAACTCTCAGAAAGGTCAGCCTAAATACACTCAAATTCTCAAAAGATTAATGCAATAATTGGGGGCCATTCATGAATCTTACATAAACCAACAAGATAAATCACACAATAGGAGCGTGAAGTCTGAACCTTTGTTCATTAATGCACACTTCAGACTTTATAGTTAGATAAATAATTTTGCACCAGATTTTTAAGACAAGATAATCTGCCCCATCATGATGGAAACACTAACATGAGAAGCAAATCATCACGCGATATTGTCATACCTGGTCAGTAAGCAAAGCTATTAGATTGTTAGCGTGATCTATTGATAAGCCACTGCCTGGTGTAATCTGCAGCTTTGGGCACTTGTAAGGATAACCAGGGAAGAACCTGAATCAGTGAAGGAGCAGATATCCGTTGGTACATTGTATTCCCACAATCTTATTTATAGGGGCCATCATTACTTTTTTTAAGATGGACTATATGGGGTAGCCCAAAATCCTTAGTGAAATAACAATTGGTTTACGTAATGGTTCCTCACTTTTTTAAGGCTAAAAGTTGTTCTTTACAAGACAATGTTATTTTAAAAAGTGATCTATGTTGGGTATTTGTAACTTTCAATCATTTTCAAAAAACATAGTGAAAAGAAAAAACCTTATCAAGGATAGAGGTAAAAGCTGACAGAATTAGCAAGTCAAGGAGATCTTACGAACCTTACTGAAAGCGCAGCAGAAATTTCAGATTCCTCATAACCTGTATCCTTTGAATATGGCCTGTTATGTTTAGATATATTATCAAGCGTTATTAATATACGATAACATTAGCATACCCCAATGCCTTTGAAAGTTTTACTAATATAGAACATATAAAAATATGTGGGCAAAATTACTGTGGTTTATCATCAAACTACCATGTTGCAGATATATTGGATACAAAACATTACTTGAGATTAGATAGTACAATAAAATAGGACTTCCCATCATGCATGAGGGTAGGATTTGGCAGTCATGTAGCAATACAAAAAAACTTTACAAACATGCCAAACTTATCCCAAAAAGATCTCTAGTGTCCAAATTGACAGATAAAGTTACAGTATAGTGTCCAATATGTTCCTAAGTCAATCTGTACCAAAATCAATAGTTCAATGATCAAAATGATCACCTGCTCAAACATGTATAGGAATATATTGATCAATTTAATACTATCCTGGAGGAGAAAATACATTATTTAGAAACAAGTCTAGTGACTAATTAATATCACAAACCTGAGCTTCATTTCGATTTGAGGAGGGGAGTCTGAGATAACCTTGCAATCATCTTGAAATATAGCACATCTGATTGATTAAAAATAAATGTTAACAGGCCAAGTCAATGATATGGCGAACTATAATATTTTATCAAAACCACGCCAGGATGATAAGGCAAATGTTATGTGAACAACCACGAGTCAAGTAATCAACTTCAAATTATGGAACACATAAGTCTGCTCCGATAATCATACAATAAATAAACCTCTAACATATGCATAAACATACTTATAAATTGCTCCCTCCATTAAAGATTGTCAAGTCTGAAGAATGCCTTTTTAATTTTTGAACTCAAATATTTATAATATTTGGTGAAAAAATATATCAAATGCTAGTAATTTCAACAAACTTTACTATTAACATTATACTTTCATTCGAACCAAAGGTATATATGTATGCCAATTAGGCCTTCAAAGTTTGTTAGTTTTGACAAATGAAAATCAAACTAGTATCAAATGCTAGTTTTAAATAAGTTGACAACTTTTGACAAAATCAAACTAGACAATCTTTTTGGGGCATGACTAGAGAAGATATTAGATGAAATGCTAGTATTTTCAATAAACGAATACTATTAGGTAATAATTTTGGTTCAAATCAAAGTTACGTGTTAATTAAGTCCGCAAAGTTCATAACTCTTAACAATTGAAAATCAAACTTCAAACTCCAAGTTCATAACTTTCTATCATTGAAAATCAAACTAGTATCGATTTGGTGAAAAATATGTCAAACGCTAGTATTTTCACCAAACTTTACTATCAAAATTACAATTTTTAATTCAAATCAAAGTTACATGAAAATTAAGTCCGCAAAGTCTATAACTTCTAACAAATAAAATTCAAACTAGACAATCTTTCTGGAACAATAAAACTAGTTAACTTACAATGCAGTAAGCGCTTCAGAAACAATTTCAGAGCTATCGGGGAATCGAGTAAATTATGATCCTTCGACCTCTGCCACTTCAATTGTTACGTGATCATCGCTAATAATACATTTAATATATAATATTCGGCGAAAACAATATCAAACGCTACTACTTTCAACAAACTTCACTACTAACTAGTAAGGTAACAACTTCGATTCAAATGAAAGTTACGTGTCAATTAAGTCCGCGAATAAAAATGAAACTGGACAATATTTTTGGGACAATAAAAATAGTCAACTTACAATGCAGTAATCTCTTCGGAAACAATTTCGGAGCTATCGGAATCGAGTAAATTATGATCCTTCCGGCCGCCGCCACTTCCGCCGCTACCTCCGCCACGCTTCTTCTTCTTCTTGGTCCCGCGTCCCATCGCTTGAAAAAATACCTGATGGATGCAGGGGTTTATAATACAATACGTAGTATTACATTTCTGGTTTATGAGAAATTTGCAATATTCGGACTATTTTTGCAAATTTTCAAAATTTGACACCTTAATGTAATGATAATTTCGTTTTTATATGTCCAATTCTTTGATCACTGATTAAATTAAGTTTTAGTAATAAAAATGAATTAAAAAGAATAAGGAATATTTTATTTTGAGAAATTTAACATTGGCAAACAATTGTATGTCAAAAGTTAAAAAATTTAACATTTACATAGAGGTGTACAACAAACTCGAGTTGAGAAAATATAATTTGATTCGGCCAGTTAATGAGCCAAATGCTCGGCTCCACGTGACGTGCCACCAATACGAGCTGAGCTTCAAACTAGTTCACTTAATTAATTTCTCGTATTTGTGATTTACATGAAATATTAAGATATATACTTCGAACATTTTGAGTATTAACAGTGAGAGAGATGAAGTGGATAAAAATAGTTCAAGTGCAGTACTCATAGAAAATTTAATTGGAGAGTTGATCAATATTAGTGATTTGTCCTTCCAGAGGTCCTCAACAGGTTACTTAAACTATGAGGAGTGATCATACTCATTTTCACGTATGGCCAAATAGTGTTTGCTTGAAGCTAAAGATTACATTGAAATTTCTCAAGGAGATACTAAGAGACATTACATAAATTTTGCCCAGAGAATTTAGTTTACGTTTATCAAATTGCAGTAGAAGCGGCAATACAAAAGCGTGTAAACTATAAAAACGAGTCAAATATCATGGTCCAATATCTTATTCAACCCGACCTGTATTTGGTATTCGGGCGTGCAATACCATACAAGATCTCATAAGGTACAAGAATTGTGTTCATTCACAATGCAAGAAAGAGATCTTTATTCTTCGTTCTGTGAACAATGAAGGATTCCGGTGAAGGGTAACACTCAAAGGAGCGTATATCTCTCGCTATCTAAGGGGCAATGATAGAAAAATGGATTTACACTTGTTACCCGGAATCATAGAAATTGAACCTTTTGCCTGTAGGGGGGGGGGGAAATAGAGGGGTGTTTCAGGCCTCAGGCTGCATCTTCTCACAATCGTCGCGTATAGACTGGAAAAGCACAGATGATAGATACCGTTCCCCAAAGCTTGGAAACACGACCTACGCAAATTAAATCAACAAAATGAGTGGATAAATCAATCATCGGAAGCAGGGGGAAGGCAACATTTTGAAATATCTAGATGGGTTTTTTTTTTTTTTTATGCATGTGAGTTGTGACCGCCCATTTATCGTCATCATGAATGCTCACGAGCCATTGGTGCTCACCACAAAGGGCTGTAAGTCTCAAATTAAACCCATGTTTGATGGTTCATACTTCATAGTAAAGATAATTGATGAAATCGGGAACTGTTTGAAATTTGAAGTCAGGAAACGGTGGTCCAACGAAGAGTATTTTTTTAGAGCAATGATCTAAAATGAGAAAATATAATAGAAATAAAATTTGCACATAGTCCTAAGGCATTTCGGCCACAAATAAAGGGAAACAAGAACAACAGTGCCTGGGATATTTAAAGTCCACATTTCATGCCAATCAACAAATCAAACAGATTGTACATACCACAATAAGCTTTCCTGCATTCTCTGGTCTCTTTCCAACTCTTAAGGCAGCAGCGGCAGCAGCTCCAGAAGAAATACCCACCTAATCAAAAGATAAAGTTTCATAAGCAAAAGTGTCATCTGCTAATTAATTAAGCAAGCCTGTGAAAAATAAAGGGGAGACTTAAGAGAAGGACAATTAAGAGACTTTCAAAACTTCTATTTAGAAGGGAGACATTCTTAAAACAATGTTTGATAGGGCACAACAAAGTTTCCTTGTCTAATGCCAACATAGGGTGCAGTGTCCTATATGCTAATTAAGAAATGACTTCTGAAAATGAGTATTTCAGGCGACAAATTGTTTTTTTGGCCTTCTCATGACAGGAAAAACTATAACCATACATCAGTATCAGCAGGAATACAAAAAAAGCATCATCATTAGATACAATAAGTTCGACCACACAGCAAGCATAGGTAATTTATTTGTCAACTATATTTTATACTTCGGTATATATATGAACAAGATTGGTAAGGTCATAATTTAAACCCAATGACATAACAACCAGCTATAGAATAAACCATATTCTTTGAACTGATTCACATCTTCAGCATCAACAAGCTTCGAGTGATATATTGGACTAACAGAAATAGACAAACTGTGAAATCAAAAATGATAAAATCAGCAATGTAAAACACTAACCAATAAGCCTTCTTGAAGCGCTAGTTGCTTAGCAAATTCAACAGCTTCATCACTGGATATCTGGAAAAAAAAGTAAGAAGCAAGTCAATGAAATGGTAGAATCAGATATTAAACCCGTATATTTATTTTTGCAAAGCACTAAATGCTTAATGAACACACTGAATATGGTCTTGAATAAGTTTATTAAATCAGTGTCTTTCTCAACATACTGTAGCACTCTACTATTGTTTTGTAAGAAGTAGTTTAGTAGGTTAAAAAAACTTGAAGGAGTAGAGACATGTGTATGTCAGTACTGCCTTTAAATAACTTACTTCAAGGTTCAGACTCTATTTTCCTTGCTTAGAGATAGTGAGGTTGCAGTATGCCCTATCTCTTTCATTATATTTCTTTAGACACTCCATAAAAGCATTTTCTTATATAAATATAAACAGCCTCGGAGAAAAGCCTACTAATAGATGTTAATACTTAATATAATGATTCCATTCTTTGGGAGCTTATTTTGTCTCGAACTGAATATAGCACACTTAGGCTGGCACATTGATAAAAGCCGAATAGACTTGTACAACATACTGATTTTATGATGAGAAAGGAAAATACAAACCTCAATAACTTCATCCATTACATCTTGATCCAAGTTTCCTGGGATAAAACCTGCTCCAATCCCTTGAATTTTGTGAGGACCTGCAATTTCAAATTAGAGCAGACAGATACGAATAGGACTGAAAATAAGCATACAGTAATATGTATATCTTCTTACCAGGCTTCCCCCCTGACAGTATGTTGCTCTCTGTGGGTTCTACACCAATAACCTAGAAAAAAATGGAGAAACCGAATTAATTTGAGAAAAGAGACATTTTCAATTGAAAAGTTGCCAATCACAGGATATTTCTAATATGTGGCTATTGGTTGAGTTTGTCCATTGAATAAGAATTCACCAAATGTTGTTAGAATGTCATCCAAGAAAATGAGAGATTACCTTAACACCGGGATTTTTCTCTTTAAGGTAACGGCCAACACCTGAAATGGTGCCACCGGTTCCAATACCCGCAACAAGTATGTCCACTTTACCTTTTGTATCTTCCCAGATTTCTGGACCCGTGGTTTCATAGTGTACCTGCATGATTAGCAGGACATTTTGAGTTCAACTTAAGTAGCAATCGAGTAAATCCATTTCAAATAAAGATAATTTGATTCAGAGAAACAGAAGTTTAAAGAACACCATTGAAGATACCACTGTGGCACTTCCACAATCAGAGAGTACTATATAAACCAATCACGGATACAAGCAAGCAGGCTATTAACTTAGGAAAAATATTCAAACTGTAACTAATTGATCAATAGTCTCCCTTTCTGAAAGAGAATATGCATCTTTTAAAGATACAAAGTCAGAAGGATTAAAAGTGGACATGAACCTTGGGATTTGCAGGGTTGTCAAACTGTTGAAGCATATAAGCATTGGGGGTGTTTTTCAGTATCTCTTCAGCTTTCTCAATAGATCCTTTCATTCCTTTTGCTGGCTCTGTCAAAACAAGTTCAGCTCCAAATGCTTTGAGAAGTACTCTTCTTTCAAGACTCATAGATGCAGGCATCGTCAAAATGAGCTTGTATCCTTTCGATGCAGCAATAAATGCTAGCCCTATCCCAGTATTTCCACTAGTGGGTTCAACCAATACACTCTGCCAGAGAGGAAATAAATAGTGAGAACAAGGTGATGGGAAGATGCTAAGATCAAAAGCTCATGAAAGATGTGAATTAGGCCATGTTCATCAAACACGAAGGTAGATGGAAATGATTTAAGATTCAGGCAACCTTTTGTGATCTTCAAAATCATTGCAATAATCAACCATTTTCTGCATCTGCTATGGAACTACAGAGACTATATGACAAAGTAGGGTATGTGAAGAGATTCGAAGTTTTATTGATCCACCGTTTAGAATGTAACTTGTTGGTATATTACTAGATAGTTCCTTGAGCCAATAGTTCATTCAAGGGTTCACGTCTACCTAATAAGGTAGGTGTAGTACAAATGAAAAGGCTTATTCTCCTGGCTAGATAAATACTTTCAGACGTCAACTAGTTAAAGTTATATGCAGGCCCGGCTATATGGGTGTTCCGGACCCAGTTCTTCATACGAGTACAATTTAGCAGGGCACAATATTTTATATATCATGTGAATTTATAAGAGAAGTTATGTTCGATCAAGATGGTGGTACAAAAAGCAAATGTGGCGAGTTGGTAGTATTTTTATAAGCGATTCTCTTACTTATTTGTCTTTATAATTGATATTTATTCGATTTAAGGTTTTAAAATTCAAAGCAGGCCCTTCACACTTCCTGAAACTCTTTTCATCTTGATATGGTGGCTTTTGCCATCGATATACAAACATGGGGCGTCCCCAGCATGAGTGTAGAATTAACTTTTGCGTAGAACCGGCCGCGAGCGGACCACATGTCCTTAGTATATTTTTAAAATGAAAAATAAAATAAAAATAGAAAATAATATTTTGGAGAGCGAAGCTTTTAGCGAAGTTGTTGAAGTCTACATGCGTCTTGATAATAGAGGAAAGACTTAATGGGTTAACGGTGATAGCAATAGAAAATAATATTTTGAAGAAATTTAGATACGAAGATGATTTGATGATTTTCTTGAAATGTCGGAGAATTTATTTTTAGGATGAAGGTTTATTTTTTGCAACAAAACTTTCGATGAATGTTCGAAATAGTCCCATTGAATGAAATTAATTTTAAATTTATAAGATTCTTTATTTTTACATTATAAAAAAATTAATAAATTTACTAAAAGGGGCCTAAATTTTATGAATTCTGCTTGAGCTCAGATTATACATGAGACGGAATGGTTATATCTTGAGAAAAAAGTACGAACCACATGTTATCAATACCTTTCCAGGGATTATGACTCCTCGCTGCTCGGCATCAGAAATCATACTAAAACCTATCCTGAACATAAAATAAATTTTCGATAGTTAGATGAAAATATATAAGAAGGTTCTAATGGATTCTTCAATCTTGTTTGGTGATACCAAGATTCGAGAATCTGTAACAGATCTTTAATTATTGTAGTAAAATTTGAACAACATAGAAATTAGCATTACAAAAACTGTGAGGACCAGCAAACAATTGACTATCATGCTACACATGCAAATAGTCAAATCATAGAATTAGATGGATTAAAACTGCAGTTTAGATCCTCAAACAAACATGGGAGTGGTCAAAGTATTAAAGCTGCAGTTTAGATCGTGGAGTTTGGGAGAGAACATAACTTCAAATGTAAATTAGATTAACACAGAGGCACAACTTGAAAATAATGTTTTCTACCTGAAACTCAGATAAATAGGTGATTGATCGTCTACAACTGATAAGATTATGTATTCACTTTATTGTCTTATTATAACTATAGCATCACAGCACTAAATAAAAGCAACTCTCACCTATCTTTTACACTGCAGCATGGCTCCATAATCTCTAGCTTTGCTGCAATATGTGCAACAGAACCCTTTACAATTCTATTCAAATACACCATTGGCGTATGGCCAATGAGCTGCCACACCAACACAGAAAACAAAGAAAATATATCAAAATTAGCAACATGAGTAGGTTTCCACATAGTACCAGAATGCAAAATAGAATCCAGCTACATCTAATATAAAGTACAGAAATAGTAAAATAAGGCTTGATTTGGTTTGGTTGAGAAACCCAGAAATAAAAGTTCAATCTTTATCCAATTCCAATTGAATCTTGATCACAACGTACACAATTATACACATAAAACAAAGATACCACATACTAAACAGTGTAGCAAATCTATAAAGATTAAGAACCAAATAAAATGCTCAAAGTCAACAATTGCTAAGTTTGATATTTTCAAGGAATTAAGACAACCCAGAAATAAAAATCCATCTTTACACAATTCCACTTGAATATTGATCTCGATGATCCAATTTACACATAAAACAGCAAATATGTAAAGAATAAGAACCAAATAGTTCACAGTAAAAAAAAAAACCAAATAGTTCACAGTAAATGCTCAAACATCAACCAATTGCTAAGTTCCATATTTTCAAAAAAGAAAGACAACCCAGAAATAAAAATCCAATCTTTACACAATCCCAATTTAAACTTGATCACAAATAATATCACAATATACCCAATTATACACATAAACAATGCACACACCTGAGTAACATCATCGGCAATATTAACCCCTCCAACCTCAGTTTCATATTTTCAATAAAATAAGACAACCCAGAAATAAAAATTATACAATTATACCCAATTATACAAACATTTATTTACTTACAATTATACCCAGAAATAAACATTTATTATACACAATTCCTATTGCATCTTGATCTTGATCACAACATACACAATTATACAAACATTTATTTACTTACATAAGTCATAATCATTATACACATAAACAACAAAATAACAAACCTGAGTAACATCATCAGCAATGTTAAGACCTCCAACCTCAGTTCCAGGTTGTTCAACAGACACGGCTTTACAACAAAAGGGATTACTACCAACACTTTTCAGTTTACCAACATTGTTAATTGTACTAAACCTTTTCAAGCCAAGCAATGAGACCCTACCACCCCCTATATGGCTAGGAAACAAGTTAGTTTTGGATTTGCAATAAATTGATGAAGGAAAAAGCTTGTGGATAACAGTAGAAGAAGCCATTATTGTTCTTCTTTGACTTTTATTCTTCACTTATTTCAGTGATTTAATGGTTTTATGCTATGTTGGGTGTTGACTATTGAGTTCTTGTGCTTCTATGTTTGTCTGTACTTTGCATATTGTGTCTAGGTACGAGTGTAGAGAATATTATATCTCATATGAAACAATGAGCTGGCTGTTATGCACGCCTTGAAACCAGTAAGTGGTTGGAAGTGAAATGGTATTTCTTTTTATTTATAAGTGTGGTGATTCTGAAATTAAGTTTAGGGAGTAAAATAGTGCGTTCCGATCTTCAACTTATTTATTTGGTAATGACATTTCAGCGAAATTGCTTGTTAAGAATGAATTAAATTATTATGAAAATGGCTAAAGCATTGTTGCTCGCAGGCATCGGTAGGCGTCAGGTTGAGACGATACTATTTGTAGGATCGTTGCCAGTATATTAAATCAGGCATAGATGGTGTTGGGATCTAGGAACATTTTTCACCGGTGTCGATATCAAGCCCGATCTAGATGCGTAGCAGAAATGCGTGTAATGCCGTTATCGAATAATATGCGGAACGCGTCGAAAACCACGTGTAATTTTCCTTTTTCGTGCTCGAGGAAAGCGTAACATACCATGAGGTTTTGTTTATGCTTTCGTTGTATTTTTCTTTACGTATTTTATTTGATATAACGCAAAAGAACAAAAATTTTACTGATGGTGTCTGTTTCCTCTTTTCTCTTTCTACGTATCTTACTTTGTGCATTGTAAACTCGAGTAAGTCATTAACATTTTGGTCGACCCTCACTAATGATGCAAGCGTGTCGCTTGGAGGTACTTAGCGTCATTTGTTCTTCATTCTTGAATTGCTGGTGGCGCTTGATGCGGCCCCGACCTAGACACATTTCGTATGATGGAAATGGATGGTTATACCTTTACTTGGACCATACGTACTCGCCCCGTTAAATCCATTTTCGATTAGCAAGAAATTCGCTGTCCTTGCCTTTCAGGTTGGCGTCACCATATAGATTTTTTCTTATTAGTTATGTACTCACAGTCACTACTGAGCAAGAATAGCGATGATCCACTGCTTTTAATTATACTGAGCATTAACCGACTTTGGAGGTAACATTCTTGTAATTTCTTTATTTATAGGTTTCTGAGAACAAAACATGTTCATTAACCTTTGCAATTAAATCAAATTACGCTTGGCTTTTAGAAATTCAAATCGAGGTATACTAAGCGTTCTTTATAAAACTCAAGTGAATGACTTGACATACATGTTTCCACGAAAACCGAGGGTTAGAGTTAGCAAATTTGTTGTATTTTAACATAAGCAAGCAGCTGGGTACATGCTTTGTTATGAAACGAAGCCAACTTCATTCATTGTTTAGCATAAAAGCCTTGACTCGTTGAATGTTTGTTATGAAATAAACTTAAAAATTATATCCATAAATTTAAGCTCATCAGACATCATCATTATTTCAATTGGTGTTAAATATGATGAAATTATTGAGATTATGTTATAAATGTAATAATTGGGATTATATGTATTAATTGAGATTATGTATTAATTGAGATAGTTATTTGTCAATTATGAATTGAGATTATATATTAAATATTATGAAATTATTGAGATTATGTTATAAACAAACGAGACATGAAACCCATTCTTGTCGAATTGGTGAAGTAGTCCAACAAATTTCACAATGTAATAAGTATTTGTGCTGGTTCAATATCGATAAAGACCACATTTTTCTAAAATTTTGTGTGTACTCGACTTTTTTTTTTTTTTTATTGTTTGATGACAAAGTAGCGATTCACGTTAATGTTTGCAAGCATAGAAAGGCAACTCTTTTCATGTTCGTTAGAGAAATTGCTTGAACAAGTTTTATGGTTGTTTAAGTAACCAAGTCACTTATACTTTTTATTTGTTTTGATTCTGTGAATTTGTTTTATTCTGTCTGCTTGTGAAGCGTAATTGTTTAAATTCTAACGTGGCTTGAATTCATTTGTTTTTTAACTAACATGGGCCGTGTTTGTTGGAGGTATTTCAATAATTTTTACTTTCATTTCTTGTTTTTGGTATGTATATACTTATTTCGAGTTAATCGTTATAATTATGTGTGAGATTATTTATGATATTTTATTAATAGCGTAACATATGCAGTATTTAATTTTTATTTGTTTGAATTAAATTTTAAGACCATGTCATATGTCCTTAATCTTTAATACTATACTATCGTTAATCCAAAATAATTAACGTTTTCGCATATTGATGTAGAGATTTGACCATTAATTATTAATTATGTGTGAGATTATTTATGATATTTTATTAATAGCATGACATGTACGGAGTATTTAATTTTTATTTGTTGGAATTAAATTTTAAGACAAATAATACATATGTCACAATCTTAATACTATACTATCGTTAATCTAAAATAATTAACGTTTTTGCATATTGGTGTAATTATTCTAATAAATATAAAATTTATATAATTAGATTCGTCTTTCAAAATACTTTCATTATGTAATTTTTTATAATTTTTGAAAATAAAGTTTAAGAAATATTGATGGTCAAATCTCCACTCCAATTTGTGAAAACGTCGATCATTCTGGATTTAGGGCAGTAGTGGTATCTGTTGTCAGTTCGGTTCGGTTTGAGCCAAATTAGAATCGAACCTATTTCAGCTCGATTTTTAAGGCGAGCCTCATCGGTTCGGTTCACTATCGATTACGATTTCCAATTGGTTTCCATCGGTTCTACATTCGGTTTCGGTAGGTTCGGGGTAGGTTTAGAATTTTGTGCGCATCGAAATTATAACAAAATGCGATATAAGACTACCAGCGATGAATTATTAGTTGAATGTGGGATTGACATATTGACTTGGTCTGATAAATTTAGTTGAATAAAGGGTTGAAGATGATAATACATTGAATTGGGGTAGAAAGATTAAGTTGTTGAAATTTTGTGAGATAAAATTTAGCAACGAGCCACAGCAGCAAACTCTCGACTCCAGCGCGTGGAGTCCACCCTGACAGGGTACATACAAAACAGATTGAAAGTTAGAATGAGATCTGTTATTGGTTCATTCGATTTTTTAAATTTTTATCACATCCTAATTATTTGGGATCAATTATTTTAAATATTTATTTTATAACAAAATTTATCATTCTTTACACTCTATAAATAGAGAGTTGATTTATTTAATTTGAATACTAAAAAAAATCATTCATTTTCAATATAATCATTTTATTAGGAATATGTGATTAAAAATATTTATATAAATTTCATTCTTAAAAAATCTCGAAAAACCATTTGTTTAAGTGTTTATTATTCTTATTTAATTATAAACGATAATTATTATAATTATTATTTAATCATAAAATAAAAATATAGTAAAATAAGAATATGAGATAAAATATTAGGATAGAGTGTTGAATTTTATTAAACAAAAGTATTGTAGGGTGTAAAAGTTAAATAGGTGTTGAATTATTATGTGGAAGAGAAAAAAGATGATGTGAAGTGTTGAAAATTGAAAAATAGAATGTCAAATGATTCAACCATTGTACATAGGTTAACGCATAGTGGATCTCGATCCAAAATGATGAGTTGTTTTCCCGTTTTGGATTATTATTTTTTGCAAAATATATCCTTTGGTCTTCCCCAAGAGCCAGGAATAAATATTTGATGGGGGGCACAAAGGGAATTATCTTTTGGGAGTTGACACAACGTGAGTTCAAGCTTCATTTGAAACAGAGGATGGAACTATTTTTATTCCCCATGTGATTCTTATGCCCTATTGACATTACATTAATTAAGTACTTAATATTTTTTTAAATGCTTTTTTAATTTATTTGTTAGATACTCATTTAGCATATTTACACATTTTGAGCCAGAAAATTTTAGAATTTCACGAGAAAATCCACCTAAATGGAAAAAATTGGCGTCAATCCTAAATTGATGCTCTAAATAAAAATTAGACATATTTAAACAAGGTTATCGAAATAAAAAATTTAAGAAACATTAACGATGTATGATGTCCGGTAACATAAGTTCCACAAATTATGAAATAAGTTAACAATATTCATAGCTCTCCATCCCATAGTTGGTCCAATGACTTGTAAAATCCATCAGGATCAACAAACTTTCTTCCTAAAGAGGCCCTTTTCTGAGGGATTTCTTGAATTTGTGCAATTTCTTCTTTAGTGAGTTCCCAGTCCAGTATTTCAAGGTTCTGCTTCATTCTCTCCTTATTAAAACTCTTGACGATAACGATAGCTCCTTGCTCGAATACCACACCAAAACTGTTTTCTCAATGTATGTTAGAAACTTCAAAAACAAAATCACAGGTTATCTCATTGACTTAGGTTCGATGTTTGCAACTCTCTCAATAAACTACGAATATATTTCGAGTAATTTAGTATGGGAAAAGGGATGTGCATTCAAACCTGTGCCAAGGCTTTTTGTTTGGTACTTGCAATGGCTTTGAGAACAGGACTTTGCATAACAGCCAATGAGCCCCATGGTGCACCATTTGCTCCAAGAGGAGAATATGCAGTAACATAGATTTTCTTTTCTTTGCAGAATTCAAACAATTTCTTCTGCTGCCAGGCAACATTCATCTCGACCTGAGTACGAAAATCGAGCATTTTGACATATTAATCTTTAAAATCTTTTCTATAAATTTACAATTAATGAACTTTACACTATAATATGGTGAAATTGATCATGTTTATTATTCTTGAGAGTTTTGATGGCCACTCGTAGAGACATGTTGCTTAAAGATGGTACCTGTGCTTAAACTCAATTTGTTGGCACCTATATTGATTTTTTATTCATAATGCACTTAACATGAGTACAAAACAGTTTTGAATTATTTCGTTTAATTGTACCTAAACAGATAATGCTAAATGAGCTAACTGGATCTTGATATAAAATGTATTCATGCCAATATCGGACTTAAGCATTCTACTTAATTAAGTACCTAGACCGAGCTCACATCACATTATCTAAAACTTATTTTGTAGAATTCGGTACTTATTGGTGTACCTGATTGACAGCAGGAGGGATGGTAGCCACATCAAGAACTTGAGAAAGTTTCCTGCAACTGAAATTGCTTACGCCTATAGACTTCGCCATGCCCATTTTGCAACAAACTTCCATAGCTTTCCATGTGCCTATAATGTCAAAAGGAAGGAGGGGTTGCTTTGTCAAGGTGTGGACATCATCAGTTCCAGGCTTCATCCTCATCGGCCAATGTATCAAATAAAGATCCACATAACTCACTCCCAACCTCCTATGAAACATGAAAACGCTGATAAGATCGTATTGGCCAAATATGACACAAATCCTAACACCATTGTTTTGTTATTGACATGTGTAACAATAAAATATAACTGCCCACTCATAATAAATTACAAAATAAATTACGCTGCTCTTATTAGTAATAAGTTAGGCTTCACCAATCCTCGCTTTATAGTACGGGTAGATATGTAGTGCATATTTTCTCCACAATATGCTGAAAAGTATTTAAGTTGAGATCAATGCCTTATGAGAAGATTATTGCTGATATATGCAGCCAACTCCAGTTAATGGTAAATCATAATTCATGTATGCTCTATCTCGCAATTGTGATTTATTTCATGAAACATTAATCATAAATTCAAATATATATGATTTATTACTTTCACTTTTATAATATTTTATCAAATGTCCATGTGTATTTCAAGAATTGACATTGTATCTGATACGGATCTTACTAGCTTGAAGGTCCCAATTTGACTTATGTGAAATCATCTAAATTTTGTTTTAAACTATAAGAACATCAACAAAGTCACTAAAACTCGATTGTACACTGATATATGCTCTCTCTAAATAATAATGATAGTTGGAATCATGACTTAATTAGTAGGTGATCAACAACTATTAATTTATTTTTTAAAAGGTATAATAAACAAATATTATGTCTGTTTGTTCTGGGCGACTTAAGGACCTACATATTGATCTCACATGAAATCTAAACTAATCTACCAATAAATATTATACTACTCAATTCATTTTTGTTGACATTTTTATTCTTTAAATGATATATATATGAACATAAATAACTTAGTAATTATGTAATCATATAATAAAAAATTATTAAAAACTACTTCCTCCATCTGCATTTAACTGAAGCGTCTTGTCAGTTCGACATAATTTTCCTCTGATTCACTCTCAATCGCCACTTTTTTATTTTTTTTATTCTACTTTTATGTATCTTTCTTTGCTTGAACTTAGTAATGATAAATAAAATTGAAAAATTAAATATTTCAAATATGCCAATAGAAATTTAGGATAAAATTAAATTTTAAAAATAATAAAATTATATATTAAATATGGATGTTAAATGAAATATTTTTTAATTTATATTTGTATATGACAAAATATTTATTTATTTATTTTTTATTTTTATTTTATATAATTGAAAAGCAGTAAAATAGGGGAGGAGAAAAAAATAATCGCAACATAGGGAAGGTATAAATTTATGGGGTGAATAGGATGAATGAATAATTTTATGAAATTTCAGCCACTATTTTAGGAAAAGCGATGTAACTTTTATTTTTTTTGTCATTTTTTATAATTTCAATTCCTAAAATAACTTTTACAGAGATGATGTGAGTGCTCTTATTAGGGACATTTAACTTTTCACAATTTTTTATGCAAATTTAAAATACATTCACAAATTCAAATTTTCCTTCCATTACACAAATCACAAATTGGTGAAACAATGAACTAGGAATTCTATTTTGAGAAAAAATCCTTAAAAATTTGGGATGAAGGAAGTAATTTATTAAAAAGCAATTCATCATATTAATTATATACTCCACATATATGTTAGAATAATATAAAAAAAAATTATGATCAAATCTTCACGTCGAAAAAAACTAGTAGAATAATGAACTAAAAGTATCACTGATGACACAAGCTAAGGATGAGTGAATAACAACTAATACAAGATAAAGAAAATAACATATTACTAATTCGTCATTTCGATTCATCTAGATTCGTCTTGTTTCGGATATTAAATTATGTAATAACAAATGCAAAATGAAAGAAAAGGTGATAT
This sequence comes from Lithospermum erythrorhizon, assembly GCA_019722365.1. NCBI lineage: Eukaryota > Viridiplantae > Streptophyta > Magnoliopsida > Boraginales > Boraginaceae > Lithospermum > Lithospermum erythrorhizon. The sequence goes on from JADFUC010001453.1 coordinate 1,258,889, forward strand.
TACTTGAGAGAGTTCTCAAGGGCCGGCATGACAAGATGAGGGTCAGCATCAGTACACCACAGCTTAGTGGTGATGAATATTTCATCCCTGCTCTTTATCATTCCTCTCTCAATCGCCGCCGCCACCGCCCCGCCGACTGCCTCCTCCGAACCGTAGAAGGAGGCGGTGTCGAAGTGGCGATACCCAACTTCGATGGCATCAAGAAATATGGAAATTAGCTCTTCATTTGGTGGCTTTGATGCACTTGCTGTTCCGAAGCCTAGTAGTGGCATTTTTTTGCCCGAGTTTAGCACAACTTCTGGGACTTGCACTGCCATTTTCTCACTTGTATGTTTTTTTTCTGTATGTTGTCCAGTATTTATAGGGTGTTCGGATGATCTTTTATATTAAAATGCATGTACAAAATGATTCAAAATGAGACAAATTATAAAAGAAGAAGAAATTAGACGATTTTTATAAAATAGAGCTAATGTTAAAATAATTAAATGAGAGAAAAATGATCGAATTGATATTAAAATAAATAATTTTTCATGATAATGCATGTAAGAACTGATCAAATAAAAAAATATATTTTATTAATATCATGACAGGTGTTTAAATTATTAAATTGAAATTATATACTTAAAAAGAATAAGTAGATTTAAATTTAACTTGTCATTTGATTGTGTGTTTGACAGGTGTTTATATCATCAATTCATTTTGTTTATAAATTCATAATATTTCTTTTATCTCAAAATTAATGTTTAATTTTTAATTTTGATTATTGATTTTAATTTTAAATAAGGCATTTTAATATAATATATGTTATAATATTTGAGATATCAAATTTTAATATTTTAATATATTTTACTATTAATATAATAAATACTCCATTTATATATAAACTTTATTAATTTTAATTATTAAAAAGCAAACTAAAAAATATTTATTTGATAGATAACGAAAATGTACTACTCCGTAAGAAGTTGCACAAGATTTCATGTACTACGTATTAAATGTGAACGAAACTCATAAAGCGGCTTTCATATATGTTTCCTTTTTTAGCAAATTTTATGTTCTGGTCGCTTTTTTCCCATTTCCCCAATGATTTATTTTTCTTTCCTATCACATTAATTAATTGTCAGAATAGTTCATACATTGGGTAGGAGTCTGATTTGATTAAAATATGACGTAGTATTTTAATCTCTGCGATAATATCTGATATTTGTCTTTGGTCACGATAGTCCACCTTGATTGTTGCGTTGGTGCAGATAATAAGCATGATTTTTTTTACTGTTAGTTTAGATGGAGCGTTAGTTTGGGGACCAAGTAGAGCAATTGTCATTATCGGGAAGCCAAAATCTTCGTTGCCCTTGTCAAGGGGCCAAGAAATTTCAGCTAATTACCCATTATCTGGGACCATTTTAGCAATTAACTTTCATTTAATTCAACATAATTTGATATTTTCAACTTATCTTTACACATTTGTTTGTTGTAGAATATTGATGGGCCGAAATAACCGAGTCGAGTGTTGGAAATCAGAGTATTTTGATTTCTATAATTATGCTAAGTTACTTGACGGTGTTGTAACAGTCGTTTCTTGGTTTTAGTTAAATGAGATTCTTTCAAAACTAAGCGTTCGATAATAGTAATTGTAAATTGAAATGGAACTCACGATAATATCGGGGTTTATGTCCAGTGCTGAATCGCGTGCATGTCGATATAATAATCGTAATAGTCGATTATATTATTATCTTCTTAATATCGAGCTTGAGAAGGCAGCTGGCATCTGATAGCGTTAGTCGTATTCCATTAATGAAATTAAATCGTGATTGTCAAATTGGGAGTTGATTAAAGTCATAAGGAGTGGAGAGAGATAGATTGTTTAGATCTGAGGTGAGATGATTTGAGGCTCCAGAATCGACATACCAAGCAGGATCCTGCATTGAATAAGGAGTAGCAATAAGAGACTTAAGCGTGCAATGTCAGCGCGGGCTCACGATTGAATCTGTGAAAACATTTGAGGGCCGTGTGTCCAGGTTTAAAACAAATCTGACAAATAGCTTTGTGTTGGAGTTGAAAACCATTTTCAAAACTAGCAAATCTTGCCATGAGAGGGCATCGAGACACAGGAATGCCGATGGGAGTCTCGATGCACCCAACGACCGCCACCTGTATAAGGTTGTTCGAGGTCATCGAGAGGCATTCGAAACATATCGAGACCGAGAGTGCAAATCTTTTGAAGTTGATTTAGTGGATTACGGTAGCAACATAATACCCTCTTCGCACAGAGGGGAACTTTTGTATAAATATCGTTGTTGTTTCCTTTCTTATTCATTTAAATCGATATTGTTTGTTCGGATAGATTAGTGTCAGGTTGTGGGTTAGGGGTTAATTGGTCGTTAATTTCCTATGATTGGCATTAGAGCTTGAGTTATTGATATAGATTATCTGAAATACAATTTCAAAAGAAACGAAAAGTGTTCGGCAGCATGTAAGTAGATAAATTTGATGGGGTAGATTTCACCCATTGGAAAATGAATATGGAAGATTATTTGTATGGGAAGAAGCCGTGTGCGGCCTTTATGTATGAAGCCGCGTATGGAGGATGATGAATGGAATGAGCTTAATAGGCAGTCTTGCGTGTTGCGGGCCGTCTTGCAATGCAAGGCGTGGTTGCTAATGTTGCGAAGGAGACCACGACGAGGCTTGATGATAACTGTCGGGTTTGTATGAGAAAGCCGTCCGTAAATGATAAGGTCACGGTTAATGAAGCGTATTTAAGCTTGAGAATGTCAAATAATACTCCGTTCTTGGAACACTTAATGATTTGATAGTTTGATAAATCAATTGTCCCTTTATTGAGGTTAACTTTGAAGATGAATTACAAGCATTAATACTATTAGCATCTTTGCCGGATAGTTGGGAGCCGATGAGGGCTGCTGTTAGTAATTCAGTCGGAAATGAGAAGTTACAGCTTAAGGTAGTCGAAGAGCGATGTCTGTCCGAAGAAGTTCGGAAGAATGATGGGGGTGAGAAGAGTTCTGCATTGAATGTAGATAGAGGTAGGAACTATGACAAGGGAAGTGAGGGAATAAATGAAGGTGAAAGTCGAGAGGTATGAGTAAATTCGAAATTTGGAGGGCATTACTCTAGAATGATGGGGTTGTGGTAAGGCCCCGGTCATATGTTGGTGATACAAAAGCCTCACAGTGATCGGAAACTGACAACAAAAATGACGTCAATGTTGTTGATGATTACGCGGATGCGTTACTCGCATCGGTTGATTGTTTATAAATTTTTCGATCTGGATTAAATTAAATGGAATTTAAATCTCGCCTTCGAGGATATAATGTTAAATTATATGGCCGGAGATTATGAGACAGTTAAATGCGCTAATGGTGAACCAACGAAGGTGTAAAGGGATGGGAGATGTAAATTTGAAGTTGTCAAATGGTTACTGCACAGGAGGTTGACAAAGTCGGACACGTCTAGAAGCTAGTGAAGCTTGATATCGGTGAAGTCGGTTGGATGAAGATAATTATGTCGAGCGACGTTAAAATTGAAAACTGTGGAAAGTAAACAATGGTGTAATATTTGTAGGCTGAGGAATTCGAAAGATGGAACTTTTACACTACTGGAAGTTCGAAAGGCGGCGGCTATTGATAGTTACGTGAAGGCGATATTGTGCCTGTCGGCGAATTAGCGTAATTGAGTATGAAGTGGTGTTTTAATAATTTGATACGAGTTAAAATCTGTTGATAAATAAATATCTGTGAGGCGTATTCACAGGAAGCCTTGAGAAGAAAGTCGGTTTGTTAAAAGCCCAGAGTTGGGCAATCTGAAAGGCTTGAGTTAGTTCCACTTGAGATGTTTGGGGACCTTCTGTGGTTAGTTCGTAGGAGTTGATGTATTATGTAACGCTTCATTGATGATGTGAGAAAAGTTGCGGTTATTTCGCTGAAGCATAAATCCAGCGAAGTGTATGAAGTCTTCCAAGAAATGGAAAGATATGGTTGAGAAACGAGATCGGACCGAAAGTGAAGTGTTTGGGAATCGATAATGGGGGTGGAAATATCGCGATAGAGATTTCAAACAATATTGCGGCAGCGGAATCGAGAATCTGACTATTCGGGACTTTTCAGCAAGCAGGTGGCTGAAAGAAATGAACAAAACGCTAAATGAGCGTGCTCGGGTATGAGGGTTACGTTGTGGTTTTACACGGAGCATTACGGCGGGCGATCATCACTGCCGTCTTGATAAGCGGAGGACGCCCGGTCCTACGAATTTCAAAATTCTGAAGAAAGCGTGGAGTTGAAGAAGGTAAACTATTCTTTCTTTGAAAGTATTTGGTTGTTTAGGCTTTATGTTCGTGTTAATCTGAATGATAGAAATAGTGAGTAATCTTGTTAGAATCTAGTATGGATGCGTTAAGTGATAAATAACAGTCATGCATCCAGGGATCGCCGAATAATGTATATTAATCTAGCGTAAAATATTGCAATATGAATAACGAGATACTTACATTCACGGTGAATGAAATAGACGAAAACCATGAGCCGCCGCGTGAGAAGCCCGCCGAAAATGCGTCTCGAAGAACGTCGACACCCGACGTGATGTCCTCTAGATTACTAGCTGGCGCGAAGAGGAAGCGAATCGAGTAGACTTGAAGCTTTGCTAGAGTTGTAGAGGAACAAAATTGGAAGAAAATCTCTTTGATTCTTTGAGAGAAGGGCGACTTTTTTTTGAGAGAAGAGGGAGGCGAGTTTTCATGAAATGAAAACATAAATACTATTTCTTTAAATCTAGAAAACTTCAATTAGTTAAGCTGAATGGTTAAGAAATCGAGTTTAAGCTACGTTAAGCGATTGGGGCAGATTATGGCTTGTCAAATAATGAGTCATTAGTGAGTTGTTCAGATTTTAATTAAACATGAGAGTCGATTAAAAATCTTAACGGAAATCATTGTCAGTCTTTTATCGAGTTATTCGTCGATTCGATTGCTTAATTGATTAAACTTGCGAATTTAACGATTGATGTTCGTGATATATATTTGACAAATATATAAATATTGAGAGATGTTGAGATACGTCTACCGATATCTGAAATCTGGATTTAATTTAAATGCATTAGTATAATTAGAATATCGTTACATGTGTGTGTGACATGAGGCTCGAGATAATAGTAAGTTGTATAATAATAATGTCGACCAATTACTATTATTATAGCGATTAATGAGTAAGATCTAGCGATCATTTCATAACCCGCTTAAATTATGCTTGAGAACCCTTGTAGTAATATGCGATTACTAAGGTGACAATTAGTTCGATGTCGCGTTGCTTGACACAGTAAATGAATTGATCTACATGATGCTCATGAGCGTAATAAAAGGGATTCAATTTTCTTTGATTTCAAGCAAATCTAACATTTGCTATTTTATTGGTTATAGGATATCGGTTACATGATTTGAAGCAGGAAGATCGTATGCTTGAGAATATGGTCTTTAATGAGCATGTGTTATACAAAGACAAGCAGAAAGTGTTGGAGGAGAAATAAATAGAAGAAAGTCACCAATTTGAAATACCGAGGAAGTCGAAGCGGGATAAAGGCGCGTGACTGGGTTTAACTCGGAAAATGGCGTCGCCCAGATGCATTGCCACTGCTCACTGAATCGACACGAGAAGATCATTTTGGCGATATACTTTAAAGGAGATGGGTTTAGATGAAGGGGAATGACAGTACGATGAAACATTTACGTTAATATTGATTAACATGAAGAAAATATTCTATTCTTGATCGAAGGAAAGCGAGGTCCCAAAGAGTAAAAGAGTCAATGACTAACTTTCGAGAGAGTGATATACTGTAACTACATTGATGGCAGCGGAGGCGAGCACAGTTATGATGAAAGCGATTACAATGTGGTGATTGATTAAGTGGGAGTTCGCGATGAAAGAGGAGATAGATTAGGTAATGACAAATATGGCGTAGGAGTTAGTTAGACCGCGGGAAGCCGAGAAAGAATATTGCGAGAATAAATGGGTACATCGAATCAAAGAAGAGCAGGATGGATCTGAAGCGGTACAAAGCTCGTTTGGTTGTTGTGGATTTGACGGAAGGAAGGTGATGGCTAAGTGAAATATTACCGGCGTGGTCGAACTTGGGACAATCAGGCGTGCGAGTTGAGTAGAGAGAGATGATGTTCCACGCCGTCGGATGGATGTAAAAGCTGCGTTTACGTAGTGATGTAATGAAGAATTATTCGTGGAAGCAACCTCGAAGCTTTGAAGTTAAAGGGAAAGAGGGCAGTACATGGCTTGGAAAGAACTTGTATGGCTGAGAGAAAGCAAGCTCGAGCGTGGAATATTACCTTTGATAATTTTATTAAAAGGTTGAAGTTTGTGAGTTGTGAGACCGATCACTGCTGTTACATGAGGAGGTTTGAAAAAGATTATGTTATCTTACTTCTTTATGTTGATGATATGTTGATAGTGGAAGCTGATTTGCAGAAGATTAACATGTTGAAGAAAGAGTTGTCAGTGGGATTTGCGATGAAGGACTGGGTGATGCAGAAACAAGTGCGGGATGAGAATGTCGAGAGATCGGTATTCTCACGAGATTGACACAAGAAAAGAATACGAAGAAGGTGATCGGCGGTTTAAGCGTGTTGGATGCAAAGCCGGTAGAATGCCGGATTAATTTTCATTTTCAATGCGTCTGTGAAACGATCGCTTTTGAGGCTGAAGATGAATTGGAGTATATGGATAAGGTGCCTTATGCTTCTGCAGTAGGTAGTCTTATGTATGCTATGGTGTGCACTAGACCTGATATTGCACATGCTGTGGGAGTTGTCAGTAGATATATGTCTAACCCAGGGAGAGAACATTGGGAAGCTGTGAAGTGGATTTTGAGATACCTGAATGGTAGTGCTGAAAAATCCTTATGTTTCCGTAAATCTAGTATGGGGTTAGTGGGATATGTAGATCGCGATAACGATGGTGATGATAGTATAAAATCTACTAGTGGATATGTATTCACGTTTGGAGTCTGCTACTTGATAAGGCGGAGATCGAGAGTTGCGGCTATATTAGCGTTGTCTGGTTGTGAGGTAGAGTATGTTGGCAGGCGAAGGCATGAAGAGATGATTTGGTTGCGAAACTTTTAAAGAAGGAGTTGAGATCTTGGCGAGCATGGATGTAACACGTTGTCTTTGTGATAGTGAGTCTTATCTATGCAGCGAAAAATCCCGTGTTTCGTGCGAGGACCAAGCGTATAGCAGCGAGATACCATTTACATACGTTACGTATTGGAGATAGGTTACGAGAAGCGACAGATTTTTGGAGATCGAAATCCGGCGGACAATATGTTTACAAAGGTTGTAAACAAGGAGAAGGCTGAAGTTGTGTTCGACTTGATTAACCTTGGACGAATAGCTCAAAGAAGATGTTTCTTCGCGGAATAAGAGGACTTAGAGCGATGATTTTGAAAATGTTTTGGTAGGAGGTGTTGGAGTTGAAGACCATTTTCAAAGTATGGAAATCTTTGCCCGTGAGAGAAGCGTGAGACCCCTAGGAGTCTCGATGGGGAGTCTGATGCCAACCCGCCTATTATAAAGGCATTCGAGAGGTCATCGAGGAGGCATTGAGGCGCCATCGAGACCGGGGGGTCAGTAGGCGGTGGAAGAGCATAAATGGAAGTAGATCTCATTTCTTGAATTATCCAAATATCTTTTTCCATACGACTTTTTAGGTTTAACTTACATCGTTAGAGTTTCTTGATTTGTATCATTTGATGATATTTTAAAAATTCATCCCCAGTGTGTAGATTTAATGGGTAGAAATCTTAGATTATAAAATATTACTGTTGAAGTTTAGCTTGATAGATCTTTTAGCAATCTTAGAAGTTGATTTTAGTAGATTTTTCGTTGATATGACGGAGGCCGTAACTACTCGTCTTGAGGAGAGGCATGTGGCTATAAAAGATGCAGTGTTGTTCCCTTTCCATATTCATTTACATTGATATTATTGTTTATTCAGGGGTATATCAGGTTGTGGTTTAGGGATTAATTGGCCGTTAATTTCCTAACAATTTGGATTTAGAGTAAAATTTTTGAGGGGTCGTGGCTTGTTGTTGGAGAAATGCCTTAAAGAGGAAGACTCAACTGGTTTGGAGAATGATTGATACTTAGTAACATTAGATGCATGAGGCAAGTTTAACAGACATCTGAGATTCATTTTTTAATTCCTCTTGCTTCATGGTTAAGTAGCACAGTGTTGAGTTCTTCAAAGAAATTTCAGAAGCTCTAGTATAAATGGATGTAACCAGAATCATATTCAACATCTAAACCAAAAGAGAATACATGAGACCAATTCATTGTCAGAAATGGGTGCAAGTGAAATAGCCAAATTGTCAGCGATGATACGCATCTTTTGAACTGCATCAGCCATGGAAGACGTGCCTTTCTTTGTGGTTTGAAGCTGCATTTTTGAGAATAGACACCCTCGCTTGAGTTTGAGCAGCATGCATATGCTTCAATGTATCCCAGACCTGAGCCGAAGAACAACAATTGATAACTCTACCCAAAATAGGCTGAGTGAAAGTAGATAATAACCAACTAAGAAAAGCTGATCCTATCGAATCCAAAGAATGTATTTTTGGATCAGCATACTCATTGAAGAGACGGTGATACATTAGAAGATGCAGGCTGCGCATCCGTACTTAGCACTAGTATCCTGAGCATTAGTATCAGACGCAGGAGATTGTGTAGGACTGGACTCTGACAGGAGCGATTGGCTTCTAACAAACTCAGGTGGACAGATTAGAGTACTGAGATCTCCAGAAACTGGTTAAACCAACTGAACCGTTCAGAATCTCATTCGAAATAGCAGCGGACATTGCAGGAAAAGCCATTTGAATCGTAGATGATAGTCGATGTATGTCAATGACTCGATGATACCATGCAAGAATGAGATAACAGGATGATTTTATTGATGATTAACAAATATGTTGCAAGATATATTTATAGTAAATATCAAGTTTATCATCTACCTATATCTAAAGCTGAATTCAAAATTCAAAATACATATTCACACTTGAACCGCTCCTGAGATATTGGAGCTGAAGATTATTTTGTTACAACAAGAATCCTAAGCCTTAGGTAACAGTATGAGCCATCCTAATCCAAGTTAGTTGAGGCCACGTGAATTGCACCTGCATAGTTATCAGATACTCATTTACCATATTTACACATTTTGAGCCAGAAAATTTTACAATTTCATGAGAAAATCCACCTAAATGGAAAAAATTGGCGTCAATCCTTAATTGATGCTCTAAATGAAAATTAGACATTTTAAAACAAGGTTATGGAAATGAAAATTTTAAGAAACATTAATGACATATGATATCCCAGTAGCATAAGTTCCACAAATTATGAAATAGGTTAACAATATTCATAGCTCTCCATCCCATAGTTGGTCCACTGACTTGTAAAATCCATCAGGATCAACAAACTCCTCCCCTGAAACAGCCCTTTTCTGAGGGATTTCTTGAATTTGTGCAATTTCTTCTTCAGTGAGTTCCCAATCCAGTATTTCAAGGTTCTGCTTCATTCTCTCCTTATTAAAACTCTTGACAATAACGCTAGCTCCTTGCTCGAATACCCACCTCAGAGCTACCTGATTTTCTCAATGTATGTTAGAAACTTCCACTCAAGAGTTGAGAGCCAAAAACAAAATCCCCACAATGTGGGACATGTCGTCAAGGTATGTTTTGGTCTAAAAAATGTCAAGAAGTAGTGGTGTCTTGCGTATCCAAAATCATTAGCAATTTTGCAATATATATGAATATATGATCAAAGGTTATCTCATTGACTTTAGGAACTATTTTTTGCAACTCTCTCGACAAACTACGAATATATTTCGAGTAATTTAGTATGGGAAAAGGGAGGTGAACTCAAACCTGTGCCAAGGCCTTTTGTTTGGTACTCGCAATGGCTATGAGAACAGGACATTTCATAACAGCCAATGAACCCCATGCTGCACCATTTGCTCCAAGAGGAGAATATGCAGTAACATGGATTTTCTTTTCTTTGCAGAATTCAATCAATTTCTTCTGCTGCCAAGCAACATTCATCTCCACCTAAGTACGAAAATCAAACATTTTGACATATTAATCTTTAGAATATTGTCTATAAATTTACAATTAATGAACTTTACACAATATAAATATGGTGGGTTACTTGTAAAGAATTTTTTTATTATTGTTAAGAGTTTAGATGGCCATTCGTAGGACATGATGGTTAGAGATGGTACTTGTGCTTAAACTCAGTTTTTTGGCACCCATATTGATTTTATACTAATAGTGCACTTAACATGAGTACAAAAGAAGTTTTGAATTTTTTCGTATAATTGTACCTAAATAGGTAATGCTAGATGAGCTAACTGCATCTTGAGTATAAAATACCAATATCGGACTTAAGCATTCTACTTAAGTACCATCATTTAGCACCTAAACCGAACTCACATCACATTATCTAAAACTTATTTGGTACTCCGTAGAATTTAGTACTTATTGGTGTATGTACCTGATTGACAGCAGGAGGGATGGTAGCCACTTCAAGAATTTGTGAAAGTTTACTGCAACTGAAATTGCTAACGCCTATAGACTTCGCCATGCCCATTTTGCAACAAACCTCCATAGCTTTCCATGTGCCTATAATGTCAAAAGGAATGAGGGATTGCTTCGTGAAGGTGTGGACATCAGTTCCAGGCTTCATCCTCATAGGCCAATGTATCAAATAAAGATCCACATAACTCAGTCCTAACCTCCTATGAAAAACGAAAACACGGATAAGATTGTATTAGCCAAATATGAAACAAATCCTAACACAGTTATTTTGTTATTGACATGTGTATCAAGATTCAAGAATTGACATTGGATCTGGTACGGGTCTTATTAGCTAGAAGGTCACAATTTGACTTACGTGAAATCATCTAAATTTTGTAATTTTGTTTTTCACTAAAACATTGTTTAATGCAAATATATTATTTGAATAGTATAAAAGAAACTATAAGAACATCAACAAAGTCGCACAAGCTCAACTATACACTGGTAGCAAATATATTATTCGATATCTATTGTACTTATTGATCTCACGTGATCTAACAATAAATATTATTTTATGTAATTCATTTTTATTGACGTTTTTACTTTTAGATGATAGTATAGATTTGAACATAAATAACCTAGTAATTACTTATCATATAATGACAAAATTATTAAAAACTACAATTTTAATAATAATATTCTATATTAAAAATAAACTCATCATACTCCGTATTAATCATATATGTTAGAATAATGAAGAAAAAATAATTTATGATCAAATCTTCAAGTCCAAAAAACTACTAGGATGAACTACAAGTATCAGTAATGATAGAGGGATGAGGGAATAACAACTAATACACAAAAAAGAAAATAAGATATTGCGTACACAATTTCGATTCACCTAGTTCTGGTTTTGTGTATTTCACTATGTAATAACAAAGAGATAATTCAATAACAAGGAGATAATTGCACAAACAAGTCTCATGAAATTTTGCGAAAGTCAAGACTTAGTTCAAGAGTTTCATTAGTACGGTACTAAAGTTATAAACATATTGCATAAATGACCATTTTCTTTAATTAACCTTACATACTAACAACAATTAAAAGAAAAACTTATTTATGTGAATAAATAAAACATGATTAAATAAGAAACCTGTTTACGAGACGTTAGAATGTCAACATGGATGAAAAAAGAATTATTTGTGCAACAAGGTCGAAACACCAATGAAAACTTTAGAAACTAAGTCTCGACTTTTGATAATATATAATATAGAAGAACTGGTTAATAAAGTTTCAATTCGAAGTACAAGAGGAAAGAAAATGTGATATTACTTGAGAGAGTTCTCAAGGGCCGGCATGACAAGATGAGGGTCAGCATCAGTACACCACAGCTTAGTGGTGATGAATATTTCATCCCTGCTCTTTATCATTCCTCTCTCAATCGCCGCCGCCACCGCCCCGCCGACTGCCTCCTCCGAACCGTAGAAGGAGGCGGTGTCGAAGTGGCGATACCCAACTTCGATGGCATCAAGAAATATGGAAATTAGCTCTTCATTTGGTGGCTTTGATGCACTTGCTGTTCCGAAGCCTAGTAGTGGCATTTTTTTGCCCGAGTTTAGCACAACTTCTGGGACTTGCACTGCCATTTTCTCACTTTTTTTTTGTACCTGTTGTCCAGTATTTACAGGGTGGTCAGATGATCTTTTATAGTGGAGTATTAAAATGCATGTAAAAACTGATTAAATGAGATGTTATATGAAAAATGAAATTAAATTAGGCCATTTTATGTGGGATGGAGCTAATATTAAAATAATTAAATGAGACAAGTTACAAGAGAAAAATATTCGTGCTGATTTTAAAATAGACCTTTTTTAATGAAAATGTATGTAAAAATTAATCAAATTAGAAAATATATTTTATTAATATCATGACACAAGCGTTTAAATTAGTTAAACTTAAATTACTGAATATACTTTAAAAAATAAGTAGATAAAAAATAAAACTGTCATTTGATAGTGTATTTGATGTGCTTTTCAACACAATTAATTTTATTATTAAAGGGAATATATCAACTGACAGATTTTGTTTATAAATAAATAATATTCCTTCTATCTCAAAATTAATTTTCATTTTTGAAGTTTGATTATTGAACTTTTAATTTTGAAATTATTCATTTTAATATATGTTACTCCCTTCAATCCATTTTAATTGACTTTTTCACATATCGAGACAAATCTTTAATCTTCAATTACTATATAATTATAATATTAAAAAATTAAAAATTAATATTGTAAAGTATTTAAAAAAAATTAATTATATAAATTTATTTTTTAGAATAATGAATAATAAATAATTGATGGTCAAACTTTAATTTCAAAAAAGTCAAATATCAATTAAAGTTTTGACGGAAATGGACAGTTTTAGTATGATGCAGTATCAGCTTTTTAAATATTTTAATGACCACACCTATCTTTGCTTTACTGCAAGTATTCTCTTTTTGGCTATTGCTTTAGTCATTTGGCATACAAAGTAGCTTATAATAAAAAGTAGTCAAAAAGTATATTAAAAATGTAGAATGACAAACTATTACAACAATATTATTGGATGATTGTTAATTTAAAGATAAAAATTGAAGCTACAATAAAAATATAAAAGTGTTATTTACTTAGAACAGAACGTCATTTTAAAAATCTCTTAAATGTCGGTCTCAAAAAACTAATTTGACTATTATATCCCTAATATTTTAAAAACAAACTAACCATATTTAATATGTTTATCTTTAATGTATTAATATTTGAATTTATTTTTTCTCAACTTTGAAATATCTTTTCCTCAAAACAAAAATCATACAAAATTTTCTTAAATTTTTATGTGCAACTTTAAATTTTTCTCAACTTTAATTTTTGTGGAAAATTAGTGAATAACAAGACATGCACAATATCGGAAAAAGTGCTCGATCTCCACACAAGGCGGCTAGTTGTTAAGATGGGTTTAATTCCGAACGCAGAGAACGAGGATACTTGAAGGGGCAAATTCAATAAAATATTGAATGAACATGTTTGTTTTGAGGAAAAGGTATTTTAAAGTTGAGAAAAATTAAATTCAAATATTAATACAATAAAGATGAAAAGATCAAATGTGTTTAATTTGAATTCAAAATGTTAGGGATATAATAGTCAAATTAGTTTTTACACTCCATGAAATTTCAAGACCATCGCTTAGCGCCTAAGTTAATTTATTACGCTTAAAACAATAACTAATTTTATAAAATTTCTTTCGACTAAAACGATAATTAAAAAAAACAAGAGAGATATTCTATGTTAATTAATTTACCGGAAATTAGTCAACATCAGACAAATCAATTTTCTTTATTTGGCATCATCTTTTAATTTACGTGGAGAGAATATGTACCTACAATATTCTTCCTACGAAATTTGTCGAGACCCTCTCAGTCTCCTGGTTCTCAAGTTCCAATATTTGATTTTTAGTACTATTTCCTCAGATCTAAACGATGTATATTTCGATTGTATTATTTTATAATGTGGCCTCATTAAAGAAATATTTTGTCATGTTATATAATAATTCTATGAAACTATATCAATAAAAACTACATTTCAAATTCTTTTCCATCATATAATTTTCATCAAATATTATACAATACAAACAAAAATATTTATTATCAAAATTCAACTTATTTCAAGTAAAAAAATTAAAATATCCCTATTTTTTTGAGACTAAGGAGAAAGCTTAATTTACAATGGCAGCCATTGCATCTTCCAATTAAAAGCACGTTCGCTCACATATATTTTTCATCATGTCATTAATTTATGGATCTCTAAATCAAATCATTAATCACTACAAAGGGACAAACCAGTACCACATTGTCTTGGAATATTTTGAGATGTGAATCATATAGAGAGTTGTGAATCATTAAATTGACCTAAATCCATTACAAATTCATTCCAATTTTGAAATGAACTTCCATCAACTCCAATGGCCTCTATTGCTTCTCTCTTCAACTCCAATGATCTTGACTTTTCAATACCACAAGGATCAATATGCTTAACCAAATCACAAGGTTGGGGACTAATCCTCTCACCTTGACCAACTCTGATTGCAACCTTAAGTTCATCAACCAACAAGGTGGCGTTAGCGTATTGGTCGGCTGTCATAGGCCATGCCAACATAGGAACCCCAGCAACTATACTTTCAATACTTGAATTCCATCCACAATGAGTTAAAAATGCACCAATTGCTGGATGTCTGAGAATAACCACTTGGGGAGCCCATTCTTTGATTACCTGTAAGAAAAATATACGGAGTAATTAGAAAGGGAATTAGACAAAATTTTGCTATAGATATCAAATTCACAATTTCTAATTCAATCTAGTAGTAGTAGTAGTTTTTAAAGTTTTTTGTCAACAATATGAAGCAATTTATGGTTAAGTGCTAATTGAATAATCAACATCTCATTATTCATACCTTTGTTTTGATCGATTATATTCAATATTTCATATATGAGCATCATAGACAGACTGATCATAAATAATATTACCATGTCAAGAATAATAAGTAGAATGAGACTCAAATTGAAGGTATTGTATATGATCCATCACAATCGAACAACTATAACTATTAAAATTTAATTATTATCTCGAAGTGTTAATATCATTATTTAAAATTGATTCTTTGCTATAAGTTAAAAAATAAATTTGAAGGAGTACAATTAATTTAGCTGAGAAAATTACCAATCCTCTTCCAGCTACTCGATCTATGAACCCAAATGGGATGGTTCCATAATCTTGTTTATCGAGTCCTGTCGTAGCACTTTTGACAAGCCAAATGAACTTAACCCCACTTTCCTCCAAGCTCAAAGCTATTGTTTCCATATGTTTATTTTTCAGAACATGTTGGCTTCCAAAACTAATATATACAACACTTCCCTTCTCACATCTATCAAGCCAAGATGTTATCTCACTAGAGGACATTGAAGAAGACCCACCTTTACAATAGATAAAAAATTACATAAGCTAATTTCATTAAACGTTATTGTTTATTTGAGAATAAATGTACACATATATGGAAAAAAAACAATACTGAGCTAGAATGTTCATGTAGATGATCATATATCGATTTTTTTTTTCTATTTTAACTATTGTCATTATAATGACTCGAACCAAAAGTTTTATCATTGCAAATAAGGTCTCATTATCATTATGCTAAAATAAGATTGTTTTATTAAATCACTTACCTCTTTGAATTGGTCCAGAGACACTTTCATCAAGTGGTGGCAAAGGACCAATAGACCACACCCTCTCATGCCCCATTTTCCTCTTCAAATAGTCAACATATTCATGCTCCAACTCAAAAAAAGAGTTAATCAAGACACCATGACAAGCTAAATTACTAACAAACCCCTCTCTTACACGTTCTCCATCTATATCATCCTTACCTAAACCTTGAACATAAGCACGATAAATAGACGAAATTTGCCACCAGGGGTAATTTGGACAATTTGGGAGGTTATTAAAATAAATAACTTCTTCATCATCACCGTTGACTTTTTTCTTCATAGGCCTATCTTCCCATAATGACTCAATAAGAGAGAACGATAGAGCTCCAGTCTCTGAGAAAACATAACGTGGAATGCCTAATTGATCGGCGGTTTTTTGCGTCCAAGCGGAGAAAAAGTCCGAAATTATCGCTAGCTGATAAGAATGACAAAGTAATATAAATATCGTATTGAATTGAATTAAACTGATGAAATATATGGGCAGACTAGATCACCGGAGGAGATGGGTGGTTTTGGAACCAATTCAAGAGAGGTGCATGAAGTTGAGACAAGGCAGTCATGAAGTCAATTATGCATGGTCCTGAAGGGGGGACATCCTTCAAGTTTTCGACACCGGGCGGGACGGAAGGATGGGTTGGGAAGGGTAGGATTAGAGTGTTGATTGAAGGGTGTTTGGTGAGGAGAGGGTTGAAGATGGCCAAGTTTTTGGGAGTTAGAAGAATGGTTATTGTTAGGCCATGGTTGGCTAGTTGGTTGGTGAGGTCTATGGTAGGTAACAAATGGCCTTGACATGGAAATGAGTATATTAAGACATGAGTGTTTGATGATTCAGTCATTTTTTAGAGGTTCTTGAAGTGTAATTTGTAAAGTCTTGTAGCTAAAGAAGATTATGTAGAAGCTAATAAAGATTAATGAAGAAGTTGAAGCTAAGTTATACATAGGAGACTTTATTATGAATTGTAAATACTAATTTATTGGTGACTAAATATATACACTAATTTTTTTTTTAATCGGATATAAATGTTTTTAATATTTCAGTCACATCGTCTTTGGTATGTAGTAGGTAAAATTTTGACACAGAGTTTATGTATTATATCTTCCCACTAGCTCACTGCTTTGCAAATATAATTCTGTATACAATCTCGTCAATGATTTTATGTAATTTTTTATTGTTCTATTGCTTCAAATACGATTTTTTAATACAAGAGAACATGTAACGACAATTGTAAGGTTCAAATATAATCTAATCAATCATTATTGTTTATACAATCTCGTCATGATTTTATGTACTTATAATGATATTTTTTATTGTTTAAATTGCTTTCAACATGTATTTTTTTAATACAAGAGAAACACGTAACGATAATTATTACATATAATCAAATATGTTTGAATTTGGACGATCGAAGAAAAATGATTTCTTATTATAAACGAATAACAAATTCTCATATATAATCAAATAGAATGAATGAAACAAATTCAATCTCAAACAATCACCAAATTAATAAAAACAGTACACTAATTAGTACACCAACGAATTCATCTAGACCTCATCTTGAACTTTCCCATTGCTCCTTCCATAATAAGATGGACCATTGTTCCCTTCAACAAAAGCATAGTATCTCATCCTAAACGCAAGTCCCAAAGCAATCCACTCCAAGCAAAAAACAACAACACATAACCCACCAGCCAACTTCAAAATCTTTTCACCATTTTCCTCATTCACATAACTCTTCAAATGGCCCAAAAAATCAGATGTTGTAGTAAAAACAAGTACCGAAACAGAGCCTTGGAATATCGCAGTCAAGACCGTGGCAATCATGTGTGCCGCGTACCATTTATTAGCGCCGTCTGAGACAGCCGTGCAGCCGAATACTGCCCCGGCTATAGTGAGGATTTGGAGGAGGATGAGGAGGGAACCGAAAACCGAGGGGATTAGGCGAAGTGAAAGGATCAAGAAAATGCAGCTAGAAGATGCACCTAGGAGAAGGTAGTTGGTGAGGAGGAAGATTTTGTGAGTTAGGGAATGGGATTGAATTGTTGGGTTGTTGTGGTTGGTGTTGATTGAAAGACCCATTGAATTTTGTCAAGATTTTGCTTGCAAGAGATTGTGAGAAAAATTGAGAGAATTAGGAGATAGATGTCTGTACAATGTTCATGGATTGATATGTAATGAAGTGTTGATAGTGTTTATATATTGCCTGATGGGTGCCCCTTGGGGAGGGGGGCTAACGGCTAGTTTTGTTGGGTCAATAAAGGACAATGTAACGGCTAAGATTTTGCTTTTAGCTGGCTGGTTTGGTGTTATATTATTCATGAATTTGCACAAAATTCAAAACCGATTGGAACCGATTGAAGTTGAACAAAAAATAACCAAATTTTCGGAATCGATTTAGGTTCTGTAATTGAAAAAACCAAATTGATTTAGGTTCAACCTTTGAAATACGCAAACCGACAGATGACTAAATTTTTATTTTTAAAATAGTTCAATATACGATGATCGTCTAGTAAATTCTTACTACATGATTTCTAAACATCCAAAAAGATTGTTCAATAGACTATGATCTAACAAGAATAGAAATAGTCTTAAGAAATGAATGGTAAAGTAGACCAGGATGGGTATTTTAAAAGGAATTCATTGAACTTACATGGATTAAATCTTATCTTATAACTTAATTTTGAGCCCAAAATGATAGTTAAAAAAATCTGTCCAAAACCGGAATTGAAGCAGAACCGATCCGAACATACCGTAACCATCAGTCTTTGAGAGAATCGACCAAATAGGTTTGATTCTCATTTTAGCTCAAAATCGAATCGAACCGATTCGTATACTCTTAATACTACATTTGTCCCAATTTAGATGAGAAACGTTATTCAGTATAGACAATCTAATGTTGATTCAATAATTTATTAGTTTAAATTCGTATTTATATCAAAACATTAATAAAAATATATGTTGGACTACACTTAGATTTGAAGTATTATGCTTCAATATTACCTTAATCATCTAAGTCAAGCTCTCACATAAAAAAGTTCATAACAAAATTAAAACATACTTCCCATTTTCTAAGAGAGTTTTGACATTCCACACATTTTAATACAAATTTACATCTATTTCACAATTCAAAATTTCTCCTACCATTACACTACTCACAAATTGGTCAAAATAAAAATAAATTTTGGGAGCTATGTTCTAGAAAAAAGTATCTTAAAAAATAGAATAGAGGGAGTAGATTATATAGCTTACGGACTTTTGCATTAGCCAACTTGGAATGCTCTATGCTTACGGACTTTTGCTTGTTTTATTATCCACTCCCGAGTGACCTTGTTTTTATTAATTTTGATCGAAGTATAGTTGGTTCCACCCACTTTTGTAAATCAAAATATTAAAAAAAAAAATTATATAGCTTCATCTGGAAACACTAAATTGGGGTCCACAAAAATAAGACCTTATCCAAGATGAACCAATTAAATTCATTGTAGTTCCAATTCCCACCTCCAATCTCCACATATAACTGATGATTATCAATTCATCTATGAGATGAAACAACTGCAAAGGTGATTTTCAAGATGTCCCATTTGATGGCTCCGACCACCGCCGCACCAATTCCATCAACATCAAACTTCCGATTGCCACCTTCCGTAGCCGTCCAAGTGGTGCATTGTTCCCAGAGGGATTCTCCTGTTCATGTTCCCCAAGTCCATCGCAGGTATGAGTGAATATGTAGCTTATGAGTTTTCCGTAGATAAACAACCACACACTTAGTTCTTAATGCTTTTTTACAAGGTTGGTGATAGTATAACATTTGGACATTCGCTTTGGAACATTATAAAGAACTAAACAGCAATGTCCCTAAATTAAAAAATATATAGAATCTTAGCTTATTGGTAGACATTTTTAAAAAGTTACTCCGTATTATGTAAACCATATTGGCACAATAGGAACTTGTATAATATGTAATTGAAATATCATGTCAAGGTTACGAGAAGAGTGAGTTTCTTTAAAAAAATACGAGTCTACTAATATTGCGTTTATTACACATGTTTTTACTAACACTGTTCGATTATGATTTTGGAGTCATGTCCCTATTTTAAATAAATTTTGTGGAGTATGGTATTGGACATGTATATTTCGAAATTATTTTCATAAGTATTGATCAAGTATTTCATAGCTTACGATTTTGCAATAGCACAGGTCATTGGCATTGGGGATAGCTGCAGTATTATTGGGGCTAAATGGTGGCGAAAGGAAAGTGAATGCCGCTGCTAGAAGACCGCCACCACCGCCTCAAGGGGAGAAGAAGGACCCTAACGTTAGTGGTGTATTGGCCAAAGTTCTAGCTAGCAAGAAAAGAAAGGAGGCCATGAAAGAATCCATGGCTAAATTGAAAGAAAAAGGGAAGCCTATAATTGAGTAGTCTTTCAACATATAGTCCATTGAAATCATGGCATTTTGTATTGGTTAATACGGATCCATGTATTGTAGCCTTAAAATGTGAGTTGTTAATACACAAATTGGGTAAAATTAGCGTTAACTTACACTAAATCCTTTCCAAGTTCATTTATGCATTGAAATAGTGAAAATGTGAGAGGCATATAGAGCAACAAACTAAGTCGTTAGACATTCAAACAAGGATAGAAGTAAAATTAACTGCTCTAGACAAAAATTCTAACTTTGGGTCCGCGGACACTGGAATTTTACCTTGCAATTCAGAGATGCTCTAGAAAAGTTTGATACAATCTTGCTTATTGATGGGCATGTTTCTTTGCCCTGCCAAGTAATGTTCAACTTCTCCAAAGTGCTAGCATTCTTCAGTAGAAACTTCAGGAAGTCCAACTCATATTTATCACCACCAAAAGCAAAGAGCTCGATTGTCTTCAGATGAGGATGCGATTTCCAGTTGACGATTTTCTCATGATCCAACTGCCACTGCTCATCGTCCAACTCTGAACTACTCCACTCTTTGCACATAAGAGTAAGAACCTCCAGGTTGGGGCAATGATCGACTAAGAGAAACATGACCTGTGTATGCATACCGATAAGGCTAAGATCAAGAGTTAAGGAGCGGACCTTGTGAAATGTTATTGGGCAGTGCAACATTTCATCAATTGCGTGATGGAGGCATGGAACTACACGGTAGAATAAACTTAGGGTCGTGACGCTGTAGAAATTCTTCAGCATCATTTGACCAACTTTTGGGATACCACAAACGTCTCTACAATCCATCAAGTCAATTTGTGCATATTCAATTCCTGAAGCATTGCGCAGAATGCAGCTCTTTGCAACAGGAGCCAAATATTCAAATTCAGTTAAACATGGACATGAAACTGTAATATCACAATTGCCTATATCAGCAATCTCGTGAAAGCAAATATAGAGTCGCTTAAGACAAGTAGATGAAATGTGTAATGAAGTAAAATTTTTAGCCATGCAGTAATCCAGACTTAAATTTTCAAGAACACGACATCCAGAGACAACTCGTTCCAGGGAGGCACTGTCAGTAAACTCAACATCATGAAGATCGAGCTGCCTAAGACGATCCAGCTTTATGTGGCTAGGAACGTGCATAACTTTGTAATACAAACTCAATGTCAGAACTTCACTGGCTCACTTTGTTGCGATGAAGAGGTGTAACAAAATGAATGTCAACTTCTTTAACATTTCGTTTTGCCACACCATGTAACCACCTCAAGATCTGAACACTGTCATAGCAATTGTGTGAAAATAGATAAAATTGAACAATTGACGAGTCATCTCTTCGAGAGACCAGCACCTAATCGAGTAAGTTTTAGCTTGTTAATGTATCCATGCTATTATTCATAGTGTTACCTTCACAAGCTCTAGTATTAGAAACTTTTGGATTAGTTTAAGGACAAGTGATTAGCTATATAGCGGGAAAATGTCGCATATCTTTTCCCTCTTTTATTAGGGTTGTTTAGGTATTTACGGGATTGGACGAAGTAGACTGAAAATATTAGTGCTTGATAATTTGGAATCAACATATTTAGCTTCTTCACGGAAAATTAGGTGAGGTAATCGATTAACATGATCTTCTAACGTTAATGATAAAAAAATGCACTATTTTAAACTAAAATAACCAAATTCTCCAGTTTTGCAAACATGAGTGATATTTCATGTTGTTTGCCCTACTATTAATGTCGGTTCTATTCTTAATATTAATTATTCTCCACGAGGATGGAGCTAATAATTTAAAGGCCAGTCCATAAGACCATCTCCAATATATATATAAAATATAGCATATTTCGATAATGTCACCTCCATTGACGATAATCAAGCCCTCACCAACTCTAATGATTAATCACTAATATTTACGAAAAGCTAAGACGTAGTAACATCATATCGCCATATTCAATCAAGTTATCAAAGAGCAAGGCAACCCCTAGTATACTGCTTGTTTTTAAATCAACTTGGATTCAACCCATTACCATCCTACTACTCCCCTATGGTTTTTTTTACCTCACATCCTAATGGGCTTAATGCTAATCCGCTAAGTACTAAGTAACGAAGTGACATTTTACTTCGGCAACACTATACACACACTCAAATGCTTTTTAATAAACGACATTTTCGCCTCAAACATACTCTCATCACCCATCAAGGCTAATAGGGAAGCAAGAAAATAGCCATTTCACCCCTAAACCAACACTATTCTAAAAGTGCTGTATAACAAATTTTACATTTACCTATATATTTCTAATTAATAACTAAAACAACAATTTATAAATGTAACTTTTGAATATATTAGGTAGGGTCTTAAATAAAAAAACTAATGAAATATTGTATTGAAACCTCTAAGCCGACAAATATTTCAAAACAAATAAATTATTAGATAAAGCAAGAAAAATCAAAATGAGTAGCAGATAGATTGGTCCTTGGGACAAATTTGTAATTTTGCCCCCTCCGTCAGATTCCTTTTTCTATTTGTGATTTTTGGTCGATTAATTAGAATTTTCTACTATTCCCTATCGAGTCCATACATCTTTTGATGGCAGAGTTATCTCCAAGGTGACATTAAATTGATAATTTCTTGTTCAAATTATGTGTTATTTTTTCTACTATTTCAATTTAATACTGAGTATTTGATTATATTAAATACAGTGAGAAGAAGATATATAAAGATCCAGATGATGGTCGGCAACGTTTCTTACTTGAATTGGAATTTATTCAATGCCTTGCTAATCCCACTTATATCCACTGTATGTTATACTCCCTTTATTCAATAAAATATTGTCCGTTTCAAAAAGATTGTCCACTTTCAGTAGATGAACTGGGGGCGTAGGCGAGCAGTCGTCCGAAAATTAATCTTTTTAATAAAGATAGAATTTTTTTTCATTTATTTATTCAAAAATTCAGCTGTTCCCCCCAAATTATTACTACTTTCATACCGCAGCATCGTCTAATTTCATTTTTTTTTCTAGTTTGTTTTACTAATCAAATATTTTTATTTCAGATATAAATTTAAAAATATATTTATCAAATATTATAATGAGCAACTATATAACGAAACATATATTTCAAATTCTTTTCCATTGATGTATTTTATCAAATATTATACAACACAAACAAATATATTTACAATAAAAGCCAAAGCTTACAACTATAAAAAAAGTGTACAATCTTTGTGTGATGGAGGGAACGGGAGGGAGTAAATTTTACTGCTTGTATAATATAAGTTCTTTGGACTCCCCTATATAAAATTCGTGGTTTCGCCAGTGAGCAGTTTTGAATTTTGATTGTTGGCTTTTTAGTTTTGAATTTGAATAGTTTTGTGTATAGTGGATAATATTCGGTGAAAATGTATAATTTTTAACCTAGTTTACTATTGATGCCACAAATTTTGTTTATTTTGAATATTGAAAAGCAAACTAGGTCATATTTGATTGTCTATTTGAAAAAAAAAATCAGATTTGAATTTTGATTGTTGAATTTTAATTGAACTCGGCTGTTTTTGTATATGTTCTACGGAGTATAATATTTGCTGGAAAATATATCATTTTTAACCGTGTTTACATGGTGATTTTGATTTTAATTAGAATTGTGTGAGTCAATTAATGCCGCGAAGTTTGTTAAGTTTGAATATTGAAAAGCAAACTAGACTATCTTCTTGGGATGAAGATAGTTGGAAATATGATTTCATTTATGTAATGAAGGAATGTATGATATATGTAATGACTGATGAATTGATGATGGATTATTTGGGGGGTGCGTGCAGATTTGGCTCAGAATAGATACTTTGAAGATGAAGCTTTTATTGGGTATTTGAAATACCTGCAGTACTGGCAACGTCCCGAGTATCTCAAGTTTATTATGTATGGATTTTCTGGTTAGCAAGGTTTTTGATATGAAACATTGATATTTTTACAATTTGGTTTAGTTTTGCATGTCCTCGTTCTTCTTGGAGGTTGTAATTTGTAGTATGTGAATGAGCTAATCGGTGGATATGTTGTTAGGTATCCGCATTGTCTATTCTTTCTTGAGCTTCTACAAAATCCAACCTTTCGGAATGCAATGGCATATCCTGCCAGTAAGGTAGTATTCTTGCACTTGTATCGTTCTGAATGCTATTATGGTTGAACTTGTTCTAGTATTACAGAATGAGAACTTTGTAGATGATAATCCCTCAGGGAAGTTTAATGTGTTATGTTGAGGGTTATTTACAAGTTATATTTGATAAATTGCCTGCTGCAAATGCATTTCTGTAATTTGATCTAAGCTGTATATAGTTTCAGTTAAAACATCGGAATTGGTTTAATGGGATTTGCGCGTGACCTCCATATGTAGCGTTCTGTATTATCTGCTACTTTGCTTCGGGTCAAGTTAAAGTTGCGTGCTCTGATGCTTTCAGGAAGTGGCCCATAGACAGCAGTTCTACTTTTGGAAGAACTATAGAAACAACAGGTTGAAGCATATTTTGCCCAGACCTCTTCCTGAGACTACGGCTGACACTCCAGTGTCCGCCGCACCCCCACCTCCACCTGTTCTGCCTGGAACTGCCCCTCCTGCATCTATTGTGCCCCCTGCTGCTGGTTCAGCCCCCTCTCCCATGCCATATGGAATCCCACCGGGATCAGGGCTTGCAAAGAACGATCCAAGGAACAGCACAACTGATCGGAGGAAGAGAAAGTATGTCAATTATCCCATAAGCATCTCTTTCTGTTTATTCATGATCATATTTTTCTGCAGTCAATATTTACAATTATTTATCTGGTATATTAACTTGTTTACAGGAAAGATGGGTGATCCAGTTATCAGTACATCATTTGGACGAACAAAATTGGAGTCGTTACTCTATTGTTGGAATCGTTCGTGAGTGTAAGCTAGAAACATGTCTCAACATCACTTTTAGTTGTGGAGTTACAATGTTAGGTTCTAATACCTTTCTTTTCCAATTTTTGTTATAGTACTGATTTCAATGATGTTGGTAGAGTGAACTTTTCGTTATATTTGCAATATTTTCGCAATACAGGGATCACAAATTTCTTATGTCAAATGACTGCTATTCAGCTTCTCTTCTTTCTCCCTTATCTCCAAATTATTGGCAAATTCTTGACAAGTTCTTACATCATTATTGCATTGTTCCATCACATCCTTCTGTGTAAGTTTCAGGATTTTACTTCCTGAGTTTAGTGTCCATCAACCCATTAGCATAAATAAGTTGTCTACCAGACATTAGTGATGTGCTTGAGCCAACCATAGATACTTTCCTGCTAGTCTTAGTGAGGAATAGCCGAGCTTGAGCTTATCTCACTCGAGCCTAACCGAGAGGGCTAATATTATATGCTCCATTTTATAGATATATGTTAATGTCATTGATTGATTTTATTTTAAAACCTCTGCCCCGTTACATGGTGAGAGTCAAATCTCGACCACTAAGTCAATTTGGTGTTCTCTCTACGTCAATTATTGATTTATTTACAACAAACTGAGGCACTCTGCTGGCTGCGCGAAAAGCAAAAGATAGTGATATCAATATTAATTTGCATTGAAATAAAACAAGCAAAAGTGTGACAAAAAAGAACAAAAGACTAGCAAAGTAGCAACGTTCCTTAATGCGCGGCAATAATGCTCGCTGCATGAATAGTGCATGAGTGGAAAACGAAGGCTATAAAGTGCTTTAATTGGCAAAAGTATCTTTGGTGATAATGTCACTCTCTTTTATTGAAACAATTTAGAACTTCAAAGTATCATGGATATACAATAATACTTCGTAATAAAACATATTTGCTATATGGTGTTTCGTTTAAATTATTACAATAAAATATTTCCTTCATTCCTTAACTTAAGAGAGTTTTTTGTTATTTTGAAAAATTTCAAAGTACATTCTTATTTTGACTGAATGTGAGGAGAAAAAAAAGAGATAAATTTATATTGAGGCAATTTTAAACATTCAATTAAATGTATGTAAACATAAATGAAATTTAGGAAAAGGGATGGAAAGACTAGAGAGTAGTACACATCCATCTACAACTGCGTCAAGTAATATAAGGTAAAAATTAAATTTACGGTAAAATAATAATAATCAAATAAATTCATTTTTAAATATTTACAATGAATTTTAATAAACATATATATATAAAAAAATTATCTACCTAAAATGAGACAAGGAGTTAAGTGTATCTAAAAAAGATCTCTTGGATTCTCCCATGCAATAATTCCAAAGTGCTGAAAGATCGTACAATAATCTGACCAACTCCAAAGCTCACACGCGCTTCTATGAGCTTGTCGTTGTGACCAAATTCGTATATACCAAACAAATATTTGAATCACCACTTTCTTGACTATAATACCACTAAAACCATCATCAAATTATTAATCAAAATCATACTGTTCTTTTTGCCCTCTTTGGACGTGGATGAAAGGGACTACTTTTTGCTACAGCTTTATTTATGTTACACTATATACATTACTACAAATTTTTTGTCGCTAATTATTTATCTCTTGAAACTATTATTTAAATTCTCTTTAATAGTTAGTATCGAATTTTCGTTAAAATACATACATTTGAAAGCGTGCTTGGCGAGTTAGTTGGACAATCTCCACTCCATGGACATCTTGTGCTAGGCTTAATGCAGACTCGATTTGACTCGAACAGAAATTGGATATTACTCAAACTAGTAGAATAAACATCCAAAATATTTGAAAAGGAAAACAATGAATTAGAAAGGAGAATTTAACAGTAGTACAATATTTTTTTATTGCATCTGTAATAAAAATGTGAGTTGAAAATCCCAATGAAGGACAAAATACTTATGGCTTCCTACTGTCAGAGATTTTTTAACCTCCCCACAAATCTACTTCTGAATGATTTTATTGTATAGTCATCACCTCATATTTCTACTAATGAATGATTTGATTTTACCAATCTTTTCTCACAACACATTGCAGTACATTCTTGACTTCTCCTGTTAGGCTGTTACCATTCATACCTTTCCTCTTTTCAATTCATCAAAAGCCAAAAACCATTAAAAGCACCATCTTCCAGTAGGGTTCCCCCCTGCAACTTTTGAACCATTTCTCACCTATTTTTTCACTAAATCATGTCCTAACCCCTCCCCCTCCTTCCACCACCACCACATTGACTTCCAATCTTCCATTGACCACCAAACAACCTCCAAAACAATAAAAAAGTGATCTTTTTTTTAGTCAAGAACTGTGTGTGAACAATAAAAAAAATGATACTTTTTTTTTTCAAGAACCAAAGCATTCTTGAGTGTACCAAAATGTTGTCCATTTTCACTGTCCTAACACTGTCACTATTACCACCACTACTTCACTCCACCACCATCACCACGACGGAGCGCCGCCACTTCCGGCGGCTCCTCCACCAACCACTTTTCCCACTTGATCAATCACTACCTCCACCACCACCACCCCTCTCCCCTTACCCCCACCCCATCCCCCTCCCCAAACTCCAAGTACCCATTTTCCACCACAACTCAACCTACAAACCCATTCTTCCCATTAGACCTTCTCCCCACCCCTACCCCCACCCCCCCACCCCCCACCACTCCCACCCCTCCTTCGCCACCTTCCCCGCCAACATCTCCTCCCTCAGCCTCCCCTCCAGCACCTCCACCACCAAACATGTTCCACACAAACTCATTATTATCATACTCACCATTTCCCTTGTCTCAGCCTCCCTCATTGTCGCCTTCGCCGCCTTCCTCCTCCATCACAAGAAAAAGCACCACCACCTCCCCCTCCACAGCCCAAAACAACCCCACCCCAGAACCGACAGTCTCCGCCTCGTCCCCCCTAACACCACCCCCTCGGACGCCAAAACCCCGAAAACCGACATCAAAATCTCCAAAAAACCACCCCCTCCACCAGCACCATTGCTAAAAAACCAAACCCCCCCTTCAACTAGCTCGGAGTTTCTCTACCTTGGTACACTTGTAAACTCGAGAGAACTCGAAAAACGCAATAATAACATCAGCAATAACAATGAAGATAATAGCAATAATCAGAACAATGCTGATACTATTACATATGAGAGGCTTAGCTCACCCGAGCTTCGGCCTCTTCCGCCTCTTCCACGTCATCATTTTGGTAATAATAATACCAAGAATGATGAGTTGGGGTTTGAGGAAGAAGAGGAAGTACAAGATGAGGAGTTTTTTTCACCAAGAGGCTCTTCTGGTGACCATAAAGATAGCCCCCCTAGTCCACAAAACAATGCAGCTTCATCTTCTCATTATAATAATAATGAGAAGAGTGATTTTGATAAGTTTGATGCTAAAATGGTTGATGATTTGAATAATTTTAGAAGCAAAAGTACTAATTCATATCTTTATGAGATGAAGTCGAATTCGAGTTCTTCATCAAGTAGTCCTTCAGTGATGTTGAATTTGAATAGCCCCATAAGTTTGACTTCTAAGTCCCCGGATTCGTTGGTCAACTTTCCCGCCCCACCGCGGTACATTCAGCCACCTGCCCCGCCTCTTAGGCCATTTCGGCCTTTGTCGCCACCTTCTTCTGATGAAGAGGAATCCCAGAATTCCCCTTCTAGAGCTTCAGATTTTTCTTTGCAGAATTTGGAGTCTCCAATGAGTAAAATGACCAATTTGCCCCCTACTGTGCCTCCTCCCCCGCCTCCACCTGCCGGGTTTTTGGACCGTCCGGGGGGTGGGTTGTGTCCTCCGGAGTTGGTAGCGCCTTCGAGGCCCATGGTAGGGAGGAATTTGAGTGGGGAGAGGAAGGCTGAGGAGAGTATGATGATGAAGCCTAAGTTAAAGCCTTTGCATTGGGATAAAGTTAGAGCTAGCTCAGATAGATCAATGGTTTGGGATCAGTTAAAGGCTAGCTCTTTTGAGTAAGATTTTTCTTGAAATTGCATTTGTTTATGTTTTTATTGAAGTACATGAAGTCATATAATTGGTATTGAAGTACATGGTGATTTTAAATTGAACCTGATGTAGTCTGTGAAGAGTTTCGAGTAGTGCCAACGGGCTTTTCAGCTGAGGCTAGGGCGTTGCTCTTTTACGAAATTATTATATGCTACAAATGATCTCCTTGATTATGCTTTTCATAATTTTTGGTAGAGCATGTTGTAGAATATTAATACTGGCTTTATGGACAATTTGGTTGCAGGTTAATGAGGAAATGATTGAGACACTATTTATGGTTAATTCTTCAAATGTGAATTTGAAAGATCGGAACCGGAAGCCGGTTGCACAGGTACAAAATCAAGATAATCAGGCTCTTGATCCAAAGAAGTCTCAGAACATTGCTATATTATTGAAGGCACTTAATGTTACCACTAAGGAAGTTTGTGAAGCACTTTTAGAAGGTACAATCAAATCCGTAATCATATATGCTTGAGTGGCGAGTTTGCACAAAACTCTCTTTAATATGTATTTCATTTATCTGCAATCTGTGTTTCGCTACCCTTTATAGCTTGAGTTTCCTTAAACTGACATGTCGCTTATTTGTTCTAACACTCATTCGGTCTTA
Source organism: Lithospermum erythrorhizon (assembly GCA_019722365.1). Taxonomy (NCBI): domain Eukaryota; kingdom Viridiplantae; phylum Streptophyta; class Magnoliopsida; order Boraginales; family Boraginaceae; genus Lithospermum; species Lithospermum erythrorhizon. Next base: position 1,288,738 of record JADFUC010001453.1, read on the forward strand.
AGCTTGATGATATTACTAAGCACTCTGCATTTAGCAGTTCGATCATGCAAATTGAGAATGAGCAATGCTGTTAGTTTTAAAGTTTTCATTTGTGATTTGCTGTTATATCTTTTGAAAAGGTACGACTATTTATTTACCAGTTCTGCAGTGACATATGAAAGTGAATGCTTCGTATTCTTGTTCATTTATGGCATCGGAGGCATTTGGTATAATCCTGCGTATCCAATCCTGCTTATTTCATTGTCTTGAACTAAAATGATTAACAACATTAAATATGTCTTTCTCAATGTATGTAAATAATATGAAATATGTGACAACAGATTGATTTTGTTATCTTATGCACTTCAACAGGCAATGCTGATACACTGGGTGCAGAGCTTCTTGAAAGTTTAATAAAGATGTCCCCAACCAAAGAGGAAGAACGGAAACTGCTAGTGTATAAAGACGATTCGCCTGTTAAACTTGGCCCTGCCGAGAAATTTCTCAAGGCAGTCCTTGAGATACCGTTTGCCTTTAAGAGAGTAGATGCAATACTTTATATGACCAATTTCGACTCAGAAGTCGAATATCTCAAAAGCTCATTTGAGACACTTGAGGTAACTATAGTTCATTAGAGATCAATGCATGTGGTTGACATGCTTTTAGTGGATGATAAGAAAATGCTTCAGTTACAGCTAAATATGTCTTCCTTGCCTGATTTTCAGTTCATGAAAGAATGTTGAATCACTTTGGCCTTCAGAGTAACATATTATATAAGAGTTCTGGCACTAGCTAAAGAGATTCTGGAGCAACCTAGAGTAGAGGCATTATCATTTCTTTCTAACGTAATAACATGTTTTCTATTTTGCAGACTGCTTGTAGGGAACTGAAAAACAGCAGGATGTTTATGAAACTACTGGAAGCTGTTCTGAAAACTGGGAACCGCATGAATGTGGGAACCAATCGGGGGGATGCCCATGCCTTCAAACTTGACACACTACTCAAGCTTGTAGATGTCAAGGGCACGGATGGGAAAACCACACTTCTACATTTTGTGGTTCATGAAATCATTCGAGCAGAAGGTTCTCGTATTTCTTATGCAGATCAGAATTCAAATGGAGAGCAAACTAAGCAATCTGTATTACGTGATGAGGTTGAATTCCGAAAGATTGGACTCAAAGTTGTTTCAGGCCTGAGTGGGGAGCTTAGCAATGTTAAGAAAGCTGCTGCTATGGACTCTGACATGCTCAGTAATGAGGTAATGGGATTGGTGAATGGAATAACCAAGGTCGCTGAGGTCCTGAACTTGAATGAACAGCTTGCCTTGAAGGAGGAAAATCATCGAAAATTCTCAGAGTCGATGAATGAATTCTTGAGGAAGTCAAAAGAAGAGATCATAAACATACAAGTTCAAGAGGGCCTGGCTCTATCCGCAGTAAAAGAGATAACCAAGTATTTCCATGGTGGCTCAGCTAACGAAGAAGCTCACCGGTTTAAGATATTCATGGTTGTGAGAGACTTCCTTTCCACCCTCGATCAAGTATGCAGGGATGTCAGCAAAATAAATGATAGGACAACAGTAAGTCAAGGGCGGGAAAAAACAGTCACAGTAAATCCCAGTCTTCCTCCAGTCTTTCCAGGACTCGATCCCAGTAAGGAACAAAGCACGTCTGATGACGACAGCTCTTCGTCGTCTTCCTCTTGAACTGTATGGTGGTTCATTCTTTTTGAACGGAATCAGTCCATAAATGAAGACCATCATAAAATCAGCTCTGATTTCAGTTAAACCACAGCTTCCTTGCATCTCATATACTCCCTGATGTCCAATACGCTGTAATATATTAATGGATTGTATAAGTAGATTAATTATTCTATAGGATTTTACTCTTGAGTTCCCGTGTAAATGTAGACGATAATCTGTATTCTTGCAGTAACTCCAGCTATTTAGTATTGCAGCTTTTATCTTCTGTTGTATGGTTAACACCAAAGGAATAATCTGAAGCAGCAGTGCACTACGCTTATCTCGGATGAAATCCCTTTTGGGGAATTCGTTCTAGTTTTCAAATTTTATGCACTTACTTTTGTTATGCATTTCCCTTCGTAGATATCATGGTAGCAACCTCGGCATGGTGTGCTATCGGTAGGTTTATCAGACTTCGGTCATCTCCAAGCGAGCATGACTCGAGTTGTCAAGAGTCGCACCAGCGAGCAAGTGGTAGCAGCTAGAGTTGTTAACTATGTCACTGAGTCGTTCTAAAGAAGAGCAAGAAAAATTGCTCGAGGGGTCTCCCTTTTTGTCCGACTCAAATCTAGTTCTTTCATATATCATACTTGGAAAGATTATGTAGACTGCAGAACAGAATTCAGTGTTTGACAATATTCCAGATAGCAATCTGAAATCTGTATAGACAAAACCAGAAGAAAAAAATAAAAAAAATATTTACACAAGCTCTCTCCTCAAAAAAGTTACTTCCAAAACATTATTAAGTTGGATGCAAGTCATGTATGTAACAAACATCATGCATACGACCAAAACCTATAATATAATATATTCAACGTTTTCATGTAAGTCATTACAATGTCTTAAGATTCTATACAATATATAAGCCACCTAAATGATGGCCTTACATTTCTTTGATGATGATAAGTTTATTTATCTGGTGGTCACTAAAATACGACACCCTAGAGAGATTTTCCGCATACATTTTCTTGTGGTCACAGAAAGTAAGCTCGCTGAGAAGAGAATGGTCCCAGTGCATTTTTGGCAGCAATGACCTTGCTTACCAATAGCTTCCACTTAGTTTCTTCCTTTTTGGTCTGTTGGCGCATTTTTTCTTTGAAATGCCTGAAAACAATACAGTATAAGCATCACCAGACACCAACGCAGGAACACAACTGGATATATCACAATCCATTAATTCAATCTTCCATAAGAGTAAGAAGAAATTAAGTGAATACATGTTAGAGAACTCCTAGCAGTTCCACTCTTCTACTTTCATAATTCGGTTGTTGTTATGAGCTAAATACACTTCCCGAGTACCTAGAGAGGTAGCTTATCAATCATAGTATTCATGTTTGAGCACCATCTCAATTGGAAACTGGTCGACATTTAAAGTAAATATTGACCTTATAGTCTTATACATTAGATATAAGAAATGTGAATATTCTCCCTGATATCCTAATCCTTTACTTGAATGACATTATAACAGGCTTACTTCAATAATAAAGTGAATCAGATGCATTTAAGTGACTTCAAGACGTGCTTTTCGACTTACCTACAAAGAGGCACCTTGCATAAATCAGGTTCATTGCACATGCGGGAATGGAGTTCAAGTATCTGCCACATGCGCTTACACTGTACACATCCACCAGGAACCCTGGTCCTGCAGCCTTGGAAATGACGAACAAGAATTTCCAGCCCCTTGCAAGCAGGAAAACTACAAGTAACCTGGTTTCCTTTCAGCATTTTGTCGCGGGGCCCTATATTATTACACCCATCCCTACAAATATGAAGCAGAGCTTCCATTGCCTCATAAAGTTGTAGATACATCTTTCTTTCTTCGAATTTTTTCAACCTATCTTGTTTTCTCTGGGACAGAGAAGACTTACATTCAGAATCCAGTTTCTAGCATTTGATCTACAGACTACAGCCAAAGAGAACAGCCAACAACCATGGTAAACCACATTTATAATTGAAAACGAAGACTTCATATCACCCAAGGTATATTGGACACCAAAGAATCTATTCTTCAATCAGTGTTGAAATATTGAAGAGTTAAGACAATGCTTTGTACTTACATTGGTACACCAAAAGATTCACAAATTGAATATTTTCGGCCTTGTAAGCAAATCAAACTTGAAGTTAAAATCAATGAAGAAGATACTATGCAAAATTCCACAAAAGTTTTGAAGCAAAATCAGTGGGGTATTTGATTAAAAAAATTCCATAGGCTATAACAAAAAAGGAATAATTTTGCACCATGTTTTCAAATGTGTGTTAAAAGAGAAAGATCATTTAAATAACTCAGCATAGTTCAGACAAGCACTCTGATTATAGAAACTGGGTTTAGCTCGAAACTACGAGCAGTTACAGTCTTACAGAATCTGCCTCAACAAGCAACTCTAATAGCTCTTGCTCAAGGAGAGGATTAGCTCGTTTCATAACTTTCCACCCTTCAGTAGATGATATAGTTTTGAATTCTCTCACAACCATTTGGATACAGATGAACGCAAGACGGGAAGCATCACATTCTCTGGCTAGCTGCAGCACGTCTATAACATTTTCTTTATTCAGCCAAGACTGCTCCAGAAGGCTGATACAGACTTTTTTAAGTGAATGAATGGAGTAAGAATGTGATAAGACCAATAAATGAAGAATGAACTTCTTCATCTCTTCGGCATCATAACTACAGTAGCATCCAAAAGTAGACTGCAGGTCAGAATCTGCATGAACATTTTATGATATAGCAAACCATAGGAGGGAAATTAACTGACATAGAGAGAAACATAAGACAGCGTAGTGCCTATATTTCATATTAGGTGGTTTTTCAAATGCAAACACACATGTAGTCAGTCATATATACTATTCATAGAATGTTTAATCTCCTACATACTCTATCCACTCCAAAAAACTAAATTTACAAGCATACAACAAAATCTACAATTACTCTGGTAAGGAAACAAATTTTTATCCAAAATAAAAGAGAAGTGTTAAGTTACTTTACATACCAGGATGAGTAGAGAAAACGAATAAATACGTGAACAGCATCATGAGGAACTCCAGAAATCTTAATATATCTGATCCCATTCTTATCTCTTGATTGCCTTAGGAAGCTCCCCAGTACTGGAGATGCAACACTCTGCGTAGCATAGATCAGCTGATAAGAACATCTTAAAATATGGTAATCACATTTTATCTTTAATCACCAAATTTATCTACTATATATTTACTGTATTATGATTACTAGACCATATCATGATCAAATTATGTCCCATAATAATAACTATGTATGATGAAGTATATTATGTGCAAATAATTCATTGTAGTATTTCATACAAACGTGTCAGGCTATCTAAGTTAAATCTTCATATTTATGCATGGAAATAGGAGAGAATAGGAGGATAAGATGAACCGACTGACCAGAACATTGAAATGTGCAGGAATAATTAGCTTGTCCTGGGTAATAATGTGTACATCAGCTCCATATCCTTCTATAAACAGCTTTTCCCACATTTCTTTTGTTTCCCTTGGCACATAATGATAATTGGATGTGTATCTTTTAGTTTTTAAATTAATTTTGCTGGGGACTGGAGGGGGTTTAGGAATATTTTGGTCATATGATATAGTATGGCTAGCAGAAGCCGACAAAGGTAAACCACCACTTGAGTTTCCTTCCTCTATTTGTATGTTAAGAGATCCATCAAAAGAATCAACTGTTGAACATGTCCAGTGATCATCAAACTCTGTCGATGCCATCAATGATGGACCCACTAATTTTCTCTTGATATGAAGAAGAGGATGTCAGTCTGAAAATGAATAGTAAATATGGTGACTAACTGGACATGTTCATAAAAATTCAGATACATACAAAGCAGCAGAAGATACAGATATATAAGGATAGAAATGGAACTTGGAGAACATTGGGGAAATGAACATGGATAACTTTCAGATTCAAGCAAGATTAGAATAACTCGAGGCAAAGAAAACAACTTTTAGATGATTAGCATAATTAAGTTACTTCTATTAAAAATCAGGATACTTCCACAAGTAGTCAAAGAGACATCAAATCTAGGTTGTAACAACTATTAGACTACTTCCACAAGTATTTGTCAAAATTTATCATGGACCTACAAGTGGAGTTTCTCGCATTTTATTGTTCCATGCCTCTCATTTATATGTTTTTGGGTAAAAAATGGAGGGGTATCAAATTAAATAACAACACAATAGGCAACAAGAGGGTGATAGCTGATGTGCCTATCACTCATCAATGATTGAGAAGCAACAGAATCCTAAGAGAAAATTACAAGATTCACCAAATATCTAGGCATGTAATGAGTAAAGCATACTCTAATCTTCACCAAATCCAGGGGGGGAGGGGGACAATATGACTTGTACAAACACATGTCTGAAATTTTGGGATTATCAATCCAAATACAAAGGAATCGTCAGTTCCAACGAAAGATCAATTGAATTATTATAAACAATAGACTCGGTCACCTATACATTTAGCCATTAAAAGAATAGCCAAATGTGAATCATTTTAGCAAAATATATATAAGAATTGCTTAACAAGGATCCATGATCTTGATATTCTTGTACTTAAATAATTTAAAATACATACATCCACATACAAGCTTTAGATACATATTATTTTATGTATCTAATACTAAATTTACCAAAACGGATTGATTCTTAAAGTGAACATCAAGTAATCAACCCAAAAAAACAGAATAAATATATATCCATAAAGAACCATGGATACAGTCAAATCTTGAATATTCATGCTTGTTTATATAACTACAAGGCATACACATGCATACAACAAATAACACAACAAAGATTACATCTACAATTACTCATGCATGCATCCAAATACTGATCATCAATTGAAGATCAAGTCAACCCATGAACTCAAAAAAGTCTTTTTTTCTTCCAAAATCAATACAATCTTAATAAAAGCATATACTCATACAAAAAGGCAGCAAATCTACTAAAAATCAGACCTTTTTGTTCACTTGACCTACAATAACTATACAGAGAGCCAGAAACTGCAACAACTAATCATAAATACCTGAAAACAACAAAAAATTCACTTATAGCAAATAAACTATTTTTAAACAACCTTGATTATTAAATGAAACAAAAAACAATAAACAATTAACTCTTGAGCTCAAATACCTATTCAGAGAGCCAGAGACTACCAATTCACAAGAAACACCTGAAAAAACAAACCCAAATAATAAATTATAGCAAAAAAGAAAGTATTTTTGAACAACCTTGATTATTAAAAGAAACCAACAAACAATAAATGAATTAAGTAAATGGGCACCCACAAACTAATAAAATGCAATAAAATAAGAAAACCATCATACACTAACGCCCTCGAGCTTACTATTTTCATATTACTGATCGCTTAATCATGTACTAATCAAACGTAAATGAACTTACTAGAAATGCTTAATCAAGAATACTTAATGAACTGAATATATATATTATTAATATATAGATAAACACACAAAATTGTGAATTGGTCTCGTGAATGTGTGAGAGTGTTGGATTTTTGGAAGGTAGAAAGGAGAGGTGATGAATGTTATGAGGTGCGTGGACCCACTTACTTCGCTTCTTTTTTAGCACTTTCGGAAATGACTCCACTTCCCATTAGTCTATTCATATCCAACAACCATAAACTAATATTAATAATTTGCTGCGTAATCAATGTCTAACTGTTAGCTTTATAAAACGACAGAAAGAATTATATTTCTATTAAACAAAAAACATAAAATTCTACGAACTTAATAACATAATTTTTTAAAAAGATCAATTATACTTTTTAAAACAATCCTAATAAAATTATATTTTTTCAACAAGACGACTATTCTCAGACTCCTAATTCCCTCCCCAGCTAAACAAAAATAAAATAAGGGGTGGGGTTTTAAGATTTTTTGAATTAAATATTGTTGATGTGAAATTGGTAAAATATCTCTCAAAATTGTTTGTTTGGCTGGTATTAATTTGTTTCTTGGGTTTAAGAAAAATTTAATAACCTGATTAAATTTTGTGCAACATATAAAGATGAGTAATTAAATGAATCATTTTTAAAAAATGTGTTGAAATAATGAATGGTTTTAAAGATATGTGATCAATGCTAGTTTAACCATAAATTTTAAATTACGAATTATTTATTTTAAAAGATAGTTATTATGATTTTAACTAATTGTAATATAAAGTATCACACAAATGCAACATATGACTAAAACTTAATAAAATATTTCTATTTATAAAAGTGTGAGTTGTGTTTCTTTATTTTTCACATTACTAATTATTATATTATCTTTATTATAATATTTTTTATTGATGAAAAATATGTTTCTAAAGTTTTAAAAATGACTCCTATAACAATTCAATAATTAATAAGTTTTAAATTTTTGCCTAAAATTTCTATAACAATTCAAATATAATGAAAGTGATTACTCTATAATATACGCAATGCTTTTACCACTTTCATATATATGTTAATTACCTTATATTCATTATCAACATTCAATTATATGAAAACACTAACATCTTTTACCAACAAATAAAATAATATTTGATAATACCGACTTTTTATTTTTTTTAATTTGATGTTAACAAGGCAAATCAGATTTATGCAATGAATTAGTATACCTTAAATTATAATTAAAAAATAGATTTTCTAATCCAAAATTAATTAAAAACATTGTTAATAATTAATTTCCATCCTAATAGATTGTCAATATTTGAATTTTGATTTTTCACAGATTAAATGTTCTATTCAAATATTTTTATTTTTGTTGTATAATATTTGGTGAAAATTATCAAATAATAATATTTTCAATGTAATTTAATATTGACATTAAATTTTATTCAAATCAAAAATTACGTTTATTGACGGTTAAGTAAACGCTTTGTCAATTTGAAAGACTACTTAAATCACATTTAATAATCATTTAAGATATGAGTAATAGATTTGAATATTTTATTTCAAAATTTAATTTTTTTTATTATAATATATATAACATGTTAGTTTTTATGCATAAAAAAATATTTTTATCTATAAACTATAAATACAATTAATTAGAGTTGAACTAAAAATTTACAATACAATAGGATAGTCCGTTCCGATAAGTGTTTCAACTCTTTCATGGTATATATTCAATTGACTCAAATTAGAGCTTACATTTTCTGTCTTATATTATAAATTTGATGCTATTTAAACATAATTTGGCAAAAAAATCCCCAGTTATGCAGCAAATGCACTTGGTGTTATTACAAACTCATAATCATACATGTTTCAAATTTAATATTTATTTAATGATATATAATTTATTTATATTTTTATTATTTATTCATTATATTTAAAAAAATATTCACATTTAAATTCAAGTAATTAATTTCAATCATCTTTTGTCAGAAGTCAATTATAGTAATACTTTAAATTTTATTTAACAAAATACCTAAGTAAAATTTAATACTACTCTATCCTTTTCGCTTGCTTAACAACTTCATCCGTTTCTCTTTTAAATATTTCACCAATTTTAATACAAAGTATTTGTCTTTCAAAGATAAAAAATCGTAATTTATATTTTTAATGCACTTTTTCATTTTACTTTTCTTATTAAATTATCAACCAAACAATTATGTTGGGGCTTCAATGCATCACATTCTATATTTTCAATGATTTTTGACTATATTTTTAAATTACTGGGAAGACAACTAAACAGAAATCTGAAGTTAAGATTTCCGATTAATTTTCATTTAGGGTAAAATAGCCACTTTACTATTTCAAGGTGAAAACAAATTTGTGGATATCCAAGAAAAGAAAATATAGAAGGAACGATCTAAATGAAAATTAATCTATAGTTATGAGGCAAAACGGCTAATTTAGCTTTAATATTTAAGTAATTTCACTTTACTAATGTTATGCTCTAGCTGTATTAAAATAAACATATTGTTTGGAAATAAATAGAGTCATTCCAGCTTCACTCATACATCAATTAAAACCATTTACTTTAATTCATGATTCAAAGCTTTCTTCGATCATGCTTAAAATGATAAAAATAAGAACCACTTCGTAAATATTATGTAAACATTTAAACAACGCCAAATCTTCAAAACTGGATAAGTTGAATATACAAAAAATATTTTCATAAACATATTATACCAAATTCTAGTAAATATCATTAATTCAAATTAAAAATAAAATAAAATATTTTTGAAATCCATTATTTATATAATTTGAAATACTTTAAATAAATTTTTAATGAAAGTCAACTTTGAAATAATTTTTTTCATAATTAGTATTATTTGAAAAATATCTAAAAGCAATTTAAAATGTATTATTTGACAATTGACAATTATAATTATCTCATTACAAAATTTTCGAAATATCATATTAAAACTTCCTATTTAATGAAGATTCATTTTCAAATCATAAATTCTAATCTACTCCAATCACATAATGTATTTTATTATGTTGGCCTAATCTCATAATTTATTCACAAATTATCTACAATATTTATTTTTGTAAGACACACATATCTAAAAAAAAAAACTGAAAGCTTGTACGTTTCCTTTTGAAAGCAACCATTTGAAAATCACATCAATTTCATTATATAAATTTAAAAATAGAAATTTTTTTGACGAACTTTTAGCAATTTTACATGCTTAAACTATTAGTACTCATAAACACCCTTAAATAATTTAAATGTACAAACCGTAACATCAAGTCTGGGATCCATACACAATCCTAGATAGTGTTTTTTTAGTACTGAAATGACTATTTTACCCCTGAATACCTCGTAACTACTACACTTACAAATAGGGGGCAGTCATTTCACCCCAAAACAAGTACTATTTTTTGTGTGTGTATAACAGTTCAGATCAGGTCCCCAGTGATTTTCCTTCTACTGTTTAGACGTAAATACTCGATCCCATTGCTCCTCCCTACTCCAGTAATTATCACAATGAGATCACTCCAGGTTTAACACCAGCTCTAATATGTAGATGTCCAGTGGCTAAGTAAAAAAACATTGAAGTGTTAACACAATGACATTATTACAGTACAACGATTGTTTCCATAAAAACAGTTCATAATATGTAAGCACGATATGTTAAAAGATAGGAAAGCTTCCAAGTCTTATGAAAGTATTAACATCGTCCACACAGTTAAAATTTCCTAGAAGACAACCATATTCCCCTTTTTCCAACAAATTGAAGTGAATGGTAAGTGGAGTACCGATATATTTGTTATTCTACCTCTGTTGCGCTTCCGCTTGCTTTTGATAACGAGTTCATTCTACAATGGTTTGCTACTCCATTTATTATACACTGAACCGAATGCCTGCCAAGCTCTACCACTGTTTCCTATCTGAACGATTTATCGTATTTTTTATATTAAAGTCATATTTATGCCAAATTTTAAAAATTTACATCGCACATTAATCACATATATAATATTGAAGTCAACTTTATTAAAAAATTATTGCACATAGGCTTTTAAAAGAGATACGTCATATTTATTCTATCGATTTTCAATATAATTCAATGAGATTTCACATCGAACAAAAGACATCTAATGTGTGGCCTCTTTTAGATGTTTTCACAAGGCTTAAAATCGGCATAATTTCATAAAAAGATCTTGATATTATTCCGCTTTACCTAATATTATCGATTCAATCATCAATTAAAATATAGTAAAAATGAATACATAAAACAAAATCGAAAGTATTAGAACTATGAATAATTTATACTACTAATCAATTGAGTATGATACTTTCAACAATAAATAAACAATATAAGGTACATTTTTTTTATTAAAAGAGAAAAGCCACTGCTTTCTAACAATAAATAAAATTACATAATGTATTCTTTTTATTAAACCTTAAAACGGCATAATACGGCAACAAAACTTTTAAATTTATTATTAAAACTAATAAAAATTATATGATCATATAACTACGAACAAATGAATTATAATATAAATCAAAGTATTATTTATAAATTTACTTTAAATAATTAATTACTTTATTTATTATTCCATTTAAATGCTTCAAACATAAATAATTACGCATAACCCACTTAATATTTTACTAATACTTAAAATTATGATACCATATAGTAGGTTTTAAAGGTTTTTAATTAATAAAAATAAATGACTAAAATAAACATTAATATTTGAATGCACTTAGAATCGGACCAAATTGATTTGAAAGTGACAAAAATGTAAGATTGTATATTTGTATATGCTACGTATTTTGGTGATTGACATTCATAAATCGACGTATAGTATTCATATGCTTTGAGTCTTGTTAATTCCATCTCCAATAGAGAATTGTTAAAAATAATTTTCTATTACGAGGCATCCTATTGATGTCGGATGCTTTGATAACTTGTTATTTCATTTCTCACGATACCGTGAAATTTACTAAGATCTCTAAATTTATCATCACTCAACCACAACAATATATAAGCCATATGACAAACAACTATAGATTGGTTTCTTAATTATCCCAAAAAAATGCACATGAGGTACTTCGACTTCATTGGGGAGAGCGAAAAATTGTTAGTAGGCATTACCCTATCATCAACAACACATAAAAGTTTGGTAACAAATCCATATGCAAACCAGAATATACAGTGGGCACTGAATAATATGTGAAGTAAAATAAGAGATACAATTTAAAAATATCACAAGTCAACTTCTTATTTGTCAGTCACAACACACAAAATCTTTTTTATTAACAAAATACCACAAAATGGCTATGGAATGACTAATTTACCCCTCATTAAAATCAATTAATACACACACTTCCTACCGATTTCCACGAGCCTATTCCCCCTTTCTCTTTTTTTTTTCCCTTCTTCTCCCAGCTCATTCTTCCACCGCCGTATTCATCTTTTTTTTTTTCTCTTTTTTTTTTCTTTTTTCCTTTGACTCCTCAAAACAATAAACATCTAGCTTTATCAAACGTTTTTGCCCCAACAGTTGCTACCAAATTTTATGGAAGGGAATAAAGGTAGGGATTTCTAATTTTTTCTTAGTTTTTTCAATCGATTTGAGTTAGGACCTTATATTTGAAACTGTTGTTTGTTAGGGCTACATATATTTAAAAGAACTTAATATAATCAAATATAATATAATATAATACTATACTATAAACATGTTATATTACTATATACACGCATGAACCATATAACAGAATTTGTTACAGTATAATACAGTATGTCACAGTATAATATGTTATAATACGTTATAATCATGGTCTGTCGAATGCTTTCAGATTATCTTGTCCCGATCAATTTTAATGGCCAATGGAAGAAGAATGAGGAAGATATCTGGAGATATGAAGCACTAAAGACAAAGTACATCAAAGTTTCATTCACCACAACCTATCTGTAGCCTCGAGTTGATATATGTATCAATCGATTAGTCAACAAGAAAAACGGGTTCATCGCTCATAGTTTGGCATAGTCCCGATCATAGTCTATATAGCTCCGTATAGTCCAAAAGACAAACCAGTCACCAAAGAGAACTCGATCTGGCCAAATTCAAACATCCTGCCTCCCCCATTTTCAACTAGATTTCGCTCGCTTAGATTTTATCTATCACAACCAACACCACCCCTTTTACCAACCACAAAGAGAGTGGACTCAGATGGCGAAATCTTCTATTTAAAGAGTAGTCGACGGCTCAGATTCTTCGCCAGACAAGATCAAATTTTCATCCGACAATATAATCGGACGCGCTTCTAAACAACTCAAAATGCCTGGTTGTTAACCTTAAGTTCACATCAGCTATTTTCTGCCGACAATAAAATACTCAAAGTTTAATACAACAACAAAGATTCAAATTCCAAAAATCAAAACAAAACAAAGTAACGACTATATAACGTATCAGAAAACGAACATTTAAGAAAATCAAAAACAAAAACAAAAATGTACCACTACCATTCATCAAATGTAATAATAATACTTTACTCATAGTACATACCCTCCAATCAACAATTAGCAATTGCCACAAATCGAATTGGAACTCTAGTTATCAACTATTCTTAAAATAATATTTTCAAAATTATAAAACCGACATTATGAAATTAGTTATACCTAATTATATTAAGTTATACTGTGTTATAACATATGATAATGTGTTATACTAAGTTATAACATATTATACTGTATTATAATATATGATAATATGTTATAATGAGTTAAAACATATTATAATGTGTTATACTAAGTTACAACATATTATACAACATCAAACCGCAAGAAAACCTAAAAAGATTCAAACTTTTGTCAAATAAACAATAAAATATCACAAATAACAAATATCAAAAACTCATTTAAAAAACTATAAAGATTCAAACTTTTAGTAAATAAAACACACATAACAACATCAAACCCAAATAACATACAAGCAAATAAATATCAGTGACTAATCTAAATAATACCGCAATAACGAATAATACTTCCGAAATTAGCTGGGGAGATTTTAGAAATAACTTACATTATTTCAAGCTTCCTCAGTTTTCGAGTTAATAATACAAAATTTTGTAAAAACGTTGCTTTTGTGGAATTACCTCCAGAACGCGAATAAAGCAGTGAAAGAAATTTTTGCGTTTTAAATGGTGAAAAAGTGAAATCTGTGAAAGTTGTTTAGGGATAAATTAGTCATTTCATACCACTCACAGAAATTGTTAATAAAAAGATTTCATGTTGGTTGCGACAAATAAGAGGCTGACTTCATGCAGATTTTCAAAATTTCCCAAAATAAGATACCTACCCACAATTGGGATGATCTCTGGTAAATAAGGAAGCCTTTTATAAACAAGGCTGTGAAGGAATCATGAGCAACTAATAATCACTTTTATTCATAACAAATTATCTAGTTACATCCCTAAGAACATAATAATGTTTGATCAAATTATATAGTACATTCATCAGAGAAGGGGCTCGGCCTTCACTCGTTTCCAGCGAGCTAACTTCTCTCTTCCCTGATATTGAGATAATTTAGGCCAGTTAGTCTAACGCTCACCGGGGTGAACATTGAGAAATTAATTTAAGCAGTGCAGTTCAAAAATGAGTGCTTAACGAAAATAGACTGAATAGACAGTGGAAGGTGGAAGAGAGCAATGCAAGCTGTTGTTTTTATGAGATACGATATAACAAAACATATGCAAGAGAAATAAAAGCATGTAAATAGTTACCCTGCGAGGTGCAACTGCCATTTCATTGTCCACAATAGATATAGCCTTGATGCCAAATGGCCGCAGAACCTCCTCATAACTGATATGATGAATTAGAGCAGTTGTGCATGGTCACATTAGAGAGCAGCTGGATTAATATCTAAATACAATCTACATAATATTTATTTTAAATGAAGACGCAAATGGAGACATACTTATCAACTGACACTGCATATGGAGGCCCATCCTCATGATAGCTTATCTGCCAACCAAAGGCATTAGAAGGGAAGTGAATGCAAAGCAGTATGAACAACTCATAAATTTTTCAGATCTTGATGAATTCAGTGTAGAGTTTGAATGTAATCTATGTTAGATTGAAAGAGGAGAGAACTGTGTGAGGTCTGATGAAAGAGAACCCAAACAATTACTAGTGCCTTTGCCACTCACAAAAACACAAAAAAGAGGTAGAATTAACAAATTGCAATAGCCTCAGAGTTTACGATGTGCGAGCACCTGTTTAATATTGATATAATCAATTAATGGAGTACATAGTAATGACTATATAAGTTTCATGTTAAGGGGAATAGTTAAAGGATAAGCCCCTAGACTGCTGCAAACTGGGCTTGCAACACCAGTCTACAGATCAGTAAACCCGTTCCCGCTGATAAGAATGCATATTACCGAGAGTACATTAATACGAGTACAAAGAAATATGTCCAAACCGGAAATATCAGTGTTATCAACTCGCCATCTGGTTTCAGCAGTTCCTGTATTCTGCTAGCCCAAAGTGCCCTCATATCTGGATCTATGGCACAGAAAAATCTGCAATTTCACGATAGGATCAGCTAAATTATTAGCCTTACAGTGGATAATAGAAATACAAAAAGAGAAAAAGCACAATTACTCACGTGTAATCGAAAATGAGATCGAACAATTCAGTTGGACGCCATGAGAAGAAGTCTTCAATAAGAAATGTAAGATTATCTGCATTTGAGGAAGAACAAGACAACTGCCTTGATAAAAAGATACCACAATCATCATTAGACAAAATTTTGAAAAGATGTTTAGCTTACAAACGTTGATATATGACAATGGAAAAAGACGTTGATCACAACATATTACCTGTTTCGCCTTCTGAATGGCTTTTTCAGATATATCTAAGCCAACAACATACCGTTCAGGACATGCAATTGCCATCACATCATGACCCTGTCGTTAATGTGAAAAATTAGTTGTCCTGAGAAATGATAAAGCGACTAACTTTGTATGACTGAAAAATTGAAAAAACTAAGGCAGTGCACAGCAAGATCACTTTCAATTTTCCAACATCATGATCTTAGAAATTACGTGCCATCTTCCCTTTACATTTTTATTAAACATCAATACAATTTTCACAGCCCATCTATTAGATCGTTTTTTCTCCTTCACCTTCTAAACTATTGAAATACAGAAACAGTTTTGAGATGTATCCTAAACTATTCTTTTTGGAAGTATTTGATCGGTGTGATATAATTTTTGCTTCTTCATCGTATGATTTTCCCTCGTATGAGTGCCTGACAAAGAGAGTAAGTTCGTGATGATTGAAGTTTACAAGATAGACCCTCAATTTGAAGGCATGCATCAAAACTAAGCTGAGTATTTAAAACCAAAACAACTAAATAATAAACCAGAAGCTCAAAAGAAAGTAACAATACATTCCAACAATCGATCTGCAAATCTACTTACACTGCCACAACCAGGAATCAGTGCCCTCCCCTTCGGAAGGGCTCCTGTCTTAAGAAGGTGTAACAACACTGGGGTAGGCTGTCCCAAATCCCATGGTGTCAACCCTTCATCATAGCATTTATCCCACCCAGCTGAAATACCATGTAACACATCATTATTATTTTAAAATTCGGCCCTTGTCATTGCAAGGCATTGAATCCGAGCCCTCGTTATTGCAAGTAATATCTCGTGAACACTAGACTATCTCACTATCCTAGTGGTACAACACAACAACATTATATACATTCTTAAATTACCAAGAAAGCACCTTAATTATTGCCAACTAAACTCACAAACCTGGTTTCCCACACTAAAAATGCCATCATAAACAAAAAATTCCACAATAAAATGATATCTTTGACCTTCCCATAACAGTAGCAATTAAGGATTAAGCTCAATAATAAGAGCAAACATATCACTGATCTATGTATTAAAAAATATGAATAACTAAACAAAAATTAAAGGTAAGTAAACTCCCCAAAGAAATCACACCCTCCATTTCAAAAAAAATATAGTTTGATTTTGGATGGTCAATATTAAGGAGCTTCATAACCTTAATTAACACACGACTTTGAATTGAATATGAATTATAAGTTTAAGAGTAAAGTATAACGAAAATACATATTTTTTCACTAACTAGTAGTATACACCATATACAAAAATACTTGAAATAAAAAAGTCAACAATAAAAATTATACGATCTTTTTAGGATGGATATAGTGCTGGTCAAGAAAAATCAAGTCCCCTATTAATCCGTCTCGGATGAACCTAGGTAAATGTAAATGTAAATTTTATGTTCATCTCATTTAAAATTTTATCCTTTGTATTTCTTTAATGGATTTATCTCGTTTTCATTAACTTCCGAATTGGATATAGAATGATAGTTATAATTAAGAGACCATATATTTACCAGTTGGGTCAGAGTTGACTAGCTCTCGAATTCTTTCTTGATTTTTGTTCTTGTATTGGTTGTGTGACATTCTTACTTGTTGTGTAATCAACAAATGGTGAATTGCAATT
Organism: Lithospermum erythrorhizon; assembly: GCA_019722365.1. Lineage (NCBI taxonomy): Eukaryota > Viridiplantae > Streptophyta > Magnoliopsida > Boraginales > Boraginaceae > Lithospermum > Lithospermum erythrorhizon. The sequence continues at coordinate 1,306,426 of JADFUC010001453.1, forward strand.
GAATGAGTTGTTTTCAAATCGGTGGACTTTGGTAGTAATAATAGGGAACGAGAAATGATGGGAAACATAGATCTTTGATTTATGACTTTGAGATGAACAATAATATAGAAAGAATTGTGGAGTCGTTAAGACTAATGATGAAGTATACACTAACGTTAATTATGTACAATCACCGCTGAAACATTATATATTTATAATATTATTTTAAATGTAGAGATTTTACGCCTCAAATGAAGTTCGAACTCTAACACGATAGTTACTAGTGATCACTGACTAAATATGTGTTGGTTGAAGGATACAACCCTCCCTTAAACGCTTGAATATTGGGAAATCCTCACAACCTCTTCTTATTGACTCTGGGATAAGCAGAGAACGAGTTCCGCAGCAAGATACTCTGCCTACAGAACAGCATTATCATACTGGCTTGCCATTGAAGTCCGAAGCTACAGAAGTAAAGATGGAATTTCCTGGGGTTGGGGAAATAAGTCCTGATAGTATTGAGATGCCGAAGGGAAACATGGATGGTACTTATTCCCAGAGGCATGACACTGATGCTACTTTGTTGAACAACCCAACTTCTTTCTTTCAACAGGAAATCATTAATGTTGAGAAGGAAGTGGATCAGGTCAAACTGGAAAATAATTTAGTGCCTCCTGAAAGTGCAAGTGGATCCAAGTCTGGAAAAGCCAACAATAAAAAGGTGTTTCATTGATTGAGCTATTCACCCTGAGCAAAGTGTGGGAGCATACTGTGGCCTTAGGCAGTGGGTTGGCCAGGTCAGCATTTCTTAAATATCCAGTAATATCGTTCTTTGTTTATTAATCAACTCTTTTATTAAGGCTGCTTACGATATTCCCAAAGTAGTTTGAGGCTTTCTAGGCCATGCATGTGAAGAGCTTGATGAACCTGAAAGTTTTTTTTTTTAATTTTGGTTAAAGATACCTCATTTGACACTATTATCATTTAAGACACAATGTTTTAGTGATAGGAGATGGGAATGATGTAGGAAATAAAAATGAAAAGAGGAGAATGGGAAGGAGAAAGAACTAGGAACCAAGAATAGGGACAAATAAGATAGTTTAGGTGGGTGTCTCCCCATTTTCTTAAGCAATATTTATAAAGCTTTTTCTTTATGATTTTACCATCGGTTGAACAAGTAAATTGCTCACAAAGCAGATGATTCTCATCTACCATTATATCCTTATATAGCTGATCAGAATGCCGTTTTTGCCTAACTGACTGAGAACAGATTTCTAAACATAACCATGTGATTTCATTTTCATGTCCTGCCATTTTTGTTTCTGGTAGATCCTTTCTTTCTATGTGATCATTCAAAATATAATTATATGATTTTATTTTTTATGTCCTACCGTTTTTACCGTGATCCTTTATTATGTGCGATTCATGTGACTGGGCATTCTAAGCATAATTCTATGTGATTTTATTTCATGTCCTGCCATGTTTTTGCCGATAGATCCCTTTCTTATGTTCTTTGTTCCTTTCCAGAGTAAAGCCAAAGCTGAAAAGAACCAAGCAATGGAGCATTCTATGAGTGAGAATTCTTGCCAGTTGTGTGCAGTTGAGAAGGTTACATTTGAGCCGCCTCCAATATATTGTTCACCATGTGGGGCTCGGATAAAGAGAAATGCAATGTATTATACAATTGGTGCTGGTGAAACTCGACATTATTTTTGTATTCACTGCCATAATGAGTCTCGTGGAGATACCATTCTAGTTGATGGAACTTCTATTCCAAAGGCAAGACTGGAGAAGAAGAAGAATGAGAGACTTTGAAGAATGGTATGCCTCCATGAATACACAATTCAGATCCTTTGATTGCTATTTCCTGATGCATGACTTTACAGATGTTTGATTGTTGCCTTCTTTTTTTTCAGTGGGTGCAATGTGATAAGTGTGAAGCTTGGCAACATCAAATATGTGCATTGTTCAACGGAAGAAGGAATGATGGTGGACAAGCAGAGTATACCTGTCCAAATTGCTATATAGCTGAAGTTGAAAGAGGGGAACGAACTCCCTTGCCACAGAGTGCTGTTCTTGGAGCAAAAGATCTTCCCCAAACAATTCTAAGCGACCATATTGAGAAGCGATTAGCTAAGAAATTAAAGCAGGAAAGACAGGAACGTGCAAGATTACATGGAAAGAGTTTTGATGAGGTATTTTTTCTATGTTAGTCATTCAATTCTGGTTTCATTTTGTTTTAGTTAAAACGATTCACTAATTACAGTAACATGAGTATACTGAAAGGCAGAATCTAGGGTTTTCATAGTACATACACATGGATTTGGGATGGATAGGCAATATTGTCATTCACTTAAGCCATATTGTCATTCCCTTGTTCTTGTTTTTCCTTGTTCTTGTTTTGATAGGCATATTGTCATTCCCTTAAGCCATATTTTGTTTTTGTAAAAGGATGAGCAATCATTTCATTTAATATTTGCCTAAGGACTTGTAGTTGCTGACTTCGTTTTCATTCCAGGTTCCTGGGGCAGATGGTCTTGTTGTAAGAGTTGTCTCATCGGTGGACAAAAAATTGGAAGTCAAGTCACGTTTCCTTGAAATTTTTAAAGAGGAGAATTATCCATCAGAATTTCAATATAAATCTAAGGTATGATTAGGTCTAACTTCAGTATGTGGTGCAAGAAAGAGTCTCTCAGCTGGCTTTTAGTTTGATGAATATAATTGCCTTTCTATGGTGTTTGTATTAGTTATGCAAAAGTTTTGTTCCACTGAGCAATATCTTTATCCACAATGTGAATGGTATACTCACATATCACAACTGTATTTGTTAGGTTTTACTGCTGTTCCAGAAAATTGAAGGTGTGGAAGTATGCCTGTTTGGCATGTATCTTCAAGAATTTGGATCAGAATGCCAAGAACCAAACCAGCGTCGCGTTTACCTTTCTTATCTTGACTCTGTTAAGTATTTCAGACCAGATGTGAGGACAGTATCAGGCGAGGCTCTCCGTACATATGTATACCATGAAATATTGGTAAGTTCTCAGAATGTATTTTTTGTTCAAACTCCGATGTCCTGTAATGTTGGTCCCACTACTCCAGAATCTTGTGTTTAATCTTTTAATTTCTTTCATCAGATTGCTTATCTTGAATATTGCAAAATGCGTGGTTTCAATAGTTGTTACATATGGGCGTGCCTGGAATTTAATAAGTGGTGAAGGACCATTTATATTTAACAGAAAAACTCCAAAGTCGGATAAACTCAGAGAATGGTGAGCTCATGGCATCTTACTTGAAGATGGTTCACTGCATTTGACAACTTATTTATGCTTCAACTCTAGTTCAATTGATGACTATTCTCCCATGGTATTTGGCAATGTTGAGAAAAGCTGAAAGAGAGAAGCTGTAGTTGAACTCACAAATCTCTCACATCAGCTTTTCGCATCACCTCGGTGAATGTAAAGCTAAGGTTACTGGGGCGTTTCGGCTACCTACTTGACGAGATCATTGGCCTGCTGCTGAAGATATGATCTATCAACTCCAACAAGAAGAAGAAGGGAGGAAACAGCAAAAGAAGTCTCTGTTTAAGAAAAACATCACAAAAAGGGCACTTAAAGCATCTGGTCAAATGGATCTTTCTGGAAATGTATCAAAAGATTTACTTCTCATGCATAAGGTATAGGGTTCTTTTAAGATCTCCTTTTCCATCAAGTGTTCTTCAATTGCTAACCAAGCGCTTCTAAATTTAATTTATCACCCTGCTCCTTCATACGGTAGGCTCCAGGCTCTGGCCCACAGAGGCTTTGAAAAAGTGTTCTTCAATTGCTTTGGTTTTGATCTTGTCCTCCTATCCCATTTAACAAAGTATAATAGCAAATGATTTGGTTATTTAATTTGTTTTGTATATACAAGCCACTCTATCCTTCAATGAACATATGATGAATGTAACTTGAAAATTTTCGTTTTGACATGACACTGCTTGGACTACAAGGAGGCAAAGGATAGAGTAAAATCTAGTATCGTTGAAAGAGTGCTAAATTCTATTGTTTCAACCCATGACTCTTTACATGTTTCTGGAGCCTAGGCCTGTTGCTTGCTCCTCAAGGATTGAGTAAATAGAAGAGGAAGCCAGAAAAATCTATGCATCTAGAGAAATTGATTCGACATATAGAAAAGGAAACTTGAAGATTCTGCTTTGCATAACTTCGAGAGATCATTGTTTGGTTATTTTCATCTTGCATATTAATATATAATGTGCGTGTGTATTTCACATCCTGAAATCCTGGCCTATTCTATAAATATGACATATAATATTTCACAAATTACCCAAATTTCCAATTTTTTAGTTATTTATTTCATTTCTTTTCTGCGACCTAGTGGAACCGTTGACAGTAGTGCCTTCCGAGTTGTTTCATTTTGTTGTCGCTTGTTATTTTCATATTTTTAGATTCTCACAAATGCCCTCTGCCGTGTAGCTTGGTGAAACAATCTACGCAATGAAGGAGGACTTCATTATGGTTCACTTGCAGCATGCTTGCTCTCATTGTTGTTTTATAATGGTGTCTGGAAATCAAGGTTTGCAATATACGCAAAACTCCAAATGGACAGTGATATGTTTTTCTCCTGCCTAGATGATTTGTCAAGGAGCACATCATGTCCTTTGCTCCACAAGATGTATATCCTTAATTTTTTTTAATACTTACATATCGCTGTGGCGCTATCATTTAGGTGTTATACGATGTCAACAAAACGTGATTTCATCGGGAGAGAGGCATCCTATTAATAAAAAAGACAAGCATTCACTTCTATCGCGTAGTTACTATGATCACCAATATTTGATACGCCACTTTCAAAAACCTTGGTCCGAGAGTTCTTATAATTCGCTAGATGGATAAATACCTGCATTGGAGAGCCACGATACCTTCGATACCAAGGACCAAAGAGATTCTCGAGTGAGTTTTTTGACACGAGGCAGGCATTTCTAAGTCTGTGTCAAGGAAATCACTATCAGTATGAGATAATGCAAGCTTTCAAGTTTTTTTAGATAATATTGTGTGTTACAAGAAATAAATATTGTAGATATTGTTGTGAATCATTGTGATTGGATCAGAACATAATAAAAACACACATTATGCGACAAAGAGATTAATTTACGATTTCAGAAACCACCTTCAACTAAATGGGGTTTTCAATATATAATTACCTAAAAATTTCGACTTACGAGATCAATTACAATTGTCAAATCACTGCTTCTCGATTTAACTTTTAGATATTTTTTCAAATAATACTAATTATGAAATAGAAGTTTTTAATATATGATGACTCGAAAATTTTACTAATGATGAGATAATTACAATTGTCAATTGTCAAATAACAGTTGTTTCGATTTAACTTTTAGATATTTTTTCAAATAATACTAATTATGAACATTTTTTATTTAAAAGTTCAAACTTTCATTAAAAATTTATTTAAAGTATTTCAAATTATATAATAATGATTTCAAAATATTTTCTTTTATTTTTAATTTAGTTAATGAGGTTGAATATTTAAATTTGTTATAATATCTATGTTTATGAAAATATTTTTTTGTATATTCAACTTATCCGGAGTTTTTAAGATTTGACATTGTTTCTTAAATGTTTCTATAATATTTCCGAAGTGTTTCTTATTTTTATCATTTTAAACTATGATCGAAAAGAAACTTTGAATCATGAATTAAAGTATATGGTTTAATTGATGCTTCATGAATGTTCATTAATTATTATAAACTATCTATCTCTAATCTAGTTAAACGCTTCTCGAGTTGAGTCGAACCTTGCATCTTGTATGGGTTCAACTCCAGGTCAACTCTATTTTAGTATTTTTGTTAATATTTTTTTTCATGTGTTAATACTTATGACTAATTAATACTTATGTGTAATATATATTGAGTGTTTAAACACATATTCTTGATACACATTATTAATTTAAGGTTTGAGAGTTGAGACTATGTTTGAGCCCATATTTTGAGTCAATTGGATTCTCGAAATTTTAAATCCATTCAAATCTATTCATTGCCAGCCTTTTCATTCAATTCATATCCCAGAAAGTAGCCTATATGCTAGTGGTCTAGTACTTATACATTGTGTATAAATTTTGGAATCATGCAAGATATCAGGATCTGGTCATCTGGATAACAAAATGTTGAATATGTAAAGTTACGAGATTTTGTAGTATTTACAAAAGGAGCTTGATTGGATTTCTTATTAACACTAATAATAACCAAATGCTTTAGGATGTTCTACAGGCTTTATCGCTTATCAAGCTTATTTACTTAAAAGATGAGGTAATAATGGTGAACAGAAGCTGACCCAATTCATCAATTATTACTGAAAATCTACAAGTTCCATGATGAGAAGAAATTATTTTTTAAAAGTCACAAACCATCACACTAATGGCTTCTATGCTTCTGCTTTGGATTTCACGAGGAGCGATCATGGATAAAGCCACCCGATAGAGACGAAGCTTTAAAACCACTTCAATACGGTGATTCTCGCCACTGGCGCGACTCGAACCCATACCGCATTTCTAAGTATAAGGTTTGTCGACATTTAACACTCTCGCTTCCTTTACCACAGCCGATAGTCGGATGTGTAAGAAATTTTTTAGATGGAATAAGACCATAAGTAGTAAGTACGAAGCATTATTTGCCCCCTCGCATGCCTTTTGGGCTTTATAGCGAGCGAAATACAAGTCAAATAGTCAGAACCTCTTCATGCAATATGTGGCTCGAAACATGTTTCTGACATGATCCTATCAAGTCGCTTAGCGCACCGCCACCGCCATTGGCGCATTTATTTATCCATCCAAAATTCGTAAAGAGACCGGTAGCCGTTATCACGACTTATTTCGTATTTTTTAATGGAAGCATTATTTAATTCATGGCTCGGGCTTTAGTTATTGGCTATAAGGCGTCGGATTTGTCGCATTTACTACACATGGAGGAAATGAGGACAGCACTAGAGAGAGCCGCGGCTCCCTATGGCATTATGCTCTAGCCTTTGACTAATTTTTATAATTTTTATTATTTTGCACTCCATTTTGAAAATAAGTACATTTAGTACTAATAATATGAGTATATATATAAAGTGCGTGCTAATGAATTGTCTAAGACATAAAATTTTATTCTATATATAAATGAAACTTGAGCCCATAATAATAGACATTGTTGTCTTTCTGTATAAACCGATTACATCGTCTTTACTTAAATATTTGCTCAAAGTTCATGTTAAATTGAAACCTTCTTATTAAGTAAGGCTGATGAGAACTATAAACTAAATAATACAGAGTATTTTTTTAGATGAAATTCTAACCGAAGAACTTTTGTCTAGGAATATATTAAGCTATAACAAGTTGATTACTAGCCATGCTGAGGCTTTTATTATCTGATATATATATATATATATATATATATATATTAAAAAGATTTAGCTATATAAAAATAAGCTTTGCCTCAATCCATTCGTAATACTCCTTTAATGAAGTGGTGATAATCAGATTAAGCCAATTCTTAATTTGAAATTTAAAAGCATTACAAATACCATTCCTATAATATATAAGATTCTACATAATAAAAATTATTATTTAAAATACCTCCCTTATTACTTAATATATACACACGCAAAAAAAAATATAGTTTAATTTCATATTTTTTATGTATAGATTATTAATTTCATCCTATAAATTTTTTATATATAGATTAATTTTATCCTATCATGGATTACTAATTTATAGCTTTATAACGGATTCCTCTCTATTGAAAAATATATTCCTCGATTAACTTATTTATTACGCATTAATTTTTTATTCAAAAATTAGATATAGGCTATAGCACACGTATCGTAGAGTACCTTAATTTTGAATATATATTCCACATCGTCCGGTAATTCATCAGTTTGTACACTAAGGTACTATTCAATACTACGTACTAAATTTATCCCTAAAAAATCATGTAATTTTTCCTTTCGCATTCAAAAATTATTTAAATCTCAACCAACAAAATTTTAAAATTATGAATATTGTATACTACCTCCATCTCTAAAAGGTTGTTCGATTTTCTTTTTCAATAATCAGAATTACTAAGAACTTAAATAATCAATACTACATACTAAACCCATCTCTAATAGATCGTTCAATTTTTTTTTCAATAGTAATTTTTTTTTGAAGCACAACCAACAAAACTTAAAAATTATGAAAACATCATACTACCTCCATCTCTAAAAGGTTAATTGATTTTTATTTTTTGAATAGTTAAAATTATTTAAAAGTCAATCACCAAAATTTAAAATTTATAAATACTAAATTTCACATCCATCTCTAAAAGATCATTCAATTTTATTGTTCAATAATCAAAATTATTTAAGATTCAACCGACAAAACTAAAAAATTATGACTCCATATTACCTCCATCTCTAAAATGTTTATAAATTTTCTTTTACAATAGTTAAAATTATTTAAAATTCAACCACCAAAATTCAAAATTTATAAATATTAAATATGACGTCGTTCTAAAAGATCGTTGAATTTTCTTTTGTCTTAAGAGTTTGTTCCCATTTTCGTGATTGAACCGAATTAAACGGAGTAAATCTAACCATTGTGAAAAATAATATTATTTTGATACATTTTAAATAAACTAAAAGACTACAAAATAAACTTTATAATATACGGTCTACATGCAAATGTAGTCTCTATTTAATCGTAGGGACTCTATTACAAGTTGTATATGGTCTGAAATTATAGGACTCTACTTAATAAAATTATTAAGTTTGATATAAAATTAACACATTATTTTTATTTTAAATAATCAAAAGTATATAATAATTTCTGGTTAAAAATATTAGCTATTTGTATTTTTTTTTTCAAAATTATACTTGTATAAAAACAATTGAGTTTTATAATTAAAAATTCAATCATCAAAGTTGAAGAATTTTCAAATTTTGTTTGAAACACGTAATTTGTTCTTATTGAAATTTATAGCTAAATAATTCACATATAGTAATTAAACATAGTATCTCGAAAGTGAAATATATGTTAAAATCATTGTCACAAAATTTAATATGAAGAAGCAAGAAACCTTCTTTATTGATTTACGTTAATAAGGATTATTATAAAATATAAGATAAAAAATATTTAAAGTATTTTACTAAAAATATTATAATTTGTTATTCAAACCAATGTTATGTATAAATTAGATGACAAAGTTTACGGCTAAGCCTTTGAAAAAACCTCCTTTATTATTTTACATTAATACGAAGTATTATATAATATACGATGAAAAATATTTAAAGTATTAATATATTTAACGTATTTTACTAAAAATATTCTAATTTGTTATTTAAATCAATGGTATGTATCAACATATAATATTTTAGAGATGGATGTAAAATTTGTAATATTTAATGTATTTTACTAAAAATATTATAATTTGTTATTCAAATCAATGTTATGTATATCAACATATAAAATTTTCAACTTACTTTACTTTTAATATGATAATTTTGATTGAAATCAAAGTTGTATATCAATTATTAATATCATAAAATTTGTTAATTTTGACTATTGAAAAATCTATTAGCCATGAAGGTAATAAGTATCTTGTAATCATAAGTCATCAATTACGCTGCGAGTTTTAAATAATCGCGACTATCAACAAGAAAAATGAATCTATCTTTTGTAGAATCCATCATTATCCCATATTTAGTATTTATAAATTTGAATTTTGCCATTTAGCTTTTAAATACTTTAACTATCGAAAAATAAAATCTACGAACATCTTGGGACTGTTTAAACATCATTTTGTTTCTATCTTTTGGCGGAATTCTATGGTATCACACAGTCCATGCCTAAAAGCCGCAACGATGGACTCTTTGTGTCATTCAAATAAAGCCCACCTCAACCAACACAATTTCATTTGAGGTATTTTCCTTTGAAAAGAAAAAGTCGACAAATTATCAGGACTACAAGGTACAGTTGAACTACTTAGGCTGTAACCCTCATGAATCATAGAGTTGAAGATTTAATATCGGAATATAATTAGTCCGATCGAGAACCTATCTGAGCTAGAAGTTGAATTACATCAAACATACATATATAGCCACAATGAATTGAGTATTATTGTACATGTCACAAGCAACTTCTTGGGCTCACAGTGCCGCTACGACTTCCTGATGCATACTTACAATATGCAAGTGTTGGTAATCTTCTAGTGTTCACATAAGTGAGCTTTATGTTTCTCAACTTTATCCCTGTACATGGCTTCGAGGAACTACACTCGAATTTCATTGCAGCTTGTGTAGCCGATGTCCCTTTTATATTGTCATATGTTACCTGACTCACCTTCACTCCAGAACTCTATAAAAACCAAAAAAATATTAGATAATTAATTAATAACTGCAACATTAAGACGTTTCACTGTAGAAGATTACCTGGTGAGGACAACGATTATCTGGGCAATATTTTTGATCGATGATAATTGGGTAGCCAACACTTTTCATTATCAAGTTTCTGAAGTTGAGATTCTTGGCATATCCGGTACTTGGTTTTGCCCATGATTTCACTCGCACACCATTTTGAGTTTTCGTAAAGACACTACTTGTAACTGTTACATTTTGTACCCCTGCTTCGTTGTAACTATCGCCAAGGCTACCTATGCTACAAACCAAAAAATTTAACATCAAAATATAATACTCAATAATCAATTGTCACAAGATTTGACTAAACTTATTATCGCAGTTTATTAGCGTTTATGGAATGCACTATATATATATTAAGGTACATTTTTTTATTTATATTAGTTTTATTACTTATTGTGATAAATATTATTATCTGGGGACGCAAATGATTATATTTTAAACGCATAATATCAAAACGTGTTCAAAATAGTAACATAGTTATGCTATTAAAGGCTGATTTTTAATTTCAGAATGCAGACGATCAACGACTGATTCCATGTCCAGGACCACATCCAATATTGGCAATCCAGACGTTCATGGAACCTTGACCAACTGTTACACAATCATCTCCTGTTTGTATAGTACTTCCTGTGATTGTTACACCTCTTGATTGTAGTATATTGATGCCATCAGTGTTGGGGCTTCCACTTGGTGCTCTAATATACAAACTGCTCATTTTTATGTTGTTGCTATGACTAATGGCAATGTGAATGGTCTGGCTATTGTATGACTTCAGCCCTCTAACGTTCACATTGTTACACCACATGAATGTCACAGACTGCAAATTGCAAATTCTTGTAAGTAACAATAAAACTAATTAGGAATGCTCACTAGAGCAATAATTCATTATTGGGCTTGGATCAAATTTTATGAAACATGTTATATCA